>CM072550.1:29748904-32148904 GCA_036898215.1 Platycarya strobilacea
TAGAGAAAACCATCACATAAAATGATTAAATCGTCATTAAAGACATTTGGTAATGGTTTGAAACCGTCACGACAATCGTCACCTAAAGTGTGTCACAATAAGTAAGGGTGTTTTGGATTGATCTGTGTTTAGATGCTGATTTTTTTTTTAGTCATATTTTGCAAATGAGTGATGATAATTTGTTTGCTTGGCTTGATATTTTGCTATGACTTACGTACGCTCGCATGATTAAGATTAAAAGGAGCTGCAGTTTAAATAATGTTTAAGTTAGTGATGGTAAGGTCATGCAATCAGTAGATATATATACTTTAAGCCATAGCTGTTTCTTTTTATTCTGTTTTTCATTGAGGTGTAGCGATGATCGAATTTTTTGGTCATCAATTCCTGTGTCAAATATGTGTCTTGGATATGAAGATAAAAGTTGAATGCATGTTATTTGGTAAAGCATCAATCCTAGCTAATGACTTTAAGAGAAAATAAAGAAACAACATCAGAATATAACTGTAAATCCCACAAGAAAGAAAAAGTTAGATTATGCTCCATATTTTAGTGGGGGTAAAGTCGAAATAATTAAAATTTGAAAAAAAAATATATCTAAATGCACAATCTCTTTACTAGGAGAATCACAAATTAAAAATAGTCTAAAAAGATTTTTGTAACTAAGATTTTATATATGCATGCTCTCTTTTATATACAATTTATATATATTTTATTAGTAGTTGTGATAGTGTTTATGTATAATAAATTATTTAAAATTATAAAATTTAACATAAATAATGATCCGCGCATTGCGCGGGTTATAGGCTTGTATATATTGGTGTTTGATACTTAATTAAGTTCTAAAATATAAGTCTTGCATCCTAGGATTTTGTCGTTTGGCACCGATTAAGTTCTAATTAAGTTAATTTAATAGTTTGGGATAAAGTCCTTTTTTTTTTTACTAAGTTAGCTGTTTATTGTATATTTGTATTATTCTTTTTTTTTTTTTACTAAGTTAGCTGTTTATTGGATATTTGCATTGATCTAATTTTACAAAATTGGCAAGTGAGAAGAACAATGGACTTCTATTTTTCATCCCAGATTTTCTCAGGAAACAACATATCGGTTAATCAATTTTATTAATAACTTTTTTCATCCTAAATTTACTCAAGATAATAACTTTTTTCTTTTTTGATAAGTAATTTTTTAATAAAATTCCAAAAACTGAAAATTTAAAGTTGGAAGCTTATCTATGTTTATCCCTCTCCTTGAGGAGATTTAGGCTAGGGTTCCACCCTTTGAAATAGAAGAGTCGAGTTGAAGAGTAGGCCAAGAGAGAGACTCACGAAAGAAATCGAAAATCCTAGATCTGCGTCCTAGGCAAGGGCTTCTGGTGAACCCTAGATCTTCTTTCAATCTTCCCAATAGCTTATGAACCATGCATTTAACCACAAGATCAAAACTAGAGAGAGAGAGAGAGAGACGAACAGAGAGAGGGAATGAGTGACGAACGCGTAGAGAGAGCGAAAAAGAGAGCGGCACAATCTAAAAGAGGCGGCGACGGAGCGGTAGCGGCACAACGTGGACAGAAACGATAGTCCATAGCATGGTCCGAAGAGAGAGAGAGAGAGAGAGAGAGAGAGAGAGAGAGAGAGAGAGAGGTTAGGGTTTATTTAGGTAAGTATTGGGGGGATAATAATTAAGTTATAATAGCGGTGTAAAAATTGCCGTTATAACTTTAAAATAATAAAGAAAAATACACTGTAGAAGAATACAACTTTAACGACGACAAAGTTACCATTATAAGCTTAAATCTTGCCGCAACAAAAGTGAAAGCAACCTGCCCATCTAATTTGATGTGATTTGTTACGGTGTTTTTGGTTTTGCCATTATAGATGCCCTTTTCCATTAATTTCAAATGCAACACTCTAAAAAGCGTCGTAACAAGGTAAAATTCTTGTAGTGATCTCTACAAAAGCGCATATTCTTATAATTGAAATCTTGTTGAGCTTTTTATTTTCTCCTCTTGAAAAGAAGGGCGCTTATGATCAGCTACCCACCGGCCATATATGTTAAATTGTTAAACCCGCGGGGTAGACGAATTAGTAACCTAAATCCGAGCTTTTAATTTAAATATCTACACCTACACATATTATATATTGATCACTATTTTATTAATTAATAATATAGCTCATTTAGTAAGAATATCCTGATATATATCAATCAAGTAACTCAATAAATACTGAGTAATATTTTGTGATCAAATTTTGATGGCATTTGCAAGGCCGCCAGCAGGGAAATTATAAGTGATTAATTACCAATAACATTGAAGTATATCCTGTATATAATACGTACAGATCATCTTTTACCAATTACCATGCATGTATGAATCTCATATGGAAATTTGTGTACCATACATACATTCCATGCCTGATCGATCTATATTACCAAAATAATGCAATAATTAATTTCATGTGTACTACTAGTGTAAACTCCCATACGGATATACAATACGTGGATGGATGCGTGCACGCATTTAGCCTCAGAAATTATATATATATATTTATATAAAACCCATGCGTGTATGTCATGAATACCTTGCTCCTTGGAAACAAATTATCGTGAAGTACAACATGAGATCATCATCATCATCATCATCATCAAAAGTTGATTGTCATCATGTTTCGCTAATTCTGATGCTGCAGCTTGTGTTGTTTGTAACTACATTTGATATGGTTGCAGGATTTAAGAAAGTGCATGTGAGAATCTCTAATGAATTGGATATTGGTATTGATCTTCAACTTCATTGCAAATCTCGGAATGACGATCTTGGTGACCATCTTCTACACTACAACAGTAGCTACTACGAATTCAGCTTTAGGCCTGCATATTTTGAGACGACACTCTTCTATTGCAGTTTTAGGTGGAATACCGATGGTTGTGCTAAAAAGTATTGGTTCGACATTTACGACTATGCTAGAGACGGAAATCTTTGCGCTGAATGTTATTGGAAAGCTACTCTAAATGGTCCATGTATGCTAAACTATGCTCATAATAAGTATGATATTTGCTATAGGTGGCAGTATTGACGATCGTGATCGACTAATGGCAATTTTGAAGATCATGATATGTCACATGGTTCCCCTTTTTTCTCCTTATAAAAGCAAAATAAAGACAGATAACTCGTATGCAGTATCTGTCTGCCTTTTTGTTTTTAAGAGTATCATATATGAGTAGTCTTGCAATAATATTATATTGTAGTATACCCAATCCTATATAAATTACTTTTGTTATTGATCTTTTCAAGGGTCGTTATTAGGGTTGAGCAAAAATTCGAAAGCTAACTCTGGACTCACTTTGTCTCCGCTCCAACTTCGATAAGTCAAAGTCAAAAATAGTGATGTACCAACTCCGAATCTAACTCCACTCTGATTATGACTCTGACTCTGATGTTGTCGGTGCTCAATTGTAGTTGTCGTAAGGTTATTCTCGAGGAATTAATTAAGCTGCCAAAATTCAAAAAATTGAGTTCATTGTTATCAAGTCCATAAAATATCATGAATTCTTCTTATCCAAGCATGCCATTAGTGTTACTCCGCAAATGATTTTGCAGCACATGCTCTGAGTGATGCTCATAAAGATTTCAGTTGTCAATTATGTGTTAAATATGGACTATCTTTTTAATTTAGAGCTCCCTTCGAGATAAAGGATATTAAATATATGGGTCAAACTTAGTTACAAAGAAAAAATGGAGATTATTATTATTATTATTATTAGAAAAATTCTATATCAAGTTGGTATGTAGAGCATAACTAATAAAGTGCTGCTTAATTCCATGTCATAATTTGATTAGAAAGAGAAAATTTAAAAATTTGAATCTTAACTAAAAATTAAATTTTATTTAAGTAATGTGAATTGTGTACTCTCGACACATCGATTTAAGAATAACATAACTCTAAAATAATAATAAAAATAAAAATAAATTAAAGTAATATTATATACAGGTGTAGAGTGTATAAGTATGTCATGCATGCGTCGCTTTGAAAAAGAGCATAGCACACTATTAAGAAATCAACCTTTTTTCATGTGGGACTCAAATTTTTTAATATTTTTTTCAACAGTGATCGCGGTGCTTTACTGATCTTGCCCGACATTTTTTGGAATGACATCCTAAGTTTGTTCAGAACCATAATGAAAGTAGAAAACAATCCTGAAAAAAAAAGCTTCATATATTACTCTGTATAACTATTTAGTGTAGCACGTGTTTCTTTTGATCATCAGCAAGATCCACCCCCCCCCCCCCCCCCCCAACCCACCAAAAAATAAAAAGGTATTACTCTTAGAAATTGCTTTTACTTTCCCATATTTTCTGACATTTTTTATAAGCAACGAAACGGAGAGAGAATACCGCGTGATGGGTATGTGGTTAGTAATTTTAAAGAGATAGAAAGGCATATTTTGGCTTCGGAATTACCTTCCACACATGGCTAGAGGCTTCTAATTAAGACTTGACAAGGGTGGTTTGCCATACTAGGAGAAAATAAGTGCAGGCTTTACACGGTTATATATTCTTTAGACTTATGGTTTTAATTGTATTTGATTTGTTTATAGTACAAACGCAGGCTTGGGTTTCGATTTTTGGCTTAATTCTTGCGCCCCCAAGTGTTTCAAATGTAATCACGGTACAAGGGTTATCAATAAAATTGGAATACCATCCTCTTCTTTGAAAAAAAAAATAATAAAATAAAAGAGGGCATATTTTGCATTTGCAAGCTGGTGGATCATGCATGCCTAGGCCGATGCGAATGCTATTAGATTTTCAGTATATGCATTTCGATTTGCATTGTTTTCTAAGATTAGCACATTTGTCTTGACAAGTAATTAGTTTACATCTGACCTTATCAATTGCTAATTAAGCCATGAAAACTTTGTTAATTCTTTCATGAATAAAAGCGGAAGCCTAATTACTGTCGTAGCTAGTACCATACAATACATCAAGGAAACTATACATGGATACATATTTAGATCAATAGTTATTATATTATCTTATTTCCGATTTTAATTTGATAAAATTATATGGAATCTGAGCTGTTGGATTAAAGACCCAAAAAAGATCTTGGCGTCCGTGTAATCAGTTATTCAAAGGGTTAATTTCTATTATCTGTTCTTAGTTTTGGAATAAGTCTTGAGATCAGATATATCACTTCCATATATCTCCAAAACATTCGCAATTTTTCTCCTTTAGTATCTGAAATTATAAATTAATTAAGGACGTCATGCAAGGAGTTTTTACTCGTTGATATTGTTCTTCAAACAGTATGCATGATGATCTGACAGATTAAAGACAGATTGTGGTAGGTGTATATATAGTACAAGAGTCTGATGGATATAAAAAATTCATGCAAATTACTCATAATAATTATGTGCTCTAGTTTTGGCCGTTTGAAGGATTAGCTAGCTAGGGCTTTTCTTGATCACGAGTACTCCGGGTCAAACCTTCCTCATTATATGTTAATTATTAAGAAATAATTGGTGTTTTGACTTTTTAAAAATGTTAACGGATCCGAATATTATAAGTAGTGGTGTATTAACCCACGTCAGATTTGTATGTAGCCAAATTCTCATATGTCTGATTGTCAAAAAATAGAAGATTTTCTTTAATTAATCCTTATAATATCTGTGGGTCAATTAATTAGCGCAGATTCTTATAATTGAAATCTTTGTCAGCTTTTCTTTTCTCCTGATCTTGAAAAGAAGGCTTGTATATATCAGCTAGCCACCCATATATGTTAAATTGTTAAATCAGTATGATCAATTAGTAACCTAAATCCGCGATTTCAATTATTTAAATATCTAGAACGATATATATTAATCACTTTCTTTTTATTAATATAGCTGGTGATCATGATTTAGTAAGAATATAAATAGTATTATATCAATTAGGTAATTGAGTAAGTACTGATCACGAATATTAATATATAATACTTTCTGATATTCAAACTTAATTTGATGGTATTTTCAAGGCCATGCAGGCAATTAAGTAATTATTACCAATAATACTGAATGATATATCGTATATTACCATATATATACACATTATGTTATAATACAGATCTTATAAAAACCCATGCAGATCATGAAAACCTTGAGCTTGCAAACAAATTATATATCAACATGAAGATCATGATGATTAAGAGACCATCAAAATTAGTTGATCTGCTTCTGATGCTGCTGCTGCAGCTTGTGTTCTTTGTAACTTTATTTGATATGGTTGCAGGACGTAACAAAGTGCATGTGAGAATCTCAAATGAATTGGATATTGGTCTTGATCTTACAATTCATTGCAAATCTGGGAATGACGATCTTGGGGAGCATCTACTTCACTACAATAATAGCTTCTACGAATTCAGCTTTAGGCCTAACGTTTTGGGGGGAACACTGTTCCATTGCAGTTTTCTGTGGGATTCTGATGACTGTCCTGTATTTCATCGTTTCAACATCTACGACGCTGCTCGAGACAGTATTCTTTGCAGTGAGTGTTATTGGAAAGTTCATCTAAATGGTCCATGTATGCTCAACTATGGTGATCATAACAAGTATGATCTTTGCTATAACTGGAAAGATTGATCGTGACTATATATGATGATGATCACGATCGATTCATCGCGATAATTCGATCCGAAAGATCATGATTAAATGCATGGTTTCCCCCTTTTTGTCTCCTTATAAATAAAAACATGCAATAACGGACAGACTCGTATGCAGTACTATGATACGCATGCTTTTGATTCTAAGAGACTATATAGTTATATATATATATATATATATGATATGAGTAATTGTGATATATATTTACATTGTACTCGATCTTATAATTTTTGTCATTGATCTTTTGAGTCCTCAAGATATATAATTAGCTGCTAGTTTGTCTTGAGGAATTAATTAAGCCAAATTTAAATAAATTGAGCGCAATATTGTGTCAAGTCCATATTATATATATATATATATAATATGAACATGCAAAAACAATATTTGATACTTATAAGTCGTCATATGATTTGATTTTCTAAAAAACGTTTTTATCCATGTTTGTAAAATATTGAAAAATCCAAAGAGTTTTACACCACGAATCATCTATATATTGACATAATTTAATTTGTAAAACTTATCTTGAAATTAAATCACGACATGTACATGGTGTGGTGGAGAGGCCGGCCTTCGAATAGAATTATTCGGAGAATAAAAAAATGGATAAAAACCTCTCTTCTGTTTTTTGAGAGAAATCATCACGTACATTTAATAACAACCAAAAAGAAACTACAGATTTGTTTCAATACATCCAAGGACTTTTCAACCTTTTCGACCTTTGCCACCTTTTTCCATCACCCTAATCCGTCCGGCCCTGTCTCCAAATAAACTTTTCTTTAGTGGGAACCATTAGCGAGAAGATTATTAGGTACTCATGAATATATAGTATGTATCACGATGTGATACTTCCGTCCAATCAAACGTTAACATGTTATTAACATTGCATATTTGCGTTAGTATTACTTTTAAATGAGTACTACAAGACTCTACAACACATGGTGTTTTGTAATCGAGAAAACCATCACAAAAAAATGATTAAATCGTCAAAAGACATTTGACAATGGTTTGAAACCGTCACGATGATCATCACCTAAAGTATGCCATAGAAAATAATTAATGACGGTTTACTATGTGACTGTCATAAAAAATATTTTTAATAATGCCGGTTGGAGGTTTTTCGTTTGATGTAACGTTTGAACGTTTTTTTTTTTATGACGGTTGAAACGTATCACAGAAAGTACCGTTTGAATGTCCAACCAAATGCTTGAACGTAAACCTGACCGATTCACATTTGAATGGCAGAAGTTGACCTTAGTTGGTTTAACGTTTGAACGTATAAACTTATGTTCGAACATTTGTACATATGAGCGTTAACTGAGATACACGTTTGGATGTGTGTTCGAACGTTAACCAAGCAATGTTCGAACATAATGGGGTATAACGTTCGGATGTTTACTCTAATGTTGATGGAGAAGTGTTCGAACGCAAGTGGTACATTTGGAGCATTGTTCAAACATTAGTCGTGTGAACATTAATCTAATGGCTTGTTTAGTATTGGATTTGAACATTTTGCCTTACATTCTAATATTTCTTATTTATAAATGAACGTACAAGTCAGAAATGTTAAATTTCATAAAGTTAAAAAAAACATACATATTGTATCATATTACACTATCAATTTTACAACTAACAATATCTCATAGAGTTGCAAATTCTTTTCGATGGAAAGACTGCATTGTATTACAACAATAGTTGAAGTTACAACTGTGGCCAATATATACAGGACATGACCTATATTATAAGTCAAACTACTCATTGACTTATATCTGTGACAGACATTTGTCTAAACTTCTATAACTCTCAAGCGACAAAATCAATGAAAATTATAGGACAAGACTTATATCTTGATTCGTGGTTTGTCTGAGAGAATAACCTTATGAAAACCAGAGATGAAACCAACCCTACTCTCCAAAGAGGGAGCTGGGGGAATCATCACCTCCATCCTCCAAAGGAGGAGCGAGTAGCAAACCCTTATCCTCCTCTGAGGAGCGGGAATCAATTTTGAAATAAGTCTATTACAGTTTATTATTAACTAACAAAAACCAGCAGAACAACACAACAAAATACATTGAAGAAAACCAACACAAACAAATGCTAAGATCCAGACAAGTAATAGAGGCATGCAACTAAAACATGCCACATTGGGAGGTTACCGGTGGGGATGCCGTTGCCACTAAAGGAGTAGCACCTAAGAACACCACGCGAGACGGCCACGCGAAACAAATGCAAGATTCGAGATCTTTAACTTGTGAGTGGAAGACACCCTACATCCAACGTTGAAACCCAAACGGACAACAAGAAGATCGGCAGGAAAGTGACTCCCTATGGTGGCTGTAGGCCACAGAATATGGCAGTGACACTACCCTATCTAGGTGGAAACCTGAAAAAACAAGAAGACTAACCAAAAAACCCACAACCTACTTGGCATGAAGAGGGGGGAGGGAGGGAGGAGCCGAGGCTTCCCGTCTCCCCCCTCTTTGCGATTTGCCGAAAGAGGTTTTCTAAGAGGCGGCGGCAGAAGCTTCCTCTCTAGGGTTTCTTCAACTTAGCAATCATTTTTTTAGATATTAAAAGTTAAAAACAATGACAAATTTGATAAAATTTATTTCTCATTCTTTTCTCGCCACTACAACCCTGCTAGTGACATATCACACTCCAACTGCACTTGTTATTGGATTTCACTACACATTCTTTCATTCTGGTTTTTCTGTTGCTTTTGCAAACGCGTCTCTAGATCAAACTATCGCTTCAAGAAAGACTCTAACTCCTACTACCTCGATCTCATATACTCATTTTCTCGATGTGCTGCTTCAAGATTTTTGGTAAGATTATTAATTTGTAAAGTCGAGGAAGTCGTGGAGGAAGAACCGGTGAAATTCTTGAAAGAATGTCCAAAATCTCTTGCAATACCAGACATAGTTCCGAGTACTTGCGTGAATATCTCTATGTTACTAGGAGATGATTCCTTATCCTGCAAAGTAGATCATGTGGTTATAGTTTTCTCATTTTGTTCTAGTCTCATTATAATTCTCGAGTCACTTAAATAGCTAGTAGTTTGTTTGTTAATATTGAGAAACATGTAATTGGTGATTGGCCTTGCATGTTTTTACTATTAGTTCACTTTCTTGGGTGTTCAAGGGCACATTATCTATATTATATATTTTTGGTCCTCTTTCAAAATTCAAAACTCTATTAAGAAGTCTCATGTTTTACAATTGAAAAAAAAAATTATTTATCATCCATCTTTTTATTATATTCTCATTGTTTTATGATCTGACATTAAATAATAAGTTTCGTAAGTGAAAATAAATAAATGTTTCGATCATCTAATGCCACATTATAATATGATACAAAGAGAGTGATGAGAATTGAGATGATGATTAGTAGCTTTTGAATGAATTGAAATACAATTAGATTTCTTCTCCTCTATTATGCTTAGCCATTATAGGAATCTTAACTTTCACATTGGTTGTCAAATAATTATCGAATTTTCACATTATTCATGCCAATTTTCTAGGCAAATAGATCACGGATCATGAAATTTGAAATTGTTACCAAAGAAAGAACTCGTGGTTGCGAGCTGGGAGAGCACAACCCAATGCTTTCAACTCTAAATTTCTGACTGCATAGAAGAAATCATAGAGAAGTCGACAAAGACAACTTTGACAATCAATGAGAGGGAGCCGCTAAACAATTAGAGCCACCCAAATCCAAGGGAGTTGACTTTGGAGGAGTTCTTGGTTAGAGTTGGGGTTGTGAGAGAGGAAATCCAACAGGGTGCCAAGCCTAACACCCAAGGATTCTTGGCAATAATGGTTTAGGAATTGGGTTTTAGCATATAATGATTTGGTCACGGGATTGATGGGAAATTGGATTCTAGAGATCAATAACAATAATTGATTTTCTATTCAATCTTCAATTTGCCTCTAAATGTTAATGGTATTAGACCGGATCAGATGCAATTATTGAGGTAGCAGCAGCAGCAAGCTCAGATTTTCCCTAAGCTAGTGGCAATGGCATATGCAACAAAGCAGATGCTTCAGATGGGCAGTCCAGGAATGAGGGCCAGAATTGTGTCACCAGTTCCTTATATGTTTAATGGTGGTTTAAGGTTGAAGATGAGTTTTTTGGGTTTCTCTCTTTACACGATTTTGGATCCCACGTTTTGATTTCGGTTTTTTTTTTAATTTTTTTTAAAACAAAGGCTGATGCCACATCAGCAGACTCCCCATTGACTACATAAAATTGACTTTCTATAGAATTGTTCTTTTCTTTAATTAAAACTTATATATCTTTACAAATTAAAAATGCAGATTCTTATATTAATTGAACTCTTTTAATTTCTTTTCTCCTCTTAAAGGTACGTACCCATATTATATATGGTAAATTAATATTAAATGCCCATGGCCAGGATAAATTATAAGTAACCTAAATCGAGATTTAATATTTTATATATCTAGCCATATATATATATATATATATATATATATATATACTAGATAGAAATAATGTGCAAAGCAAGTTAATTTAATTTAATTTTTAATAAAAATTTAATGATTATTTATAATTAAGTAGATGATAAATAATTATACGTTTTCATATATTATAAAACAATTAATAAAAACAATAAGATAGTGTCGTAAATAAATATAACATATAGTTTTATCAAACTTGTTTGAGATAATTTTGATTAAATTTTTAATAAAATGTTAGTTCAAGATATGATATTTTTTTAATTCCAAAATGATAATTTAACATTTGTATTATTTTGTATGGCCTCAAAACAGAGGACATTAAAATATCTATATTTTTTTAGTTATATGAGTATTTTTAAGAAATAATATGAGTTTTTTGAAAAAATAAATTATATAGTTGATAATTTATATAAGAATGTTATATTATAATTTATAATTTATAATTTATATAAATTTTTTTAATCATATATATTTCAATTAAATATCAAACATATAATATTAAATATATTTATTGCTTATTATTACCAATTTAATATAATTATAATAAATTGTATATACCGTACATTAACTATATATACCATATATATAGTTAATTAAATAAATAATGCATTTATTTTAAAATTATAAATTATTTTTAAAAAAATTAAATTATTAATCATATAATAGGAATAAAATTTTCATGAATAAAATTAAACTCTCTAATGTATAAATTGTTATGAATGGTTTATTTCTATATATATTATTATATTTGTATATTCTATACTATTATTGTGTCATTCTATATTATTATTATTATTATTCTATATTTATTTTACATAAAATAAAATTAAAAAATATGTCCTAAGTAGGAATTTTAAAATAGAAATTTTTAACATTATTTATGGAGTTAATGAATTGTGTTTAAAGTATTAAGTGGTATTAAATAGACATTAAATGAGTTTTAAATGGAAAATTTACTATTGTAGAAAGTTGAAGAGGTGAAATTAATTTTAATGCCAAGAACATTATTTCAGTGAATAAATTTAATAAATTATGTTTAAAACGGTAATTCTCATTAGATGCAGTATTAATTTTAACAGAAACTGACGAAAAGTGTGAACTTTAATGGAGAAATAAGAGTTTCCGTTAAAATAAGAGTTTTCGTTAAAATAAGAATTTCCGTTAGATAGCCACTTTATATATATACTAAATAGAAATAACGTGCAAAGCACATTTATTTAATTTAATTTTTAATAAAAATTTAATGATTATTTATAATTAAGTAGATGATAAATAATTATACGTTTCATATATTATAAAAAAAATTAATAAAAACAATAAGATAGTCTCATAAATAAATGTAACATATAGTTTTATCAAACTTGTTTGAGATAATTTTAATTAGAATTTTAATAAAAGGTTAGTTCAAGATATTATATTTTTTTAATTTTAAAATGATAATTTAATATTTGTATTATTTTGTACGGCCTCAAAATATAGGACATTAAAATATCTATATTTTTTTAGTTATGTGATTATTTTTAAGAAATAATATGAGTTTTTTGAAAAAATAAATTATATAGTTTATAATTTATAATTTATAATTTATATAAATTTTTTTAATCATATATATTTCAATTAAATATCAAACATATAATATTAAATATATTTATTGCTTATTATTACCAATTTAATATAATTATAATAAATTTTATATACCGTACATTAACTATATATACCATATATATAGTTAATTTAATAAATAATGCATTCATTTTAAAATTATAAATTATTTTTAAAAAAATTAAATTATTAATCATATAATAGGAATAAAATTTTCATGAATAAAATTAAATTCTCTAACGTATAAATTGTTATTAATAGTTTATTTTTATATATATTATTATATTTGTATATTCTATACTATTATTGTGTCATTCTATACTATTATTATTATTCTATATTTATTTTATATAAAATAAAATTAAAAAATATGTCCTAAGTAGGAATTCTAAAATAGAAATTTTTAGCATTATTTATGGGCTTAATGATTTGTATTTAAAGTATTAAGTGGTATTAAATAGATGTTAAATGAGTTTTAAATGAAAAGTTTATTATTGTAGAAAGTTGAAGAGGTGAAATTAATTTTAATACCAAGAACATTATTTCAATGAATTAATTTAATAAATTGTATTTAAAATATTAATTCTCATTAGATGCAGTATTAATTTTAACAGAAACTGATGGAAAATGTTAACTTTGACGGAGAAACAAGAATTTCCGTTAAAACAAGAAATTTCGTTAGATAGCCATTATATATATATATAGATATATAGATATATTGATCACTGTCCGTTTATTAATAGCTCATTTAAGAAGAATATCCGAATATAATATCAATTAAGTAATTCAATAAGTACTGATCGATAATATTTTCTGATCAAACTTTGATTGTATTTTCAAGGCCGCCAGCTAGGAAATTAATTAAGCAATTGCCAATAATATTGAATTATATGTAAATTATATATATACATCAATATTATACAGATGTTTTACCTTAATTGGAATTTTGTGTTCTTCATTCCATGCGTACATGTAGCCTTAGAAATTATAAAACCCGGCCATGCAAGTTAAGAAGTTGAGGTATTCTAATTAGTTTCGTCAGTACGTAACATATCAAAACAACCTTGCTAATTGCAAACAAATTATCATTAACATCATGATCATCAAGATCATGAACTCAAAGGTTGATGATGTTCTGTTTCTGATGCTGCTGCAGCTTCTGTTCTTTGTAACTACATTTGATATGGTTGCAGGAATTGAGAAAGTGCATGTGAGAATCTCTAATGAATTGGATATTGGTATTGATCTTCAACTTCATTGCAAATCTCGGGATGACGATCTTGGTGAGCATCTATTACACTACAACAATAGCTTCTACGAATTTAGCTTTAACCCTAATTATTTTGGGAGCACACTGTTCTATTGCAGTTTTAGGTGGAATACCGATGGTTGTGCTAAGAAGTATTGGTTCGACATCTACGATCATCATAGAGACGGTGATCGTTGCGCTAAATGTTATTGGAAAGCTATGCTAAATGGTCCATGCTTGCTAAACCCTGATACTAATCAGTATGATCTTTGCTATAGCTGGCATTATTGACAATCCAGATCGATCGGATTATTGATGGCGATCATGATTCCGAAGATCGATGATGATATATGATCACATGGTTTACCTTTGATGAGCTCCTTTTAATATAAAAAGACATGATCAATAAAAGACAAATATCATGACTAGTATGCAGTATTTCATGTCTAGCTTACTTTTGTTTTTAAGACTATCATTTTATATGAGTAGTCATGCAATAATATTATTTATATTGGCGTAGTAGTAGTACTCAATCTTATTTTTGTCATTTTGATGATCTTTTTATAATTAGTTGTCATCATAAGCTTATTCTTGAGGAATTGATTAAGCCAAATTTAAATAAAATGGGTTCAATATTGTGCCAAAGTCCGTATAATATCATGAAGAGGCGCAGACAATTGATAAATTAAACTTAGTAGCACTAGTAGTCATTCGTAGAAGTCATTCTTATCAACAAACAGAATGAGTGATCTATCTATGCTATGCAAATGATTATTTCCTATAAACATGAATTTATTCTTACTGCAAATAGCCATTTTTTTCATATAATTCTATTCTTATAAATATACTAGGATGAGATCAGTAGCGCATGCTTGTCCATACATAGTACTCAAATTCTCTAAGACTATCTAATAATTGTTGCCGCTAGTACCGGTAGCACAGCAGAGCATTTTAACCATCTAATAATTATAAGTTTTGGCCCATTTATTATATATCCTTCATCTCGGAAGCTCTAAAATGAGCATGAGCTCGAAAATCATTTGTGGAATAAATATATAATAAATAACATGTTTGGTTAAAGAGATGAGATGATAATTTTGTAAGTAGTAGTAAATTAGTTTGAACTAATATATTTTATTGAGTTTTGATAAAGAAGAGAGAAAAGTTGAAATATATATATATATATATAAAGTTAAAATATTCTTTGAATATAATTAATTTTTGTTCTAATTTAGGAAAGTTGTAATGATTAGGTAATTATTAAATAAAATTTTAAAGAATTGAAATTTAATTAGGATGAAAAATGGAAATTGTTATTATTAAAAAATTCTATTATAAAGTCAATGTGTAGAGCAAAACTAGTAAAGTTCTTAATTACATGACATAATTTGATTTAAAAGAGAAATTTTAAAATTCAAATCTTAATTAAAAAAAATTAATCTTATCATTTAAATGATTTAAATATTGGTGTTCTAGTCTACGCACATTGATCGGCTTGTAAATAGCATATATAACTCTTATTATTAATTATTATAATATCAAGGTTAAGAAAATATATACATGCACGACTAGTATTCCAAAAACCACTACAAGAAAATTGCTTATTTGCTATATTTTTATTAGTCATAAATAATTTATTTTAGTCGCTAATAGTCTATTTTAATTGTTAATAGTCTTTTTCATCGTTAATGTCAAGTCAGTACTGCCCAATTTTTTTATAGGGAACCTAGTCACCTTAGAACATATATATAATGAATAACTAAGCAAAGTCTTAGATTTCCATATATTCATTTCGATTTGCATTGTTTTAATTCTAAGATTAGCACATTTATCTCTTGACAACTAATTAGTTCATATTTGACCTTATCAAACTGATCATGCTAATTAAGCCATGACAACTTATTTAATATTTGTCTGTATACGTACGCCCAATTTATAAATTGCATGAAAACTTATCAGTTGAAATCTTAACATTTTAATGCTTTCATGAATAAAAACACGGAAGACTAGCTAATTACTGTCGTATCATACATGATAAAGGAAACTATACATGAATACTATTTAGAATAATTATCTTATTTCCGATTTTAATTTGATAAAATATGAAATTTAAGCTTTTGGAAAGCCCAAAAAGAGCTGGCCTCATGAATATTATTAACGATGAGTAATCCAATATTAAACAAATTAAAAACAGGATGTTAGTAGTCTTGATGCAGTTATTAGTTGTTTACAACTATATAATATTTGATCTGGTTTCAGGACAATGTACGTATACTACAAGAAAATTATTGTGACTAATCATTTTGAAGAGAAATAATCATTTTGTTAAAAATAAATTATCCCAAATAAGCATACAGCACGTACATATATGTAGGTACGTATCGCATGCTCATATACATACATATTGCATGCTCAAGAAACAAATGTTCAATGATTTGGGCAAGTACTTAATTGGAAATTCCAATTCATTGTAAGTCCACAATGATGACCTTGGCGCCCATACAATCAGTTATCCAAAATGCTTCTATGAGTACTTTGGATTCCACCCAACTTTTGGGGAAGAACTCTCCTGTTCTAGGTACTGCAGTTTTCAACGGCATTGGCCACTAGTTTAAAATTTATAACTTTTTCAGGGACCATTGTGACGCTCTCAAACTTTCTTTAAAATAAATACGAAAATTGAGGCATCGAAATACTGACAACACAAATCACGTACCCTTAATATCAAATACTAAGTATATGAACACGTGACATGCATAAACAAAAGCAGCGGATATTTGAGGTCATTATCTAAGTACTAGAATTTTTAAAATTATTTTACAAACTAATTTAACACACATTCTCACAGGAGATTTAATACAGTCATCCGAAATACAAGTTATACAAATACATATTTATAAAATGAGAAAACATATTCCCAGATATCAATTTATAATAACAGTACATCAACGACGAAGTTGTCTCCTCAGGCTCAGCCTCTTCAAAATCTGCATCCAAAGACTACGACGTTAAAAATGACATCGCAGGTAAGTACAATCCAAATAAACTACAAGATATAAAATATACTCATGCAACAACGTAACATAAGAACGCAACACCATATGCATGAAACTTAAAATCATTATCCTCAAAATAAATAAATAAACCACATACTTCAAAATCCCAAGATAAACCTCTAATAAAATGACCTATCATTTTCTCAAAAAATGATGACCATAAATCCATTAAAACCACAACCATTTTTCCAGAAAATGATCTACATGAAACCAATATTTAAAATCCGTCATTTTCTCAGAAAATGGCCAAAATATCCATTTTATTAACCGTATGCACCATGATCTCCCTTAAAGACCATCCACACACCCTGACTCTCATCATCACACCGAAAGTAACGATCACGTATGTGACTTCGAAACGGACGATGCCTAACTAACCGCGCCCAGCACATACCATGACCAGACATCCCCTAGCTCCCGCCAATAGAGGAGCCACGGAGTCGGCACGAGAGCGTTACCATCTCGTCCGATCCCGTTGTCGCCCAGCGACAACTCAAGGGACATCACTCAGTATATTTCACTCCCGAATGACTAGAGGAGCTCCACCGGGATAATGCTTCATCCCGGCTTGGGGTCGTGATACACACGCACCTAAAAATTATAAACACATGAAAACCTACTTTCCATTTCTGATACAATAATATGCACGTAAATACACAATGCAGACAACCATGCACCAAATAGTTAACAATTAATAAATTCTAACAATAACCAAACACAATATTTGTTGATGCCAAAAATATATTTAAATCTCGAAATTTATTTAGAAAATACTTACAGCGAGTAAAAACGTGGATTTCTGAGCAAACGCCAATCTGCAGTGTTTGTAGCGGTCACCTATACGTTAAACTAGTGCTCGGTTTGACCCCCAAAATTTAAGAAAATATTCATTGGAATGTGGGAAATCTCATAGAGATGGTGGTGTAACGGTGCAACCACCAGAAGGTGGCAGATCGAACTTAAATTGGATGGAACTCATTTTCAAGTTTGGGGTTGTATAGGGAAGGTGGGGCCACGAATGGAGAAGCTGAGCTAGGGGGTAGTCGGCTAAGCTAGGGGAGTGGTTTGGTGGCATAAGTGAAAGACACGGCGGCCGGAAAGCGGCGTGGTGAGAATAGACTCATTTAAGGACCAATTTCGAGTTTGCTCATGTGGAATGAGAAATGATGGTGCATAGAGGGGGCTGCCAGTGGTAGGGAAGGGTCACCAGGGGATGGATAGTCTGCTGGTGAGGGCGGTGACCCCATGGGGTGGTGGACGGCGACGCAATGGTGGCTCAAAGAAAAGAAAATCCATTTCGGGTAGAGGAAAGAGAGAGGAGTTGGATGGCTACCAACGATAAGTTATGCTCGCCGAAGGGTGGGGAATCTAGTGGTGGTGGTCGGAGACCAAGGCGATCGGCGATAGCATTGGCGTCGGAAAATAAGTGAAAACTCATTAAACTCATTTTCGAGTATGTGGCCGTGTGAGGGAAGTGGGGTGACCGGAGGTGACACCTCTGATACCCGTGAACTTGCTAGAGTGAGGAGGTGCAAGTGGCATGAGCGGTGACTGGCAGTGACTGACGGTGGGTGGCTGGGCTTGCTTAAACTGAAAGAGAACCAGAAGGGGGGGTCTGGACCACACGAGCTGGGGCCGAAAATGAAGGGAAAAAGAAAAAGAAAGAAAAAGGAAAAGAAAGAAAAAGAGAAAGGGGAAAAAGAAATAGGTCCAACTAGAAAAAACACAACAAATAAAATCACATAATAAAATAAATGAATTTAATTCCAATCATTAAAATAATTATCTCATATTAAAATTAAATAAGAAAAACAATGTAACTCAATATAAATATAAAACAACGTAAAACTAATATTAACTAATTAATAGATCAAATAAATATTTTAAACAAATAAAATACAATCAATAATATTATTAAAATAAATTAAAATAATTAACACCGAGAATAAAATAATATGTAAAAATACACGTAAATCTGAAATCTCACAACCGTTGTCTATGCAATAATTGTTTCTATAGAAAATGCTTCTAACAGGTGACACCTATAAAAAGGATTATCGAAAACAAATTGCAGCATGCCACGTAAGAGGTTCCCGAAACTTCAGTATTAGACGCATTGCAAAGGATCCCTATTAGAAATCAGGTATCTTCTTTCCTCTCTCAAATTCTCATCTTTTCTCCCAAACCCCTTTCCCTCTCCTTTCCTCCCTCCCATAGACACCCTCATTTCCCTCTCCCTCATTCCAACAATATGGGCTTTTTGCCGCAACAACTTTTGCTGCAATAAGTATAAAAAATTGCTATAAATAACCAATTTTGATAAAATTTCCCGGTCATCTATTTGCAAATAAAAAAAATGCCAATTTAAGACTTAATTCGACAAAATTCCAATCTATCACAATATGTTTACTTATTGCGGCAACTTCAGCCGCTGCTAATAGTAAAACAATTTGTCAAAAATACCTCTATCAAGTCATTTGACATCGTATAAGAAACTTCATTGCCACACTAATATGTTGCCACAAAATAATTTTTGTATCAAGAGATTCTACCAATTTTTTTTTTCTACTACAAATAGTAATCGTTGCAATATATTATATTTCCACAAAGAGACATCATTATAAAAAGAGTTAACAAGAAGAAGTTTAAGTGAAAATACTTTTATTGACAAGTTGATATTGCTATGAAAAATTTTGTGACAAGAATTCTAGTCGATAATTCCTTTTTTTTTTTTATAAATAGTTTTGCCAAAAATAATATATTCTATTAAAAAAAAGTATTTGCGACCACAACATGTTGCCGCAAATAGGCAAAAAAATAAATAAATAACTACAAAATTGATGAACTGAGAATGAGTCCAATAATAGAAAAACCATGACATGTAATAAGGCTAAACATATAAATATGAAAGTAATGGAGATCCAAATTCAGCAAAATATCATATAGCAATCTCAAATAAACATGTACAAAGCTATCATTTCAATTACTTGGAATTGATACATGAATCCCTATCACAATATAGTTCTAGCTTAAACCATCTATTTCCTTACCATATCTACCCATGCTCTTTTTGGTTGGGTCATGTGTTTTTGGATCCATTGACCACCTTTGTGAAGGTTATTGATAAGTATTGTGTTTTTATTTGCAAGTTATAATTATCTGGTGTCATATCTAATATCACAAGAGGTTCCAGTGAAATCACCAAAGTTGAGATTTCCACATCACAAAACAATGAAAGAGCCAACTGCAAAAAATATTAAGTGATAATCATTTCAACTTAAAGATTAAGATTATCCAATCAGCTCAATATTTCCAAATGATTGCCAATACCAAAGACTATTGTCATCTAAATCACTTTCGACTGTAGTTTTTTGGATAGATTTTACAATAGAAAAGCAAGTACCTTCTCAACTTGCAGCTGAGGTGAAGATTCAGACCCTTCTACCATGTGGCCTTCCTCATTTTCATACATTTCTTCAACCAGGCTCTTACGTCTAATTGTGCAACTTCCTTTTCAAGGGATGATGAAAAGTATTGAGAATCTAGGGCAAACTTGGGATTATCTTTTGCATCATTCAGGTTTTCATTTATAGAATACCTGTTGATCACTTCAACCCCCTCTTCCCTCAAGCCTGAGGAAGCAGACATGACACTAGTTAGTTGTCTCTAAATCCTCAATCTATTGCTTCAAATCATCCTCTGTTTCATCCACAGAAAGAGGACAATGAATATCAACTATCGAATTTGTTAAAGATACATCAAGATCATTGAAAAGACTAGATTCACTAACAATGGCAAAATTAGCATATGTTGATTTGTTTTAACCTTTTTTTAACAAAAAAATGCCTAAACCTTTTTTCAAAGTGGAGTTGCTTTCTAGTATGATTGATACTCAAATTCATAACAAGGTGAAAGAAAATATATATTTACATGGATCCTTGTGGAGTGAAGCAAGATTTTCTAATTAGTGAGTACGTCTTATTGACCTTTTGCTTCATGTAGTTGATGGAAAGAAGTTGATTCACAAAGTGGATCTCGGACCGAACAAGTCTAGTTTTATTCATGACATAGAGGCCACTCAGAGGCGAGAAAGTACTGATATGATCACTTCGTTTTAGCGCAAAAAATATTGCCAAATAACTGCATTGGTATCTTAAAATCTCAATTGAAAAAAGGAAGATAAATAAACCAAGTTTGCCTACAAACAAGAAAAGATCCAAATTATTGGAACAAACATCAACATTGATTTCATAGTACCTATAATTGAAAATACTGTTTTGACATATACCAACGAATTACATGCATTCTACTAACAAAAAAAAAAATTCGAAAAATATCCAAGTAAAAATGTTTTATACCTACTTGGCAATTATATTATAGAGATGCTTTTTAAAGACATGCCCATGAATTGGGAAAATCCTTCCTGGAAAAAAAGCAGGAAGATGGTGCATTCAATACATGGAATTTGAAAGAATTGCAATAAACAATCATCTTTATCATCAAATAGAATGAGCTTACCTGTTGTGCCATGTATTAGGGAAAGAAACACTACATTATAGTTCAAAATTAGTCTTAAAATTGAAGAGAAGATGGTGAAGTGCAAAACTAATACCATAATAGCTGCACTTATAAACCCTACTCTCAGTTTTGAACTGCATGGAGAAGGCAAATTCTTGGATGAGCCCTACACCAAAATTGAAAAAAGTTAGTTAAAAAATGAAAACTCATATGTTGAATTTTGGATTTGATGCAAGCTTGATAAAAGGGAGCTCTCCTTTGCATGAACAAAAGAGGCAATTTTATTGCCTCGCTTGACATAGAGAGTGATTTGAATAAGCAAGCAACCACAAAAAGAGACAATCAGTAAACTGCCCATTCGTAGTAGCATAGATGACAAAAGCTATAAAATCATGAAAACAATGGTTAATCATCAGAGACAGAGACAGAGAGAGAGAGAGAGAGAGAGAGAGAGATCTTTTATACATGTGTTGCAACCACTTCACTAAAGAATGCTTCAATGTGTTGTGCTCCAGAAACATCCTTCCTGTTGCACAATTTTTGGTGTCAAATTACATATATGTATACCTTAACCAACTCTCATTCCCAAATATGTGGTCAAGATAGACGGTGACATATATGAGCTTACGGGTTAATCAAGTAACCAGCATCCGACATGCATTAAACTTTCGCACCTATAGGTGGGAGAGCTCTAAAGCTGTCACAATGCAAAATAGAAGTCAATCCACCAGCTGAACAACTAGAGAGAGTAGTTGTAGTTACAAGTCTTAACCAGTTGTAAGAATAAGGACTTTAGAGTTTAGAGAAGGGTTAAATCTAGAAATGATCATAGTGCTATACATTTTTGGCACTTCTCATTCCTTTTAATAACAAATTCTCAATAATAGCATGCCAAACACTTGTTCCTTTGAAGTGCAAATTAGTGGCCTAATCAAATTTTATTTAATTTAAGACCCCACCAAATGCATAAACACAGGATACACTGAAATCAGGTTCTTCCCTGAAATTAAAACTTGATACTTATTGGATTGATTGCTTCCACATCACCAGTAAATGATGCCCCATTGCAATACCTAACCTTGATTCTGTTCCAATTGTAAAAGTCTGGATATAAAACAGTTTTTTATAGATCTCATCAATAAGCAAAGCGCAGGAAAAATCAAAGGTGATAAAAGCTAAAAAAGATTAACTAAATCAATTAACTTTAAGCCATACCAAGATTAAAGGTTCTTCTTCCCTAGCTACCATCATAAAAAATATCATTACTATCAGCAAAGGGAGGAAAACTCAAACGAACTCGATTTATTTCATCTTAGTTTAACATAGAAGAATCTATTATGCAATATTTTTCTCTTTCTTGATGGAACTTGCAAGTAAATAAAATGACCTAGAAGGAAAACTTTATGTAGGTGCACATGATAATACCACATGGCAGAAACGGGAAAATGAAGCTTATATCTATTCTTGAAAAAAGGTTACCATAAAAAAAAATTGAATGGCAAATATATGTGTCTGTATACTAAGAGAACATATAACTCACCCTATCGACCTTATTGTCGAGAAGAATTTTGATACACTCATGATTAGTGGAGTAAAGTTGTACTTCCTTTGCCCATATATCTAGCAAGTTTGTGTTGGATTTGTGCGGAGTCATGTCATACACTAAAGTAAAAATAGATCAGACCAGTTAAGACTTACATTCATCAAAGTGAGAGCATGATACTGGATTCATGGAGTTAATAAGGCTTAGAAGCTGATAAACACAAAGTTACCTTGGCTTAACAGAGCAGAGCACTATCTTTGCTTTCGCTTCTCCATAAAATAAATTAATTTCAATCCTTTTGCCTGCATAACAAAAAATGTTCATAAATATAATACTCCAAACAAATTAACCCAAATCCTACTTTTTCTCTTCAGTTTCAAGCTGATTTCGAGCTTGGAGCTCTCAACCCCAGAATCGCACATTCCAAAAGCCTTTAAGGCCCATGAGTTACAAATAAAATAACCCCGATTGGAATTGGCAACAACACAAATTCAAAGCGACAACAACCGAAATTCGCAAAATTTACAGTTCTAAGAACACTAGGGCGTGGAAAAAATCGCATCGACATGGTCACGCAAGAACAAATGAGCCACAGACAAAGAAGATAATTTAGCACGGAATAAAAAGAAAAAGAAACCCCACAGACTTACATTATTTTGAAATGGTCTTAGAGACGAAAAAAGAGGTATTTCGACCATCTGAGCTCCCAAATATTCTCATTCCTTGGTGCAATCTTCCCTGCAAACCGAACTAATTGATCTAGTGCTGAAAGGATAGGTGGGCCTGAAAGTGAGCCACTATTTGACAACGTAAAGAGCAAGAGAGGCAGCAAGCAAAGGAAGGAAAGGGAGACGATTTGGAGATGGAGGTCGGCGATGGAGGTTGGAAATGAGGTCGGGGATGGAGGGGAGGGGAGGGGAGGAGAGGAGAGGAGAGGGGGGATGGATGGGAGAGATTGGTAGGCACTGCGCATGGAGTAAGGGAGGGGATGGGTTTCGCCTTATTTCAAAAATGCGCAGTAATATTAGAGAGCCTCGTAAAGTAGAAGAAAGAGAAAAAGTCTCGTGTATTTGAATCACCCATTTTTGCGGCAACGTTTTATTGTTATAAAAAAATTAAGGTCAAGCTTGGATGTTGTGAAGTGTTGAGAATAATTAAAACGTAGATAAAAAGTAATAATAACGACAATTGGATATTGTTATAATAACTCATTAAAGTGTGGAAATTGACTTTTATTGTCAACAATATTTCGGGCGATATTATATTGTCAAAAATAGTAGTTTTTAGTGGTAATTTCATCACTTATTTCTTGAGACTTTAATTTATGAGGTCTCAAACATGATCATCCCCATCCTAAACGACGTTTTACCCTTCTACTCGAACCATATCATCCCTTACCCAAATCCAAACTCGTTTGCACAAACATACACGATAGTGACAAAGCTCGACGGACGACAACTTGACGGTGGCAACTGGACAGGAGGAGGGGTTGGATTGAAATCGAAAGAGACGTCGCTGCTTTCTTTTTCGATTTGAACTTTGGATTTCTTTTGATGCATTACACATATAGAAAAGAGAAAACTCCTCTTCTCTCCTTACTTCTTCGTGCCTTGTTTCGCTTCTGATGAAATTCGAGTAGGTTTCCAAATAAACTTTTACAGCGGTAGAACTGTTGGTGTTAAGATTTTACTGGTTGGGATTCATATGGGTTAGCTTTAGTAGGCTTTGTCCTAGAAGGAGACGGCTAAGAAGTTCAAGGAATTGAAGAAAAAATTTGAAAGAAAGATTGTGATTTTGGGTGCGGACGATATGGATATGTTCAAGGGTATTAATTTCAAGCTTTATAAGATGGGACAACTTTTAAAAGAACAAGAGAAGATGCTTTGTGTACAATTTGCACAGATAGATCTGGTTGGTTTTATCACGAATAGATTTTTGTGGATATGTTCTCTGTTAAGAAGTTGGTCTTTAATAGCACCAATTGCTTCTGTTGTGGCGTTAGTTTCAGTAGTTCATCTAATCATGTTTCCTCTAGAGCCTTCTTTTGATTACTTTCAAGTTCAGAACGCTTGTGTCCTAGTTAATGGATCGTCCAATGCAACAACCAACCATGTTAGGGAAGATCTATATCCTCGAACTCGCAATTGTCGAGAGGGAGGAGAGGGAATGAGGGTTCGGGAGGAAGGAGAGAATTCGATAGGGGAAAGATGGGGGATCTCCTATAATGCGGCTAATAGTGAAGTTCTAGGAACCGCTTACGTGGCACGCTGTTATTCGTCTATGATAATCCGTTCTTATAAGTGTCACTTGTTAGAAGTTATTGTGTATATATATATGCATGGAAGCTCAGACGGGATGGTCCTTGCATGTTAAAGTTTAAACTATGAAACCAAACAGTATGAATATCTTTGCTATTTTAGAGTAAGTGTTGACATGATCAGAGTACTTCTATCTCCAAAACATTCACGAATTCTCTAAATTAAGAATGGACAAGGAGTACTTCAAACAGTATATATGCATCATCTGACAGACTAAAGTTAGATTGAGGTGCATATAAGAGTCTGAGTATTGCATATATTATATATATGTATATATTGCTGAAAATTCTCTCTTGTATTGATATTTTTGCACACTAACAATGAGGCAATGCCTCTCTTTATATAGCAACAAATCAAAGGAATAAATAAAAAGTATTTCTATAACATAAATGGCAGGAATGGTAGGTCCACAAAAGCATTGCCCGTGCTAAACATTACCAACAGTGGCACGTCTGTGCTATAAAGGGTGATTTTTTGCGGTGGTGAATATTCTTGAAGAAGCTCGTGAGTCCTCATGGTTGTGCTCAGTTGTGGGCACTTCTTCATTAGCTGGGTGCGTTGCATTATGGATTGCATGGGCAGTATTTGTTACTTGAACAGACCTTTTTAAGTCAAGAGGGAGTGATCTTAAGCATAGACTTGAACACAGAAATTAGAACCGAGCGGCTAACAAAGCTGGTTTGGTGAGACGTTGGCCAATTGGTCTTTGCCATATATAAAAGTCACGATCAATGATTTGTTGAGGACTCTATCACGAACAAATTGGAAGTTGATCTCGACATGCTTAGTGCGAGCATGGAAGACCGGATTAGATGACAAGTTACCCTGAGGCTGTCACAATAAAGGACTGGAACTGAGGTGAGATGAACTCCAAGGTCTCTACACAAATATTGTACCCAGATTATCTCGACAGTGGCATTAGCCACTTTCTTAAACTTGGCCTCTGTTAATGAATGAGCGACGTACGATAGACTGCTTCTTAGATGACCATGAGATCAAGTTTGAGCCAAAATATATGAGATTGGCGTTGGTGGATCTCCCATCGTCAGGGCACCCTGCCTAATCGGCATCAGTATATGCCATGACATTCATGTTTGATGACTTGGAAAATAAGAGACCAAGGCGAGGAGTATGTCGAAGGTATCGCAAAATCCGATTAACGGCTTGCCATTGGGGTACTCTTGGTGTATGCATGTATTGGCAGACCGTGTGTTTACTGTGAAGGCCAAGTCAGGTCGTGTAAATGACAGATACTACAAGGAGCATTAGTACTTCGGTACAATGAGGGATCTTCAAAGAGGTTGCCATAGTACAAACTTAACTTCTCAGAGGTAGCCATGGGCCTTTTTACTGGATTTGCAATGGACATATACGTGCGCTGCAATAAGTTTGCTATGTATTTCTTCTGAGTGAGCATCAATCCATCATTGATATGAGTTGCTTCAATGCCGAGAAAGAAGTGTAGGCTGTCAATGATTAGGAAATCAAGCCGTAAGGCATGGAACAGCTCTGTGATAAGCACCATATTGGACCGAGAAGATCTTATGGACGGAGAAGGTGTAGTACGACAAATAACACACTGAATACGATATTGACACGTAGCGGACCCATGGAATTAATTGTAGGCCACCCACGTACGCTAAGGAACTCTCTTGCCCCTTCTCTCTCCCAATGATTGAACTCTGCTCCTCACCCTCTCTCCCATCGATCTGGAACCTTCTCTCCTTCTCCTCCTCTTCACGGCTCCTTTTCATCTCCTTAATAACATGCAAAATGTAACCAAAGAAAATAATCATCTTTTTTTTGTTTTTTAAGAATTTAAAAATATTCTGACCAACCAAACAGCTCCATACAAATTTCTGAGAACCATTCAAACACAACGGATTTTGTTAGTTTATGGATGAAAAGAACAAAAAAATGCCGGACCGATCCGCACTTGAAGAAGAGCTAGCACGAAGGCGAATTTCATTGAAGCGTGAGGCACCAGAGTCGACAAGAAAAGTAGTTCATCGACATTTTTCGTTCGGCAAATTACATGGGTTTTGCTTCTAGAAAGTCACCGAGTTTGAAGGATGCTGGTTAGATTAGATCTGACTCTCTCTTCCAAAAATTTGCCCAACACCATGGATGGATAATATAATTGATTTAAACAATTCCAAATTTATAAATTTTAATTTCATTTTTAATTTTAATTACTGCATGACTGGAGTGGGTGCAACATATTAGTTCAACTTTGATTTGTGAATAAGGAATTTTAATCGGCAAACTACTATAGTTGCTTTGTCTTTGTCGGAGGAAATTTTTACGCCGAACTAATGTCGATCGTCCTTGTCCTTGATTAGTTATTGTTTTTAAAGAAATAACTTTAAAAGTTTGTTGTTTTCATTATTATTGCTGCGACCATAAAAATTGGCCAGCGGGTTAAAGTGATAGAAAAAATTATTTTCAATCCACTGGTGCGAGTTGGATTTCATTTGAAATCGTTTGGGATTTTCGGTGAGGTCTCGGTGGGACTGTATGTACGTAATAACAGATGAAATAAAGAGAGATGGACGCACAATTTTACGTGGTTCGGCAAATGCCTACGTCCACGGATATTTGGGATGAGAATCCACTATAATGAAGATTTTTACAATCTCTCATAGCTCATAGTACAAGGAAAAATATAAATGAATATTTAGATAAATTCGTCAAATTGCTTTCGAAAAAATTTGGGGAAGCTGAGGTTGAAGAAGAAAAGACCGCCTAAATTTTTCCAGCGGGAGATTCCCTTTCTTTCATCTGTTCGAGTCATTTTATAATTAAATGTCGGTCTAAACGATCAGATATTTCCCTTGCGTGTGTTGGTAGAATTTTTCTTTTCCTCTCACCGTCTGCTTTTTACTAAGTCTTGCATTCAATTCCTATATTCTGTCCCAACGTCTATCATCTCACCTTTCAGTCCCATTATCCGTCCTTTTGTTCCCTTTGTCATAAATGCCTGGTAGGTGCATTTAATTTCCTCCCTCTTAGTACCCCGCAAATTCTTATCAAAGATACTTTGATGAGAATTTTATTTTTGTAGTTTTGTATCCTGAATCCCGAGAAAATACTGATTGTGTAAAATGTAGTTGTGGAGCTAGGTTAAGGGGAGACCTTAGTAGTCTTCGCGTGGGTAGATTTTTTGTAGGTTATGGATGGCCATACAACCTTGCGAGCCTTCCAGCAGGATGTGGTTGATCTGACAACCCTGCACGTCGTTTGAGAGGGATGTTTTTGTAATGAGGGCGCAAAACCTATTCTGTCATCGTATGGGATCCTACTGGTGGTGTTATCGTGGGAGACCCAGCGGGAGTGCATCGCCTGGGACTCTGCGGAATTTTTCATCGCATGAGACCCAATGAGAGTGTATCGCCTGAGACTTCGCGAGATTTGATTGACTTTGCGTGGGTGGGTAGGCAGACCCCGCGGGATTCTGTCACTTCGCGTGGGTGAATAGACCGACCCCGCGGGATTCTGTTACTTCGCGTGGGTAGATAGACTGACCCCGCAGGAGGTGATAACGTGCCGACATCCCATACTGCAGGTAATAACTTTATCAGTACAAAGATAAATTCACATATTGTAAGGGAGACAATTTGATGTATTTTTATCTGTGGAAAAAAGCTTTCGAGTGTCGAATGTCGAGTGATGAATTTCTGAACGTCGACTCTCGAGCGAGGAGTCGTGAGATCCTAAGTATTGACTCCCGAGTGTCGAGGCATGGGTGGTGGTTGCCTAATTCCTGCAAAAATGAGAGGAAGATAGCTTTTATAGAGCATGAGTATTTCGAGCTTGTGAGTTTTCCATGGGCGAAATGAGCCTCGAG
Source organism: Platycarya strobilacea (assembly GCA_036898215.1). Classification (NCBI taxonomy): domain Eukaryota; kingdom Viridiplantae; phylum Streptophyta; class Magnoliopsida; order Fagales; family Juglandaceae; genus Platycarya; species Platycarya strobilacea. The sequence goes on from CM072550.1 coordinate 29,778,140, forward strand.
TATACAAACAAATGAGAGCCCAAGCTGCTTAGTATAGTTCCGAATAACTTTCTAAGGCTGGTGTGCTTGCGAGGAGGGCATAATTGGTCCCAAGCAGGTGAAAAAATTCCTTAACCTGAGAAATTGATCCACGTAAATGGGTCCAAGAGAATCCCAGAGCACAGAGACTGGTAGTGGTGCTTAAATGAATAAATCTTAAGTGTGATGCTATGGGTTCTCATGTGATGTGAGTTTCCGGATGTGCGTAAGGTTTTTGGCCCGAATATACATGAGTGATGTGATGTGTGAGGTGTGTCTTAAGTGGCACAATGGGCGAGTTGTGAGTAAGTTATGCGACTGGATGAGGCAAGGGGCGTGTGAGCCCATGTGATGGTAATTTGGGTCGGAATCCGAGATGGTGTTTGTGATAGACAGGTTCTCGAGCTCCTACGGGAAAGCCCAAATTCATTGAAGTGTGCTCAAAACCAGAATGAAGTTGCAAGCTCAAGGTGTGGGCAGTACCCCACGAGTTGAGCGGAGCTTGTGTTGAGGGCGGTCATTTTAAGGCATCCCGAACTAGGCATGAACCGAGGACTCCCAAGCTAGGCCCGAGCTAGGGGAGTCCGAGATGAGGGAATTCCGAGACGAGGAAATCTGATATGAACTGAGAGAAATCCAAGTTGGGAGAAATACAAGCTGGTGCTCGATTTGTCCGAGTTTGAGGGAATCCATGATTGATGTTTCCTAAGCAGTGGAGGTCCAAGAGGTGCTTCCAGAGTGGTGGAGAACCAAGAGGTATATCCGAGAGGTGTTTCCGAGCGGTGGTGGAGATCCGAGAGGTGTTTCCGAGCGGGTGGTGTTAGTGAACCCAAGTTGGCCGAGAGTGTCCGAGCTGAAAGTGTTCGTGCGTTAAGTGAGCTCGGAAAAGTCCGAGCTAAGGGGTCCAAGAGGTGTGGTGAGCCACCGCGCTGAAAGTGTTTGAGAGGTGAAGGGTCCAGAGCGGGCTAAAGGTATCCGAAGTGTGAAGAAGGTATTCGACCGCGGGGTTCTCTTTTGCCGTTCGGGTGATGAGAATCCGAGTGAGATGTCTTTGGTGAATGGGTGGTCGGTGACCACCTTACCGGAGACAGATATCACCGACGGTCATCAGTGACTGCCGGCGGTTGGTCCGAACCCCTGGTGACGACACCGTGAGCCTTGGGCTCACGTGGCTGAGCATGCACGTTAAACATGCATGTGCATGCACGGGCATGACCCGAGCACTGTGCAAGTGCTCGGGCATGCACGGTGTCTCTGGCGAGAATACCGGTGGGTCACCGGCCAATGAAGACAGAAACTGCCGGCGGTCAACATGGTGACCGCCGACAGGCCCATAATGCTCGCAGCGAGGTGCCACGAGCTCAAGAGAGGGGGGAGCACGTTGATGTGCTCCTGATGGGTGTCTTGTGCACCCATCGTTCACGGCTCCCGGAAGCAGAGGCTGCGGCTGTCGGGGCAAAAAATTCCAGCTAGCATATTGGTGGTCGCCGGAGGCCCAGCCGTGTTATGGCAGCTTTGGGCCAGGGGTCTTTTGCCGCTCGGGTGACGCGAGCCCGAGTGAGGTGTCTCTGGCAAGTGGGTGGCTGGCATCCCATCCTACCGGAGACAGAAACCACCAGCGGCCACTAGGTGACCGCCGGCAGTTGGCCCGAGTGAGGTGTCTCTGGCAAGTGAGCTGAAAGTCTCTTATAGCTCACTATAGAGGAAAAAATATAGATGAATATTTAGATAAATTTGCCGTGCTGCTTTCGAAAAAATCTGGGGAAGCTGAGGTTGAAAAAGAAGAGACCGCCTAAGTTTTTCCAGTGAGAGATCCCCTTTCTTTCATCTGTTCGAGTCATTTTATAACTAAATTTCGGTCTAAACGATCAGATATTTCCCTTGCGTGTATTGGTAGAAATTTTCTTTTCCTCTCACCGTCTGCTTTTTACTAAGTCTTGCATTCAATTCTTACATCCTGTTCCAACGTCTATCAGCTCACCTTTCAGTCCCATCATTTGTCATTTTGTTCCCTTTGTTATAAATGCCTGGTATGTGCATTTAATTTCCTCCCTTTCAACTATCATGGGTTTCAAGAATAAAATCATTTAAGCAAGGGATGGAGAAGATACAAATCAAATTAAAAAAAAGGATTAATGATTATCTGGCGGTGGCAGATGACAGTGACGATGGGTGAAGGGAAAAACTGAAGACAAAATGTGATGGACTAGTTCTTTGTGGGTTCCTTCTCTTTTTTCAGTGATAATCAAGTGCAACTCATCCTATTTATTTATCATGTAAGTTACTGATGTGGCAGTTTTACTTTAGTGGGTGTTAAACCCTCTATACCTTGCCTAAAGCGGTTCTGTATTGGACCATGTAATGAGAAGATCATTGATGTACACCATTACTTATAATGAGTTTGGTCCAGAAATTTTGGTAAACAGAGATGCATTAGCAGTGGAAATTATGAAGCCAAGATCAAGAAGTTTCTCACTAAGCTAAGAGTACCATGCTCATGGGGATTGTTTTAAGTCATAGATGGCTTTCCGAAGCTTGCAAACATGCAAGTTTTGAAATTTCGGGTGTGCAAAATTAGGGGATTGAGACATAAAGACTATTTCCAAGAGTGGTCCATATAGAAAAACATTTTGGATATCATATTGATGCATGAGCCATCCATTTGTGACTGCATGAGAGCAAACAAACTGAATTATTGTGCTCTTGACCACGAGACTAAAAGTTTTTTCATAATCCATGTTGGTTTGTTGCAAGAATCCCTTTGCCACAAGTTGAGCTTTTCAACGCTCAATTGTACCATCTCTAAGTGCTTAGTTCTAAAAACCCACTTACAAGATACAATATTAGCCGCCTGAGATGTAGGAACAAGGGTCCAAGTGGAGTTAGAAATTAAGGCATTGAATTAACAAGGATCCAAGTAGAGCTAGAAATTAAGGCATTGAATTACTTGGTTATGGCAGACCTCCATTCAGGATATTTCTGTGCATTCGAGAAGCATGAAGAGTTTTCGAGAATGGATGGATTTGTAGTGGATAAGTGGGCTCTTGGTAGAGGCCAACTGATAGTGCCATCAGTAAATAAACGTGGACGAGCTAAACCTATTTGTGAGCGCGTAATTATTAAACGTGTATGCTTTGGTGTAGTTTGTGATGGTGGAGGTTGTGAGACAGGTAGAAGAAAGATTCAAAGAGGTAAAGTGGGAATTAGGCCTAAAATAAAGGGTGAATTATTTGGTTGGCCCAAAGAAGTGTGTAAGAGAGGTAGAGGAACATGAGTAGGCTCAGATTGGGTGTTGGGCTGGGACAAATGGGAAAAAGAAAAATGTGATTCATCAAACTAAATATCTTCGGAGATGTATATGCGCTTGGTGGGGTATATGATAACAAATGGGCCCTTGATGGGCCAGACTTAGCCCAAAGTATACACATTGAACAGCCCGATAATCAAACTTGTGTTGATTAAAAGGGCGTGTGAGAGGCCAACAAGTCGAGCCAAATACGCGTAAGAAATGGAGTTGAGGTTCAGTTTGTGCAGTGTATAATAGGGAGACGCATTTGCAAGTGTATTGTAGGGAGATGCATTTTCGAGAGCAAGAGAAGGTTGTGGGACTTGAGTGGCTTTCGCATGAAAAAAAATTCGAGGGAAGAGAGAGTAGTTCATTATAATAATAAACAAATATTTGGTTGAACTACAGTGTTCAATCAACTAATAAACAAATACTTTTTTAATGAGAATGGTCTTATAATTTTATTTATAATTTTAAGTACAAAAATTAATTTTGTCAATTTTTTTAAAGAACATTTCAAGAGGTGAAGATTGAAGAAGCTATTTTATAATTTATGAGTAGTGCTACGGTCAGTCAAGTTTGGGGACTCCTGCGCACTCCAAGCTGACCTGGCGTGGATATTTATTAAGGAAATTAAGGAATATATCAATTGAAGATTTAGAAATGGAAGATTCCTGCTAATGATTAAGACGCACATTTGTTCCGCGCAAGATCGCACCTTCGTCCCTTCTCATCTCCGCCATCGGCAGGGCTCCTTATTAGCACATCTCTACCATTGGCAAGTCTGGATGCTATTCTCTTGCTATCGAGACATTTGGGCAAGACTCTCTTGTGGGTGTAAACCACCATGGTCAGTCAATCCTTTTAGGAGCTAGATTAATCTCTAGTGAGAATACAGAAACATTTGCATGGTTATTCCAGATTTGTGGCTGTAAACCAACATTTGAAATGAATCCTGTGCACACATATGCTAGCCGTTTTCAAGATTAACCATATCCATAATGTGCCAGAAAAATACATATTGGATCGATGGAGGAAAGACATAAAAAGAAGATACACTGTGATGAAAAGTAATTATGATGTAGTTGATGCAAGACCACAAGTGAGCAGATATGCACATCTAATAAAAAAGTGTTACGATGTGGCAACAAATGCAGCATCATCTGATGACCATGCTAAGGATATGCTTGAAAAGTTGTCTGCGATGAACGAGATCTACCTTGCCAACAAGCTATCGCAACAATCCGGTCCTAGTGTTGCAGTTACCGTTGTCGATACAAATACAGTTGGGAGTTTAGAGAAAGTACGCAGCCTCCCTCCGTGTTGTGCGAGGCAAAGGTAGGCTGCCAACTCTTCGAAAAAAATCAATGATTGAGAAAGTGTGTTAACCACCCATGAAGAAAGCTACTCAGAGGAGAAAACGTAAAAAGGTAGACTTATTGTACTTTTGAATTTTTGCTCTATGGTTTTTTTTTATCTCATTTTTTATTTTTTTTAGTTGCCCCAAAACACCATGGAAGTGTTAGAGTCTATTGGAACCCGGGTTGCCGTTGCAGTGATAGAGACTCAAGAAAGTGTGACTAATCTTGATTTATTCGGCCACTCTATACTCTATATTTTTAATATTATTTTAGATATTTAACTACTTATTACGTTCACATATGCGACATGGGGTAGATGAAACCCAACCAGATAGCTTGCCTAGCTCTCATGTTGGCATTGCAGAAAGTGTACCTAATATTGACTTATTCCATCTTTTTTTTCTAGAGTAATTGATTTAGTTATATTATGTTCATTTTTAATTGTTATTACGTTTGCAGATGCAACATGAGATAGACGGAACCTAGTTGGACAACTTGCCTGGCCCTTATATTGACATTGCAGAAAGTGTACTTGACTTTGACTTATTCCATTGTTCTCTCTAGAGTAATTGATTAGTTATATTATGCTCGTTTTTAACTGTATATTACGTTTACAGATGCAACTTGAAGTAGATGAAACCTAGCCGAATAGCTTGCCTAGATGCCATATGCAACTTTGAGCTCCAGACTTGTTAATTGTGTTTAATGTAAAAAATGCTCATATTTGAGTTCAATGTATATAATTGCTGAGTAGAAGTAACAAAGTTGACATTTTTTGTAAAATGATTGTTATATTATACATATTGTATATAACTTGTGTTAAGTGTTCAATATATTAACTTCCAATCTTGTTGCACTGTGTTCAATGATATTTTCAATTACAAACATTATCGTTAGTCAAAAGCAATGTTTTTTAACAATCCTTGTCAGTGCAGAAATTTTTGTTGTTGTTTAATGAGTAAAAGAAGCTGATACTGTACAAGAAACAAATTTCATTACAACATAAAGACCTCATCCATTACAAACATATTCCATTACAACATAAAGACCATGTTCATTACAACAAGATGAGCAATAGCTCACTTGAGATTGTACAAAGGTCCTATTACTATGATCGTATCAAAGACAACAAAATTATTAAAGACAACACTCAATAAATACAAAACTCCAGCCTTCACAATCTCTTCTCTTTTTGGAGTCGAGCAGTCAACCTCGTCATTGCACTCTTCAATTTACGAACACTATCCAAGCAGCGACTACTAATCTGTATCGAATACCAATTCAGAAAAAGAAGTTACAAGAAAGAAAGGGAAAAAAAAATAGCCTCCAAAGCTACCTCCAGGGCCCACAGTTCAGAAGGGTCTACATTGCATAAATTAGATCATTCAAATATCCAAAAGTTTAGAAAGTCCTAATACTGAGAATGGTAGTAAAATTGAATTTGGGCCACTTTGATACTAATGCAGTCCTACCAAAGCCAAAATTGAGAAAAATAGAAATGGAACTTGGGGCACTTTAAATGTTAAACTGCCCTTTAATTATTCATAAACTAGTATTAAAATTGGATAGGTAGTTTATGAAGTGATAGGTAGTTTAAGCTGATTCCTCACTTCATAAACTACCAATCCAACTCTCCTAGCTTATGAAGAATTGGTAGTTTAAAGTTGAAATGAAGAATGCAAGCTTATAAACTAGTATTCTCACTTCATAACAATCCAATTATAAATACAAAACGGGAGCAAACTGTATTTTGGGTAAACAAATCGCTATTTTAAATCAAATTGCAAAACAGTATTCTCACTTCTTAATTATTATTTTTAAATTACTATTCTCACTTCATTGCAAAATACAGTTACTATTCTCACTTCAAATGAAGTTAGCTACTTCTAATAGTAATTTTGGGTAAGAAAATTACTATTTTGAATTAAACTGTATTTTACCTTATAGCAAACGGGAGCAAGCTTATAAGCTAGCATTCTTCCTAATGAATGTAATTGCAATACTAATTCTTCACTAATCAAATTATATTTTGAATTAAATTTTCAATCAATAATAAATATCACATACATCTTCAGCAAATCAATAAATTTTGAAGCTACACTGTGGCTAAGACAACTAGTGATACTCTTACTCATTTTATCAAACGTCTTCTGTGCATTCTATTTACCCCATTGCACCAACACCCAAAGACTTCTATATGAGTTCCTTATTACAAATATCCTCATACCCAAAATCCTAATCAATCTAAAGTTATTGCAAACTACAGACAGAGGAGAGAGAGAGAGAGATGGAGGAGGGCAGATGGAACTACTCAAGACTTCGGTTTTGGTCACTGGATGGAGGAGGGCTAATGGAGCTTGAGGATGGAGTGGGTTCGCCTTCCGTCGTCTTCCGTCGGGGATGAACTCGTGGGGAGGGAGAACTACGGCAAGGAATAGGGACGGAACCCATCAGCTTCAACTTGACAGGAGAGAGCTTCACCGTGGCCATTTCAAGTCAGAGAGCTTCAAGGGGGAGCTTCAAACGTTATTTGAGCCCTCAACGCACCGTTTCATTTAATCCTACGTGTCATCTGGAGTGCACAAGGGGTGCCCCAATTTCACTACACTACCTCTAGCATTTTCCAAAATGTTGTAGTTACATCCGGCATTTTTGGATCGTGAAATATCACTATTGGCTCCAAATGGCTGATGTGGAGTGAAGAGGATAGGCCAACCGCCAAAGCTGCACTGTCCTTGCCTATGCCTTTCATCGTAACATGGTCGGGGTCCTTGCGGCTGACGTATGATTTCTCTTTTTCTATACGTATCAAGGGCAGGGGCCTCTGTCACTCTGTTGCTTTAAACTTTTAAAACCTCTGCGTCGCCCACAAATCTCTCTCTCTCTCTCTCTGATACTTTGCGGCCTCTGTTCCCCTCAGGTATTGTTTATTTTTCTGCACATTTATTTCGCCTTTGAGATATGTCAGTTCTCCAATGCAATGCAATTTATTTTGTTCGTTCAATTGTCTTCCTTCTTTCCCTTTCTCTGTAGTTGTCGCGTTTCTGTTCGGAATTGAGTTTCAGGTGTGCCCATTCGAGTTTTCGTTGAAGTGAAGTCTCAGATCTGATATGAATGCTTTTGAAAATCCCTTCTGCTGTATGATTTCTACTTTTTATTTATTTTCGAATTAATGGGATTGGTTGCTGGTGTCTTTTCTATTAACCATTGAAGATTAAAAAAAAAAAAAAAAGATTTCTGAATTTTGTTTGCTCTCAGAATCAATATTCAACTCGTTTGCTTGCCTGTTGCTATAGTATCTATACTTGATCACATCTACTTTATCGTGACTATCCTGTAATTGTAATGCAGAACTGTGCTTGCATTTTTCTTGCGGTTTCTGATTGATGCATTGAGAATTGAGTGGTAAAGGAAGTCTTTTTGTTTGTCTAAGTTGTTATGTATATTGAAGTTGTGGAATTGAAGGATTATAGTGGAACTAGGTGTTTCATTCAAAAGCTGTTCTAGAGAGAAGAATGGGATTTAGGTGACATTTAAAGATTTGTAATTTGATGTTCCTATAATAAGATTTGAAGATGATTGGAAGGAAAAACACAGGACGTGCATCTCCGGTACTTTTGGTGCTTTTGGCGCTTGGATTTTTCTTTGCAAGCTATAATTTTTTGTCTATCTTAATACACAACAAAGCTTCCAATTCGGGGAGTTGGGTGGTGGACAGATTGGACTGGTTTGATCCTATCATTGGGATACCTGAGAAGGTGAAGAGATCAGGGGATTTTAATTCAAAGTTTCACGTTGCCCTTACGGCAACGGATGCTTCTTATAGCCAATGGCAGTGTCGGATTATGTATTACTGGTATAAGAAGGTCAAAGAAATGCCTGGATCAGACATGGGAGAGTTTACCCGAATTTTGCATTCTGGAAGTCCAGACAAGTTGATGGAGGAAATCCCTACTTTCGTGGTTGATCCTCTTCCAGAGGGCTTGGATCGGGTGAGAATCTTATTGATGCTGCATCTCAGTTTCTCCTCTTTTATTGTATTAATCAATTTGTAACTCTTGTAATTCAGAAGACTTCTGAATTCCAAACCGACCAACTTTAGGAATATGATTCTTCACATAGCAGTTTTCTCATTTATCAATCTTGTTTCTAATGCTCATCCAGACATTGATAGTTTTGTTCATTTTATTGTTCCATTGCGAATCTTTCAGGATGCTTTTTTGGTTTCTCTTCTTCACTGGCTGAAAATATCCAGATAACTGTAGTATGAAGCTAATATATATCGGTTTTAGTTCCATGTGTTCATGATCTTCTTCTTCTAGTTTTCTTTTGTGTATCTATCTTGAATTTTCAGCAATCACACAATTATGTTTGACCATATATGGAAATTTTCTGATTCCATTTTAATGTCATATTCAGGGTTATGTTGTTCTAAATAGACCATGGGCTTTTGTCCAATGGCTGGAAAAAGCAAAAATTGAAGAAGAGTGAGTATCTGAACGTTTCTTTAGAGCTCTTTGACTTGATTGAAATCTGAAAGCTGGTACATTTGTTGTTGATACAGATACATTCTAATGGCAGAGCCTGATCATATATTTGTAAACCCTCTACCTAACCTGGCAGATGGAATCCAACCAGCAGGGTTTCCTTTTTTCTACATTAAACCAGCTGAGAATGAGAAAATGATTCGGAAATTTTATCCGGAGGAGAGTGGTCCTGTGGCTGATATTGATCCAATTGGAAATTCTCCTGTAATTATCAAAAAGGTAAGATCTTAATCACTATATTAGCATGTGTACTGACCTTATTGTGTCATTGGATTATTTAAATTTATTACTATTTAGGTTTTCTGAACAACTGTCGATAGGGGTTCATAAACCTAACAAGGTGCAAAATATTATACAGAACTGTAAAGAAGAAGAATGAATGAGTTCTAGTATTGTGCTTAAAAACGCTGAGCTGTTGTCGTGGTCATTACGGTTATAGTTGTGCTGTCACATCCTGAGCTTCTCTCTTTCCTTCTTTGCTATTCACTAAATTATCTGCTTCAGTCATCGCTGGAGGAAATTGCTCCCACGTGGGTGAATGTCTCCTTGAGAATGAAAGATGATCCGGAGACTGATAAGGCTTTTGGATGGGTGCTTGAAATGTGAGCGTTATTCTAGAAGATCAGTTTTATTTAGTGGATGCTATCAGATCAGGACATTGCTGATATATCTTGTGATATTTATTTCTTTTTCTGTTTTTTTGAGTAGGTATGCATATGCTATAGCATCTGCATTGCATGATGTACGCCATATTCTTCATAAAGACTTTATGTTGCAGGTATTAATGATGCCTATTGATCCATTTTGTATTCACTTTTTAACCTAGTCAACGTTAGTCATTAACATGCATCATTATGAGTTTCCAGCCTCCATGGGATCTGAATGTGGGAAAGAAGTTCATAATCCATTATACTTATGGATGCGACTATAATTTAAAGGTGAGCAGCTCTCTCTCTCTCTCTCTCTCTCTCTCTCTATCTATTTATCTATCCATCTATCTATCTATCTATCTGTCTAACTATCTATATATATATATATATGTTGTAGAACTGATTGTTTAACTGTGATTGTTACTGTCGTTCCTGATAGAGATGTTGAAACATTTTGTTTCTTTATGCATAAATGCTTCTCCCGAAGAACTACAACCCTTTTCTTATTTTTATGCCCATAAACTTTGACTTGGAGTAATTTGGACCTTATTTGAAGTTTCAATCTCAATTTATCCAAAACAAACATTAATTTGGACCGAAAAGCATATAAAATGACACAAAGGTCGCTGACACATGTTTTTCCCTCAACTCTTCTTTAGAAAAGTTTCCATCAGATGGGTTTTGTTGGACAAGTTTCTGACTTTTACATGCTCTTTATTTGGAGTTCCTGACTTTCTTAAACCAAGGGGGAAATTGACATTGGAACTTCAAAATGGAATCTGAGTTATACTGATTTAAAATGTATGAAATTAGCTGAAAATTGTTGATAATTCAGTGGGTGAAAGTGTTATTTTTGCCTTTTTTCTTTAATTTGTTGTTTGTAACTAAGGAAGGCTTGTTCACTTGGTCATTATTCATTAAGTTGTTTATTCCAAGTTGTCATCGTCCAGGGAGAACTAACATATGGAAAGATTGGAGAATGGCGTTTTGATAAGAGATCATATCTTACTGGTCCTCCACCAAGAAACCTCTCTTTACCCCCTCCAGGAGTTCCTGAAAGTGTGGTAAGTCTGTTACTAATTTTAATGTCCCATCAGTGTATACAAGAACTTATTCAGCTGGAAGCTTCCTGTTTATGAAACAGTTTACCCCTTAATCATCATTATGGTTGTGTTTCGAGACCTGCAATAAAGCTTCTAAGTACAGCACATTCGTCAAACTACAATTACTGGTCATGTGTTACACCGTAACAATGTCCCAAGCTTAAGATGTTGGATGCTTATATTCCATAGCCCATGTGTCTTTCAAAAGCATAATATTTAACTTTATCACTTCACTGGATGTAAGCATCCGATAAGATTGTAGTTGCTGTTAACCCATTCGGTCCCATACTTATGTCAGATTTCTCTTTTTGTCATTTACGTTCCACTTTGAATTTTAACCATTCATAATCTATCAGTATAATTCTTGGTCTCTGTTTGTTACATTATTAATTTTTTGGTTTTATGTTACTCATAAAAAATTATGTTTTATGTTGGCCCAAATCTTTGGATTAAGGAATTTTGCCAGATTCAGCAATTCCACACTGCTTGTCTAGTTGGTCTAAAATGTTGATCTTTTCATGCATATAAGTGACATTGTCAGTTAACTTTGTTACCTGTTAGGCTGTTACTGGTTCTAAATAAGACGCTGAAAAAAATAAATTCACTAAAATTTATGGAAGTTCCAGGAAGAATATAAATCTCCCTTTTACTCAGAAATAGGAAAATCTGGACTTTAATAACTTGAACCAAAATTGTATTCGTATAGGCATGAGCCAATAGGGAAAAGGTGTAGGGGAACAGTTATTTGGTCAGGCATTAGCATTAATATCTAAAGTGAAGTGAAGAGGACAAGGTTGGCAGCTGGAATAGTAACATAAGTGGCATATATTTTTTTTTTTGGTTCTTACACACGCACGCCTGTATAGAGAATGACCAAAAACTAGTTTCAATGGGAATCAGTTAGTGGAACTGATCTAACCTTGAATGACTTGAGCTTCCCCCGGAGTGTAGATTTAGTTTCATATTTAATAGCTTGCAACTATACATTAAATCAAATGTACAATATGGTGTGGCATGTAAAGTGTCTATTTTTTTTTTCTCTCCCTTTTAAGAAGAAGTAGAAGAAGTAGAAGAACAAGAGCGGCAGTTTAAGAAGAGAGATTAAATTGATGAGCCTCCACTTTGTTGTGGTAGTGGCGTGACTTTGCCTAGGGATGAGAGAAACCGAGGGGTGGCAGTTTTTCCAATAACTTTGACATCTAATTATGAAAAATACACATAGGTATAGGATCTTTACTATAGAATTTTCAAGTATGTTGAGTTTTTTTCCCTATTGGCTCAAGTCTACTTTTAATACTGAACTGTGATTACTTAGGAGAAATGACTTCTATAAACCTAATATTCTTTTACTGTGGTTTTGGTAGCCAAATTCTATATAATGCATTACTTTGTTATTAATAGATGAGGAAGATATTTTTTTTGATAATCAAGTAGATGAGGAAGATATAATAAGTTCATTCATTGCTATACATACAAATATAAAGTGTATTTAAATAGTTGGTGAAATTGCACAAGTTTTCTTTTTCTTTGCATTTTGTATTTTCTTGTACTTACATGTGTGTTCTATTTTGTAAAATAACAGCACAAGGACACATTGTTATTTTTCTTATTCGATTCATCTAGTTGACCTTGGTAAATCAGGGCTAGGAAATGAAAATGATAAATTTAAAGGATGCCTCTGTGCATTGCTGTTTGAATGTTTTCTAGTTATTCCTATGTTCATTGCTATTTGACCTCACAATACCATGGTTCTAATTTGTACCTTTTTTGTCTGGCTTATATTAGCATGTTTAAGACCCAGCTCGGACAGTACCTATGCCTTCTAATTATCAAAAATTTGCCGAGGGCCAGTGCATCTCCGAGATTAGTCGGGATACTGTTCTGGACATCCGGTGTCAGTCAAAAAAAAAATATCAATAATTCTTCCCTTTTGCATTTGTGCTCATCATAGAGTTGAGATGCAACTTATGTGATCTTTCTTTCTAAGTTGATCCTACTCTATCACTGCTGGCAGGTAAGACTCGTAAAGATGGTGAATGAGGCTACATCAAATATTCCCGGGTGGGACACATTAACTAGTAGCTGAGACCAAAAGTAAGATAATCACCCATTGATCCTTATCTTGGTACCGATATCAGTGGTGGCCCTCCCCCAGCCGGAGAGTGCCACAAATAAAACTGCAGATACTGAGATGAACAGTAGGTAAAGAGAAGGATTGGTCTGATGAACCGAGCAAAAGGGATCATTTTAGCACAAGATTTCTTGTAAAAATGATGAAGGGCACTAATTCTTTTGTATATACGTTTGTTAGATATTGAACAAAAGGTTTCGTTTTGAGTGTCTACATTGAACAAGAGGGATATGAAAGGGATCATACTCTAGCTCCTCTCAGTTGGCGTGACTTGATAAACAAGCACTTGATACTTGATAGTCCCATTACTTATATTACAAAATGCATCAATTTAAAATATGATTGTAAAAAAATGGCAAGAGAGTTGTCTCTGCCGTCACTCAGTTTGGTGATAAGTGGACAAATTTAATAATGAAATGTGTATTAACAATAAGTATTTAGAATTAGTTAATGGATAGCTAGGGAATATGATAATACCTACCAGGGGTCTCTCTCAGTCAAGGAGATCCTTTGTCTCCTCACCTATTTCTATTATGTTCAGAAGAGCAAAGTTCCATTATTCACAGATTATGATTGTAAAAAAATCACGAGAGTTGTGTCTCTACAGTCACTCTTTAGTTTGTTGACGAGTTTAATAATGAAATGTGCGTCAACAGTGAAGTATTCAGAGTTAGCTAATGTACCGCTAGGGAATATGATAATACCTACTAGGGGTTTTAGTCAAGGAAATCCTTTATCTCCTTGCCTATTTTTATTATGTTCAGAAGGGTTAAGTTCTATTATTCACAAAATATAGGCTTTAAAGGGGTCTCTGCAAGTAGAGTCAGTATCAATCATCTACACTTCCTAGAACAATAATGGAGATCTTGAAACAAATTCTGGATAAGTGTGAACATGCTTCTGGGCAGAAGTTGAATATGTCTAAAACTTCTATTTATTTCAATATCAATACTTATTTTTATTTGTTTTTTTTTTTTAAAAAAAATTATTTTATTTCTTTTAAAACTAATTAAATTATTCTATTAAGCATTTATATACCATACATTTAATAAGAATAAAAAAAGAAAAATCATATGTAGTGTGTGATAATTATGTGTAGCCCGTGGTGTAGAAATGATTAATAAAATCTTTCTATAGATGCGCTTTGGTTGGAAGATCAGATAAAAGCATCTCAACTTATTTTGTATCGATGTCGATACTTCATACATTCAAACATAAAAATGAAAGAAAAATGTTATGTCTACACTTAGGGCAGTTTTATTGGATTGTCCAAAGTTAAATGATAGTTTTAATCATTTTGAAGAGAAACTTGACTTTTAACTATTCTATTCACATAAGTTCTCATACTGAAATAATTATTTTTTCATTATATAACAATAAAATAATATAATAATAATTTGACTTTGATTATTCATATAAAATTCTCATATTAAATTATTTATTTATTCATTATATAGCAATAAATAATTAAAAATTAAAAATATATTTAATTATTTGTAATTATTAGTTTATTTTGTTTTATTATATTTTATCATTCTACCTATTATATGTTAATTTAATGATCATATTCTAATTAAATTATAAATTAAAAAATTAATTAATAATTATATTCTATTTAAATTAAATTATTAACCAATAATTAAAAAAAATCTACTTATTCTTCATCTAATTATATTTTCTTACTAAATTATCTTTTACCCAAAAAAGGTGAGAAGAAAGAAAAAGAGAGAAGAAATTAACAAAATAAGAATTTGGCATGTGAATAGTGATAATACTGTAGCAAACTAAAATTTGTTGGACTTTAGCCAATTCAATGTAACCTTATTTTAAGGTCTAATGGCTAAAAATATATTGGATTTGACTTTTAGTCAATTTAATAAGAATGTTCTTAGGTATTACAATTCCGACAGTGAGGTGTTAGTTTATTTTTATTTATTTAGTAATATGTATAATATTATAATCTTTAAGAAAATATATTTAAAAATATAATATATATAATATATTAAAATTTACATTGACAAAACTGGTGTGGGGCTTGTAAAGCCACTGGTGTGGGGCTTGTAAAGCCACTAAAGATGAAAACATGTCAGCATCTTACAGTTGTGTTTAGATAGTAAGATAATATCAAATATTTTGTGAATATTATTAAAAAATGAAAAATAATAAATAAAAATAAAAAAATGCATAATACATTTCAAAATACTTTACACAATATATATTATAAAAAAAAAATGTAATATAATATTATTGTATAAAATATTATACAATGTATTGTGTGTTTATATTTTTAATCGCAAGATCATTGTTGTAGCCTATATATTCACGTGATAGGCTAAATCTTTTTCCTGACATGCGTAACAACTTTTGCTTTTTCTTTCCAAAACTCAAGATACAATCTTTTTGTTCTTGAAAATCGAAATGAAAAACACATCCATTTCCCTCGGCACTTGTCTCATCTCCCCGTCTATGCCACCTCCGTTCCCAATAATCCTTCACCCTATGTCCCCCAACAATCCAAGCAAGGCCAATGTTATGTGCAGATTGAAGTTTCGAGAAGCGAAGTCTCGAGACCAAGGAAACAATAAGAAGTTATAATAATACGTTGTGTTTTGATAATTGTAATGTGTGTAATACGTTGTGTTTAGTATCATAAGTGATACGATGCATTTTGGTTAATAGGAAATCGTAATATGTGCATTAAGGCAGTGCTTGAAATAGTGAGTTTAGAGTTATCCCTTATAGGTTGTCTATATAAGGGGATTCCTAACGAATTGGAATTCATTCTGTTAGTTAAAGATTCGATACATTTTGGAGGTTAGGGAACCCTTGAAGTTCTATGTGCATTTCAATAAAGCTTCTCAAGGTATTCTTGAGACTTCAATCAATTCTTGTGTTTGCGTTCCCCATTTTGATGGGACAAACCCTGCAGGGTGGATCTTTAAGGTAAATCAGTACTGCGATTATTATCAAACTCTTAGTAATCGAAAGTTGTTAATTATCTCGTTTTATATAGAGGCTGAGGCTTTAACTTGGTATCAAGATGTTCGAGAGAGTAAATTGTTGTGTAATTGGGACACTTTTGTGAAGGCTCTCCAAGTCAGATTTGGGTCATCTGCTAATGATGACCCACCGGAGGCTTTAACTGGGCTGAGACAGACATCCACAGAACTGTGTATAAGGCACAATTCAAAGTCTTATAAAAAAGGTTGAAGAGGTCACAAGATAAACATAAACTGAGTTGTCTCTTGAGTGGCTTGAGAGATGATATTCGTCTCTCTATTAGAATGTTCAATCCTATTGATCTCAATGCAACTTTCGGGTTAGCCAAAATCCAAGAGGAGTTTCTTGTGTCATCCAAGAAACTTTGGAGGGATTTTGCTAGTAATAAGGAGATTGGTGAATCTTTTGTGGATAAAAGCAAAATTCAAAAATCCTTCTCTTCAGTGAAAAAAGTCCCATATGCTAATATTGAGAAGAAAAGAAGGAAATGGTTGTGTTTTTCTTGTGATGAGAAATGGAATCTACAGCATGTTTGCAAGACTCCAAAGGTTTTCTTGATTCAGACTGAGGATAACGAAGATGAGTCTGTGGGAAATTCATTGCAGGAGGACAGGTCTGAAGTTCAACAAGAAAACTTAGAAATTTCAATTCATGCTATGGTTGGTTGTTTGAATAATAATTCTATGAGGTTGCTGGGAAGAGTTGCTTGTTGTGTAGTAGAAATCTTGGTAGATTTTGACAGTACACATAATTTTTTAGATCTAACTGTGTACAATCTGCCAAATTGGGAATCTAAACTGATACTTGTTTGCAGGTTAAAGTTGCTAATGGTGATAAGTTGTTGAGTTTAGGTAGTTGTGAGGAGTTGGTGACCATACAGGGCTCTAAATTTTCAGTTCCTTTCAATGTCTTAACATTGGGAGGGTGTGATATGGTTTTAGGTATTCAATGGTTGAGAACACTAGGACCTACTAATTGGGATTTCACTGCAATGACTATGTGTTTTGTATGGAATTCAAAGAGGGTTGTGTTACAGGGCTTGGAATCTGATTAGATCAAGGTTCAGTCAGTTATGAAATCTTTAAAGTCATCTTTGGCAAGGAAAGAAGGCTGGTTTTTACAGATGATGCCAACGAAACAGAAACAAGATAAATTGGATATTGATAAGCAGGTGCTTGAGGTTTTGAATGAGTTTCAGTCTGTTTTTGATAAACCAAAAGGATTGCCTCCAAGAAAGTCTTTTGATCATAAAATTATGTTGCAAGAAGAAACTTCTCATGTGTCAGTAAGGCCTTATAGGTATTCTCATTACCAAAAAACCAAAATAGAGAAAATAGTGCAAGAACTCTTGAAGTCTGGGGTAGTAAGGTCCAGTCATAGTCCTTTCTCTTCCCTTGTTTTAATGATTAAGAAATCAGATGACTTGTGAAGAATGTGCATCGATTATAGAGCCTTAAACCAAGCTACTGTCAAAGACAAATTCCCAATTCTAGTTATAGATGAACTATTTGGAGCAAAACTATTTTCTAAACTAGACCTAAGATCTGGTTACCAGTAGATTACGATGAGGGAAGAAGATGTGGGAAAAAAGGCATTCAGGACCCATGAAGTTCATTATGAATTTTTGGTAATGTCATTTGGCCTTTCCAATGCACCAGCAACATTTCAGGGCCTTATGAACCAAGTGTTCAAGCCATTTCTTAAAAGATTTGTCTTAGTATTTTTCGATGACATTCTGGTGTACAGCAGTAGCATTGAGGACCAATTGAAGCACTTGAGATCTGTTTTGAAAGTATTGAAGAGCAATGAATTGTTTGCTAAGAGGTCTAAGTGCAGGTTTAGGGTTAAACATATTGATTATCTTGGCTATATAATTTATGAAGCTGGTGTGATGGCTAACCTTGTTAAAACTGCTATAATGGATCAATGCCCAATTCCAAAAGATTTGAAGTCTTTGAGGGCTTTTCTAGGCTTGCCTAGCTATTATAGAAAATCCATAAGTCATTATGGCAACATGGTAGCATGGTAGCATAACAGCACCATTAACACAGTTATTGAAGAAATGATCTTTTAATTGGACCGATGAGGCAACCAAATTATTTGAGGAATTGAAGAATGTTGTTACTCGACCTCCTGTCCTTCTTTTACGTATTTTTTAAAGGTTTTTACCATTGAATGTGATAATTCAAATATGCGTTTAGGGGCTATTTTGATGCAAGAAGGGCATCCTATTACGTTTTACACCAAAGCATTATTGAAAGGGAAAGCATTATTATTGTCAACTTATGAGAAGGAAATCATTGCTTTGGTGTCTGATGTGGCTAAGTGGAGATGTTATCTTTTAGATCATCCTTTTAAAATAAAAACTGATCAAGAGGCTCTTAAATTTCCACTAGAACATAAAATTAGAACTGAATCTCAGCAAAAATGGCTTTCCAAACTTTTGGGTTACAATTTTTCAATGGAATACAGGAGGGGCAAAGAGAACAAGGTTGCAGATGCTCTCTCAAGGAAGTTGGAGGAAGATTCTGCTACCTTGGCTGTCATTTCTTTTCCAACACCTATGTGGATCGATGAGTTGAAAGAAAGCTATATATTGTCACAGAAGCTTAATGAGATCTATAACAAATTACAGCAAGGTGTGGAATTTGTTAAGCATTACTCCTTACAGAATGGAGTACTACTCAGGAAAGGAAGAATTGTGGTGGTGCTTGACTCATCTTTTAAGATGACAAATCTTGCAATTCATCCATGATAGTCCTCAAGTAAGGTATGTAAGCCATCATAAGACATTGCATAGAGCCAAACAAGATTTTTATTAGGAAGGTATGAGGAAGGACATTAAGAAATTGGTAAGAGAATGCCAAATCTATCAAGTAAGCAAGCATGAGACATTGCCTTCTCCTAGATTACTGCAACCTCTTCCCATCCCACAATTTCCTTGGTTTAGTATTTATCCATGGATTTTATTGAGGGTCTTTCTCTCTCGAAAGGTGCAAGTGTGGTTTTTACAGTGGTGGACAGGTTGACAAAATTTGGCCATTTATTTTCTTTGTCTCATCCATACACAGTAAGTAAGGGGGTTGAAACCTTCTTCTCTCGTGTATTCAAACTTCATGGTATGCCAAGGACCATAGTTTCAAATAGAGACCCAATATTTACAAGCTTGTTTTGGAAAGAGTTGTTTAAATTCCATGATACTAGTTTGAACTTCAGTTCAGCCTATCACCCACAATCAGATGGGTAAACTGAAGCTCTAAACAAGTGTTTGGAGTTTTATCTTCAATGCTATACCAGTGACAAACCTAAGGAGTGGTGTGTGTGGCTTTCTCTAGCCGAGTGGTGTCATAACATTACTTGTCACTCTTCAGGTGGGTTAACACCCTTTGAAGCTATAGATAAGCATTATATGAATATCCTCCACCAAAGTTGCTTCCTTATGTTTTGGGAACTACCTCTAATGTTGCTATGGATCAGCATTTGAGGACGAGAGAGCAGACTATGGCTTTGCTTCAGCAGAATTTGTAGAAGTCTCATGTAGAATGAAACAATTTGCAGACAAGAAGAGATCTAAGAGAACATTTGAAATTGATGATTGGTTGTTTTTGAGGCTACAGCTTTACAGACAAAAGTCTATCTCTCTTAGGCATAACCTTAAGTTGCTCCCAAAATTTATGGCCCTTTTAAAGTGGTGCAAAAAAATTGGGACAATAACTTCTAAGTTGGAACTACCCCAAGGTTCCAAAATTCACCCAATTTCCCATGTGTCTTACTTAAAGAGGAAATTAAGTCGATCCATTAGGTCATAACTAACACTTCCTCCTACGGATTCTCTTGGACAGATTCAACCAGAACCTGAGGCAATTTTAGAGAGAAGAATGAGGCAGCAGGGTAATCATGCAATTACTAAGCTCATAGTCAAATGGGCTGGTGTACAAGTTGATGATAGTATATGGGAGTCTTTGTGGAAGTTTAGACAGACCTATCCTCACCTGGTGGGTACGTTGCTCTAGTGTTCCTTGAAGATAACCTTCAGTTTAAGGCCTTAAGAGGAGGGGATTCCATAGCCTTGTGGCCAAGGTTTTTTATGGAAGGGAGATTGTTATTTGCAGATTGAATTGTGAGAAGCTAAGTCTCGGGACTAAGGCAACAAAATAAGTTTTAGTAATACATTGTGTTTTGATAATTGTAATGTGTGTAATATGTTGCGTTTAGTATTATAAGTAATATGATGTGTTTTGATTAGTAGGGAATTATAATATGTGCGCTAAGGAAGTGCTTGAAATGATGCGTTTGGAGTTATCCCTTATAGGTTGTCTATATAAGGGGACTCCTAACGAACTAGAATTCATTCTATTAGTTGAAGGTTCGATACATTTTGGAGGTTAGGGAACCCTAGAAATTCTCTGTGCATTTCAATAAAGCTTCTCAAGGTGTTCTTGTGACTTCAGTCAATTCTTGTATTTGCGTTCTTCTTTATTTAGTTCCTTATAGCCAACCCAAAAGTGAAACTCCAACGCCAACACCATTGCCCACCGTCCCTTTGTCTATTTCCCATTGTAGCTTTGGCCTGCCAATTTCAGTACAGAGTAGCCCGCGTCATGGTTGGGGAGCTCGCGGCTCCTACAAAGTTAGTGATTTTGTTCATGAACTCTACTGATGAGCTACTGATCACGTGTATTTGGTAAATCTTTTCGTGAACTCTACTATACTGGTAGAAGTTAAAATTTGTATAATCACTTTTTGAGAACCACAACCTAGAGATTCTCCTACCCCTAAAGAAGTTCTTCTTGGAAGTTTGTGCTTTGTGAATATTCTGCAATCTCTAAATAGTGGTTGATTTGGCAACTTCTGTGCCAAGATCTCTTATAAATACATAATGTTCAATGCTATGAAACCCACCACTACACTTCTCTACAACCACTGCACCTAAATTCCTAAATCTAAGCCTAAACCCTATTGGTCTTGTTGAGTGTGGTTGAATACAGGTGAATAAGTGCCTTAACCAGTGATTTTGCTCGACTTCCAGTTCGAGCAAGATTTGCACAGAGAGTTTGCTCGTCACTCGCTTCACGTCTAGCTCAAGCGAGATGCAAATCCTAGTAGTCACTCGAGCGAGATTTAACTCCACTCGAGTAAATTACCATTTTCTAGGGTCCACACCATTTCATTATAAATACATGTCTTTTTATTGTAATTACTGTGAGACACTTTTGGAGAGTAACCAAACACTTGTGAGAGAGAGATTCCTGTTGTAAATAGTTCTGAGAGTTCATTAGGTGTAATTGTGCTTTTGGATTGTGAGGATTTGTGATTGATATCTTGTACTCCATCTTCGTTATAGCGACTTCATTCCGACCGACCCCAGTAGTGGACATAGGTTCACATTGAGCCGACCCACTTAAATCTTGTGTTCTTTGTATGATTATTGATTTTATCATTTTTTATTTCCACTGCAATAGCTCAAATTAACCATCGTTTTAAGGCTTATTCCTAACAAATTGGTTTCAGAGCTTAGGCTTTATGTTGGATCCATAAGGGATGGTCTCTATGGCAAATTCAAAGTAGAGAAATTCGACAATCAGAACAATTTCAGTTTGTGGTGCATCAAGGTAAAGGCGATGCTGCGACAACAAAGTTTGGCTAAGGTGTTGGATAATAAGCCAAATTCTCCCACACTTAAGAAGTAAAAAGAAGAGAAGGCACATAGTGCTATTATTTTATCGTTATCAAGTGGAGTTTTGGGGGAAGTTGCCGATGTAGAGAAACTAAGAATTTGTGGACTAAATTCGAGAGTCTGTATATGATAAAGTCGCTCACCAACCGGTTGTATCTGAAGCAGCAGTTATACATGCTCAAAATGAAGAAATGTACTCCTACCTTTGAACACTTAGATGAATTTAATAAGATTATTATGGATTTGAGGAATATTAACATTAAACTTGATGAGAAGGATCAAGCTTTATTTATTTTGTATTCGTTACCCATGTTGTACGATAATTTTGTCAAAGTCATGCTTTATGGTAGAGACACAATTTCTTTAAACAATGTTAAATTTGTTTTGAATTCAAAGGAATTGAGAACTAAACTGAATGGAAATGGTACCAAAAATCAAGCCAATAGTTTGTTTGTTAAGGGTTCATCTAGTAGATGTAGATCTAGGGAAAATGGTTTAAAGAAGAATAAGGGAAAGTTTAGAGGCAGTTCACAGTCTAACGGTAATAATAAGAAAAATGTCAAGTATCATTACTGTAAAAAATTTAGCCATTACAAAAATGAGTGCCCTAAACGAAAAAGTAAGGAGGAGGGCTTTAGTTCCTCTAATGCTGTTAGCATTGCTGATGAAAAGCCTAACGGCTCAAACGCTGTCCTAGCAATTAGCGATTCTAATAGTCATTTTAGTGACAAGTGGATCATGGATTTAGCTTGTATATTTCATATGTGTCCCAAAAGGGACTGATTCGCTACTTATAAACTAGTTAGTGGTGGTTCCATTTTGATGGGAAATGTTATGGCCTGTAAGATTGTTGGGCTAGGTTTAGTGAGAATTAATATGCTTGATGAGATCATTAGGACATTGTCTAATGTTCGACACATCCCGAATTTGAAGAAGAATCTTATTTCTTTGGGCACTCTTGATACTTTAGGTTTCTGGTATACTGGTGAAGGTTGAGTCGTTAAAGTTAATAAAGGTTTCATGGTTGTAATGAGAGGAGATAAGACAGGCGATCTTTATTTCCTTCATGGCAGTATAGTGACAAGTGAAGTTTTAGTGTCTGTTTCAGATGATCCAGACTCAGATATTATCTGCATGTGGCACATGCGTTTGCGCCATATGAGTGAGAAATGGATGTTTGTTCTGAGTAAGCAATATTTGTTGTGTGATCAGAAAATAGGAAAACTTGAATTCTGTGAATACTATATTTAGGAAACAATGTAGAGTTCAATTCACTAATAGGTCATTCTGACCTTTTAGGTCTCTCTTCTATTCCATTGAAAGGTGGTACTCAGTATTTGCTTACTTTTATTGATGATTACTTACGCAAAGTTTGGGTATATTTTCTTAAGCAGAAAAGCAAAGTTTTTGTTAACTTTAAACAGTGGAAGGTTTTGATTGATAATTAGACAGACAAGAAGGTAAAGCGAGTTCGAACTGAAAATGGTATGAAATTTTATAGATGTGAATTTGATGAATTATGCAAAGATGAAGGTATTGTCAGGCAATGAGTAGTTAGACATACTCCAGAGCAAAATAGGGTTGTTGAGCAGATGAACCAAACTCTTCTAGAGAGAGCCTTAGAGAGAGCCTGCAATATGCTTTCAAACGCCGGCTTGTCTAAGGATTTCTGGGCTAAAGCAGTCAATGGTTGCTATCTGGTTAATTGCTCGTCAGCCACTGGGCTAAAGCAGTGAATGCTTGCTATCTGGTTAATTGCTCGTTAGCCACTGCAATCAGCCACTCCAAATGAGGTATGGTCTGGTACTCCTGCTAATTATTCTAATTTAAAAATATTTGGTTGCCCTACTTATTTCAGTGTTAATGAAGGAAAATTGGAACCAAGGACAAATGACATATTCATTGGATATGCCATTTGAATGAAGGGATTCAGAATTTGGTGTACTAATCCTAAGTCACCTAAGTTTATAGTTAACAGAGATGTAGTATTTGATGAACAGTCTATACTTAATATGAGAAAGGAGTTTAATGTTTCTACAAGAAAGGAACATGATAATAGCAAGAAGATGGAGCTAGAACATGAAGCTCCACATAGGATGTCAACTGACTCCCAAGATCATGCTATTATTGATGAGCATGATTTCGATTTTGATGGTAGCGCACAGGCTTAGCAAAGTTACAGCATAACAACTGGTAGATAGAGGGGGCAAGTCCAGCCATCTCTCAAATATGCTCATGCAGATATGGTGATGTATGCTCTTACTAAGGCAGAGGACATTGTTGATCAGGAACCTTCCATTTATTCAGAAGCTGTCAAGAGCAAGGAACCTGCACAGATGTGTGCTGCAATGAATGAGGAGATTGAGTCTCTTTACAAGAACCAAACATAAGATTTGGTTAAGTTGCCGAGGAAGACGAAGACTATTGGTTGAAAATGGGTCTTCAAAAGGAAAGCATGAATCTAGGGTGTTACTGATACAAGGTACAAGGCACAATCGGTTGTTAAGGGTTACAATTAAAGAAAAGGCATCGACTTCAATGAAGTATTTTTTCTAATGGTGAAACACAATTCAATCCGGGTGTTACTTGCTATGGTGGCATTGTATGATCTAGAACTACAACAACTTGATGTTAAATGGCGTTCCTACATGGAGAGCTTGATGAGACCATTTACTTGCATCAGTTAGAAAGATTCATTGTTAAGGGTAAGGAAGATTTTGTTTGCAAATTGAAGAAGTTTTTGTATGGTTTGTAGCAGTCTCCGAGGTGATGGTATAAACACTTTGACTCTTTTATGATTAACCATGGCTATGTGAGACATAGTTATGACAGTTGTATTTATCATAGGCAGTCATTTGATAAATCTTTCACTTATCTATTATTTTATGTTGATGATATGCTAACTGCTGCCAAAGATGTGTCTGATGTTATTTTGTTGAAAAATCAACTTAGTAATGAGTTTGAAATAAAAGATCTAGATGCTGTTAAGAAAATTTTGAGAATTGAGATCCACAGAAATAGGAAAGTCGGGGGGTTATTCTTACCTAAAAGAAAGTATTTTGAGAAAGTCCTTGAGAGGTTTGGAATGATCAATTCTAAACCAGTAAGCACACCGCTTGCTTTACACTTTAAACTTTCAGCTTCTCTATCTCCAAAAACAAATGAAGATAAGCAGTTTATGGTGGGTGTTCCGCATTCCAGGCAGTTGGCTGTATTATGTAAGTGATGGTTTATTGTTGAACTCAAGGTTTTAAGTTTCATGTAAATCTACACATAGATTTTGATGATAACAAATGAATTCAAAGAATAAAGGAGTCTCAAACTCAAGTTGTCCACACAATAGAATCAAGCACATCAAGAAAGCAAACATGAGCAAGAAGAGAACAAGTTCACATTAAAATCATAGAGTAATTTTGTAAATCTCTTAAAAATTCGAAATTAGGATTAAGGCTCAAAATTAATATTTTATTATAAAGCATTAAAATACATTTTTCACATGTGCATGAATATTTTGAAAATTAAATTTGAAAATTTTGAAAGATGATTGATTTTCATCTTTCACATGTGCATGGCATGATTAAAAGTTTGAATTTTGAAAATTTTGAAAGATGATTGATTGTCATCTTTCACATGTGCATGACATGATTAAAGGTTTGAATTTTGAAAATATTAAGATGATTGATTGTCATCTTTCACATGTGCATGACATGATTAAATGTTTGAATTTTGAAAATATTAAGATGATTGATTGTCATCTTTCACATGTGCATGTTTTATTTGAATATTTTCAAAAGTGATGGATGCTTTTCTTGACTTATACAAAAGGTAGATATCTTTGTTTAAAAATTTTGAAAAGTAAAGTGTGCTCATTTTGTCATATGCAAAAAGTAAAAGATTTGATTTGAAATTTTTGAAAAGTAAAGTGTGCTCCTTTTGTCATATGCAAAAAGTAAAAAGATTAGGTTTGAAATTTTTGAAAAGTGAATGATGATGTCTTTGACATGTGAATCTTATTAAATTTAAATATGAAGTCTCATATGCCTATAAATAAATCATTTAAGAGCTTCACATTTACAACACCAAGAGCATACAACATTCATTCAAAACTTTCATTCTCTCTTCTCTAAGTATTGAGCCTTAACCCTTGTTCATTTTGAGAGATATAGTTTGCGCTGTATTGTTTCTATCTCACTCATTGAGGAGTGTATTTTGATAGTCTACCCACTATCAACTCTTGTATTTGTAAGAGGGTGCGTATAACCCTTGTGTGTGTAGAAGGTGTTTTACACGGGGAATAGTTAAATCACCAAGTGTGAGGTGATTGGAAGTGTAGAAAGTGTTCTACACGGAGAATAGTTAAATCACCAAGTGTGAGGTGATTGGAAGTGTAGAGGGTATTCTACATGGATTATTTAGAGCGGTGCTGCTCAAAGGTGTAATAGGTTTCTATCTCCACCTAAAGGAGATTGAATTGTGGATTTGAGGATCCTCAAGGGGTAGCTTGAGGCGAGGACGTAGGCAGTGGGGCCGAACCTCGTTA
Organism: Platycarya strobilacea; assembly: GCA_036898215.1. Taxonomy (NCBI): domain Eukaryota; kingdom Viridiplantae; phylum Streptophyta; class Magnoliopsida; order Fagales; family Juglandaceae; genus Platycarya; species Platycarya strobilacea. Next base: position 29,804,453 of record CM072550.1, read on the forward strand.
ACATACTGGGTTTGCTTCTCTCTTACTCTTACTCTTTATATTTATTGTTGTTTCATATTTTGTTTATATTTTATATTTTATATTTGATTTATAATTGATATTTTTTTAAATACAACTCAATTTACCCCCCCTCTTGTGTTAGTCATCTGGACAACAATTGATATCAGAGTTAGAGCTCTGTTATAAGATTAACTATCTTTTGAGTTAAGATCTTATGGCTAACATTGCAGCTTCATTTGGTGAAAGTCAATCTAGCAGTCGGCCTCCACTCTTTTGCGGAGACAATTACTTATTCTGGAAAGTTAGAATGAGAATATTCCTTCAGGCTCAAGGTCGAGAAATCTAGAAATGCATTGTAAATAGACCTTATATTCCAACAAAAGTGGTTGATGGAATAAAGTTCAAAAAGGAAGAAAAAGAGTTTAATCGTGAAGACGATAGACTTTATACTTTGAATTTAACTGCTATGAATTTATTATATAATGCTCTCAATGGTAATGAGTTTAATAGAGTAATGACTTGCACTACAGTAAAGGAAATTTGGGATAACTTGGAAGTTACTTATGAAGGAATTTCTCAAGTCAAGGAATCAAAAATTTATATTCTTACTCATGAATATGAAATGTTTAAGATGAATGATGATGAATCTATTTCTAGTATACACACTCGTTTTACTAACATCATAAATAGCTTGACAGCTCTTGGCAAAATTTATTCTAAAGTGGAGATAGTAAGAAAAATTCTCAACTCTCTACCAAAACGTTGGGAATCAAAAGTGACAGCGATTCTTGAAGCTAGAAACCTCAAGAAGCTCAAAGTGAATGAACTCATCGGGTCACTTATCACCCATGAGTACACATTGAAAAGAGGAGAAGAAGAAGGAAAGCCAAAGAAGAGCTTGGCACTTAAAGCTGTTCCATATGAAAGTGAAAGTGATGAAGATGAGGAAAATGACGACAAAGATGAAGAAATTGCGATGATAACAAGAAAAATTCAGAGGTTCTTAAAGAAAAATAAAACTCCTCCAAGGAAATCCTTCAAAAAGTTTTCCAAATAAGATTCAGGTAAAAATGACACTTTAATTTGTTATAAATGTAATAAGTCTGGTCATATCAAGTCAGATTGTCATCTGCTAAAGAAAGATCGAAACAAAGGCAAAAAAGCAATGAAATCTACATGGGATGATGATTTAAGTAACTTAGATAGTGAAGCAAGCAATGGAGAATCAGCAAATCTTTGTCTTATACTAAAGATGACATTGAGGTAACAAATATGGATAATATTGAAGATCCTTCATATGAAGAATTGCAAAATGTTTTAGAAGAGGTATATGAGGAATTTGAAAAACTGGGTATCAAGTATACTGTTTTGAAAAAGAAAAATTATTTTTTAACAAACGAAATTGATATTTTAAGAAAAGAAAGTATTATTTTGAAAGATGAAAATGTTGAGTTGAAGAAAAAGAAAACTAATTTAGAAAATATTATTGAAAACTTTACGAATGGAAAAAGAAATTTTGAAAAACTTCTTGGTAGTCAAAGATGTGTTTTTGACAAGGCAGGTTTGGGATATATGCCAAAACAAAAATACAAATCTTATAAAAATTTCTTTGATAATCCTTCTATATCCAATATTCAAAATTCTTTTCACAAAAATAATTTTGTTAAAAAAAGATACTATTATAATCATTCAAGTTCTTCATATATCTCACATGCTATTTGTAATTTTTGTAATAGAAATGGTCATAATTATCTTGCTTGTCCTATTAGAAGAAAACATACAATGACTATTAGGGTCATATGGGTACCTAAGAATCTTGTTTATTTTAATACTAATATATAAAGGACCCAAAAAACTTGGGTACCAAGAATTTTTTTTAATTGTTTTTGTAGGTATGCATGAAGTCTTTTACAGGTAAAAGTAAATGGTTTTTAGACAACGGATGCTCAAGATACGTGACATGAGACAAAACTAAATTCATTGACTTCACTTCTAAAGAAGAAGGATGCGTGATATTTGGAGATAATTCAAAAGGGAAGATCATGGAAATAGAAGGAAAGATCATCAAGACTTAGTACAAGATGCAACCAAATAGTAAAAACATATGAAAGATCATCCAATAGAACAAATTCTGGGAGAACCTTCACGAGGTGTAAGCACTCGATCATCTCTTAGAAATATTTGCAATCATACTGCTTTTCTATCTCAGATTGAACCTAAAAATATTTATGAAGCACTTCTTGATGAATCTTGGATTCTAACTATGCAAGAAGAGCTTAATCAATTTGAAAGAAATGATGTTTGGACACTTGTTTCTAGACTCAAAAATCATACTATTATTGGAATAAAATGGGTTTTTAGAAACAAGAAAGATGAGTCCGGAGTCATTACTAGAAATAAGGCTCGACTAGTGGTCCAAGATTTCAATCAAGAAGAAGGAATCGATTATGATGAGACATATGCACCAGTCGCAAGATTAGAAACTATTCGAATGCTACTTATATATACTTGTTATAAAAATTTCAAACTTTTTCAAATGGATGTTAAAAGTGTTTTTTTAAATAGATTTTTTTATTGAAAAATGTTTTTCAAGAGGAAAGATCGATATAACTCTTTTCATCAAGTATGAATAGAATGATATTCTTCTAATTCAAATTTATGTAGATGATATAATATTTGGTGCTACTAATGAATATGTGTCAAGATTTTGTTAAGAATATGCAGGAAGAATTTGAAATGAGCATGATGGGAGAATTTAATTTCTTTCTTGGATTGCAAATCAAGTAAGCAAAAAGTGAAACATTTATTAATCAGTCAAAATATATCAAAGAGTTACTCAAAATTTGAGATGGAACGTGCGAAGGTAATTGGAATATCAATGAATCCAACCACTAAACTTGATAAAGATAAAAGCGGTAAGCCAGTTGACTCAAATGTATATCGAGGTATGATTAGTAGTTTATTATATTTGATAACTAGTAAACCTGATATTATGTTCAGTATATGCTTATGTGCACGTTTTCAATCATTTCCAAAACAATCTCATTTGATTGCAGTCAAGCGGATTTTTAGATATTTTTCCAGTACCATTGACTTAGAGTTATGGTATCCTAAACACACTTCTTTCGATCTTATTAGTTATTCAGGTACCGATTATACTGGTTGCAAAGATGATCGAAAAAGTTTTAGTAGAACATGTCATTTCTTAGGTCATGCACTTGTTTCATGATTTAGTAAAAAGAAAATTCTGTTGCATTATCTATTACTGAGGCAGAGTATGTTGCTGTAGGCAGTTGTTGTGCTCAAGTTCTTTACATGAAGCAACAACTTAAGGATTTTAAACTTATGTACAATCACATTCCAATCAAATGTGATAAATATAAGTGCTATAAATTTTTCGAAGAATCCAATACAACATTCTCAGACCAAATATATTGAAATTAGATATCATTTTCTTAGAGATCATATGTAGAAGAGCGATATTGTATTAGAATTCACTAGTACACATGATCAATTGGCAGAAATTTTCACAAAACCCCTACCAGAAGATAAACTATGCATGATTAGAAGATAAATAGGAATTATGCATGCCATGAATATCTGCTAGATACTTTTATTCCATTATCTCAAATGACCTACAGAAACTTGAGACGTTTAGCCTCATCATTCAAATGCATTTGCTCCTCATAAATCATCATGTCATCCTTGTCTAAAGGATTAGGCAATCGAAATGCAGAGGCAAGTAAGGATTTTAAATCCTTATTCTGTTGTTTTAAGTCTACTATTTGTTTTTAGACTCTTGAACAAGTCGTTGAAGAATATCGATCTTCTCATTTAGCTTCTCTATCTCGCAGGTTTTTAACTGCAACCGAGCAGAAAAAGCAACAATGGAATATGAGTATCGAGTCCCGAGACCCACAAGCTCGTAAATGGCATCATGATCTGATTTATTAGCCAAATCAGTGTTTTGCTGCTTCTTGGCACTTACAACAGATGCGGAAATAGATTGATCACGAGAAGCACTGAAGGAGAATTGATGAGCCATTAAGATTTTGTACAGTGAGAATGAAGATGAACTACAACAATGAAAAGAAAATTTGATACGGATTAGATAAAACTAAGGATTGCTTTTATAAAGATGGAAATAAGTAGAAGACAAACTGTCATCTCTTCAAATCCTACTTAGTCAAGCTTACAAGATATGCCGGATGCATATTGTCAAAAGTTACCGAACTAAGCTAGTGAGATTAATTATAATTGTCCATGTTTCTCTCGTGAAACGCTGCCATTATTTGCTGATGTTGACTATGTGCTTGAACTCTTACTCGTTCTGATTCCTCTATTTGAAGTTTCAAAACACGAGCTAATTCCGTCAAATCTTTATTTTCTTGCTTTAACCTCTTATTCTTTCTGCCTTTATTTGCAAGCTTTTGATGCAGAACAGATATTTGATTATTAAGTCGATCAACCTCATTTGCCCTCGCTAGTAATCTCCGAGATATGGTCGTAACAGAGGCAGCATATTGAGCACTGAGAGTTCTTGATACTGCAACAACCTCAGAATCAGTTTTATTTGAAAAATGCATTTCTGCTTCTATCATGGTGTTGACAACCTGATGAGATAAAATGACTGGTTGAGACGGTTCCTGATTCAAATTCGGAAGATTATCAGACGAAATTTTTTCTGCCATTCTATCATTTTGAATAAACAGAAACTGGATCAATGAATGGGGTGAAAATTTATTTGAGTATCCGACAGGTGAAAACGGTCTTCTAAACAACAACTTTCAAATCTCGATAATATTTAATTTTTCAATAATATCACGCGGATTTAAATCTGCTTTCGCACCGACTGCTAGAGCTAGACCTCCAACCTTTGCAGGTTTTGTCAGACATGCGTGGCTCCGCACCGAATTGCCAGAGTTAGACTTCCAATATTTGCAGATTTTGTCGGACATGCATGGCTCCGCACCGCATTGCCAGAGCTAGGCCTGCAGCTTTTGCTGTATTTGTCGGACACGAATAATTTTAATTATTCAACTTCAAATCTCTAGAACATCTAATTCGTCAATAACATCAAGCGGATTTAAATCTTCTTCCGCACTGAGATGATAAAATTCGGCTTCAATTTTTGCAGGTTTTGTCGGACATGGGTGATTCTAACTTCTACAGTCTCTACTAACGCAGCGTTTTATTTGTCTATTGGTTATTGTAGGAATATATCTTATTGAGTTAATTATGATTCCTTTTTAATGATGCCAAAAGGGGGAGAAGTTTTAGACTAGAACATTAACGTTGTTTAAATTTCTAAACTTGTTACATATGCTTGGAATTATATTTATATTTTTACTTGAAAAACTAACGCACATTCTCAGGGGGAGCTTAAGTATTCATACAGGTTTCAAGTTCTATCAAGCATTTGTCATCATCAAAAAGGGAGAGATTGTTGAACTCAAGGTTTTAAGTTTCATGTAAATCTACCCATAGATTTTGATGATAACAAATGAATTCAATGAATAAATGAGTCTCAAGCTCAAGTTGTCCACACAATAGAATCAAGCACATCAAGGAAGCAAACATGAGCAAGAAGGGTACAAGTTCACATTAAAATCATAGAGTAATTTTGTAAATCTCTTAAAAATTTGAAATTAGGATTAAGGCTCAAAATTAATATTTTATTATAAAGCATTAAAATACATTTTTCACATGTGCATGAATATTTTGAAAGTTAAATTTGAAAATTTTGAAAGATGATTGATTGTCATATTTCACATGTGCATGACATGATTAAAGGTTTGAATTTTGAAAATATTAAGATGATTGATTGTCATCTTTCACATGTGCATGACATGATTAAAGGTTTAAATTTTGAAAATATTAAGATGATTGATTGTCATCTTTCACATGTGCATGTTTTATTTGAATATTTTCAAAAGTGATGGATGCTTTTCTTGACTTATGCAAAAGGTAGATGTCTTTGTTTGAAAATTTTGAAAAGTAAAGTGTGCTCCTTTTGTCATATGCAAAAAGTAAAAGATTAGATTTGAAATTTTTGGAAAGTAAAGTGTGCTCCTTTTGTCACATGCAAAAAGTAAAAAGATTAGGTTTGAAATTTTTGAAAAGTGAATGATGATGTCTTTGACATGTGAATCTTATTAAATTTAAATATGAAGTCTCATATGCCTATAAATAAATCATTTAAGAGCTTCACATTCACAACACCAAGAGCATACAATATTCATTCAAAACTTTCATTCTCTCTTCTCTAAGCATTGAGTCTTAACCCTTGTTCATTTTGAGAGATATAGTTTGCGCTGTATTGTTTCTATCTCACTCATTGAGGAGTGTATTTTGATAGTCTACCCACTATCAACTCTTGTATTTGTAAGAGGGTGCGTATAACCCTTGTGTGTGTAGAAGGTGTTTTACACGGGAAATAGTTAAATCACCAAGTGTGAGGTGATTGGAAGTGTAGAAGGTGTTCTATACGGAGAATAGTTAAATCACCAAGTGTGAGGTGATTGGAAGTGTAGAGGGTGTTCTACACGGATTCTTTGGAGCGGTGCTGCTCAAAGGTGTAATAGGTTTCTATCTCCACCTAAAGGAGATTGAATAGTGGATTTGGGGATCCTCAAGGGATAACTTGAGGCGAGGACGTAGGCAGTGGGGCCGAACCTCGTTAACATACTGAGTTTACTTCTCTCTTACCCTTACTCTTTATATTTATTGTTGTTTCATATTTTGTTTATATTTTATATTATATATTTGATTTATAATTGTTATTTTTTAAATACAACTCAATTCACCCCCCTCTTGTGTTAGTCATCTGGGCAACATTTGTATTCGCCTAAATATTTCACATGTAGTGAGTGTTATTAGCAGGTACATGGCTAATTCGGGAAAAACTCATTGGCAGGCTGTGAAGTAGATTCTTAGGTATCTGAGAGGAACCTTGAACTATGGACTTGTTTTTTATAGAGATGTCGGTCTCAATTCTAGAGTTGTTGACTATGTTGATTCTGATTATACTGGGGACTTAGACAAAAGGAGATCACTGACTAGATACGTTTTCACATTGTGTGGTTTTGCTATTAGTTGGAAATAAACATTACAATCCACTGTTGCTTTATCAACTACCGAAGTAGAGTACATGGCAGCAGCTGAGATTGTCAAGGAAGTTATTTGGTTGAAAGGCCCGATTAGTGACTTAGGACTACAGCAAGATGATATTTCAGAATTCTGTGACAGTCAAAGTGCAATACATTTGACCGAAAATCAAATATACCATTAGAGAACGAAGCATATTAATGTCAAGTATTATTTTCTCAGAGGGATTGTTATAGAAGGAGTTTTTGAGATTTTGAAGATTGCCACTACTGAGAATCCAACAAACATGTTGACAAAGTTAATTGCAGTTTACAAGTTCAAACTTTGTTTAGACTTAATTAGTATTCGAGGATCTTAATTTCCTTAGGGGATTAGAAAGGGGTCGGTCTTTGGTGAAGAATGATTTTTTTAGACTTGATAGAATTCGATTCAAGGTGGAGATTTGTTGAGTGTGACTTGAATACAATTGAATATGTGCCTCAATCCATGACTTCGCTCGACTCTCGCTCAACGTCTAACTCGAGCAAGATGCAAACCCTAATAGTTGCTCAAGCGAGCTTCCATTTCTAGGGCTATGTGTGGATTTGTGATTGATCTCTTGTACTCCATCTTCATTATAATGAATTCATTTCAACCGACCCCAATAGTAGACATAGGCTCACATTGAGCAGAACCACTTAAATCTTATGTTCTTTATGTGATTGTTGATTTTCATTTTTTGTTTCTACTACGATACTTCGAATTAACTATTCGTTTTAAGGCTTATGTCTAACGAGTTTTATAGTCTCGCTAGGACGGCTCCAAGGATGCTCACCTTCTAGGTATGTCTTTGTTGCCCCCAATTGATTTGACCCATTTTGGGCCTTCTTTGATAAATGAATGTGAATGTTTTCATATGCTAATATGTTGTGTATTGATATGCTTCGATGATTTGTATAATGCTGTGTAGTAAGCTTTACATTTTTTAAAAATGTAAATCATAGTTGCTATTTGTTTAAAATGGATCTTTGTTATGCTATTGATTTTTTGGGTATTGGTTAAAAAATTTTAAAATTGTATTGCACCTGGTGGTTGCAAGGTGGAGTGGAGTGGTACTACTAGGCCATTTTTCAAAAATTTTATAACCATCTCAGAAGAGGAAAGTGGGCTTGTGATTCATAAATATTGTGCATGTGATGGGCGGATTGGGAATGAGAATAGGCATCTTTGATGACTTGACACAAAAAACTTGTTTTTGCAAATGTTTGTTGGGTAGCCCTAAAAATGGTGAGGTCTGTTATGTTGGTGAAAAAACATTTGCATGCTAACAAGATCATGCAAAACTCGCCAACATTTTTTCGTAGTTTTGCCTACAATTGGATCAAGTTCAAAACCTATAACTGCAAGTAAGCCAATAAAATATTGAAATAAGACTACAATTTTTAAATATGACACAAGAGAAGTTGTCACTATCTAAGAATTTACCACGGCAAGAGGAATGACTTCATAGAAATATGTTCAACACATTCATTATGATACCTCCCACCTAGTGTATAGATATATAAACTTCATGTCGAAATCAACTCTGTCTACCACATTTTGGGCAACTCTCCCCAATCTATTTTGATATTCCTCACGCAACTCAGTTGGGACGACATCATTCATTATGGTATCGTCCATCACACCAATGCATCCCAATCAAGTTAGAAAGAAGATTGTCAATAAACAACTACCTCTTAGATGAAGTTAACATGCATTTTATTTTGTAAGGGAAGTTTGAATTTTATTTCTTACCTTAAACCAAGGATAATTTCAACGGTTGCTTGAGATATAAGGATGCATGTTGTCGCTGTTTGTTGGCACAATCAAATGTCTCGCAACCTCGCATGATGCTTTCATCACCTGTCTGACGCGTTTCTTAATTGTTTGTGTCGAATATTGAAACTTGTTAGCAACAACTCGCTGGCCTTCTGCATGACCAACAAGAAGGCAAAACATAGACACAGCTTCCTCTATCATCACTTCTCTTCTAGAATCACATTACAAGTGATTGTTACGTAACAATGCGCAGAAGACAATCCATGCAAGACATATCCTTGTAGTTTTGTTGATGACCATTTTAAATTCTTAGAATATATTCATACCCGCAAAGATTTATATTATGTTGTGGCATTGTGTGATTCATTTTTCATCGGCCATACTATATACTAATTACGTTGATAATATCTATTACCTCCAAGGGATAATCACTATCACTCCTTTCAGTCCAAAGATTGTTATGATCTAAGTAGATATCATCAACGTAATTAGTATACTGTAGGGCCGATGGAGAAGGAATCACCCAATGCCATAACATAATATAGATCTCCATGAGTATGAATATATTTTAGGAATTTTAAATGGTCATCAACAAAACTACAATGATATGTTTCGCATGAAGGGCCTTATGTGCATTGTTACATAACAATCACTTGTTATGTGATTCTAGAAGAGAAGTGACGATGGAGGAAGTTGTGGCTATGTTTTGCCTTCTTGTTGGTCATGTAGAAGGCTAGCGAGTTGTGGTTAACAGGTTTCAAAATTTGACACAAATAATTAATAAACGTGTCAGACAGGTGATGAAAACATTATACGAGGTTGAGAGACATTTGATACTGCCAACACACAGTAACAACGTGCACCCTTATATCTCAAGCAACCATCAAAATTATCCTTGGTTTAAGGTAAGAAATAAAATTCAAACTTACTTTACAAAATAAAATGTATGTTAATTTCATTTAAGAGGTAGTTGTTTATTGACGGTCTTCTTTCTGACTTGATTGGAATGCATTGGTGTGATGGACGGTATAATAATGAATGATGTCGACCCAACTGGGTTGCTTAAAGAATATCGAAATAGATTGAGATGAGTTGTCCTAAATGTGTTGGTCAGAGTTGATTTCGATATGAAGTTTATATTTCTATACACTTAGCGCATGCCGCTCGTGTCTTCTACCATTCGTGTAGTGATTCACGAGCCAATTTTTCATGGCTAGTTGCAATTTTTTCAAATATTTTAATGTTGAAACTGATTTGTTTTTTCCTTGATAAATATTGAACTGTGTGCTCTTAATTTAAATGGACTCTTAGGGCACTATTATCTTGTGGATTCAACTTATCCATGAACTACAAGATTGTTGCCCCTATTCAAGAGAACGATATCACATGAGTGATCGTCGCAACCAACGAAAATTTCAAGACTAACAAGATTGTTTCTATTACCATCACTCAGCGATTAGTAATTTTATACAACGAACTTTTGGTCTTATAAAAGAATGATACAAAATGTTGGAGTTAATGCCTACATATTTTGTTGGGCGGCAAGGACTTATTATTACATGTGGGTTGCACAACTGTTGAGATCGTGCGGCAATTATGATGAATAATACAGAATAATCGAAAAGAGAATAAAAGAGAAATAACATAAAGATTTACGTGGTTCGGTGATGTGCCTACATCCACAAGAGCTAGTGACAAATTTTACTATCATCGAAATTAGGGTTACAACATATATATTTATACTTACGCTAGGTGTATGGACGTACTTAGAAAAAATTACAAAAATACTTCCATACCGTACCGTGGGGGCATTGCCCGCTCGCTCTGCCATAAGCTATTTGCCACTTGCCACTATATGCTCATCAAATATAAGTCACATACTCCAACATTCTCCACTTTGATGAATATCTATCCCTTAGGAGAAAAGAAAGTATAACTGGATATTAGAATAGTGACGCCCGATGACTGGATATTTCAAAAGTGTAGGGTGCAGCTACCAGTTATTGAGCTTGAGGTTGGTGATAGGGCATCCTCATCTCCTAATGTAGACACGAAGACCGAAGCAAGCCACGTTATGATTGTGATTAGAGATGAGATCGTCATTTCTATGTGGAAAGCTAGGGGTGGCCATTGACTGCATAATTAAAAAATCTGCTTGTATGTAATATGGTATTTTTGTTGGGATGGTGTACTTTGTTATTTTGGACAAATGCTGTGTTTTATTATACATTCCAAAAATTTAAACGTGTTATAGTTTTTGTTGTGGGTTGCTCACTATTTCATCCAGAGAATACTTGATTATTCATTTAATGAGAAATGGTAGGTGAACCGAAATTTTGGGTTGAATTATTTATTTTTACTGCATACTTAAGGAAGTATTTTTTTTTAATTTTTAACAAATATCTTTAATGGTTTGATAAAAAGAAAAAATAATTACACATAATTGGTAGGTGAAAAACAAAGGAAGCAAAAACGAAAAGTCTACAACAGGAAAAGCATGAGAAATCCGAACGCCCAGGAGACCAAAGTTCTGAAACATATGCCTTGAGCGCATGCACTCTCAGCGGCCTTTCAACGGTTTTTTCCAATAAAATAATATAAAAAATAATACAATACTTTGTGGATCCTACTAAATTAAATACTATAAAAAATTAAGAACTTATTTGCTTATTAGAATAAAATCAAAACTCAAAACATATTTTAAATTCATCATTATATTTTTTTAATTCTTATATAAAATATAATAAAAAATTCAACTTTTTCAAATTCCAAAACTACTTTTTTAAATCTTAAAATAAAATTAATATTAAAAAAATATTTTATAATAATATTTTATTATTTTTTTAATTTTCAACCTCATCTCATCTCTAAAAACAAACGAGGCATAAACTAAACCAACCTCAACTATACTCAATATATCTCTCCACGCTTCACACGTCAAAAAATTTCATTTCATCTACAACAACAAATGAGGCCTAAACTGTTGAGAGACTTGTTGCAATGACCCACCCTGCTAGCTCTCGAAAGTATAAAGCAATGCCATTATCCTCTAAAGATAAAGGAAAACTTGCCTTTCAAAAGACAGACATCTAATATTTAAGACCTCGCAATGACCATCTTTGGGGCCTATGCGTGGTGGCCCTCACTTAAAGAGGTACCTAATCTGGTCACCTCTAAATACAAGAGAGAAAAAGAACACGCAAGACTCATTAACTACATTAATTTTCCCACAAACCCAAAACAAATCTCATAAAAATCTAAATAATAAACCGAGACATCCAACATAAGAGAGGTAATTTCCACACATTATTTCATCATTACGAAAAAAGTTCGAGTCCAACCCGACTTTTGAGAGCACCATAATGCTATTTTATACTATCCCTTAAACACATAATTTACCCATAAAATTATTACCAATAGGCATAGGCATAGGCATAGGCATAGGCATAGGCATAATAATGTCTAAACACAGTCTTTCCTGAAGCAACGACCATACAGTATTACACTTGCACTCACCCAAATACACTCCGTCATATCTTTTAACATATCACACTGTCCAACTTGCCGATACCCCCAAATCACAACCAGCAACCTTCCCGGACTGGCTCGTATTGTAGCTAACAACTCGGCCTCGAGGAGTAGCATTATATATTTTATCGGCTGCCAGCTGAAGACCATTACAGTGTTTTTGACATCTAGAATGTCTAACATTTGAGTAGAATGGGGAGCACATTTTTATTACACCAATTGTCCGAGGCATGAGACCCCAAACAACAGATGATCTTATTTCTATCCATCCCAAGTAACCAGACAAGGCATCTACTTATGAACTTCGAATCCATATTTCTCTTCCACCAGGCTTTAGAGCTCGACGAAATCTGTTAACAGAGACAAAACCGAAGTTCAGAGAATAACAGAGAACCAAAACATAGGAAGTTGAACAAAAACAACAAACCCGAGAAAATACAAGGAAAAAAAAAAACAGTTCAAGTAAAGATCCTAGCCCCAAACAAACAAAAACTAGAAATGTGTGCATTGCATGCTATAGTTGACTAGTTACTATTCATATAGTTTTGGTAAGCTTAGAGGCAGTCAAGTTCCTCCCAAGGCAGTGTCAATTAGAGAAGTACCACAAAAAATGAATTTCTTGTAATTATACACCTAAACAGAAAGGAAAGAGATAGTGGAGGAAAGCAGGTCATTATCAGTACCAGGGACATGATTTGAATATGAAATCTAGAGCAAGGGTTCTCAAAGGACAAGAAATATTGCCTGAGCAGAAAGTTATCAAAGACATACTGCCAGAGAAAAAGGGGTGCAAATTGACCGAACTATATACAAATCAATTGGTGGAAACCCAAATCTCACAACCAGGAAAGATCTGATTCCAATTAGGCTCGAATCTTATACAAGTGTGGTGAATGAAATAAATAGCTTGCTATAAAAATGATCAAAATAAAAGACTTTCATTCGTTTCCTATTTAAACCAGACAAAATGAGCATCAAAAGTCAGAAGTCAGAAGAAAGCTACTAGAGGGGGATCTGCTCACATTTATATCATTCCTTCCATCTTTGGTAATTTCACAAAGTAATCTGAAAATTTAAAGTTAAGCCCTATATTCATAACATTATTAGCAAAGCTGAACAGACTAGGTTGTCAATTTCCAACCACTCACCCTAAATTGAAAAAAGAACCGATGCAACTCTAGGACTTGAAGGCTTCAATAATATATATATATATATATATCAATGTTATTAGAAAATAGTTCACAAGTCATAAAGAAAAAACCCAACTACATGTTTGTGCACATACTTACATAGAAGTCAAATATCTAATAAATCAAAACATCAGCCAATTCAATACTTAATGTATTTGTTCTCATTGATAATTGGGGCTCAAGGCTCAACAACAGAAAAATACATGGTGGAAAAACATGTACCACAAAAACCAGATTGTGTGGAGAAGGAACAGGAAAACCATTCCTCTCAAACAAGAATTTATATGTATACACATTAATGTCCCCCCTTCCCCCAACACAACGGAAATTTGTGTAAATGACATAGAGCAAATATATTTACTTAGATAAATTTTTTTTTTTAAATGGGCAGTATGGAGTTAGATAAACACTCACTCAAGTAGTAGCAAGTGCCTGCAAGAAAGCCATTGCCACCCATGCTCCATCACTAATTCAACATTGACAAGGCTACAAAGTTGGAGTCTAAATTCGGTAGCAAGAGGATGCAGTACGTTCACCAGAATTGTTCCCAAGGGCCTGAGGAATGGGTTTGTCAGATCAGAAAACTTGGAAAATAAAAGTTTGTCAGATCAGAATGAGTTCCTAACTACGGCAATAAAATAACTACCTATAATAACAAGAAGGCCTAATAAAACAAGCAGTAGAAATTACTAACTACAACTAAGAACAGAAAACTTGATCTTACCACCTTTACTCTCGCACTGACATCACACAAAGTAACGACCTGTCCAGATGGACTGTCCTTGATATTGCTCAGGCAGTCGAGTGAATTGCTGATTTCCATTGATGGGATTATGCTGCTGCTGCAACTGCTGTTCATGGTGCAGATTTAGCTGTTCAAGGGTCTGGTAATCTTGCCAGCCCTTTTGGTTTTCCACTGACAATGGCATAATTGGAAGTTGTTTTCCAGGAAACGGAAAGTTGACAGTCCCACTCAAGCCATTGCTGATATTGATGTGCTGGGCATTAGAATAAGATGGGTAATTGATAGAACTATTTGTCCCAGAGCCTTTCCTTGACGATGGCAACTGATACCCATCCAACCAGCTATAATCATCCATTACTGGTATCTCACTCACCAAATCTGACCCAGAAACAAGTTCATTCACTTGTTTTGGGCGAACAGGGTTAAAACCAGGTGGGGGCCCAAGATGCCTAATAGGCCGACTAACTGGACTTCTTGTACCAGCAACTGAAGCTGATGATGTTTTCACAGCCAAATTGTCCGACATCACCCCAGACAATGGAAAAGCATCAGTCTTAGATATGACAGGTTCTGGAGCTTTTGTATGACTGTAAGACACTCTGCCATTATTGGCAGTGACAGCTTGCAGGATGGAAGCTGAATGGACAGGAGTGAATATGCCATTATCCTGGTGCTCAGATTTCATTAGATGTCCATTCTCCGGAATTCTTAGACCTTTCAAGCCATTAGAAAGAATAGAATCCTCTTCCACTGACCACTTTGGAGCATAAGATTGAATTGATTGAGGATGCCAGGGGACCATATTAGCAACAGATAGAGGAACTTGTGAGCCTGAATCAAGAGCAATCTGCTGCCGAAGATTCCCCAGAGGGGCTGAAACAGAACTGCCAAGTAACTTCATATCATTTGTAGAAACATTTAGACCAGGATCCAGGCCTTCATACGGTGCCCATTCCAGGCCAATTGCATCGGACCGCCTCTCAGCCACTGTAGGCTTAAAAACTATTACCTCATCCTCCTCTTCCCCTTCTAATTCAGGATTTTGCAGCAGAACGCCCAGATTCTCTGTCTTCTCCAACTTCTTTTCATACATCATACTACTTGTAGGAGGCATGGCCCCATAAGTGGCAGTAAACATGGAACCATTTGTGGTTTGAGGCTCAACACCGATAATAAATTTCTTGACCTTTGAATCAAAATGCATTGGTTCTTGATTAACTCTAACCACATTTGCAAGATGCTTCCCTGCAGCTAGGATCCTTCTAACACGGGCTACTTTTTCCTTACTACCATCAACTCCAAAGGAATACTTCCTTGAAAAATCCAAAATTGTTTGTGCTGGAAGTAGTGGCAAGAATCCTTTTAACTCCAAGTCCTCCCACAAAGCAAGCCGATTTTCAGTTTCCTCTTCTTCATATCTGCTTGTGTTATTAAAGAAAGCTTCATCTTCATCATCATCAATGGACATTGCCTTATTTGACAAGAGCTTATTCAAGAAAGATATGCAATTGTTCCAAAATCTTGATCTAACAGCTTCCTGTTTTTCGTCTGCATCACTGCTTGCTGCCACATCTTGACAAGATGCCAGCCATTCTACAAATACCAGAATGCCAGGCAAGAGGTAACTTGAAGAAGGATCATGTAGCTGCATGCATCTCTCTAGAATGTGTCCCATCAACTCAAAAACAGCAGTAAAAGCATTCTGAAGTAGAACAGCACGCTGTACAATTTCCGAATATGATTGACCTTCAGCCTCCCTTCTTACATTATAAACTGTGAATACCAGAATGGAGATAAGTCTAACAATGAGAAGTCCATTCTCAAGAGCATCGGCACCAAAATTCAGCTCTTCTTGTGGCCCAGAAGATAGAAGTTCACGTAAACCACTGCTAACCAAAGAGAGAACTTCTGCAAATGTCTCCAGGCTAGAATATAAAGCCAGGATTCCACAGGGAAAAGAAAAGAGGGGGGGGGGGGGGGGGGGAGAGAGAGAGAGAGAATCAGTCTACAGCAAGTGGTCAAAATATACCCATAGTAAAATTTCCAGGTAAATACCTTGTGCGTGTGAAAAGAATTCCATTTAGACGAACAAACCGAATGCAAAAGGATTTATATGTCTCGGGCCCAATGGATGCTCCGTCCTTTACTTGGCTGCCTTCTGAGTTTGTATCTTTTGATGCAAGTTTCACATCCCCTTTCCCTTTTCCCTTGACAGTCAACCGCACAGGAGATTCCTTGATTGCAGAAGCTTTGACATCCTCGGATAGTTGAGAGTAAGTCTGACGATTCTACCAAGAATGAAAAGCCAAACAAATAAGAAAGAGAAGCATTATTAAGCCAGATCCTAAAGAGTTTTCTCATAGCATCAGAAATCATGACTCAAGACAGAAGCATAAAAACCGAAAAGAGCTTTTACTTTGGCAAAAGCAACCAACCAAAATATACATTGCTCGAGTCCAGAGAGGTCAAGTCAACTTCAGTGAATGTCATCCAATATTTCATTCAACCACTGCCTAACATGATTAAGCCGTGAACAAATGCTGCTGGTTTATTTATTCTATGTGAAGACATCCAAAATACATTTTGGGATGGAATGGAATTTGATTTTGTAGTTAATACTTACAACAAAAGCATATTCCCCAAACCCAACAGATAATCAGACCATTTATATTTACTTCAACAAAAGAAGCGTGTAAACTTCACTTTTTTCATTGAGAAAGTCAAGGGAAGTGATATTGAAGGAAGATCATATTCACAGTTTTCCAATCCCAATACACATACAATCAATCAGGTTAGCTTTTTTTTTTTTTTTTTTGAATAACAAACGATCAGGGTCTTACGATACATGTATTTCTGTATTATATCTAATCTGATTACAAGTCATTATGGCACTGCCTATCTCATTCTTCAGTATCATTTGAAAAGCAGATAGATAAAAGTCCCTTTGAGCCAGGATCAAACTCTTCTTTCAAATATGATTGGGGCTTGCAGTGGTAGAACCTAGCCAACTGGGCATACTACTTCCCAACCTTCTGATGAAAATGGATCTTATGCGGTAAAAAAAGATCCATGTAGCCAGCCTTGATTTAATGAGATTAAGCCTTAGTTGAGAAAAAATAATCTCATATCAAGTTTTATAATTGGTCAACTGCCTTTAAAAGTACTCGCTTGCTCATTGTTATCTAACTGATGCTACATGTTTCACCTGTTAACGAGCTTCCAACAGAAAACAAAAATGGCCTAGTTTCCACCTTTATTCAAAATGTAGTAAGCTTCTATAATTCTATCAGAAGGGGACTAAATTCTAGAAACAATGAATGAGATGAAACCTGTACAATGGTTAGCTGTTAAGTCCCACAACACAACAAATACTTCTCCACAAATAATAGTGACTAAAAAATTTATAAAAAAAATAACCAAAAAAGAAGGATATAGCAGCCACAAGTCAGGAAAATAACACATTTTTTTAGACCAATCAATTAAAAAATTATACCTTCTCAAATGCAACAATCAAGTTATCCCTTGCTGTTGAGAAGGGACTATCCACTGCCAGACTCCGAAAATATCGATAAACTGTCAATAGTTCGTCCCCCGAATAGGAAGCCAATATAGCAAGCTGAGATGATAATTAGAGGATGTCACAATGAAAGATTGAAATCACAACAAAATATATGAATCCACCCAATACAAAAAGTATGCTAGAATGATAATGGCAGAGCAATAATAAAGGGAAAAACCTGATGATGGGGATTCCCACTTGATGGCCACAGAGATGAAGCTTGCAAATAGTAACTCGAAGCTGCAGCATACTCCCGGCTTTTAGAGTCACCCTCCCCATATAGTCCTTTATAACGTGCAAGGTCACCCAAATATATCAAGCAACGGTGACAAGATATCAGACCTTTTCTCATTTCAGAAGATTTCTTCCCATCTTTCTCCATACCAGTTCGGTTATCTGAATCCTCAGAGAAATAACCCAGAGGAAGGCCATACTTGGCTCGGATTTTCAAAATAAGATCATGGTAAAACCCAGTTGCTTCTGAAAGCAAAGCTTTGAATTGCATTCTTATTTTTGCAATTCGAGCAGGGCCTTTCACACCCTGAGATGTATTTGAGCCTGCAGTTGCTAAAGTAGCACTAAAGTGTTGTCTCAATTCCTCAATTCTCCTGTAGTGTAACTGCCAAAGAGCATATTCAATGCTGTGCTGCTCAGAGAAAACATGATCCTCAAGAATTATTGCTTCATAATTCTCACGCATCTGTTGCCAAGCATTTGGATCTGATGGGATGCGTGCCTGGGCTGACCTTCGAAGCCTTTTTTCCAATTCCACATTCTGCATAAAAGACAAATATGCTCTTAAAGAAAAGATATATTGTACAGATATCTATATAATTTTTAGATGTACATATATATAAATAGAAAGAGAGAGAGAGTCATGCATGTAAGAATCCGGTGAGATTTTTACCAGCATAAATTAGTTTATGTTGCAAAGATAATTCGAGCCCCATATTTAGAATGGAAAAAGCTGAATTGTAAAGAGGAAAGAGGAAATACCTTCTCATAAAGACGTTGGGCATGCTCCCTAGATGTTGGAGCGGACATTTTATCCATCTGTTCAATCATCATCCATTTAACATACTGGCCTACCTGCAAACAGAATTAACTGCAGAGGAGGTACAGACATAAAGATCAATTTGAAGACAACTACAGCTTTTCAATAAGAAAAGATGCAAGAAAGAAAATAACAACTGGCTGATGACATTAATAGCCGAAACAACAAATTTAAAACTGTTCCTCGATAAAATACTGTGGGTCAGTTCAGTCTGAGGTAAGACAAGTGGTACAAGTTCTATCACTTCACACGTTGGGATATATTCCATAGAGTACAAGAGTAAGGAGAAGACGGAATAAGAAGGCAAAAGCAGTATGTTAATCACATTCTAATTATAGAAAAGGAAAAAAATTACAATGCTCTCCTCCCCCAAAAATTAAAAACTTTCTTGACACCTTTTCTTTTATCAGTAAACAAAATTGTATTGATAATAAAAATAGGCAAGAGCCCCCAGTATACGGAACAAATTGTATTGTGAATGGACAATGGAGGAGCTCAAGACATTCTATCCTAACACTCTCCTCCTTTGGACATCGATTTCAGTAGGCTTAATTTACATGAATGACTTGTATCTTTTTCTCTTTCTAGTAGATCAATCACTTGTATACATCTTGTGCACTTTGAGCGTGCCTTTTCCTTGTTTAATGATTTTTTTTTTTTAATTTACAAAAAAAAAATGATGATTATATAAGTGGAATTGAAGGAGTACATCAGTGAAATTGGAGTACCAAAAATATAAATTTAAATAACTACATATTTTAGCCCGTTAAAGCTGAGAATTTAATTGGCTCAAGTCCAAAAAAGGGGCATATCAAGTGAGAAAAAACCCACTTTTGAGATTACATATTATGATTTCAAGTTATTTATACAGATTGGTTTTCTTAAAACCTTAAGCTCGAGTCGTGATTGATATTTTCTTAAAATGTTGTAAAGATCAAAATTTCAATCCATCACATTTCAGACACCCAAGATTCTCATTGACATGTGCAGATCCTGTCTACAATATTATGAAATCTCAAACTAGCTTGCAGGTAAATATTCTTACCAGAAAACCATTATTTTCTATGTATCGCTCCTCCTAAATTCTAAATAACAGAACCACTTGTCGATACAAAAACTGGGCCATACGGATTTTGAACCATTTATTCTCATCAAACAACCCCAGTGAAATCAGAAGTCAAAAAAATTTAAGAGAAAATCCCAATTACATTTAGTATGATACTTTACCTCTCAAATCTGCAAATATCATCTGCGATTATGCACAAACCCACCCCGCTGCTGAAATCTTGCTGGAAAAGAAAAGAAGCCAAAAGGATAAAACCCTAGAATTTATAAAGTTTTGACAATTGCAACCCGTCTGATGGATTCTGACCCCCCCCCCCCCCCCCTCTCTCCCCCAACTTCTTCCAAAAAAAATAAACATGGTAAAAAATACGACCTCCAACCTTTAGAGACTGGCACAATGTCCGACTTAACCACAATGATTAATGTTCCATTTATAATCCATTTACGCTAGGTTGCCTCAATTTTCTCTACATCCAAGCATTGGGAAAATAAGAAAGAGTTCCATAAAAACCAGAACAGTAGTTAAATTTTATTTTTTAAAACGATTATTATCCGAAGAAGAAAAAGAAAAGGCACGCGATCAGGAAAAAAGAAGGGTAAATAAATTGAATTTGAACCAGATCCGGTACGGCTAAAAATGATGAAACAACTAGATCAATCAGCTCAAGATTTTTCAAAAAAAAAAAAAAGCACAAATATCAGAATGCAAAATATAGGAAGAATAAATGAAAAGTATAAGAAAAATAACAAACCTCGCGAATCAGATCCACCGCGCGAGATATATCGGATCAGAGAATCGGATAGCGAAGAAAAAGAAAGTATTTGTTAGGGTTTGGATCGTTGATACTTGATAGTTGATAGAGAGTCTGGTTTTGATAGGCCATAGGGATGAGGTTAGAGTTTTACATATTTTATATATAAATTATTAAAACAATTAAAAAAATAAAAAGTCCTTGCCAATCTCCTTTCTTTCTTTACTCTTGTCTCCGACTCTTCCCTGCCTTTCAGTTTTATGTTGTACATGACTAAAACGACGACGTTCTCACCCCTTAATAATTGACTTCCAAATTTTGCTTTTTTTGTTTTTTTGTTTTTTTAATAATTTTGTTTACTTTCGGGATCACGCGCTCAAGGCTCTTTCCTTGCAGGAGGCTTTTCCTTTTTTAAGAGCATGTCTGGGAGCAGTCACACTCACATGAACTGTGCACGGCACTGTTCATGTGAGGGGAGTGCGCTGAGTGTTGGCTACTCCCCTCACTTTTCCTTCTATTCCTATCTATATTTTTTTGGAAGTCCGATTTGGATATGTTTGATTGCAATTTTTTTTATTATTATAATTTTTAAAATTTTTATATAAAATATAATAAATAATTTAATTTTTAAAATTTTAAAATTTTAAAATAATAATAATATTAAAAAAATAATATTTTATTTAAATTTTATCTCAATTCATTATCTAAATAACCCTTAAAAATAGAGTACCACTTTGAGACTAGACCATCTTATGATAATTGCTGGTCAGAAATTATTAAAAGAGGATTTGATTTGGATGATAGAAGATGGGGAGACAAGACAAAATTTGAAAAGACAAATGGATCCTAAAATCCATTCCTTAATGATTCAGTGTCAAGAGGATAGGTTGGTGTAGCACTATATATACAAAAAAAAAAAATTGATTTTTTATTATAAAAAATGCATATCACTTGCATAGATTGATTAAGCTTCGAAATCAAGGTCAGTAGTTGCTTGCTATGCTTCAAACAGTGATGATTTTGTATGAAAATCAATACGGAAGTTGAGGGTTCACAATGCTATTATGACGTTTATTAATGAAGGGTCCGTCATGATGCATTCATTACCTACTCTTTCAAACTGTTATAAATGGAAAGTTGTGGACAGTAAATTATGTCCTATATGCAGAATTTATCAAGAATCAGTGGGACATACTTTGTGGAATTGTGAAGGAGCAAGAGATGTTTGGTGTCAAGGTAGGAAGAAAATTTAGAAAATGGGCATACAAAGTGATTCCTTTCTAGATATATGGAGTACACTTGGTAATACATTACATCAAGAGGAACTTGAGTAATCAAAAGTTGCGACAAATTGATTTGGCATAGAAGGAATGGCAAAAATGTGCAAAAATTCAAACATCCAGCTCATCAGCTAGTTGGCCATAGTTTTCAGAAATAGTTAAAGCTGTTTACTCGTTATAAAGTTAATTGGAATGCTGCAATTGATGAGGTTAAAGGAATGGTTGGTATATATATGTGATTATTCGAGATGGTGAAGGACAAGTGATAGCAGCACTTAGTGCACCGGCCATATTTCTTAATGCAAAGCCTTGGGTAGCAGAACCGTATGCTGCCTGTGTATTGCAAATTTTTTTTAAAGATACTGGCATGAGCTCAATTATTTTGGAAAGAGATGTCTTACAAACAATTTCTCAAGGAAGAATCCAAATTGGAGTCAAGTAGGGTGGTTAATTGAAGACACTAATAGCTTGCTTAATTCTTTTGCTAGATGGTCAGTTGTTCATACAAGGAAGGAAGCAAATAAGGCAGCTCATATTCTTGCTCGAAAAGCATTATCTCTTCAAGAAGATTCTACTGTTTTGGAAGAAATTACAACTTGTATTTATGCAATTGTATCTCTTGAGATGTTGTACTAAGACTTGTTTGAACAATAAAGGTTAAATCTTTTTTATCAAAAGAACTCTTAAGGAGTATTAGGTCATTTTCATTTATCATTATTAATTCCTCATGAATAATAATATATGTTTTTTTTAAAGAAAAAAATAATATAGGTTAGTTTTTTATAATTGTTGCCCAGATGATTAATACAAGAGGGGGGGTGAATTGAGTTGTATTTAAAAAAATAACAATTATAAATCAAATATATAATATAAAATATAAACAAAATATGAAACAACAATAAATATAAATAGTAATAGTAAGAGAGAAGCAAACTCAGTATGTTAACGAGGTTCGGCTCCATTGCCTACGTCCTCGCCTCAAGCTACCTCTTGAGAATTCCCAAATCCACTATTCAATCTCCTTTAGGTGGAGGTAGAAACCTATTACACCTTTGAGCAGCACCGCTCCAAAGAATCCGTGTAGAACACCCTCTACACTTCCAATCACCTTACACTTGGTGATTTAACTATTCCCCGTGTAGAACACCTTCTACACTTCCAATCACCTCACACTTGGTGATTTAATTATTCCCCGTGTAGAACACCTTCTACACACACAAGGGTTATACACACCATTTTACAAATATAAGAGTTGATAGTAGGTAGACTATCAAAGTACACTCCTCAATGAGTGAGATAGAAACAATACAGCGCAACCTATATCTCTCTCAACAAGAACAAGAATTAAGACTCAAAACTTTAGAAAAGAGAGAATGAGAGCTTTGAATAAATGATGCAAAACTTAGCAATAGATGTGTAAGCTCTTGTTGTGAATTTTATAAAACTCGAGTGAGCTATTTATAGGCAAATGATTTTTCAATTTCAAATTTGAAAAGATTTCCATATCAAAAACATCATCATTTACTTTTCAAAAATTTCAAATCTAATATTTTTACTTTTTGCATGTGACAAAAGGAGCACACTTTACTTTTCAAAAATTTCAAACATAATCTTTTACTTTTTGTATATGTCAAAAGGAGCACACTTTACTTTTCAAAATTTTCAAATAAAGACATCTACCTTTTGCATAAGTCAGAAAAAGCATCCACCACTTTTGAAAATATTTAAATAAAACATGCACATGTGAAAGATGACAATCAATCATCTTAATATTTTCAAAATTCAAACATTTAATCATGTCATGCACATGTGAAAGATGACAATCAATTATTTTAATATTTTCAAAATTCAAACCTTTAATCATGTCATGCACATGTGAAAGATGACAATCAATCATATTTCAAAATTTCAAAATTCAAATCTTTAATCATGTCATGCACATGTGAAAGATGACAATCAATCATCTTTCAAAATTTTCAAATTTAATTTTTAAAATATCATGCACATGTGGAAAATGTATTTTAATACTTTATGATAAAATATTAATTTTGAGTCTTAATCCTAATTTTGAATTTTTAAGAGATTTACAATATTACTGTATGATTTTAATGTGAACTTGTTCCCTTCTTGCTCATGCTTGCTTCCTTGATGTGCTTGATTATATTGTGTGGACAACTTGAGCTTGAGACTCCTTTATTCATTTGTTATCATCAAAATCCATTTGTAGATTTACTTGAAACCTTGGGTTCAACAATAATTTAGTAAGATAATATTAATTTTATCTTGTATTGGTCCTATCTCTAAAAATTATCTTAACCCCCCACAAAATTTAATCTAATTTAAAAATAAAATACATCTTTTATAAAATAAAATTATATAATGACATGATGATATATTTTTATTATAGATAATACAAAAAAGAAGTTAAATAATTTCTAACGTATTTTTAATATTTTTTTTATTATGATAACATGTTTTTTACATATTATATTTTTTTAATATATAAGTTATATTAAACGTATTTTATTTTTATTATAAATTTTATTATCAAATTGTTCTATTCTGCATAAAAAAAAATATAGAATTAGAACAAAAAAATATTTTATAAATTTTGTGTTAGCTTTGCGTGCCCCCTAAAACAAATCTCTGGCTCCGTCACTATTTAGTGAAACAATGTTATTTCAATTTTTAAATGTCAGTTCATTTTAAACTAATCGTGACGCCCATTTATCTCTCTCTTCCAATAATAACGTGCATTTTCTTTGATTTTCAACCAAAATTCTCCTCTCATTTCTCATACAATTTTCGTTATCTCAATGCCATGTAGTTATTATTACTTGGTTTGGTCAGTGGTAGACAACCTCTTGACTTCTATCAACTGGTATAGCCAAACAAAATTCTCCCTTTGGTTTGAGGTTTTTCAACCTTAATTAAAATATAAATATGTTATTTGTGATCTTCTTAATCATCATCCAATCAATATCCTTTGAAACGATATCAAGTAATTGATCTCATATCAACATGATTATAATCAATACTAGCTGCTTCAGTTATTAAATTTTGATTTCACAATGTGAACCAAAGTTAAAATATTTTTATAAGTTGACTATTACATGTGGTGCCCTTTAATATTTAATAGCCAAACAAAAGAAATAATAATATGTTTCCAACAGGTGCCATTTGCAAAGATCACCTATATCAATATATGGCAAGAGAAACTATCAATAAGTATTGCCCACCTTATTGACAAAAGCTAAGAAGCAACACATAAATACCCCTCAAGAACATAACCACCTACTTTTCTATGTAGACATTATAAGGAGATCATTTGATTAGTGAGGAGTACAAACATCATTCTTTATGTCATGTTTTGCAGCGCGAATAACTTCACTTCAATTTGGTTCCTTCTTGAAAATGTAAGAATGGGGGCTTGAGATGGTGTGAGATGTCTCTGATGTCTAAATTAGTCAAGGATTCTTATATGTGTTTTGTGGGAGAACGATAAGAACTTAAAGAGTTCCTCCTAGAGGGGTATATAAATCTATTTAGGCGATCTTTTGATAAGCTGATCTTAGAGGTGTCATTCCGTACCTAAGTTGCATCCCTTGCCAATTTCCTATTAGGTGACAGACCACCCACGCTTGATCGTCGCAACCGCTAACAATCCTAGACTCGTGTTGTAGAATGCCTATCTTTGTATTTCATTAAATGCGGTAGGACTTCAATAAGACGCATCCTGCCCCTTTTTAAATCTATCCAACAGTCAGCACTCGAGTGCTAGAACTGTCCAACCCATCGCTGAGAATTACTCCCCTCACAATCATAGTCAAAGAAAAACTCCTTGTATAGATGCAAGAGAGTGAGTTTCTTCATTTACCTTCTTTTTTCCAACTTGTAATAAAAGAGAGATTAAGAGTGTTGTTTTTTATTAGCACCAAGTGCCCAAAAATAGCATTCTAAGCTAATTCTAGAGGTTTATAGATCATTGACAAAGTATTTTTCACAAGTGCAAATAAGTTAATTCAAAGAAAAATATTCTCTAATCTGATAGATTCTAGAGACTGTTTGCACCCAAAATGATTTTAGACCTTGTAATAGTAAATTTTCAGGGTGGATTATCTCTTCTTAACTTTTGTGAACTTAATGTTGGTGGCTAATGATACAAATGCTTATGTTATTTATTTAACTTTGATGCCTTACACTTTTAGTCATAGTCAAGTATCCTTTGTTGCATACCTTTTGTTGCATACAGATTATTCAACACCATTGACGACCATCGTTGAAAAATGACATCTACGATCAAGTCTTGCAGTCTACCACTGGAGGCCATATGACTATTGTTAGTCAATATGTCCAAAACAGATTAACATTTAAGTAGTCGAGGGGTACAAGAGGTCTCAATTTTTCTATGATTGATTTAGATTGAATCCAACGAGTTTGCAAATTGATCGATTAGCAAGGCTCTTGTGAATAGTCTCAAAATGGGTAATATCCTACATCAATTGATAGTAGCCATCAGCAAATTGATCGCCACATTCTTGAAATAAGTAATTAAAGGGGACCATAAAAACTATATTTGTGAGATAAAGATTATATGCTTAACGTCGCTTTTGAGTAATTCGCACCTTCCATGTGAGAAAGAAATTGATTTGTGCACGCTTGAATTAAGATTTCTAGGTCGCAAAGGGGGAAAATAGGATATTCTTTTAATTTTGTATTTTTGTGATATTTTTTTCTTATGAGCAATATTCTTTTTATTTATTATATGTTATGTCTTGTTTCTGTTTATATCTTTTTACATATTTTTTATTTTACACATATGTTATTTCATATTCGAAATAAACTTGGTTTCCAATGAAAGATAAATAGGAAAAAATAGGAGAGAAGAAAATGATGTGGTTATTGCACGCTCCATATAAGGGGAGTGTGTGTGTACTTGGCTATGAGAATATGTTGGGGTCCACTCAATTGAATCGGGCATGCAGTGCTGAAACCGTGGCGCTTACTCCATTGAATTATTAATGTTGAAGTGCAATATGATCAAATTGGTGTTTTCAATTCTTAATTATTTATTAATTCAGAATTTATTATTGTGGAATATTAAATTGGTGTTTTCAATTTTTCTGCACTTGTGGCTGCTTCTATATGTTCTCTTTCTTTGTTGTCCAGGCAGGAGGATGATAGAGTAGTATGGCTGGGCAATAAGAATGGGTGTAAAGTCAGGTTTTTATACAACTTTTATAAACTTGTTTTCACTAACTGATGCACCTGAAAGTTCTCATGCAGATGCTATGAATTAATTGGTTTTGAAGAAATTTTTAGACTTTAAAGTTGCTTACCTACAAGAACATTGAATGGAAGATGTGTAAGGATAGCTTACCTACAAGACACAACTTGTTGAGGAGAGGGATTGTTGCTTCTGCTTTATGTGATTACTGCACTAAGCAGTGGGAGGAATATGGTTTTCACTCTCTTTGTGGCTGTTGTTGGGATCGACGGAAGCTCACAAATAATATGGAGACCAGAATATAACGTGGTTCGGCCAATTTAGCCTACATCCACACACACAAAGAAGAGAAATTTGTATTAAACAATAAACCAATTATTTACAATGGTTTCTCTCTTCTAATCTCTCCAACGGACCTCACCTCCGACTCTCCTTCTCATTACAATCTTATCTGTATTTATAGGAGAACGAAATAGTGTGAACGTGAAAAAAAAACGGTGGAACTCCGGCGGCCGACTTTCTTGAATTTTCCGGCGGCGCCTACCTTCCAGCTGCTACTGACGGTGCCGTCTTTCACCTTCTAGAAGCCTCCAGCTTCTTCATTTGCGTGTGTTGATTTCTAACAATCTCCCCCTCAACACCAAATGGAGGATATCCTGACACATTTTAGTTCAAGGTACTTAACCTGGCTATGTTTCTACATAGCTCAAGTTTTTCGTATGTGACTACCTTTGTTAGCATGTCCGCTGGATTCTCCTTTGTATGGATCTTTACAAGCTTCAACAGCTGTTGCTCCATTACTTCACGTATCCAGTGATACCGAATATCGATGTGCTTTGTTCGGGAGTGGTACATCGAGTTTTTACTCAGATCAAGAGCACTTTGACTATCACAATAGATTCTGTACTCTTTTTGACTGACTCCCATTTCTTGGAGGAACCGCTTTAGCCACAACATTTCCTTTCTTGCTTCTGCTATAGCAGTGTATTCTGCTTCTGTTGTAGATAAAGCCACACATTTCTGCAGTTTGGACTGCCATGATACAGCTCCACCTGCAAATGTGTAAATATATCCTGATGTAGATTTTCTACCATCAAGATCACCTGCCATATCAGCATCTGTATAGCCATCCAAGACTGGATTAGCTCCCTCGTAGCACAAGCACAACTTTGATGTACCTTTAAGGTACATAAGAATCCACTGTACTGCTTTCCAGTGTTCTTTCCCTGCATTTGAAAGAAAACGGCTCACAACTCCAACAGCGTGAGCGATATCAGGTCTGGTACAAACCATAGCGTACATTAAACTTCCTACTGCTGAGGAGTACGGTATTGTAGCCATTTCTTGAACCTTTTCCGGTGATGAGGGACATGAGCTTTTGCTCAATTTGAAGTGATTAGCCAGTGGAGTACTGACTGGCTTTGCTTTCTCCATGTTGAACCTTCTTAGTATTTGTTCAACATACTTTTCCTGTGACAGCCATAGTTTCTTTTTCTTCCTGTCACGAGTGATCCTCATGCCCAAAATCTGCTGGGCAGGTCCTAAGTCTTTCATCTCAAATACTTTGGAGAGATCCTTCTTTAGCTTCCTGATAATGGATGGATCTTTTCCAATAATCAGCATGTCGTCAACATAGAGCAGTAACATCACGAAGTCACCTTCTGAAAATCTCCGGATGTAAACGCACCGATCTGCAGCAGTTTTCTTGTAGTCATGACTCATCATGAATAAGTCAAACTTCTTATACCACTGTCTAGGAGCCTGCTTCAAACCGTAAAAGCTCTTTTCCAACTTGCAGACCAAATGTTCCTTTCCAGGAACTTGGAAGCCTTCTGGCTGCTCCATGTAAATTTCCTCATCAAGGTTACCGTGAAGAAATGCTGTCTTCGCATCCATCTGTTCAAGCTCCAAGTCAAGACTTGCCACCAATCCGAGTACCACTCGAATTGAAGTCATCTTCACAACAGGTGAAAATACCTCATCAAAGTCGATTCCTTTCTTCTGCTGGAATCCTTTGACGACCAAGCGAGCTTTGTGCTTCACCTGCTTGCCATCATTTTTCAGCTTGAACACCCATTTGTTTCTCAGTGCTCTCTTATCGTTTGGAAGTTCCATCAGCTCATAAGTCTGATTCTTCTGTAACGAGTTCATCTCATCCTGCATAGCCTGCATCCATTTGTTGCTATCTGGATGAGATATTGCCTCCTGGAAGTTTTCTGGCTCCCCCTGATCTGTAAGAAGAATATAATCTGATTCCGGATATCTTCGTGACGAAATCAACAATCGCCCTCTAGAGGATCTGTCCTGCTGAGGTTGATCACCTGACAACTCTGCAGTTTCTGATGGAAAAGGCAACTGCTCCCCCTGCTCAGTAGTGGTTTCTCCGTTGTCAGTATCCTTTTCTTCTTCTGGGGAAACTTCCTGTCTATCTTCAGTGTTTGAAACAGACTGAAGTGGTAGTGAACTCGGAGCTGGTTCTGGAGCACTTGGAGTTGTTTGTTCTGATCCAAACATCTGGTCTTCATGGAACACTACGTCCCTACTTCTGAGGACCTTCTTCGCTTTTGGATCCCATAATCTGTATCCAAACTCTTCATCTCCATAGCCGATGAAAAAACATGGAGTAGACTTTTCATCAAGTTTCTGTCTTTTCTCCTTGGATACATGTGCAAATGCTTTGCACCCAAATACTCTTAGATGAGAGTATGAAATCTTGCGGTCTGACCACACCATCTCTGGGACTTCAAACTGCAGTGGAACTGACGGTGTTCTGTTGATCAGGTAACATGCTACTTTTACTGCTTCACCCCAGAATGGCTTAGGCAACTTTGCCATACTCAGCATGCATCTGGTTCGTTCCACAATGGTCCGGTTCATCCGTTCTGCTACACCATTGTGTTGTGGGGTGTAGGGGACACTCTTCTCGTGTCTGATGCCATGTCTGGAGCAATATTCTCTGAATTCTCGAGAAGTATATTCACCTCCATTGTCTGTCCGAAGGCATTTCAGCTTCTTGCCAGTTTCTCGTTCTACCATGGCATGGAAGTTTTTGAATTGCTCAAAAACTTGATCTTTCCTTTTTAGGAAATACACCCACACTTTTCGTGAAGCATTATCAATAAAAGTAACAAAATATTTGTTACCTCCAAGTGATTCAACTTCAAAAGGACCGCAAACATCAGAGTGTACCAAGCTCAATAACTCTGATTTTTTTTCAGCAGATGTCTGGAATGAAACTCTATGCTGTTTACCAAATAAACAGTATTCACAAGGATTGAGGGCAATACCTTTGTTTACTGTAATCAATGCTTTCTTTGCAAGCATAAACACCCCTTTTTCTCCCATGTGGCCAAGTCTCCGATGCCACAAGTTTGGTGATGTATCATCTTCAGCTACATTGAGACTGTTTGCACATATCTTAGCACTTGATTTGTACAAAGTGCCACAGACATGTCCCCGTGCAACGACCATTGCTCCTTTCTTCAATTTCCAAGCACTGTTGCTGAAGATGCTCTCGTAACCCTGTTGATCAAGGGTTCTTATAGAAATTAGATTGAGTCGAAGATCGGGTACGTGCCGAACGTCATTTAGCACCATAGTACAGCCAACACTGGTTTTTATCCTGACATCTCCAATGCCCACAATCTTTGAGAAACTCGAATTTCCCATCTTGACTGTACCGAAGTCTCCTGCCTTGTAAGTACTGAAGAAATCCTTACAAGGAGTGGCATGATAGGATGTTGCTGTATCTATTACCCACTCGGTTTCCTCGCTTGAAACGTGCAAGCAAGATTCTTCACCAGCGGAAAGAAGT
The DNA here is from genome assembly GCA_036898215.1 of Platycarya strobilacea. Classification (NCBI taxonomy): domain Eukaryota; kingdom Viridiplantae; phylum Streptophyta; class Magnoliopsida; order Fagales; family Juglandaceae; genus Platycarya; species Platycarya strobilacea. The sequence continues at coordinate 29,835,571 of CM072550.1, forward strand.
ACACAATCTCCAGAAAGCGTCACTGCAGCTTCGCCTTCTTCGTGCTTTGACTGATTGCTTGGCTGATTTTGCTCCTTCTGCAGCTTTCGGCATTCTCTTTTAAAGTGGCCTTCAATACCACAATAAAAGCATTTTCCCTTCTTTCGCTGTTTACCGCGACTTTGGGATCTCCCTTTGTTTTGACTTCTGTTTCTTTCTCGACTTCTACCTCTACTATTTCTCTGATGCCTTCCTTCTGTTACAAAGGCATCTGTCTCGTCTCCTCCAATCTCCTTTCGTCTAGCCTCTTCATTAAACAAGGCGTCTATCACCATTGACATGGCGAGCTTTCCATCTGGAGCTGAATTACTAAGTGAGACCACTAGCGTTTCCCAGCTATCTGGTAGGGAACTGAGAAGTAGTAGAGACTGCTCTTCATCTTCGAGCTTAAAATCTACGGATGCAAGTTGATTTACAAGATTCTGAAACTCGTTGGTGTGTGCGGCCACTGAGATGCCACTTTTGAGTTTCAAGTTAACAAGGCGTCTCATTAGTAATGCCTTGTTCCGAGCAGTTTTTGCCTGGTACATGCTTTCCAGCTTTTTCCATAGCTGATAGGCATCCGTTTCCTGTGCAACATGATGAAAAACACTATGGTCAATCCACTGCCGGATCTGACCAATAGTTTTCTTATTCAACTTATGCCAGTCTTTTTCCGCTACATCATCTGGCTTTACGCTTTTCTCTTCAATTGGATCGAAGAGATCTTTACAATTCAGGAGATCTTCCATTCGAGGTCTCCATAGTGCGTAATTTGTAGATGTTAGCTTGATCATCGCACCTGCTCCCGAATCCTCCATCAGTTCGGCTTTAATCTTTGATTTGAGTGACCGCTTCTCAACGTTTGGAGTTGAATCTCAACAAACGGAGCTCACCGTTGCGTCCGGAACGGTGGAAAACCTTGGAAATGATTCTTGTCTCGTTCCAAACCGATCAAAATTGCGCCGAAAACCTGAAAAATAAGAAAAATGGAATATTCCCCACTATTCACCGGAATATTCTCTCCGGCCACCGGAATATTCCCTCCGGTCACCGGAATATTCTCTCAGTCACTGGAATTTTCTTGCACTAGAATATTCTTTTCGACGACGGAATATTCTTTCCGGTGACGGAATATTCTTCCGGCGACGGAATATACCGACGGAATATTCTTTCTCCGTTTGGTTACTGTAGCGGGTCCGAAACCGGGTCAAACCGGTTCGGGTCGGATCACCCGGATTTAACGGGTCAGAGGTTGTCTTCTTCACTGCGCGCGCGTGTGGCGCGTGGGTCCCGTTGCCGGAGCGTGGCCGTCGCCGAGAAGACGCGTGTGGAGCGTGTAGCTTCGTCCGGTGTCCGTTTGAGACGAAATTTTCACCAAAATTTTCGTCTTGACCTGAGGAATATGATGGTATCCTCCAAACTTGATTTCGATCAAGTTTAAAAATGGGCCTCTCACGAAAATTCACAAATCCGGCCTCCTACCGGCTCTGATACCACTTGTTGGGATCGACGGAAGCTCACAAATAATATGGAGACCAGAATATAACGTGGTTCGGCCAATTTAGCCTACATCCACACACACAAAGAAGAGAAATTTGTATTAAACAATAAACCAATTATTTACAATGGTTTCTCTCTTCTAATCTCTCCAACGGACCTCACCTCCGACTCTCCTTCTCATTACAATCTTATATGTATTTATAGGAGAACGAAATAGTGTGAACGTGAAAAAAAAAACGGTGGAACTCCGGCGGCCGACTTTCTTGAATTTTCCGGCGGCGCCTACCTTCCAGCTGCTACTGACGGTGCCGTCTTTCACCTTCTAGAAGCCTCCAGCTTCTTCATTTGCGTGTGTTGATTTCTAACAGCTGTTTGGTAGTTCTTCATTAATCTGGGTATTGATTAAAACTGATCATAAATTTAGTTCCTATGTTTATCACCATTTTATGGGCTGTTTGGAAATAAGCTAGGAATCTAAAGATTTTTCTGAATTCCGATTGTTGTCGATCGATCTAGAAGTAATTGGTCATTGGCTTAGATATGTTGAGAGTTATCTTCACGTAAAGAAGTATCTTGTGGTGTTTATAAAGAAAATGTGCTCTTCTAAATTGCACAAAATCAGAAATTACTTAATTTTAAGAATTAATTACATTAATCTACTTTTCTTTTATGTAAATTTGTATAATTAGTTTTCTTGTACACCATATATCCAGTAAAAGAAAGGTTTGGATCCGGATAGACTATAAAAGGATGATTTGCATACATCCATTCAGAAGGTGACATGTCACTTATTTGTATAATTCACTCTAGACTCAATTGCATAAAAATATTGGCTCAAAACTTCTCAAAACAGTCAGAGCTGCTTGTATGAGAAAATCAAGAGAGTTTGCCGGTTTGTAAAATCAGCCCGCCAGAGTTGCTTGCCGCCGACGAAGAAGAGTTTTCCAGACTTACTGCCGGCGAGATTTCCAGACTTGCTGCCGACGAGATTAGCCCAAGCCTCACGCGATTATACCATCTTATTGGAATAGACATAATATGTAAATTTTATTACAATTAGTATGTTCAATAATTATGCCATCTTGTTGGAGCAAGACTCCTGAATTTCAAAACCAACTGAAAGTATAATGGAAAGCGAAAGAATGAAATGGAGCATGAACCGTAAATGGAGGTGACAAGATAGAGGCAAAAAAGAGGAAAAATAGAGGTGGAAAAATAGTAAGATTAATACAAATTCATATGAATCTTTTGTCAAGCACCTTACAACCATAAGCACAGTTCTCACTCCAGCTACCCAAAAATATAAATCCATCCCTTTCTCTTTACATGACAGCAATTCACAATAAAGACTCACAATTGCCATTCAAGATAATTAAAAATAAAAAAGTTAGTGATTTCAGAAAACATGAGGGGGAAAAGAGGATGAAAATCTCCAAGATATAACAGGGAAAATCGCGTGAGGCTTGGGCTAATCTCGTCGGCGAAAAGTCTAGAAATCTCATCGGCGGTAAGTCTGGAAAACTCTTCTTCATCGGCGGCAAGCAGCTCTGGCAGGGTGATTTTGCAAACTGACAAACTCTTTTTATTTTCTCACGCAAGCAGCTCTAGTTGTTTTGTGGAGATTTTAGCCAATATTCCCATGCAATTGAGTTTAGAGTGAATTCTACAAATAAGTGACGTGTCACATCTTGAATGGATGTCTGCAAATCATCTTTTTATAGTCTATCTGGACGCAAGGCTTTCTCATTTTGTAAAGATGAATACGAAATCAATACACAGAATTATTCAAACTCGTCTCCCTCTGCTTCTTAACACAAAATTATTCCCCACGGGTCAGGACATACTAGCCAAGGATTTTGGCACATGCACTCCATTTCCCTCTCCATTTTCCTCTGTCACCTTAACTCAGGTTTATTTTGCTCTCTTTGAACTTTAATTTATTATTTGTTTTTCAAATTGCCCTTCACAATTTCTACATTATTACTTTTTTCGCTAATAATTGTTTACTTCAGGACACATAATTGATGAAGTCGATTGGAGCATGTGATCTATGCAATGGGCTTTACGTGTACCATCCCGACACCCCCTAGTTTTTGCCGCTCAATTTACTCCTAATAAGACCCTCTGACATTAATGTTTAGGTCATTCCTCCAATTTTACTATTCCCAATATTTTAGATTATTTATGTACTCTTTTTTATTGTAACATATGTGTTCATTCTAAACACACAAGATTATATTTCTCCAATTTTGCTAATAAAAGTGTTTCTCATTTTAATCATATTTTTGTGATATTTAGGGTGAATATCATACTTCTTCTTTATGTGGGGCCTATTATTTTCTTATAATTGTTGATGATTTTTTTCGCACCACTTGGATTTATCTTATGCGTTTTAAATCTAAAGTATATACTCATTTAACACATTTTTTTACTCATCTAAAATCAATTTAATATTAATGTTAAAATCATTAGAACTGATAATGAATAAGAATTTCTCTCTCATCAATTTCAAACCTATATTCTTAATCATAGCACTATTCATGAACGTACCTATGTTAAAATTTCTCAACAAAATAACATTGCGGAGTGTAAACACCAACATTCTTAATGTTGCCGACAGTCTACATTTTCAAGCACACTTACACCATCCTTTTTGGGGTAATTGTATTTTCACTGTGGTATATCTCATCAATTGCATTCTAGTTGTACTCTCCAAAATAAATCACCTTTTGAAACTCTCTTAAATAAAGCACTCAACTACGACCATCTTCATGTGTTTGGGTGTTATTGTTATGCACAAATTCTTTGTGCCCATTGTAACAAATTTTCTCATTGTACTATTAAATATGTCTTTCTCAACTACTCCAATACTCATAAAGTATACAAACTCTACAACCTTGATACACAATCCATTTTCTATTCTCATGATGTCACTTTTTATGAACAATTCTATTTTCGAGATCTACCTGACACCTCCTCCTCCCATCATTCCCCTTCATGTTCTTAAACTTATCTTACCTATTTCCCCATCTCTAAACTCTCTTGAATCTCCATTCCCTGTATCTTCACCTCCGCTCGTCTCTCATCCTCACCGAAACACTTTACGACCCACCTACCTCCATGACTACATATGCCCCCACTTTACTTACAGAGCCCACAGCGTCTTCACCTGCTACAGGTACTAGTCATCATTTATTTGTTTTTATTTTCACATTCTCGTTTTCCCCTTTCACATATCTCTTATTTAAATGCTTTCACCTTTTTTATTGACATTCCATGCTATTTAGATGCCATCCGCCCTACTCATTGGCGCGAGGTAATGTCCGCTGAAATTCGTGCCATAGAAGATAACTCTACTTGGACTCTCGAGTCTCTTCCAACCGGAAAGAAAATTATTGGATGCACATGGGTTTTCAAAATCAAATTCAAAGCTGATGGATCTATCGAGAGGTACAAAGCCCAGCTAGTTGCTTAAGGCTACACTCAAGTTGAATGCCTTGATTATCACTAAACATTTGCTCCTGTTTCCAAAATGACCATTATCTGCTGCTTATTGACAGTTGCTGCTACTAAAAATTTGGATCATTCATCAGCTTGGCATCAACAATACATTTTTGCACGAAGATCTTGATGAAGAAGTATACATGATTCCACCACCTGATTATTACACTTAGGGGGAGACTTGTGTTTGTCAACTTAGAAAGTCCTTTTATGATCTTAAGCAAGCCTCTCGCAACTGGTTTTCTAAACTAATTATTGTGCTTCTTGATGCAGATCTTCATTAATCTCAAGCAGATCACTCCTTATTCGCTCTTGTTACTCACATCAGCATCACTATTTTTTTTTATATATATTGATGACATCTTAGTTGCTGGAAATGTTCTTCCTCAAATTGAGTTTTTCAAAAACCTTATCTCCACTCATTTCAAAATCAAAGATCTTGGTTCTCTAAAGTTTTTTTTGGCCTCGAAGTTGCACGCCCTCCTGTAGGTATTTTCCTCAATCATTGGAAATATGCTCTCAATATACTTTCTGACAGTAGCCAACTTGGTGCTTAGACCGCCTCTTTTAAGATAGAACAACATTTGAAGTTCAGCAATCAAGATAGCTCTCTACTTCCCGATCTTAGCATTTATTATTGTCTAGTTGGTCGCCTCATCCATTTGACCATCACTCAGCTTGAAATTGTTTATGTCGTCAACATTTTCAACCATTTCATGCATGCTTCTTGTGCTTCTTATATGATTGCTGCTACACTTGTTCTTCGTTACATCAAAGGGAGTCCTAGCCAAGACATTTTTTTTTCTCTTCCTCAAGCACCACGTAGGTTACAACTTATAATGATTCTGATTGGGTCAGCTACCCCACCACAAATCGTTCCACCACATGCTATTTCATTCAGCTAGGCACCAGTTCAATCTCGTGATATACAAAGAAAAATAGACTACCATTGCTCGCTCTTCAGCTGAGTTGAATACCACGCTATGGTTGTTACCACCTGTGAGCCCACTCGATAAAGTAACTCCTCATTGATCTTAACATTCCTCATCCAAAGCCTTACAACCTCTAATGTGACAATCAGTTTGCACTCTATATTGCACACAATCGTATGTTTCATGAATGTAACGAATACATTCAGACTGATTACCACTTTGGTCTCCTCAAAGCAATTCACATTTATTCACATGAACAAATTGCAAACACATTCATCAAAGCTTTAAGCCAAGAGCTTTTCCATCATTTCTCACGCAACTTGGGCATCACGAATCTCCATGCATCAACTTAAGGGGGAGTATTGATAAAATCATATCTTCCCATTTTTTAGATTCCACAAAATCAGAAATTACTTAATTTTAGGAATTAATTACATTAGTCTAGTACTTTCCTTTTATGTAATTGTCCATACTTAATTTTTTTGTACATCTATATATTCTGTAAAGATGAATATGAAATCAATCCACAGAATTATTCAAACTTGTCTCCCTTTGCCTCTTGACACTTAGAAAGTTTCTACTCAAGGTAAGGTGAAACTTAATGTAATTGAACCTTGTTTCATTAGTTTATATCGGCTAATATTACTATTATTTTATGGGATGACCATAGGGATGTTTTGATGGCTGCAAGCTTCAAGGAGTATGGGGTTTTTGAAATAGGGCGGTGGTGGAGATCAGTAGTGTTTTTGTATTATTCATGCACCCATCACTATTTATGATCTCTCTGTTATTCCATCTTCATCTCAACCCACATAAGAATGTATTCTAATTCTATGTTATGTACTGAGTTTAATTTTCAACGAAAGGTTTTCTAGTCAATACTAAATATACTATCTGCTAGGGATAAACCGTATTAAATGGTAAGTTTGAAGCATCGTAGTGGAAACTAAAAAATGTTATATGACAATCACATAAAGAATACAAAATTTAAGTGGTTCAGCTCTATGTGAGCCTACGTCCAATGTTAGGGTCGGTCATAATGAATGCACAATAACGAAGATGGAGTACAAAGAGAATAATTACAAATCCTCACAATCCCAAAACCCCAATACACCTAATGTACTCTTAGGATTGTTAACAAGATAAATCTCTCTCTCACAAGTGTCTCACTATCAATTACAATGAAAGGACATATATTTATAGTGATGCGGTGCAGAACCTAGAAAATGGCAGTTCGCTTAAGATGAGTTAAATCTCGCTCGAGCGGCTACTAGGGTTTGCATCTCGTTTGAGCTACACATCAAGCGAGTATTGAGCGAACTTTCTATGCAAATCTTGCTCGAGCTGGAAGTTGAATGAGAGTTGAGCGAACTCATGGTTTGGACTCACTCGAGCTGGATGTCGAGTGAGTGTGAAGCAAACAATCGGGTTGAGGCGCTTATTCAACAATATTCAAGTTATACTCAACAAATCTCCACATTGGTTTAAATTCTATCAAGCCTCACAAAATTCATTCTTCACTGAAGACCGACAAATCCCTCAACCAAATCACAAGCTTGGTCCTAATGAAGATCAACATCTTCACACAAACGACAATGCACCACTATATATACTATTTACTTGAACAATGGATTTTGAATACACACGAAAACTACCAACAAATATTCTTTATTAAAGTAAGAACGCCACAAAGCTTGCATGAGCATATCCCAAGGTGGCCAAACTGCCCCCTCTATCTACTAGATGAAACTATATACTTGTTCTCACTGTACGCTAATGCCAAAATCAAAATCAAAATCATACTTTCTCTCAATAGCATGATCTTGAGTACTATATGCACTCTATTTTGAAACAACAATTCAAAAAATATTGTAAAAAGTGTAAGTTCACTCAATAGTAAGCTGTGTTGACTGTTTCATCCAAATCTGTAGACAAGTTTGGCAAAACGAACCGCTAAGGCCACTGACTACTAAGACAATATCAAAGTTGTTAGATTGTTCTTCAACACTAACAACATTAGATGAATTTTCATCTTCCTTCTTATTTTTTAAATTAGGGCACTCATTTGTGTAATGACCAAATTTGTGATAATAGTAACATTTAACATTTTTCTTGTTAAATTTAGAGGTATCACTGGAATTACCCCTACCCTTTTTCAAACTTCTCTCCCCAGATTTATCATTAGAGGAACATTTCACAAACAAGTTATTGGCTTGATTACCCATGCCTAATACTCTCAATTTTGTTCTCAATTCGTTAGAATTCAAAAAATATTTTACATCTACCAAGAAGATAGTATCTCTACCATACAACATTAAGTTCACAAAATCATCAAACGAAATAGTTAATGACCACAACAATATTAAGGCTTGATCCTCATTGTCATTCTTAATATCAATATTCCTTGGATCTAAAATGATTTTATTAAATTCATTTAGATGATCAGAAATACAAGTACCTTTCCTCATCTCAAGAGTGTATAATTGCTACTTCAAATATAGACGGTTGGTGAGCGATTTGTTCATATACAAGCTCTCAAGTTTGTTCTAAAGATCGACGACGGTCTCCTCATTGGCAATTTCCCTCAAAACTCTATCAGATAGTAAAAAAATAATAGCACTATGTGCATTCTTTTCTTCTGACACCTTCTTTTCCAACATTTTAGACAATCCTTGTTGTCACAACATGGCCTTCATCCTAATGTGCCACAAACTAAAACTATTCTCACTATCAAATTTCTCCACTTTAAACTTTGTCATGACCATCCCTTACAATCTAGCACAGAACCTGGCACTCTGATACCAGTTCGTTAGGAATAAACCGTATTTAATGGTAAATTTGAAGTATCACAGCGAAAACTAAATACAAAATCATTTACGACAATCATACAAAGAAATTATGTAGCTAAGTTTTTATAAATTTTCAATCTTTTAAATTTACATAAACGAAATGATGTTGACAATTTTAATATGTGCAAGCCCGTTCCACTTTCTTCGAAAAACATTGGTAAATTAATTAGGATCCACATGACATAATCATTTTTTAATGGTAGGTCATATTTTTTTAAATGAAGTGTGCAGAGCATGCACACTTTACTATTATATCTAACATTATTTTTTACATAAATATATAACACAATAAAAAGTTAGCCTCCTCTCAATGCTATTGCTGACTCTGCCCCTAACCAGATATAGTCTTATAGGTCCATGTTAACCTATAGACGTTCATATATATATATATACTTAAGAAAGCAACTGAAGGAAGTGCTTTTTTGACCAGTACTCGAACTGTTATACTAGTTCTCTACTCGTACTGTTCTACTAGTTCTCGTGATTAAGATGCATGCAACAAGCCATAGATTTGGACCGCTTGATTACTGTGTTTCAACAATAAATAAAAAGTAGAATAAAAGATATTCTAGCTCTAGCTAGTTTAGGACCTATTTGGTTGTTGGATTGTACTGAAATTACTTTATTTCAGTCTAATTATAAGCTGAGTCTAATATTCAAACACCCAACTCTCAAACCATTAAACTCATCTCAACTCAAAACCTTTTTACAAGTAGGACCCACAACCTTTTTTCAACTCAACACATTTTTACACGTGGAACCCCCACTTTTTTCAAATTTCTATAAATATATATAAACTCATTTTAACATTCAAATATATCTAAGGAAAATGATACTTTGCCCATCTATTTTGACACCTCAATTTGATACCTTATGCATTTTATTTTTTATTTTGTTACTTAATAATTAAGGAAGTGATTATTAGTGTATTGGTATTTTAATTTTTTTTTAATTTTTTTAAAATGATAAAAAAATAAGAATAAAAAAATGAAGAAAAAATAAAAATACTAAGTGTACCTAGCAGTCACTTGGGTACGCTCCAAGTGACTGACTAGCAACACCCTATATCTAAACTCATCTTAAGTGAGCCTTACAAAACTTACTCTACTATCTCAACTTACTAATATTCATAAAAAACTGAACTTATCTCAACTCAATTCAATATCCAAGTGCCTTTAAAAGTTGTTTAGTTAGCCAGAAACAATACTGTAAGAGTACTACTATACGGTTGCCTACACAGTACACCTTAGCCGTATTTTTGTTTTTGTTTTTTTTTTAAATAACTAACTGCACCGTATTTCTCCAGGATACCCCGAAAAAGAAAGAGCACGACTTTTTTGTGGAACCATTACCGAACCAACCAAGAAGAAAGAGAGAAAAAACCTACATGAAAATTCCAAGTTATTTTTTAAATGCAACTTGAATCTTATTTCGTTGAAACCCCATTTGGAGGACAATCAAAGCTAGCACACGACACATGAGAGGAAGGCTTTTCATGAGATTTTGGCAGCTGGTTTAAGCTTTTGGATTCTATCGTCGAATAATTGCAACTGCATCTTTGATTGCAGAACTCTTAATTGCAAACTTAATGGATAGGGCTTCCTCAAAATCTTCACCACTTCGAGCAATCAAAGGTGCATTTATATTGTCTTGTCAAATAAGAGTCTAGTTTCAAAAGTTTTGTCATCTGAGAACTTTACTTATAAACTTATAATCTCTCAATCTAATAATATTGGCTTTCTTGGGTTTGGCTGCCCCATAAGATTTTATCATTGAAGAGTTCTTCATTGGATTTCCCTTCGTAATCAAATATTATACTTATTTTATTACATATTTCATGCATGATATTGTTGGTTATTAACCCATGTTAAGTGTTTTCGTTAACCTTAACATGTATAATCAGAGGCAACATGGAAATTTCAATTGGCATTAGAACGTGGTCCACTTAATATTGAGTGTGATCTGGTCCACTAGTTGATCATGACAACACAATCATGATGACCACAATTCAATGGGGAGAATTATGCTTACTAGAAAGTAAGGATGAAAGCGTTTCTCAAGTCACTAGATGAAAAGGTTTGGCAATAAATTGAGTTAGGATGGACCAAGCCCGAAAGAACTATTGATGGCTAGTCTCGAGAATAGTCCAACAATTATAACTAGAACAAAAAAGGTCTCAGTGCTATTTTTATAGCAGTTTCTCCTGATAAATTTAAGAGAATTTCCATGTGTGAATCAGCTAAAGAGCATGGAGCATATTGAAAACCACACATGAAAGGACCAAAACTGTAAAAAATTCTAAATTACAAATGTTAATCTCAAAGTTTAAGGAAATTAGAATGCTGGAAGATGAGAACTTTAATGAATTTTATACAAAACTTATAGATATTGTGAATTTCACGTTCAATCTCGGAGAGAAGGTGAAAGATTTACAAGTAGTGAGAAGAATTCTAAGATTCTTGTATGAGAGATTTCGGCCAAAAGTGACAGACATATAAGAAAGCAAGGACTTGGACATTATACGAGTAGACAAATTGGTAGGCTCCTTACAAACCTATGAATCTTCTCTTCCACAACAGGAAAAAGATAAATCCACTGCACTCAAAACTGTAAAGGAAAAAAACCTATTTGATGATGAGAATCTTAGTAATGAAGATTTATTGTAGCTAGAAAATTGAAGAAATTTATATTCAATAAAAAGAATTCTGGTAAGCTGAAGAAAGGTAAAAATTTTGCTAAAAAGAATGAGTTTGAATAGTGGAATAAAAACAAAATTGATTTTAAAGAAAAAGCCAAATGTCATGAATGCTTTGGTTTTGGTCACGTAAGAATTGAATGTCCCAACTTTAAAAGAAGTAAGGAAAAAGTATTAAATGTCATACTGAGTGATGATTATAATTTTAAAAGTTCAAGTACATCTTCTAAAAATGAAGCTGCTTTTATTACTTTCTCTGCATTTGTGAATGAATGTGCTGATAATAGCAAAATTGATAGTGGTGATAGTGATTATGATGTTGCTACATAAGTTGTTGACCATGAATTAAGTTTGCAGGAAACTTATGAAGATTTGTGTGAAGAGATTCTGAAAATTAAAAATTTAAATAAAAAACTATAGAAAATTTAATCACAATGGAAATTAGAAAAACAACCTAGTAGAAGCACTGAAACTGTGAGCAATAGAGGTGTCAGAATTGCGCACTCAGTAAGAAGCTCTGGAGAAAGAGCTGATAGCCTGTCAGGAAGCCGAGGAAATGACAGCTACAAAAAACTCAATGAACTATTGAAGGTTCAAATAGATAGTTTTAATCGCACAGATTTGGGATACAAGACTTCCAAAAGTCCTATTCATAACACATCCTCTATCTCCTTGTCAAAATGTATTACCTTTATAAAAGAAAGTCAAATGGAGAATGTTCCGAAGAAAACCATGAGCATAGGGAAGTCAACTATGTTCCATCCAGGTAAGCTCAAAGGTAAGTTTGTTCCTAGTTGTCACTTTTGTGAAATAATTGGTCATACAAAAATAGATTATCATAGTCGAAGAAAAGGACAAGAGAAAAAGGAACAAATTTTTAAACAGGTAAAAGTCTAGAAAATATGGTTGACAAGTTGAGTAGTCAAATTATTATCCTAGGTAAAAAAACTTGGTGAGCTAGTTGAATTTTGTCTTCCAAATAAAATAAAATTTGGTTCTAAAAATATGGATGATACAAATACTAAAACCAAGTGGTAGTTAAAGAAAAGACCGTATACCTAGTGGCTCACACAACACTCAAAGCAATGGACAGTAGCATGTGATATTTGGATAGTGTTTGTTCTAGGCATATGTTGGGTGACAAAGGGTTGTTCAAGAAATTCGAGTTTGCTAGTGAAGGATCTGTTACCTTTGCTGATGGAAGTACATCAATTGTGGAAGGAATGGAAAGTATTAACATTCCTGGTTTACCTACTCTTCACAATACTCTTTTTGTTAATGGCCTTAAGGCAAACATGTTTAGTATAAGTCAGTTTTGTGAATAAGATATTTTTGTGCAGTTCTAGAAGGACAAATGCAATGTCTACAATCGTGCTGAAAAATGAATAATGAAGGGTATTAGAACTGCTCACAACTGCTATGGAGTTTCACTCATGAACACTATGTGTTGTCACAAAGTGATACTGAATGAAACTGAATTTTGGCACCATCGTCTTGGCCACATCAACTATAAAATATGCTAAAAACCTCTAAGAAGGAAATTGTATGGGGATTGTCCAAGATGTTGAAAAATAAGAAAATGGTGTGTGGAGCTTGTCTAGAAGGAAAGCAAAGCATGGCACCTCACAAAAAAATTGCTGATATTCTGACTTCAAGGCCACTCAAACTTTTACATATGAATCTGATGGGTCATACTCAAAATGAGATCTCGACGAGGAGAAGAAGTACATTATGGTCATAGTTGATGACTATATACACATGGACTATCATGTTAAGAGACAAATAAAAAACCTTTGATCTTGCGAAGAAACTGTTCAGATGCCTGCAAACAGAGAAAAATTCCTCAATCTCTCGTATTCATAATGATCATGGTAAAGAATTTGAAAATTCTAACGTTTCTTCTTTTTGTGACGAACTTGGCATACAAAAAGAGTTCTTAGTCCCAATCACTCCTCAACAAAATGGGATGGTGGAAAGGAAGAATAGAGCTATACAAGAAATGCCTCATACTATGCTAAGCAACAAGAAGTTGGTACTATAGTTTTGGGGGGAAGCTATTAACATTGCTCGACACATTCTAAATTGAGTAGTACTTCGACTGGGCACAGGATTCACACATTATGAGTTATGGAATAACAAGAAATCCACGGTTAAGTATTTTAAAGTGTTTGAGAGTACATGTTACATCTTGCGAGACAAAGAGAATACACACAAGTTCGATAGCAAGAGTGATGAATGTATCTTTCTTGGATACTTATCAAACAACAAGATCTGTAGAGCTTACAACCTATAGATTCAAACTGTTATGGAGTCAATTAATATTGTTGTGGATGATAACTCAAAAGAGATGACCAAGAAGGAGCTCGACAATATCATTAAACTGGCTGGAGAAAACTCAACTGATCAAGAAGAGACAAATCGAATGGAACCTGCCACACCGAGTTTTGTTCAACAACATGGAAAAGAGCCCTCCACAAGGATTAGCCACAATCATCCAAATGAGAACATCCTTGAAGAATTGGATGAAGGTATGAAATTGATAAAACGTGTTTTAAATCAATTCTCATATGTTTGTTGTTTGTCCTAGGTTGAACTCAATAAGGTAGGAGAAGTTTTAGAAAATGAAAGCTGGGTCAACTTCATGCATGAGGAATTGCACTAGTTCACTTAGAATGAAGTATGGGAACTTGTTCCATGACCTGAGGATCTCAACATAATTGGAACCAAATGGATTTTCAAAAACAAGTCCGACGAGTGTGGAACCATCGTTTAAAATAAAACCAGATTGGTGGCACGCTATACACAAGTTAAAGGGATCGACTTCAATAAAACTTCTGCACTAGTAGCTCATTTGGAATTTGTTCACATGTTGCTAGAAATATTGGAAAAAGGGTCTCTATGGACTGAAGCAAGGACCTTGGGCATGGTATGAAAAATTAACTAAATACTTGCTTGAAAATGGTTTATAAGAGGTCAAGCTGACAGAACCCTCTTCCTAAGAAAAACTAGTAATCATCTTCTTATTGCTCAAATCTATGTTGATGATATTGTGTTTGGAGCTACTCTTGACGAGCTCTCTCATAATTTTTCAAAAGAAATGAAAAATGAGTTTGAAATGAGTATAATTAGAGAATTAAACCTCTTTATTGGAATTCAAATTAAACAAGCTAAATAATTTATTTTTATTTCTCAATCCAAATATGTTAAAGATCTTATTAAGAAATTTGGCATGAAAGGAAAGAGTCATGCTCATACCCCTATAAGTACATTTGTTAAAATCAAACTCAGATTCCAAAGGTAAGTGCATTGATTCCACTTTGTATAGAAGTATGATAGGAAGTCTTATTTACATTACTGCTAAGAGACCTGATATGATTTTAGTGTAGGTGTTTATGCACGATTTCAATCAAATCCTAAAGAATCACACCTCACAACAGTAGTTGATAATGGTGTATAATATTCAAAAGATTCAAATTTGAGTCTAGTTGGCTATTCTGATGTTGATTGGGCTGAAAATGTTGACGACAAAAAAAAGCACGACAGGTGATTATTTTTATGTCGATGACAATCTGGTAGCATGGATGAGTAAGAAACTAAACTTTATCTCCCTATCCACTGCTGAAACTGAATACAATGTGGTTAGCAGTTATTGCACTCAGTTTTTTTGGATGAAAAGATGCTCAAGATACTATGACCATCTATTGGGACAACTCTAGTGCGATTAGTATCTCAAAGAACCCTATGCAACACTCAAGTACTAAGCACATAGACATAAGGTACTATTTCATTCGAGACTTGGTTGAATCAAAGGTAGTTTCCTTAGAACACGTTAACATTGAACACTAATTGACTGATTTGTTCACGAAACCTTTAGATTGACTAAGATTTGAATTTTTAAGGAAAACCATTGGTGTGTGTGATATGCCTTAGTTTTTTGATTTTGTTGGTTTTCAAAAAAAAAAAAAGAAAGGGTTATTTTTGCTTGTTTCCTCATAGATTTACTATTGCTATCATTGTGCAAGTTACAAGCTTTATGAGAATATAGAATCCTTGAGCGATATGACTCTACCAAATTGGTTTGATTGGATCGAGGCAGGCCTTGTATGGTTAGTTTTTCACGTTTGTAGCATAAAGTTTTAAGAAGATCACACAATGATTCTGCTTTTTGCACCATGAGGAATTAAATCTACCACCTAAAACTTGGTGACATTGTGATACTCATAAAATGTTCAAACTAAGATGGATTATATGCATTGAATTGATTAAAACTAGTTGAACCTAGTACTAAAAAGAAAAAGGTCTCCCCTTGCCATGTATTAAGGTCGATCCTTAATAGAAAAAATTGAGTGTTCAAAACTCATTGCAAAATAAGACGAACACTTATACATGGGTCTATGTTCTAAAAGTCCTTATAGAAAAAACCGATGTTCAAATCATTGCAAAAAAAGATGAGCAATACATAAATGGACACAAAGAGTTAATAAACCTTATGTTGGAGGGAGATTCTTTTTCGTGTATCTAGGTCTTAGCATAAATCTACTTTTCAAAGAAAGATCAACCCTCTTTGGAGTAGAACATAAAAAGTTTAAAAGAAAGGGGGAGAAAAAGGGAAGAAGAAGAGAGAAATGAAATGAAAAATCAATTTATGGAAATACTTTTTCCTCACTTACACACACACACACAAAATTCTTGGTTGGTCAACTATTAAGATACGTGAGCTCGTTAGTGAAGACCTTCCAATAAGGTATGCATCTTCTAAATAAGTGAAAAGTGTGAGTGAAACAAAACTTGGATAAAGAAATAACACAAAAAGGCCCAAACATTGCGGATGAGGTATCGTGTTTTTGTGTTTGTGAGAAAAAACAATCTGAATATTTTTAAACTCTTTTTATTAATTTTTCTATTATTCAAATTTTGTTTTTCAAAAATTAAGAAAAATCAAGAAAGAAGTGGTTTAGAACCACTTGAACACGTCCCAGACGTGTAAGGTATGGGGGCCTCGTGCATGGCACACCCCATACTTGGGGGATATGAGAGGGAAATTGAAAACAAAAAAAGCCGTCATAATAATTGCTCAGGCTCATCATGTGAATCAAGCCACCTTTTACTGCCTTATCTCCTTGAAATTCCTAATCTCTAATCTTTGCTCTCCGATAATTTCTAAGAGAGAGAGTTCCTCTAAAACTCTTAAAATCTTGCAAAAAAAGTTGAAATCTCCATAAAAAAAAATCAAGGTAAGTTTTTCTGGACTTAAGCTTCTAAAGAGTTCTTGTTATTCTAGGACTCAAGCTAGAGATTTCATGATTTTCAGTTTTAAGATAAACTTCGAAATGCAATTAGGAGTTTGAAATATAGATGATTTAGGTTGTTAAGAATCGGTTTTCTTGGTTTAAATACTGCATACAAAGCTTTTTGTTTTGTGGTGTTTGGCCAAGTTGACCAGTATTCATTGCATGGAAGTGTGTTTGGCTAAATATTGAAAAAAATTCTTCTTTATCTTCATCATGCCGTATTGATTCTTTGCCTAAATCATACTATATTCCTCATCTGGTATTTTTTTTCTTTGAGTGCATGCTCGCACATATTGATTTAGTTAAAAGATACATGCATGTGTTCGCATTGGGATGATTAAATGAGGATTTTCTTTTAAAAAACTATCCTCTGTGTTATGTTTCGAGACTCTAAAGTCCTTTTAAGAGTAGCTAATACTATATTTTCTGGATTCTTGATACACTCATATGTATTCATTATGCTAAAAATGATATTTTTTTATTTTTTATTTTTTTGCAGATGAAATACAAATCAATTGCAAAAAAAGAAGAAGCATGACAAGACACTGAAAGATAGCACTTCGGAGGAAGAAGAATCAGACATAAATCTCGAGAAAGGACTCTTAAACCCTCTCCGAAACAACCAAAAGTTGCTAACAAGGTCTCAAAGCCATCCAAAGGATCTGAAAGTTCCTCTAAAGTTGCACCTAAAGGAAATAAGCCTCCTAGATTCATATCTCCAGAAGCTAAAGCAACTCTAGAAGCTGAAGCAACTTACAATGATGATTTCTTCCAAAGGAATGTTCTGGGAGAATAAAAGATAATCTTAAATGGCTTAGCGGACCATCTTTTGAATTCATAGCACATATTTTTGGGGAAAGGAATTGGCAGAATGTGACTGGAAGGGGCTCTTACTCTTTATTTGGAAGTAGTGAAAGAGTTTTATGCAAACTCCACCCCTATTAATGTTGAGGATCACTCCATCTCTTCAAAAGTATGGGGAGTGAAGATGATTCTTACACCTGCCATAATAAGAGAGTTCTATGAGCTCCCTATAATGGAAAACCCTAGTTTTACATAAAAAGGAATTGGGACCCCATTTAAGACAAAAATGAAGGACCTATTTGCTAGTCCAAATGTACTTGCTTGGTCTCCAAAAGTCCATGGACTCTCTATGAGTGCTATGCTTCCTCCATATCGATTTCTAGGTAAGATACTGCTGACAAACCTGTGGCTAATTGCTAGGCATATTGAACTGACGCTTGAAGAAGCACAATTTATGTATGCATTAGTCATAGGTGTGCTCATTGATCTATCCTCCCATATTATTGATGTCATTCATAAAGCCAAGATTGATAAAGAAAGGTTGCCCTTTGGTAGGCTAATCACTAAGTTGGCAATGATTGCTAAAGTCTCCATCCGTGACACTGAGCTCACTGTTAAGATATATGGGAAGATATCCTTAGCAACTGTCACCAAGTCTGAAGCAGTAGTCAACAAGAAAAGAACTCACACTGATGCTTCGACATCCTCCCAGCCAACTCCCAAACCTTCTATAGATGTGCTAGAACAGATTCAAGTCTTGTTCTTAATGTGGATCAAATTTTTAAGTATGTAGGTCCTGCTAAAGAAGGAAGATCAGAATTTGACTAACTTCTGACAATGACTCTGATCTCCTCCCCTATTAATAGGGGAGAGTTTTATGCAAATTCCTCGCCTATTAATGCTGAGGATCACTCCATCTCTTCAACAATAAGGGGAGTGGAGATGATTCTTACACTTGCCATATTAAGAGTGTTCTATGAACTCCCTATAGTGGAAAACCCTAGTTTTCCATATAAAGGGATGGGGACCCCATCTAAGACAAAAATCAAGGACCTATTTGCTAGTCCAAATGTACCTGCTTGGTCCCCAAAAGTCCATAGACTCTCTATGAGTGCTATGCTTCCTTCATATCGATTTCTAGCTATGATACTATTGACAAACATGTGGCCTATTGCTAGGCATATTGAACCGACGCTTGAAAAAGCACAATTTATGTATGCATTAGTCATAGGTGTGCCCATTGATCTGTCCTCCTATATTATTGATGTCATTCATAAAGCCAAGATTAATAAAGAAAGCTTGCCCTTTGGTGGGCTAATCACTAAGTTGGCAATGATTGCTAAAGTCTCCATCCGTGACACTTAGGTTACTATTAATTGTCACCAAGTCTGAAGCAGTAGTCAACAAGAAAATAACTCACACTGATGCTTTGACATCCTCCCAACCAGCTCCCAGACCTTCTATAGATGTGCTAGAACAGATTCAAGTCTTGCGCTTGTTCTTGATGTGGATCAAATTTTTAAGTGTGTAGGTCGAGCTGAAGAAGGAAGATCAAAATCTGACTAATTGCTGACAATGACTCATAGTGGGAGATAGAAGGATGAATGCCTCAGTTCAAGAGGAGAGGGCGTGCTGGCAGCAAGAGAAACAGTAGGAGGAGCATACAAGATGCTAACCACCACCACCAGAATGTCTTCTTCTCTTTTTTTTTTTTTTGAAAAGTTTAGTTTTTAATCAGTTTGGATTGTATATGATACAATGATTTGATTTGGCTTATTTTGCTTGATATTTTGAATTGATTTGCTTATTTTTAAGACTCATGGTTGATACTTCTAACTTTTTGCATGTGACAATATTTTGATCTTTAATATGATATGAGAAATATAACATTCTACATGAGATCTTTGTTGGTGGCCTATATATTTTGCAGGAATTAATCACATTCATCCAAAGAGTGCTTTTATCATCAATTAGCCAAATAAGGAGATTGTAAATGTAATTTTAGATTGACTAGGATTAGATGACTTGAGTTTAAATTTGAATATTGGATGACTATAATTTTAAATAGGATTCTAAGGGTTAGCTGATAAGGATAGAGTTTGTTTTGTAATAAAATTCTTATCCTGTAACTTTCAAACTCAAAGATAAAATATTCAAGAGTCCTAGATAGACTTTCAAATCTACAGATTAGCTGATGAGTTCAAGAGATCAAGATGCGAGATTTAAATGAAGAGATCGAATTAGATTGGAACTCGAAAGCATCCAGTAAAAGTGTTTCAATCTGACACGTTGGCAAACTGTTAGCAGCATAACAGATTGGGTAATTGGATAACCGTCATCAGAGTTCTAATTTAACTCAATCACTGTATTGCCTATTTAAGGATGGGTTCAGCTGAGGTTTAGATGAACACTAGAGAGCACCAAAAGTCACACTTTCATATACATTGTTGAGAACTTAAAGATCTGAGTAGAACTTCAAGTATTCGTGTGAGAGAAAATTCTCGAGAGAAGAATTTTTGAGATATTCATTCCATAAAGATTGAGTGTGAGCATACTCCAATGGAGAGTTGAAGTGTTCGTGTTCAGCCATTAATGGTTCTAGGAGGAAAGACAATGGATTGGAGATCGTTAGAGGTTCTGACAGCTACTACGGTAGAAGGTAAGCAGATTGTTTATCTTGACAAGTATGAGTGTCTATTTGCAAAGGTTTTATAATATGAGAACTTTATTTGTAATATCTCAATATAATAAAATTGGCTTCCTGGGTTTGGTTGCCCAGTAGAATTTTACCATGAAAAAGTTTTTCATTAGGTTTCCCTTCGTAGCCAAATATTGTGTTTATTATATATTGTTGATTACTAACCGGTCTTAAGTATTTTTATTATTCCTAATGTGTATAATCAGGGGTAACATGGAAATTTCACCATGAAGACCCCAGAAACGACATCGTTCTAGGTAAGGCTTCAAGTTATTAGTTTCTTCTCCCCAGCCTCAACGGTATTCCCCTCTCCTTCTTAGATTTTAAAATTTTCCTTGATCCAGAATTCACTCCTCTCACTTCCTTTCAACTTCCCAACTACATCTCATTTTTTTCCTCACTCTCCAAAATTTTGTTCTCAACAGACACTTTCCTTCTCTCGCCCTTCGTTTGCCCTATGTTTTCTTGCTTGCTGCGATTTTGGAGGTTTCTAAAATTGGCTGCCTGAGACGACGTCAATCACAAGTAAGAGCTTCTCTCTCTCTCTCTCTCTCATTTCTCTTCCCAATCTCATATTTATAAAGTCTCGATAGAGAAATTTTGTGATTATCTCACATTAAAATTTCTCTTGGCAGATCCTCTCTCCCTCACTTGCTAGGATTTGGAGACTTTGGTGGGCATTATTTTCAAGCTCATGTCGATAAGCCCACCCATCTCTCTTTAAATTTTCAGACCCATCTCCTTCTCTAATTCACTCTTTGTTTTTCCCTCTCAAAATCCCAATTCTTTTGGTCACAGTTGTATGTTTGTGGGATTCCCCTCATCGTCATTGTTTGCAGTCACCGAGCTATCCATCCAATAGTGGTAAGATACTCTATTTCATTCTCTGTTTTCATGATTCACACACACATAGATGCAACCATTCATTTTCTCACTTTAAACAGATTAATAAATTTGATTTTAACTACTAGTGTTGCTATTATTGATTCAATTTCTGTTTGAGTCATTTAATTTTCTTTTAGCTATGGACTCCCTCTTTTCTCTAGGTTTTAGAAACAACTAAGACCCCTCCAAGATAACCTTTACAAGGTAAATTTTGCATAGTTGGGTCTTAGGTACATTTATTTAAACTTTTGTTTTAAGTTCTCTACCCTCACTTATTTCGATCTCTCAATCATTCCCACTTGCTTGAAATTTCATATTCATCATTGCGCTTAGTATTACCATCGTGTCTAGTAGAAAGTGCCATTCCATATGCCGGTTCAAAGTGCTACAAGGTAATTGATTACGCCCAAAGAATAACGCGATTATTTGTAATATAGTTTTGGGGTGTCGATTCCACAAAGAGATGGATTGAGAAATTGAAAAATAGTAACGAAATTAACAAAAAGACTTAGAAGAGTGCAAAAAGTGATATTTGAAGTGTGACGTAAACTAAAACTAAATGAGTAATTTTGAAAATTATAAAAATGAGACGAAAAGTAGAGCATTGGGAATCCTTTGTATATAATCGGTATTTTAATTATTTTTGATTAATTAATAACTCAATTGAAAATTCTATATTCAAAATTTCAATCGAAAGATAAAATATTAATAACCAGATTTAAATAAAATATAATCTTTCGAAAAATTATTCATTACAATATAAGAACGGGAATTGTTATCGATATTACGAAAATTCAACGTCGACAATATACTCATAGAGTAATATTGTAATAGAGTATTTGATTACGCCCAAAGAATAACGCGGTCGTTTGTAGTATAGCTTTGGGGTGTCGATTCCACAGGGAGATGGATTGAGAAATTGAAGAACAGTAATGAAATTAACAAAAAAATTAAATGAGAAATTAACAAATACCATCACACACACAAGTTCATCCCTAGCCCTCCTTGAGAATTTAGTTACACATATTGAAAATATGCAACAAAAATTCTCCAAGGGATAATATGGAAGAGCCAACCATTATTTTCTTCTCTCTTTTTTGGTTTTTCTTTTCTTTTCTCAAGCTCTCAAAAATAATGTATCTTCCAAGGCATCCAAGCACACTAAGCATGGTCTTAGAACACACACCCCTCCCTTCTATTTATAAGCATCCTTCATGCAAGTTGTCATGACAAAATCATCACAATTTCAACTTGTTTTGCCATGTGCCATTCTTGAATCCAAGTGATTTGTGAGTTGTCATTTTGATCATTTGTTTTCCCACCATGCATGAGCTGGATTTTGCTTGTAGGTTGAGCGTTTCAATTTTGCTTCTCTATCTATTAGTTGTCTTGTATGACTTAATATCTTGTGGTCAAATAATTTGTCTTGAAGAAACTTGAGTGCACTTCATCTTGTATTTGGATTTGATGCAAGTGGCTGAAAAATATCCAGGAACGTCAAGTGCAGGTACGTCCACTTGATGGTCGATTTTGTCTTAGATTGAGTGGATATCTCTTCAAACACAAAACATAAAAGTTATAGATATTTCTCTTGCGGTTCTAGATCATCTTGAATCAGCTCAATCGGAGATTGGATGAGAGAGTTATGCCCATTTTACGAAAAGATGTCAAAACTGTCTGAAATTCCGCAATTATCTTCATTTGCTCCTAATGTCTCCATTTGTGTCCTAAATCAAAATATAAGAATAATGAGTATATTTAGGCATCAAATAAGAATAAAGTTTTAAACATTAAGAGAGAAAAATATGGCATTTTATATTCTTATCAATATATTAAATCATGCTTATATCTATCTCAAGATAAATGACCATTAATTTTATTAACATGAGTTATATCCATTGTTTTCTCATTTCTTTTAGTATTTAAATAGAGTATTTAGAGTGCATTTTTGTGCACTCATCAGTATTAAATTAATATAGATAATCAATTGAACCAAACATAATCAAATGATTATTCCATTCAATAGAAAAGGCATGACTGAATCTATAAATGAAATAAATTTTAAGATTATTTGGTGACGAAAACATTTATAATAAATTTTGAATGACTAAACAAAAGAGTTTAATATTTAAAACTCACATGTATGAATCAAAAACAATTACAAATACCATCATATATACAAATTCATCCCAAACTCTATTAGAGAATTTAGTTACACGTATTGAAAATATGCAACGAAAATTTTCTAAGGAAAAATATGGAAAAACCGGCCATTGTTTTCCCTCTTCTTTGGTTTTGCTTTTTTTCTCAAGCTCTCAAAATGGTTCTTCAAGCCTCCAAGCACACCTTCATTCAAGCCTTCAAGCATCTATTTATAGATGTTGCCATGTGAGTGATTTAAATCCAAGAGGTAACGTGTATATTTTTGTAACAAATGGGGTGGCTGCTTTATCAATTTGTTTATCAAGTTAGAAATGGTCAATAATTTTGGCTTATCTTGTAAGATCTCTAAGCTTGTTTTGTTTTTGAATTAATTAGGCATGTGAGTGGTGCAAGTGGTGCAAGTGGCGCCGGTCTCTTCTTATGTAGATGTGTCCGAAACTTGCATGCAATTTCTTCCAATATTTGAGGCTGAAATGAGACTATGTGAAGCTAGTTCCTTTATTGCCATGTATTCCTCCAATTGGTTGTCTTGATTGCTATCTTCCCTTGGTCAAATGTTACGACTTGGAGTTATATGCAGCCATCGATCCCTTGAGTTTAACTTCAAGTCAAATGTCACCATATGAATGTGATGAAATTGGTGCTAGTTAATTTTACTAAAGCTGCTGCCTACCATATGTGGCTGTTTGTGTCTTTATTTGTTGCCATGTGTTTCCAACTATCATTTAATTATTTTGTTAGTTTGCTCTTCAATTGAAATGATCATGTCGGATTGGACAGAATAGAGAGCACCGAATGGATTTGTGTTTGAAGTGCTATGTATGTCTTTGCTTACTCCCGTGTGTTGCCATGTGCTTATTTCAAGTGATTGCAATTAGATGGAGGTGAATTAGCATGGAAGTAGGCACCGGTTTCTTTTTATATTTAAAGTGTCTTATGCTTCAATTTAAATTGTCAGTTTGGAGAAAATTTGAAAGCATCGAATGGTTTGGATTTTTAAGTGCCGTGTATGTTTTTTTCCTCCACTTGTCTTCTTCTCTTTTGATCAGCAATTCCAACTTAAAGATTTGAGCCGTGTATGTGTCCAGCCCTTAATTAATTTACTGCCAGCTAGAAGAGTTCCCATGTATGTGTTTTGAGTTCCAGCTATGTGTGGCAATTTACATGGCTATGTGGTGGCTGTTTTGCTTCTCTAATTGTTGCCATGTGTTGCTCCTATCTATTTTAGATCATTTCAGCTTGCTTTTACCTTGTATGCAGCTAGGTGTCCTTTTAATTTGCATTTATAACATAGCATATGATGAATTGTCTCCTAGTAGGAACTCATGCATTTTAGAAGAGAAGTGCGGCTGCTCTGTGTCTCTTTTTGTTGCTATGCAATACTTTGCTTTCTCGTCATTTCTTTTGGCTGAAATGCTTTCACTTACAAGTGTGTTTTTATTTGTCTTTAAGTGACTCAACCGAATATGCATGTATCAAATTTAGATAGAGCTCTCATTGATTTCAACCGAATAACTTGTGGCTAGTTGCTTTGCTTCAATCCTTCATGTGGCTTGTAAATCTCTTGATAAGTTGACTTTGTGCTCTACTTGCTTTTTCTTCCCAAGTCTTGCCGTGCACTAAGTCCAATTAAGAAGTGTATGAGGTAAAATGCTCCATGAAAATGTGGCAAATTAATTGACTTGTCACCTACCTCATATAGCGAACTAGAAAATAAACTAAAACAATTAATAAACTTAGCTCTTTAAAATGCAAGGAAATTTAAATAGCCTAATTGTAAGGTGGAAATTCATAGGACCTATTTAATGAATTAAACTCACGTGTTTCTATTTGTATTTATTTGAGACCTAAATATATTAAATCATATTCATATCCATCTCAAGATAAATAATTGTTAAATTTTAATAACATGAGTTATATATATTATTTTCTCATTTTTTTTAGCATTTAAATAAGATATTTAGAATGTATTTTTGTGCACTCATCAGTAATATCAAATGTTGGTCTTTAAGCCATGATAATACCTCTTGAATCCAAAGTTTTGAATAATGTATCGGAGGTCATTTCAGTCAAGGCGTTGAAACGAAATATTTCGATATCGGTATTATTTTGTGTACCGTTTTGAAATAGTCTATATATGAATAAATTATATATATATACACACATAAACTACAAAAGGATAAAATCACTATTCATTTTATGGTTCATATAAACAAAATATTCCTTTTATATATACAAAAGGAAAATAAATGTAACACTTAAAAACCACTTTAAAAAATGTGTTCCAAAGTGCGGTATTGGAATTTTGGTTGGTACTAGCCGAAACAACTGAAAAATAGGACGAAATGAAACACAACATTTTGTATACCACCTAGATAGTCGGTATGACACATTTTTGACATACTGGACAGTACAGTACGGTATTCACAACATTGTTCGAATCCCTTCATTAGAAGATCACCTTAGCCAGGTATATAAATATTCCCCTTTATCCTTTGGGGGTCTCTTTCTCTCTCTAAGTTTATTTTCACTAGTTTCCTCTCCATTCAAGTCGATTCACTCTCTCCAAATTAAGTCTAACTTAAGCATTAGAGATATCTCAGGTGTCTTGAACAACTCCTTTATTTTAGCAGGTCCTCGACCGAGCCTAGCAATGTGGAGTTGCCTAGACAGTGAAACACGACATCACACTATCACTTAAAAATAATTTTTTTTAATGTAAATACTAAATTTATTCACTTTTTTCAAATAGGGTATGCAAGAATTGCACACTCTAAAATTGTAAATATAATTTCTCTTTATTCGACAAATTAGAAACTTGCCGTCGGGACTTGGCCATTATTTTTTATTTTGGAATAAAAATGTATAAAAAGTACGAAAAATGGATAGATCACGTGGAGAGGTTGCTGAGCATTTGGTCAAGAAGTACACTAAATTCAAATTTACCTGGGTAAGAAAAAGATTGATCATCAATAAACTTGACCATTCTCTGAGTTAAAGTCTTAATCGAACAACTTTGTCAAAGTTGTAGTTTTTGTTTGCCGTGGTGCATGGAATTGTTATGGACCTTGAATTGAATTGAGTTCAGTCTAAATTTCAGTTGAATCTAACATTAGTTAAATATATAATTCTCAAATCATTAAATTTATATACGAGATCTGTAACTTTTTTTACTTCAATACATCTTTACATACATGGTCGACAATCTTTTTTAACTCTAATAAATATTTTTAAATTCATTTTAACATCTAAATATATCTAAATTTATCTTGAATGAATATTATAAAACTCGATTTCTCATCTCAACTTTTACTATTTATAAAAAACTCAACTCATATAAACTTAATTCAATATCTCAACGGACCTAAATCAATGTTTACAAATCAGTTAGGGTGCTGCTAGCGGGCCACTTGGCTGCGCAAGTAGATACTCGGGACAAACTTGTTTTGTGTAGAGGAAAATAGCGAGGAGAAGAATTAATTAAAAGAAATTTTTAAGCAAACCCAAGAAGAGAACAGATAAAGGAAAAAAAAAAGAGTTTTTTATATCTAAAGTTTTCCTCAATAAGAGTTCTAACTTTTTGCTAGTGTTATTATCTCTCTTCTGCCAACTTGACGGTACAAATCCTGTAGTAAAATTAAGACGGACCAAGTATATATAGGAAGTGGAAACGGGAAACCAAGCCAACAGCATGCTACCTCCTCTTCTTTGCATATCTTGCCGATGCTTCGGCCACGTAATCTACTGGCGCAAGGCCGCTTGTGTTTCGAGGCATCATGAGTTTCCGAAGTTGCCCCCAAACACTTCTAGTTGGATCTGACGTGTAAGATTATTTACGAAATATGAATTGCCAGCTTAATTTTGAGCTGACTATGCATGTTTAATATAGATCAACTTGTTATATTTGCTATTATAGTATATATGCATGTGAGATCTATCGAGATATTTGAAAATCACAATTACAAGTATGAATTCAAATACTTAAAATAAACGAGTAGTTAAGATATAGATCATGTTGATTGGAGTTCTTGAAGATTTGAATTTCTTGGTGGCGGAGCATTATCTTCCATTATTTGTGATGATGACTTGAAGTTCTACAATCAATCATGGAAAAGCTTAACATCCCGGCCCTCTTGTGATGATGATTTAGGCTTGCTTTGTTTTCATAGGTAATATGAAATTATATAAGTTAAAAATTAAATAAAATATTATAATAAAATATTTTTTTTAATATTAGTTTTATATTGAGATTTGAAAAAACTGAATATTTTATTTTATTTTATATAAAAATTTCGAAAAGTAGTAATAATATAATCAGATGAGATGAGATGAAATGATATGAGAATTTTTGTAAAAGTGATCCAAGCCCTTAAGTTCTGCAATCAATCATGTAAAAAATTAACATCCCCCTCAAGTTATTGGGGAGTTCACGAATCAATAACTTGTCTCTTAGTGGATGAAACCGAGCACTAATTAGAGACTTTATTTCATTAAAAAGTCTCTAGTTAAAAAGACATAGGATACATCTAATTGCCTCAAAGACCGCCAATTAGAATGCACAACCGAAGCAAGAATAAGGCAAACAGTAGCTAGTTCTTTAACGAAAGAATGCATTGTGACTATAGGACTTTAACGAAAGAAGGTTTAGATTTTGCTAAACTTGTTATTTAATCTTAAGTACCCGCTATTTTTAATACAATTTTTATCAATTGGCTGTGGACAAAGAACTCAAGTATTGTTATCCAAAGCAACCTGAAATTTAGCATTCATAGCTTCTCTTCATTCATAGCAACCTGAAGGTTCTGTTGGGATGGCAGGGGAATGCAACCCACACAAGGGACATTTTGTAGAGTAAAAAGTTAAAAAAAAAAATAGAGTTATTGGCTTGGAATGACTAGTAGTCTTACTTGGGTTCAACACTAGATGACATGGGGAGCTGCAGATGTTGGCATAGAACTAGCTACATCAAAACTAGGAGACAGCAAAGTAGAAACAGTAAGTGATCAGGTCAAATGAGGACAAGAAGGTGAGGCCAAAGGAGAATCATATGGCATAAAAGCACTAGATGAAGGGAAATAATCCATTTGAACAAGTTGAATAGAAGATTAAGACATCAGATAAAATAGGAGAATTAAAGATAGATACTTGAATTGCATATGGGAAAACTAGTAGAAGAGCCATCCTTGGTAGTAGACTCATACAATTACATAGGTTACAACATAGACAGTGCGGACCTTGGAAGGGAACAATGCCTCGTAAAACAGAACATGACGACTTAGATACACATGCTTTGATATGGGACGAACATAGCATCTATATCCTCAAGAACTAGGACTATAGGCAAGACAAATTTACTCCATTGAAAAAAGTGGACAACTTTAGAATTCAAATGAAAAAAACTATTATTATTTTTTTAAAAGTAGGCTTCACTTTTTTTAAAGTAGAAATACGTAGACTTGCATTCCCTAAATTTATATCTAGCATTACTCCTAACAATCAAACACCTTATAATGATTTACAAGAATCACTTGAATATCAATTCAACTATTTTTTTTTAATCTATCATGTCTACATGTACAAAACACATCCCCTCACAAATGCAATGGCAAAGAAACTCTAAATCCTAGTCTGCATATTGAGGAACAAAAAGGGATATTTATATAAAGGAATAAAGACGATATTGAGGCACTTATTCAAATTCACTATGTACCTATTGGTTGCATTGTGGGGCTGTCGCCCGTACCCCTTCCACATTTTGTGACAGCCTTCTGTCAGGGGGCAAGACATACACGCTTGATCTTGAAGACCATTGACACCTCAATTTATACCGTGTTGTGCTTGATGTCGTTTTCCATTTAATATGGTGTGGCCATGGTTAGATGAGTCTCTACTGCTCGAGCCTATCTATCTGTCAATTCTCAAGTGCAAGCATTGTCCTTGACATCCTGCGCTTGTGTTCCCGACTATTTGTCCGCTGCCTCAATTTCCTCGTCAGTTATCCTTACTCCTATCTAAGCCTCACGCTTAGCGTGCCTTCTTCCCTTTCCTACTATGGGCCTCTTGGATGGGCCCAACCCCCTTTAGCCCATCCTTGGTGTATGTTACCTGGGCTTTGTGACCTAGGCCCGCTCAATCCAACCTAGGTGCTCCGCTCACAGTATTTCACAAATTCCTAACATACAAGTATTTTGAGAATTTAGAATTTGAAATAAAGAAGTTAGGGACCTTCAAATCCTACATGACCGTTCCCCTTCAGCATTGAAGCCATGGAGATGCCATAAGTTCTACCCATCCATGTATGGTGTTGGGGTTGAAGCACGAGGTCCATGCATGTATCTCCTGGCAATTTAGATTCCTGTAGACACGTCGTTTGTTGGGGCATTTGGATTGGTCCTGTGATGGTTTGGCTGCTCCACAAGGATCTAAGTGTTACCCCACTCTTCCCATCCCTAAGTCATCTAGTTGGTGGATTTTCCGCCCACGCATAGTGTTTATGATTGGCCTGTGCGAACCACATGCCTAGTTGGCGATGATTTGAACCATGATATCACCTTGTAAGTTTCTCAAGGACTGTCACGTCCCTTCAATTTTTAACCAACTGTCGCTTTGTTGCCCACCGAATACCAACCGTCAACCATTTTCGATTTAAACCATCGCCCCCTCAAATTTTCCATTTCTATCTCTATTCCTTCGTGACCAAAACCCTCCCGCCCTTTTTTCTTCAAGATCTCCTTACTCTTTTCTTTCTCTGCTCACTAACCTCTTGCTTACTTTGCCATGGCCGCTCATGGTGAATGTGAAGTCCGTATCCCTTCCTTCACTGGGCGGATTTTGGAGTCGATAGTGACTAGTGATGACCTTCCTACATAGCAAAGGTTATACAACATACTCCCATAGGTGGTTCTAGAGATTCCTGGCTATTGCGTCCGAGTCGTAGATCCGACAAGATGGTGATATGAGTTGCACTCTTCCTGTTGACGTACACAAATAGGTTGTTACTGCCATTCTGCTGC
This sequence comes from Platycarya strobilacea, assembly GCA_036898215.1. Lineage (NCBI taxonomy): Eukaryota > Viridiplantae > Streptophyta > Magnoliopsida > Fagales > Juglandaceae > Platycarya > Platycarya strobilacea. The sequence continues at coordinate 29,865,923 of CM072550.1, forward strand.
CCCATCTAGGACGTCCTTGACTTTTTAGAGTTGGCCCTTGTGCAACTCCATCCCAATGCTTGGTGAATCATGGTGGCCAATTGTATTATCTTTCAGAAGGTATTAGGCAAGGCTTCGGAGGATTAGGAGGTCTTATCTATATACTGAGTCTTGTGCCTCAATGGGAGCCTGTGTAGTTTTCAAGTTCGAATTGGTGAGAAGCGCTTTGTTACTCTAGAGAGGCATTTTTCTTCCATCAAGGAAGGGAAACAATCCTTCTTCTTTATCTTTGGATTAGGCTGGGAGCACCTTGAGTGAAGAGGAGGTCCACCAAGAATTTCTCATCTAGGCCATTTGCACCAACATGCCAACTAGCAAGTCCTTCTCGATCAAGCTATCCAAGAGGGAGGGGCTCAGGATTTCCACTGTATTGTCTTAGGCAGCTACTTCCCTTGTCAAGTCTGAGACTAACACGCTGCTTGAAAAGTTCAACATTAGGTGATGCCTGATGCGTCCCGACCAATCTTTTGAGCTCGTTCAAGAGTTTCTGGTTGTCCTAAACCCTCTTTTCCTAAAAGGAAGTGCCTACCCTCCCCTCCACCAGTTGATGTTCGGGGCAAACAATGTTGGACCAAGATAGCACCACTAATGTCACGTCTAGGTCACGGGCCATGGGCCCTCACCCTTGTCCCCCAGCATTTTCTGAATTTTTTCGTCGAGTTCTTCTCACGGGCACCTACGCGGTCATCTCGTCAATCCCCAGTAGGATCCCTTTTAATGCCTTCAGCATTGCTACTCGTCTAGTTTCGTCAAACGTTCTCGCTGCACCTTCAGCAGCACTTCTCACCTGATCCCACCAGACTCCAATTACAACACTTTTGGGAGCACCTCTCCACAACTTGGGGCCCCACTCATAGCATCTTTGGTAGCACCTCTCATTTGGCTTCAACAGGCACCTTCCATGGGGACCTGGTCAACTCTTCTTATCAAGTCCCTACTATCGAGCTACTCACCCTTTATCCACGCCACCCATGAACTCGTCTCCACCAATAAGCTCTGTAGACGAGGATGAGGAGGATGATGTCACCATTGATGTTATCTTCTTCAATACCTTCATTAATCTTGCTCCCCGCAGGTTCGTCATGGTGATAGAGCTTCTTCATTCCTTCGAGTAGATGCTCTTCCAGGTGGAGGTTGTCCATATCAAGCCTTTGGTCAAGTGAATAGCTCCCCTTTTCTCCCTGAGTATCTTCGACCTCTACTGGTCATGGGGAGGTTATTCCGAGCAGTCTTCGAGCACTGGAGCACAACGATGACCGTGTGTCCATTTTGTCGCCTTCACTAGCGCATTCTCTTGAGCCTGACGTCAACTCTTAGTCTCGGATGACCAAGTATAGTTGCCTCTTTTCCTAGATTTGGTAGAGCCCTAGGTAGGAGGGGTCGTTCCCCTAACTGGAGAAGTTCATGTCATTGTGGAAGATATCTCCTTTTCAATGTGCGTTATATTTAAGGAGGATGTAGACTTGGAGGTGAGAGGTGTAGCAAGGGGTCAGAGGGTCCTTACGTGGTGATGCCAAGCAAAGATGAGCTAGAGTTAGGGGAGTCTATATAGACTAGATTAGATCAAACTTCTCACCTAGCCATCCAAACCAGCTCTAGGATTATGGAGGCTTGTCGTTATTCTTGTTTTTTCTTCTTTTCAAAGCAACATTTGCATGTCAATTTTTTTTTTAACCTTTAGGCCATGTTTAAATAGTAAAATGGTTTCCTTCTTTTAAATGATATGTGAATGGTAATAAAATAGTAATAAAAAATATGATAAAATATTGAATAGTAGTTAAAAATAGATAAAAAATAATCATAAGTTTAGATTGATAGATAAGATGAGATGAGTTATAATAAAAGTTAAAAGTTGAATAAAATATTAAGTTTATTATTTTTTAATATTAATATTATTTTAAGATTTGAAAAGGTTGAATTAGAATATGAAAAAGTTGAATTATTTATTATATTTATGTAAAATTAAAAAAAAAATTATAATAATAAGATGAGATGAAATGGATTAAAATAAATTTTAAATACAAATGAGACTAAATTGTAATAAAATAATCTCATTTCAGTCTACTGTTCAATTGTTCAGCAGTTACTTCAAAGTTTGTTTTTTGTTTTGTTTTTATTATTCTTTCTTTTTGCTTGTCTAGCCTCCTTTTTCAAACAATCTCATGTGATTTTTGGACCTTTAAAATTGTTACATGGAAGGCCGAGTACTTGGAAGGCTGCAAGCTCTATTTCCTATGCCATTGGAAGCTCTCTTACCTGTGCCATACTCCATTGACCCACTACGGACTACGAGTTTTTTTTTATTTTTGGGTTGTGGTGTAAATAGTATAGGATCACGATAGAGCTCGAGTAAAAAATATTGATTCATTTTTTAGGAGCACGGATCTAGGGTTAGTGTTAATTAATAAGTTGAAACAATTTCGTAAGTATATTTTCGATATAGAAATCGACATGATCCAATTCTAGCAAGTTTAAAATTCATAAAGAAAATCGCTTGGACTTGGTAAAACTGTTTCGATCAAAAGTGTATCACGCGGGAAGAATCAAACTTATTTAAATGTTTCCGCCATTCTATATTTCCTTGAAAAGGGTGCTTAACTTACAGGAACTGTTCATGATATTTCAAAGAAGGCAGGCATTTTTATGGAACTTTCCTTTAATCAGCAGATGAAATTAAATTAATGAAATAAAAAAAAGGGGATGGGGATGACTTGTATATAACTGTATAAACTTTTCTATATTACTCCCCCTCTTTTGTTCTATTTCTACTCATTTATTATTACTACCACAAAATGTTGTCGTTATTTTTATAGATGACAACATTTTTATTTTTATTTTTTTGTTTTCTCTTTGAAGGTAGGTGAAATATTAAGAAAAGCGTCCCTTACACAATACAAATCAAATAGAGCATTCGACAGTTTTTGTGTTTGACCAAATACTTGAAAAAAAATATAAAAGAATATTTTGAGTATCATTTATTTTACAGCTAAAGTCAAAACCTTATTCAGTTAAAATTCATATTTACGTAGAAATATTAATTGAAAAGGCATGGTGTGTCAAAAGGCCATACAGCTAGCCTTTTTATACATGATATAATTGTTTAGTTTGCTTCAGTACTCGATTTGATGCACTCTGATGCAGGACACGACATAGGCAAAAAAAGGCAAGACAATAAAGACATTAATGTCCAGTTTGGATTGGAAGATGAGTTGAGATAAATTTAGTTTATTTTTTAATATTATTTTTTTTTTGAGATTTGAAAAAATTGAATTAGAATTTAAAAAATATATATTGAAATTTGAAAAAACTATATTGAGTATTGTGTTTTATATAGGAATTAAAAAAATTATAATAATAAATTTGAGATGAATTGAAATGAGCTCATCTCGTTTATAAATCCAAACCGGCCCTAAATGCACCAGTATGGACTCATGTATCCAGCTCTCAGCACACAAATTTTCTACAAAACTTCCTTAATATTTCCTTATTCACGATTCAAGTTATTTCCTTCCTAGTTTGTTATCAATTTCCTTTTCAACAATAATTTCCTTTCTTAGCTTGATATATCACCGCTGGGTAATTTGTATGGGGGCATTGATTGATTTTGAATAAAAAGTTTGGTGAAGTTTGGTTCTCTATTTCATTCTCTTGGAAGACACAAGCCTTCCTTTGATTCTTGGCACACTTCCGCTACGTTACACTCAATCACGAGTTTTCATTTTTATAGAAGTTGGTATATGTGGATTAGTATTTCTTAAAATTCTTTGGAAAATTGGACTCAAAGCTAACTTGAATATTTATATCGTTCGAGTCTTATAAAAAAATTATTTATCTTTTGAATTAAAAAATTTTATCTTTTCTTCTAATTCTAAGATTTTATTAAGAAGAATATTATATTATCATAAATTTCAAACAGAGGACGTGAGAAATGCGGGAGGCCAATATGGAATAATCGACGAGACAAATTTGTCTTAACTTATTTCAAACTAATTATTACACTTTTTTATATTTTCATATAAAATACAAATTTTAATACAAATTTTTCAAATCTCAATATAATTTTTTCAATTTTTAAATCAACTTTTTTGAATTTTAAAATAATAATAATATTAAAAAATAAACTCAATTTAATTTATCTCAATTTATCTTATCTTATCTTATCTTTGAATCTAAATTAAGCCTAAATTTTTTGAAAGCTACAGTCAATCCATTAATTGAGAGTGACTGTACTAGCAAAACCAAAATTTCCTTTTTTCCAAATTTAATAGGTCGGATGTACTATGTAAAGCTTAAAATATCTCTAGTTAAGACAATTTTGACTATATTAGTATATTTTAGTCCAGCCGTTAGTAATAAGTTTGATCAACCGGTGGACGAGAATGGCTTACTTGTCTGTTCGGTTTTTGATATTTTGCAACAAGCGAAGGTTGTCGTCCACAACGTGTTTTTTTGTTTTTTGCACAACGTGTTTGATAAGTTGGTATTTGTCGGCTATTAATATTTTTTAAAATTCTTTAGACCCGAAGCTAATTTGAATATTTATATGGTTCGAGTTTTTTTTGTTTTGTTTGGATAGTGAAATGAAATGAGATGTATATTATTAGTAAAAGTAAAAAATTAAATAAAAAATTTATTGAAATATTATTATTAATTTGAAATTTGAAAATTTGTAAATGTTTATTTTATTTTTTGTAAAATCTTAAAAGACTTATAATGATGATGAGATGAAATGATTTTTCAATTTAAATAGTGGAATGAGATGATTTTATAAGATCCTGTTTAAATAGTGGAATGAGATGATTTTAGATTAAAATTAAAAGTGGAACAAAATATTATTTTTTAATATTAATCTTGTTTTGGAATTTGAAATATTTAAATTGAAATTTGAAAAAATTGAATTATTTATTGTATTTTATGTAGAAATTGGAAAAAAATATAATAATAAGATAAATTGAGATAGTTTAAGAAGGCGTATCAACATTTAATTTTGAACTTCCCATATTTCAACACATTATTCAAACAGAGAGAAAATGTTTCACTTCAAATTATAATTGATACCATGAATTCAAAATATCTAGACTGCATTTCCGTTTCCCGTACGCAATTTTATGACTTTTCCAGATTCCAGACCGACAGAAATAGTAATAACAAAAATGAAATTTGGTAACAAGTTTTCACGAAAAACAAAACCATATTGCCGTATCGAATACATGTATCTATATATAGAACAGCTTCCAGAAATCCAAATCCACATGCATACTTCGAGAGATGGAAGAAGAGGATGTGGTGATAGTGGGAGGAGGAATAGCGGGTTTGGCAACAGCGGTAGCTTTGAAGAGAGTAGGGGTTGGAGCGTTGGTGGTAGAGAAATCCGAAGGGTTAAAAGCGACAGGCACGTCCTTGGTTCTTGCCCCAAACGCTTGGCTTGCTCTTGATGCTCTCGGCGTAGCCTCTAAGCTCATTGCTAATTCTACCCCCGCCATTAAGTAATGTCGGACAACCTTCAGTTTTATTTTATTTTTTTCTTTCCATTTCAAACATTTGTGATCTTTTCAATTTTATTTCGTTTGGAAAGTGGATGTATGGAATTTTGGGAGATTTTTTATTTTTATTTTTATCGAATAATATTAAGTACAAGTCTTAAATATATAAACTTGATACAAATCTTTTGTAATAATGTAAGCTTCATCAAGAAACCGGTTTTACACTTTTTCATGGTGAAGTCCACTTTTTAATAAAAAGACCACTTGCATGAGGGAACTTGTGCATTAGAACTTGATTATAATATTATTTCTCTTTTCTATGTGGCATGCAAGCTAGAATGGAACTAACGAATGCTTTCAACGATGCTGAACTGTATGAAGAGACACACGTCCAATTTGTGTACATATACATCTACTTTTCAAAATTTCATTCTTTTATTCATTTATTTATTTATTGTAGGATGAAGATAACAAATATTGATACCGGAGCAATTCAAGATGCTTATTACCCGGCCAATTCTTTCAAGTATGCTACTTGAACGCTACCTTTAATGCTCTTTCTACGCATGATTCTATTGTTTTCTTTTACATTTCGACCCATCTGCTCACATCCTCAACTTCATCAGGCATCTTTTTTTCCCGAGTAATGCTATACTCATTGACCTTTCATTATTTCATAACGTATAGTATTAGATGATTGAAGACTATTTATTATATTTTACTTATGAGCATATTATGTAATTCCATCAATTAGAATGATGAAAAGACGATGACAAAAATGATGGTAAATAGATTTTCTCTCTCTCTCTCTCTTTTTTTTTTTTTTTTTTTTTAATGCTGAACGCAGAGTCTATGTTGATGTAGGGGTCAACATGGAGTTAGAATTGTACATCGTAAAGCCTTACTGGAAGCTCTGGCAGAAGAAGTGCCAATTAACTCCATCCGTTTCTCTTCTAAGCTCAAGTCCATTGAAAACCAAACACAAGAAGGCTCATCCTTCGCTATCATTCATATGGAGGATGGAGCTAGCATCAAAGCAAAGGTACACGGGACTAAAATGTATTAGGCTCATGTTGAAGCCCACTTCTCAATATGTACAATATTCCTATTTTGATTCTACATCTTATTAGAAACAGTACTAATAATTCTATATACAACTATCAAGTGTGTAACGTTACATAATTTCTTTAAAAAGAAATGGAGTTTACAATTTAAAAAAAAAATATTTTTTTATGTATGTCTCATATTTTTTTTTTACTTTTTTTCCAAGTGTTTGCGTGACAGTTGCACAATTCACGTTTGTAAATATCTATTTTCTATTTGAAATGCTTTGATGTTAAAATTTCGTTTTTCCATTTTGAATATGGCAGGCTGTTATAGGGTGTGATGGGGTGCACTCGGTTGTGGCACGTTGGTTAGGACTCATTGCGCCAGTCAACTCGGGCCGATGGGCAGTGCGTGGAATGGCCGTATTTCCTGATGGCCATGGATTGAGCTCTGGATTCCAACAATTTGTAACAATCGGCAAAAGGGCTGCTTTCGCCCCTCTCAATGATAAGGAGATCTACTGGTTTCTCGTCTACAAATTTTCCACAAAAGGTTTGCCTTCTTTTCCTACCATATATATGTATATATTTATAAGTCAAGTAGGCTTCCGCACCTTTTATGCGAAAGGAGCCTATTCGTCGTGGATACCAATACGTTTTAGAGAAATTATATTTGTAATCGAGAATTGTATAAGTATCCTGTAATTGTTTTGAAAAACTGAACAAAATATGTGATTCATATTAAAAAAAATTAATTTTTTAATAGCCAATCTCACTTTTTTTTTAAATGCTTATATAGTATTTACACACTCAGCATTACTCTATATTTTATTATTCAACAAGATTTATAGCTCTTTAACATTTATAAATGACAAAGAGAAGTGGAAATCTGTTATATTCCAGGAGATCAAGATCACATCGCACATGACCCCGAGATGATAAAAAGAGAAGTTACTGACAATCTTGCCAAGGATTTTCCCCCATTGTACTTGAACGTTGTACAGCATTCAGATCTCTCTACTCTTACGTGGGCTCCACTGATGTTTAGGTTTCCATGGGACCTGATATTCGGAAACTTGAGCAAAGGGAATGTTACCGTTGCAGGTGATGCCATGCATCCTATGACACCCGAACTAGGACAAGGTGGTTGCTCTGCATTAGAAGATGCTGTTGTTTTAGGGAGGCACATTGGAAACTTAATTATCCAAAACAAAAGACTTATTCCTGGAGATCCATTGGCTGGAGCCTTGGAAAAATATACCAAGGAGAGGAAGTGGCGTGCCGCTAGCTTGATTACGGGCTCGTATCTATCAGGGTGGGTACAACAAGATGGATCTGGATGGTTGATGAAATTCATCAGGGATGTGATTTTCTATAGGCTCCTCTTCACTAGAAGATTTAATTTTATACAGTATGATTGTGGGGAGCTGCCCTATGTTGGGAGACGTTGGGGGTCGGTCCGACCGACGACCGACTCCCCTACAAAAATAGCTGAAGCCGCTGCCGGTCATTGGCGGTGACACCGTCCATATCATCGAGACTGGCGACTTTCGGCGATTTCATCCTAACGACGGTCAAATCCATTTCAGGTTTAAGACTGCATGGGGCACACCAGAGGTCTTCGGGGGTCACCGTCGCATGGGTGAGGTCGCCGGTCCAGATGTTATGGGCGGTGTTGCCCACGGTGGCCGGCGGCAACTCCGTCTGGGTTGAGACCAAATGCCTCTCTATCTATCAAATAAAATATTTTTTATTTTATTTTTCTATTGTATTTTTTATTGTGTTTTCTTTATTTTATCTTTTTACTGTATTTTTTTATTAAGTTTTCTAAATTTTATTTTTTTATTATATTTTTTAGAATTTTTCATTATATTTTATATTGTATTTTCTCCATTTTATTATTAAAGTTGATTTTAATAGGAGATCGGTCCCCAAATTTTCTCTTCTTATAAACTATTACAAGGTGTTTCTTTACTAAAAATAAATGGTAGGTACAATCTTAGGGCGGTGTGTAAGCTCGCATATTTTTATTAAAAAGTTATTTTTTTAATTTAAATTTTAAATCTGCTCACTTTTTTTAAAGGGAGTTACGAGTCGATTTAGGACTGTACAAATCATTTCCCTTGTATATTTCGCATATATGATTGATTATTGTTTGTGGTCTAAGTACCCATTAATATTAGTCATTACGTCATGACAAATAATATGGCATTTTGGCATCTATACGCACGTTTTCTTTTATTTTTTATTTTTATTTTTGTATTTTTTTTTGAAGGGGGGGGGGGGGGGTGTTTATTGAAAGAGGGTGTTGGCCTGCTGGGTTATTTTAATAACAATGTTGATAACAAGTCAAAATGATCACTTATTCGATATATTAACATGAGTAAATTTAGCTAGAACAGTAAGCATTGATGCCAAAAATAGATACATTTATGTTTTGGAATAAATACAATTTGATTAGTACCACATACGTTTTACATTTTACATCTTAACAAGCACTCTAATTAGCACTAGAGGCTAGAGCTTACAAACCTGTCGAACTTTGTACGCTACATATCTGGTGAGACCCTTAAAATTTGATTGATGACACCAAAGAATGCGCCAATATTCACCCTATGAGAATCTTTGGTTGTCCATAAATACACCATAAATGCTCCATTCTACCTGTGCAGGTATGCTTTATGGAGACGATAACAACAAATTTCTCCAACTCTTTTGAGTTTGCTTTGCGAGTGCAGGCGGCTATCACTAAAAAAAATTGGAGAAATTCTATTTGCAATATCTAAGTGAAGACTGTGTGTGCAAATTTATTGATTTGTGTTATTAAATGAAAATTATTGTAGTCTGAGATTATTAAATGAAAATTATTGTAATTTGAGTGTGATATTATTATAATTTTAAAATGCTTTTAAAGAAAAAATTATCCAAACAGATACGTTTGGGTAGTGAAAAATATTGAGAAGTATTAAGAATAGTGTTAAAATAGTATTGCAAAAATAATAATAGAATATTGAATAGTAATGAAAAATAATGAATAGTAGTAAAATAATAATAATAATAATAATAATAAAATATTTTAAAAATACCTGAAAAGTGTTTGCTATCCAAAGTTAGGAAAATCGTACGTAGACTATCCGGAAGGATTTAAGAACTATAGGCACCGCCTTGGGTCTCTCCAAAAATGCATGGCTCACCCTGGAACCCTCGACATAGCTCACAAGTGCACCGCTAGTTATGCCCCTTTCATCAAGTAATGTTGGACCACTTTCAACCCTTTTCCATTTTAGACATTTTCAAAATTTCTTGTTTTGATTTGTCTGATTTGAGTGCTGAACTTTATTGATTTGTTTTGATATCGATCCCAACATCAGTGACATTATTGCTGTTACTGCTTTTGTTGCAAATGATGGAACGATTATTGCTGTTATGTTGTGGTAGTGCTATTCTGGGTTAACAGGCCCAAGTCTATATGGCATGTTACAATATTGATTAGGTAATCGATACTTCGTCATTGATGCACAGTTGCTTCATAAGTTGATTACCTTCAAGTCCAAAAATCCTAAACCACACTCCTATAATATTTGATAAAAGTAGTTCCCTTAATGAATTAAATAGACTCAAATAGCTACAACTATAAAAACATAAAAATAGGCCCACATGCCTATGTTTATTTAAATAAAAGTTTTCATTAAACCAATAAGCTATATTGCCCCCCTCCGTAGCTTGTATCACGTGAATTAAAGTTGATTATTCTTCTTTCAAGTTCTTATATTGCTTCATTGATTTTTTAGCTGCTTTTGTTGCAAATGATGGAATGATTATTGCTGTTATGTTGTGGTAGTGCTATCTGATTAAAACAAAAAACAAAAAATAGGCTCAAGTGCATATGGCATATTACAATGAAATTATTGATTAGGTAATTGATACTCATTCATTGGTGCACAGTTTGCTTATAAATCTAAACTTTAGGCCCAAAAAAAGTATGAAGTTAGCCTGTCCATGAATCTAGAAACGCAAGTTAGAAAAGAAAAGAGCAATGCTAAATCACCCTATAAAATCTTTCGATTAAATCTCCCGATACAAAAAAAAAAAAAAAGAAAGAAAGAAAAAAAGATCACTTTGTTAATATAGAAAATAAAAGAGAAATGGGAATTGACAGCTTAATTTTGATCTGGCCATGCATGTTTAATATAGATCAGTTTGTTCTATTTGCTATTATAGAATGAATTTGAGATTATCGAGATATTTGAAAATCACAATTACAAGCATGAATTCAAATATTTAAAATACAGAGAGTAGTTAAGATATAGATGTTGACTGGAGTTCTTGAGAAGTTGAATTTCTTGGTGGCAGAGCATTATCTTCCGATATTTGTGATGATGACTCGTATTTCTGTAATCAATCATGTAATCAATCAATAACTTTTCTCTTAGCAGATGAAATCGAGCACTAATTAGAGACTTTGTTCCATAAACCCCTCAATGGCCAATTAAACTGCAAAATCTAAACCTTCTTTTGTTGAAGTCCTTTAACCACAATGCGTGCTTTGGACCTCTCAATGGTACCATCAACTTGTTATTTAACTTTAAATACCTGTTATTTTTAATAACATTTTTTTTTTTATGAATTGGGCAAGGACAAAAAAACTCGAGTATTGTTATCCAAAGCAACCCGAAATTCAGCATTTATAGCTTGTCTCCATTCTGCAAACTTAGATGTTTGAGTATATGATGAAGGCTCTGTTGGGATGGCAGGGGAATGCAATGTACACAAGGGATATTTTGTAGAGTAGAAAGTATTAAGTTTTTGGCTTGGAATGAATAGTCTCACTTGGGGTTAACTCTAGATGACTTGGAGGAGCTGCAGATGTTGGCATATAACTAGCTACAATATCAAAACTAGGAGATAGCAAATCAGAAACAATAAGTGAGATCAAAGGAGGACTAGAAGGTGAGGCTAAAGGAGAAGCATATTGATATGGCATAGAAGCAGTAGAAGAAGGAAAAGAATCCATTTGAACAACTTGAATAGAAGATTAAGACATCAGATAAAATAGAGAATTAAAAATAGGCACCTGAATTGCATTTGGGAAAACCAATAGAAGAGCATCCTTGGTAGTAGACTCATACAGACAGGGGCGGACCCAGCTTGGTGCTTGGGGGGGCTACCGCCCCCCCAAGGTTTTTAAAAAATTAAATTATAATAAATGTATATAATTATATAAATATATATAATTAAAACTCTCTCTCAAATTAAAAATAAATAAAAATTACCCCCTCTAAATTCTTTTTATTAAAATTATTCATCTAAATCTTAATATATATCCATTTATATTCTAACTTTTAATTTCACTTAACTCAAATTACAACTTATATAATCTCACAGTTACTCAACTAACAGTCTAACTCTAATAAAAAAACTAATAAAAAAATTGATTATAAATTTATATAATTGTAAAATTGATTGATTATATTCACTTATTTAGTTTCAGTCTAATTTGTATAATTATAAGATATAGTTTGTTAAAAATTTAACAGCATTACATCATTATTTATTAAAAAATTCTTAAATTTATTCTTAATCTATAAATTTTTTTTAAATCATAGAAAAATATGAGCAAGTACTTAAAAATAATTGATTTTTTTTTAAAGAAAAAGACGTGAACAATTCAAATATTAATATACATTTAGAGAGCTCATTAATAACAAAATATGACATTTTTATCACTGATAATCATCTTTATAATATTTATATTTATTGTATATTTTATCGTTCGCCCCCCCCAAATATAAAATTCTAGTTCCGCCCCTGCATACAGATTACATAGGTTTCAACAAAAACAGTGCAGACCTTGGAAGGAAACAATGTGTCATAAAAAAGCACATGACGACTTAGATACACATGCTTTGAGATGGGATGATCATAACATCTATATTCTCGAGAACTAGGACTATAGCCAAGAAAAATGTACTCCCTTTGAAAAAAGCAGACAACTTTAGAATTCAAATGAAAAAATTATTATTTTTTTAAAGGAGGCTTCACATTTTTTTAAAAATGAATCACTCAAACTTGCATACCCTAAAATCGTATCTAACATTATTCCTAACAATTAAACAGCTTATAATGATTTACAAGAATCGCTTTAATATCAATTCAACTGTTTTTTTATCAATCAGGTCAACGTGTAGAAAACATATCCCCTCACAACTGTAATGGCAAAGCAACTCTGAATCCTTATCTGTATATTGAGGGACGAAAAGGGATGTTAATATGAAGGACCAAAGAGGATACTGAGTCACTTGCTCAAATTGACTATGTACCTGTGGGTTGCATTGTGGGGGTGTCGCCCGTACCCTATCCACGTTCTGTGCCAATCTTCTGTTTGGAGGCAGGGCACCCACGCTTGATCATGGCAACCTTTGACACCTAAGTCTGTGCCGTGTCGTGCTTGGCATCGACTTCCATTTAATGTGGTGTGGCCATGGTCAGGTGAGTCCGTATTGCTCAAGCCTATCTAGCTGTCGGAACTCGAGTTCAAGGATTGTCCTTGACATCCTGCACCTGTGTTGCTAACCATTTGTCTGCCACCTCAATTTCTACTGTTGTTAGTACTTGGGCGGTAGTGTTATTCTTGATACCTTTCATAAGTGTAACTTTTACGTAATTTTTATTATTATTTTATTTATGAAAACTTTTGATTTTCCTTTTTTTTTTTTGGTTTTAGTTTATTTTTATTTATTTTATTATTTTGAAGAAATGAGAAGGTTTAAATGTAAACAAAGAGATGTATTTTATCTAGAGATGTTTCCAAATTAAATAATCTCAAGAGGACTTCAAATCTATCTAGAATCTTATTACTATCCAGGCCCTATTTAGTTTTCAACCTATATCTAAAGTTCTAGAAGTCATAATAAAACAAGCCTAGGTGCGTTGGAAATTTGAGAAAGAAATCTAAAAGTTCTATGATGATTTAACTCCAAAATATGTCGATCCGATGCTCTAAATCTAGATGGAAGTCGGAAAGTCAAGAATTCTAAATTTTCAGTTACAGATATGGGGAATACTTTTTGTTTTAAAATTTGAAAAGAGAATTGATTTTGAATGAATTGGATAGACTGAAGAAATGGAATTAGGGTTTTGAAATCTAGAAAAAGAAAAGAAAAAGAAATACAAATCACAGAAGGAATCGACAAGAAATTTAAATTCAAACTGCGATAGGGACAACCTAAACATACTTTAGTATTTTGCCCATAACTGCTACTCACATATTATATTGATGCGATTTTTGATGGGTTGGAAATCTATCGAAGGGGCCATAGTTTCTTCTCTAATAAGACTTTCAAACTTCTAACTCTTAAGTACATACATGGATGCCAAGATAAATCCGAAAAGTTGGGCGAAAATGAGAAAAACCTTAGGGTTTCTTTTTACCATATATAAGGATATTGTTGGCAAGAAATTGAGGGGGTTTGTGTTTAAAGTTGGAGGTCCAATAATTAGTTGAGTTTTTGTTCTTTATTTTTCTGAGGAAGCAAATTTGGAGAACAGAAACAAGAGTCACATGCTTCATCAACTAACTCCAATAAAGAAATTATTTTTATTCTTTCTCTTTTTAATTTCTTATAAACTAATTTTATTTTTAGAGTTTTGATATAGTTTAACATTGAACACACAATTTATATTCCAAATTATTTTATTTTTAATATTTCCATAATTGAGTGTTTATTCTTTGTTCGTAATGCTGCCATATTCTAGCCAATTATGTTCCAAGAAGCAATTTGTGATTTAGCTATAAGATTAAACACCATTAGTTGAGCGTAAATAAAAAAACTTTACCACAACTAGTGTGATTTTCTAAAAAAATATCTAAAAAAATTAATAAGTCTTCAATTAATTAAATTCACATAGAGATATAGAGTTATCAGTTGAAAATATTTTAATATTGTTCGAGAGAAAATATTGAAAAGTTAAGAGATTTTTATCATCAACTTGGGATTATTGAAATTAGGAAAAATAAATTGTATGGAATTTGCTAAGTAAAACGAATACTCTAGATCTATTCTTATTATGTTTACAATCTGTGATGTTATGCTCTTTTATTCGTAAATTTATTTTTGTTATGTATTTCAAATTAATTTAGATAATAAAATCTTTTCATTTTTTTCGAATTTTCAAATAGTAATTAATTTAGTAAATTTTAGTACTCAATAGCATAATTAATCTCTATGGGTTTAACATCCATCTTCTTTAAAAATATTTTACTACTTGTTATGATTCTGTGCACTTACAGATAATTTTATGCGAACAACCTTCTTCATGGTTCGTCAGTTCTCCTTACTCCTGTCTAAGCTTCATGCTCAGTGCATCTTCTTTCCTTTCCTACTATGGGACTCATGGATAGGCCCAACCCCCTTTAGCCCATCCTCGGTGTACATTACTTGGGCTTTGTGGCCTAGGGTTGCTTGGTCTAACTCACGAGTCGAGGATTACTCTCCTCATAGTACTCCACGAATTTCTAGCATATAAATATGGTGAGAATTTCGAATTTAAAATAAAGGAGTTAAAGACCTTCATATCCTACAAGACCATTCCCCTTCGGCATTGAAGCCTTGGCGACGCCATAAGTTTTGCCCATCCAAGTGTGGTGCTGGGGTTGAACATGCACATATCTCTTGGTCGTTTAGATTCTTGCAGTCATGTCGTTTGTTGGGGCATCAGGATTGACCCCACGATGGTTTGATTGTTCCATAAGGATCGGAGCGTTACCTCCACTCTTCCTACTTGACCATTTGGTTGGTGAGTTTTCCACCCACACATAGCATCTGCATTGGTCCGTGCTGACCATGAGCCCAGTTGGCAACAGTTTGAGCCATGATGTCACCTTTCACTTTTCTTGAGGACTGTCATGTCCCTTCAATTTATGACCCACTATCACCCTCTTCCTATTAAAACCTTTGTCCCCCCTCCAAGCTCATTCGTTACTGAAACCCTCCTACCATTTCTTCTTCAAGGTCTCTTTACTCCCTTTTTCTTTCTCTGCACATCATACTCTCGTTTGCTTTGCCATGACCGCTCATAGTGAGCGTGAAGGTCGTATCCTTTCCTTCAATGGGCAGAGTTGGAATCGATGGTGACTAGCGACGACCTTCGTGCGTGGCAAAGGTCATACACTATTCCCACATACGTGGTTCTGGAGATTCTTGGCCATCACGTCCCTGACATAGATCTGACGGGTTGGTGACATGATTTTCCATCTTCTTGTTGATGTTCACAAACAAGTTGTGATTGCCATTCTGGCACCCCATCCAAGATGTCCTTGACTTTTTTGAGTTGTCCCTTATGCAACTCCATCCTAATGCCTGGCGAATCATGGTGGCCCGTTGTATCATCTTGCAAAAGGTATTAGACGCTCAAAGGAGAATCCTGATCTAACGGCTCAGGAATTTTTATATGTATAATGAATTATGCGCCTCGAAGGGATTTCTTATATGTATACTGAAGTCTTAGACTAACACACTACTGATAGAGGCCAACATTAGGTGACACCTGATGCTTCTCGATTGATCTTTTGTGCTCAGTTGAGAGTTTTTGGTTGCTCCCCCTCTTTTCCCAAAAGGAAGCGCCAACCCTCCCCTCCACTAGTTGAAGTTCGAGGCAAACGATGTTGGACCAATGATAACGCCACCGATGCGACATCCAGGTCGGGGCCTGTGGGCCTTCACCCCTAACCCCTGGCTCTTCCCAAGTCGTTCTGCCGAATTCCTCTCGCAGGCACCTACCAGTTCATCCTATCAACCCCTAGTAGGACCCCCCCCCCCCTTCAGTGCCTTTAGCGATGCTATTGTCCAGTTTTTTCAAATGTTCCCCGCAACAACTTTGGCAGTACTTCTCGCCCAGCCTTACAAGACTTCACTCGCAACACTTTTAGGAGCACCTCCCTATAGCTTGGGGCCCCGCTCATAGCACATTTAGTAGCATCTTTCGTCTAACTTTAGTAGGCACCTCCCACTAGGTCCTGGCCAGCTCTTTTCATCAAGTCCCTACTACTTAACTACTAGCCTTTTCTCCACTGCCCGTGAACCTGTCTCCATCGACAAACTCTACTGACGACGATGAGGAGGATGATGTCACTATCGATGCTATCTTCTTCAGTTACTTCATTAATCCCAATCCCTGCAAGTTTGTCTCAGTGGTAGAGCCTTTTCATTCCTTCAAATAGACACTCGCCCAAGTAGAGGTTGCCCATATCAAGCCTTTGGTTAGGGGAAGGGCTCATCTTTCTCCCCCAGTATCTTTAACCCCTACTAGCCATGGGGAGGTTATTCTAAGCAATCTCTGGGCATCAAAGCGCAGCGACAATCGGGTGTCCATTTTATCACCTTCACTGGGGCATTCTTCCAAGCCCGACATCGACTCTTCCTTAGTCTTAGATGACCAAGTGTTGCTTCCCCTTTCCTTAGATTCGACGGAGCTGCAGGAAGGAAAGGTCATTCCCCCAATTAGAGAAGTTCTTGACATTGTAAGATATCTCCTATTTGATGTCCATTATATATAAGGAGGATGCAGACCCAAAGGCAGGAGGCGTGGCCAAGGGTTGAAGGATTCTCAAGTAGTGACATCTACTAGAGGTGAGCCGGAGATGGGGGAGTCTATATAGACCAGATGAGATAAAATTATCTCATTTGGCTATCCAAACTAGCTCTAAGATTACGGAGGAAATTACTATTAGGGGTAGGTACTGGATATCCGCACCTGCTGCCCCACCTGAATTCTACCATGCCCCACTATGCGGTGGTGGCTTAACCCACCCAGTAGGCGGGAGGTGGGTGAACCATGCCCGCTTTAAGTGTGGAAGGCAGGTTTTGTGCCAAGGTATTTTTTTTTTAAAAAAAAACCCAAGCACAACGTCGTTTCATTTTTGGGTTATTAACCCATAATCAAAAGGATATTGTTTTAATTATAGGTTAATAACCCAACGGCTCCCCCCCCCCCCCTTCCTCCCAGTTCGACATTTCCTCCAAATCCTCAAGTTTCTCAAATCCCTCAATTCCATTTGGCGATTCCCCTCTTCTTGCCATCGTCATGCCTTCGATCATCTTCACCGTTAACTTGGTCAAGTAATCGTCACTGGTAGAAGCTTCTCCACTACCATGTAGTCTCTCCACTCCAGAATTGTTGAATGTAAGTCCCTAAGTTTGTCTCTCTTTTTCACTAATTTTTTATTTTTTTTAATTAGTTGTTGAATATGGATGAATATTGAAGGATGGGATTAAAGGAGGATGGGATTGTGAATTGTGTGCTATAGAGGATTTGATTATACATGTGGATGTATTGTATGAAACTTTTTTAGAGTTTAGGATTGAATCTGAAATCTTAAAATTTGATGCATATGCTGTGTTTTCTTGTAATTAAATTGTTTATTAGTACAAACATCACCATAAAAATTATTTTAAAATATATATAATTACTAATTACTATGTTAAACTCATGGGAGTGGGTGATATTTTTAAAAATACAATTGGATTTCAATTGTGGATGAGACTATTTTGTGTTGGAGAAATTTGTCTCTTTAGTGTTTGGAACTTCTCTTTATAGTTTTTGCTTCTTCTTATTTTTTTTCCCTTTTTTTCATTACTTCGATTAAATTTTTAAAATATATGCATGTGTTGAAAGCTTGAACCTATGGCTCTTTTTGTTCAATTTATTCATTTTGTTTAAGTACTTGATATAAATAATTACTTATATCTACAGTCTATTCAATTTAACTACTTATATTTCATATAAATAACTAAACCATGCCTAATGCCTAATGGCTAATATTAGAAAATCGTGCCTAATTACTTTCTAATTTTTCAATTTAGTTACTTCATACAAAAACTTTTTCTACTTTCTAGTTTGTCATTGATTGCACTTGGTTGGAAAGTTGGATGTTAATACTTGATTGTTTGCTACAATTTGATAGATTTGTTGTTTGTTTCCATAAATGGACACTTTAGCAGATTCTAATGAAAGTTCTCCTATACAGGGTACCCCAACAACTCCTAAACTTATCAGTACCCTGAACCCTACCCTTAACCCTACCACTACCCCTAAACCTAACCCGGACTCTACTCTTAACCCTACCACTACTCCTACTCCTAGCCCAACACCTTGCCCCGCTCCTAAGCCAAACAAGAAAGCCTCATCCATAACTTGAGCTCATGTCACCAAGATTGAGGGTGGTGACCCAAAAGCCAAGTGTAACAACTATGGTAAAGTTTATGTATGCCACTACAAGAAACACGGTACTTCACAAATAAAATTGCACTTGGAGAAGCAATGCAAGAAAAATCCTATTCTGTAATCATTGTTAGAAAAGAGAATCTAGGCTTGAAGGTGAATTACAAAAAATAAGTGAGGGGAGTAGTGGTGGATTGGCATTAAAGGGGTACACAAAGTACGATCTTAACAAAGTTAGGACATACTTAGCTCGCACGGTTGTTATGTATGAGATGCATTTTCAAGTAGTGGATGGAAAATGGTTCCAAGCCTATTCTAGGAACTTGAAACCAAGATTCAATATTCCTTCTTGCCACACGGTAGCAAAAGATGTCAAAAAAAAAAAACTTTACCTCAAAAAAAGAGAAATTGAAAGGTTTATTGGCAGGGGGTTTGTTTGCCTTACCACTAATTGTTGGACTTCTGTTCAAAATATTAATTATATGCATTTGATTGTGCATTGAATTGATGGAGATTAGACATTGCATTAGAAGATTCTCAAATTTTATCATACCACTAATCACAGTGGTGAGATGATAGGAAGGTCTTAGAAGCTACAAATATAACGGTTTTGGGTGGTGATTATTTGCATATACAGTGTGTGGCACATATTCTTAATCTAATTGTGGGTGATGGTTTAAAAAAACTTGATGACTCGATTGCTTGGGTCAGGACTGCTATAAGATGGGTGAGATATTCTTTTGCTAGATTGGAGAAGTTCAAGGTTGCTGCAAGGATTGCAGGCATAACATGTAAAAAAGGCATTGGTACTGATTTGTCTATAGGTAGAACTTAACATTTTTTATGTTGGAGACAGCCCAAAAGTATAAGTTGGCATTTGATGCATTGGGTGATGAAGATATATAATATGTCAAGTATTTTGATAAAGCATTAAGGAAGCCTATGTCTAATTATTGGGAGGTTCTTTACTTTTGTAGAGATTCTAAGACTTCTTTACAAGGTTATGACCATTCTTTCTAGTTCTTTGTATCCCACATCACATCATTTTTGTTAACAAATATGTAAGGTGAAAGAAGAATTAGATAAGATTGTCGCAGGTAGTAACACCAAGTTACTGGAGAGACTTTAATAGAGCTAATATATTGTTATATGTAGCTGTTGTCCTTGACCCCCAGTTTAAGGTGGATGGCATGGTATATGGGTTGAGTATTGCCTACGGGCAAGTATAGGCAGAGCATATTGCATCTTGGATTTAGGAAACCCTTGATAGATTATTTTATGTGTTTACCATCATGCAATGTGGTAGTATTGTATCACCTACACCTACTCTCCACCAGTTGCAAATGTCGAGTTTAGAAAAAAATGTGGAATGGACTGGGGTAACAGGATGGAAACGAACCCCTTGACACGTTCATCTACAGATGCCCAGTCAGAGATAGATAAATATTTGGCAGTGGATCTTCATACACATATATGAGATTTTGATATCTTAGCAAGGTAGAAGATGAATATCCCCAAATATCTCGTACTTGCACAGATAGCCCACAATATTTTGGCAGACACGTGTTAAATCTGTTTCGAAACTCATTAGATCCTACTACTATAGAGTCTTTGATTTGCACATAGAATTGGATCACGGCGAGTCCAATTCATATTATTGATGTTATAGATTATTATCCAATCGAGGTCGAGAAGGAGGGTGCTGATCAGCTTATATCTAGTAAATTGTCAATTGAAATCAATTTACATTATTTTAATTTATTTAGTTAAATATTAATTGGTCTTAATTCTACATTTAAATGCTGTAGTGACTACGATGCCAACACCTAGTACAACATCTACAGCTACCTTTGCTGCATCTTGATTGTGTGTATTTATCTTAGACCTACCATCACCATGGTTTGCACTTTACTCAATTTGTCTCTTAATTGTTATTTGCATTTATAATTTTATAATATATTTAATGTTAGTATCTAATTATTCTAACTTTTGTTTATAGGTTTTGACATTTTGTAGCTTTTATATTCTCATTATGTATGTATGTCAAGACTCAAATCCTTCTATGCCTATCTTCCAACCAAATGACTAAATCTAATCATGGTTAGTATTTTTAATATTTAATTTTTTAATTTTTTTTCATGTTTATAAGTTATAAATCTATATTTATATTTATAATTTTTTTTATTTTTAACTTATTATTATTACATATTTTATTTTCTTCATTCTCACAATAGTCAAGTTATTGTCAATGACTCAAGTCACTCAAGAACTCTTCAATCATCAATTTTAGGATTTTGTTAGTTTAGAATTAGTAGTTATAAATTGTAATGTAATAGTTAATAGCACAATTTGTAGGATTTATTATTTTCTGACATATTCATAATTTTGTATTTATGTAATAGTTTTTTAGTTGTCTAAGTCTGAATTTGTATTATTGTAAATTTATAATATCCTTGTCGTAGTGCCTTAGACTGTAGTGATGGTTATTTAGTATTTAATAGACTAATATATTTGAATGTGTAATCATGTATTTAAATCAATGTTGATCATTTTTTTGGATAAAAATAACCTAGAAAACTTATTTGGGCCGACATGACCTAGAAAAGATAAATGGGCCAAGGCCTTGCAGTTACAGGGGCGGGGGGCAAGCGGCTAGACCCCTACCTTTGCCTTCGTGTAGGCAGTGGTAGGGTGCAGATAGGAAAAATGAACCCCCGCCCATATAGGGGCGAGGCATGGAGGTAGGGTGCCCCGCCCCCAACAAGGTGGGGACCACCCCTAGTTGTTGCAGTGATCATGTAGGCTTGTCATTGCTTTTGTTTTTTCTTTCCTTTTGCTTTTCCTTCTTTTCAAAGCACCGTCTGCATGTCATTTATGACCTTTAGGCCATTTTCAGATGGTCAAATGATTTCGAATAATATGTGAGTCGTAATAAAAGAGTGGTGAAAAAGCCATGAAGAAATATTAAATAGTAGAAAACAGTACAGTATATAAAAAATAATCATAAAATATTAAATTGTAATCTCATATCAATCTACTGTTCAATTGTTCAGTAGCTACTTCAAAGTTGTTCTTATTTTTTCTTTCCTTTTGCTTGTCCTTCTTTTCCAAGCAACTTCTACATGTCATTTTTGGACCTTTGAAATTGTTACAAGAATGGCCGAATACATGGAAGCACTCTTTCTTGCCCACATGTAACCTAGATTTTGGTTTTTAGATATTTCATTCACATAAGTCTCCACATTGGAATATCTATTTTTTCATTGTAGAATAATAAAATAATATAACAATAATTTGATGTTGTCTATCTACATTAAATTTCTATATTAGATTATCTATTTATGAAGATATATAGTAATGAATAATTAGTAATTAAAAGAATAGTTATTTTGTAATTATCATTTTATTTTATTTTATCATTTTTTACCATTCTACCTATTATATCTTAATTAATAATCATATTTTAATTAAATTATGAGTTAAAAAATTAATATTTTAAACCTTTCATGAACGTTATAGAAAATATAATTAAAACATTTATAGGTCCCGAGTTGTGCGGCAGTTACAAAATTAGTAATCATATTCTATTTAAATTAAATTATTAATAATTGTTTGACAAGAGGTTGAGAAACTAATAAAAAATTAATTAGTAATCATATTCTTTATGATGAGGAAGAAAAGATCATAGAAAATCTAATAAAATAAGAGTTTGACTATTGGTTTGAACCCTCCAAATTTGGAGTTTTGTTTGGTTTTACTACAACAATAAGTCCAAATTCTTTCCATTTGGATATTTCAATGTGGACTTATTTAAACCCCTAATAACTAAAAGTATATTGGATTTGACATGTAGCCAATCCAATAAGAATGCTTTAACCGCCTTTCCACAGTTTCTACGGACTAAGAGTTTGATTTGGCATGAAATAGACCATTCGACAGTTTGTTTTTGACCAAATACTTGGGAAAAAAAATATATTTTAACTAAATTCAAAACCTAATTCAGTGTAAAATTCATATTTATGTAGAAATATTAATTGAAAAGATATGGTGTGTCAAAAGGCCAATACACCTAACCATTTAATATATAAAATTGCTTATTTTGCTTCTATACTTGATTTGGTGCATTCAGTCATGAATTTTCATCTTTATATAAGTTGGTATTTGTGGGTTATTAATATTTCTTAAAATTCTTTGGACCCAAAGCTGACTTGAATATTTATATTGTTCGAGTTTTATTTCTGTTTGGATAATGAGATAAAATGAAACGATTTTAGATTAAAATTGAAAGTGGAATAAAATATTATATATTATTTTTTTAATATTATTATTTTTTTAATATGTAAAAAAGTTGAATTGTTTATTTTATTTTATGTAAAAATTGAAAAAATTATAATAACTAGATGAGTTAAGATGTTTTTCAATCCAAACGGACTTGAATAGAAATTTATTTTTTAGCTTTCTCATATTTCAACACATTATTCAAACAGAAAAAGTTTTCACTTTAAATAATTACTGAGAGTTTAAAATATCTAGAATGCATTCCAGTTTTTCATGCACAATTTTTTGAATTTTTCACGATATACCATGTTAAAACAAATGAAGAAAGACTTAGTATATTTAATCCAAGTACTCCCCCAAGATTTTCGCTCAATCCCTAATATCTGTCTCTCTCTTAGTGCGATAAACCCAACCCTCCCCGCCCCCCCCCCCCCCCCCCCGCGGATACCCTCTCTCTCCTCCCCTCTCACGCCAATTGTAAAATTTGAAGCTTACCTAACCTCTGATCTTCACCGTCAACTCCTAGTAGCCGCGCTCTCTTCGCCACGCTTCCAAGGTGAGACTTTCTCTCCACCATCCCTCTCCGTATTGTCTCTATGTTTCCAGTTCTCAATTTGTCTCTATCTCTCACTCTATCTCTCGATCGAAGCTACAAAACTCACCCAATCCCTCTCTCTTGGTCTCCATCTCTGTGGCTTCTCTCTTTTGCAGGAACACCATCGTGCTACAGCTTGTTAAGGATCTTCGAACTTGATGGTCTATGAAGGTAAATTTTGGGTTTTTAGTGTTTCAATTTTAAGGGGTTCGAAGTGGTTCGTGTTCGAAAATCATCTCTCTCTCCGTTCGTCTCTTGTTCCCTCTCTCTATTCGTTTCTTGTTCCCTCTCTCTATTATTCTCTTTCTCTCTCTCTAATTTTTTTTTCGTTTTCTCAAGGAATAGCCCACCTGATTCCTTTCTCTCCTCTCTGATTTATTTATTTATTTATTTACTTTATCCTTGAATTCCATATTTCATTGCTCGAGTTTATGATAATTGTTGGTTCGGTTTCTAGATTTTAATGGCAGAAATTCTTAGATGCTGTTTATGTTAAGAATTTATTGTTTATTATCATACATGGTGGCAGTGCTAGCATGGAAATTGATTATTCTTTTGGGCGAGAGGGAGATTGTGCCCAAAGAGAGTGTTCGCGAAAGAGGTATTATTGAGATGGTTTTACGTTTCGGTTCTTATTTTTGTTTCTTCCAAAAATTAGACTTGTAATACTAGTTCCAACTTATGTTGTTTGTCTTCCATTATCAGTCGTAGGAAATAATCTTGTGCAAGCCAAACTTTTATGTTTGGTTGTATTTTTTTTATTTTTTCTTCTCCTTTTAAGGTGGAGAGAGAGGACAACTGAGTTATGGTTTCTCATCTACTGTTCTTGATAGCTTGATCATGTATAAAACAAATTGTAGATGCCCGCAGCTAATGAAAACTAAATCCCACAATAGTTCCTCTCTTTGATACTTTTTTCAGGCTTATATTCTCTTTTCAGGCATGTATTGATTTTAACTATTCCTATTTACATTTTTCAAGTGACTTGCTTGGTGGGATTGGATTCTGATATATTGATTTGCAAGTTTCAGCCATACACCATGTGAGTAATTGTAGTTTTATTGCTTCATGTATAATTTCAGTGGAAATTCTATATCTATGACTATAATCAGTGTGCCTCATTGATTGTATTGAGCTTTCTTTAAAACTGATGAGGACTAGGTCTTTAGTTTCAGATTAATACTTTAGTTTTTGTTCTTTTTTTCTTATTAAGTTTCTTCATGCATGTTGTTTAATTGCCATTTATTGGATGAATTAATTTGATTGGGCTGACTTAGTTATGTATGATCAAAATGCAAGTTCTTGAATGTTTTGACAAAATGCAATATATGTATGATCAAATGTTGGAGTGGGGAATCCAATAATTCATTAAATAAAAGGCTTTGTTGATTAGGACTAACTTGTATTGGCATGCACCCTAACTTGTGTATTTTTTTTTTAATGTCAAAATCTGCTTGACAAAATAGTGTTACAAGTATTCTAGTTTAGGACTTAAGGGCTTGGGTGTGATAACCATAGTGAGTTCTTTGTTCCTCTACCAATTTGTAGGCATGAACTTTTATTTATTTTTTCTTTCTTTTAGATTACACATGATAATTTTCTTTTGACATGATATTTTTTTAAACTTTTTTGTATATCTGGGATCCAAAACAGAAGGCTCATAAACATGTGAAGGGTGTTTTGAGACTAGAAATTGAGAAGCACCAGAAAAACCACCTGTGAAGGGTGTTTCTTCCTTCTTAAGATGAATAAATAGATGAAAAAAACTCTACTTTTTACTTCCTACAATATAGTGTAGATTGTACTACCTTCTTTCAATTGGCCTATTCCTAATTCTGTTAAAACCTTAAGGGGCTTTCTACTTTCTAGGTTTAACTAAATATATTAGGGGAAATTCATTCTTAAAGTTTAAGCACAATCAATTCATGATACAAATGAAATAAGGGTCTGAAATTCTGTTTTTTCTATAGCGTTGGTGTTCTTCATAAGTGCTGTCAGTGCTAAGAGTATAGTATGCCCTTCCTCCTTAGTAATTAGTAACTTTTCATTATTATTAGTTTTGTTTATTTAGAATTATAAGTAAAAGGTAACATGCGACTTTCTTTGTTGTTTATTAATTTCTAATGAACTTATGTTAAATCGAACTTACATTTCTTATTTTGTTTTGCAACTAAGATGTTGTTTTATTGCATTTTGTTGAAGATTAATCTTGATTTTAGTTTTTTTTTATTTGTTAAATCAAAATAAGCTTAGCATTTCTTTAAATTTTCATGTTGTGATTTATTTGGTTTGTCACATAGATGTAGTGTGAACCAGCGCTC
The DNA here is from genome assembly GCA_036898215.1 of Platycarya strobilacea. Classification (NCBI taxonomy): domain Eukaryota; kingdom Viridiplantae; phylum Streptophyta; class Magnoliopsida; order Fagales; family Juglandaceae; genus Platycarya; species Platycarya strobilacea. The sequence goes on from CM072550.1 coordinate 29,891,904, forward strand.
GTTGCAGGATTGATGTGGATTTATTTTTGTCTAATCATGTTAATATCAAGAATTGATTTATGTGATAACAGCAAGAATAAGATTAATTATATTTTTGCTTGTTTGAGCATGTTAATTTATAATGATGTGCATCTCTCTACTCTATCAGATTTACTTTTATGATGTTGTAAGAAGTTTGATTTACGGGTTTTATTAATAATTCTTTTTGTTTAAGATGGTTTATGTATTTTGTTTTGATTCTATTATTTATTTTTATCGTTATAATAGTATGTTTTCTACTTGTCCAAGAAGAAACTATGCCACTGTCTTTGTAAATGTCATTTCTCCCTACCAGCTCAACCTCTAATCTTGGATGCCAAAATAAAAGCATGACTGATAAGAGTTTTAAAACTTCAATTTAAGAAGTGTTTTAAACATATATCCATGAAACTTAAGGATAATATTTCACCAAAAGCACATGATATGGTTGTTAAAATTTTAGGTCGGGTAGTTATAAGGCCATGCTTCTCGTGTTCTTAACAAAATGTTAATATGGTTTAAAGTTATTGTTTTTATTTAATTATTTGCGAGTATTATTTAAGTAAGCCAATATTAGGTGAAGATCTTAATTCCCCCACCCCTCCAGTGGGAGCTTTTAGTTTCAATGAGAATTAATAAATGTGATATCTAGGACAATTTAATAGACATTTTAGATTGAATTGTGTGATTGGTGGTAATACACTGCTTGCTGTAGCAATTTTTTAATTTAAACCCTCTCTATTTATTACCTGCCTATTCATTCTTACTCAACCAGTTTGACTTAGTATAGCAATCAAGACTGGAAAAATGTTATCAAATGAACTCTAATTTTCCAATATGTATGTGTCCATTTTCTCATGCTATTAGTATTCTGGTGAACTTATGCCATGCATGCACACAAATGTATTAAATCATGCTTTATCGGTTATTATCTTTGTTAGTTTGTTGCTTCTAATATTGGTGTCATCTACCATTGTTTATTCTTTGATATTTCATTCCTTACATGTGGTTACAATTGGCAGATTGTTACATTAAAGAATGATATAGTGAAGCTCTTTGACAATCTTGAGAAATATGGTATGTGTAGCTTTGCCTTCGTAGTTCCTTTGTATTTTGATCATTCTACCCTTTTACCTTCATAATTTGTGACTTTATATTTATTGACTATCATTACTTGCCTTACTGTTGGAACTTACTAGTAATAACTTGTCTATAAGTTCTTACAGATTTTTTTGCATCTACATAGTTATCCTACAATTGTGATTTGTTGATTAGGAAGTTGTTCCACACTTTACTAGCCTAATTAATATTTTGTTAATCATTTTAGTTTCGCGATGGCTGACTTTAGGTGATATGGGTTTGAATTAGGAATCTTATTTTTGAACTACTGCTTTACCATTGGAGATAGTTCTTTTTTTTTCTGGTTTGGTTGCACATGCAGATATATTTGGAGAAGAGTGATAGGCAAAAATTTTGTTCAATTGTTGTCAAGAGCTGAAAAATAGTGATCATACTTCCTGTATGGATGTGTTGGTAAAATGGGTAGCACAATTTTATCACATCAAACCTAGCGACCAAAGATTTTTGCCACAAAAATCTTTTTTGAGACAGAAAATGGGCTTTTTGACACGACATGTTGTTTGCACAAAAAACTATATATGTCGTAGTTGAACTGAATGAAGAGTTTAGTAAATGATGAACTACTCAAGTTCAGAGAGCAATAGTACAACGAGAATTTGAAGCTTTTCTCATTAGAAAATATCAAATGATACAACATTATCTGACTTATATAGGTACTTTACAAAAAGTAGAAAAGAAAAAGTAACAAAGGATTAACTTTCTACATAATCACAAGTAACAATCTTTAACTTTATATACACCATGCTTTCAACAACTTTATGCATCAGTCATCATAACTCTTTGGATCTAAATATGTATTACTTTCACTGGTATATGGGTTGAGTATTGCCTACGGGCAAGTATAGGCAGAGCATATTGCATCTTGGATTTAGGAAACCCTTGATAGATTATTTTATGTGTTTACCATCATGCAATGTGGTAGTATTGTATCACCTACACCTACTCTCCACCAGTTGCAAATGTCGAGTTTAGAAAAAAATGTGGAATGGACTGGGGTAACAGGATGGAAACGAACCCCTTGACACGTTCATCTACAGATGCCCAGTCAGAGATAGATAAATATTTGGCAGTGGATCTTCATACACATATATGAGATTTTGATATCTTAGCAAGGTAGAAGATGAATATCCCCAAATATCTCGTACTTGCACAGATAGCCCACAATATTTTGGCAGACACGTGTTAAATCTGTTTCGAAACTCATTAGATCCTACTACTATAGAGTCTTTGATTTGCACATAGAATTGGATCACGGCGAGTCCAATTCATATTATTGATGTTATAGATTATTATCCAATCGAGGTCGAGAAGGAGGGTGCTGATCAGCTTATATCTAGTAAATTGTCAATTGAAATCAATTTACATTATTTTAATTTATTTAGTTAAATATTAATTGGTCTTAATTCTACATTTAAATGCTGTAGTGACTACGATGCCAACACCTAGTACAACATCTACAGCTACCTTTGCTGCATCTTGATTGTGTGTATTTATCTTAGACCTACCATCACCATGGTTTGCACTTTACTCAATTTGTCTCTTAATTGTTATTTGCATTTATAATTTTATAATATATTTAATGTTAGTATCTAATTATTCTAACTTTTGTTTATAGGTTTTGACATTTTGTAGCTTTTATATTCTCATTATGTATGTATGTCAAGACTCAAATCCTTCTATGCCTATCTTCCAACCAAATGACTAAATCTAATCATGGTTAGTATTTTTAATATTTAATTTTTTAATTTTTTTTCATGTTTATAAGTTATAAATCTATATTTATATTTATAATTTTTTTTATTTTTAACTTATTATTATTACATATTTTATTTTCTTCATTCTCACAATAGTCAAGTTATTGTCAATGACTCAAGTCACTCAAGAACTCTTCAATCATCAATTTTAGGATTTTGTTAGTTTAGAATTAGTAGTTATAAATTGTAATGTAATAGTTAATAGCACAATTTGTAGGATTTATTATTTTCTGACATATTCATAATTTTGTATTTATGTAATAGTTTTTTAGTTGTCTAAGTCTGAATTTGTATTATTGTAAATTTATAATATCCTTGTCGTAGTGCCTTAGACTGTAGTGATGGTTATTTAGTATTTAATAGACTAATATATTTGAATGTGTAATCATGTATTTAAATCAATGTTGATCATTTTTTTGGATAAAAATAACCTAGAAAACTTATTTGGGCCGACATGACCTAGAAAAGATAAATGGGCCAAGGCCTTGCAGTTACAGGGGCGGGGGGCAAGCGGCTAGACCCCTACCTTTGCCTTCGTGTAGGCAGTGGTAGGGTGCAGATAGGAAAAATGAACCCCCGCCCATATAGGGGCGAGGCATGGAGGTAGGGTGCCCCGCCCCCAACAAGGTGGGGACCACCCCTAGTTGTTGCAGTGATCATGTAGGCTTGTCATTGCTTTTGTTTTTTCTTTCCTTTTGCTTTTCCTTCTTTTCAAAGCACCGTCTGCATGTCATTTATGACCTTTAGGCCATTTTCAGATGGTCAAATGATTTCGAATAATATGTGAGTCGTAATAAAAGAGTGGTGAAAAAGCCATGAAGAAATATTAAATAGTAGAAAACAGTACAGTATATAAAAAATAATCATAAAATATTAAATTGTAATCTCATATCAATCTACTGTTCAATTGTTCAGTAGCTACTTCAAAGTTGTTCTTATTTTTTCTTTCCTTTTGCTTGTCCTTCTTTTCCAAGCAACTTCTACATGTCATTTTTGGACCTTTGAAATTGTTACAAGAATGGCCGAATACATGGAAGCACTCTTTCTTGCCCACATGTAACCTAGATTTTGGTTTTTAGATATTTCATTCACATAAGTCTCCACATTGGAATATCTATTTTTTCATTGTAGAATAATAAAATAATATAACAATAATTTGATGTTGTCTATCTACATTAAATTTCTATATTAGATTATCTATTTATGAAGATATATAGTAATGAATAATTAGTAATTAAAAGAATAGTTATTTTGTAATTATCATTTTATTTTATTTTATCATTTTTTACCATTCTACCTATTATATCTTAATTAATAATCATATTTTAATTAAATTATGAGTTAAAAAATTAATATTTTAAACCTTTCATGAACGTTATAGAAAATATAATTAAAACATTTATAGGTCCCGAGTTGTGCGGCAGTTACAAAATTAGTAATCATATTCTATTTAAATTAAATTATTAATAATTGTTTGACAAGAGGTTGAGAAACTAATAAAAAATTAATTAGTAATCATATTCTTTATGATGAGGAAGAAAAGATCATAGAAAATCTAATAAAATAAGAGTTTGACTATTGGTTTGAACCCTCCAAATTTGGAGTTTTGTTTGGTTTTACTACAACAATAAGTCCAAATTCTTTCCATTTGGATATTTCAATGTGGACTTATTTAAACCCCTAATAACTAAAAGTATATTGGATTTGACATGTAGCCAATCCAATAAGAATGCTTTAACCGCCTTTCCACAGTTTCTACGGACTAAGAGTTTGATTTGGCATGAAATAGACCATTCGACAGTTTGTTTTTGACCAAATACTTGGGAAAAAAAATATATTTTAACTAAATTCAAAACCTAATTCAGTGTAAAATTCATATTTATGTAGAAATATTAATTGAAAAGATATGGTGTGTCAAAAGGCCAATACACCTAACCATTTAATATATAAAATTGCTTATTTTGCTTCTATACTTGATTTGGTGCATTCAGTCATGAATTTTCATCTTTATATAAGTTGGTATTTGTGGGTTATTAATATTTCTTAAAATTCTTTGGACCCAAAGCTGACTTGAATATTTATATTGTTCGAGTTTTATTTCTGTTTGGATAATGAGATAAAATGAAACGATTTTAGATTAAAATTGAAAGTGGAATAAAATATTATATATTATTTTTTTAATATTATTATTTTTTTAATATGTAAAAAAGTTGAATTGTTTATTTTATTTTATGTAAAAATTGAAAAAATTATAATAACTAGATGAGTTAAGATGTTTTTCAATCCAAACGGACTTGAATAGAAATTTATTTTTTAGCTTTCTCATATTTCAACACATTATTCAAACAGAAAAAGTTTTCACTTTAAATAATTACTGAGAGTTTAAAATATCTAGAATGCATTCCAGTTTTTCATGCACAATTTTTTGAATTTTTCACGATATACCATGTTAAAACAAATGAAGAAAGACTTAGTATATTTAATCCAAGTACTCCCCCAAGATTTTCGCTCAATCCCTAATATCTGTCTCTCTCTTAGTGCGATAAACCCAACCCTCCCCGCCCCCCCCCCCCCCCCCCCGCGGATACCCTCTCTCTCCTCCCCTCTCACGCCAATTGTAAAATTTGAAGCTTACCTAACCTCTGATCTTCACCGTCAACTCCTAGTAGCCGCGCTCTCTTCGCCACGCTTCCAAGGTGAGACTTTCTCTCCACCATCCCTCTCCGTATTGTCTCTATGTTTCCAGTTCTCAATTTGTCTCTATCTCTCACTCTATCTCTCGATCGAAGCTACAAAACTCACCCAATCCCTCTCTCTTGGTCTCCATCTCTGTGGCTTCTCTCTTTTGCAGGAACACCATCGTGCTACAGCTTGTTAAGGATCTTCGAACTTGATGGTCTATGAAGGTAAATTTTGGGTTTTTAGTGTTTCAATTTTAAGGGGTTCGAAGTGGTTCGTGTTCGAAAATCATCTCTCTCTCCGTTCGTCTCTTGTTCCCTCTCTCTATTCGTTTCTTGTTCCCTCTCTCTATTATTCTCTTTCTCTCTCTCTAATTTTTTTTTCGTTTTCTCAAGGAATAGCCCACCTGATTCCTTTCTCTCCTCTCTGATTTATTTATTTATTTATTTACTTTATCCTTGAATTCCATATTTCATTGCTCGAGTTTATGATAATTGTTGGTTCGGTTTCTAGATTTTAATGGCAGAAATTCTTAGATGCTGTTTATGTTAAGAATTTATTGTTTATTATCATACATGGTGGCAGTGCTAGCATGGAAATTGATTATTCTTTTGGGCGAGAGGGAGATTGTGCCCAAAGAGAGTGTTCGCGAAAGAGGTATTATTGAGATGGTTTTACGTTTCGGTTCTTATTTTTGTTTCTTCCAAAAATTAGACTTGTAATACTAGTTCCAACTTATGTTGTTTGTCTTCCATTATCAGTCGTAGGAAATAATCTTGTGCAAGCCAAACTTTTATGTTTGGTTGTATTTTTTTTATTTTTTCTTCTCCTTTTAAGGTGGAGAGAGAGGACAACTGAGTTATGGTTTCTCATCTACTGTTCTTGATAGCTTGATCATGTATAAAACAAATTGTAGATGCCCGCAGCTAATGAAAACTAAATCCCACAATAGTTCCTCTCTTTGATACTTTTTTCAGGCTTATATTCTCTTTTCAGGCATGTATTGATTTTAACTATTCCTATTTACATTTTTCAAGTGACTTGCTTGGTGGGATTGGATTCTGATATATTGATTTGCAAGTTTCAGCCATACACCATGTGAGTAATTGTAGTTTTATTGCTTCATGTATAATTTCAGTGGAAATTCTATATCTATGACTATAATCAGTGTGCCTCATTGATTGTATTGAGCTTTCTTTAAAACTGATGAGGACTAGGTCTTTAGTTTCAGATTAATACTTTAGTTTTTGTTCTTTTTTTCTTATTAAGTTTCTTCATGCATGTTGTTTAATTGCCATTTATTGGATGAATTAATTTGATTGGGCTGACTTAGTTATGTATGATCAAAATGCAAGTTCTTGAATGTTTTGACAAAATGCAATATATGTATGATCAAATGTTGGAGTGGGGAATCCAATAATTCATTAAATAAAAGGCTTTGTTGATTAGGACTAACTTGTATTGGCATGCACCCTAACTTGTGTATTTTTTTTTTAATGTCAAAATCTGCTTGACAAAATAGTGTTACAAGTATTCTAGTTTAGGACTTAAGGGCTTGGGTGTGATAACCATAGTGAGTTCTTTGTTCCTCTACCAATTTGTAGGCATGAACTTTTATTTATTTTTTCTTTCTTTTAGATTACACATGATAATTTTCTTTTGACATGATATTTTTTTAAACTTTTTTGTATATCTGGGATCCAAAACAGAAGGCTCATAAACATGTGAAGGGTGTTTTGAGACTAGAAATTGAGAAGCACCAGAAAAACCACCTGTGAAGGGTGTTTCTTCCTTCTTAAGATGAATAAATAGATGAAAAAAACTCTACTTTTTACTTCCTACAATATAGTGTAGATTGTACTACCTTCTTTCAATTGGCCTATTCCTAATTCTGTTAAAACCTTAAGGGGCTTTCTACTTTCTAGGTTTAACTAAATATATTAGGGGAAATTCATTCTTAAAGTTTAAGCACAATCAATTCATGATACAAATGAAATAAGGGTCTGAAATTCTGTTTTTTCTATAGCGTTGGTGTTCTTCATAAGTGCTGTCAGTGCTAAGAGTATAGTATGCCCTTCCTCCTTAGTAATTAGTAACTTTTCATTATTATTAGTTTTGTTTATTTAGAATTATAAGTAAAAGGTAACATGCGACTTTCTTTGTTGTCTATTAATTTCTAATGAACTTATGTTAAATCGAACTTACATTTCTTATTTTGTTTTGCAACTAAGATGTTGTTTTATTGCATTTTGTTGAAGATTAATCTTGATTTTAGTTTTTTTTTATTTGTTAAATCAAAATAAGCTTAGCATTTCTTTAAATTTTCATGTTGTGATTTATTTGGTTTGTCACATAGATGTAGTGTGAACCAGCGCTCGTTGCAGGATTGATGTGGATTTATTTTTGTCTAATCATGTTAATATCAAGAATTGATTTATGTGATAACAGCAAGAATAAGATTAATTATATTTTTGCTTGTTTGAGCATGTTAATTTATAATGATGTGCATCTCTCTACTCTATCAGATTTACTTTTATGATGTTGTAAGAAGTTTGATTTACGGGTTTTATTAATAATTCTTTTTGTTTAAGATGGTTTATGTATTTTGTTTTGATTCTATTATTTATTTTTATCGTTATAATAGTATGTTTTCTACTTGTCCAAGAAGAAACTATGCCACTGTCTTTGTAAATGTCATTTCTCCCTACCAGCTCAACCTCTAATCTTGGATGCCAAAATAAAAGCATGACTGATAAGAGTTTTAAAACTTCAATTTAAGAAGTGTTTTAAACATATATCCATGAAACTTAAGGATAATATTTCACCAAAAGCACATGATATGGTTGTTAAAATTTTAGGTCGGGTAGTTATAAGGCCATGCTTCTCGTGTTCTTAACAAAATGTTAATATGGTTTAAAGTTATTGTTTTTATTTAATTATTTGCGAGTATTATTTAAGTAAGCCAATATTAGGTGAAGATCTTAATTCCCCCACCCCTCCAGTGGGAGCTTTTAGTTTCAATGAGAATTAATAAATGTGATATCTAGGACAATTTAATAGACATTTTAGATTGAATTGTGTGATTGGTGGTAATACACTGCTTGCTGTAGCAATTTTTTAATTTAAACCCTCTCTATTTATTACCTGCCTATTCATTCTTACTCAACCAGTTTGACTTAGTATAGCAATCAAGACTGGAAAAATGTTATCAAATGAACTCTAATTTTCCAATATGTATGTGTCCATTTTCTCATGCTATTAGTATTCTGGTGAACTTATGCCATGCATGCACACAAATGTATTAAATCATGCTTTATCGGTTATTATCTTTGTTAGTTTGTTGCTTCTAATATTGGTGTCATCTACCATTGTTTATTCTTTGATATTTCATTCCTTACATGTGGTTACAATTGGCAGATTGTTACATTAAAGAATGATATAGTGAAGCTCTTTGACAATCTTGAGAAATATGGTATGTGTAGCTTTGCCTTCGTAGTTCCTTTGTATTTTGATCATTCTACCCTTTTACCTTCATAATTTGTGACTTTATATTTATTGACTATCATTACTTGCCTTACTGTTGGAACTTACTAGTAATAACTTGTCTATAAGTTCTTACAGATTTTTTTGCATCTACATAGTTATCCTACAATTGTGATTTGTTGATTAGGAAGTTGTTCCACACTTTACTAGCCTAATTAATATTTTGTTAATCATTTTAGTTTCGCGATGGCTGACTTTAGGTGATATGGGTTTGAATTAGGAATCTTATTTTTGAACTACTGCTTTACCATTGGAGATAGTTCTTTTTTTTTTCTGGTTTGGTTGCACATGCAGATATATTTGGAGAAGAGTGATAGGCAAAAATTTTGTTCAATTGTTGTCAAGAGCTGAAAAATAGTGATCATACTTCCTGTATGGATGTGTTGGTAAAATGGGTAGCACAATTTTATCACATCAAACCTAGCGACCAAAGATTTTTGCCACAAAAATCTTTTTTGAGACAGAAAATGGGCTTTTTGACACGACATGTTGTTTGCACAAAAAACTATATATGTCGTAGTTGAACTGAATGAAGAGTTTAGTAAATGATGAACTACTCAAGTTCAGAGAGCAATAGTACAACGAGAATTTGAAGCTTTTCTCATTAGAAAATATCAAATGATACAACATTATCTGACTTATATAGGTACTTTACAAAAAGTAGAAAAGAAAAAGTAACAAAGGATTAACTTTCTACATAATCACAAGTAACAATCTTTAACTTTATATACACCATGCTTTCAACAACTTTATGCATCAGTCATCATAACTCTTTGGATCTAAATATGTATTACTTTCACTGATTTCTGTCCTAACTTGTTTCTCTTTCTTTTCTTACATGTCTTTCTTCAGCGTGGCTAATTATTGTAGATCTGGTTTGGCGGCTTTCTTACATTGTCTTTTGTGAAGAAGCAGCTTCAAACTACAGCAATTGGGAAGTAGCTTTATCCTATATTTTCATGGATAAATTTTGTGACTCCCCCTCAAAATGGGCATGGATATTCAAAGTACCCATCTTAGACAGTAAAAAATAAAACCATTAGTAGTAAAGTCTTGGTGAATATCTCTGCCAATTGGAATTTTGAAACAACATGCAGTGGTGTGAAAACTTTGGACAGTAACCTTTTCTCTAACAAAGTGACAATCCAGTTCTTTGTATTTGGCTCTCTCATGGAAAACTAGGTTATTGGTCAAGTGAATTGTGGATTGGTTATCACAATATAGGAGTGTTGGCATGGGATGTTTTATGAAAAAATCTTTCAACAAAGAAATTAACGGCATTTACCTAAACGTCGCCTCTAGTTTATTGTCATCCTATTGCATAAAGTAGTGCCTGTTGAACCCAATGTTTCAAGTCTCGTATCTACGTATAAATTTTGATAATAACAAGTAATATTTAAAAATCAAGCTGAAGTTGTCTACACATGAAGGGAACTAAACACATCAAGAAATCAAGCATGAGCAAGAAAGAGATCAAGTCTACAAATAAAGCCCATAGATTATTTTTGTATATCTCTTGATAAAATTTGAAATTAGATTAAGGCTCCAAATTACTCTTTTTTCTCATAAAATATCAAATTACTTTTTTTCATATATGCAAGATATCTTTAAATGTCTTAGTTTTGGAAATTATGTTTTTTACATCTGCATAACATCATCAAACAATATAATTTCGAAAATTATATTTTTTTATATAAAAATTTGAATTTATAAGATGATTGATTATCATATTTGACATGTGCATATTTTGTTTGAAAGTCTTGAAGGGTGGTTTGTGTTTTTTTTTTTTACAAATGTAAAAGATGGATGATTTTGTTTGAAAATCTTGAAGGTGGTTGTGTGTTTTTTTTTACAAATGAAAAAGATAGATGATTTGTTTGAAAATCTTGAAAGGTGGTTGTGTGTTTTTTTGACATATGTAAAAAGAATATGATTTGATTTGAAAAATAAATCATGCTCATTTTGTCATGTATGAGAAGTAAAAGATTAGGTTTGATTTTTTTGAAAAATGAATGGAGTTGTCTTTGACAAATGCAAAAAGGAAATGTTTTTATTTGAATTTTTTGAAAAGTAAATAGTGCTCTTATTTGACATGTGAATCTTTTCAAATTTGAAATTGAAGACTCATTTGCCTATAAATAGCTCACTTGAGTTTTGCAAAAATCACAATAAGAGCTTACACATCTATTGCTAAGTTTTGCATCATTCTTTCAAAGCTCTCATTCTCTCTTTTCTAAAGTTTTGAGTCTTAATTCTTGTTCTTATTGAGAAAGATATAGGTTGCGCTGTATTGTTTCTATCTCACTTATTGAGGAGTGTACTTTGATAGTCTCCTATTATCAACTCTTATATCAGTAAGAGGGTGCGTATAACCCTTGTGTGTGTAGAAAGTGTTCTACACAGGGAATAGTTGAATCACCAAGTGTGAGGTGATTGGAAGTGTAGAGAGTGTTCTACACAGATTCTTTGGAGCGGTGCTGCTCAAAGGTATAACAAGTTTCTATCTCCACCTAAAGGAGATTGACTAGTAAATTTGGGATTCTCAAGGGGTAGCTTGAGACGAGGACGTAGGCAGTGGGGCTGAACCTCGTAAAAATACTAAATTTACTTTTTCTTACCCTACTCTTTATATTTCTTAATGTTTTATATTCTGTTAATATTTTATATTGTGTATTTGATTTATAAGTATTAATTTTTATAATATAACCCAATTCACCCCCCTCTTGTGTTAGTCATCTGGGCAACAGTGCCGTTACAATAAATGTTATTACAAGTATGTTGTTGTCGCATTATATAAGTTGGTGACATTTAGAAAAATGCCACTAATAATATGTTAGCATTACATTGAATAACGTAATGGTGTTTACCTAAAGGCCTCCACTAATTAAAATAGCAGCATTACCATAAGTGCCACTTCTAGTACGTGCCGACACATCATATAAATTGACGGTAATTATTTAAATGCCACTAATATTACATTGGTGGCGACAAATTGAATTTATTAGCGGTGTTTATCTAAACAACGTCACTTTTTACAATAGTGGCATTAAAATAAACCTCACTGCTAGTATGTTGCCAGTGTATCATTTAAATTGGTGGCAGTTATATAAATGCCACATTTAGTATGTTGGCAGCACATTGAATAATTAACGGCATATATATAAATGCCACCAATGATTAAAATAGTGGTGTCACCATAAACACCCCTACTAGTATGTTACTGACACATTATACAATTTGGCGACATTTATTTAAATTCCATTAAAAATAGGTTGGCGGTAGATTGAATTTATTAATAGTCTTTTTCTAGACACGACCATGAACTTGTCTTTTCTGCATTTCATAAATTAACGACATAATGTAAGCGCCACCACTAATTCATTGCTAGCACATTGTTTTAAATGAACAACATTAATATAAAAGTCGCTACGAATGTGTTGTCATCACGTTATATTAATTTACGACATTTAGAACGTACTAATAATATGATATCCCACAACAAAAAAATTATATATGTATAAATTAATAATAAATGTGATATAATGGGTCATTTGAAAAATAGTACAAATCAAATCACATAAAAGTGCTTCTTCAAGGATATTTCTTCTTCATCACATTGTGTTTGTCATTAGCTTTCCAACCATTTATTTCATGGTAGTTCTTCTTCACATTTATCCAATTTGTAGTCTCCAAGTAAAGATTGTGTGTGCAAATTCCTTGATTTATTTTATTAGATGAAGATTATTGTAATTTGAGAGGGATGTTACAAAGGAATTATAGATTAGGTAATCAATATGCTTTCATTGGTGCACAATTTGCTTACATATCTAGTCTTTATGCCTAAAAACAGGTACGAAGTTAACCTGACCATGAATTTATATAGAAAGAAAAGTTAGGAAAGAAAAGAGAAATGCTAAATCAGTCGATAAAATCTTTCGACTAAATCTCCCGATACGAGAGAGAGAGAGAGAGAGAGAGAGAGAGAGATCAGTTTGTTAATATAGAAAAGAAAATAGAAATAGGAATTGAAAGCTTAATTTTGAGTTGACCATGCATGTTTGATATAGATTAGTTTGTTATATTTGCGACTATAGTATGCATGGGAGATTATCGAGATATTTAAAAATCACAATTACAAGTATGAATTCAAATGTTTAAAATAAACGAGTAATTAAGATATAGATGTTGACTGGAGTTCTTGAAGATTTGAATTTCTTAATGGCAGATCATTATCTTTCGATATTTGGGATGATGACAGCTTGGAGTTCTTCAATCAATCATATAATAGCTTAACATCCCCCCCCAAGTTATTGGGGACTTCATGAATCAGTAACTCGTCTCTTAGCAAATGAAATCAAGTACTAATTAGGGACTTTATTCCATAAACACCTCATCTTCCAAGTCACAAATTTAAAAGGACATTGGATACACTCAGTTGTCTCAATTTCCCATTAGAATGCATAGCTAAAGCAAGAATAAGTTTGACAATAGATGCTTAGAGAACAGGGCTAGAAGTTTTAGCAAAATCTAAACCTTTTTTTTATTTAAGTCATTTAGCCACAATGCGTGCTTTGAACCTCTTAATGGTACCCTCAACTTGTTATTTAACCTTAAATACCCGTTAATTTTTAGTACTATTTTTATCAATTGGCCATGGACAAAAAACCAAGTATTGTTATCCAAAATAGCTAGGAATTTAGCATTCATATATAGCTCGTATCCATTCTGCAAAGTTAGATCTTTGAGGAAATAATGAAAGATCTATTGGGATGGAAGGGGAATGCAACGCACACAAGGAATATTTGTAGAGTAGAAAGTACAAAAAGCAAGATAAGTTTTTAGCTTTGAATGGCTAGTCTTACTTGGGGTCAACACTAGATGACTTAGAGGAGTTGCAAGAACTAGCTACATCAAAACTAGGAGATAGCAAAGGACAAACAATAGGTGAGGTCAAAAGAGGACTAGAAGGTGAGGCTGAAAAAGAAGCATATAAGCAGTAAATAAAAGAAGGAGCTGCAGATGTTTGCATTGCCATGACCACTCATTGTAAGTGGGAAACCCATATCCCTTCCTTTGCTAGGAGAAGTTAGGAGTCGATAGTGACTAGCGACAACCTTCGTACTTGGCGGATGTCCACAATATTTTCTCAAAGGTGGTTCTAGAGATTCTTGGCCACCGTTTCCCCATTGTAGATCCGACGGGATAGTGACATGAGTTGCCCTCTTCCCGTTGATGTTCATAAACAGGTTGTGACAACCATTCTACTACCCCATTCAGAACATCCTTGACTTTTTAGAGTTGGCCCCTGTGCAACTCTATCTCAACGCTGAGCGAATCATGGTGGCTAGCTGTATAATCTTCCGAAAGGTATTAGGCGAGGCCTTAAAGGAGCATTCTAATTTGACAGCTCGGGAGGTCTTATCTGTATATTGAATCTTGCGCCTCGATGAGAGTCTGTGCAGTTTTCAAACCTAAACTGGTGAGAAGCACTTCCTTACTCTAGAGCAGCATTTTTCTTCCATCAAGGAAGGGCAACGACTCTTCTTCTTTATCTCTGGCTTAGGCTGGAGTACCCTAAGTGCATAGGAGGTCCACCAAGAATTTCCCATTTGGGCCAACATGTCGACCAGAAGTCCTTCTTGATCAAGCTACCTGAAAGGGAGGAGCTTAGAATTTCCACTACATTGTCTTGGGCAGTCGCTCATCCTATCGAGTCTGAGACTGAGGCATTGCTGACAGAGATCAATATCAAGTGACACTTGATGCTTAATGACCGATCTTTTGTGCTTATTGGGGAGTTTTTGGTTGTTCCCCCCTCTTTTCCTAAAAGGAAGCGCCCGCCCTCCCCTCCACCTATTGGGGTTCGAAGCAAAGATGTTGGACCAAGATAGTGCTACTGGTGCCACGTCTAGATGATCGAGACCCACAAAGGACCAACCGCTTGGATGAGTTTGAGTCGAAGGAAAATTCCTCAAATTTAGGATGGGGCAAATTGGAGGAGTTTGAAATGTTTTAAGATTGTTTTTCCTTTATTCTAGGAGTTTACATTGTTTTTGAAATTTTCCCATTTATTTTAGGAATTTGAATTGTTTTGGGTTTATTATCCTTAATTTTAGGAGTTTGATTTGTTTTAGGAGTTTGAGTCTTAAAGGAGTTGTTATTGGAAAGGACTAGCTGAACCCTAGTATTTAAATTCAATTTGCAATGTAATTAGAGACTATGATTATATTATGTTTTTCAATAAGAATCTCTCTACAATTTTCGAGAATTGAGTGCTAGCCTGAGTTAGTCTTAATTTCCATATTTCAACCATCCGGATCTTGATGTTACCCTGAGGTAATCTTTGATTCAACCATCCAACATGACCGTAAACACGTGAGTGCGAGTGAGGCTTCCATCATTGGTTCTTTCATTGAGAGCGTCCAACCCAAGGAGTGGAAGTCATGGCCGATCGACAACCAACACATAGGGACTAGATTGAGAACCTTAAAGCCACTTTGGAGGCACAATACATTGCCACCAATCAATGGCTTGAGATGTTAGAGGAGGTGCTCCACCAATTGGTGACCAAAAGAAGAATGGAGATGGAAGAAGCCATAGAAGAAGAGCCCATAGTCCTAAGGATTCCATTGGATCTAGAAGAAGACAACACTGAGAGAGGGTGGATGACTCAGATTCATCTACTCAAGATTCCTTAAGCACTAAGGAGGAATCAACCAGGGAAAGTGCAGGAGAAGAAGAGAACAGTGTTGAGAGAGGAGCACGAAGGGAAAAGTTCTCAAACCATAGATGGACTTTCCAAAGTTCAATGGTAATGACGCCAAGCACTTGGGTTAGTAGAGCTGAACAATACTTTGAGCACAATTACGTGAAGGGCCATGCTAAAGTGTCGTATGCCGCCTACTTCCTTGAGGGGGAGGTTAACCAATGGTAGTAATGGATGAAGAAGATATATGAGGCTCAAAAGAGGGAGTTGAGATGGCGGAAATTTGTCAAGGAGCTTTTGAGGAGGTTCGGACCAACTGAGTATATGGACTACCATGAGACTCTCTCAAAGATCAAACAAACTGGATCTTTAAGAGATTATCAAAAGGAGTTGGAATACTTTTCCACTAGAGCACATGGGTTGTCTGAGAAGGCCTTCATTGAAAGTTTTGTGGGAGGATTGAAGAATGAATGAATTAGCTGTGGAGGTAAAGCTTAAGAAGCCAAAAACCTTGATGCAAGCCTTGGAGGTTGCACGGATTAAGGACCAACTTCAAGATTTGAGGAAGTATGACTGCTTTGAGGTAAGGAAAACACTCGTAACGGTTTCCAAGCTCAGTGCCAACGAAACTTCTAACAAAGACCTTTTACCAAGAGGTCCTAGTGGAGGTACATCAAGTGAAGCCAAACCACTACCCAAGGGCGTGAAAAAGTTATCATGGGAAGAGATGCAACAACGAAGAGAGAAAGGACTTTGTATCGATTGCAATGAGCAGTTCACAATCGGCCACTAATGCAAGGAGAAGCAAATATTTCTCATTTAGATGGAGCCGGAAGAGGAGGAAGACATAGGAGAGGAAGAACAAAGAGAAGCCGAAGGAAGGGTCTTCACATTTCTATTCATGTATTGGCGAGTATTGCGGGGCCTAGAGCAATGAGAACACAAGATGGAGGTAACGATTCTTGTTGATAATGGTTCATACTTAAACTTCATCAATTCTAAAGTAGCCAAGAGTTTGGGGTTGCCTATGACTTCTATCACTCCATTTGAGGTCAAGGTAGCTAGTGGGGAGAAATTGATGTGTAAAGAAGTATATAAAAAAGTATGTTACACAAGGCCTTGAGATTGAGGTGGATTTATATTATTTGCTTATTGTTGGGTTGGATGTTGTGTTGGATTTGCAATGGTTAGAAGAGTTAGGGAATATAATCTTGGACTATAAAAAAATGACTATAGAGTTTATGATAAGGGACAAATGGGTGATCATGAGAATGAATAGGAGAATGTTCGAGTTCTCAAAGTGCAGTTTCCAAAGCTTGACCTTGAGGACAAGGTTGGTCTTGAAGGGGGGAGGATTGATGGAGACCCACGAAAGACCAACCGTTTGGATGAGTTTGAGTCGAAGGCAAATCCCTTGAATTTAGGAGATGGGGCAAATTGGAGGAATTTGAAATGTTTTAAGATTGTTTTTCCTTTATTCTAGAAGTTAACATTGTTTTAGAATTGTTTTTCCTTGATTTTAGGTATTTGAATTGTTTTGAGTTTATTATCCTTAATTTTAGGAGTTTGATTTATTTTAGGAGTTTGAGTCTTAAAGGAGTTGTTATTGGGAGAGGACTAGCCGAACCCTAGTATTTAAATTCAGTTTGCAATGTAATTAGGGACTATGATTATGTTATATTTTTCAATAAGAATTTCTCTACAATTTTCGAGAATTGAGTGCTAGTCTAAGTTAGTCTTAATTTTCATATTTCAACCATCCAGATCTTGATGTTAACCTAAGGTAATCATTGATTCAATCATCTAACACGACCGTAAACACGTGAGTGCGAGTGAGGTTTCCATCATTGTCGAGGGCCAGGAGCCCTCACCCCAGACCCCCAACTCTTTTCGAATTTTTCTGCCATGTTCCTCTCACAGCCACCTATCAGTTCATTCTATCAACCCCCAATAGGATCCCCCTTTAGTGCCTTCAATGCTGCTACTCATCTAGCTTCGTCAAATGTCTCTTGCAGCACTTCTCACCCAATATGATTGGGCTGCAATCGCAACACTTTTGGGAACATTTCTCCACAGCTTGGGAATCCACCCAGAGTACCTTTTGTAGCACCTCTCCTTTGGCTTCAGCAGGTACCTCCCAATGGGGTATGGCCATCCAACTCTTCTCATCAAGTCTATACTATCGAAGCTACTCACGTTTTCTCCACATCGCACGTGAACTTGTCTTCATCGACAAGCTCTACAGACGAGGATGAGAAGGACGATGTCACCATCAGTGATATCTTCTTCAACACCTTCATTAATCTTGCTCCCTGCGGGTTCGTCTCGTTGGTAAAACCTCTTCATTCCTTCGAATAGACGCTCACCCAAGTGGAGGTTGCCTATACCGAGCCTTTGGTCAGAGGTATGGCTCTCATTTCTCCCCTAGTGTCTTCAACTGCTATTGGCCATGGGGAGGTTATCTGAGCACTCTTTAGGCATCAGAGCACAGCGATGACTGGGTGTCATTATGTTGCCTTCACTGGGGCACTCTCCTAAGATCGACGTTGACTCTTACTTAGTCTCAGATGACCAAGTGTTGCTATCCCATTCTCTGGATTCGGCAAAGCCCCACAACAAGCATCATTCCCCTAGCTGGAGAAGTTTCTATCATTGTGAAAGATATCTCCTCTTCGATGTGCGTTATATATGAGGAGGATGTAGACCCAGAGGTGGGAGGCGTGGCAGGGGGTCAGAGGATTCTCAAGTGGTCACGTCTACCAAAGGCGAGCCAGAGTTGAGGGAGTCTGTACAAACCAGATTAGATATGACTTTCTCATTTGACCATCCAAACAGTTATGGGATTATAGAGGAAGTTGCTATAGTGATCATGGAGACTTGTGGGGGAAGTTTCAAAGCAATCTCTGTATGTCATTTTTGACCTTTAGTCCATATTTGGACGGCAAATGATTTTCTTCTTTTAAAAGATATGTGAATAGTAATATAAAAGTAGTAAAAAAATATTAATAAATTATTAAAAATTATTAAAAAATAAAAATAAAAAATCGTAAAATATTAAATTATAATGAAGTAATCTCAGATCAGTCTACCTTCCAAATGTCAGGCAACTACTTAATTCAAAGTTGGTTTTTTTTTTTTTTTTTTCTTTCTTTTTACTTTTCGTTCTTTTTCAAGCAATCATATAATTTAGACCTTTAAAATTGTTACAAGAAAGGCCGAGTTCCTGGAAGCAGTCTTGTCTGTGTAAAAATTTAAAATGACTACTATAACACCCTACGAGTCTTTCCACGCGTAAAGTGCATACTTTTCATTGACCAATGTTTTTGCAGGCTTTTCCACAGTTTCTACGGAACACGAGTTCCATTTGGCATCAAATAGAGCATTCTAAAGTTTTTGTGTTTGACCAAATACTTGAAAAAAATAAAAGAATATTTTGAGTATCGTTTTTTGCAATTAATTTATTTAACTAAAATCAAAACCTTATTTAGTTAAAATTCATATTTACGTAGAAATATTAATTTCAAAGGCATGGTGTGTCAAAAGGCCATACAGCTAGCCTTTTTATTCATATAATCCCTTGCTTTGCTTCTGTACTCGATTTGGTGCATTCGATCATTAACTTTCATTTTTATACAAGTTGATATTTGTGGATTAATATTTCTTAAAAGTCTTTGGACCCAATGCTAACTTGAATATTTATATCGTTTCAGTTTTATAGTTCTTGTTTGGATAGTAAATAATATAAAATAAATTTAGATTAAAATTGAAAGTTAAAAATTAAATAAAATATTTGTTAAAATATTAATTTTTAATATTAATATTATTTTGAAATTTAAAAATATTAAATTATTTATTATATTTTATATAGAAATTTAAAAAAATTATAATAATAAAATAAAATGAGATGAGATAAATTTTCAATTCAATTAAAACCTAATTACCATTTATTTTTTAACTTAATCCCGATATTTCAACACAATATTTAAACAGATAAAAAATGTTTCACTTCAAATTATAATTAATACCATGAATTCTCTTCAAAACATTATGTGTGATCTAGATTCCATTTCCGTTTTCCGTACGCAATTTTATGACTTTTCCACGATGTACTAGTCATTCCAGACCATTCCAGACCGAGAGAAGCAATAACAAAAATGAAAATGGCAACAAGTTTTCACGAAAAACAAAACCATATTTTTTTGCGAAAAAATATTGGAAGTATTCTCTCACTTTTAAACAGTAATTATATTATTTATGTGAGAGGCTGCTGGCTGCTGGCTGCTGGCTGCTGCAGCACGCCTCTTTGTTTGCATATATTCTCTTATCCTTAGCAGGGTTGGTGTCGAATACATATATCTATATATAGAACAGCATCCAGACATCCAAATCCACATGAGCACACTTCACAGAGAGAGAGAGATGGAAGAACATGATGTGGTGATAGTGGGAGCAGGTATAGCGGGTTTGGCAACAGCGGTAGCTTTGAAGAGAGTAGGGGTTGGAGCGTTGGTGTTAGAGAAATCGGAAGCGTTAAGAGCGACAGGCACGGCCTTGGGTCTTGCCCCAAACGCTTGGCTTGCCCTTGATGCCCTCGGCGTAGCCTCTAAGCTCATTGCTAATTCTACCCCCGCCATTAAGTAATGTCGGACAACCTTCAATTTGTTTTCTTTCCATTTCAAACATTAATTTGTCTTTTCAATTTTATTTTGTTTGCAGGAAAGTGGTGTATGAAATTTGGGGGGACTTTTTGTTCGAGATTTTTGTAATAATGTGGGCCTCATAAAAAATAAAAAATAAAAAAGTGAATTTTTCACACTTTCCATACTGAAATTCATTTGTTTTATAAAATGCTGGTACAAGATTTGTATATTTGAAACATGTATTTATCTTTTTCTTTTCTATCAGCATGCCAGAATGGAAGTAATGAATGGTTTCAAGGATGATGATCTGTATGAAGAGACACACGTCCAGTTTGTGTACATTATATCCACTTTTCAATTTTCCACTCTTTTTTTATTGTAGGATGAAGATAACAAATATGGATACTGGAGCAATTCAAGAGGCCCATTACCCGGCCAATTCTTCCAAGTATGCTACTTGAACCCTATCTTAAATGTTCTTTCTACACATGATTTTGTTGTTTTCTTTTTCATTTTAATCCACCTGCTCACATCCCGACCAACATCAATGTCAGGCTTTAATTTCTTTATACTGAACGCACATTCTCATGTGGTGATCATGTAGGGGTCAACATAGAGTAAGAGTAGTAAATCGTAAAGCCTTATTGGAAGCTCTGGCAGAAGAAGTGCCAATTAACTCAATCCGTTTCTCTTCTAAGCTCAAGTCCATTGAAAACCAAACACAGGAAGGCTCATCCTTTGCCATCATTCATATGGAGGATGGAGCTAGCATCAAAGCAAAGGTACATAGGAATGAAATTTAATAGGCTCTCAATGTGTACAATATTCCTATTTTAAAAATACTCTCACCATAAAGAGTTATACAAAAATAAATTCACGAAGTGATGTAGCTCAATACAGTACGTAAGATTGAAAAATTACGTTTCATGTAAAGTAGATCTAAAGTATCACTTGAATCAATGTTAGTTTGTGACTTTATTTTTGTATAATTTCTTTGTGTCAATAATAGTTGTTTTCCTCTTATTATTCTACGACTTATTTGAAATGCTTTTGACATTAAAATTTCGTTTTTCCATTATAAATATGGCAGGCTCTTATAGGGTGTGATGGGGTACACTCGTTTGTGGCACGCTGGTTAGGACTCACTGCGCCAGTCAACTCTGGAAGATGGGCAGTGCGTGGATTGGCCGTATTTCCTGATGGCCATGGATTGAACTCTGAATTCCAACAATTTGTAAGAATTGGCAAAAGGGCTGGTTTTGCTGCTCTCAATGATAAGGAGCTCTATTGGTTTCTCGTCTGCAATTTTTCCTCAAAAGGTTTGCCTCTTTTCCTACCATATATGTATGGATGCATGTATAACTCAAGTAGGCCACCCCACCTTTTAAGCCGGCCTATATGTCTTGGATACCAATATATTTTAGAAAAATTGATATTTATAATTGCCAATTGTGCAAGTGTGCATAATTTTTTTGAAAAAGTTAAAAAAATATGAGATTTACGTGAAAAAATTTAATTTTATAATAGTAAATCTCACCTTCATTTATAATAGTAAATCTCACCTTCATTTACGCACTCAACGTTACTCTATATTTTATTATTCAACAAGATTTACAGCTCTTTAACATTTATAAATAAATGACCAAAGGAAGTGGAAATCTTTTATCATTTCAGGAGAAGATCACATTGCACATGACCCCGAGATGATCAAAAGAGAAGTTACTGACAATCTTGCCAAGGATTTTCCCCCATTGTACTTAAACGTTGTACAACATTCAGATCTCTCTACTCTTACATGGGCTCCACTGATGTTTAGGTTTCCATGGGACCTGATATTCGGAAACTTGAGTAAAGGGAATGTGACCGTTGCAGGTGATGCCATGCATCCTATGACACCAGACCTAGGACAAGGTGGTTGCTCTGCATTGGAAGACGCTGTTGTTTTAGGCAGACACATTGGAACCTTAATTATCCAAAACAAACGACTTGTTCCTGGAGATCCATTGGCTAGAGCCTTGGAAAAATATACTAAGGAAAGGAGGTGGCGTGCCGCTAGCTTGATCACGGGCTCATATCTATCTGGGTGGGTCCAACAAGGTGGATCTGGTTGGTTGATGAAATTCTTCAGGGATGTGATTTTCTATAGGTTTCTCTTCACTAAATTATTTAACTCTGTGCAGTATGATTGTGGGGAGCTGCCTTGTGTTTCATCGAACAGTCCTGAATTGGACAACCGAAGTAAGATTGAGTAGACATTTGGATTGATATTAAAGGATTCTCGTAAACTATTATAGGGTGTTCAATGACTAAAAATAATGCTAGATATGGTCTTAGGAAGGCGTCTAAGCTCACATACTTTCATTAAAAAAAATGAATTTTTGTATGTAAATTTTAAATATGTACCCTTTTTTTAAAAGAAGTGTGCGAACCAATTTAAGACGGTACAAATCATTTCCCTTTCCCTTATGTATTTCATTTAAATGATTGATGATCATTTTGGCCTAAGTAACCATTAATATTAGTCATTACGTGACAAATAAGGCATTTTGGCATCTATATCATGTTTTATTTTCTTTCGTTCCTTTGTTTTTGTTTTTTTTTTTTTTTGGGGTATACATTGAAAGAGGGTGCGGGCCTGCTCGATTATTTTAAAGGAGATAATAGTTTTACTATTCATTTATTACTCTTCTATAACTTTTTTTTATTTTTTTAAAATCTTCTTTTTACTTAATAGTTAAAAAAAAGTAATTATTAATGAAATTATAATTTTTTGAATTTTTTTCTTAATGATCAAGGATGTTAAAAAAATATTTAAAAATAATAATAAAAAACTAATACACTAAAAATAATAAACAAATAATTTATCAATAATAAGTGTATCATTACTCTTATTTTAATAACGACGTTGATTATAACGAGTCAAAATCATTTA
This sequence comes from Platycarya strobilacea, assembly GCA_036898215.1. Lineage (NCBI taxonomy): Eukaryota > Viridiplantae > Streptophyta > Magnoliopsida > Fagales > Juglandaceae > Platycarya > Platycarya strobilacea. The sequence continues at coordinate 29,915,316 of CM072550.1, forward strand.
TTCGGTATGTTTTGGAATAAATACAATTCAATTTTACCACGTATGTTTTATATTTTACATCTTGACAAGCACCCTAATTAATAGAGCCTACAAACCTGTGGAACTTTATATGCTGGATATCCAGAGAGAACCTTCAAATCTGACCATTAACACCAAAGAATGCTCCAACATTCGCCCTGTGAGAATCTTTGGCTGTCCACAAAGACACCATAAATGCTCAATTCTGACTATGCAGGTACGCTTTATGCAGACGATAATAATAAAATTTTCTAATTCTTAGAACATTTTCGTTGAATTGATTAAAAATTATTTTTTTAAAAATATATTTTTATACAAATATTAAGAAATAAATATTATAATTAATTAAATATGATAATAAAATATATATATATATAAAAAATTTAAAAATATTTGAAGTAAACAATAAAACTAAAATAATTGATAAAAACTTAAAATAATTATTAAATTTGACAATTATTTTAACTTTTTGACAAATGTTTTAACTTTACTATTTATTTCAAATACTTTTTAAATGTTTTTTAACATATTATATTGCCATATTTGACTAATTGTAACATTTATTTCTTGGTATTTGTATAAAAACATATTTTTTAATATATAATTTTTAACCAATCCCATAAAAATTCTCTTATGAACTTACTTTGCGAGTGCAACAGCTATCACTATAAGATCCAATAAATTCAATTTGCAATCTCTAGGTGAAAGTATAAATCCATTGATTTTATTTTCTTAAATGAAAATTACTGTAATTTGATAAGGATATTATTATAATTTGAAAACATTTTTAAATATAAAATTATCCAAGCTTAGCCTCTAAATAGGGAGTGTATGTAGACTCTCTCCATGATGATTAAGGCTAGGTTTGGATATCAAGAATACATCAAGTATTCTTCTCTATTAATTATTATTTTTTTATTATTTTTTTATTATTTTTTTATCTATTTTTTATCATTATTCTTTACTTTTCACTATTATTACTTTTTTATACTTTTTGACTATTATTCATAACTTTTTTCAATCATTCTCACTATCCAAACAGACCCTAAAAGATGCTGGACAATAATGGCATGGCTCACCTTGGAGCCCTTAGCATAGCTTACAAGCTTATCGCTAATTATGCCCCTTTCATCAAGTAATGCTAGACCACTTTCAACCCTTTTTCATTTTAGACATTTTCAAAATTCATGTTTTGATTTGTCTGATTTGAGTTCTGAACTTTATTTGGGGGTTTTGATATCAATCCCAACATCTATGACATTATTACTGCTACTTCTTTTGTTGTTAATGATGTAATGATTATTGTTGTTATGCTGTGGTAGTGCTATCTGATTAAAATAAAAAATAGGAAACAGGCCCAAGTCTATATGGCATATTACAATGAAATTGTTGATTAGGTAATTAATACTCATTCACTGGTGGACAATTTTCTCATATATCTAATCTTTATGCTTAAAAAATGTACAAAGTTAGCCTGACCATGAATTTAGAAAGACAGTTAGAAAAGAAAAGAGAAATGCTAAATTATCCTATAAAATCTTTCGACTAAATCTCTTGATCCCAAAAAAAAAAGAACAATTTTTATTATAGAAAAGAAAAGAGAAATCGGAATTGACAACTTAATTTTGAGCTACCCATGCATGCTTAATATAGATCAGTTTGTTATATTTACCATTATAGTATGCATGTGTGATTATGGAGATATTTTAAAATCACAATTACAAGTATGAATTCAAATTTAAAATACACGAGAAGTTAAGATATAGATGTTGACAAGAGTTCTTGAAAATTTGAATTTCTTGGTGGTAGAGCATGATTATCTTCTGATATTTATGATAATGACTTGGAGTTTTGCAATCAATTATGTAATAGCTTAACATGGGCTGGAGGAGTCTGTGCCTCTCGATGGAACTCAATATCAGAGGAGCTTGTTTACACTGGTGGAGCTCAAGTGGGCTCAAGCATGGTGCCTCTTCTAACTGATCCCAGGGGAGGGAAAGCGTGCAAGCACAGACCCAAATTTTGAGAGGGTCCAAATCGAATCAATAGAGTGGGAGGCTCAAAAGTTCAAGCCCATGTTTGTTCTAGTACTCTTATTTTCAACACTTACTTTATTCTGAGAGTCTTTTCCTTTTAACCTTCCTTTGGATTTTAGGCCGCATAATAGCTAGCTGCAAGGATAGTAGGCGAGTGAAAGGCTCTCGAGGAAGAGCACAGGGCGCTTCGCATGTTGACCCTCCTTATGTGCTTGGAGGCTCGAAAGGTGAACCAAGAGTTTAAGGAACTGACTGTGAAGCTTGAAAATTTGATGGATGAGGTAGACTCCCTGACGGGGTCCAGCTAGATTATGTGCAAAGAGAACCACGACCTCTACAAGTAGAAAAAAGTGAAGGACCAAGAGCAGGTATCTGTTGGGTAGGAAATAAGTGAGCTTAATTCGAGAATCCATCGCCTCGATGTGGAAAAAGGCCGAGCCATAGGGAAAATCTTAAAGCTAGAGGATGAGCAAGAGATTGCTTAGAGGGGCCTTTGGCTACTCAGAAGGGTGAAAAGTTGGTTGTAGAAGCTTCAATACTTCAAGCTCAATAGAGATGTGCAAGGATTGAAAGCTCTTGCATGGAAATACATATATCAACCATGTTCCTTGGAAGGCGATCTAGCTTAGGCATCATATGCATTCTTGACTCTGGATTCTTCTCAAGAGGTGAGCCAAAAGTATTAGGAAGCAGTCAAGTCCTAAATTTGACGTGCTCTAGCTGTCCAAGATGAGGCATGGGTCTATGGCTACAAGAAAATCCTTGAGCTCCTAAGGGACCATCTAAGGGAGAACCCCTTGGCCGGCCTCAGTACACTCAAGCTTTTGTCCCTCAAACTAGACTATTGAGTCTATTGGTTTATGAATCACTTGGGAAGGAAAGAGATGTTATTGGCATTCCTAGCACTTTTCCTCTGCCTTGATTTTGTAATTTTCTGTATTTCTATTTTGCCTTTTCCATGCCCCGTTGGATTTTGATATAATCCACAATGAATGTTAATACGTTGTTGTTTTTGTTGCAACCGTGTTCTCTATTTCTGTGCCTTCTCTCTTCTCCTTCCTTTTCTTCACTTTGCTAAGTCAGCGAGGTTGTGGCATGAAGGTTGGCAAGTCAATGTTCTTATACCCAACTGGTTGCTGGTGGGATAGAGCTCAAAAGGCCCTGGCCTTAACATCACTTCGCGACAAGTCCAAAGACTCAGCTTGTAGCGCGAAGATTGGCAAGTCAAGGGACTTGTGCTGGACTGGTTGTTGGTGGGGCAGAGCTCGGAAACTCTGGTCATACCTTAATTCGCAGCAATTCCAAAGACTCAACTTGTAGCACAAAAATCGACAAGTCAAGGACTTGTGCCCAATTGGTTATTGGTGGGAGTAGAGCTCGAGAAGCCATGGCCCTAAACTTACTTCACGGCAAGTCCAAAGACTTGACTTATATGATTGGAGCTTGTAGACAAAGGTAGATGGAAACAAAATTCTTGGTGCTTTCTCATTCATAAAATATCGATTCCATTTGAAAGGGTGTCCAATTCAGCCAGACCCGAGCCCACGAGGTTATCAGGCCTAAGGCCCGTTATCTGCACCCATCACCACGCCGCGTCCTGATTGAACTAGGGAGACTGAAACCGGAGACGGTCCAAGTCCCTGGTTATCCCGATCCCGGCAGAATGAGATCGAATCGGCTTCGAGGACGCGCTAAGGCCAGAACGACAGTTCACGCACTGATATGTCTCCTGGATCCACCTCACATCAAGATCACTCCCGCATTTATGAACGACAGACAACCGCCAGCCTACAGATCTCCCCTCTTAAATGCGGAGAAGCTATAAATGCACATCATTAATTGCTAGATTGGCAAAAGACACGGCGGCATTTAATGATCCTTTCCAAAGGGGTCTAATTGAGCATTAAATGAAGGGATATTCAATTAATGCGATGGGACCGACCCAGTCGGATCAGTATTTCCCCTATCGAGGATGACGAACGAGTGATGTCCCGATTTCCAGCTCTTTTATCACAGGAATCCTCCCTCAAAGGGAACACCTATAAATAACACCAGACCAAAGATGAAAGGGGGTACATTCTCAAATTCTATCAAGTAAATCTCCATATATCTTCTCCCCAAAAACTAACTTGAGCGTCGGAGCGGTTTCGGACCCCGATCCCTTTTTGTTCTCGTTTTGCAGGTTACGGTCGGTCGGGACTTGATAAACCAAACTGCGGAATACGGCCTTAACACCATTGGTGGGCGAAACTATAGCCCTTAGGTAAAATACTTTCTCAAATGCTAGACATTCCATGGGTAGGAGAGTTTGCATCCAGCTTCCTGGTCTTTCAAGCGATAAGAGCTCGGCATTTCACTAGTTGTTACCATAAAAGGTGTATCCCATTTGAGGGCCTAGCTTTCCTTCCTCCTGGGTGGTGAACCTGTCTACTTTTGGACCAAGTCTCCTACTTTGAAGGCTCGAGGTTGGACTCCTTTGTTTAAGTATTGTCTGACTTTCCTCTTGTTGTTGATGTTTGACTTGCTGCTTTCTCTTGCCTTTCCTCGAGTAGGTTTAGGTTTTCCTTCAATCCCTCATCATTGCGATTTGGGTTGAAGTGTTGGATTTGGTATGTGGACATTCCCACCTCTATTGGAATTATTACCTTGATCTTGTAGAAGAGCGCAAAAGGCATTTCTTCTGTGGTGGTCTTGATGGACATTCGGTACGCCCATAATACACTAGGGAGTTCCTTGGCCCATCTCCCTTCTAATCCCCCAGCTTCTTCTTTAGGAAGTTTAGGTCTTGTTGGTTGTCTCTATTTGTCCATTAGCTTATGGGTATCTTGACGATGAGTACCTAGCAGCTCAAAATACCATTGCTGGTAACGCAAGCAATCAAACTATCTGTCGTTGTTCGTTTTGAGGCTCTAGGAAGTGCTAAACTGATAGATTATGGATTTCCACAAGAATCATGTATTTGCTCTAGTTGTGATGGACGCCAGTGCTTCCACTTTCACCTACTTCGTGAAGTAGTGGACTATTATTACTACAAACTTCACTCCTTTCTATTCGCCAAAAATAGGCTGATCAGATCGAGTCCCCATCGTATGAAGGTGATGGATGTTAGATCTTTTGACAAGCAGTGAGGGATTGGCACATGTTCTTGGCACCTAGGGCGCTTCTTTGCAAAGTCCTCTGCATTTTGGAGGGAGTGGGGCCAGGAGTACCCCACACGTGTGATCCTGGAGGCTAACGATCTTCCACCAGTGTGATTTCTATATATTCCTTCATGCAGCACAGCTAGGATGTACTAGGCCTCTTCAAGAGAAATGCCTCTTACAAGGGGTTCGTAGAAACCCCTCTAATAACGTGAAACGTGTGAAGCTATTCTTGACCTTTTGTGCCTCTTCCTAGTCGCCCAAAACTAGGCCTTCGCCAAGATATGATATGATCTCGGCAGTCCACTCCAATGGTGCTAGCAAGATGAGAGATATGTTGACCCAATTGCTAGTGCATCTATCATTTGAGCCACATTATGATCCGAAAGACGGGCCTCTTCTTAGTTTGAGTCGACCTTCGCCAAACCGTCTACTTTGTGATTCTCTCCATCAAGATTTGTTGGAAGAGAAAATATCTGAAAATTTCACGTGCCTCACCAACTTATTGGAGCTACTTCTTCAATTTTTTCCATTTGGTGGTGAACTACCCCATCATGGTCCGACTACAGCATGCAAATCGACTCCCACCTCAATCTCAATGGTTGTTAATGACCTAGCTACCAACATTCTTACTAGTAGTGCCTCGTATTATAGCTTGTTGTTGGTTATTTAAAGTTTATTACATGGTGTAATTATGCTCTCCCTTTGTGATAATGTGCAAACCCACACCCCCAGCTCGACAAGAAGTGTCGTCGACGTAGACCTATCAAGGATTGCCTTAGGGTGCAATAGGAGTCACTTTTCGAAAGTCTGTGAACTCGACCACAAAATCTGTTAGAACTTGCCCCTTGATCGTCGTGCAATGGAGGTACAAGTAGTGGTTGTGCAATTAACTGATGAATCTCATCGCTGTGAGACCATCATCTACTAGAGCCTCTTCCTCACTGTCATCCTCACCATCTGGCCCTGCATCCGGTGCAAGCAATGGTTGTGCAATCGGTGCAACCGATACAGGATATGTTCCAATCTCCCGTGGGATCCTAAGAAAAATAGCAATAAATGCGTGTGAGATAGATATACTCACTCCCCAAACAGAAAACATGAAGGTCTCTGCATCAGCCTCCATCTGACCCATGGCCTAGTATAACTAACTGACTATGTCTAGATAGGCAACACCCCTCTACTCACAAATCGGGCCCAATCCCCTATCAATGATGATGGAAGAGATGCTTTATCCATCCCAAGCAAAATTGTGAAAGCCATAAAAAATGATCTCCCACTCAACTAGTATCGGCCTCCACATCCAATCACTAGCTTTTTCGTTAAGTTAGTCGGCTTCTTTCCCACATTTTCATCTTGTAATTGCCATTAATTCACTTTTTATAAGACCACGATGAATAGAAGTAATAATTAGATAAAGATATAATATAATATATTATCTATATATAATTAATTAATTTGTTACAATTGTAACAACTACATTCGAGTGGAAGCTATTCCACTCGAACGAATCATATTATAATCATTGTACTATTTGAACAGAATGTATAGCAATTTGGACAACCACAATCGTTCAAATAACAAGAAAACAAGTTCGAATACAAGATACATGTTCGAACAAACAACCATGCTGAACTTAGAAATTGATGACATGTCATATTCTTAGGAGTGTTCCATTCGAACAGATGTATAACCTATTCGAGCAAAATAGATCTCAATTCATGATGTTCCACTAGTTGATTGACCGTTCGAATGCTGAACATGGTTGTTTGGCAAATAAGTATTCGAATAAATTCGTAGTAGCATATACTATAATAAATATATATATAGCATATTAGTATTATATTAGTACTTTAATACTTTTAATAATTTTAATATATACTATATAGTATATATAGTATTTAATACAATATTATATTTATGGTATATTCTTAATATACTATATATTAGTTGTATATTTAAAGTTAATATGTATACTATTCAAATGAATCAGGAACTATTCAAACTGTGGATCTTTGTTCGAACATCTATTATAATGTATTATCTTGGTTCGAACACTTTGGTTCCTACTCGAGCTAAATATCGAGTAAGTGTGAAGCGAACTCTTAGATTGGAGTAAATAATTTTATGTGTTTGAACATTGGTGTCCACATTCGAACAGACCAGCATGTTGGTCGAACGTTGAGTGTAGTGGATTAGATTTTGTGCCAATGAAAAATTCTCATAGAATGTGCTTGGAGAAAAACTTGACGCCAAATCCACGGAATATACACCCATTCAAATGGAATATTCACCTATTTGAACAGATATGTGGCATTCAAAATCGATAATAGCCTCCTTATTTGTCTTCATTTAAAGGAATATGCCAGGTAATATCCTTAGTTTTGTGTTCAAACAGGTAAATGTTGAATTAAAACAAGCTAAGTTTAGGTGCCATTGTAAATTTTCTTGTTCAAGTTAATAATTACTTGTCCGAAAGGTACTTTACAGACTTGAAAACATAAAGCATCAGTCATATTTCACTCGGATTGCAAAGGCCATCTTCATTCCATGGAGTGCACAAAGAGAGAGAGGCAGCGAGCTTAAGAGAGAGAGAGAGAGAGTGTGTGTTAGAGAGATGAGAGGTTCTAGAGAGAGGAGATTTGATTTATGATTTTTATCATAACGATTTATCTACATTCAAATATTGGTGATTTGTAGTGTAACAACCTCTTCCAGTAGGTTAATGAATGTCATGTAATTTTTCTAAAACTTTTAATCCAGTACGAGATTCTCATTTTAATAAAAAAACATAATAGCATTTATTTCATAAAAATGAAAGTCCCAAAAAATAATCTAAAAGATTTCTATTCTAATAAAAATTGATTTAATGATTAAACAATAAATCAATTAATGTTTGAAATTTAACTACTCCTCTAATCTTGGTCTGTCTGCTCATACTGATCATCTTCCTCACCTAAGTGATTTGAAAATATGGAAATAAACTAAAATGAGTCGATGATTTAGTAAGAAACCCATCACAATGCAAAAATAATAATTATAGGAATTTTCATAAAAAGTTTATGCTAAGAACTAAAACATCTTTGTTCATGATGATGCTTATACTATGCATAACTGACTTATCTGTATTAACTGACTAATTGATTTAACTTATTCATCTGAATCAATTGACTGATTTGACTGATTTAACTGATTAGTTGGTCAACACACTTAATCATGTGTGCAAGGTTATACACCGACCCCATGTCTTGCTGCAGCAAAGAGAGCCGATGATAATACTCTAGTGTATTATGGTGGACCACGCTTAGGTCTGTGACTTGCAAATCCACACTAATCTGAACGGCATCGATACCATGCATCTGAATTGCCATCTGAGTAACTGATTAACTAATTACTAATCTAATCTAATTTTATACTTGAACTTAATATACATTATGTGACTTATGCGACATGAGATGCATAATTTACATATTGATATAAATAATTGTAACTTGTTAAATCTAAATATAATGATGAATGACATGATTGTATGTTGTGCTTTGTTGAATGATATGCTTGCATGACATAAGAGGTATGTGAAAATGAGCAATCAAATAACTAGTTCCGGTAATAATATAAGCTAAATTGTGATGATCCTAATTTGTGATCAAGTTTATTTACCTCGTAGCGCTACTTCCTGAATCCCATTTCGTAACTTATCACCTATACGAAGTATTATATCGTCACTAAGGTTTCTAGAATAACTTACTAAAACCTTCTACTGAATTAATACATATAGTGGAGAAATATTTTAATACATATTATGCTTCATACAAAATACATTAAATACTAATTAAGGGTGATGCTAGATAAAATCGTATGTGAAAATGCTACACGTAACCGCTGGTATGTAATCGCCGCGCAGCCGGCTCCATATCAGTACTTCATTTAGAATACCATTCTCCTCCTCCTACCTCATTCTCCTTGATGACAAAATCGTTACTCCTATTCTCCCTTACCAAAACCTTCAAAATCTGCAGAAAATAAATCAAGCCAACAGGAATCACAGATATGCGGTTCTTCCACCAAAATCACAAAGCTATATCAAGCAAATACGATACACGAAAAAGGGTCAACCAATCAGCATAAACCCGCAATTTCTAGGCATTATCGGGCTCAGAAATACCAATCAGCATAACTCGCAAACTGTTAATGAAAGTTATGAAACAGAGATCAAGTCTCTGTCATTTAAACGGAAATACAAGTTTCTTGAGCAGAATATTTTTAAATACCGGGTTTCTTTGCTGTGAAAACGGAGGTAAAATTGGCCAATAAAAGAAATAAGAATTTCGAAATTCGAGATTCCAGTTATGTTTTCTTTTAATAAGAATTTCAGAACAGACCAAACGCAATATAGGAGTCTCATATATAGGGAAATAGTGCACGAAAACATACAAACTTTAAGCTATATTTTTAACTACGGAATTTTGGAGAAAAAAAAATAGCAAGAATAACAAACCCAAAATCTTTGGGGGAAAAACTTACTTGCTGTAGCCTGTAATCTATGGAGTAATGAATGTGCCACAAGTTCACAAACATGGGTTGAAAGAAGAGATGGAAAATATAGAGAAAGGAAGAAATAAGTTTCTCGGTAACTTTTTTTTGTTTTGTTTTTCAATTCCCTGTGGATGAAGCGGATTACGCGGACCCACTTACCTCCGCGTAAAGATGGTTTTAAATGATTACTAAATTGCATGTTTAATCTTGAGACGGGACCAATTTGATGTGACGCCAAAAATTTGTTAATTTATTTTATGGAAAATACCAGAGATACAGATACCAATCCTCTTGAAAAACAAACGTCGGCATCTCTGTCGGTAATGGGCAACACCGCCTATTTCATCGTGACTATCGATGTCCAACGATACGGGTTCGAAACAGGTCAAAAGCTACATGGAGCACACCGAAAGTTGCTGGGAGTCACCGTTGCAGGAGTGAGATTATTAGATGCCAGCGGTCACGATAGGATAGGCGGTGTCGCCCACCACCGGTGGCACCGATACTGTCGGCACCGACGCCATCTGAATTGAGGCCGAACACCCATTTAAATCATCTTATTTTATTTTGTTATTGTGTTTTTATTTTATTTTATTTTTTTATTATGTTTTTTATTGTATTTTCTAAATTTTATTTTTTTATTATATTTTTATTATATTTTATTGATAAATTATTTTTAATAAGAATCATCCCCACCGTCTCCCTTATTTTATTCAAATTGTGAGAGGTCCTACGTCACATCTCTATTGCGTCAATAGACATGTCATTTACAATTACATGTAAAATGTGGAAAAGTCTGTTTACAAGTCTAATTTTTAAGTCATCTAATATATTATCGATGGAAAGTAATTCACACGTAACATAATTATATAATATATTTTATAACAAGTGTTTAATCAAAAATAATTTTATAAAATATTTTAACACACAATATTTTATAAAAATATTCATTATTTAACACATTATTATAAAATATGTTGTATAATTATATAGTGTGTATATCATTTTCTATAATCGAGGTAGAAGTCTTTTGCGTCAATAATATTTAAAAATGAGTAACTCTATTTATCAAATTTACACATAGCATATATTTTATTTTATTTTTTTCATTTTTTTATATAATGTATGAATAATAAGGAGAACAATTACATTAGTTTAACGAGAATAAAGTAAAAATTAAAATTAAAATAATAAATTAATAAAATAATTTTAAAATATATAAAGTATATAATGTAGAATGATGAGTAATATTTCTTTTGATAATATTCAAATTTAAAATTTTCCTTTCAAATTAATGGATCATACCAAGTAGGAATGACAATATATTATACGATCATTTAACCCAACACGAACACGACATGATAATAGCGAGTTAGAGTTTAGTCTTAATTGGTTTCGCATCAATACGGGTTGACCCGTTACGACACAATTGCTTAACGGGTTGATAACGGGTCAACCTGTTTTAACCTGCTATGACACGTTATGACACGTTAAGAAAGTTAAATTATAAGTATATACAGTTAAAAGTAAAATTGTTATAATCTTAATTTTGATATTTTTCTTATTTAGATTGTAATTCATACTTGTAGTTAGTATTATAATTTATATAAAATTATGCTAAGTTTAATTAAGTCAAACGGGTTAATTTCGAGCATATTCAACACATTTACATAAACAGATTGAAACGTATCATATTTTGTCGTGTTAATTTATTTCGTAATATTCACTAATTGGTTATAACGGGTTGACACGACATAGTACGTTATGTTAACGGGTCGTATTAAGATTTGAGATTTTGACACAATAAAGTTAACAAGTCGGGTTAGGGTTGACTTATATAGTATAATATATATATGTCTTGACACGAGATGAACATGACTCGTTGACACAATTTGACACCCCTAATACCAAGTCACATCAACTTGTGACATTTATTTTTGTGAAATCTTTGCATGAACCTAATTATTTCTTTAATAAGATTTTCATTGTAACCAAAGTTTAATGATAAGTTAGTTTTAAGCTTAATTACTTGGTTCCAAGGTATTTTTTTGGCAGACAAGTCTTCAAGTTATAAGTTTTAACAATACTTCAGTTTACTCTATTTTCTTATTAAACAAAATGTTTAATCTACATAAAAAATTTATATAAAAAAATTCTACAAAGTGGCATAGTTCAATACAAATTACAATTTATAAGATTATAAAACTTTTCTTTTCTAATGTAAATTAAATTGAATGCATTTCTTTAACTGTGCTAGAGTATAAAATTTTTTTACAAAATTTAAGTAAATTTCTCTTTAATTATGAATGGAAATGGCTGTCACTTCTTTACGTGACCTTAGCTATTCGCCAACTACCCAACAATTATGTTGTCAAAATCCCAAGGCAGGAGGCCACAGGTCATGTCTTGACAAGCACCTTATCGTGTCCAGACAACACATCTGGAGCACTGTTGGCATCGCTTGATTGCCTACAGGCCGAGCCTTTGGAGAATGCGAGACCAAGGCCACCCTCAAGAAGGCAACATCCTAACGCGCGAGTGCAGCGTGTTTATGCATGGGCTACGCGCAAGCACAGCGGGCATGCATGGCTGCGCACAAGCACGGCATGCATGCATGGCCTGGGCATCAGCACAACATGCACGCGCAAATCAAAGGAATTGACGGTGCAGCTGCCCAGCATGCACACGCGTGCTGGCATGCCGCTCAATGCCCTAGCCTTGGTCAGGGCCTTGCTGATCAACGCCCTGACCTTGGCCAGGGCCTTGCTGCTCAATGCCTTAGCCTTGGCCAGGGCCATGCTGACCAATGCCCAGGCCCCACAGCCTGGGCCATGCTGATCAACGCCCAGGCCCCATTAGCTTGGGCCATGCAGACTAACGCTTAGGCACCACTGGCCTGGGCCATGCAGCAGCCTGCTACACTCAAACCCACCAAGGTCCAACTCAGCAACACTTCATCAATGCCCAACCCACACAACCTGGGCCACTTGCAAGGACCATGGACCAATCAGGACTAACCCAGCAGGCCACCCTGAAGACCCATGCACACCAGCAAGCAGCCCATGCCATGTGCTCATCTAGGCCAACCATGAATCACTAATGGCATGAGGCCTCAATGAAGAGGCATGGACCCATCAACCATTATCTACTTTGTAAATCAATTTTGTAATGTTTGTTATTCAAACTCTAATATATTTAAGGCACTAGGCCATAACAGTAGGCATCTTTTATCATTAATATTATTGGATAAGTTGGCTTGTAAGTCGTCTAGGCACTCTGGTGATTCATCACTTAGGCTCCATTGGGTCCAATCCGTGAATCTTAAAGGAGAAGGCCATCATGTGCAATTCATGAATCAAGGTAACCTATTGTTTCTTTGTTCTTCCTATGTTAATGCATTCTCGAGGTTATTCAGCATCGTGTGGTTATTACTTGCTTTGCATTACATTCATTGTTGCTTGCTGTTTATTTTACATTGTCTCAGTGGGGCAACGCATAAATCCACACAAAGTTGCCATTGGAGGGCATTTGATCTGCACCAGGCCTCCATAGACGAGTTTGGGAGCAAGGTCAGGGACAAACTCGGCAGTTACTGCTAACTGCTCCTACACGCCCAACACAAGCTATCTGTCCATCTATAACCATTCACACACGCCCAACATAAGCCACATGTCCAGCCATAACCGTTCCCACATGCTCAGCATTAGCCATCTGTCCAACCATAATCGTTCCTACTCGCCCAACATTAAACATGTCTCCAACCATAACTGCACAACTTGCAACGCCATAACTATCCCACAAAACACTCGGCCAACCCACATAACCTCCTATCCAACTGCTGCACGTGCATGCCTGCTGATGCATGCCAATAGGTAAACACCCAGCATTCCCTTGAAACACTCGAGATAGTCATAACCAGCCTTAGCCAATAACTGTGAGAACTCATTCAAACACATTCAGCACAAGCCATAGTCATCCCAGTCAAGCAAGTGACACAGTCATTCGGTCTGCAAGAAACAAGGAGGGGTGAGATGGCTTGATGTCTAGGGTCTTGATCGAAGACCCTATGACATGTTTCCGTGTATCATTAAAAAGTAGTTGACATGCCAATTCAATTTATGCCTCATACAATTGTCATATGTTTCCGAATAATTTTTATTTCATTTTGTCTCGCCTTTTTTATTTTATTTTTGTCTCAAGCATCACATAAACCTAAATAATTTTAAAATAATCATTATAATTTTTTCAAATTAATCATTACTACTTTCCTAAATTTTCAAACAAAAATTAAAATAGAATTCAACTCTTTCCAATCTCAAAATAAAAATAATATTCTAACAATATTTTGATTTTATAATACTTTTTATTCAATTTTTCCTCTTTTTCCAAAATTCTATAAATCACTACTATTCACAAACCATCTTACTGTTATTCACAAAATTCTCATATCATCTATTTCCAAGCATCCCTTCTCTTCTTCTATCTCCTTAATTAGGCCAATGGTGGCCTGTTGTCAAAGTAGTTTTTTAGAATTATATTTTAACATCAAATTTTCATACAAATTATGATTTTCATACAAATTAATAATTTTGAACCGTTCGAAAATGATACTATTGTATTTCCCAATTTTCTATAAAAAATAAGAAATTTTTGGTTTAATGGTAGTAACGACTCTCTTAACTCTTAAGTACCCAAACAATTGCAGTTAATATGGCAAAGCTTTTACATTTTCCAGATGCCACAGATGCCATAATTGAATGAGACTAGTCTCTGCTTGTAATCTCAGCCATTCAAGGATCATCATCTGGCAAATTTCTCTCATGATATTTGAAGACAGCCCGTATCCTAGCTTCTTACAAAGGATGGTGCATTAAAAAAATAGAACGATCTTAAAATTGTTTTGCGCATTAGGTGACGCAGTGGGCCGCAACCAATGGTGTGATTGGTCGCATACCTGTAGCTATTTTACCTTCTAATATTGTTTTTATTGATAGTGGAAAGGACTCTCCTCATGATAGTATTGTAACATAAACTAGTTTTTATATTTATCTATATGCAAGCTTGAATAGGAAAAAAAAAAGTCCTAAACAATACTCTACTGATCACACATTTGTATCCAATTAAGGCTGAAGTGACACCATTTACGTGTATAAAGGTTGATTTATTCTATTTTTAAGTCAGTGTATAGAGCACACCATCAACATCATTTGAATGATAAGATTTAAGTATAATATCCAGATTTTAAAACTTATCTTTTAAATCAAGTTATATCATGTAAGCATTTTATCTGATATGCTCTACATCCTTTTTTTTTCAACAAATGTCACATACTCTAGCACTAAACTAAAGTTTTAAATTTTGTATTGTATCAGTTGATACGGTCAAAAAATCTTGTATCAAAATATTAATCGATACATGTAATGAATATGTTTCGTATTAGCTCAAATACTAGCCATTCTAATATGTACAGCTAGCAGGTATTTCGGATTCTGGCCGAAATTTATGTTTTGCCGGGTAGATGTAAAGCGGCAGATTGTTGTGTAATTTTGGCATTCTTATAATTTTTTGTAAAACTCCAGGGACAATTTCAGGGACAATTTCATCCTGTAGGGACAATTTCAGAAGTGTGCCTTTCTATACGGACGGGCTATAGTGAGGCCTTTTGCAGCCGGCAAATGAGGAGAAGCTACGTCATCAAATTTTCTATAGATTTGCTCACATGTGATACAAGTTTAAGAAAGCCTATAGGATCTACCATGTCTCCTTCGTTTTCTCTATCGCTGACTTACCCATTTTTTTCTGGGATTATCAGCAGTGTGAAATATGGGTTTTTCTAGAGAATTTCGTTTAGATTTCACATCGCATTATTTATTATGGATTTTTACACATCCTATTTCATTTGGTTGAATGATTTTGAAAAACAACAATTAAGGGAGAAGAAGTTGAGAACGAGAAGAAAATAGGAAAAAGTGAGGTCTGCAGTACACATCCTAATTCATTTGATCGAATGATTTTGAAAAAGAAACATTAGAGGAGAATAAGATCGAAGAAGAAGAAGAAGAAGAAGAAGATGGGGGAAAAGTGAGGGTGTGCAGTACACAACTACACATCCTATTTAATTTGATTGAACGATTTTAGAAAGAAACGATTAGAGGAGAAGAAGATGCAAGAAGAAGAAGAAGATGGGAGAAAAGTGAGGGTCTACAACACGATGGAGTAAGGGGGGGCTGATCAGTGGCCTTGTTGAAGAAGAGAGGGAAAAAGCCAAAGTGCCAACAACACGTAAAACCCAGAAATCGCCTCAACTTGGATTTCCACCAGTCCAACAATTCATCTCCGACGCCGTTCAAACCAAATTAAAGATTGGGGCCGGTAACTCAGATTCTGATCTCACTGATCTTCCATCTCTCTCCATGATCACGAAGTTTCAGCAATGGATGGTCATGGACGTAATCTGTGCCTCCTTCTTCCAAACTTTATTTCTGGGCACGAAGCTTCTTGTTCGCCCTGCTTCAAAGTCTCTTGTTCGTCCAAGAATTAGTCCTTTTGAATTCGAAAATGAGATGAGTTGAGATGAGTTTGATTTATTTTTTAATATTATTATTATTTTAAAATTTGAAAAAAATGTATTGAAATTTAAAAAATGTGTATTAAGATTTAAAAAATGTATATTGAGATTTGAAAAATGTGTATAGAAATTTATATTTTGTATAAAAAATTATAAAAATATAATGATGAAATGGAAGTGAGTTGTTCCACTCACTTCCAAATCCAAGCAGCCCCTAAATCTTTCACAATTTTTCTTCATATATTTCATGTGATGTCTCACCACAATAATAACAATGAAATGCCTACGTGGTGTCAAATAAATGGTGGGCTGCACTCTTGATAAATACGGCTCATCCGGATGGAACATATTATCATTTCAGAATAGTTTAAATCTTTCAAAGAATCAGTGTACTTATATCTTTAACTTTACATGTCCAGCTTTAAATCTCGTACTTATATTATCTGTCTCGTACTAGACAAGAGTCTAAAAATCTAGACTATTTGATTTTTTTTCTTAAAAGGACTCTAGACTATTTATAATTTTATATTTTCTAACTTACTTGCAATACAGATTTTGGCCGTACTTGTATACTTATGTATACACATATTTATTCATACCAGCACTACAAGATCAGAATGGGTCAATAAAACCTTAATATATTTTTAGGAATTGGTAATATCAGATTGTGAACTAGTCTTTGAACTCTAGGCGACAGCGTTTTGCAGCTAGCGTACTACGTCTACATTTTGAATCCATGCACTATGCAGACTTTGTCTCTTAATTATGAACATGATTTCTGTAGTATTTACCTAGTATTTGGTAATATTCATGTATTCACTTTCTGGAAGAGAGCAACTGATGAGCAGGTATCAAGAAAAGTCAAAGAGCAAGTAATATCCCAGCTTTGGCACAAACCTACGTAGTTAATAATTAATTGCTGGTTCTCGGAAACGGTACGCTAATTCAAGCTACCATGAAAGAAATATTCAGTACAGACCACCAGACGGTACTTAATTTGTCTATCTATATATCTATCATAATATATTCAAAAATATCAGCTCTATGAGATAAGAATATCACGTGTGACGTTAATATTTCTAGATTTTAAAGTACATTAATTAATTAAAATTTTCCTAGAATGCTAGAAATCATCGAAGTGTTATAAAACTAAAAAGAAAACTACTACTATTGCAAGAGAAATGTAAAAGAAACTCTCTGAAACTTTTTTCCTTCTCTATATTTTCGTATGAATTTCATTACAACTGAAGCCCATATTTATAGGCGTTGAAATTATTATGCAAGTCACTATACAAGTCACTATGCAGATTTAAAATAATAGCGGTGGGGTCATTCACATAATTTAGTGGTGGGACAGGGGGCGGCTGCCGACGTTCGTTTATAACAATCCCCCTTGAATGACCACCCATAAAGAATCTGCCTCGTTAAAACCTTGCCAAGGAAAAATCCAGTAGGAAGAAAAATCAATGGCGAAGGAAAAAGAGTACAGTCTCTTTATGTATCCACAAGTGTTTTAAGATTGCCTCATTAAAACCTTGCAAAGGAAAACCCAATGGGATAAAACTTTAGCGGAGGAAAAAGAGTACAATCAGCACAAGTCTTCAGGACTTTTACTCCCCCTGGAAAGTACATGACAATAGTTTTTGAGTTTTCACATTTTAATATTCTGCACAATTTTCTTGAATGTCGCAGTTGGTGATGTCTTCGTGAATAAATCTGCCAGATTATCACTTGATCGTATCTTTGATATATCCTCCTTTGATTTGAATGATACAAGTAGCATTATCTTCGTATAAAATTGTTGAGCTATCAAAATACCACACTTTTCTTGGATACGTTGAGTCATTGATCTCAGCCAAATATACTCTCGACTTGTTTCATGAATTGCAATAATCTCTAAGTGATTTGAAGATGAAAAATAATATCTGGTTGACAAACTTAATAGAAATCTGATACCTGCAGTAATACTTAAATTCCCCCTGATAATATGCGTTAGTGTTTCAAGTAATAAGCAAATATGATTTCAGTATATATAACAAGTTAAGAATTCAAACACGATCTCCAACTAAATAATGCATTAGAGAGAGTATGATAATATTTTCATCTAAAATTTTCTCCCCCTCATTCGGCATTATTAGGAAGAACTTGTTTATATACGACGGAAATAACATTGGAAACCATCTATGTATGATAAAAGCTGTAAAAGCTTTGAGGTTTAATATTATCAGTTCGGCGGAAAATCAAATCCGCTTGACATTGTGGACAAACGAGATCTTGAAGAGATTTGAAGGCTTCGAGTTGTTGTTTAAATATAACCAATTTTACCATTGGTTTACTCCAGCAAAAAGATTTCGCATTCCTCATAGATTCAGTTGTTGTTCATCCAGAACGATATTATGTCTGATAGAAATTCTAATGTCCCAGATTTAAACCATGAACCTTTTATACCTCAACCACTTATATTTTCTCCTGAGGCTGTAAACACCATAATAGGAGCAGAGATATATCTATCTAGTACATCTGATCCTGAAATTATTGCAGCATCAAGAACCCTCAGTGCTCAATATGCTGCTTCTCTTACAACCATGTCACAGAGGCTATTGGCGAGAACGAGTGAGGTTGATCATCTTAAAAATCAAATATCTGAGTTGCATCAAACGCTTGCAACTAAAGATAGAAAAAATAAAGATTTAAAACAAGAAAACAATGAGCTGAAGAAACTTGTAAACTGGTATTCTCGTGACCTGAAAACACGAGTAGAAGAGCTGGAACGAGAAAGAGCTTAGATACAAAGTCAACAACAGCAGCTAACGGCAGAGGTTCAGCGTTTACAAGAAAATAGGAATAGCTGTAATTAATCTCGCTGGCTTTTGAAATTATGCATCCAGCATATCTTGTAAAGTGAGATTTGAAGAGATGATGGTTTGTCTTGTTCTTATTTCCATTTCTATAAGAACCGTCTTTAGCTTCATTTAGTACGCATCAAATCTTCTTCTCATATCTATAATTCATCTGTATTTGTATTCTTATTCTACAAATTTCCAATGGCTCATCAATTTCCTTTTACTATTTCTCACAATCAACATATGAGGTATCCTTCACCTCAATTACAAGTTGATCATGCATCTTCCGCAGGTGCAATGTTGCAGCAAGCAAATGATCTGGCTAATAAGTCAGATCGTGAAGCTGTTTATGAGCTGGTGACTCTCGGCACCCGATACTCCTCCTCTATTGTTGGATTTTCCAACCGATTACAATCCAAAAATCGTGAGATTGAGGAGCTTAACGAGAAGGTTTCTGTACTTCAACGACTCGTTCAAGAGTCTGACAAAAAAATTGCAGACTTAAAGCAGGAGAATAAGGATTTAAAATCCTTACTTGCCTCTTCATTTCGACTGCCTAATCCTTTAGATAAGGATGATATGTTGCTTTATGAAGAGCAAATGCATTTGAGAGATGAGGCTAGAAGTCTCAAATTCTTATAACTCATCTATGAATTGAATAATAAGATCTTTCCTTTTCAAATGCATTCCTTGAATTTATAGCAACCCTTGTAATCTTTTCAAGAGTTCTAACAAGGTAAATCATCAACGTAAACTGCAATAATGACGAATCCGGATTCTGATAAAACACATGAACATATAGGATTATTCTTAAATCCTTCTTTCAATAGATACTCGTTGATTCAATTATACAACATGTGTCCGGATTGCATTAACCCATATAAAGATTTTTGAAGTTTTATAAAGTACATACTCCTAAATGTACTTGAATTAGATGCTTCAAGTATCGTAATAATCTAATGATGCTTATAAATATGCAGTGACCACATTCATTAACTGCATATCTAATCCTTTTGTAATAACCAAATCAATTAAAAATATGAATGTGATTGCATTCATACCAAGGAAATATGTTTCCTCATAATTGCTCGGGTTTCTACTGGAAACCTTGTGCGACAAATTATACCGCATAATTTCATTTCGCATTACGCTTTCGTATAAATACTCACTTATATCTGACAAATATTACACCCTTTGGTGTTTGGACAACAGGTCCAAATGCATCTCGTTTCACTAGCGAGTTTAATTCAGTTTTAATAACTACTTTCCATTTTGGCCAATCATTTCTACGTCGACATTCTTCGACGATTTTTGGCTCAT
Organism: Platycarya strobilacea; assembly: GCA_036898215.1. Classification (NCBI taxonomy): domain Eukaryota; kingdom Viridiplantae; phylum Streptophyta; class Magnoliopsida; order Fagales; family Juglandaceae; genus Platycarya; species Platycarya strobilacea. Next base: position 29,935,777 of record CM072550.1, read on the forward strand.
AACTTCTGGTAATATCAAGTGTTATCATATATGTTGTCGACAACAGTTTTATTTCTATCCATAAATTTTCCAGTACTCATGAAATGTATTGAGATCTCATTGTTCCTCTCCAGGGGAAAACATTTCATAAAACACCTCTACAGGAGGTTTCTCTTCAGGAGGTTTATACTCTTCAGGAGTTTTTCTCTTCAGGAGTTATACTCTTAAGGAGTTACACTCTTCAGGAGTTACCTTTTCAGGAGGTTTCCTCTTCAGGAGGATTATATTTTATACAGAAAATATGGTCTCTTCATGAGCACCGATTTTTATTTTTCTTGTGCACCAATAGGTCATCAACGCTTCAGGTGTATCTTAGACTCATTTATTGCTGTTTTAACAACTCGTCCTTCAGAGACTTCAATTCTTGCTTAAGCATTAACAGCAGTAATATATGATTTTACAACACATTTAGTGTCAGTAAATACATCATGTAATTGATTTGCAACACTTTGCAAATAAATAATCCTCTGAACTTCTGGTTCACATTTATTTGTAAGAGGATCAAATTTAAACAGGGTTTTATTATCCCAAGTAATTTCTTGTCGTGCTTCAGGCACCGATATTTCATTATTTCAAAATATGATGAAATATTAATAAGCTTATATATAAAAATTTAGCATAAGTAAATCAAGTGCTTGGCCGTACAACAGGTACGTGACTACTGTTTAGTCATATTACATCTATGACAAACATCTTCATCTTTTTATGAAGAATTGTTCTGAGGGCCTTTACCCTTCTCTGAGTTTGATCACTTCTGGTGATATGATATATTTTTATCATCTTTAGTGTTGTCGCTTTTGGGACCAACACTTCTATAATTTTTTTACCACGTCTACGCCCTTAGTTCCCGTTCACTTCTGGGAATTGTGTAAATTCGATATCATTAATAGGACGTAACTGGTGTAACAAAAACTCATTATTTAGCTCAATCACTGGAAGACAAAACAAAAGTTCAGAATATTTATTGAACTTTCACTCTCGATATTGCTACTACAGGAGCACATTCGAGGTATGAAAAATAATGTCTTCTTTTATATATCATCATCAGTGACATTTTCACTGTATAATTTTAATATTGAGCTGATTTTAAAGAGTGCAGAATATTCAATACTACTCTTAAAATCTTGCAACTTCAGGTGCAATAAATCATAATGATCTTTTGAGATAATTACATCTTCTGGTGCTTATATCACTCTCTTAATTTATTTTACATAGTAAGATGATTTTTCATCATGAGATACACAGCACGGTCCTTCAGGGACACATGGTTTTCTTCTATGATTGTATCTTTCAAGTTCATCATCATATCCAAATAGATCTCATCAAGAATCTGGATAAATAACATTTTTCAGAAATGTCAATAGTAATAAATCTCAATATTTGACATTATATTACAAAAATAAATCTGTGAATTTAATAAATATATTCACACTATCATGAGAATAAAAATAAAATTTTATCAAGTAATATTCAGCAATATTACCTTTAATATTTATCTCAAGGACTGCAAATAATATATTAAAAAACTTACTTGAAGTAGAAGACCATTAGCTTCAGTATCGGTAGAACCTCGTGCTGATAACGTGTTATAAAACTAAAAAGAAAACTACTACTATTGCAAGAGGAATGTAAAAGAAACTCTCTGAAACTTTCTTCCTTCTCTATATTTTCTTATAAATTTCATTACAACTGAAGCTCATATTTATAGGCGTTGAAATTACTATGCAAGTTATTATGCAAGTTACTATACAAGTCACTATTCAGATTTAAAATAATAGTAGTGGGGTCATTCACATAATTTAGTGGTGGGACAGGAGGCGGCTGCCGACGTTCGTTTATAACACGAAGGAATTTTTAAATTTTTTTTGCATTTTTTGATTTTGCACGAGGTCTATTATCTAGAAGTCATCTTATAAGTCATGGCTGACGTCTCCAGGGTTGGTATATCACATACATATATCTATTATATAAAGATAGTCAAGGCTGAAGTCTCCAGGCCGGTTGGTATCAAATACATCTATAATATAAAGAACAGCATCCAGACATCCAAGTCCATACGCATATTTCACAGAAAAACAGAGAGAGAGATGGAAGAAGAGGATGTAGTGATAGTGGGAGGAGGAATAGCGGGTTTGGCAACAGCGGTAGCTTTGAAGAGAGTAGGGGTTGGAGCGTTGGTGTTAGAGAAATCTGAAGGGTTAAGAGCGACAGGCACGGCCTTGGGTCTTGCCCCAAACGCTTGGCTTGCCCTTGATGCCCTCGGCGTGGCCTCTAAGCTCATTGCTACTTCTACCCCCGCCATTAAGCTGTAACGTCGGACAACCTTCAAATTTATTTTATTCTTTTCTTTCCAATATTCCAAGTATTTGTCTTTTCAGTTTTATTTCGTTTGGAAAGTGGATGTACTATAAAATTTTGGGGGATTTTTTTTTTAATCGAGTAATTTTAAGTACAAATTAACCTCAAATATACAAATTTTATACAAATCCTTTGGAAAAATGTGAACCCCATCAAAGATAGCGTCATCTTTGACACTATGGCAACATCAATAGACTTTATGGCAATATCATTTGCCACGAGTTTTGCATTTTATTGCCAAAATGCTATTTTGGTGGGTAAAGAATTTTTGCCTATAAATTATATGCCACTAACTTCCCACCACCCAAATTGGTGGGAAAAAAATATTTCCCACTTAACATCGGATATTCTACACCATAGTCGTTCGTGGCAAAAGTTCCAAAATCTTGTAGCAAGGTTTTATACTTTTTCATGATGAAGTTTACATTTTTTATAAAAGACTAGCATAAGACCGCTTGTGCTTTGGAACTTATATATAATATCATTTCTCTTTTCTATCTGGCATGCTAAAATGGAACTAATGAATGGTTTCAAGGATGTTGATCTGTATGAAGAGACACACGTCCCTTTTGTGTACATATATATATATATCCACTTTTCATTTCTTCACACTTTTTATTGTAGGAGGAAGATAACAAATATTGAAACTGGAGCAATTCAAGAGGCCTATTACCCGGCCAATTCTTTCAAGTATGTTATTTGAACCCTATCTTTAATGCTCTTTCTACACATGAATTTGTTGTTTTCTTTTTCATTTCGATCCATCTGCTCACGTCCCCAACTTCAACGGGCTTTTTCTTTTGAGTAATGCAATACTCATCATCTTTTTATTATTATATGATGTGGTATTAGATGATTGAAGACTATTATTATGCTTCACTTGTGAATATATCATTTAATACTACGTTATAGAATGATGAGAAGATGATGAGAACAATTATAACAAATAGATTTTCTCTTTTCTTTATACTGAACACAGAGTGTGTGCTGCTGAAGGGGTCAACATGGACTTAGAATTGTACATCGTAAAGCCTTGCTAGAAGCTCTGGCAGAAGAAGTGCCAATTAACTCCATCCGTTTCTCTTCTAAGCTCAAGTCCATTGAAAACCAAACACAAGAAGGCTCGTCCTTTGCTATCATTCATACAGAGGATGGAGCTAGCATCAAAGCAAAGGTACATGGGAATGAAATGTAATAGGCTCGTGTTGAAGCCCACTTCTCAATATGTACAATATTCCTATTTTAATTCTACATCTTATTTGAAACAATAATTCTATATACAACCTTTAAGTGTATAAATATCATGTAATCTCTTTGAAAAGAAGTAAGGTTTACTATTAAAAAAAAATAAAAATTCATGTAAGTCTCATATTTTATTCAATTTTTTCAAAACATTTACGCAATAATTGCACAGTTATAAATATCTTTTCTCTATATGAAATGTTTTGATGTTAAAATCTCGTTTTTCCGTTTTGAATATGGCAGGCTCTTATAGGTTGTGATGGGGTACACTCGATTGTGGCACGTTGGGTGGGACTCACTACGCCAGTCAACTCTGGCCGATGGGCAGTGCGTGGATTGGCCGTATTTCCCAATGGCCATGGATTGAACTTTGAATTCCAGCAATTTGTAACAATGGGCAAAAGGGCTGCTTTCACTCCTCTCAATGATAAGGAGATCTACTGGTTTCTCGTCTGCAAATTTTCCTCAAAAGGTTTGCCTACCCCACCTTTTAAGCGAAAGAAGCCTATTCATCTTGGATACCAATAGATTTATTATGAGCACTGCTACAACTACAAAAAAATTATTAAAAAAAAAAGTTTCAAAACCTGAAGTGCTTTTATATAATCCGATAAACAACATGAAGTTGCATCAGTTGATCGAATTATTTTTGTGTAATCTTTTATAGTTGAAGTATTTCTCTTTTATTATTGTAGCAAAATTTATAGCTTTTTAACATTTATAAACGACAAAAAGTAACCTCGATGGAGCACATCAAGATTTCTCACTTAGGACCTCTTTCTAAAAGAAGTGAATCTTTTATCATTCTAGGAGAAGATCACATCGCACATGACCCCGAGATGATAAAAAGACAAGTTACAGACAATCTTGCCAAGGATTTTCCCCCATTTTACTTGAGGGTTGTACAACATTCAGATCTCTCTACTCTTACATGGGCTCCACTGATGTTTAGGTTTCCATGGGACCTAATATTTGGAAACTTGAGCAAAGAGAATGTTACTGTTGCAGGTGATGCCATGCATCCTATGACACCAGAACTAGGACAAGGTGGTTGCGCTGCATTGGAAGATGCCGTTGTTTTAGGCAAACACATTGGAAACTTTATTATCCAAAACAAAAGACTGGTTGCTGGAGATCAGTTGGCTGGAGCCTTGGAAAAATATACAAAGGAGAGGAGGTGGCGTGCCGCTAGCTTGATCACGGGCTCGTATCTATCAGGGTGGGTACAGCAAGATGGATCTGGATGGTTGATGAAATTCTTCAGGGATGTGATTTTCTATAGGCTTCTCTTCACTAGAATACTTAATTTTATGCACTATGATTGTGGGGAGCTGCCATGTGTTTCACCAAACAAACCCGAATTGGAGAACCGAAGTAAGATTGAGTAGACAGAATCCCAGCTATGAGTCTGTATACGCTTTGTTCCTTCATATAAAAAAGATAAATGTTAGTCTTACAAACGGGAATCCGACTGGGATTCCCGACTGTAAATATAAATTTAAAAAAAAAAATTATATATAATGATTAAAAATATATATTTTATTAATATTGTGATTTTCTTAAATTTTTTTAAAATATTTAAAAATGATAAAATATATATATATATATATATATATATAATCAACTAGGCGGGATCCTATTCAAGACCCGCCGTTGAGTAATGCTAGATTACTCAGTTGGGAGATTTCGATTAGGGAAGTCTAGCCGACCTGCATCTTTATGGCTCCTGCAGCAGCGAAAATCGAAGAGAAAAAAAAAACTAATGATTTCTCTCTCCCCTCTCCCTCCCTCCCCCACTCTCTCTCCCAAATCAAAAACATCCTAAGAGTTGGCTAGCTCGATCCTCTGAGGCCCCTAAAATAGCATATGAGGTATTTTTTTTCATCATTTACTCGGATAAATGATTATTTGATTTTTTTTTTCCTTTTTTCATTTCTCACTTTTTAGGTATATGACGCCTGCAAACTATTTTATTTTCATCAAAAGAATGTGTATTGGGTCTATGGGATCTGCTACTATTTTGGATTATTTTGATCTTTTTGGAACAAATATCAATTTTTTTTGCATTGAATGTTCTAAGAGAAAGAAGTGGGACGGGGATACTAAGGTCCTGTTTGGATTTGGAGATGAGATGAGTTGAGATGAGTTGAGATGAGTTTAGTTTATTTTTTAATATTATTATTATTTTGAGATTTGAAAAATGTGTGTTGGGATTTGAAAAATGTGTATTGAGATTTGAAAAATGTATATAAGAATTTGTGTTTTATATAAAAAATTATAAAAATATAATAATAAAATGAAGATGAGTTGAGCTCACCTTCGAATATAAACAGGACCTAAGAATATTAGCAAAAGTACTAAGAAATCAGACCACTATGAAAAAGAGACCACAAAAGTGAAAAGGTAAAAACTTGTATTGCAAAGAATTTTTATTTTATTTTTTCTAGCGGATACAAAGTAACAATGTCAACTTTACCTTTTTTTTTTTTAGGAATAATTTCCTTTGTACTTTTGCAAGATTGCATCATTTAATAATGCTCCTCTATACATTATGTATATTGACTACTTTGAGATTTATTAATTTGGTTTCAATTTTATTGTTCATCTTTTAAATCTTATGAGATTGCTTTGCGTTTTTTCTAATTATTTGGTTTTAGTTTTATTTATATTAAGTTTTATTGTTGCCATTCTAAACCGAGTTGTATTGTTGACGTTATTTGGTTTTAGTTTTATTTATTGTTGCAATATCAAACCTAGAATTTCTTTTTTAATCTTTATTTTAATTTGGTTGCATCTTTTTAAATAATTTAAAGGTTGGACTTGCATTGGATTTTGACATGGGACATCCAGAAAATGAGAGTGATGAGATCGAAGCAACAAATTATGAAAGTGATGAGGTAGGACATGCAGATGATGAGTGTGATGATGTGGTACATGTAAAAAAAAGAAACAAATTTATTGACCGTTTATTGCTTTTTTCTACTATTTAGACTAGTAAGAATCTAGAATATGTTGTTTATTGACAATTTTTTCTTCCATAATCGTGCAAGGAGATGGAAGCATTATTGAGCTTAAATTCTGAGCTTTTGTTTGCCTAGAATTGAGTTTATAAATTGCATTGTTACAACTTGAAAGGTCCAAAATATAATTGTTGTGTTTCGGCATGCCAAACGTGCAAGTTAAAACAGCTCAATAATACTAAAAAAATAGATTTCTTAGCTAAATTATTTCAACACAACACATAATCAATAATTGAAAATAACAAAATCCAAATAAAAGAATGAAATATTTTTTAATAATAAAAAAAATAAAAATAAAAATACGTTTGACAACGTTTAATCGTCCTCATCTCCATTATATCCTCCACTCTTTCCCTAAAATCATTAGTTTTTTTTTCTTTTCAATTTTCGCTGTTGCAAGATCCATTAAGATGCAGTCATTGTTTATGATAAAAAAAAAAAAAAACTGCTTTTATATTTACCACGTCATTCGGGTGAAATTTAGGAGATTTTATTCGGGAGGTCTAACATTACTCATAAAAAACAAATTGCTTTTATACTTACCACGTTATTCAGGTAAAATTCAAGAGATTTTATTCGGAGGCCTAGCATTATTCTTACTCTTTTCAAAATGTGATGTTTTGATTTATTTGATTTGATTGCTGAACTTTATTTGGAGTGTTTTGACATCGATCCCAACATCTGTGACATTATTACTGTTACTGTTTTTAATGTTTTAAAATATATATTTCCTTTACATATTTTTTTAATATCTTAAAATATTTTTAAAAAATAAAAAAAATTATAATATTATTTTAAAATACTTATGTAAAAATCATGTAAGATAAAAAATAAAAAAAAATATATATTCTAAGTAAGGATTTCCAAATAAGAATTCTTAAGATCCCTAACATTTCCCTTATTGCTATTATGTTGTGGTAGAGCTAGCTGATTAAAATGAAATTATTGATTAGGTAATCGATACTCATTCATTGGTGCAGAGTTTGGGTATATATCTAATCTTTATTCCTTGAAAAAGTAAGTCACCCTATAAAATCTCCCAACTAAATCTTTCGCTAAAATTAAAAAAAAAAAATTACTTAGTAATTAAGGAAGTATTTTTTTATTGATATTATGAATTTTTTTTCCTTCTTTTAAAAATATTTAAATATAGAAAAACGATGAATATAAAAAACAAAAAAATCTTTACTCTACTCGGGACTAACTCGTGGGGATGTATAGCGTTGTACACTAACCCGACCCGAACCGACCCAAAACCACACTTCCGACTCGACTCAATTAGCTTCTTCTTCTTCTTCTGTTGCTACTTTTTTTTTCGTCAAATTCTCCAGGTCATTCTAGAATCCAAATCTTCTTCTTCTGTTGCTACTTTTTTTTTTCGTCAAATTCTCCAGATCATTCTAGAATCCAAATCAATTGCACACTTGAAAGAAACAAACCACACAAATCCTCAAAAAACAACAGAGGCAGTGTAGATATCCCACAACAAAAATCACAAACTCTAGTATCAAAAAACAAATTTCAACATCAGAAAACAAAATCACACAAACCCTAACACATCATAAACCAAAATTGCACAAACCCAACCCATCACAAACGACAATATTGACCATAATTTCTCTATCGCTGTCCTGATCGTCATCGGATCTATCCTCGATGACCATCACTGAGGAGCTCAAAGTAGATATGCATCCGACCCCATTTTCCTTGTCATTGTCCCCATCAATTGAGGTCTTCTGGGAAGAACATCCTTCATGGTGGAGGTGGAGATCGTGGATAATAGCGTGCGGATGGTGGAGTTGGAGGTGGAAGCCGAGGATTTATGGTGGTGGAGAGGGTGAGAGAGAGAGAGAGTGAGTGAGTGAGTGAGTTTTCTTATATGCATTTCGTCGAAGTGCATTTCGTAAAGATGAAATATAAAATGGGTAATCGGTAACAGGTAAATATTCGTTTCTAATTTAACAAATTTCGGGTCAGAAGATCGAGTCGGGTTATTTGGCCGGGTCGAATTTTGGGCATTTTGTACAACCCTAGGAATGTAGCACTAAAAAGAAAATGAATGCTTACAAGCTCATAATAAAAGCACTAGTATTGTATTTACTAAATGATCCTTTAAAATTTAAAGGAAAGTATAATTTTAATGGATCCATCAAATCTCTAAATTTATAACTCTCCATTAAATTCATCATTAGATCCATCAAAATAATAATATAATAATACTTTTCTAATAAAAATATATTTAAATATTTTTCATATTTTGTAATTATACTAACCATATATATTAATAATATAATCTAATACTTAAATAATTATCTTTCAACCAAATTTTGAAAAAATATTTTTTCATTCCTTGTTAATTAATTTTTTTTAACCAAAAATTTCAACCAAATAATTACTTAAATTATTATTTTCCAACCAAATAAGAAAATAAGAAAGAGAAATTTGGAGAAATAAAGTGGGAGAATTAAATATATTAAAGTAAATGTTTAACATATGAATAGTGATCTTTCATATATGAAGGATTGAGATTTTTTACTGTAATTCAAAACATTGGCATTAGTCTCATCAAAATAAATTATCAAATTTTGATAAAAAGTACAATTTGCATATCAAAAAAATTCATCATATTTGATCAAAGATAAAATTTGATGATTTAATATTTAAAAATTAAGTAAAAAATATTTTTATACTATTTTTCACGCTTTTTTTCGTCATATTTGATCAAATATGATAAAATTCTTTTCGTCATATTTGATCACTATGTCTCATATTGACAAAAAAGTGATCAAAACCCAAGAAGAGAAAGAACATAATCTCACCCCCAAACCAACAACAAAATTATGTCATGTATTTTTGGAACAATAATACAAAGGAAAAGATTTACTAAAGAACAGGATTTTGATGCAATGAATACAAAATACCTGTACTGCACATAGTCTTATAAACAAATGCAATTTGAGGATCTCCTTTTGTACGCATATTTGGTCTCTCCAAACACTCGAGAAACGCCAAGTCGGCCTGAAGTAGCTTGGCCTGATCATGAGTGTCATAACCAATATCGATCATGGCAGTAGCACCAGAAGTCCAACCAATCAATTGGCCGCTTTTCCACTCGACCAATTAGGTTCACCTGCACAATAAGCCCATATCGCGGAAATAATCTAGAAAGAAATGCTCATCGTGCACCATATTGGTTTAGTCAATGTCGATACTATTCGAATTTTATAAAAAAATTTGTGAAAATGTACCTGCATTAAATTAACTATAAACTTTTCATCCAAACTTCTACAGTAAATTCATTTTATTTTTCATATATGAAAAGCTACTATAGCTTTTTATCCCTTTACTTTATTAATTTCTTTCTCGCGACTCCTGTGATAGAACTTTTTCGCAATCTCGCCTCTCCTCTCCCTCGAAGTCTCATCCTTCCTATTTCCAGTTCTTTTCGTCGCCAGGTCATCCTATCAGCACCACCTCTTCATCATCAGCTCTTCTTTGTTGTCGGTGAGAGTTTCATCTTCGTCTCCCATCATCATCTCTAGATTTTTCACTCCAAACAGTGATTTTTCTCCTCCAAATTCTCTACTCCAAAAAGGGAATTTTCTCTCCAAGTAAACACCTTTGTTTTTCCATTTTCTCCACTCTAATTGGACTCATTTTAGCCTTTGGAAGTTGGGTTTTTATTTAGGGTTTTCGATAACCAATCTAGCATAGGATGCATTTTCTTCCGTTTTGATTGGTGAGTTTACAAGCAAAAACATATTTCCTTTTTTTGGGGGGGTTTTCTTGATGGTTTATGAGCAATAACATATTTTACAAGCAATAACATACTCTTCATTTAACATATCAGGATCATTTTAAAAGGGATATAGGAAATCGAAATAAGAAAATTTGAAAAATTTAAAGAAAAAGGCTTAGATTTTGATGTGTTGGAAGTAATAAAATGTGGATCTATTTGTAAGGAAAAATCTAAAATCGTTAGCTACAACTAAAAATCTCGAGACTGTTAGCTATAACTAAAAATCTTAAGACCGTTATATATAACTAAAAATCTTGAGACTATTAGCTAAAATTAAAAATCTCAAGACCAAGACCGTTAGTTACAACGAATTGAAAATTATGGTTAACAATAATTATTTAATTTATACATATGATTAGTGTAATTACAAAATATGAAAAAACATTTGAATATATTCTTATTAAAAAATAAATATAAATATAATTATTAGAGGTTATTGAGGATTATGAAAATAAGATAAAATAAATATAAATAATAAAATAATAATAATAATTTATTATTATAGAGAATGTGATAACTAATTTAATATAACTTTCATATTTTAAGTGATTAGTTAAAATAAAAAAATGTTATATATTTTTAAAATTTTGAAAATTAAGATATTTAATTCAATACCAGTATTTTTACACCTGCACTTAAAGGGCATACTTAGCATCAGCCAACACACCGCACACTACATACATATCACCTTTTTTATTTTTTCTTGTGCAGTCGCCACCGGCTGCTACACATCATTTTTCATTGAGAAATGAGGGGGATCACGCACACTCAGCGCATCCCCCTCACATGAACAGTGTCATGAACAGTGCATGACACTGTTCATGTGAGGGGGATACGCTGAGTGCTGCGTATCCCCCAGCATTACTCTTTTTCATTATATAAAGATAGAGGAATACTAGAAAGTATCTACTATTTGAGAATATCTATCACACTCATAAATAATGTTTAAGGATAAATTAATAAATTTATCATAAACATTACTTATGAGTGCAATAGATACCCTCAATAATAGATGCTCTAAAATTTTTTTCATAAAGATAAGGTTAATATTAAATTCATATATCTATTATCATAAAAAATAATAGGGGCCAGACTACCGACAGTCCCCTACATGAACACCAGCAACTATACTACAGCTGCCGGTGCGCTGTGCTGCCCTTACTACATTTCATCTATTATATATAAAGAAAGAACAGAGAAAAACAGAGAGACCGAGAGAGATGGAAGAAGAGGATGTGGTGATCGTGGGAGGAGGAATAGCGGGTTTGGCAACAGCGGTAGCCTTGAAAAGAGTAGGGGTTCGAGCGTTGGTGTTAGAGAAATCAGAAGGGTTAAGAGCGACAGGCACGTCCTTGGGTCTTGCCCCAAATGCTTGGATTGCCCTTGATGCCCTCGGCGTAGCCTCCAAGCTCACCGCTACTTTTTCCCCCATCACTAGGTAATTTCGTACAACCTTCAATTTTTTTTCTTTCCATTTCAATTTATTTCGTCTGGAACCTTTAGTAAATTCTTCAGTTGATGTATGGAGTTTTGGGGTATGCTAGAATGGAAGTAATGAAATGGTTTCAAGGATTCTTTATTTGAAGAGACACACGTCCAGTTTGTGTACATATATATCCACTTTTCAATTTTCCACTTTTTTTTTTTTTTAATTGTAGGACGAAGGTAACAAATGTTGATACTGGAGCAATTCAAGAGGCCTATTTCTCGACCAATTCTTTCAAGTATGCTGCTTGAACCCTAACTTTAATGTTCTTTCTACCATGATTTTGTTTTTTAATTTTTCATTTAGATCCATCTTCTCACATCCCCAACTTCAACAGGCTTTTTCTTTAGAAAAAATATAGAGAGCATCCAACACTCGTCACACTCACTCATCGTCTGTGGTGATGTAGGGGTCAACATGGACTTAGAGTAGTACATCGTAAAGCCTTACTGGAAGCTCTGGCAGAAGAAGTGCCAATTGACTCCATCCGTTTCTCTTCTAAGCTCAAGTCCATTGAAAACCAAACACAAGAAGGCTCATCCTTTGCTGTCATTCATATGGAGGATGGAGCAAGCATCAAAGCAAAGGTACATAAGAATGAAATGTAATAGGCTCATGTTGAAGCCCACTTCTCAATATGTACAATATTTCTATTTCAGAATTACTTTAACCCCAAAGAGATTATACAAAAGTAAATCTATAAACTGGACTAATTTGATACAATAGTCAGATTGTAAAATTATTTTTAATATAAAGTAAATATAAAGTATCACGTGAGTCCACGTCAGTCTTTGACTTTACTTTTATATAATCTCTTTATATCTATAGCAATTTTATCCTGTTTTGATTCTATATCTGATTGGAAATGCTTTGATGTTCAAATTTCATTTTTCCATTCTGAATATGGCAGGCTCTTATAGGGTGTGATGGGGTACACTCGATTGTGGCACGTTGGTTAGGACTCAGTGCACCAGTCAACTCCGGCCGATGGGCAGTGCGTGGATTGGCCGTATTTCCCGATGGACATGGATTGAACCTTGAATTCCAACAATTTGTAACAATGGGCAAAAGAGCTGGTTTCGCTCCTCTCAATTATAAGGAGATCTACTGGTTTCTCGTCTGCAAATTTTCCTCAGAAGGTTTGCCTTCTTTCCCTACCATATATATGTATGTATGTATGTATGTATGTATAAGTCAAGTAGGCTACCCCACCTTTTAAGCAAAAGAAGCCTATACGTCTTGGATAGCAATATATTCTATTATTGCAACAAGGTTTATAGCTCCTTAACATTTATAAATGACAAAAAGTGATCCTGATGGACCACATCAAGATTTCTTACTTGGGATTTGTTGCTAAAAGAAGTTGAAATCTTTTATCATTCCAGGAGAAGATCATATCGTACATGACCCCGAGATGATAAAAAGAGAAGTTACTGACAATCTTGCCAAGGATTTTCCCCCATTGTACTTGAGCGTTGTACAGCATTCAGATCTCTCTACTCTTACATGGGCTCCACTGATGTTTAGGTTTCCATGGGACCTGATATTGGGAAACTTGAGCAAAGGGAATGTTACTGTGGCAGGTGATGCCATGCATCCTATGACACCAGACCTAGGACAAGGTGGTTGCGCTGCATTGGAAGATGCCGTTGTTTTAGGCAGAAACATTGGAAACTTAATCATCCAAAACAAAAGATTTGTTACTGGAGATCCGTTGGCTGGAGCCTTGGAAAAATATGCTAAGGAGAGGAGGTGGCGTGCCGCTTGCTTGATCACGGGCTCGTATCTATCAGGGTGGGTACAACAAGATGGATCTGGATGGTTGATGAAATTCTTCAGGGATGTGATTTTCTATAGGCTTCTCTTCACTAGAATATTTAATTTTATGCAGTATGATTGTGGGGAGCTGCCCTGTGTTTCATCAAACAGTTCTGAATTGGAGAACCGAAGTAAGAATGAGTAGACAGAATCCCAGCTATGAGTCGGTATCCCCTTTGTTTCTTCATATAAAAAATTTTGTAAATGCGATGTTTACGTACTTTACAATTATACGTAATATTACTATAATTGTATGTAGCATATCTCTTTTCAAAATTTCATTGTTTGATTTCATTGCTGAATTTTGTTTGGAGTGTTTTGACATCGATCCCAACATCCGTGACATTATTACTGCTACTGCTTTTGTTGCAAATGATGGAATGATTATTGTTGTTATGTTGTGGTAGAGCTATCTGAGTAAAAACAAAAAACAGGCCCAAGTCTATATGGCATGTTACAATGAAATTATTGATTAGATTATCGATACCCATTCATTGGTGCACGGTTTTTCGTATATATTAATCTTTATGCCTAAAAAAAGTATGAAGCTAGCCTGACAATGATTTTAGATGGACAAGTTAGAAAAGAAAAGAGAAATGCTAAATCACCCTATAAAATCTCCCAACTATTTCTTGTGATACAAAAAATAAAAAATAAATAAATCTTTATGCTTCTTGGGACAAACTCATGCTACAATCCTCAGGGATGTAGCACTACTCAAAAGAAAATGAATGCTTACCAACTCATAATAAAGTGGCTCAAACTCTCCCTTTAATGATAATGTTTCATATGTGAAATATTTAATGATATAAAATAAAGTATAAAGTCTGGATTTAAACTCAAAATTTCTATTTTAATATAATGTGAAATTATTATTTGACTCAAAAATATAAAACGATAGAAAGAGAGAGATTTAATAATGTTTGTGCTAACATGGATCTCATTAACAGGTCTTGTATGGATAAAAACAACTTACTTACAACTTCTTAAGAAGGTTACTTCTTTCATAACAGAGGAAGCATTACAAATATTGATACGGGAGCTATTGTAATGTATTTTGGTGTGATGCATTTGTAGCGAACCTATATCGGATTGGAGAAAGGTTCTCTTAAATTTTTCGATGTGCAATTGCAAAAAATACACAAGCAACAAGTAAAGTTCATATCTGTACATTTCAACATAAAAATACTTACATTACAAATTATACTGCCTTAAGGGCTAAAAGGGGATTCAAATTTACAAACTTTAGATGCACAATTATCTTAGCTCTCAAAATAGAGAAATTTCAAAGCAAGTAAATTGGCTAGGTAATGAGAATAGTTATCCTCTTTCTTTTTTTGACCGATTCTTTAGATTCAATATCAGATGCACTGTGAAATTGTATAGTTCACTATGTCTCAGAACACACAATTTATCTCGAACTCTTCGGAAAACTCCAACTTCTCCATTTGACGTTGCTTATCCATCCAAAATCAATCAAAGGTTGCCCAGACTGCAGCTTAACAAGGTGGCTTCTGTAAGGTAGTAGTATATTCTTGAGACCTGCCATTCATGGAGACACAAACCATTAGAATAGTGGCCAAAAAAGTGATCAAAACCCAAAAAGAGAAAGAACATAACCCAACAAAGACGGACGGAACAAAATTATGTCATGTATTTTTTGAACAATAAAGCTGAGGAAAGGATTTACTAAAGAACAGGATTGTGATGCAACGAACACAGAATACCTGTAATGCACATAGTCTTATAAAGAACTGCAATATGAGGATCTCCTTTTGTACTCATATTTGGTCTCTCCAAACACTCGAGAAACGCCAAGTCGGCCTGAAGTAGTTTGGCCTGATCGTGAGTGTCATAACCAATATCATGGCAGTAGCAGCAGAAGTCCAACCAATCAATTGGCCGCTTGTCCCAAATTAGAGATCCATGATCTTTTCCACTCGACCAATTAGGTCCACAATAATGCCCATATCGGGGAAATAATTGAGAAAGAAATGCTCTTACACCTGTATGCCATGGAACCTTTGAAACATATGGTTTAAAGCGCAAAGCCACAACCTTGCCACCATTTTCAACAGCCCTGGGAGGTTGCGCTCGCCTCTTTAATCCCCTATTAACAGTGGCCGGTGTTTGAATTCTATCTCTAACATTGATTGCCCAGGGAAACAATGAAAGTAAGGACCATCCCCACAATTTGATACCCAAGCAATTTTTCTGTTTAGATTGTTGGACAAGGGCACTCGTGGAATTCTGAGAGAGAACCAAATCATTGCTAGGTTGGCCCCTAGATGATGGCAAACCACCGAGGAACCATAAATTCATGGTTGAGAAGTTCAAGAAGTCATCAAATTGAACAATCAAGCCAAAATGAATCACAGATACGCAGGTCTTTTACCAAGATCACAAAGCTATATCAAGCAAATACGACCTACACGAAAAAGGGTCAACCAATCAGCATAAACCAGCAATTTGTATGTATTATCGGGCTCAGAATTCAAAAATACTAATTGGTTGTAAAATATAATAATATAATGAAACAGAGATCAAGTCTCTGTCATTTAAACGGAAACACAAGTTTCTTGAACAGAATATTCCTCAACACCGGGTTTCCTTGCTGAGAAAACGGAGGTAAAATCTGCCAATAAAATGAATAAGGATTCGAAACGACTTCAACTTTCCACTTTTCAGAACGGGAAATTGAATTTTATTAAAAGAAAACATAACTCGAAACTCGAAACTCGAAACTCGAAGAACAGATCAAACGCAATATAGGAGTCTCATGTATAGGGAAATAGTGCACGAAAACATACGAACTTTAAGCTATATTTTTAACTACGGAATTTTGGAGAAAAAAAAAATAGCAAGAATAACAAACCCAAAATCGTGGGGGGAAAAACTTACTTGCTGTAGCCTGTAATCTATGGAGTAATGGCTGTGCCACAAGTTCACAAACATGGGTTGAAAGAAGAGATGGAAAATACAGAGAAAGGAAGAAAGAAGTTTCTCGATAATTTTTTTGTTTTGTTTTTCAATTTCTTGTGGACGAAGTGGATTACGCGGACCCACTTACCTCCGCCCAAGGCCCCAAACAAAAGCAAAAATAGAACTATTTAATTTTGCCCAGGATACGGTAAAATTAAACTTGTCATGGTTTTAATAACATGTTGACAGAGTCTTATAAGTGCAAGAAGAGTTCTACAATATCAAATGGATAATATTTAGTAGTAGTAGTAGTTACCGATAAAGCTAATTCAAGCCAAGTAGTAGTATTTTATTTTAGTATTTATTTCCTATTTTTTAATTTTATTCTATTTGCAATTTTAATTTCCTACTTAGATTAGTATTTTGTTTAGTTTTGCTTTATCTGAAATTGTAATTTCCTAGTTAGGGTAGTATTCTACTTTGTTGGCTACTTAAGGATTAATTATGTACGATTAAAGATACTATTAAATGATTAATGAAATTACATGTTTGATCCGGAGATGGAATTTGTCTAATTAGACACCGGAAACTTATTAATTTATTTTATTCAAATTGTGGAAGATTTTGTGTCTCATCTCTGTTGCATCAATAGACATGTCATTTATAATAGAAAAATGTTGTTTTGTCCACTAATTTTGACACCTCATATATTTTAACTTTTTTTTATTTAATAGTTAAAGAAACGATTATTATTATATTGATATTTTTTATATTTTATAAAATGATAAAAAATATGGATAAAAAAAATTGAAAAAAATAAAAAGAAGATTTTACACTAGCAATATGTTTTAGTGGTGCTACTCAAGCAACAGAGTAATGCCGCTCTTTACAATTACATGTAAATTGTGTGAAAGTCTATTTACAAGTCTAATTTTTAAGTCATCCAATATATTATTGATGTGGAAGTCTTTTGCGTCAATAATATTTAAAAATGAATCATTCTACTTATCAAATTCACACACTACACACTACATTGATTTTATTTTATTTTTTCATTTTTTTTATATAGTATATGGATAATAAATAGAACAATTAAATTAGTTTAATGAGAATCAAATAAAATTAAAATTAATAAAAAATAATTTGAAATATGTAAAATGTGTAGTATGCAATAATGAGTTGTATTCTTCTTTGTAATATTCAAATTATAAAATTTATCTTTTAAACAAAATTATATCAGGTAAGCACTTTATTAAATATATTCTACATGCTTCTCTGTGAATACAATTTTTCAAAAAAACATTATAATTTAATAGATTATGTCAAGTTATATCAATTTATCACATTTATTTTGCAAAATCTTTGCATGAACCTAGTATCTCTCTAATAAGAATTTCATTGTAACCCAAGTTTAATAATAAGTTAGTTTTAAGCTTAATTACTTGGTTCCTAGATATATATATATATATATATATATATATATATATATATATTGGCAGACAAGTCTTCAAGTTTTGAGTTTTAACAATACTTAGATTTACTCTATATTGTATAAGAAAATTGTTTATTTGTAACCAGGGGCGGACTTACGTTGTAGGTTGGGGGGCTACCGCCCCCCCAAAGTTTTTCAAAAAACATATTTAGTATATAAATATATGTGATTATTTATATATATAATTAAAATTATTTCATCAGATTATAAAATAAAATAAAATTGTCCCCCCAATAATTTTTATTAAATTTTTACTAAATAAATAGACTAAACTTCTAATTTTTTTCTGATGTTTTATATTTTTGAAGTTTTATTTAATTGTTTTGTGTTGATGTTTAGATTTGTAAATTTCAGATTGACTAATTTTACTTCTTTTGTTGGTCATGACATTTATGAATTATGAGATATTTTTTTAATAATTAACTTGCTCATTTGTCACTTTGAAATGATTATAAATTTTTATAATTTTCAAAATTAATTAATTATATTTATTTAATCTCACTCTAATTTATATAATTGTGAGATTATTGGAAATACAATTTTATAATATATGATTATTATATTTATATATAGTCACGTATAAAAAATATATATTATTTATATTTACATATATCATACATTTTATCGATCGCCCCCCCCCCCCCAAAAACTAGATTCTAGTTCCGCCCCTGTTTGTAACCATTCATTTTTTTCTTAAAAAGACTATTTCTTATTAAAATGAGTTAATTTTTATCATAAATAATCATCTTTATCGTAAATAATTCGTCACAAATACTTATTTTTCTTGTAATATATTTTCTTATCAAACAAAATGTTTAATCTACATAAAATTTTTATATAAAAAAAATCTACAAAATGACATAATTTAATACAATTTATAAGATAATAAAACTTTTCTTTTGTTATTGTAAATTAGATTTAAGTATTTCAATAACTGTGTCGGTGTATAAAACTTTTGTACAAAATTTATGTAAATTTCTCTTTAATTATGAACGGAAATGGTCACTTCTCTACGTGACCATAGCTATTCGCCAACTAACCACCATTCATGTTTTAACACATTGAATTAAAATTATTAAAATGAAATGAACGAACGAAATACAGCTGCCCTCTTATCCCACTATTAAATTATGTGAATGACCCCACCATTATTATTTTAAATTCTGCATAGTGACTTGCATAGTAACTTGCATAGTAATTTCAAAACCTATAAATAGGGGTTTCAGTTGTAATGAAATTCATAAGAAAAAAATAGAGAGAGAAAGAAAGTTTCAGTTCTTAAGAGTTTCAGAGAGAATTTCTTATTTCTCTTTTGCAATAGTAGTTCCTTTTTTTAAGTTTCATAACACGTTATCAGCACGACGGTTCTACCAATTCTGAAACTAGTGGCCTTATTCCTCTGTAAGTTTTTCAATATATTATTTGAAATCTTTAATATATTTTATTGATGATTATCTGTGTAAATTTATAAATATATTTTCTGAGATACACATATTTATTATTTATATGTGTAGAAAATGGCAAATCTTACAAAATTGAAATTTGTTGCTCTTGATATATCTGGGAAAAATTATTTATCCTGGATACTTGATGCTGAAATACATCTTGATGCAATGAACCTGGGAGAAACTATTAAAAAAGGAAATCAAGCATCCCTGCAGGAACGTGCTAAAGCAATGATTTTCCTTCGCCACCATCTTCATGAAGAATTGAAAACTGAATATCTCACAGTAAAAAATCCCTATATTTTGTGAAACAATTTAAGGGAGAGGTATGAACACCAGAAGACTGTTATCCTCCCAAGAGCTCGTTCTCAATGGATGCATATGAGGTTGCAAGATTTTAAAAGTGTTAGTGAGTATAATTCCGCACTTTTTAAAATAAGCTCAGTATTAAAATTATGCGGTGAGAAAATCACCGATGAAGATATGTTAGAGAAGACTTTTACTACATTTCATGCCTCGAATGTGCTCCTGCAGTAGCAGTATCGAGAGAGAAAGTTCAAGAAATATTCTGAACTTATATCATGTCTTCTAGTAGCTGAGCAGAATAATGAGCTCTTATTAGAAATCCACCAGTCACGCCCTACTGGCTCAATATCATTCCCTGAAATGAATGGTAATAGGTTTGCATCATTCCCATAAGTGAATGGTGCATCCTTTAGAAGAAATCGGAGGCGTGGACGTGGTAGGAGAAATTATAGAAATGTTGGTTCCAGGAATGACAACATTAAAAGGGATTATAATATACCATATCACCAGAAGTGGTACAATTCAGAGAGGGGTAAAAATGCTCAGAATAATTCTTCAAAGAAAAGTGAAGAGGTGTGCCATAGATGTGGAATGACTGGACATTGGTCACGTACCTGTCGTACGGCCAAGCACTTAGCTTATTTATATCAAGCTTCTATTAAAGGAAAGAATAAAGTGTATGAAACAAATTTAGTAGAACCATCAGATGATTTATTAGATTCAGTAGATGTAGACGTTACTCATCTTGATATATCTGATTTCTTTAATCATCCTGATGGTAGTATTGAACACTTAATTGGAGATGGAAGTGTTCCACTCAATTAATGTATTTTCTTTCTATCAGTAATAAAAATTTTGTATATTTTGTAGAATCATGGATCACATTGATGAGCTTTTTATCTCTGAGTTGAATGATAAAAATATATGTCTGGCTAACAGTGCTACAACTCACACAATTCTCAAAGAAAAGAAATATTTTCAAAATCTAACACTAAGTAAAGCCTATGTCCATACCATATCAAGTTCATCGGATTTAATTGAGGGCTCCGGAAGAGCTTATATTGTGTTGCCTAATGGCACCAAATTTTGTATTGATGATGCTCTATTCTCTTCACAATCCAGAAGAAATTTATTGAGTTTCAAAGATATACGTCGTAATGATTACCATATTGAAACGACCAATGAAGGCAGTAAAGAGCATCTTCTTATTACTAAAACAGTATCGGGCCAGAAGCTCGTATTAGAAAAATTGTCTGCTCTATGTTCTGGATTATATTATACAAAAATGAGAACAATTGAATCATATGTGGTAATGCACCAGAAGTGCATTGACCCTAAAGTATTTATGACTTGGCATGATCGCCTTGGACATCCGGGTTCTATAATGATGAGACGAATTATTGAAAATTCGCATGGGTTTCCCTTAAAGAATCAAAAGATATTTCTACTCAATGAATCTCCGTGCTCTGCATGTTCTCAAGGTAAGTTAATCATTAGACCATCTCCCTCAAAAGTCATTGTTGAATCTCCATCCTTTTTACAAAAGATTCACGGAGATATATGTGGGCCTATTCATCTATCAAGTGGACCATTTAGATATTTTATGATTCTAATTGATGCATCTAGTCAATGGTCACATGTTTGTCTTCTTTCCACTAGAAATGTTGCATTTGCTAGACTTCTTGCTCAGATAATTAAACTACGAGCACAATTTCCTGAGTATCCAATTAAGACCATTCGATTGGATAATGCAGGTGAATTTTCATCTCAAGTTTTTGATGATTATTGCATGTCAATAGGAATAGATGTTGAACATCCTGTTGCCCATACACACACACAAAACAGTTTAGCTGAGTCTTTGATCAAAAGGCTTCAACTAATCGCTAGACCTTTACTTATGAAATCAAGACTACCTATTTCTGTTTGGGGACATGCTATACTTCATGCAGCATCTCTAATTCGCATTAGACCATCTGCATATCATAAATATTCTCCATTACAGCTTGCATTTGGTCAACAACCAAATATTTTTCATCTTCGTACTTTTGGATGTGCTGTATATATTCCAATTGCACCTCCACAACGTACAAAAATGGGCCATCAACGTAGACTTGGGATATATGTTGGTTTTGACCTCCATCCATTATTATATACCTTGAACCCCTTACAGGGGATATGTTTAAAGCACGTTTTGAGAATTGTCATTTTGACGAATCAAATTTTCCGTTAATGGGTAAAGAAAATTCGGTGCCTGAAGCACAACAAGATATTACTTGGGATAATAAGACCCTGTCTCATTTTGATCCTCCTACAAATGAATGTAAACGGGAAGTTCAAAGGATTATTCATTTGCAAAATGTTGCAAATCAGTTACCGGATGTATTTACTGACACTAAAGGTGTAATAAAATCATATATTCCTACTGTTAATACTCCAGCAAGGATTGAAGTCCCTGAAGGACAAATTGTCAAAGCAGCAATAGGTGAATCTAAAATACGCCTGAAGCGTGGATGACCTATTGGTGCAAAAGATAAAATTCCTAGAAGGAAAAGAATACAAAATGAATTTGGTGTTCCTGAAGAACACGTACCCACAATACAGGCCACAAATATAATTGGTGCTCCTAAAGAGTTTAAATCTTCTATTCCAGAACCTCCTGAAGAGGAAACTCTTGAAGAGTATAAATTTCCTAAAAAGGGACCTCCTGAAGAGGTGTGTCATGAAATGTTTTCCCCTGAAGAGGAACAGGTACCTGAAAATAATGAGATCTCAATACATTTCATGAAAACTAGAGAAATTCTGGATAGAAATAAAACTGTTGTCGACAACATATTTTCATATAAAATGGCCCTTGACATTACCAGAAATAATGAAGAAAGTGAGCCAAAAAGCGTCGAAGAATGTCGATGTAGAAATGATTGGCCAAAATGGAAAACAGCTATTGAAGCTGAATTAAATTCGCTAACAAAAAGAGAAGTATTTGGACCTGTTGTCTAAACACCAAAGGGTATGATGCCTGTTGGATATAAGTGGGTATTTGTACGAAAACGTAATGAGAAAAATGAAATTTTGCGATACAAAGCACGGCTTGTTGCACAAGGTTTCCTGCAGAAACCCGGGATTGATTATGAAGAAACATACTCTCCCATTATGGATGCAATCACATTTAGATTTTTGATTAGTCTGGTTGTTACAAAAGGATTAGAAATGCGGTTGATGGATGTGGTCACTGCATATTTATATGGATCCTTAAACCATGACATATATATGAAAATCCCTAAAAGATATAAGATGCCTGAAGCATCTACAAGTCCATCTAGAAATATGTACTCAATCAGACTACAAAGATCTTTATATGGATTGAAGCAATCCGGACGCATGTGGTATAATCGCTTAAGCGAATATCTATTGAAAGAAGGATTTGATAATAATCTTATATGCCCATGTGTTTTTATTAAGAAATCAGAATCCGGATTTGTCATTATTGCAGTTTATGTTGATGATTTAAATATTGTGGGAACTCCTGAGAAGATCTCAAAAACCGCTATATATTTAAAGAATGAATTTGAAATGAAAGATCTTGGCAAAACAAAATTTTGTCTCGGCCTGCAGCTTGAGCACTTGCCAAATGGAATTTTTATTCATCAGTCCATGTATACTGAGAAAGTCCTAAAGCATTTTTATATGGACAAATCTCATCCCCTGAGTACTCCAATGATTGTTCGAACACTTGATGTGAAGAAAGATCCATTCCGTCCTTGTGATGACGATGAAGAAATTCTTGGTCCTGAAGTACCATATCTCAGTACAATTGGAGTTTTGATGTATCTTGCAAATTGCACTCGACCAGATATTACATTCTCAGTTAATCTGCTTGCAAGATATAGTTCTGCACCAACTCGAAGGCATTGGAATGGCATTAAACATGTCCTTCGTTACCTTCATGGTACGGTTGATATGGGATTATTTTATCAACGTGGTTCAAGTCCAGAATTGATTGGGTATGCAGATGCAGGTTATCTTTCAGACCCACACAGAGGTAGATCTCAAACTGGATATTTATTTACTTATGGAGATACTGCCATATCATGGAAATCTGTTAAGCAGACACTATCTGCTACTTCTTCAAATCACTCAGAAATCATTACTATTCATGAAGCAAGTCGAGAGTGTATTTGGTTGAGATCAGTTAATCAACATATCCAGGAAAAGTGTGGACTTCCCATGATCGATAATAGCCCAACAATCTTATATGAAGATAATACTGCTTGTATCACTCAAATCAGAGGAGGATATATCAAAGGTGACAGAACCAAACATATTTCACCGAAATTCTTTTATACTCATGAACTTCAAGAAAAAGGTGAAATTGATGTCAAGCAGATACGATCTAGTGATAATCTGGCAGATTTATTCACAAAGGCGTTACCAACTTCCACATTCAAGAAAATTGTGCATAACATTGGAATGCGAAAACTCAAAAATCTTTTGTCATGCACTTTTCAGGGGGAGTAAATGTGCTGATTGTACTCTTTTTCCTTCGCTGAGGTTTTGTCCCACTGGGTTTTCCTCTGCAAGGTTTTAATGAGGCAATTTTAAAGCATTTGTGGATACATAAGAAGACTGTACTCTTTTTCCTTCGCCATTGGTTTTTCTTCCCACTGGGTTTTTACTTGGCAAGGTTTTAACGAGACAGATTCCTTATTGGCGGTCATTCAAGGGGGAGTGAAATGAACGAACGAAATACAGCCGCCCCCCTGTCTCACCACTAAATTATGTGAATGATCCCACCACTATTATTTTAAATTCTGCATAGTGACTTGTATAGTAACTTGCATAGTAATTTCAAAGCCTATAAATAGGGGCTTCAGTTGTAATGAAATTCATAAAAAAAAAATAGAGAGAGAAAGAAAGTTTCAATTCTTAAGAGTTTCAGAGAGAATTTCTTATTTCTCTTTTGCAATAGTAGTTCCTTTCTTTAAGTTTCATAACACAAAAAAAAAACACACACACATCGAATTAATGAGGTCACGCAAGCATACAAGCTTTTCCTTTCCGTGTATCATTAAAAAAAGTAGTTGACATGTCAATTTAATTCATGCCTCGTACAATTGTCATATTTTTCTAAATAATTTTCATATCATTTTATCCTGTCTTTTTATTTAACATAAATACATTTACAATTGTCATATGTTTCTAAATAATTTTCATATCATTTTATCCTGTCTTTTTATTTAACATAAATACATTTAAATTAATTAACATAAATACATTTATTTAACATAAATACATTTTATCAAGCATAATTAAACATAAATACATTTAAATTAATCATTACAATTTTTTCAAATCAATCATTTACTTTTCTAAATTTTCAAACAAAAATTAAATAATAATTGAACTTTTTCAAATCTTAAAATAAAAATAATATTATAACAATATTTTAATTTTATAATATTTTTTATTTAATTTTTTCCTCTTATTTCTCAAAACTCTACTATTTTACTACTATTCACAAGTTACCTTTTTATTATTCACAAAATTCTTATATCATTTATCTCCAAAGATCCTTTATCTTCTTCTAACTCCTTTAAGAGCATCCGCATTACATGAGCCCCTTAAATGGGTTCATTCCCTAAATTATAGGGGTTGCTTTGAGATTTTATCCCAAAACAAGCCCACATCCAAATCTTCATTTTGGATGATTCTTTAGAGGGTGCTACAGTAGTAGGGAGCCATTGTAGCTCTCTATCCCCAACCCCTGTCCTTCCATCCATGCCATTTGCCCTTGCGATTTCGTCTCTCCATTTCTTTCTCAACATTCATCTTCCCGTCACAACTCCTCCGTCATTGTCTATAATAAAATCCACGCACACACTTGGGCTCCTCTCTCTCTCTCTCTCTCTCTCTCTCTCTCTCTCTCTCTCTCTCTCTCTCTCTCTCTCTCTCTCTCTCTCTCTCTGGGGTTTTCGCCTCCCATTCACCATTATTTTTACTCCTCTATAGTTTGCTCGTATTGCTAAATACTCCATTGCTTTTGTGTATTCTATTTGAGTCTGATTTTAATTTCGAACCCAAATGTTAGGATTTTGAATTTTGGATGAGGGTGCCATTGAAGAGCATCTACGTTGAGCTCCCTAATCTGTTACTTGTAACCTATTGATGAATTTGTGATTTTGTTGTGATATGCATGACTAAGCTGCTAACTCCAATTCCATCTGTGATGTCCATAAATGACATGCTTGTGTTACTCATTATATAATCTGAGAATGTTCAAAATTCGAAAATCCTGAATTTTTTTTCTCCTGTATTTTTCGTACTACCTCTCATATTTTGTTGTTAATCTAATTGAAGGGTTATCAATTTGTTGCTTGAGCATGTTATCTTGTTCTTGAATTGAGTTGTTCACTCTCAGTTTGAGTTGTTATAATTATGCGTGTTGTTTGGATGGATTGATATAATTATGTTTGCATTTTGGGTTGTTTGCATGTTGTTTGGACTGGTTGTTAAACATTTACACCATTACTTGACCATATTGGTTACTTATATATGAACTCAGCCAAGTTATGATAAAACCTAGAAGTCTAACTTTGAATAATTCAGGATTTTAGTATTGAATGTTCTCTTCCTTTGGGTTGTTGTATATCGGACTACCACATGTATTTTAAGTTGTAATATATTAAATTTATAATATAGTAATAATTTACAATATGCGAGATTAAGATGGTTTTTTTTTTGGGCTTCACAGTTCATAGTTCTTTCATTGTTTTCTAAACAATGTTAGGCTTGCTGCCATTTGTTGGGGTTGAAAGTAAGCATGAACATGCTCATGAGTTAAGCGATTCAAGAATGTTAAACTTGATGTCATTTGTTTAGGCAGGGACGCATTGCATGAGCATAGTGTGATGACATTTGCATGAACAACTATGATGCCATTGTTTAAACTTGATGCCATTTGTTTAGCATAAACATAGTGTGATTATTTGGGTTGTATTGCATTGCTGTCATTGCATGCATTTTGTGATTTTTTTGGTTTATGCCTTCCTACAATCTTTCGATTATGTGATATGAATTCTTATTGATTATATACTTGTTATTAAGATCATTTTATAATGGATGTTTAATGTAAGGCTATGATGAGTGGGATTAATTCATAATGTTTAGGCAGGACGTCATTGATATGACAGGGTAATCCATGAACCTCGTAAGACTACCAACTGATAACTGAGGTTCACGATTTTGCAATCGTTCATGTGTACCTCTTGTCTTATGTATACTATTAAGTGAAAATAACATTCTTAAGCCTCAATTATTACACAGATTTTAGGATGTTGGGTATTATTTTGTATGTGATATATTGATATTTGTCTACAAATTTGAAGCAAAACAAAAGATAATACTACCTAATGCCTGGAGTCAAGTAGTGGCACTATTAGTAAATCATGTTCAATAAACAATCGATGCAATGAATACCTAATATGTTATTGTGATATTAAAGCATGATAATACTATAGATACAAGTCGATTAAATACATAAGATACAAGTCTCAATAGACATCCAAAGTAGACATCATCTAGAAATTGATCTAAAGAGGCATAAGCGAAATCTAGAAAAATATAGTTTTCTTATTTGTATTTCAATATCGTGATTAATGGTCATTTGTATGTACTTTGAAAAACTCTAAGCATGGCGAGCTCTTTTTTTTTTGTAATTATTATTAGTTTGGATTCTTAATTTATTTCAATATATTTTTCTTTTTTGTGATTTTTGTTTTTCTCCATTAAAAAAAAATCCATTCGAAAAGAAGAATGTTTATTAGTCATATTAAATTTTTAACTATTCACATATTGGGATAAAAAAAAATAATTATACTGAATTTTTGGGATTTAATTAAAGTTAAAAAATACTTAAAATAGGAAATAGACAAAATAGTTAGTAGTTAACAATAAAAATAGAAGTGAGAAAAAAATAATCAAGATAGAATAAAAGAATTTATTTTGATAGAATAGAGAAATAATACGAAATGGGATGTATGAGGTTTTTAAAAGATGAGTAAAATTTAGAAAAAAAAAAATGTTAGAGAGTGTAACTTGTAGCTAAATTATAGGAAAAATGATGGGAAGCCAATGTGAATGCTTTAATAAGGTCAATGGTAATGCATGTTCATCCGGATTTCGGATTTGAAATTTTCTTCAATTTTTTTTTTTAAAAAATTAAAAATATTAAAAAATAAATAAAATTTTAAACCAGATCGAGTACAACCCAACTTGAATGAACAGGCCTAATCAATGGCCTATTGTCAAAGTGGTTTTTCACAATTATATTTTAACATCAAATTTTAATACAAATTATGGCTCTCATACAAATTAATAATTTTGGATCGTTTGAAAATGATTCCATTGAATTTTCCTTTTTTCTATGAAAATTATAAATTAGTAATTTTTGATTTATTGGTGGTAACGACTCTTAACTCCCAAGTACCCAAACAATTGCCGTTTACCATGGTAATGCATTTACATTTTCCAGATGCCACAGTTGAAGGAGACTCTCTTCCTTGTAATCTCAACCATTTAAGTATCATCCTCAGTATGACAAAATTCTCCCCCATCTCAGAAGACATAACCCTTATCCTTGCTTGTCGCAAAAGATGGTGCGTTAAAAAAATAGAACGACTTCAAAATCGATTTACGGATTCAGTGACGCAGAGGACCGCAATCAATAGTGTAATTGGTCGCATACCTGTGGCTATTTTACTTTCTAACATTATTTTTATTGATGGTGGAAAGGATTCGCCTGATAATAGTACTGTAACTTAAACTAGTTTTGTACATCTGTATATATATATATATATATATATATATGCAAGCTTGATTAGAGCAGTGATATTGGTTTTATCAAATTCTTCATTAAATATAAATTTAATAATTTATATTAAAAAATAATTCCATATTAGTCCCATCAAAATATAAATTTCTAACTTTGAGTTACAGTAAAATTAGTCAAACCTATCAAATTTGAAAAGTTGCTATTTACTCGTTAAACTATTTATTTAATATATTTAATTTTTGAATATTCTTTTCCTCCATTTTTTTTTTCTTTTTCTCCCTGTTATAACCTTGCATCTCCCAGAACAACACAGTCTCAAATTTGAGCTACATATTAGTAATTGAATTTATAGGAATTTAATAATGCGACAAATTAGCTTGTATTTAGATACGGCTTGTATTTAGATTATTATAATATTTTTTTATTAATTTAGTTTTAAAAAATTTTGTTAAAAATAATAATTTAAATATCAAATTAAATTATTAATATACATATGATTAGTATAATTATAAAATATAAAAAAATATTTAAAATTATTCTTTTAAAAAAAATATTATTATATTATTATTTTGATGAATTTAATAATAAGTTTAATATAGAGTTATAAATGTAAAAATATGTATTTTTTATCAAAATTATACTTTCTATTAAATTTTAATAATTTTTTTTTATGAAACCACTACCAATACTTTAGAAGGGAAAAATAGAGAGACGACCCAAACAATACTCTGACTGATCACAGATGGGATTTATATCCTATTAAAGCTGAAATGACACCATATATGAGTATAAAGGCCGATTTATTCTATTTTTAAGTTTAATATTTTTTAAGTTGGTGTATAGAGTATAATATTTATATTATTTAAGTAGTAATATTTAGGTTTTATTTATTTTTAAAAATGAGATGAAATAAGATTAGATAAAAGTTTAAAAAATAATAACATATTATTATAAAATATTTTTTAAATATTAATTTTAATTTAAGATTTAAAAAAGCTATTTTGAGATTTTAAAAAATTGAGCTGTTTATTTTATTATGTATAAAAACTTCAAAAATTAGAATGTTGAATTTAAGATAAGATGAGATGGTTTGCATATTATCCAGATTTTAAATTTTATTTTTTAAATCAGATTATATCATTTAAACCTTTTACCTGATATTGTATGGACCTTTTTTTTTTTTAACTAATGTCACATACTCCGGCGCCAAACTCAATTGTCCCACCCAACAACGATGGCAACGGGCTGTTCATCAAGAACATGATTGGAAAGCTCACATTATTGAGTTTATTTAGTGAACTGCATAGATACATATAATCTACTTTCTTTTGTGGGAAGGAAAATGTTACAACTTTAACTCAATTGATATTATCATTTTTTCACTTAAATTCAAACATATATACAATCCACCGGTCATGTAAATTAAGGTCGATAGTGAAAGCGTTTTATTTCTTCTCATTTTATTTTATCATAACAATTTTTTTAGATTTATATAAGAAATATAATAAATAATTTAATTTTTTCAAATTTTAAAATAATAATATTATTAAAAAATAATATTTTATTCAACTTTCAACTTTTATCTAAAATAATCTCGTATCGTATCGTTAACTAAATTGCACCTAAAACAAAGGAAGTTACGTAAAATTTAAAATTTAATCAATTAAACCTTAATATATTTTTATGAAATGGTAATATCAGATTGTGAAGTAGTCTTAGAAATAAAATTATTTTGGTATGACTAATTGGGACTTTGTGTCTTATCCGAAGTGATCACGGTTTCCCTTTTCATGAAGGTGAAATGTTTCCCACAGGAAGATCCAACGATCTGGAATTTTCTGTTCTTCTTCCATTGGCCGCTTTCAAGACATCAAAACTTGAAGTTGCTGTACCAACAAAAGCAGAGTTTATGGGAGGTTTTGGTGTTCGATTTGGCACGCAGGTAAAGAAATAGACTAACCTACTAACCGGAAAGCCCTGGTTGATGATGCTGATGCTCTAAATATTGTGGGCTACATTAATGTTATAGCTTTATCTCGACCCCGGCAATGGTGAAACCATCTTGAAACATCTGATCTCCACGTCGGTGATGAGTTGGTTAGCTTTTGAGGCACCCGAGTTAGGGGGCCGTTACTAAAGGAGGCGAGAGAGTGAGGACCAGGACATGACGGAGAGATGGTTATCTGTGTTCAGATGCAGTCATGCAACGATACATGTAGGTTTGGTGCAAGATGCTAATGCCAGATGATCCATTGGCAGGTTATAGAGAAGGGTTTCATGTCAATTCAAGACTGCATTCTTTTAAAAGCTGCATTGTAGAAGAAAGTTTTCTCATACACGGGAAAATTAGTTCCCTATAATGGCGTTTGTTCAATAACATACCTCCACTAGCTATTCGAAAAACACAGAATGTTACATCGTTTATGACCCAAAATATTAATAATAATAATAATGATAACAATAAAGAAAGAAAGGACTCAAAGAACAGATGGAGAATAGTCATACAAAAATCCCAATCACATTCTCTCTGAAAAGTGAAGAAAAGATTAAAAGAAAAGAAGCTTTAAATATGAAACAGTGGACATTAAACAATACAACATCCAACTACAGATCAAAGTTATATACTTTATAGTGTAGAAGGATTATACAACAAGATGTCAAGCAATCTTCTTCCCAGCGCAGTTAATGAAGCATCATCTTCAGTCAGTCAATTCCATGCAGGTGGATAATGTTCTAAAGACGAAGTCTTGCGAGGACGTTGTGCTGTAGTTCAAATCAAGGTTGTGGAGCTGTTCCATGAGCTGAAAACGTCTTTCTTTGAAGAAATCAAGACGTGTTGTCAATTCAACCAATGTAGAAGATGACGCAGATGGATGTCTTGAATACTCCATCTGAAACCAGGTTACAGAATCAATATCAAGGTATAATTTGAAAGGTAGATATCAATCAAGGAAATACTTGATGGAAATCTGAAAACAATGCAGATGGAAAAATTGGAAATAATTTCCAATGCAGAGTTGTAAAAATTGATGGCTTTCTTCATAGTTAGTGTTGGATTCACAAGATAACTTCTCAAATCAAATTAAGTCAATGAAGAATAGCTTTATTGTCCAATAAAGTGAGAAAAAATGGTTTTTTTTTTTTTTGCGGGGAAGGGGAGGGGAGGGGAGGGTTTATGGCGGCTTATAGAATTTTATTAGGAGGGGATGGTGGAGTTTTGAAAATCATCTCCATGTGGCTAGAGAGGGTACCAGAATCAAATTTTGGCATGATGTTTGGTGTGGAGATCACACTCTTGATAGGGCCTTTCCAACTCTCTATCGTGTTGCAGCTAACAGAGATACTTTTATGGCAAACTTGCGAGTATTTTTTATAGTTTTCACCAATGGAATGTCATATTTAATAGGAATATTCGTGATTGGGAATTGCACACCATTTCAGAAATTTTCGGGTTGATATACTCCGCAGGAAACACTATGGTACAAGGGAATAAGATGCAATGGAGGTCCAATGGCAACAAAAAGTGTACAATCAATGCGTATTAAAAAATGTTGGTACCACAAGGTAATGTTCCCTTCCCTTGGAAGGATATTTGGAAGTCTCGTGTGCCTTCTAAAATAGCTTTCTTATATGGATTGCTACTCTTAGGAAGATTTTAATCAAGGACAACTTGAGGAAGAGGGGGCTCATTGTGATGGATTGATGTTATTTGTGTAAAAAGCATAGAGAATCAGTGGATCACTTATTATTGCATTATGAGATGGCAAGGGTGCTGTGAGATGAGATCTTTAGAAGAGTTGATGTCGCTTGAGTAATGCCATTGAGGTGGGTTGATTGACTGTCTTGTTGGAACGAGATTCAAGGCTATCATCAAGTGGCTCAATGGACAGCTTTACTGTCCATAATCCTTCTTTTATTATATTCTTCTATCCTTATTTTGTGTTTTCTAAATTTACATAGGCTTGTAACAGTTATCATATTTCATAGAGTATAGTTTCCATATAGGCCTAGAATCATTGGAGATGTACTTTTTTTCCATGTAAAGCTCTCTTGTAAAGTGCACATATAATATACGAATCACTCAAGGCCAATTCTCTTCGAACATTTTCATACACAAACTTTGTATCGTGACAGAGAGTCACAGTGTAGAAGATGATTCTGCTGTGCATTATGTGGTGCACTTGGTCGAAAAGGAATGAGCGGTGCATTGCAGATAGGGAGCGCACAATGGCGAAGCTTCAAAATTTTTTTGTACACACATTATTACTTTGGTTTTCAACCATTGTGCTTAATGGAAATGTTGAACTCAAGATTTCAAGTTTCGTGTAAATCTACACATGGATTTTGATGATAAAAAATGAATTCAAAGAATAAATGAGTCTCAAGCTCAAGTTGTCCACACAATACAATCAAGCACATCAAGGAACCAAGCATAAACAAAAAGGGAACAAGTTCACATTATAGTCATAGAATAATATTATAAATCTCTTAAAAATTCGAAATTAGGATTGAAATTCAAAATTAATATTTTATCATAAAGTATTAAAATACATTTTTCACATGTGCATGAATATTTTGAAAATTAAATTTGAAAAATTTGAAAGATGATTGATTGTCATCTTTCACATGTGCATGACATGATTAAAGGTTTGAACTTTGAAAATATTAAGATGATTGATTGTCATCTTTCACATGTGCATGACATGATTAAAGGTTTGAACTTTGAAAATATTAAAATGATTGATTGTCATCTTTCACATGTGCATGTTTCATTTGAATATTTTCAAAAGTGATAGATGATTTTCTTGACTTATGCAAAAGGTAGATGTCTTTGTTTGAAAATTTTGAAAAGTAAAGTGTGCTCCTTTTGTCATATGCAAAAAGTAAAAGATTAGATTTGAAATTTTTAAAAAGTAAAGTGTGCTCCTTTTGTCACCTGTAAAAAGTAAAAAGATTAGGTTTGAAATTTTTGAAAAGTGAATGATGATGTTTTTGACATGTGAGTCTTTTTAAATTTGAATATGAAGTCTCATATGCCTATAAATAGATCATTTGAGAGCTTCACATTAACAACACCAAGAGCATACAACATTCATTCAAAGTTTTCATTCTCTCTTCTCTAAGCATTGAGCCTTAACCCTTGTTTATTTTGAGAGATATAGTTTGTACTGTATTATTTTTATTTCACTCATTGAGGAGTGTTTTCTGATAGCCTACCCACTATCAATTCTTGTATCAGTAAAAGAGTGTGTATAACCCTTGTGTGTGTAGAAGTTATTCTACACGGGGAATAGTTAAATCACCAAGTGTGAGGTGATTGGAAGTGTAGAAGGTGTTCTACATGGGGAATAGTTAAATCACCAAGTGTGAGGTGATTGGAAGTGTAGAGGGTATTCAACATGGATTCTTTGGAGCGGTGCTGCTCAAAGGTGTAATAGGTTTCTATCTCCACCTAAAAGAGATTGAATAGTGGATTTGGGGATCCTCAAGGAGTAGTTTGAGGCGAGGACGTAGGTAGTGGGACCGAACCTCGTTAACATACTGAGTTTGCTTCTCTCTTACCTTTACTCTTTATATTTATTACTGTTTCATATTTTGTT
Organism: Platycarya strobilacea; assembly: GCA_036898215.1. NCBI lineage: Eukaryota > Viridiplantae > Streptophyta > Magnoliopsida > Fagales > Juglandaceae > Platycarya > Platycarya strobilacea. The sequence goes on from CM072550.1 coordinate 29,970,131, forward strand.
TATATTTTATATTGTATACTTGATTTATAATTGTTAATTTTTTAATACAACTCGATTCACCCCCCCTCTTGTGTTAGTCATCTGGGCAACAGGAAACAATATTCATGACTTGATCTTATCCATAATCTATCGATCCTAGAATGTAATTTAGGTGTTTTTTTATATACCTCTTATGTACACGAGCTATGTCTATTTCATTCGTACTAATAAAATTTACCTCTTACTTATAAAAAATAAAAAATAAAAAGGTAATTGAACGGCTTTATTAGGAAGTGTCAAAGATTTATCATGAAGGAATGCTTGCCTGCACTGCTCTGGAAATAGAAGGACGTTGGCAGAAGAATCATCGAGTTTTCAAATGCATGTCATTCTCAGTGAATAATTTCTTTTATAAGTCATTCTCGATGAATTATAAACCCAAGATACAACAATATGGGAAGGCAAAAACTTGTGGATTGTTGAGAACCATCAGAGAAGCAAGGAGCAAACCAATTTCCAACTACAATAGCCCATTTTCAAGGAGAATCACATGGCTTTCGAGTGTGCATTTCTCATATTACTGAGGAATGTGCTATGAGAAGGATGGATGGCAGATGCTATGCTGGATGTGATAGCTTTAGTCAATGTGTCCAAGTTGTACGGGGTACAGGATCTTCCTGGTTCTTGGACGTGGCTTAGTAAACCTATATGATAAGAAAAGATAAAACAGATCATGTAAATTACAAAGGTAGACAATATACTTACCTAGTATACTCCCACCCATAATAAAACAAAAGAAAAAAAAACTCCAGGATACATATTTTGTTTAAAGACCAAACTTGTTTACAAGTAATGAGGTCATTTTCTGGATGGGTCTCAAACCACCCTTAGATTAATGAGATTTATTATTATCATTATTGGCACGAGGGTGCAGGCCCTAGACAAAGAGTTTCTTACAAGTGCACCTCAAATAATTCAAAAGAAAAATCCCTCAATCTGATGACCCCTAGAAATTATTTACACCTAATAGAATTTGAACGTCCTTAGACCTAGAAAGAGCATACTCCCAAGTCCAAGGCCTCTACCACTTAAGCCAACCCCTAGGGTTTTTAGATTAATGAGAAATAATACGAGTAAAGAAAGAAAACAGTCAAACAAATCCGAGAGAGACAGAAGCAAAAGAAACTAAAAGGCCAGTGCTACGTATCCCTATCAATTTCATCCCGATCCCATCCTGCTTTCTCCTTTTTTTAAGTTTTTTTATATTATTTTTACGTAAGTGTTTTAAAAAATATATATTTTAAGATGTTAAAAAAATTATGTAAAATAAATGTATTATTTTACATGATTTTCTTAACATCTTAAAATATTTTTTAGAAATATAAAAAAAAATCACAACATTATTTAAAAACGCTTATTTAAAAATCACATAAAAAACTAAAAAAGAAAAGGAAAGCGGGATGGGATCGGGATGGTTTGGGACAGGGTAAATAGCATTTCTCAAACTAAAAATAAGATGATGAACTATGCAATTGTTAGCATCTCTTCTCATGAAATCCAATCGAAAAAAACTATGATCATATCAATTGTGATTAATGAAAACTTGCAAAACTTACCCCCGGCCCTCTGTTTCCGGTCATGATTATAATATGCAAGAGTTGTATCAAAATATTGCTGAAGAAATCTCCTGCATTTATCAAACATGCATATATAGTAAGAACGCAAGTTGAAAAAGTTTTGAGACACCACATTGCAGCATCTTCTATGGTCACCTGAAAGAAATTTAACAACCCTATTTTTTTTTATACACTGGTATTTAACAAAATGGAAACAGAAACATATATATCAATGTTGATAAAAGGATACAATACAATTGATACGTCTAGATGATCAGCACGTAGACTTCACTATAATACTAGTTCTAAGCCCAATTAACTCAAAAATGTGCACACCTTCATAATTTGAAAAATGTTATGTTCAAGGAGTCCTGGATTTTCAAAAGAGACATTAAAGTTAGGTGCAAGCTATATACCCAGGGTGATCAGTCAGTTGTCCAGTTTAGGGTGTCAAAGTACTGACAGCCCCAACCCAAGTATTCCTTCTTTACATACTCCTGTTTCTCAGATATCTAATTAAAGTTTCGCGACTTCCACTACTGCCTTAACTACATCTACTTACATCTCTTACAATCTCTTCTTGTCTTCTACCTCCATCACTGTCATTGAATTCTGACTCATGCATTGCAAGCACAAACATTCCATAACTCTCCATTCCAAATTTATTAATTCTTGAAACACAACTCCAAGGGATTGGCTCAAGTGGTGAAGGCTTTGGTCTTGAGGTATCACTCCCTTCAAGGTTCAATGTTCAATATCTCATGAGTGCAAACAATCCTTTGGGGCCACACCCCCTAGTGAAAAGTCAGCAATTTAAGTAGTTCTGTGTGGAAAAGCTTCTGAGGGTGTGGTGCATGAGACCGTGATTTATTCTGCAAGAATGGGTTCGAAGGGCCCTAGTTTGGAATGTAAGAGTTTTATTTAAATTATGTGTTTCACACACCCATCTTATCAGTTTGAAATAGTTCAAAACATTATCAGTTAATATTTCAGTTATGATGAAAGAAGAATTACTCCTAAAAGATAAAATTACAACTTTATATCTCTGGTTATAATCAAACACAAACTCTTAAATTTTTTGATGGTCGGAAGTCTATAATTAGTACTGAGAGGTTTAAGGGTTCTCACCTACAACATTAGAGTGCCTCTAGCCATCAGAAGACACTTGTGAGATAAAAATTATTAAGGTGATCCTTATCTCATAGTCAGATCAATTCTTCATCAATCAAATGGAGAAATATACGTTTCTCATATTGTTGTTTTATTATTGTAGATTATAGAAAATCCAAGATCCAATTATTAATGTCATGTTAAAATATTTAACATGTGGTATCAGAATTTTAGATTATAGATTTGTTATGATCTCGATAAAATATACAATAATATATTTTTGCTGTAATTTTATCATGTCATAAAAGACATGAAAGAGCGATACATTGCATTCACAATATACTTCGATTTAAAGAATATTTATTTATTGTATTGTGCATCTACTTGATCTTTCATATATTGTTTACAATGTACGTGGATAAAAGAATATGAGATAGGTTCCATAGAGAAATAAGAAACCATGTGAACCGATGCATGCCTTTGTAGCCCATGTATTGAGAAAGCCGCTGGCTATGGCAGAACCATGTGAGTCAATGTGCAGTCGCTACATATGTGAGTAGCCGTTGGCGTTGGCATGATGGCCGGTGGCTGAACACGCCAGTGATGTAAAAGCGGTGGCTAGGCGGCATAGTGGGTGTGAAGTCCCGAATGGGTGCCGCCCCAGCCCATTAAGGTTCCAATCAACTAAAAAAGAGGTCGGCACCACGAGGAGGCTGAGGACCTCCTCGTCGGCATCTCTATAACGGCGGCAGGGGCTCTCTAGCCTCCTGGCCATGGCTGTTAATGCCAAAAACAATGAACAAAAAAAATGAAAGGCCTGAAAGTCACCGACGGTAGGAGATCAGCATCTCCTCATCGCCGGTGACATCCGTGGCCGCAGCTGAAGGCTGCGGCATCTGAACCTTGAAGGAGTCGGCGGTTGTATGCCTATAGCTATTGAAGTCTTAAGGTTGAAGATGATACCTAGGGTTTTAGTTATGGTAATAAGGGCTGGGCCATTTGGGCCGGGCTATGGACTCTAGCCCAGTCCATAAAGGAAAGAAGCCAAGGGCTGAATGGGGTACTATTGTGGCCCAGCCCAATAAAAGAAACAAAAGAAAGGGAATGGGAGAACAGTTGGGCCGAGCCATGGGCTCTAGCCCAATCCGAAACCAAGGGCTGAATAAGGCAAGCCCGACCCAGGTCAACAGAAAAAGTTGACCATTCAATGATCTCGGTCTTAACCGGGTTTCATGAACCGATCCAATTCCGAGTCAAACCAGTCAGAATAAAATAAATTTTTTATTATTATTTTATTTATAGATATTAAAAAAAATTAAAGTTTTGCTTTATTATTCTCTCTCTTACATGCATATTTTATTATTATCTGTATGTATTTAAATTTTATACATGTTATTAAAAGTGTATTAAATTTTCTGTATATGTTATTATTGGTATAAACATGTGTTAAAATTTATTTTCCATGCATATTTTATTGTTATGCACATTTATAAAATTTTATTAAAGTTATAGACACGTTATTAAAGTTATCTACATGTATATATGAAAAGTTTATTAAATTCTTATATATGTTGTTATTGTGATTTTTTTATAAAATCTATTTTGGTTTAAACACGAAAAGTTTTATAATCTTTGCTGAGAGAGTGTGGATATGTACAAATTAAGGCGATTCTGTCTAGGAAATTAGAAATTCTAAGTGTGTCTGTTGTAAACCTCCAATCTTTTCTGAAAATTTTGAAGTTCTGTCTAGAAAAGAATAATCTTTTTTGAGAACTTATTTAGTAAGTATTATTCATACCTGCAGTAAAATTCATCAAAGTTTATATTTTATGCATATTATTATTATCTATATTTGTATGCATATTATTATTGTGAACTATCTATTTTGGCTCTTATTATTATGCCATGTATATCTAATATGAGATAAATAATTTATATCAAAATAAGAAAAGATTAGTTGCCCAAACGTACAAGATTTTCTTAATTTTTTATGACAAATCATTAAACTCATAGTAAGGTAGATATGATGGAGGGAACACCTTGTATGTCAAGACCTACTCCCAAATGAGGGTTTTGATGACATTACTAGTTTATTTATCAAAAGTAAGATTGGAGGGAACACCTTGTACAACAAAATCTACTCCCAAATGAGGATTTTGATGACACTACTAGTTTTATCCATAAAAGTACAGTTGAATGGAACACTTTGTATATCATAGTTTACTTTTAATGGAGAATTCTGATGATACAGCTAGTTCATTCACAAAATTTAATACCAAAATGAACACTTAGTGTGTTAAGATCTACTCCCAAAAGAAGGTCTTGATGACATTACTAATTCATCCATAATTGTTTAAATTCTTATTACAGTTTATAAGTGTCTAAATCAAAATATTATATGATAAATATTATTGCCAGATTACAAATCTTAATATGAAAGTAGAAAAGTCTTTCATTGTTCAATTTATTATGAACTTATTGCCACGTTGGTATGGTCCATTCCAGATGCATTATAATGTTGTTGCCCAGATGACTAACACAAGAGGGGGGTGAATTGGGTTAGATTATAAAAATTAACACTTATAAATCAAATACACGATATAAAATATAAATAGAATATAAAGTAGTAAGAAATATAAAGAGTAGGGTAAGAAGAAGCAAACTCAGTATTTTTACGAGGTTCAGCCCCACTGCCTACGTCCTCGCCTCAAACTACCCCTTGAATAGCTCAAATTCACCATTCAATCTCCTTTAGGTGGAGATAGAAACCTATTACACATTTGAGTAGCACCGCTCAAAAAAATTCGTGTAGAACACCCTCTACACTTCCAATCATCTCACACTTGGTGATTTAACTATTTATTGTGTAGAACACTTTCTACACACACAAGGGTTATACGTACCCTCCTACAAATACAAGAGTTGATAGTGGGTAGACTATCAAAGTACACTCCTCAATGAGTGAGATGGAAATAATACAGTACAACCTATATCTCTCTAAAAAATAATAAGAATTAAGACTCAAAATTTTAGAAAAGAGAGACTGAGAGCTTTAAAAGAATGATGTAAAACTTAGCAATAGATGTATAAGCTCTTGTTGTTGTGATTTTTGCAAAACACAAGTGAGCTATTTATAGGCAAATGAGTCTCACTCAATCATCTTTCAAATTCAAAATTTAAATTTTGATAAAGTCATTGCATATGTCATTCAATTTTCAAAATTCAAATTTTTGAATGAAGTCATTGCATATGTCATACACATGTAAAATATAATTTTTGAAAATAAAGTTTTTAATGAGCTCATTGCATATATCATGCACATGTAAAATATAATTTTTCAAATTAAAGCATTTTTTATGTCATACATATATCATGCTTATGTAATGTATAAAAAAATGCAATTTAATACTTTATGAGAAAATATTATTTTTTTGACCCTTAATCTAATTTCGAATTTTATCAAGAGATGTACAAAAATAATTTATGAGTTTCATTTGTAAACTTGTTCATTTATACTTGATGTGCGCTTCGCTCCATTGCGTAAATAATTTAAACTTGAAACTTGAATATATTTGTTATCATCAAAAGCTATACGTAAATACGAAATTTGAAACATTGGATTCAACAATCTCCTCATTTTATATGATGACAAATACTTAGTAGAATTTTGAAACCTGCAGTAATGCTTAAACTCCCTTTGAGAATATACGTTAGTTTTTCAATCAATAGATAAACATAATTCCAGTATATATAACAGAGTTAAAAATCTAAATATTTACATCTAAAACTTCTCCCCCTTTTGGTATCATAAAAAACAAAATCAAAATTAGCTCAATAAGACATCTTCCTTCAATAATTAATAGACAAATAAAACGGTGCGTTAATAGAGACTATAGAGAATTCGGTGCGAAGCCACACGTGTTCAACAAAAACTGCAAAAGTTGATGTCTAACTCCCGTGTCCGACAAAAACTGTAAAATCTGGAGGCCTAGCTCTGTCAATTCGGTGCGGAAGGAAATTCAAATCTGCTTGACGTTGTTGACAAATAAGATATGTAGAGATTTGAAAGTTTTCGGTTTCTGTTTAAATGACCATTTTCACCCACCGAATGCTAAAACAAATCTCACATTGCTCATTGATCAAGTATCTGTTTATCCAAAACGATAGAATGGTGGAGAAAATCTCTTCTGATAATCTTCTGGATTTGAATCAGGAACCGTCTCAACCAGTCATTTTATCTCCTGATGTTGTCAATACCATGATAGAAGCAGAGATGCATTTTTCTAGTAGGACTGATTCTAAGGTTATTGCAGCATCAAGAACTCTCATTGCTCAATATGCTGCCTCTGTTATAACCATGTCTCGGAGATTACTAGCGAGGGCAAATGAGGTTGATCGACTTAACAATCAAATATCTGTTCTGCATCAAAAGCTTGCAAATAAAGGTAGAAAGAATAAAAGGCTAAAGCAAGAAAATAAAGATATGATGGAATTAGCTCATGTTCTGAAACATCGAATAGAGAAATCAGAACGAGTGAGAGTTCAAGCACAGAGTCAACATCAGCAGATAATGGCAGCATTTCACGAGAGAAATAGAGACAATTTGCAATAAATCTCGCTAGTTTAGCTAGCTAACTTTTGAAAATATGCATCCAGCATATCTTGTAAACTTGACTAAGTAAGATTTGAAGAAATGATAGTTTGTCTTGTACTTATTACCATCTCTATAAGAGCAGCTATCAGTTTTATCTAAATCGCATCAAGTCTTCTTCTCATCTCTGTAATTTATCTTCATTCCTGTACTTCAAATTTTCAATGGTTCATCAATATCCTTTCAGTACTCCTCGTCATTAAAATATGATGTATTCTTTACCTTAGTCCCAAACAGTTTTTACCTTTGTCGTAGGTGCCATGAAGCAACAAAACACTGATTTGGCTAATAAATCAGATCATAATGCCATTTACGAGCTTGTGAGTCTCAAAACTCGATACTCATCGTTTGTCACTTTTTCCACTCGGTTGCAATCCAAAACCCGCAAGATAGAGAAGTTTAATGAGAAGATCGATGTTCTTCAACGATTTGTTCAAGAGTCTAACAGAAAAATAGTAGACTTAAAACAACAGAATAAGGATTTAAAATCCTTGCTTGCCTCCTCATTTCGATTGTCTAATCCTTTAGATAAGGATGGCATGATGATCTATGAGGAGCAAATGCATTTGAATGATAAGGCTAAATGTCTCAAGTTTCTGTAAGTCATTTGAGATAATGGAATAAAAATCTCTAGCAGATATTCATGGCATGCATCATTCATATTTCTCTTCTAATCATGCATAGTCTATCTTCTGGTAGGGGTTTTATAAAAATGTCTACCAATTGATCGTGTATGCTTGTGAATTCTAGTATAATATCACATTTCTGCACATGATCTCTAAGAAATTGACATCTAATTTCAATATGTTTAGTCCTAGAATGTTGTATTGGATTCTTTGAAAGATTTATAACATTAGTATTATCATATTTAATAGAAATATGATTGTACATAAGTTTAAAATCCTCAAGTTGTTGCTTCATATAAAGAACTTGAGCACAACAACTACCTGCAGTAACATACTCTGCCTCAGCAGTAGACAATACAACAGAATTTTACTTTTTACTAAACTATGAAACAAGTGCATGACCTAAAAAATGACATGTTTCACTAGTACTTTTTCGATCAACTTTACAACCAGCATATTCGACATCTGAATAACTAATAAGATCGAAAGAAGTGTGCTTAGGATACCATAACCATAGGTCAATGGTACCGGCAAAATATCTAAAAATACGCTTGACTGCAATCAAATGAGATTGCTTTGGAGATGATTGAAAACGTGTACATAAACATACACTAAACATAATATCAGGTCTACTAGCTGTCAAATATAATAAACTACCAATCATACATCGATATACCTTTGAGTCAACTGGCTTACCGCTTTCATCTTTATTAAATTTAGTGGTTGGACTCATTGATGTTCCAATTACCTTCGCACCTTCCATCTCAAACTTTTTGAGTAACTCTTTGATATATTTTGACTGATTAATGAATGTTCTACTTTTTGCTTGCTTGATTTGCAATCCAAGAAAAAAATTAAGTTCTCCCATCATGCTCATTTCAAATTCTTCCTGCATGCTCTTAGCAAAATCTTGACACATATTTTCATTAGTAGCACCAAATATTATATTATCAACATAAATTTGAACTAGAAGAATATTATCATGTTCATATTTGATGAAAATAGTTGTATCGATCTTTCCTCTTGAAAAACCTTTTTCAATCAAGAAATCACTGAGCCTCTCATACCAAGCTCTAAGAGTTTGTTTGAGTCCATATAATGCTTTTACAAACTTAAAAACATGATTAGGAGAAATATGATTTTCAAAATCTGGAGGTTATTCAACATATGCCTCTTCATTTATAAAACCATTTAAGAAAACACTTTTAACATCCATTTGAAAAAGTTTGAAATTTTTATAATATGCATATGTAAGTAACATTCAAATAGCTTCTAATCTTACGACAGGTGCATACGTTTCATCATAATCGATTCATTCCTCTTGATTGAAACTTTGGGCTACAAGTCGAGCCTTGTTTCTAGTGATGATTCCAGACTCATCTTTCTTATTTCTAAAAACCCATAGCTAGAATCCATGATTCATCAATAAGTGCTTCATCAATATTTTTGGGTTCAATTTGAAATAGAAAAACAGTGTGATTACAAATATTTCTAAGAGATGATCGAGTACTTACACCTCATGAAGGTTCTTCTATAATTTGTTCCACCGGATGATCTTTCACGTATTTCCACTGTTTGGTTGCATCTTGTACTAAATCTTGATGATCTTTCCTGATGTATCTATGTTGGACTTCCTCTATTGTATTCTCTTTATCAAGATTAAGACTATTTGTGTTATTTGTACCTTCTGATTCTTCATCAATAGATTTCTTGAAGAGTAGAGAGTTAGATTCATCAAATACTACATGCATAGATTCTTGTACAGTCAAAGTCTTTTTATTTAATACTCTATAAGTTTTACCATTTGTTGAATACCCAAGGAAAGATACATTTATCAAATTTTGCATCAAACTTTCCTAAATTATCTCTGTCATTGAGTATAAAACATTTGTATCTAAATACATGAAAGTAACTAATGTTGGACTTTTTCTCATTCCAAAGCTCATAAGGAGTTTTATCTAATTTAGATCTTAACATAACTCTATTTATAACATAACATGCAGTACTTACCGCTTCGGCCCAAAAATAACTAGGTAAGTTATTTTCATTAAGCATTGTTCTTACCATTTCTTGAAAAGATCTATTCTTCCTCTCTACTACCCCATTTTGTTGAGGAGTTCGAGGAGCAGAAAAATTATGTAGAAAATCATTTTCATTACAAAAAGACTCAATATCTTTATTGACAAACTCTTTCCCCCTGTCACTTCGGATGTTTGAAATAGTATAGCCCTTTTCATTTTGAATTCTCTTACATAGCTTGGTAAAAGCATTATGTACCTCATCTTTATGAGCGAGAAAAATTACCCAAGTATATCTAGAGAAATCATCAACAATAGCAAATGCATAACATTTTCCTCCCAGACTCGCAACTTTCTTTAGTCCAAAAAGGTCTATGTGTATTAGTTGCAAAGGTCTAGTAGTGGAAATATGTTTCTTGATTTTGAAATAAGTTTTTGTTTATTTACCAAACTGGCATGCATCACGGATTTTATCTTTAAAAAAGTTTGTTTTTGGTAAACCTCTCACAAGATCATTTTTTTAAAGTTCAGAAATAAGTTTCATGTTTACATGACCTAACCTTTTATGCCATAACCAACTATTTTCATGTTGAGTTGATAAACAAAAAGTATCTTTTGAGATAATTTCTTCAAATTCAATTGTATAAACATTATTGTTCTAAGAGTAATAAAAAAAGCATTGCAATCATGGCTATTCAAAATAATGCACTTATCATTTTTAAAGGTAACTATAAATCATTTATCATATAATTGACTTATATTTAAAAGATTATATTTTAGACGTTTAACAAGTAGAACATCTTCAATTATGATAGAAGACTTTTTACCAACTTTACCTATTCCCACGATCTTCCCTTTTGAATTATCTTCAAATGTCATGTGTCCTTCTTCTTTAGGAGTGAGATCAATGAACTTAGTTTTATCTCCTAATGAACTTAGTTTTATCTCCTGTCATGTGTCTTGAGCATCCGCTATCCAAAAACCATCTTGTTTTACTTACGGAAGACTTCATGCATACCTACAAAAATAATTAAAATAATTTTTCTTGGTACCCATGTTTTTTAGGTCATTTATTTATTAGTGTTAGAAGAAATAAGATTCTTTAGTACCTATATGACCCTAATAGTCATTGTATGTTTTCTTCTAATAGGACAAGTATGATATTTATGACCATATCTATTGCAAAAAAAACAAATAACATGTAATATACTTGAAAAACTTGAGTGATTGTAATAATGTCTTTCTTTGACAAATCTATTTTTAGGAAAAGAATTTTGAAAATCTGGTTTTGATTTAATGGGTTTATCAAAAAACAATTATAGGATTTGAGTTTTTCTTTTGGCATGTATCCCAAATCTACCTTATCAAAAACACATCTTTGATTACCAAGAAGTTTTTCGAAATTTCTTTTTCCATTTGTGAAATTTTCAACAATCTTTTCTAAATCGGCTACTTTCTTTTTCAGTTCATCATTTTCATCTTTTCAAACTATATTTTCTTTTCTTAAAACATCAATTTCATTTATTAAAGAAGAATTTTTATTTTTCAAAGCAATATACTTAATACCCAATTTTTCAAATTCCTCATATACCTCTTCCAAAGCATTTTGCAATTCTTCATAAGGAGGATTTTCAATATTTGTTATCTCAAGATCATCTTTAGCCACAAGACAAAGATTTGCAGATTTTTCATTACTTACGTCGCTATCTGAGCTACTTGAATTATCATCTCATATAGTTTTCATTGCTTTCTTGCTTTTGTATCGATCTTTCTTTAGCAGAGGACAATCTATCTTGATATGTCCTGACTTTTTACATTTATAACAAATTAATGAATCATTTTTACCTGTATTTTTGTTGGAAGATTTTTTGAAAGGTTTCCTTGGAGGAGCTTTATTTTTCAAGAATCTTTTAAATCTTCTTGTGATCATTGCAATATCTTTGTCATCGCTTTCGTCATCTCCATCGCTTTCACTTTCATGAAGAATCGCTTTGAGTGCCAAGCCCTTCTTTTGCTTTCCTTCTTCTTCTTCTCTTTTCAATGTGTACTCATGGGTAATAAGTGACCCGATGAGTTCATTTATTTCGAGTTTTTTAAGATCTCTAACTTCAAGAATCGCCGTTACTTTTGATTTCCAAAGTTTTGGCAAAGAGTTGAGATTTTTCCTTACTATCTCCAAGTTGTAATAAACTTTATCAACAGATATCAAACTATTTATAATATTAGTAAAACAAGTATACATAGAAAAGATAGATTTATCATCATTCATTTTAAATAATTCATATTCATGCGTAAGAACATAATTTTTTGATTATTTGACTTGCGAAATTCCTTCATAGGTTACTTCCAAGTTGTTTCAAATTTTTTTTGCTGTCCTGCAAATCATTATTCTATTAAATTCATTACCATTAAGAGCATTATATAGAAAATTCATAGTCATTACATTCACAGTATAAAGTCTATCATCTTCGCGATCAAACTCTTTTCTTCTTTTTTGACCTTTACTCTATCAACAGTTTTTGTTGGAATATAAGGTCCATTTACAATACATTTCCATATTTCTCGACCTTGAGACTGAAGAAATATTATCATTTTAGTTTTTCAAAAAGTATAATTATCTCCACAAAATATCGGAGGTCGACTACTGGATTGACTTTCAGCGAAAGTAGCTGCAATGTTAGTCATATGATCTTAACTCAATAGATAGTTAATCTTATAACAGAGTCCTTACTCTGATACCAATTATTGTCCAGATAGAGGGGGGGTGAATTGAGTTAGATTATAAAAATTAACACTTATAAATCAAATACACAATATAAAATATAAACAGAATATAAAGCTGCAGGAAATGTAAAGAGTAGAGTAAGAAAAAGCAAACTCAGTATTTTTACGAGGTTCAGCCCCACTGCCTACGTCCTCGCCTCAAGCTACCCTTTAAGGATCCCAAATTCACTATTCAATCTCCTTTAGGTGGAGATAGAAACCTATTACACCTTTGAGCAGCACCGCTCCAAAGAATCCATGTAGAACACCCTCTACACTTCCAATCACCTCACACTTGGTGATTTAACTATTTTTTGTGTAGAATACTTTCTACACACACAAGAGTTATACGTACCCTCCTACAAATACAAGAGTTGATAATGGGTAGACTATCAAAGTACACTCCTCAAAGAGTGACATGGAAATAATACAGCGTAATTTATATCTCTCTAAAAAATAGTAAGAATTAAGGCTCAAAAATTTAGAAAAGTAAGAATAAGAGTTTTAAAAGAATAATGCAAAACTTAGCAAAAGATGTGTAAGCTCTTGCTGTTGTGATATTTACAAAACACAAGTGAGCTATTTATAGACAAATGAGTCCCACCTAATCATCTTTCAAATTCAAAATTTAAATTTTGATAAAGTTATTGCATATGTCATTCAATTTTCAAAATTCACATTTTTAAATGAAGTCATTGCATATGTCATGCACATGTAAAATATAATTTTTGAAAATAAAGTTTTTAATGAGATCATTGCATATGTCATGCATATGTAAAATATAATTTTTCAAATTAAAGCATTTTTGATGTCATGCATATATTATACTTATGTCATGTATAAAAAAATACAATTTAATGCTTTATGAAAAAATATTCATTTTTTGAGCCTTAATCTAATTTCGAATTTTATCAAGAGATGTACAAAAATAATCTATGAGCTTCATTTATAAACTTATTCTTTTATACTTGATGTGCGCTTCGCTCCATTTCGTAAATAATTTAAACTTGAGACTTGAATTTATTTGTTATCATCAAAATCTACACGTAGATACGAAATTTAAAATTTTGGATTCAACAAATGCTATTAAAGATTTATAGAATGTGAATGAGTTGGCAAGTAATATAGTTTAGGGAAGGTTAAGTTGAAACGACAAGAACATTATTTTGTTAATTGTGTGATTAAAGAAACTGAAAGGAAAATGCATTATTACGGTAAAAAAAAAAAAGCGAACTGGACCACTGATAGGAAAGTAAACTATGAAAGCTAATCAGGTTCAGAACAATAGTAACAAATGCTACTTTTGTAGGGAACATGGACACATGAAAGCTGAGTGTCTGAAATGTAAGACTTAATTTGAAAAGAAAGGTAAGTCACTTACCTTTGTATGTCTTAAATCAAACCTTGTAAATGTTTCCACTAATTCTTGATGGCTAAATTCATGTGCTAATGTTCATGTTTTGATAACCATGAAAGATTGTAACAGCCCAAGATTTCGAGTCCTTAATATTAAATTTAATTATATGGTACTATTAATAATATTAATAAAATGGATAAGTCAAATGGGTGAGAGAAGGCTTGGGCTTAGGAAGATTAATTTAGAAATAGTTTAGGGGCCCAAGGGCACACTAGGAAAGCCCCCAAAGGCCCATGGATAGAGCCCACAAGTCAACAAGCCCATACTTGTGGACACTTGTCAAGCTAGGAGAGTTTCAAGAAGTCTTCCAAGACTAGTAGTTAGAAAGATGGAAATTTGCTAGTAGTTGAGACTTTGACTAGTAGTTTTCTTGAAAGGAGAAGAAGTAGGGATTTAGGATGGGATTTCCCCATCATGGAAGGGCAAGTAGGCATGTAAGACTAAGGGAACTTACTCAAAGAAGTCTTCACTTGATCACATCAAGGTCAAGTCAAAGGAGAAGAAGAAGGAAAAATGAAACAAAAGAAACAAAAGGGGTGGGCGGTTTTGGAAGGGTGCCGTGCACCTTGTGGAGAAATCCTAGGAGATCTTCTCAAAGATCTAAGTGAGTAGATCAAGTAGGATGATTGACGTGTTGATGGACAATTGATAGATGGAAGTAGAGGCATTGGGAAGAGGAAGAAGAGGAGAACAAACAAATGGGGTATCTGGCCAAGGAAGAAGCCGTGGGCTTCATTTGGAGTTTTTTTAAGATTGTGGCAAATCCAAGTTCAAGGCTCTAGGAGATCCCACTTCAGAACAAGTACAAGTGTAAGGAGAAGTGAGACAAGTAGTGAAATAATTGATTGGAGGATAGGAGAGAGGAAATGATGCATGCTTTGGAGGATAGGTCTCGGATTGCATGGGAGGGCATATCCGAACCCCTCCATGCTCTTCCTCCAAGAATTGGATTATTAGATCCATTGAGTGACATGTGAGGTGATGTGAGAGTGTGTGAAGAGTGAGGTTAGGTGATGAGTGGACTTAGACACCAAGGGGGGCGCCGGCCATCCAAGGAGAAAAGGGAAGGAAAACCCCACTCAAGTGTTGCCTAGATTAGGGTCTCATCATGCCCTAGAGATGGAAGTCTAATTCACATCTTTCAATCCCTCAAGAGTCACACCATTGCATGGGTAATAGGGTGACAAGGCCTAGGGAAAACCCCATGGCCGAATGGCCTCATGCTCTTCCTTTCCATTTTGCACACACACCCCCCACCAGACATGCACCTCTCGGCACTCTCAAGCTCTCTCCACTCTCATCTTTGTTTCACTTTCTTTTTACCCCTAACACCAAAGAACCTCAAGCCTTTTTGGAGCTAGGATCAAGCCACCTTTGAAGTAGAATTTCTTAGGAAGAAGGTAAGGCATTCCTTAATTCAATCCAAAGTTAAGAACACTCAAAGAGAGCACACACCACTTAACTTAGAATTTGAAACTTATCAAATCTTTTCTTTTAATCTCAATGCTATAACAAGTCTAATATAACATTTTATTTACATTTTCAGATTTCTAAAACTACTAAAAGAAAGTTGTAAGTGTACCTTCATTTTACTCTTACATCTCTTGAATATAAATGGATGATCATGGTTGTATGGTTACTACTTGTGTTGCTATATCATGATATGTTGATGGAGATTTTTGACATGCAAAGATTATGTAAATAAACTTAGTAATATAGTATTTAAACTTGATAAAGTTTGGAATGGATGATTTAGTACACAAGATGTTAGAAATTAGGAGTGGAAAGCATAATAGAGAAATAATCAAAGATGTAGTATTGTATGCATAATCACTAAAGCATGTTGATATGGTGGAAAGGTTTTCTCTTTTAAGTTAATAAAGTTTGAGCATGTGGTGATTTGCTTGAAAGGTTATATTTTTAGGATTAATTTCATGTCACATTAAGGGTTTGATTAACTCGGATGAATAAGCATGAAATGTAAAAAGGCAAAATGTGTTGAGGTGGTAATACATATGTGTTTGGTGGAAATATCATGATGTTGAGGAAATATGTTATTTTGTGATATCAAATCTATGGGCATTTTTGTTGAATCGATAGACCAAAAGCATAATGTTTGAGTGTTATTATTAAATCTAGATAGATGATGATCCAATTTAGATAGGATTGGTGCTATGGAATTTAGAGGGTTAAATAAGTTAGTATATGAAGTTGAATATAGGAGATTAACTTGAAGAAAGAAAAATGAATTTTACTAGTAGGGTGGAAGGTTCGGTTCCTACCTAAAGGAAAGAGGACATTATGGGGTTTAGGAAAAAAAAAAGGGAGAGGGGAATAGGGCTTGGCCCAAACCCTAAATGGGAGGGGCCGAATACCCTACCCTACATGCAAACCCACCATGGGTGAAGGCGGGAAGGGACTAGTAATCGAAGTCCTTGGTTAGTGAGCAAAAGTATTTGGATGTGCACTCGAGTTCATCTCGGATATTGGGCGTGAAATGGCATTATAGTTGCATAATCATGCATACGTCACGAAAACTCTATTTTGAGTCAAAATAATTTTAAAAGGAAAAGAGAATGAGTTAAAAGAACCCCAAAAGCTATGACGGGATAATGTCCCAGTAAAACTCTCTGTTCACTCAGGAGTGAGTAAAGTCGAGTGAAACCCCTAGGTCAACGAAGAACTGTCGGCAGACCATGTATGGCTCCCTTAGGGATTCCGGAGCATGGTCGCACCTAAAGCTAGTGAGTGCATATGGGCGGTGTAGGTCTCGACCTCACCGATAAAAGAATATGGATTGTAGTCACTCGGTGGACTAAGGGTCACCGAGCGACGAAGAGCGAAGACGCGTAACGTAGCGACTTGGGTTGATACGGTCACCGGGCGCTACAATAACTAGTGGCGAACACACGGTGAGTAGGGGAACCGTGAGGTATCCAAATATGAAAAGTCATGACAATAAGGGCTTTTGAGCCAACACAGAATTGAACAGTATATGGAAAGTGGCGCCTAAGATAAAAGACCTAAAAGGTATAAACAAAAGAAGAAGAGTGTTTTTTGCAAAATGTGACGGAAATGACGTTTATCCAAATATGAACATACGAACAGAATCAAAATGACAATTTGGATTTTTAAAGAAGGATTGCATGAGCATGTGCATGAGTCAAGTGTCATATGCATATACATATGAATGTTTATGGTTCTTTTACTTATATGCCTGAGATGTTTTAGTTGAAATGTTTGTTTACTTACTGAGATTTCCTCCGAAATCTCACCCCCTTTACTTCCTCACTATCGTTCCGTATTTGGGACGATAGAAGTGGTTGCAAGTGATGGATCCAACGACGAGCCTGACATTAGGGACGAGTCCCCAGATCACTAGTGATCTGGTGACTGCCCCGCCTTTTGATGTGGTGACCCCAGAAGTATATGCCCAGTTTATAGCCGATATAAGGCATACGATTATGGTCAAGGCGGCGGGCCACCAGTATATAGGAAACCGTCAGCGTACAAGCTGTTGTCGGACTATAGGTATAGACGGATCCTTGTTTCTGGATCGCGTTTATACTTCGCCCGAGTTAGGACCCAGTCTTCTACGTGTTGGAAGAATGGGTCTAGGGCGATTTTTGTATGGTCCATGAGTGAAGGAGGTGAAAGGTGGGGCTCAGACTTGAGGACAGGCGTTGGGGGTTATCCCTATTATATGTTTATATTTTGTCTATCTATTTTGGTCCCCATTGTTTTGAGAAAATGCTTTCTTTAAGAACTCGAAACAATGTTGTGTGGTTGACTAAGTACTAATGATGGGCTGTATAGTTTTAAGAAAAACAAATTCGTATGTGCCTATATATCTATATAATTCCATGTGATTCAAGGCAAAAATTCCCAATTTTTGCCTAACTTAGTACGGCTCGACCTTAACTGCTGCGAAAGAAAGAAAAATTTTCAAAATCCATATTTTTAAGCGAACTCATAACTCAATAAGAACATGTGAACGAAGGGTAAATGTCCCTGCGATGTTATCCTCGATGCCTCGATTTGCGTCCGATCCTACGCATGGGCGGGGGTGTCGACAAAGATACTTTACAAGCTAAATACTAAACTCTAGTGAGCATTTATCTTTATTGAAAATAGGAATAAACCTGAAGTTTTAGCCACTGGAACTTTTTGTTTGAGTACCGATTATTGTTTAGTTTTTCATAACAAAGTATATGTGCAATTGTTTTTTAGGCATAATTTGTTTTTCCTATCTAGACAAAAACTAATGATTATTCTTAATCGTTCCATAATGTTAGTTTTAGCACGTTTAAAATATCTTTTCTATTGGTTCTGGGTTTTTCTCTGATGGTTTTTATCGATTATGTATCGATAGTACGTTTATTAAAAATTCTTACACCCAGCATCATGAAAAAAAATTTTGTGGAACTAAAAAAAATTTGATGACTTGTGGCATAAAAGATTTGGGCATATCTCCAAATAAAAGTTACATAGATTAGTAAAATAATGGTTAATTCTGTATTTTGATTTTACTAGTTTTAAAGTGTGTGTAGATTGCATAAAAGGAAAGCAAGTTGTATCGGTACTTGAAATATTTCTCATGAAGGTGGAAAGACAGTTAGATAGAAAAGTGAAAATTATCAGGTCGGATAGAGGTGGGGAATACTATGGAAGGTATGATGAATTAGGCCGTAATCCTGACCCATTTGCCAAACTTCTTGAACAGTGTGACATTGTTGCACAGTACACGATGCCTGAAACGCTACAGCAGAACAAAGTTGCTGAAATGTGTAATCGGACCTTATTGGATATGGTCAGAAGTATGGTTAGTAATTATACCTTATCCAAATTATTGTGGGGTGAAGCTATTAAGACGGAAATGTATATCTTAAACCAAGTTCCTAGTAAAGCAATTCCAAAAACTCCTTTCGAGCTATAAACTTGCAGGAAACCAAATTTTAAACATATGTATGTTTAGGATTGTCCAGCCGAAGCGAGACTTTACAACCCACATAAAAAAAAAAAAAATTAGACCCTAGAACAGTAAGCGGGTATTTTATTGGTTACCCAGAGATCTAAAGTTTTACTGTCCTAATCATAGTCCGAGAATGGTGGAAACAAAAATTGCCAAATTCATTGAGTTTGGCGAGATCAATAGGAGAATTGAACCCAGAGATGTGATCATTGAGAAAATACGGATAGATGTCCTTGTACCTACATCCTCAAAAAAGATAATAGTTTCTCTAATCGATCATCACGATGATACTGTGAAATAAGTAAATGATCATCCATCTCAGAATGATAATATTATTAATAAATCAAGTTCGGAGTCGCCAGAATAGATTGTTTTGCCTAGATCTCATAGAGATCAGAAACCTTCCATTTCGATAGATTATATAGTGTATTTTTAGGAATCTAAATTTGACATTGGGACAAATAAAGATTCACTAACGTTTTTACAAGCCATAAAAGGAAGTGATTCTAGTAAATGGATCAATGTCATGAGAGAAGAGTTGAAATCTATGGATCAAAATCAAGTCTGGGATCTCATTGAGTTGCCTGAAGGAAGTAAAAGAGTCGGGTGTAAATGGGTCTTTAAAACCAAAAGCGACTCAAAAGATAACATCGAACGACATAAAACTAAACTTGTTGCTAAGGATTTTACTAAAAAAAAAAGGCATTGATTACAAAGAGGCTTTTTCTTCAGTATCTAAAAAGGACTCATTTAAAATCATTTTGGCATTAGTGGCTCATTATAATTTAGAATTACATTAGATGGATGTGAAAACAACTTTTTTAAATGAAAGTTTGGATGAAGTGTTCTACATGGAGCAGCCAAAGGGCTTCTCAGAAAGGGGCAAAGATCACCTAATTTATAGGCTTAAGAAATTGATATATGGACTTAAGCAAACTTCCCGACAATGGTACTTAAAGTTCAACGATACCATTACTATCTTCGATTTTAAAGAAAATATCGTTGATCGATATATATACCTAAAGGTCAGTGGGAGTAAGTTCATAATTTTGATTTTATATGTTGATAATATCTTGTTAGCTAGTAGTGATCTTGGCTTACTTTATGAAACCAATGATTTTCTCTCTAAGAATTTTGAAATGAAAGATATGGGTGAGGTATCCTTTATGATCGGAATCGAAATTTTTCGAGATTGAAAACAATGATTGTTGGGATTGTCTCTAAAAAGTTACATAAAAAGAGTTCTTGAGAAATTTGGTATAAAAAGTTGTTCATTGCTGGAAAGCAGTAAAGAGGGTATTACAATACCTGCAAGGAACTAAAGATTACCAGTTTACTTTCAAAAAAACTGATAGTTTGGAGGTAACTGGATATTCAGATTCTGATTTTACCAGTTGCTCTCAGTTTGTAGCGTACTTTAAGATCACATATATGGTTTATGGCTAAGAAAATTTATCTTAGAACTTGAAATTATCGACTTATAGTCAAACCGCTAAGAACGTATGTCCTCAAAATATTTTTCTCCGAATGATGAGTATTTAATGAAATTTTAAATACATACGTGTTAAGGAGAAAGTACAAAAACAAACATGTTCATAAAAATCGTATGTTAATGATTACATTATAAAAAGACATGTTGAACAGATAGGTTGTATGTTTATACCCATAATGTGAACATGATAAAGTGATAATTGATACACTGAGCATTTTGTTATTGGACATTAAAAAATATCTATTATAGTTGTTTCTATTTTCTTGTCTTTTCACTTAATATGTACATTGAAAGACGTGGATGAATGATGACAAACTAATGTCTACAATAGACATGAATTGGAATCCAGAGGCATTATAATATTAGCCTTAATTATCCCAATTATAGATCGTGTGTTAAATTTAGTTATTGATATTGTGGTACATGGAAGAAAATCTATTGATTATATAAGAGAGAACCGTCATGACTCGCATTAGTAGCTGGTTTGACATCGATATTACGAACTCATAAAATGTGTTTTGAGTTATGAAAAGTTCAGGAAATAAATTTACGCAGTATGGTTAATTTCCTGTGATAAACCCATGGTATTATTTTATGGGTATATGGGTCAAGTGGGAGAATATAAGAGTTTTATTTAAATTATGTGTCTCACGCACACATCTAATCAGTTTGAAATAGTTCAAAACATTATCAGTTTATATTTGAATTATAATGGGATAAGAATTACTCCTAAAAGATAAGATTAAAATTCTATATCTCTAGTTATAGTCAAATACAAACTCTTAAATTTTTTAATGGTCAGAAGTTTATAAATAGTACTGGGAGGTTCAAAGATTCTCACCTACAATATTAGAGTGCCTCTAGCCATCGGGAAACACTTATGAGGCAAAAGTTGTTAGGGTGATTCTTCTCTTATAGTCAGATCAATTTTTCATCAATCAGATAGAGAAATATACGTTTCTCATATTGTTATTTTATTATTGTAGATTATAGAAAATCTAAAATCCAATTATTAATGTCATGTTAAAATATTTAACATAAAAAGGTTCCCCAACATTAAAAAAAATATCTATATATATATATATATATATATCTTGAAACACTCGTATTGACTGAGAATATAACTAATGCAACTTATAAATCTGAAATTTCCCAAAAAATGCTTCTTCCTTGTTCTTGTTGCTCCCACATCACCATAAGATGAGCAAGTTGAGAACACACACATGAAAAGACTATAGTTTATGTAAACCACTTACTTAAATGCACTTTGCCATGATATATCTAGAATAAGAGTGATCAACCTTCATGATGCATAAAAAGTTCCTTCTTGTTCAGCACAGCAACTAGTAGTACTCGTACAATCTCTCTCTCACACTCTTTATGAACTTTAACATAGGGATAATATAAAAATATTTGGCAAAATGAAGTGTTAAACTGATGTCACAATGTGGTCAGATATCATACTTGGAAGCTTGAGAACAGACCCATTGACGTCAAGGAATTAAGGATGCTACTAATACATGAATATCACAAGCTGATTATTAAAAATAGATTGCATGATTTCGCAAACTCACTGTTGGAAATTATGAGTTTGGACATGTCCATAATGGACGCATGCATCCGAGGTGAATCATAATGATGCTGCCTTCGCTGATTAAGTTGATGGTGGAGTTCTGCAACTTTCTGCTTCAGCCTGGCCACATCTGCTTCAGCAAGAGCAATCTCCTCTAGCTCAGCCCTCATCTTCACATCAGTTTAAAGCATGAGAATATCTATTAAAGCATTCGAGAAGAAAATGAAGAGCAAAGACCTCAAAGATCTACACAAACCTTAGAACCCATGTCACGTGAACTGGAAAACTGTCCAGAAGACATGCTCAAACCAACTTCCAGTGCGGCTCTAAGGTCTCTTTCAGCGTGCAACTGCTCTTGCAATCTTGAAACCTACACAGTCGATAACCAGTTAGAAGACAAATGAAAACAGTGACATAAACCTGAGGTTTTCGGTATTTCCCACAAGAAAATAGGCAAGGTTGGTAAGGCAGTGTATATTAGCAAGTGTGGTAAAATAACAGACTGGAGGGGAATAAGAAAGGCTATGCAGAAGTTTATTACTTCCATTCTCTTCTCTCTGATTTCCTTCTTCCTTTCTTAATTCTTCTCTTTCTCAACTCTCTCTCTCTCTCTCTCTCAATTCTTGGAGATTGACCATCTCGAACCAGTCACCGTACGGGCCCATTACAGGTTTGTAGTATGAAGGAGTAAGTGCAGCATGAATCATGATGCAGTTCGTGTGGTTATGGGCCTCTGATGGGCCACGGCTATTGAGTCCTTATTAACTTAGTTCAGTCTTTTGTTTTAATGACCACTGCATAGGATGGGCCATGGGCCGCAACGTTGTGTTTTAATTCTTGTTTTCAATTATTGTAGTGTTGGCCGACGATGGGGCATCAGTAGCTAAGGGTTTAGTCTAATCCGTATTAGGGTTTTATCAAAAACATCAAATATTCTATTTTTCTCTCTACTTCCTTCTAAGACTCACCCTCGAAGTGAGATTTGCTATCAGTACAAGTCTATTTTATAGATCTGTTACAGTTCTTTACTCCTTCAAATTGGTGCTGCCGTGTGTTACACTTTCTTCTGGCTCTTCGCAATGGTTTTTTTATAGGTATATTTCCTGCACTCTTGTTTCTCTTCCCCGTTGTACTGAAATCTCATGCTTCATTCAAAATGATCATGAAAGCACTATTAAATCCGCGCCACAAGTTTTACACTTGCTCTACTACCTACGCTGTCACTTCCTCCTTCCAGCTCTTATCTTCCATGGCAACTCTCACTTCACACACTGACATAGATACCCGATTGAAGTCCCTCTGTGAAAAACCCAATTCTCAATTCTCCGAGGCTGTTTCCCTCTTTCATCATGCCGTGGATTCTTGCCTCTTGCCTTCTGGGTCAACCTGCAATTTTCTCGTTGATACGCTTGCCAGGTCGAAAAATTTTGAATTGCTCTTTTCTGTTTATAAGAAGATGGTCCATGTTGGTGTTTCACCGAGTTATTTATCATTGAGTGGTTTAATTGATTGTTTTGTGAGCAGGCATAAGCCCGAATTTGCACTCGGGGTTGTAGGATTGATTGTGAAGGGTGGTTATAGGGTTAATGTGTATGTTATGAACCTTATATTAAAGGGTTTGTGTCTAAATGGTGAGGTTGGGAAGGCAATGGTCATATTTCGAGAAATGGGAAGAAATTGTGTACTGCCGGATATTTTTAGTTACAATGTTCTTATAAATGGGCTTTGCAAGGTGAAGAAATTGGAAGAAGCAGTAAGTATGTTTTTTGAGATGAGGTCAGCAGATTGTCACCCGGATTTGGTAACATACACCATCTTGGTGGATGGTCTTTGTAAGGATGGTAGAGTTGATGAGGCAGTGGGATTGTGGGAGGAGATGAAGGAGAAAGGTTTGGTTACTGATGTTATTGTGTACAGTGCCCTTATAAATGGCCTTTGTTACAAAGGAAGTTTTGATAGAGGGAAAGATGTTTTTGAGGAGATGCTGACAAAGGGAATTCTCCCGAATGTAGTCACCTATACTCCTTTGATACATAATCTTTGTAAAATGGGGCAATGGGAGGAAGCCACTGCAATGCTAAATGATATGATAGAACGTGGAATTCACCCTGATGTTGTTATTTATACAGGGTTAATTGATGGGCTTTGCAAAAATGGGAGGGCTACTAAAGCCATGGATATCTTGGATATGATGCAGAAGAAGGGTGTAGAGCCCAGTACTGCAACCTATAATGTTATTATTAATGGACTATGCAAGGAAGGCCCAATCAGTGGGGCTTTCAAAATATTGGAAATGATGACTAAGGCAGGGAAAAAGCCTGATGTGGTTACTTACAATACAATGATGACCGGACTTTGCAATGATGGAAAGGTTGATGAGGCAATGGAACTCTTAAAGTTAATGTTAAGTGGCGAGAGCTCTGTTGAACCAGATGTTATGACGTTTAATTTGTTAATTCAAGGATTCTACAAGGAAGGCCGCCTTGATGAAGCTCTGGCAACATATCATACAATGCTTGAACGGGGGATATATGGTAACATGGTAACTTATAACATTTTGATTGGTGTGTATCTACAGGCAGGAATGGTTGGTAAAGCCATGGAAATCTGGAAAGATGTGCTAAACTTGGGGTTTTTTCCAAACTCAGTTACCTATAGTGTTATGATTAATGGATTCTGCAAAATGCATATGCTTAGTGTTGCTAAAGGACTTTTCAGTAAAATGAAAACTTGTGGACTTATACCTATGCTGATTGATTACAATACGTTGATGGCATCATTGTGTAAGGAGGGTAGTTTGGAGCAAGCTAAAGGTCTTTTTCAGGAAATGAGAAATGCAACTCATGGACCAGATGTGGTGTCATTTAATACTATAATTGATGGAACTCTCAAAGCTGGAGATTTTCAATCTGCCAAGGAACTGTTAATGGAGATGCATGAAATGGGTTTAGCTCCTGATCATTTGACCTTCTCCACGTTAATAAATAGATTATCAAAACTTGGTCAACTGGATGAAGCTAAAAGTGTTTCAGAGAGAATGATAGCTAGTGGTTTAACACCAGACACCTTTGTGTATGATTCTTTACTAAAGGGCTTTGCTTCAAAGGGTGAAACCAAAGAAATCATTGACCTGCTTTATCAAATGGCAGATAAGGGTGTAGTACTTGACTCAGAAATAACATCTACCATCTTGACATGCCTATGCAATCTCTCTGAAGATCTTGATGTTTTGGATATTCTGCCAAATTTCTCCCAAGAAACATCAAAAGGAGTGAGCATTTCATGTGATGAGTTTTTATCAAAACTGAATAAGTCTTACCCAGAACTTAAATTATGTGCTGCATGAAATTCTCCATCTCAAGAGGCTTGCTGATGCCATGATAGATCTCCCACAATGCTCACTTAATTCAGTCTTCATATAACCATCATAGGCACTGCCCTAGCAGTTAAACCCGCTCCCAAGTGGTTTGGTGAAAAAGAGTTCATGCCTCTGATTCTTATCAGCAGTGGTTTAGGGGTCACAGGTTTCATGCTCATTAATCCATTCGGAGTGATTTGTTTACCAATATGCCTTAGGTGGAGTTGGGTTAGACTATGGCTTGATCCTGCATGGAGTAATTGCCTCCCCACATGGAATTGTCTAGCCACTCATCTTCAGTGCGCCAGTCCATGGTGACACCTAGGTAGGAATGCTCTCTTCCCTATGCCTTCTTGTTCAGGAAAAATGTAATTGTTTGAATGATCTTTCATATTATACCAATGCTGCTCGATGAAAGAATGCTTTTAGATCTTTACTTTATTAAAGTGGTGGAGTATGGTAGGTTGAAATTTTTTTATTCCTTTCTCTTGGGGGTTTATTTGATGGGATTGTACTGTATTGAGCAGAATTTAATTAACTCAGATTTTGTGTTTAGATCTTGTATCTTTGTGTTTCCAGCATTACCCTCGTTCTATCTCATTGATATCAAATTCTGCTTGAGAACTAAAAATTCTGCTTGAGAACTAATTAGTAGTTTTAACTTTTTTCGGTTGCTTGCCATATTGGTTAAGTAAATAATCTTGAACTTAATGTAAAAAGGAGATTTTTATTCTACTTTGTTGTGAGTTTGATGTTAACGTGGTATCTTGCCCATCCTTCTTGGAATGATTGGACGATTTGCTTCCCTTGCAAACCCTTATGGCTTAATTGAGTGGATTCACCACACATGTGAGGCATGCAAATGCTGCTTTACCAGCTACATTCTATATGTTGTTGGTTTTAAGATGTAGGTTGATTAAAACGTTTTAACTTCAGTCCACATTGTTTTGAATTTGACACAGTTTTAAATAAATTATGAGATTGATTTCGCAAGTAGGTTACGTGTGGATGTTGAGATGAGTTGAGTTGTGAATAGAAGTATTTTGTGGGTCTTATTGAGATTAGTTTAACTTTTTAAGGTTGAGCTGAGTTTAACTTTTTAGGTTAAAATGTATGAAGTAGGTTGAGATGGGTTTAAATTTTTATGGGAAATTGAAAAAGTAGCGAGTCTTATCAATGATTGGTTTGAGATGAGTTAAGTTTGGTGCATCAGTTTAAAACATAGTGATGTTTTAAACTGATGCACCCATTTTGGAACGAGTGTAGGAAACTGTTGGCCTGCAAAAGGTCTGGTGTCTCTTGGTAACTGATCTAAGTTCTACCTTGAAATATTTTGACAGCCAGTTGAAACGTTGTGATTTTCACAAGTTTAGCTTCATTATTGATAAAAAATAAATAAAAAAAATAAATTAAAAAAAAAAGATTCAGCCCCCAAATTTTTTTATTAAAACTCTTAAAAAAATTGAAAAATATCATTTTCTTTCATCTGTCTACTTTTTCTATCAGCTGTGGCTATATATATATATATATATATTGGGTTCAGAGGGCATGCGTCTCATCTCATCTCATGACCCTTATTCTTGTCTCTAATGACCCTTCTTAAGAGGGCATGCGTGTTTTCTTTGTAACTGGAGATGCCATCCATTTTTATTAATAAAATCATTTACTTACCAAAAAAAAATATATTGGGTTCGGTGATCTTATTTTGAGTGCACCTATAGGAAGATTAACGAGAACCGGCATTGTTAAAGAGCCTACTGGGTGTTGAAAATTGGAGGCGGGGTATTCTATTCTAAGTGTCCAATGTAATACGCATCAACACTGATTTTTTCTCTTTCTAATTTTAGTTGTTATTCTTTTGTTCTTTAGTTTACCAGGCACGCATATTTTTCTAACATATACTTACTGTGGCAGGGTCTTGGAGCTATTGGAAAGTTTCAGCTTAACATAGGGAGACCAATGATTTTGGACAGACAATAGGTTTTGATCTTCATACCGAGTAATGAGCCTCAGAAGGTTCCGGCTGAGGTTTAGCACTTCATTGTATCAAAAGGAAGAAAAAAGGCTCTACCATTCATCGACTACAAAGATTTCATTCATTTGTTTTTTTTTTTTAATTGCTTCAAAACCTATGCTGAATGTGTGTTGATTCTGGGGTCTTAGAAGCCTCTGTAGATGGGGTTTTCTTTTTTAAAACCAGTGAGATGCCTCTGTAAATAGGTATTGAAGAGAGGTTTTTGTGCTTGTAATTTTCATTTCGAAAAATTCTTATTGTAGGATTGTATCGCAATTTCTCATTAATAAATGAGGATAAAAGAGGAATATCATTTTAAAAAAGATATGATTGTAATTTCAAAATTTTTTTATACTAGCCTTATATTGCAATCTCCAAAATGAGAATTGTATTTAGCATTGCTCATTGGTTTTTAATGTGTGTGATTCAGGGAAACAGAACGGGACTCGGTAGCTTCTAATTTTTGCAGTCGCAGGCCTCAATTCTGCTTTATCCATCTTATACATTCTAATTGTACCGATTCTTATGAAAAGAAAAAAAAAATATTATATCGATGGTTATACTGTACATTTCTGATTTGGAGACTTATGCCTCGGATGAGAAGAGAGAAATTAAACTTTGCCAGGTAATAAGGAACTTGTATCATCGAAACAGAGATCCCTTTGCCAGGTAAAACTCAAAATATGTTCATCTTGAACTATCAAATGCATCCACAGTAATACCATCCCTCAACAGAATAAGGAAAAAATAAAATTAAACGTTGCAACAATTACATAGATCATCATCCCATCATTTCACTTCCACGGTATTCTTAAAAATCCAAATTTACACTTTTTCCAAAACAATAGGGAAAAAAACAAAAACAAAAACAAAAATTTAACCTAGACCCACAAAAGAATTATGTTCATTTGCACAAGTTACTTAGCCTTCTTCTCCTCTTCAATCTCATTGCCACCCTCATTTTTTCTTAGAACCAACAGCTTTTCATCGAATCTATCTGCTATAATGCTTGGCAAATCTGCCAGTTTCTCATCTGTGCCCTGATTCTCACAGTTCTCCTTATGTGCAGATTGAATGTCGCCTCTAACTGGTGAAGTCCCAAGTTCTTTATCATCTGTGCTTTTTCCAACTTCCGCCTGGTTGTCACTGACAGCTTTGTGATAACTTTCAGCTGTCTTCATGTTCAAAGAACCCCTAGAATTCTCAACATCAGTCATTTGTTTTTCGAACTCTGGTTTCAAATCTAGGGAGGATTCTTTATTCTCTTGAATACGGTCAGTTTGTGCATTTCTTGACACAAATGCTCCATCTTTGATTTTGACCTCATCTACAGCCTTAACCTCTAGCTTTGGCAAATGTTCAGGGGGCAAAGTAGAGATAACAGCATTACTTTGCTCCGATGACCTGTTCGATGATGTGGCAGATAGAGTACGCAGAATTGTTGGTGAGGCAGCTTTTACTGAACCAGGATGTGTGGCTTCGGGGCCAGGACAAACATGAAGTAGATTAGTTTGAGTCTCTGAGAGAGTTGACACACCACCAGGCATGGATGGTTTGGTTGAATAACCACTTGCAGGTTTGATATGGACAGCATTCTTTGTCTGAGTAGCCTTGATAAACGATGCAACATCTGATGGAGAAGCAATGCGAGCACCAGCAGCAACTGCAGTTGCTCTTAAAACAGAATCGGCACCAATGGTAGGTGCTGAAGGTTTCTTCGATGATACTTGAGATTTTTCTGTGGAACCCAATGATCCCATTGGAGATGTTTTTGTAGGAACAGAGCTTTGATGGGACTTGTCTTTGGCTTGTATATTGTTGCCAACCTCAGCAGCTTCTGCAGTTGTGGTTGGAATCACGGAGTAACTGGTCATGTTTGTGACAGCTATTCCCCCATTCAAAACACGATCAAAACAAATAACAACTAAAAACTAATTGCATTGATAATATTGGAAGCCAAAACATATAAGCAATCAGTTATATAAATCAAAACCACTACCTTAATTTTTTACGAACCATGCATCATTTATATTGTCTTCACAGGAATTATCTGGTTGCCTAGACAAAATCATATCCAGTTAGACCCAACTAAGTCCATTGAAGTCACCTATGCATTAGAAAAAGATAGCTATTGAGGGTATCATATTTACAGTAATGGTCACCTATGAATTAGAAAAAGATACACGAAAATATGGAGGTAAGCCCGTTTAAGTCAATAGAAACCATCTAAAGGTAGAGCGTACTAAAAAAGAAAGTCATGAGCTGCACCATCATCATGATCCTCAGAATTTCTATGATATCTTTTCTTTTTTAAGATATGCCATATAAGGCAAGTAGGTACCATTTCTACACTTACAATCCGTGGCAACTACCTTGTCCTTTCCAAGAGTCAAAGAAGCCCACTACCCTTCTAAACATGACCCAAACTAATCCAACCAGCTTTTTCACAATGGAGTAGAAGTATCCACAAGTGCCCACCCCCTTACATATACAACAATAATCAATCATAGCAAAATTTCTTTTCTTTGGATTATCCATGGTGAAAATCTTCCTGCTCTTGGGGGAACTTAGTCTGCCAGATACTCCTCCAAGGAAAGGAAATTGATTGTTATTATGTGGAATACAGATATTAGAAATAGAGCTGACATCAAACATCCATTTCTTAGAAAGGGGCCACAGGAGCTTGTTTTCACATCCTTTTCTTCTCCAACTATTGGAATATGATAATTAAGAATATTGTAAAAGCCTCTATTTCCCAATCACAAACCGCTATGATAAAGCTTGCACTCCATTGAGGAAGTTCACTGCATATTTCCTAATCATCTACCGTAAAAGCATTTTTTACACAAGCAACACAGAACACACTGTACACATCACACACTGTACATATCGTGCCAGAATCTAATCCTGACTCCATCTCCCATTTCATATCTAGAATAGTTAAAAAATTTCCCATCTTTTCTTATGTTGTTCCATAATCCCACCTGATATAGTCCTTGGACTCATTAGAACACCACCCACCAAATGGACATTCATAATTAGAATCTACAACTGATGTTCACGAAGCCCATCTCTCATTCTGATGGTGTCAAAGCCACTTCCCTAAA
The DNA here is from genome assembly GCA_036898215.1 of Platycarya strobilacea. Lineage (NCBI taxonomy): Eukaryota > Viridiplantae > Streptophyta > Magnoliopsida > Fagales > Juglandaceae > Platycarya > Platycarya strobilacea. Next base: position 30,000,827 of record CM072550.1, read on the forward strand.
AGTGTGCCATCAAACAATTTAGATTTCAAACTCCCAAGCTATCATCAGAAATGAGACTAAATACTTGTGCCCTGCCCAATATATGTGTCCCACCGCAGTGTCTCTAGCCTAAATTAAAAGGAGGCAGAAGCAGAGACATGAAAATTGAGGGCAGATTAGAGAAAGTGCCCTTGACCAAATTTTCAGACTAAATATATCTTTAAATATATATATATATATATCTTTTTCCAGTTAGCAACTCAATATTCAATTTTCTCAAATAACTCTTTGGCCATTGAAAATGGTCACCAAGGCAGGCCAAGATGCTAGAATGTTTGACAGGCATTAATAAGCAGTACTAGAGTTTTGACAAATTGTTTGTCAGCAACTTCAATAAAATTAAAATTATCGAAAAAAAAAAAGAATAAAATGAAAAAATGATTACCAGGGCGAGCTGCTGTAAAATTTTTAACTGGCATATCGAGGGCTAGTGACATTGCATGATGAGCTGCACGCCGTGCCTCAGAAAGTTGTGAGCTAGTGGAGTTGATTCCAACATTCAAGTTTCCACGTCGCTTAATAATGGCCCACCTCTGCAGATGTTGGAATATCCATAATAACCAGCAAAATATATAGAAGAAAAAAAAGTAAAGAAAGATAAAAAAGCTCTACGAGAGGACGGAGGTTGAGTTTCACTGGCATGACCTATATTGTACAAAAATACCCTGATTATTAGTAAAATAAAGGTAGGGTGTAAGGGCCTCATTTGTTCACAACTCTTCTTAACTTATCTCATCTCATCTCATCTCATTTAATCATTACAACTTTCACAAATTCCCACACAAAATAAAATAAATAATTCAAAAGTTTCAAACTTCAAAACAAAATTAATATTGAAAATTATATGATTTGCGAAAACAAACGAGGCCTAACTGTGAAACTATCATCAAGAGGTGAACCTTTTTTTCATATAAGTCACGCACAATATTTTTAAGTGGCACAATGTTACAGTTTTTGTCTAGTCAATTCCTCTCCAGCAATTTTGTTGCTAATGGTTATCAGTTACAAAAGATAAACTTTAGCACATCCACAAATTATTAGGTTAGTGCCTGGCCATCACTTGGGAATTTAGTGGCTACATTGTGAATTAAAAGGCAGAGTACACTGAGTCTCTTAAATGGGTGATTGAAAAAATATAAAGTCATCACCAAAAAATATGGCTGGGGATAACAAATTCTAGGATTGCATAAACTGCCACAAGCTTTAATATAAGAGATCTGTGTGTATATGAGACAATTCAAAATATGAGGATGGGTTCATAGTCACAATGGAGAAATTTGACTTCTGTAATCCTTCTAGAAGTAATTTAGGGCAAATTACACTTCGCAACCCCAAACTACCATTGGTTTGTAATACACATCTCCAAAACTATCAAAAGTGGCAATTGACGCCCTAAACTACTCAATTTTAGCAATCTGCACCATCATCTAAAATCTGACCTTTAAGTCTATTCCACATTATCAATTTAGCACGATCCTAACAATTAGGTTTTAACCGAAAGTACAAATTGGCAAATCCAGTAGTTTAGAGTGCCAATTACAAGCTTTGGTAGTTTAGGGTACAAATTTAAAAAGCTGTTGTGGTTTGGAGGTGCAGAATGTATTTTCCCCTAATTTTCCCCAAAGGGACTATGGTAGCTACCTGAATTCAAGGACCATTTAAAACAATTTACTTCGGTTTCTCCCACTTCTGTGGAACATATTGAGAGGTTAAAGGTGGATGATAGTAGAACATCCACATACTCACCAAATAGCAATTCATACAAATTGTTTTCGAAAATCTTAGAACTGAGACAAGGCTTCGCATCATCAACTGTGGAATGTTGTGATGTGGAAATTCAAACTACAGACGTGTCTTATTTTGCAAAAAATAAAAATAAAATTTTTCAGAAATGCTAACAAAGTTATAGTAGTGTCATGGCCCAAAATTGTCAAATCAGGAAATTCCCAGCTTATGATATTCATAGAAAGGCAAGAACCGCCATCTATGCATCAAGCTGTGGTAGAGTACTTCATAGCCTGTCCAAAAGATGTCACATTTCAAGAATTTCATAGAAATCAGCCAGCTATCATCCACCCCAAAGGCAAAAGTGGTTAGCTAGTTAAACAATATGGAAAATGAATAAGTGCTCAATCACATATGGGATTAGGTAACTCCAAATATCATTCTTTTATGATAGGTGTGTACAATGGAATGGCTTAACCTAGAAATTGATATTGAGAATTAATCAAACGAATTACTGATGAACATGAACTGGTGCATGTGTATATAATAGAATGTTTTACAGATGGGAAAAAGGCATTAAGGTTGAAAAACCTTGTAAAATTAAAAGTGTTGGCTTAGGAAAGCAACCTGAGAGAGTTGTGAAGCAGTCCTATCAACCATAAAGTCTGCACGTACAATATTTGCCCAATTTCCTTCACCGAATTTCTGCACAGCAGAAATCAATTCCATATCCTCTGTCTCTGACCATGGTTTTCTTTTCCTTCGAGGAGGTAAGGTTCCATTGGCTGGTCCATTCACATCAATTCCTTCAGCAGGTGTAGCGGCAGATAGTGGCTGTTTCTGAACAGAGAAGGGAATAGTAATGTTCATCCCTTGCATTGAGCAAGTGGCTTCCGGATTTTCTGAAGGAGATCTAGATGATAGGCCATTAGGTATATTTATAGTTAATGGAGCCTCAACTAATGAGCTGTTTGGTTGACTAGAATCACTTGGTAAAGCAGAAGCAATCAGCACCTGAACAAAGAAACCATTCCCACAGAATAAGCAGGAGGAGAAATCTATGAACTAGCAAGACCAACAAATAATTCAAACAATATGTTCGTTCAGATATTGAATCCGATGTGTAAAACATGGCATCCAGCTGTAAGTTGTTTTTTTTTTTTTTTCTTGTGACCTATCAAGTAGGCACATTAGATACAAGGAAATCATGAAGGACCATGCCATTAAAGTCCACAGCATCCAGCTGTAAGTAGTTGACAGAAATTTTATGTTCTGCCTTCTTGGCATACTCCAGAAACTTAACAAAGATGGACTGAAGCTAGACAGCAATTAGCTAGGATAATTATACTAAACAAACTGCCAAAAATAATTTGTCACGGAAATAGAAACAGACTACTTCTGTCTAAAACCTCAGCTGCAGTCCCCCTCATTAAGAGCAAAATGATACGAAGGCATTCTACAATGTACTAGTGCATTATACACCATCCAAGTAGATGATGGGAATTTAAGAATGGGTTTTGTCAGGAGGGTTCCTGGAATGAACATTTGGACCTTTTCTGCAGTACACGTGCTGATCAGAATCAGCAACTCACAGGCAGCTATTCATGGTTTGAGCAAGTAAGTATATTTGGGTAGCCCCAATGTTTCAATCATTAATCTTCTAGTGTGACTCTAAACATTCGTATGTTTTCATCAAGTTATAGGATGTTGAGTACTTGAAAAAACCTACTGGCTTAGATCAGATAATAGAATTTTGTGTCAAAAAGCAAAATTCCAAACAAATAACATCCAAAAGCTATCTGGCCAACCAAGTTAGCAGAAAATAGAAATAGTCCATTCATCAAGCAGAACCCACTCCATCAGAAAGGGATTCCATAGTAAATGCAAAATGAAGAATCCAAAAGCAAATTGCCACATAGTATGCAAAACATTGAACATACCTTCACACATGCTGCAGCCTCTGTCAAAGCGTCAGTGCTAACAATGGGAACAGCTTCCACTTCACATTCTAAATCACTATCATCATCCTGCAATCCAAATTTAAGGTCAATGCACTATAATGTGAAAAATACAATGTGCATGTGTGTATCTTAAGTACTTCAAGCCAAATTACAAAGCTATAGCTTCCAAGATAGTGTGGGGAAAGTTCTATGATAATCTCACATCTATGAATAGTACAAAACATTCCATTATTTCAAGGTAGCACTGTACATATTTTTTGTATATAATTAATAAGAATTTTATTACCATGAATAGGCATAGCCAGAACTGTACATGCTTACCACTCAAACAGATGGATATGCAAAAGGATAATAAAATCCAAAGTTAGGTAAGCATTGCAAAGTGGTTATATTTTCAATCAATTCATGATTAATCCATAAAAGAAAAGTCCAAAGAATAAATATTTGTAATGCTTTGTCATGGTCAGAGCACTCAAGATATATATATATATATATATCTATATTGGCACCGGGTGTCCAGCACAGCGTCTTGACTAATCCCAGGGGTGCACATGCTCTAGGCAAAGAGTTTTCCGCAAGTGCACCTCAATTAATTAAAGGAAAAATCTCCCAATCCGATGGTCCCTAAAGATTGTTTGCACGGACTTGAACCTTAGACCTAGGGAAGCATACCCCTAAGCCCAAGGTCTTTACCACTTGAGCCAATCGCTAGGGATTATGCACTCAACATATTACCTCCAAAACGTCCAAAATCTTCAACGTCAAGCCAAAATATAAGTTGGAAGTCAAAATAAAACACAAGCTCAAGACATGAAAGTTTTTGTTAACTCCTCCCCATATGATTTCACATCTTAGATTCTTTTTTTGATAGGTAAACAAGTATTATTAATCAAAGAATGGGCATGAATGCCTATTACTAAAAAAGATGTGCTCTAAAAAGGAGGCACATTAGTAACAAGAAAATCATATAGGTTCACGCCATTAAAATCCACGTCAATAGCCCAAGTACAAAAAGTTTCATAAAAATAAACTTTTAGCTCCTCCCAAGATCTCTCTTTGTCCTCAAACATCCGCTCATTGCAGATCTCTCTTTGTCCCATAGATACCACATGATGCAGATAGGAATCATCTTCCAAACCGCTTTGATCTGTTGTCGGTCCCGAATAAAAGTCCAGCTCGCCAAGGTTGCCAACACGGTTTCTGACATCACCCATGCTAGATCCAGTCTGTTGAAAATCTCATTCCATAGTAACCTGGCTGTGTCACAATGTAAAAATAGATGATTTACTGATTCACCTCCACATCTACACATGCAACATCAATCGGCAATGATTACCCTCCTTTTTCTCAAGTTATCCTTGGTTAATATCTTACCTAATGATGCCGTCCATACAAAAAATGAAACTTTAGGGAGTGCCTTGTGTCTCCACAGTCGTTTCCAAGGAAATTGTGTATCCGGTTCTTGTGTGAGGACTTTGTAAAATGACTTGACAGTAAAAAACCCTCTCCTTGCAAGCATCCACCATAAACCATCGTCTTGCTGGATGTCCAGATGAATGGAATATATGAAGCTATAAACATTTGTTATACTATTTATCTCCCAATCTTGAACCATCCGGATGAACGTTATATTCCAATGAACCCGACCGCCCAAAAATCCTATAACCTCCTCCACAATGGCATCTTTAACACTTGCAATCTGATAGAGAGACGGGAATAAGTCTTGTAGAGCTCTGTTGCCGCACCAAACATCCTTCCAGAATCTGACCTTGGATCCTGTGCCCACCTGGATCTTACAATGCCGATGGAACACGTCCCATCCTCTTCTAATATGTTTCCATAACCCCACCCCATAAGGTCCTCTCACCTCTCTAGTACACCTTCCACCCCCTAGACCTCCATATTTAATGTCAATCACGGTTTTCCAGAAAGCTTCTAATTCCCTGTTCTATCACCATAGTCATTTGCCAAGTAGCGCCCGGTTGTACAATTTCAAATTTCTGATACCCAGCCCACCATTTGAGATTGGGCGACGCACCCTCTCCCACTTGACTAAGTGGAATTTGAATTCCTCACCCCAAACCCCCCACAGAAAGTCCCGATGTAGCTTCTCAATCCGGTTCGCCACACTTGCCGATATAAAAAAGAGAGATAAGAAATACGATGGCAAGTTAGAAAGAGTACTCTTAATCAAAGTAATATGACCACCTTTTGACAAATACATCATCTTCCATCATGCCCATTTTCTTTTAGTTTTTTCGATCACCATATCCCAAATCAAGCATGTCCTCGTTGCGCACCCCAGTGGAAGTCCCAGATAAGTCATGGGCAACGATGTTATCTTGCAACCTAAAAGTCTGGCCAACTCCCGCATATTATGTACACCCCCCACTAACACCATCTCAGATTTGTTATAATTCACTTTCAATCCCCAGACTGCTTCAAAACAAAGCAGCAGAGCCTTCAAAGTTCGCACCTGGTCTTGATCGGCTTCACACAAGATAAGTGTGTCATCTGCAAACAATAAATGAGAAATATTAGTAATACCCCTATCATGGGTCCCAATTGGAAAGCCACTTACCAAATCGTTATCGACCAAAGCCGAGAGCATCCTACTCATTGCTTCCATTACAATAACAAAAAGGAGGAGAGATAACAGGTCTCCTTAGCGCAAACCACGAGAACTTGGGAAGCAACCCTCCGAGCAGCCATTAATCAAAACGGAGAACCTTGCCATGGAGATGCACCAACTAATCCAAGTCCCCACCTCTTCCCAAAACCAAATCTGTCAAGTAGGTATAGGAGAAAATCTCAATTTACATGATCATACACCTTCTCCAAATCTAACTTGCACAGAATTCCTTTATTTCCAGCCTTCAAACGGCTATTCAAGCATTCATTAGCAATGAAAACCACATCAAGAATCTGCCGCCTTTTACAAAAGCGTTTTGGGGCTTTGTGACAATCTTACCTCGCACCTCACTATGACGATTCGCAAGTACTTTTGAGATAATCTTGTACACCCCATTTTCTAAGCTGATAGGCCTAAAATCTGAGGTCTCTATTGCCTCCACTTTTTTGGATACTAAAGCAAGGAAAGTTGAATTGAAACTCTTCTCAAATTTACCAGCCGTGAATAATTCATGGAACACCTTCATAAGATCATCCTTAATCACAACCCAACACTCTTGAAAGAAACCCATAGAAAAACCATCTGGTGCCTTATCTTTAACCATTTTCCTTACTATATTATTCATCTCTTCTTCCTCAAAAACCCTTTCCAAATGAGCCACATCACTAGGCCCAAGGGTATCAAATACAAGGCCATCAAGGGTCAACCTCCACCCCACCCACTCAATAAGAAGATTCTCAAAGAAATCAACAACATGGTTTTGAATCACCCCTTCATCTCTACACTCAACCCCATCAATTTTCAGCACTTCAATGTTATTATTTCTTCGATGCGAGTTTGCGATTCAATGAAAGAACTTCGTACTTCGGTCCCCTTCCCTTAACCAAAGTGCTCTTGACTTTTGTTGCCAAGACGTTTCTTCTAGTAGTATCAACCTCTTAAGATCTTCTACCAGTCAGGTCTTCTGCTCTTGTTCCTCCTCAGTGAGTGGCCTCCCTTCTTGGAGCCTATCAATCTCCTGAATTCTCATCTTCTTGATATTCTTATTCTCCCCTATATTCCCAAACGACTAAATGTTCCACGGCTTCAAGTCCCTTTTTAATACTTTAAGTTTGTTTGCAAAAATGAAGCTAGGGGTCCCATCAAACTGATACGAGGTCCACTATTGTCTAATTTGATCCACAAAGCCTTCAAATTTCAACCACATGTTCTCAAACTTAAAGTATCTACGACCGCCAGTCTCTTTGGATTCTAACTATATACTAAAATAGTTAAAAAATTCCTTCTTTAGCCCCCAATACTGAAAGTATCTTTCACACTCTAAAATTTTCTTTATCTACCAGACATCTTCGAAAAAATTCCATTGTAAAATATAAAATGTATCTTAAAAATGGCTAGCTGCGTGCATACTTTCACGATTGCAGGCCGCAGCTTTCCATAATTTCATGTACAATGCCCCTGCTAATTGCTATGAACCGGTCTCTTTCAATTCTTCAAAATTATCTACAAGTCTATCTCTAGGACCTTTATAAATTCTAACTACAAGACTGTTGCTTAGCGTAGCTACCCAGCCTGTGCTTAAAACAAATCACTTCTACAGATTATAGAAAAAAAAAAAAGATTTGTGAGCTCGAGAGTCGAGACCATACTGTATTACCGTCTATTTCTTCTTCCTCTATTTCTTCTTAATCCTGTTTTTGAATCTTGTTGCTAAGGCCTGAGCTATTTTGATCGGAACGTGACGAACGTCGTTGGGCGTCGGGCGATTTCCTCCAGTCCAGTTGTAAAGACTTGGGCGATTTCCAAATGCTGAGCGGCTGAGCCCTGAGGCCCGGATCTCCGAACACAGAACACCATTTGCAAAAGTCTGAAACCTCCTCTCGGCCCCTCAGGTTTTATCATTCTAACCAGTGCTTTACGAAAGTGTGAATGCCATTTAAGGTTAATCCTTTTCTTATTTTATATTAACTTGTTGCCATGTAACTTGTTCTAGAATGATCTGCTTTAGCTTTTGCTTTTTTTGTTTTTTTCTAACACTCCTTACGCCTACTTTAACATTGTCATAATTTATATTTAAAATTTTTTTTATTTATTATTTAGGTTTTAGAATCAGATTTTAGCTTCTTCTTTTTTTCCTAAGTCTGCTTTTAGTTTTAGAATCAAATATAACTAATATTTAAATTTCTTTATTATTTAGTTTGTCCTAGAATCTTTTATTATCATTATTATAATTATTATTATTATTATTAAGTTTAGATTTTTACTTTTAAATTCTAGAATTAGCAATTTATTATTAGACTGTTAGTTTGATTAAGTTTAATCTTTTAGATAATTTAGACTATCACTCTTAGATTTTAGCATTATTCTTTACTCTTATTTATTTAGACAACTCAAATTGCTATTCTCATATAACAAATTAAAGAAAATAATATTTTAAATTATAAAACTAATGAGAATATTCCTTAATTTCAAACTATACAAAAAATCTAACATTTATTGAATATACTTAAAGTATAGAAAAATATGAGTAACCCAAAAACAATTTATTCTTTTGAAAAAAAAAAGATGTGGATAAATCGGAGAGTAATATATATTTAGAGTGCTCGGTAATAATAGAACGTGATGCTTCTATCACTGATGAGCGTCCTCTAAAATTTCAAAATATGCAACATGAAGAAATAGATGCTACATCTTTGGAACGTGATCCCGAATTACATCCACAAATATGATAATTTCCTACTAACCTACAAGATGAGATCCGACGTGCCTAACTTAAAACTGGTCCATATCAACCTAAACTCTCAGAATATTCATTTTCAGAAATAGGCAATCAATGTCGTCGGTTTTAATTTTCTTGGTTTCAAAGATATTCCAATTGGTTGGAGTACTCACCTTCGAAGAATGCTATATTTGTCTTCCATACTACGTCTTTGCTAAGAAATCAACGGACCGTCCAGGATCAGATACATTTACCAATAAAAGTTTTGACAATTGAAAAAAAATAAATGATAGAATGAATTGTCCTTTGATAGGACGTGGGGAGATATCCAAATTCACCACATAAAAAAGCTATAAAATATTGTGAGGATCTAATAAATCATACCAGACATATTGACAAGTTAGTTGAAAAACAAACATCACAAGAGATGATGAATAATCAATTGTGACTCAAAACTTTGATAGATAGTGTTCGTTGGCTGACGTTTCAAACTTGTGCCTTTAGAGGTCATGATGAAAGCTCTATGACTCAAAAAATCAAAGCAACTTTATTGAACTAACACAATTTTTGGCAAGTTATAATGATCAAGTTAATGGAGTTGTCATGGAAAATGCTCCACAGAATGCCAAATATACATTACCAAAAATTCAGAAGGAAATTTTACTTATATTTACAAATAAAGTGCGAAATGCGATTCGCGAAAAAATCAGAAATGTCAAATTTTGTATTCTTGTTGATGAAATTTGGGATGACTATAAAAGAGAACAAATGGCTATCATTTTGAGATTTGTTGATAAAGATGGTTTTATTAGTGAGAGATTTTTTCATATTGTGCATGTCAAAGATACTATAGCAGTAACTCTAAAAAATTATATATGTGTTCTTTTTTCTCGTTACGACCTTCAAATAGAGAATATTCGAGATCAAGGATATGATGAAGGAAGTAATATGCGTGGTGAATAGAATGAATTACAAGCTTTATTTCTTAAAGATTGTCCATATGCATATTACGTGTATTGTTGGGCTCATAAATTACAATTAGCTTTGGTTGCAGCCTCTAGAGAAGCCAAATATGTTCATCAGTTTTTTGTCCATTTGACATCTATTATCAATATTGTTGTTGATTCTTCTAAACGTAATGATGAATTACAGTCTGCTCAAATTGCTGAAATTGAAAGTCTAATTGCTTCCAATGAAATTGAGACTGAAAAAGGGATAATTCAAATTGGTACACTACAACGAGCTGAAGATACTAGATGGGGATCTAATTTCCAATCTGTTTGTAGCTTGATAAGGATGTTCGGTCCTACTTGCACAGTTATCAATACTATCTCAAATGAGGAATCCAATTATTCTCAACGTGGTGATGCTGAAGCGGCTTACATGGTATTAACATCATTTGAATTTTTTCCGATACTACATATGATGAAAGAAATCATGGGAATTACTAATACACTTTGTCAATCTTTGCAACAAAATTCTCAAGATATTGTGAATGCCATGAGCCTAGTTACAACTACAAAGGTACTCATTCAAAAGTTGAGAGATGATGGGTGGGAGACTTTGCTTATTGATGTTAAATCGTTTTGTGAAAAATATCAAATTGATATTTCTGATATGAATGGCCAATATACTCGAGAAAAATCGCGTCGTCAAGTTGAAAGTACAACAATGGAGCATCATTTTAGGATTGATATATTTACTGCTACAATAGATTTTCAGTTACAATAACTGAACAATAGATTTAACAACCAAGCAATGAAACTTCTCATTCTTAGTGCTACCTTAAACCCTAAATGTGGATACAAATCATTTAAAATTGATGATGTATGCAAATTAGTTGAGAAGTTTTATCCCCAAGACTTTACTGAGCAAGAAAAATTCATTTTGAGAATTCAATTACAACATTATGAGCTTCATGTGCTGATGCATCCAGATTTTCAAAATATGTCTACATTATCTCAGTTATGTAAAGGATTAGCCTAAGTCAAAAATTTATTATTTGATTGACAGGCTAATTCGTCTAATCTTAACCCTTCCTGTTTCTACTGCTACTACTGAGTAGTCATTTTCTGCCATGAAACTTGTAAAAACTACATTGCACACTCAAATGGAAAATGATTTTCTTGCAGATCATTTAATAATTTATATTGAAAAAGAAATTGCCAAAAATTTTATTTTAGAGATGATTATGGAGAAATTTTATTCCATGAAAAATCATCGTCAAACTTAATTCGAAGAAAATTTTTTAAATTGATCGCCCCCCAAATACTAAATCTTGGTTCCACCCCTGACGACCGCTGTGGAGGCCACTGCAATCAAGCAGGTTATGCCAATGATATGAAGATAAGTGCTCCAAACACTTTTGCCATATATCCGAAAAATGGTTTTCCAACTCTACAGAGATTAAAAAACGGTCCAAACGAGACCAAGTTTAGTTATTCGACCAAGTGACAGGACCCCCTGTGAGTGGTAAATCCACCAGATTCAACTCAAAAATATACTCAGAGAACTCCAGACTAGAAGGCCTCACTCTTCTGCTTCCAAAGCTTTCACTAGAAAATCTGACCACATTGAAATCACCCCCAATACACCATAGGAGGTCCCACCAACTTTCCAACCCTACTAATTCTTCCCACAATAACCTTCTGTCGACATCAACATTTATACCTGCAAAAGCCTATAAAAAATTATCAAACACACATTTAAAAGTACAATCTATCATATATTTTCCGGTATAATCTTCCATTTTATCCATCACCTGTCTATCCCACATCATCACAATTCTACCCAAAGCCTCTGTCGAAGGAAGCCATGAAAACCCAATCCACATGATTTCCACTCCATAAACTACGCACGATTTTCCTATCTACTGTCTTCAATTTTGTCTCTTGTAGGTACACAATATCCGCTTTTCACTCACGAAACATATTTCAAATCTGAAGACACTTATTAGCCTCATTGAGTCCGTGAATGTTCCAAGACACAATATTTGGCTTCATTGGAAAACAGCATGCCCCTTCCCTTTAACCCTTTCCTTACTGAGGTTAACTACAAAATTCAACGACCAAGTTAAACGTTTAAGCTCCTTCTCTTGCTTTGATTCCCCTTTTCTTGTTTTCTTGTGTCCCTCAACAATGGCAATTACCAAAGCCACAAACTGCTCTTCATACCCGTCACACTTAATCCCCACTACATGTTGTAACTCCTTTGCCTTATGACTTACCCAATCAAAGGTTTGTACTAGAACATATATATTCAATGGAGTGGGATTCCTTTGGAATTCCTCACCCATTGAATTCTCATCCAATCCTAGCTGTTCACCCACCCCAAGGATAAATAATTCGTCCTCCACAGACTACATAAGGTCATATGAGTCAAACAAGTCCCCTCCCCCCTTCGAGTCACTGCCCGAGTCACTGACCACTTTTTCCAAGAAGACATCATTTGAAACCCTTGCCATCTGCAAGCAAACCTCACCTTCCCTCATCGAAGCTTTGTTGTTGTTCGCCGGCTGCCACAAACCCTCACCATCCCTATCGGAGGTATATAAGCATCCTCCATCAGAGAAAAGAGAATTTCAGGTTGCATCGAAACTCGCTGAGCACACTGTGCCGACAGAAGCCCATCGAAAGTCTCATCGGAGTTCCCTGTCTCCACCGTAGGCATTGTCTGAACACCCCCCGCCGGCATACTATCCGACACAAATCCAAGTTGGAATAACTCGCCACAGGACGAGTTAGGGCACTTGTCTTTGCGCGCAAGTGTCCTGAGCTAGGTCGATCCTAACCCAGACAACCCACAAGTACCCACAACTTGGCCCTTGGGCTTTGACGGCCCAGCATGCTCATGGATAACTATCCCTTTCGGTTTCGTGGGTTGCAGATTGGGTCGGGCTCCAAACCAGTGTTTATAATTTCGTACCGTACCGGCCGGTACGTCCGAAATATGTCATACGAGCCGGTTCTCCAATACATGTTATAGGACTATACCGTTTCGACAAAAATACCGGCCGTACCAGACTGTACTGGCCATTTCGGTCAATATTTCGGCCAGTACCGGCCACATACCGCCATATCAGATTTCAGCCATTCAATTTTATTTTATTTTTTTCCTTTTTTTGCTATTTTTTACCTCAATTCATACTAGAATAATTATATATATAATATATATATTCTATATTGACTATTATTTTGAAATATAATTTCTTTATGTATTTATATTTTTTTTTATATAGATTATTCCAAAACGGTACCGATACCGAAATATTCCAGTGCCTTGATCGGTACAATCACCGGTACGGTATTCAAAACTTTGCTCCAAACCCCCACTTTAGGCTTCATGGGTTGGCTTACACCCCCTTTTCCCATAACTGCATAATTCATTTGGGCCCCTACTTGGGCCTTTCTGGGCCCAACGTCGACCGGCCCTTTGCCTTTGCCTCCCCCATAATCTCCCCTTTCCTTTAACAATGAACCATTCTTACATATTCAGCCATGTCCTTTGCAGGTACTGTACTTGTCCCTACAACTCTAACAGTAACGTGCAGCATTCCCACATCTCCTGACTCGCCACCAAGGGTGAGTGGCTCAATGCATATGGCTGCTTTTGCCTCTCTTCCCATCATCTGTTGCTGCATTTTCCTCCCCTCGTTTCAGCCCTAAGTCAGCCAAGACATCACAATAGGATTTGGATGAAGGCCTCGGGAACCCCCTATTTCAATCCTGAGAACTTTCCTTTGGAGAGTTCTCCTTGTTTCGGTCCTTGCTTCAGTCCATCATCTCCTCCCTAAGTTTCCTCCATCCCGAGCCACGATCTCCTTCAGGTATGCAAAGGACACTTTTAAGCCCTCCTGGTTGTATTCAGCAATCTCTAGGAATCTTCCTCTTTTATTCGCCCCTTGTTGAGCAATGAAGCTCTGATATCAATCCCTGGTTGCCGAGTAAACCTCCTCCTTCTTCCCCCCTCTCAAGCACTCCTCTAGCACTTTCGTGAACCAGTTCACTGTCGATGGTCCCAGAAACACAAAGTGCTCTGTTTTCCATCCTTTTTCAGTCACACGCAACGCACTCCCCTCCTTTGACAGGATAAAAAGCTTTGATTCAATTGCTATTTCAGTATGGCGACCCATTGTAACCACCACGCGCTTTAATGCTTTAAAATAATAGCATCAACACTAGAAGAACACAATCGACATCAACAAGAAAGAGTTCGGAAATGAAAAAAATCGCATGTGTACAGAGAGAAAACATTAGGAGAGAGAAAATTCACGTCTTAGATTCTTGTATGCCCAAAAGGTCCCATAAGACATTAATTTATATACTCAAAAGGTGTCCCAAATTATACCCACACAAACATGAAGCTTTTTCAAGATTTCCCCCATCGTTAAAACATATATTATATTAATGCCCATTCTAGATGCAAACAAATGCCAATACAGATAGTGGACAATGCCACAATGAAAATTTAGCATCACCAATATTAACTAATTACTACACTAATCCAATACCGCCACATAAACTCTAATTCATATCCTCACAAATTCCATTTAATCATGACAAACAATTGCACAGACTAATTTATTTTAAATAACCTAGTTAATTATCAAGCTTCAAAATTCAAATATAATTGCAACTGTATAGCAATCGGAGAATCTGAAACTGAAGAAGCCACAAACTAACCAGAGGCTGAGCCCCATCTTCGAATTTATCGAGCAAAGCGTGGCGATAAGCTAAATGGCGCCATAACATCTGATACTCTCGAGCATCAGAAATCCCAGTTGAAGTATTCTTGGCCAACGCCTCCCAATCGATATTCGCGTCCGGACAATGCGACACTTCCCAAAGCAACGCCAGCACCGTTGTCGCCGTATACCTGCCCAACATCAATGTAACATCCAACAACCACCATAAGAAATCCCAATTTAAAAGAAAAGAAAGAATTTTCGTATAAAATGAAAAAACAGAAAACAACAACTACATAGGTAGTAAGTCCAACAGAAAAATAAAAATTCACTGAAAGCAATAGATTCTAAACAAAAAGTAAAAGAAGATCCGACCTCTGTAAGAGAGTGGAGATATCGTCCTCACTGATGGAGACCTTCCTGCGCTTCACGATTTTATCAACCATACTTGTTTTTGCTATCAGGGGTAAAAATCATCGCATGCGTCTATTGAATTGAAAAGAGGAAAAAAGGCCCAAAACCCTAAATCCTCTAAAGGGTTTATGCGACACAGAAAATAAGGAGTACGGGTAGTTCGGAGGGAGTCATTGATCGTTGATGAGTTCGGAAGAAGACGCACTCCTTTTCTTAGCAGGATTCCTTATATTATATTACATTATATATTACTAGATGGAAATAAGGTACTTTATTTAATTTAATTTTTAATAAAAATTTAATAATTATTTATAATTAAATAAATGATTAATAATTATATGTTTTTATATATTATAAAAAAATTTATTAAATTTATTTAAGATAATTTTAATTAAAATTTTAATAAAATGTTATTTTAAAATATGATTTTTTTTTTATTTCAAGATGATAATTTAACATTTGTATTATTTTGTACGACTTCAAAATAGAGGACATTAAAATATCTATGTTTTTTTAGTTATGTGATTATTTTTAAAAAATAATATGAAATTTTAAAAAAAATAAATTATATAGTTTATAATTTATATAAGAATGTTATATTATAATTTATAATTTATATAAATTTATTTAATCATATATATTTCAATTAAATATCAAACATATAATATTAATTATATTTATTACTTATTATTACCAATTTAATATAATTATAATAAATTGTATATACCGTATATTAACTATATATATCGTATATATAGTTAATTTAATAAATAATACATTCATTTTAAAATTATAAATTATTTTTTAATAGATTAAATTATTAATAATATAGTAGGAATAAAATTTTCATGAATAAAATTAAACTCTCTAACGTATAAATTATTATTAATTATTTATTTATATATATATATTTATATATTTATATATTCTATACTATTATTATGTCATTCTATACTGTTATTATTATTTTATATTTATTTTACATAAAATAAAATTAAAAAATATGTCCTAAGTAGGAATTATAAAATAGAAATTTCTAACATTATTTATGGGTTTAATGAATTGTATTTAAAGTATTAAGTAATATTAAATAGATGTTAAATGAGTTTTAAATGGAAAGTTTATTATTATAGAAAGTTGAAGAGGTAAAATTAATTTTAATGTCAAGAACATTATTTCAGTGAATAAATTTAATAAATTTTGTTTAAAACGGTAATTCTCATTAGATATAATATTAATTTTAACAGAAACTAATGAAAAGTGTTAATTTTAACGGAGAAATAAGAATTTTCGTTAAAATAAGAACTCCCGTTAGATAGCCATTATATATATATATATATATAAAGATATTAGTATTGATACTAACAAAACCATTTAAACTCAGTTTAGATTTAGAGATGGGATGAGTTGAGATAGATTTAATTTATTTTTTAATATTATTATTATTTTAAAATTTAAAATATATGTATTAAGATTTTAAAAATGTGTATTGAAATTTTTGTTTTGTATAAAAAATTATAAAAATATAATAATAAAATAAAAGTGAATTGAGATAAGCTCAACTCACTTCTGAATCCAAATTGGTCCTTAAATATCTAATGTCATATATACTTTTTTTTTATCTTTAGACAAGTTTTAAATTCATATTATTAAATAATATTTTCTTAATTATCAAATTAAAAAAATAATTGATAAAACATTTTCCATATGATTAAAACATAATTGACGTACAATAACAAAGTCACCTTATGTCCTATTTGAATAGTAAAAATAGTTTATCTAATTATTCTAATTTTTTAAAATTTCACATAAAATACAATAAATAATTAATTTTTTTCAAAATATAATTTTTAACTTTTATCTTAACTCAGTACATTTCAACTCACTATTCAAATGACATCTTAAAAAATCATATTTGTTTTTATCAATCGCTAGAGAAATTCTAGTATCACACTAGTAACTAAATCGATGCCCGGTTTGGATTGTAAGGTGAGTTCAACTCATCTCAACTCATCTTTATTTTATCATTACACTTTTTTAATTTTTCATATAAAATATAAATCTCAATATATCTTTTTTAAATTTCAATATACATTTTTCAAATCTCAATACACTTTTTTAATCTAAAATAATAATAATATTAAAAAATAAATTAAATTTGTTTCAACTCATCTCATCTCTAAATCCAAGCGGGGCCTGAAACTTATTCATCAACTCATTAGTTGTTTGATTCCGGTACTATGCATATATGCAATGAGAAAGCACAATTCAAAAATTATGTCGTGGCTACTGATGGTCAAGAAGTTCTTGTAGGAAATCACGATTCTGTTCAAGTTAATAGAAGAGGAATTGTAAAGATGTAACTTACTTCTAAAAAAAAAACTAATTTTAATTAATGTTTTTCATGTTCTAAAAATTAAAAAGAACCTTATATCTGTCAATTTGCTTTGTAAAAATGGTATAAAAACTGTCATTGAATCTGATAAGTTGATCTTGTCAAAGAATGGGGTATTTGTTGAAAATGGATATTCTTGTAATGAGATGTTCATTCAAACTCAATATTATGAATAAAGATGCTACACATTCTTTTTATATTGTTGAGTCATTTTCTTTATAGCATGGTTATTTAGTACATTTAAATTTTAAATATATGAATCATATGCCTTGATTTCTTATAATAATATTGATGATACAAAATGTGAAATTTGTATTTAAACTGAAATGACTAAGAAATTATTTTCTACTTCTAACAGAAATTCATTAATTTTAAAACTTATACATTTTGATATATGTGAATTAAATTGCATTTTGACTAGCGAAGGTAGAAGATATTATATTACATTTATAGATGATTTTTCTAAATATATAGTTGTGTATTTAATGAAGAATAAATATGAGATTTTTAATATGTTCATTCACTATAAATCAGAAGTAGAAATTCAAAAAGAAAAGAAGATAAAAATTCTTAGAATCGATAGAGGTGAATAATATTTTTCTCATGATTTTTTTAATTTTTATGAAGAATATGAAATTATACACCAAATGACTACACCTCACACACCACAACAAAATGGTTTAACTGAATAGAAAAAAAAAACACTTGTAGACATGGTTAATGCTATGATTTTAAGTGCAAAATTACTTTTCAAATTGTGGAGAGAAGCATTACTTACAACATTCAATGTGCATAATAGAATAGCATCTAGAAAATCACAAGCGTCAGCATATGAATCTGGGAATGGAAATATAAACTTTGCAATGGAAGAAAATTAAATCTAGATTATTTTTTAAGTATGGGGGTGTCAAGATTTTTATAGAGTTCTTGATCTAAAGAGAACTAAATTAGGACTAGAAGCAATCAAAAGTGTATTTGTTGGTTATGCTGAAAATTGTAAGGCATACAGATTATTAACTTAAGTTCTAATGTCATAGTGAAATTAAGAGATGTTGGATTTATTGAAAATAAATTCAATAATGATATTGAATACATTTCAGAATAGTTAAACACAAGGTTCTAACTCTAATTAGAATATCTCTCTTAATAAAAATAAGATAAAGTTTATAGATTTGCCAGTAAAGCAAAAAAAGAGTCTGAGAGTTAGAAAAGAATAGAATTTTGGTCCTGACTTTATTTCATCTCTAGCCATAGTCTTCCTTGTGAAATGAGACGTAAACACAATTCTTAATAAAATACCTATTGTTCTTAACACAGAAGGTGATCCAAAAAGTTTGATAAAGTCATGTCTTCTAGAGATTGAGCTTTTTTGGAAAGAAGTTATAAATAATGACATAGAGTCAATATTATCTAATAATACATAGGTATTAGTAGATCTACCTCCAAATTCAAAAAGTATTAGTAACAAATGAGTATTAAGAATGAAGTTTAATTCTAATGGATCAGTCCAAACTTTTAAGGCAATGTTAGTTGCAAGCGGCTTTAGTCAAAAGGTGGGAATCAATTATTTTTATACCTATGCTCTACTGACAATGATCACATATATTCGCGTACTTATATCTCTTGCACCTATTTATGACTTACATGTACATTAAATGAATGTTAAATTACTTTCTTAAATTGTGATCTTGATGAGAAAGTATATATAAAACAACCTAAAATGTTTGTTTTGCCTTGATATGAAAATAAAATATGTAAATTAGTTAAGTTATTACATGCTTTAAAAAAACATCAAAATAATGGTATGAAAAGTTTGATTGTATTATTTTATTTGATGGTTTCAAATACAGTAGTATTGATAAGTGTATCTCTTCAAAATGCATTGAAGATTTTAGTGTTATTATTTGTCTTTATGTTGATAACATGCTAATATTTGAAACTAATATGAAAGACATATGTGAAACCAGCAAGTATTTGACTCAAAGTTTAAAATGAAATATCTTAATGAAACATATACTATTTTGGAAATCAAAGTGAAAAAACATAGTAATGATTATGCACTGTGTCAATCTCATTATATTGAAAAAGTGCTTCTTAAATTTAAATATCTAGGAATAAAAGAAGTAAATGTACCATATGGCTCTAGGGTAAAAGTAAGTAAGAATTCTGGAAAGGCAATAGCACAATTTGAATATGCTAGTGTAATTGGTAGCATGACATTGTACCAGACCAGATATTACCTTTGTAGTGTGCAAATTTTCTAAATATATTAGTTGTCCTAGTATAGGTCACTAAAAAGCAATCGGCAAAGTCTTTGGATATTTAAGGAAAACCCTCTATTCAAAACTCTTTTATTCAAAATTTTCAGTTGTACTAGAAGGATACTCAAATGCTAGTTGGATTAGTAGCACAAGTAACAATAAATTCACATCTGGTTAAATGTTTACCCTTGATGGAAGTGTTATTTCTTGGATTTCAAAGAAACAAACACGTATTTTTCATTCCACAATAGAATTAGAGTTTATAGCATTAGTAACAACAGGAAAAGAAGCAGAATGACTTATAAATATGTTGTTGGATATAAAGTTAGGCCCTAACCTATGTCATTATTTCCTTATATTATAATAGTAAAACTACTATGTTTAGAGCATACAATAAAGTATACAACAAAATTATAACCCTTTCATTTAAATCTAAGACATGATTATATTTAACAATTAATAATTGATGGAATTATAACGATTGTCTATGTAAGGTCAAGTTGTAAGTTGGTAGACCTTTTACCAAATGTTTATCATGAGAATTAGTATGGGTTACATCCATGAGAATGAGACTAAAACCCTTTTGAAAGAGTCACCGATAATGATAACCTAACCTTTTTCAGATTTAATTTGAAAAATAATTTAATAGGCAATAACAAGTTACTAATGTGTGATTAGTTGAGCAGTGCAATAACAAAGTCTCATTTAAGATGGATCAATGCTAACTGTTATGATTAAAGATGATGCATTTTACTCTTAATGAAGTTCAAGTATAGAAATGTCTTGGTAACAGGGACATAAAAGACACTTCACCTTTATGAACATAGAAGCGGTGCCGCTTCTAACAAGAAACTTGAGTTTATTTATTTATTTGTAAATTCTCATTAAATCAAGGTGTAGCATAAAGTCATAATAGTGCTAATTATTATGAGCCTCTATTGTGAACTAGATATTTCATGTGTTATCTTTGATTTTGAATTAAAAAATTTTGGTTTAAGTTTAGCTATTAATTCCTTTTCAGAATTTTGGATTAATCACACTAAGAGAAGGCTTAAGTCGAAAGATACATTCTAATGTGTATGATAATGTCCATACCGAAATTAAATATAAAATATATATTGCAACCTACTGGAGGATTGTTAGAATAGGTTATAGTATATATTTAAATATTGAAGGATGAAAGACAACAAATGAAAAATGTTGAAAATTCGGTGAAACAAGCCTTCCAAGTTGGAAAATAAAATGAAAAGGCACTTTAATTCTAGTGGGATTGGAACTTGTGCAAGGGTTGGAGAAGGGGCATGTCTCAACCACAAGGCTAGTGCATCTCTTCATTTATGTGTGTAACCATTATATAATTTAAACATGATTTCAAGTGGTTATAATAGAAAAGATACGATTTTTCGCTGGCTTCTTTTTAGGTCTACATATCAGATCTATACGAACGCAAGAAAGTCATCTTCTTCATCACTCTAGTTCTAGTTTTTCACAGTAGAAACTCAAAAAACTCTCTAAAATTTCTATTTGTACAGTTATAGGCTTTGTTGTATCCTAAAAACGATTTGTTAGAAATCTATTAGCAAGCTCTAATCGACTAGGGCAAATATCGTCTTAAAGACAGTATTTTATATGCCTCAAAGCTTACAAATTTCTCAGATTCTCTTTTTCAATATCTTATTTCCTAACAAAATTTGTGGGAGATGGACGACCTTGGAGCCAAAGAGACTCCAATACTTGAGTTAGTAATTTTCAAAAATAGAGAAATGCAAAGAGTAGAGTTGAGAGTTAGAGTCATCAGGATTTTCTTGTACCTGGGTGTTCTATATTTATACCCGGGGTTTGAAGGAAGGGGCAAAGTGTATTTATCCCTCCATTATTTTATTTCTAGAACTATCCCCCTGTCAGAGCTTTTAATGCAGAATAGCTTCTGTGGCTGCAAGATTAATGCAGTGTGGAGTATGAGCTTGGGGCACTATTAATGAGGCTTAGTTCCATCTCTTCTTTCATTAATGCAGCATGTTTTCATTGAAGGAATATTCTGGCTAAGTTCTTTGCTCGTCCGGTGATGCTCTCTTACTAGTGGATCAATGGTTTTCCATTCCTTTTATCATCCGATTGAATGAGTATTTGAGTGCCTGACAGCATTCGAATGATGGTTAGGGTGGCTGGTCTCATCCCTTACATTGTCTTTCCTTTTGGTATGACTGCAACATACAACATCCTTTGCAGCATTGTCACTAGGACCTCCCCTAAATCGAGTTTCCTATGGATCAAGTCAAAAGGGGTTGTTGAGCACACTTAAGCCTCCCAATTCCTGTTCCCATCTACCCAATTTGGGCCTTGTCTCGCGGGCCCCAGAGGGGAAAAATCCTCATATAAGAAGTTTTGAAATAAGTTCACTTTCCAAACATAGCCTTAGTCTATTTATAAAAATGAGAAATGTCTTTAATATGTGATAAACATATATTTTATAAGTTTAATTTTAAAAAGTTTTCATGCATCCCTTCCAAGAAATCCTTCTAGCCAGTATAGCTTATTTTCCCCACATAATAGCCCACTATTAATGTCTCGCCGCGTAGACTTTCCACCACACTAATTGTGGACCAACGCTACGTGATATCTTTCTACAACTCTCTCCCCTTGCCCTGCAAACAAAAACCCTCCTCTTTCCAGCAGACGTCTAACCCCACCCATCCCTTCCCTTACGCATTGTCACTCCCTCTCCTTTCAGCAGCCCATAATTCTATTGACGGGATATACACATCGCTGTAACACCCCGCTTCCTCTTTTCCTTAAAGTTTAACGAATCTCGAGAAAAAATAATGTGACAACTCGTTGCTCTCATTCGATTGAGACGAACCTCGATACACATGCCAAGTCTCGATGCACGTGCCCAACCTTGACTGCGTGTTTTTAATAGTTGATTTTAAATAAGCCCAGTATTTTAATGCTATCAAATATTTTAAATGTCTTGTAAATATTATATAAGGTGTTTCTAGTGTTATTGGATCTAATCTTGATCTTAAAAAAATATAACTATAATGTTTTGAAAAGCTCCAAAACATTATAATTGTATAAAACCGTTTTATTAGTCTGATTTTAGTCATTTGAGATATTATGATATTTTAATTACACTTTAAATATCTGATTTAAATATATAAATTTATCTAATTAAGTAATTAGTAAGTTTCATCATTTTAATTAATGATGGGGAATATTATCTTATAAACTAAAGTTAAGTTAAAATAATATTCTATCTTATTTCCTCTGAGTGTTTTTAAGTTAAATTGATTTTACGTATTTTTATATCAGTGTTTTAAACACATCGTTTATCCGTTTGAAGACCCCAACACGTAGGGCCTATAAAGAGCCTAAGGAAGCCCAAGCCCTTCACTTTCCTCCCTCTCACTTTTTCTCTCTCTCGCATCTCTCTCCCGTGCGTTGCAGCCCTTCCCTTATTCATTGGTCGTTTCCCCTCACCCCTGAACCATTAGCAAGCCTAACCCCATCGACGGTGTACCTCACGGCGACCCTTACTGCTCGTGTGAGCCATAAACCCAGAATGAGTTTTTATGGCTTTCCTCTCTCTTTCCTACACCACCGTTGGCCACCATTGGCCACCACCACCTTAGACTAGCCTCCCCCATGCTGGTGATCTTCCAACTATCTTCGGCAGCCCCTACGAAGCCTCCTTCTTCCCCCATAAAATCACATGCATGATACATGGATTTGTAGCCCTAGAGCCATCATTGGGCTCATCGTCAGCATTAAAAGCTCCCCCTACCTTAGGTGATCTCACTCCTAACTTTACTCCTTCATCCATGGCCCTACCTCTCTTGTACAAGTATAAAATTGAAAATGGGTTTCCACCATTTTTGGGCTAAATCCACCACCTTTCGGTAGTTATATTGCCTCACCACTACCACCATAATATTTTCATTCTTTCAATGAGTATTCCTTTAGCTTTCAATATCAAATCGAGTACCCTATCCCAAATCGTCATTTTATGTGGTTCACGTCACAGTACGCGACATTACCCATAACATACGACCGTTCCTTCGCCACAAAAGTATGTGAGGAAACACACTCACGTCAAGTTGAGAGTTGATGTAGAAGTCATATGGCGTAATGTCATGTGAAGTGGTCAATAATAACGGTGTGGCTCGATTGTAGTCTCAAACTACGTGATGCAATTGAGGTATATTTGTTATGGACCCTAATGTGTTAAGTGTTGGGATGAATTCATAAAGGGTCGAGAAGTGGGTTAAGAAGTCCTACCAATTGTCATGGAGAAGGTTAATATCGACCTATGGTGCTTTTTGCTCAAGCAGGTGATCAATGTATTCTATGTTGGTCTTAGGCGATGAAGATGTAGAGTATATGTGTATCTAGGGAGACACGTTTACCGGACAAGTTACCATATGTAATAGATACTTTATCCTAAGTAACGGTATGCGACATTAAGCCCTAAAGCTTTCCTAAAGTTGCATGGGATGTATGAATGAAAGATGATGAGGATGATGATAATGCGTAGGCTTGAATGCCGTAATGTCGGGTGTGCTGTTAGCATGGGGATGCATGACTCAGTCGATCTAAGTCATGCATTAGTATAAGGTTGTGTGGCAGCAGTATTGATCGTAAGCTGATCCTTGAGAGTGAAACATAGTAAAAATCCTATAAGCACATAGGTATAGAGGGGAAATGTCCGAGTGTTCATGAATGAGTCATCAATAGTCTTAGTGTAGTGAATATGAACTCCAAGGACATAAGGATAATTAAAGATTGTCCGTGTGTGAAGTATGGATTTCAAGGACATAGGGATATCATAAGGTGTCTCAGTATCTGTGGTGAGTCCCCGATGATCTTAGCCTAATAAGGACCTCAAGGACATAAGGATAGCAGGAGAATTTTTTAAGTGAAGTATAAGATTTTTTTTAGTTTAATTGCACAGTTACATATATATATATATTGATGCTAGTTGTATATATGCTTGTAGATTGATTCTGTGATACGCTTATGACTGGACCGCATGGTATGAGAATGGTATGAAGACTAGGTATGTGTTATGTTCATACGTCTCTACTGTTTACCAGAGTATGAAGAAAAGATAATATGACTAAAAATGCTATATATATATATATGTAATGGTTGTTCTTGGTAGCCCATTTTATTGAACCCTAAATGCATAAATTATATGTTTGTAATTGGATGCCTATACGTAGTAATTGTTGGATGTATTCTCTGAATTGTATAAGATGAAACTATAAAGTATAAGAAGTAGAAAGTAGGAAAGTCTAAGGAAAACAAGGTAAAGAAAAAGAAAACATGAGAGGAAGGAAAGCACAAGTGAATGAATGTCATGATGTATGGATTGATTTTATGCCATTATGTGTAAAAATGCGAAAGGCGTTCAAAGGAAGACCCAAGATCCAAAAAGAGATATCTGCCAACCCCAGCACACGGGGGTAACAGTGTGCGATAGCCCTAAAATGAATGTCATATTATATATGATGTGTATGACATATATGATATGTATGCATTGAATGAATAATTGTTTATTTGATGTTATTGATAGCTTATAGTTGTTGGTTATTACTCTTATTTGCTGGTTGTGTACTTAATTATTATAGATGGTTTACTTGTTTAATATTTGCTTAGTATATTTTTGTGCTTGTTTGGTAGATGATTACTTGCATGTCGATGATTGTTTATCTGTTAACGATTTTAAGTAATTGCTAAGAACAATGAAAAAATAAGAACAATCACAAAAATCCATAAAAGATTAAAGACATAATAGAGTAATAGTAATGAAAAAGAATGTATGTATTGTATGTATGTAAATACGTGTTTGAGTGTTGATTTTACTTTGTTATATTAAAATCGGTATAAAATAATATTTATTGAATATTCGACTAATTTTAATTTTCTATTTATGTGTTTCCTCCATCATACAAGAGTGCATAACAGGAAGGAGACAGTTTAAGGAAAGAGCATGATAGTCTAGACATGTATGAAGATACTTTTGTTTTAAATTACTGTAAATCTCTTTTATTGTAAAAATATATTTTATTTTATAGCATATAGTTTACACTTTGGATATGAATTGAAAGATTTTTAAACCAACAAAACCATTCTTTTTTTTTTTTAACTAGTTTCGTGAAAAGAAAAGTCACACGAAGGACTGTTCTAACCCCTCGAGGGCTGGGACATTACAATGGCTCCCTCCCCCTTCACTATCCTACTCAACGATGGAATTTCTTGGTTTCGTTGTTCTCACAATATCTTTTGCAAGAGTGAAAAAAAAAAAAAAATCTCACTCTATCTCACTCGCATCTGGCCTTGCTTGATCCAATGCATAAAATTGTATTTTGCTAGACTCAACTTGTTATGCTCTCTCAATCGCATCTTGCCTTGCTTGATCCAAAGAATAAAATCGGTTTAACAGATCTCTCCGCTGATAGCTAGCCAACCCACAACAATCATAAGTAAGCTACAAAGTACTCGATTCTTTTATGACCACCGAATCAAACATACCGACCTTCTAGGCCTTGCCAAAGGTTTAATTGGGACTTGCCTAGAAACAAGATAAAGCGTTTTAACAGAAAAAAGATATGTCTACGCATCTGAGACTATTTTAAAAAAAAAACCTCCAAATAACTTAATCGAAATCAGGAGCTTAATTTGAGAGACACGATTAGACGAAATCATGGTGCAAAATCGGATGGGAGGAGACGATAGGTCTTGCGGTGCGAAATTAGGACAAATAGTCTGGGCAAAATTGGCGGCCTGGCATAGGATGTGTGATCGGCGTTATGAAATTCCCAGGCTGGAGGCACGATTTCTCGAAGAAGACGACTGGAAGGCTTGTCGGTGGTAGTGTTTTGCTTGTTATTCCATGTGCACGAATGTAGCATCTGTAACATGAAATCTTTGACGTGTGTAAGCTTCTCATTGGAGGAGGGTTGTTAATATCGACACGTTGGTATGACTGCTTAAAAACATTTTCCATCCTTAAACATGTGATTTTTATAAAAATGTCTTCACATGCGCAAAAGAGAAGAGGCGAGACAAACTTATATGTCAGTCATTGAATACTTCAAACGGAAAAAATTGGTCCTAAATATATTATTGCCTATCCTAAATTGGCAAGTTTATTCCAAGAGAAATAGTTTGTTTACGAAAACTTTTTTATAAAAAAATGAATTCATAAAATCACACAATTTAAAATTTTATAGTTAAATAAATTAATTATATTACATAAAATCACACCATATATGATTAATGGAATTTTTTTTTTGTATATTTTAAAAATAAGATTATAGTTGTATCCTTGTCTATAAGATCACGGGCGCATTAATTTGTCCTTAGCCCAGTTGTTATTGTTGGATTTAACTGTTAATTCAATTTATTTTTTATAATTTATTTAAATATTAAAAAATACACAAATTTAAAAACCAGGTAACATATTCAAGAGACACTTTGATAAGAGAAATTTTGAAATTCGGTTGGATCGAATTCTTCTCGTTTGCAGTTCTCATCGTCTCATATAGCAAAGGCGACGAGGACTGGATGAGATTAAATTTATTCTAAAAAATTATTTTTATTTTATTTTTTATTATATATATTTTTATTTTATTATATGTTTAAAATTTTATTATTTTTATTATATTTTTTATTATATTTTTATAAATAATTAAAAAGACTGTAAAGGCGCTTACTGCACTCCAGCGTTACCCCATTAATAAACGTGCCGAATTCTGTCGAATCAAACATGGAACCAATAGAGTTGAGCGTATCTGATCGCTGCACGCGCATAAGAAAGGAGAAGACTCTTATTATTGAGAGTCACAGCTTTGCGCATTCATTTGCACGGTGAGTGTCCCGACTCCGACTCTCTCCCTCACGGGCCACAGTACGCCCATTTTCTGTGTGCGTGGAAAAAAAGAGGATTGCCTTGTTTTGGATTCATTGTTCCAAATCACAACAATTCATGGCGTCATATTGTCGCCGGATAACCGTCGGTGCGGTGGTGTCTGACCGGGCGATACGTCTGCGACAGTCATCACGGACCGCAGAGATTCTGCGGTTGCCTCGCAATTACTTGAATCAACAACGGCAGGAGATCGAGCTGAGATCGCGGCTTTTGGTGGTGGAAGCGGTGGGAATCGGAGGGGGCTGGGAGAGATCGGAAGGTGGAGGTAGAGAGGAGAAGGCGGTGGGCCCGTGCTCGTACTCGTTGGCGGAGAAGACCGGGAGCGATGATCGGACGGTGGAGGTTGAGGAGTCTACGAGCAGAGATCGGACGGTGAAGGTAGCGGTAGCAGCGGCGGTGACGGTGGTGATGGGAGTAGGGAATAGGGTGATGTATAAGCTGGCCTTGGTTCCTCTCAAGCACTACCCCTTCTTTCTCGCTCAGCTCGCCACTTTCGGGTACTTCAATCTTACCCATTTTTGCTCTCTCTCTCTCCCTAGTCACTGCTAATGATTAGTTATTACTATTAGCTTCATGCTATTAAATTAGAAAAAACTTCGAATTTTAATGAATCATGACCACCAGATTAAAAACTAAAAACTAAAAACTAATGGCAGGTGATTTAAATCAAGCTTCTCGAGCTTCAACTTCTTTCTATCTGTTCATTTTGTTTTTGGTCAATATCTTTTTTTCGGTTATTTGCTGTGTCTGCTGCTATGCAATTTCTTGCACGCTTACCAAGTCTAGTCTATCGTTGAAGTAAAAATGTAGCGATTCGTTTGTTTTCACAATTACTCACCACTCATCTTATTATATAATTTTTATAATTTATGTTTATTTAAAATAAAATTAAAAAATTTAATTTTTTTAAATCTTAAAATAAAAATAATATTAAAAAATAAAATTTTATTTAATTTTTTATCCTACTTTATCTACAAAAACAAAGCCTAACTCAGCTCAAGGACCCACCCATCGAGACGACGGAGGTGAAAAACCCTTTATGGTTGAGTTTTCGAGCCACATGGGCACACCCCAACCAACACCATAAGTACTTCACTGTTGCGATTGTGTCGTGATTTCTGTTAATAAAGATTAATCAACTAAAGTAGACAAATTGGATTTTTCTTCCGAGTACAACGAAACAATCCACTAGGTCCAAACTCGTTGGCTTTATCGTATGGCTCACTCGCAGCCCCCCTTTTTTTTTGGCTTTATTGTATTTAAATATGCACGTTCTGGACGCTGCAATTCTCTTCTTGTTTTTCTAATTGTCTTTTACCCACCGGTGGGCGGCCGCCCCCCGCCGCCGTGACCAAATCAATAACTTGCGTTCGTTTGTGTGAGCCTACAGGCTATGTGGACATCAAATATTGTAAGTGTAACATTTTAGTGACTATATGGAAGGCAAATAATATGTCTCTTAAATTTATTGCATAATTCTAGATTTGAACTGGAATCTATAAAGTGGGTTTACCGTATTTATAATTGTTGGAATGGATTTTTTGAATATAATTAAATATTTAATAAATATTTAAGAGAGCTAATTAAAAAACATATATTTTTAATTAAATGATGTTTGGAAATAAAATTATGAAATTTTTTGAAATATTTGTCATTTTATGTTGCTAAAGAAGCCGTAATACAAGCCAATCATACATTTTGGTTGTGTTATCCTTGTTGAATGTTGATGTTACTTTGATCTTGTAAAAATAAAAAATAAAAAAAAAACAATAAATGGAGGAAAAAAAGAGAGATTCCCTTCGCTGAGGAGTCACGTGTCAGCTACGTCAACAAAGAAAGACTTGGAGACGCCGCGGCGTGGGACAGTTTTAAGTGGGTGGGAGTCTGGACCCCACTACAATGGAATGGAAACCATACATCCGATGAGTGCTGGGCCCGAGTTGAACAAAAGTACCCAACGTCGTAGAGTCGTAGTGGATTCCATATGACCCCAAACATGTTTTTCTTTCGACTTTTACGAGGGACCGACCACGTGGCAAACTGTCTTATAGTGAATTGAGGGTTGCGAGTGACTTTCTTCTGATTGCCTTTTCGTCTACTCCTTTTGTCGTCTTTGCTTTCTATCAAATTCTATGTGTGGTCCGGCGAAAAAGAAAAGAATCGCATCCAACTTTGGCCGAATTACAGGATAATTCTCTCAAAAATATATAATTTTTTTTTTTTGGATAAAGTAGTTCTCTCAAAGTCTTTCCAAATAATACTTTGGTTACTCTCCCTTGAAAATAAATTAAATTAAGGGAGTGCTTGTCCTGGGCAAAAAGTATGTGGGAATTTGAATGTTGCACCTGACAATTTTAGCAACTTTTTCACAAACAAATTGTTCTTCATTTTGTAAGTTTCACCACGAAGAGTCAACGATCCGATTCACCAAAATACCAAAAACCCAACCGTGATTTTGTGATTTGATTGCAACTAAGGTATTGTATGCGACTATGCGTACAACCTTACTAATTTGAAAACAATTGAAAGAAAATCTCAAGAAGGAAACGTTTACTACTCGTGTTTTTAATTATTCCTCAACTGTGCTAAGTATATATAGATTGGATACAGTTTCTATACATAAAAATTTGAATTCTTCGTTTTAAATTCTATTTCTCATGCTCCATTTTTTCTCTTTTGCTATAACTGTTCCATTTAAGAAAGATTTTATGCACTATATTATAATTGGTGATAAATGAATATGAAAATGAGATGAGAATGTAGAATATAACACTACTAAATTAAAGTTGTCAGTTTTTTTTTTAATGGAATTATTAAATTACTCTAGGCATGCCTTCGCTAATGTGAGCTAACTTATTTGTTACTGTAAATTGTGTTTTCCAGATATGTAGTTGTCTACTTCTCTATATTGTATCTCCGGTACCATGCTGGCATTGTTACAGATGAGATGCTTTCCATGCGGAAAGGTCCATTCCTTGCTGTTGGTCTCTTGGAGGCCCTCGGTGCTGCTACTGGAATGGCAGCTGGAGGTAAGGCTGTTTTATCACGCTTCTTTTTTGTTTCCAAATTTTACCTGGTTCATTGGATGTTCATCTCTGAACAAACTTAGTTGCTAAATGGAAAATGCTTTGCTGTTGATGTTTTATACGTACTTCCAACTTTTAATCAAATATTCCAGTCAGTTGAAAAGTGAACATTCAAACATAAACAGCTAGTTAGTTAAGTAATTCTTATGGAGATGATTGGAGCCATATTTATTTCAAGCAATAGTTGTAGTTTGAGGGCTTACAGCAAATCTCAACGCTGAATTTGGGGCTTCTCTATTTGGGCTTGTGGTTCTCTTTGTAAATGCTGCTTCATATTTTTACTTTTAATCTGTCTAACCGCTTATGACTGTAAATCTGTTCATACATAATTGTGATAGTTAGCTATTTCTTCTTGATAAACTCATTAAAATCTCATATATTTTATTTCTTTCCCTTCCTTGGATCAGCAATTCTTTCTGGAGCATCGATCCCAATTTTGTCTCAGGTATGAGCATTTTTAATAACTTCTTTGTTTCTCTGTTTTCTAATTCCAAGGTGAATAATCACTAAATTTTATTTTGGTAGTGCTCCGTTAATATTTGTGTTGGAAACATTTTGTTCGATCCAACCAGTTCGTTTTAAATGTTACATAACTTGTTACTTGCTACCAGGTTGGATCAGGAACCTTGTATCCATTCTGTCCTGTGGCAAAACTATTTCTCTGGCATAACCCATAACTAGTCTGGTCATTGGGTTTTGAGGCACCATATGAAAATATTATATCGGATAATGATTTTGTTCTGGTCTTACATTTGTCTACACATATCTAGCATTATATGCCCACGAACTCATGCTTGCTTAAGATCAGCCAACAACTTTTCTTTTTTGGAAGGTAATATTAACTTGAATAATTGAAATCCTGCAATTATTTTGCAGAGTTTTCTTGTGTGGCAAATTCTTCTGTCAATTATTTTCCTTGGAAGAAGATATAGACCAAACCAACTTCTCGGATGCTTTCTTGTAGCACTTGGTGTAATCATAACTGTAGCAAGGTAAGTTATATATACGTACCTACATGCACATGCACAGTTATATTTATGGCCTCGTGTTGAGGCTCATCAATGAACAATTATATTCTGCTTCACTAAGGACCATAAAGCTTGAAAATAGGTTTAAACAAAAGGCTTGGGTCAGTTTTATAGTTGTGTCCAAATCTCTCAAGCTTATTGACTGTACAAGTTCTTGGGAATTTAAATTTAATGACATGCACATAGAATGATTGGACCCAAATTTGGATGAGATATGCTGGAGATTGTGGAATGAAAAGCTTGATAATTTAAAACTGCTTTGCAGTGTTAATGACACTGGTTGGCTGCAGGGTCAGTAGATGGGGCTTTCATCTTTGCCTTTTGGCTAAAATAGCAGAATCTTTTTCTCAGTAATATAGTGGAGGTCGTGTGAAATATTTGAGGTGAACTGAAGCTAATGCCTATTTTTATCTTGTTACTCATTGCATTGCATGAATCATAGTCAAGTCCTTTGTTAGTGATTAAGAAGAAAGCTTAAGGAGAATACTTGGAGTGGGTAATGTATTGAATTATGGAAAGATAAGAATCCAACTTGTAGTTATAGCCATAGAATAATGGACTACCACTTTCCGTTTGTATGGCCATCTGAGGTGGAGCTTGTTCTCACTTCGATGTTGAGAAGCAAACTACAAAATATCTCGGGCAAGCTAAGTAGAGACTAGCCTGTTTTTGAGTAAGTGATGTGGAACTAATGTTATGCTAAAATCTTGATCGATGATATTGAATTTACATGATGTGTACTATGAGCAGTTTACTGCTCTCAAGCACACCACATATGGAAATCTGTCAAATCTTTGCGAATTAGACCCCTAAAATCCATTGGCTTGCAAGAATTGTTATTACAGGTCCCTTTGATATTTTATTAATTTTTATTACTTGCCTCTGTTTATTTCTGCAGTGGATCTAGTGCTGGACAATCATTAAAGGAAGCCGGTATATTTTGGAGCCTTTTAATGATAGTTTCATTTTTATTTCAAGCAGCTGATACGGTGCTGAAGGTTGTTGATTGTTCTGAATGGTTATTGAACTTTCTCAGTTTCTACCTTGTATTTCTCTGCAGTAACTGGCAGCATGTTTATCATTTGTAGGAAGTTATCTTTTTGGACGCCGCCCGGGATTTGAAGGTATGGAAGATTATAGACTCTTTTTAGGATATGTTCCTGATTGGCCATGAATTCTCATTTCCAAACATAGACTCTCATTTCCAAATGTTCCTGAAGATTATAGACTCTCAGTTTCTACCTTGTATTTCTACCTTGTATTGTTCTGCAGTAACAAGGAACCTACATGTTTCTGCTCAATTTTAAACTACATTTATTATCTTGAAACTGGATTGGGGCATGAAAATAGGGTTTATAACATTGAATAAAACCCCCCACCAAAAGATGACACAATATAACGAAAAGGTAAAATATTTTAGAAGACCAAAAGTGATCTTACATGCCCATGGCAAGATGAAATGACTCACGGATCGTTAAACAGAATCAATTTTAATCTCATGCAAGATTTCAAATTTACCAAATTTCTGTGCATGCCGGCAAAGTGTGCTGTATAAACTTGCCACCGTGTTTTCATTTATTAATTATTCTTCAATAGTTAGTAATATTAATATGACCAATAAAAAAAAATTAGAGTTAGCAATTGATATGATTCCATTGTTTCTTTTACAGGGAGGTTCAGTAGATCTATTTGTTGTAAATTCCTACGGATCTGCCTTCCAAGTAGGTATCTTGTAGTGTACTAAAAATATAGATTCTTACATTCATAGAAGAACTAATTTCTCCATTTCAAAATTATTTTTGTTATAAAACCTGATTGGAAATAATATGCTGGATATATGTTTAATGCAGGCCTTCTTTATATTCCTTCTCCTACCATTTTTGTCAAAACTATGGGGCATTCCCTTTAGTCAACTGCCAAACTATCTCAAAGATGGTGCTGCCTGTTTTCTAAACATTGGTACTTTGTCAAGCGGTAAGCTAGAATTTGTTGGCAAGTTGTTTTTCAGTACATCGTTCTGTTACTCTTATCTCCTTGTCTGCTCTAATTTGTCTGATTGTGATTAAATAAAAGGAACAAAAAATATTTGCAGCACAGCTCTTACCCTGACTTTAGGCTTCATTTTCAAAGAGTACTTAATTGGGCATTATGGATCACCTACCCTCGTTTTCCATATAGAATACAAAGGCTGAACTTCCACGTTGTTAGTAGAGTCCAGTTTAATCCCTAACAACAAAAGAGGAAGAAAAAGTCTTTCACTAACCACGTGTTTGTACTGATAATTGCATTCTAAGGTAGAAGATGATGCACACTTCACTTGCATAACACAACCATTGTGCTACTGTTTGGTTCTTAGGGGAAGAAATTTGTGAGCTTACTTTTATGTGAGTTATATTTTATCCGGTAGTATGGCCTGGCTGCATCCTTATGCCATTCAGTTCTACTGGCAGAATACTATGGTGATTCACACTTCACATGACAATACTAATAAACTCCCTGTTCCTGATTTCATGTCATTGAAACTAAAGATTCTGTGTATAATATAAGGAGTTTATAAATGTTTTATGAGGTATCTAAATTAGAATCTTGAGATACCATTATTTAAAAGATATTTAGGTAAAATGTGGCTTCATATCCACCCCTGATTGTATCAATTATAGGACATAAGTTGAGGTGGGAGATCAAATAGAAAATGATATTTTTTCTACACTTTGTGAAAACCAGCTGCCATTGTGTATCGTAATGGTAGAAGCCTCGGTCATTTAAGTACAACTGCCTGATTTCAAGACTTAAGAGCGGCAACCTATGTCTAAATTTAAATGTAGTAGTTGATAAAGGTTATGTTTCCAGAGCATGAATGAATTGTTCTTAAATAATTAACAAATAAATAATAAAGTTGATGTTACCAGTATGTAAGATTTAAAGAGAAAGAAGTGCAACTAGGTATTTGGCATGGTCCGATATCCTTTTACCAATCCTGCCTACCTTTGTTACCTTTCTGCTATATTGAGGTTGCATTTTTAAGTGGAGTGATTTTCATTCAATTACATTCAAATTTGGTTGGCAGGATGTGATGGTGCTCCACTGCTACCTTTGTTATTCATTGCCGTCAATATGGGGTTTAACATATCATTGCTGTATCTGCTCAAGATCTCTTCTGCTGTGGTGTCTTGCCTTGCTTCTACATTTTCAGGTATGTTGTTCGGTCTTGTAGAAGGCTAGCCTGCAGTAATTGTCCTAGAGGATGCAAGCTGTGGCTTAGTTTTTCCATGGTTTGCTTTATTTCTCTTTATAAAGGATTTGATTAGCATCAGGCATGTTGGTGAGGCTAAAGGTGCCGTTTAGATTGGGTTGAGTTTTGCTCTAGAATATTAACCTAACATTCACTCTATACTCCATTAAACATTGCAGAACTAACATCAACTGTCAGCTAATTATAATACAGACAAATACATATCCAGTTCTATTGGCATTTTAACCCATATTCAGGTCTGATTTTATTTCAATCTGCCCTTAACTACTTTTTTTTACCCGTCCTAAAAACCTGCCTGTTTGGTTCTTATGACAAGACAACAATCTGTTTGCAATTACTGGTGTTGGAGTCTGGTTCAAGATAATGACTAAAATATCCAGCTCTGCCCTGATAAATCAAATAATGACAGTACACTCAAGACGTTACTTTCCATGGCAAATCCATCTCTCCCTTAGAAAAGAATCTAGTGGTTACTCAGGAAATCAAATTGGGGTAAAGTGGTGACAGGTGAGAAGGAATGTCTTTGCCTTCTGTAACCCCTAAGGGTTGGCTCAATTGATAAAGGCCTTGGGCTTAGGGGTATGCTCCCCCTAAGTCTAAGATTCAAATCCCCTTCGGTGCAAACAATTTCTAGGGACTATCGGATTGAGGAATTTTTTTCTTAAATTAACCAATGTGCACTTGCGAAAAACTCCTTGCTGAGGGCTTGTGCACCCCCGATATTAGTCGGGATGCTGTTCCGGACACACGGTGCCAATAAAGAAAATATCTTTGCCTTTTGTGTGAGTCATGAATATGACTGTCAGCACTTCACGTTAGTCTATTGTAGTTCTACATATTATCGAACATACAACTTGTTGGTTCATACTTTGTGAATGAATTTACATAATATGTTGGTCTGTTTTCGGGTTTACATGGCAGTGCCGATAGCTGTTTATGTGTTCACGCTGCCGCTACCATATCTTGGAGTTGGATCATCCCTTCCAGCAGGCTTTGTTGCAGGAGCCATAATTCTTATAATGGGATTGCTCACCTATGCTTGGACACCATCTGTTTCCACTTCCGAGTAGACGATGATCCTTATATTACCAGCAAGATCGTTGCTATCAAAGTGTAGCATAGACAATTCCAGCCCTGCTTTCTGATTTTAGCTCAAGTGAGGAAGAGGACGAGGGGAATGCTAATTTTAATACCTATATTTCAGACTTTTTCTCTCTTTTTTTTTTTTTTGTTTTTTTTGTTTTTTGTTTTGTTTTGGGTGGTGGGGGGGTGTTTCTATTTTTTTATGCCTTGAGAAGGGATGTGATTGGGATTCAAAAAATAAACGTGTACGGAAAAATAAAGAAAAAGAAGATGAAATGTCTATTAAATTAGACATGATTTGACAAATGGATACCTTTGAGATCAAAAGAAATATGCTTCAGTAAATCCTCCTTTTTTTTTCCCTTTTTTTTTTTTGTTCCTTATGTTGTTATTCGCATTTCTTCCCATAACTTGACTATTCTCCTACTTTCATATGTACACAACAAATTTGCCTTGGAATTAGGGAAACTGTCCACAAAAATCCTCCTGCTGACTTTATTTGTAAAGCCTAGAGCCAAAAAAAGGGACAAGAAAATGAAAACTCTATACAGAAAAAGAGATGTCTCGTCAAATACACTTTGGGGGTGTAACCGGATTTAAATCCGGATATCTGACCATAACCGGATCCAGGTCCAGATTTTGAAAACCCAGCAGTTACAGAACTCAAAACATATTTTAACTCCAAACCCAGCATATGAGCAGCAAGACATACAGTTCCCTCTCCAGGGCTGTTCTCGCCCATTTACTGAAATTCAAACCGAGATTTACTTTCCATAAAAATTTAGACAAAGACATGAAGGTGGTAAAGTAATTTGACAAATTCTACTAAATGGGAAGATTGGTGGTGTGATTATATGATCTATATAAAGCAGAAAACACCAAAACAATTTTATTGAAATGAATTAGCATCATCTACAACACTCATTATCTCTGTAATTTTCTGAAAATGCGAGTGGATATTTACAGAAAACTATTCAGCTATTCTCTTTCACACCTACAAATCTGATCTACAGAATATCTAATGATATACATAAATCTAGACAAGGTAATTCACCCCACGTAACAGGCACCGCCCACCCTGGTGTTTCATGATCAACCTCATCTATTATCATTAAATAAAAATATAATGACCTGGATTGGCATCTATATCATCAAGGCAGGATGAAATTCGCCGCTAATGCGCTACATATGTGGCAGTGATTTTGAATCCATCTTTGTACTGGTCTATAGCATGATGAGGCGAAATCAGCATCTCCAAACTAAAACATCCTCGGTTTTAGGCAACACATGTTTTAAGTTTCCATTGAATGCACCCCCTCTAGAGGAATTCGTCAAGAACAATATCGGCAGGATCTCCAATCCAGGGCCTGCCTTCTCTCCATTTAAACTTGACTCTTAGCTTCCCATTAGCATCCACTCCAACTACTTGTCCCCTGCTAGCATGTGTCTCCATTCCCCATCCCCACCTAGGTGTCACTAATCCTTCCCTAAATCTGACCATGTCACCGACCTCAAATGCTCTCGTCTTCTCCACCTCATATTCCTTGCATATCCAGAGGGACTCCATAAAGCAAAACGATAGCCAAAGTTCCCCTTCCTCCAAGCGGTGAACCACACCTACACTTTTGGGAGTCACTTCTCCCCAATGATAAACTGGAGTCACCACAGATGATTTGACCCTTACCCAATCTCCAACTTTTAATATCTCTTCCTCCACCAGCTCCACTTCTGATGGATCAAGCATCCATGCCTTCAAGACATTAGGAGTGTATGTCCTTAGTTTTCCATCTGCATCAACTGCTGTTAGAGAAACGATGCTAGCATGTGTATAACCTGACCACCCAAATCGTGGATCTTTTACAGTGGATTTCACCCTCACACGTTGCCCAGTTGAAAACCTATCCACTCTTTCTAGCTCGGAAATATGCCCTGTCCATAATTCCGACTCTCCACAGAACCCAACAAGGACGGTGCCATCCCACCCATCTCCTTTACACCCTATTCCTTGTACAACACCAATGCTTCCAGGTTGCAAGGATTTCCATTTAGTGGCATCATTATTTAATCTTACCCATTCTCCAACCTCAAACATCTCCTCTACCTCGAAATCTGCAGGATCTCCTCTCCAATAAGCTGACAAATTGAAGAATGAAACTCTTATTTCTCCATCAGCACTTACAGCAGTTACGACACCTCTTGAACTGGCGCAAGCACCTCTCCACCCCCATCTTGGTGGTTCTATCAATCCAGCACGGAACCGAACATGCTGCCCGATTTTTATGCGAGCAACTTTTTCAACTTCTGTGCAGTGAGCAATGAACCTACCCTTACGAAAACAACTAACCAACTCTAAATAAGAGTAATCCTGTAAGCTGTGAACTACTGCTATGGAAGAATTGTACTTATTGTCTTTCCCCACGGTATTCCTTTCATAAACTGGTCTTGTTCCCATACATTGCTTCAACCGAACCCAGTCACCAACTGCCAATCCTGATAACCTTTCTGCATCACCGGGAGCAACTTTCCACAAGCTCACTCTGCCAGCAACTCTCACCTAGAAACATTTTCAGAAGCAACTCTTTATTACTAATTTGAAGAACTCAACAGTTACCAGCACACCTCACAACAAAAAACTAACACCAAAAATAATAAAACGATGAAAAGAAAGCATACTCATAAAAATACTCACATTAAGGGTCCCATCCATGTCGATCCTTGTGATTTTCCCTGAGGTAGATGGAGTTTCATTTGACCACCCAAGTAACGGCTCATTGATGGATGGCATCACTCGGATCTCTTCTCCGACTTCAAAAGGTGAAACCTTCTCCATATCTGTCATGGAGCAAGAGAAAGTCTTGCTCCTGAAACAGAATGAAATGCCCATATCACCATCCTCCACCAAGCTATGAATTATTCCTATTCTGTCCCTAGTGACATCTTCCCACCCATATTTTGGAGAGGGTACTGAAGCTTTAACTCTAACCCAATCACCAACCTGCTCATTTTGGAATGGAACAAATAAAGAAAGGATGTTATCTTGAAGGTTAAACTCTAAGCTTCAATAGATGTTTCTTGAGCACATGGGTATACAAGTCACTATTAAAGAAGGGTTATTACCTTAAAATTCTCCACCTTTTCCATGTCTGAAGGATCAGCTCTCCATGGTATGTGCCGTTTTGGCATATCAATTATCAGAAGACCATTACTCTCTATGTCGCTTATTTTTCCAACACTATGATGTGTCTCACCATCCCAAGGAAATCTGGGTTCTGAAACAGATCTCTTTACACATACTTGGTCACCAATCTGTATTTTTTGTACGCAACATATTAAATTCTCAGAATGGATGAGAAATAATAAGGCAAAAGGGAAATGGAGCTTTTTTTTATTTTTTATTTTTGGAAAAGGAAGAAAGGGAAAAGGGGGTAATGAAAATCAACTTCTACATAGAGAAAAATTTCCTAACCCTGAATGGGATGAACGGCTCCAATTCCTCTGGTTCACAAAGCCATGGGCTTGGTAAGTAGCTAAATTCTATCAGAAGACTACAATCAGGTCTAATTCCATAAACTATCCCAATGCTACCAGGGATGACAGCACCAAAACCATGCTTTGCTGTGTGCAGATTGTGGCAAACTCGAACCCAGTCACCAACCTTAAACTGTTCAACCCTTTCAAAATCAGCAGGATCAGCCTGCCATCCCCTAGATGCACCAGTAAACCCAATCCGTATGATTCCATCATCATCATCAATACACAGGACAGTTCCAATGCTGTCACGTGACTGTCCACGCAAGTCATACCTGAAAACATGACAACTCTTCAAACTCTGAAATAGCTAAAATTTCAAGTGACTTCAGGCATTATTTTAAAAACAAAGTGATTGAAGTAAACATAAAACTGGTCTCTATAAAATTTATATGGATAAATGAAACTAATCATGCTTCCTGAGCACAATAGCTTAACTCCGACATGATTATGGAAAGCCCATATTGTTATTTGTCATTTTGGAGTATTGCAGATTTATAATCAATGAACTTGAGCTTGTGAAAAATAGTATCACAACTAACCTGGTAAAGTCAAGTGGCTTGGGGACAGACAATGCGATACAAGTTGCCTTAACGAAAAGGTCAGAGATTTAAGTAAGAGATTATGGTCACTCCTGATTTTGTGGTATGGATTGCAACGGCACTGTACTCGTGTGCACTATATAGCCCTTTTGGGGTATAGCACAGATGAGTTTATCATGTCCTTTATAAATATACATATAGTTAGTTTATCATGTCCTTAGGTCATGGCAATTAGTGGTGATGACTTTACTATGATGAGGATTAGCAACCATCAAGCATGAAGCCTAAATGTTGAAGATGGTTAAGGAATGGAGCACCAATCAAACCTTGGCTTTTCAATGGCAGCCTTAAGTTGCACGAGTTGTCCCCTGTCCAAAGGGATGACTTTTATAACTTCATTGACCAAGACACGAGCTACTCCAGTGCAAAATGATACAACAAGGATATTGCCATCTTGGACACTCTGCACAAAACCAACACTCCCATGGCTTGCACCTCGCCAGCCATTTACGGGGGTTTTCACACTTCCTTTAAATTTCACCCAATCCCCCACTTCAAATCTAAAATATCAATAAAGATACAAAATTAGTCCATAAAAAGTTTAAGATGCTTCAAGGAACCTAACTTTAGTATCATACGATAAGTTACTCACATTGTTGGAGACAGATGAAGTCCCTTTTTCATAAGTGCTTCCATAAGATCTTCAGAAATCCATTCTCGTGGTAGGGCTTCCAATAAGTCACGCACTGTCTTACCACTGTTACCGGTCACAAAAAGATTTTCTCAAACATTTATTCAGCACAACTCACTGACTCAGCATCACATTTGATAACAATGTATGATTTACTTGAAGATGTACAAGCGAAGAATCTTACAAATCCCTTTGAGAAGAAAACTGAATCAAACAACTCTAATGAGCTAATACTTGCCTGTGGTTCCTTACTTCAAGGGCGGCACCTGGATACTGCAGCATAACTACGATGCACTCGAGACATTCCCGTATATATTTTGCTGCATCAGCAGCTATATGAAAAGCATTGTCACCATCATCATCCTGATTACGATTGCCAAAACAGACATCAGTTGATAGAAAAGCCTTACATACGATAAAAGAAAAAATAAAAATTGAAGGTTTTACGCACTTCTATAAGAAAGCTTAAGATACAAATTAACCTTCCATGCCAAACTTAGCTACTGAATTTGAGGGATAAAATTATATCAGTGTTACATAAAGAATATGCTTTAGATCTGTACAGGTATCGCATACTGTGAATCAGGTGGGGCATGCCAGATTGTGCCAATGATAAACATGGACACTTCTCATATCCAATCCCATACTCACAACTTCATGTAAAACCATAAGGAGTTCAAAAGGCAGGAGCTTAATATAATCAGAAACAAAATTCTTCTTTATGAGATGGATTCATATTACAAACAAATAATATATCATTTTTTTGATAGGTAATAAGAAACTTTATTAAAGTAAATAGGCAAAGCCAGGTACACAGGAAGTGTACAACAGAAATACCTAGATACAAGCTAAACAAATAATATATCATTATCAAACTTAAGCATATATGCATAAATATATCTGTGTCTGTATGCGATTGACCACATTTTTCAACTAACCAGATCTAAAAAAAACAAAAATCAATTTTCTCATCAGAAAAAGTTCATTAGATTTTTCAAAAATGATAATAACACTACAGTAGAAAATAGTTCATTTTCCATAAAATTGGTTTTATTAACGATCAAGAAGAAAGAAACAAAAACATTATCGAGGTGCATAGGGAGTATAATTAAAATACATCTAATGAGAGAGATAAGAGATCAAGAATATCCTGTAAGCTAAAGCTAGGAAGGCAGAGTGGGCTTTCATCCAATGGTAGAGTGAATTATAAAAAAAAAAGCTTTGAGTTCTTCCATGGTCCTTGTATTATCTTTGAAACTTGTCTTTTTTTTTCTCTCCGTACACACCACGTTAAGCAAATCGGGATAATTTTCCATAAGGTCTTGCTGTGATCACTTTCATACTGTCCTTTCCAGCATGCTAATAGATCCACCACCATCTAGGCATTACCCATATAAGCCTAGGCTAAAAACTGCTTGCCACAAGGAGGTAGCTACCACATATAGAAGCATGCAAACCTGTTCATAACCTTACAGGATTTTACACCCTTTTCATCATGTAAATGCATTCTCCATAACTGTGAAAAAGCTATTTAGCTGCTTCCATGGTGATCAGAGCAATTCTAGAAGCATCTATTTAAGATGAAACAACAAAAGGCTCCATATTCAAGTTCCATAACAGCTGAAAGAGTACAAGGTCTTTTCTTAAGTGTTTTCTTTTTAAAGAAAAAAGGCATCAAGTTCAGTCTATACCACCAGTTTTAGCCATGAGAATTGTAACAAAAATATTTACATTTGAGTTGGCTCTTCTACTGGTGGATGTCTGGATGATGCTTGTCAAAGTGATCAGGACCAATCGCACAACTGTTCACATCTGACCAATATGTTGCAGTCCTCATTATTTTAACGTTGTCAAATGATTTTTTGTCATGAAGAAACTCAAATGCAATTGGATAACTGACCTAGTTAAATCAAGATAGTTTTGCATTCCACACCATTCTTATATCAGTACTTTACATGCCTTACTCCATCCCACACAGTGTACTACTATCGGCCCTACCAGGCAACATCTACCTACACAAACTCGATCAGGCGATAGGGAGGATCTGACAGAAGTACAAAATTCTGATTTTTTAGAGAATCAGATCGGTTCTATTAAGGACAAGTCGTATTGATGACCAAGAAAATTCTGGGAAAGAAGCAAGCTTCAACGCTCCCCAAGACAACAGAGCTAGGCCAAGCTCTTAGAATGAATGAGTACTTCCAGACTCTATTAACTACCAATCTGAACTGGACTGGTAGTATCTGAATGCACTCAAATTTATTTATAATTGATTGATGCACTTTTCCTCTCCCTGGAAACTAACAAGCCGAACTTGTTAGAAGGCTGTTTAAAAGAGGTATAACCTACTTAATTAAATAGAAAGAGAATGTGGTGGTCCCGCCAAAATATTGTGTGGGACTCACTAAATGGTGAGTCCTCTTTTTGTTTTATTTTTCCTAGGCTGGAATTGAGACAGCTCATTCTTCATTCATGCAGCCATGGCATGATGCAAGTGGTCACTAAATTTGGTAGGAACTAGGGTACTATAGCTGAGTCGTTTAATATGAGTGACACTTATAAGATTAACAAGATAACCATTTTGATGGAATCAAGGCTAAGCTAAACACATACATGTGCACACTCATGCACATATGTTATATATGTTATATATATATTTAGAGAGAGAGAGAGAGAGAGAGATTAATGATAGACGTGACAACCATAGATTATTCTTTACATACAACTGGTTTAATGAAAATCAAGAGTTGAACTTGGCTTCGTTACAAGTGGACCAAATGTCTATGTTTCAATAATAAAGCCAGCTTGATACATTTTTTTCCTAAACAGGGCATATGCATATGCCAAAAGCATACACAAGTATAAAAATAGTTTCTGAATTATTGGACATGTCTACAACTACCCGTAAGAATCCAATGTATCTGTACTGTGCTCAGGATATAATTGGCAAAAGGCACATTTTAATCCAACGAGTAGCATTATTTAGGAAAGCCTTGGATGATTCACTGTACAAAGATTCTTCTCATATTCATATTTCAAAAGTAAAATTATAAACAAGAAGCAAATAGAACTCATATCTTAGCTCAAAGGAAAAAAAAAAAGAGCCCATGCCTATTCTTTATGGGAAGCAACTTTCC
Source organism: Platycarya strobilacea (assembly GCA_036898215.1). Taxonomy (NCBI): domain Eukaryota; kingdom Viridiplantae; phylum Streptophyta; class Magnoliopsida; order Fagales; family Juglandaceae; genus Platycarya; species Platycarya strobilacea. Next base: position 30,044,937 of record CM072550.1, read on the forward strand.
ATTTATGGGGCAAGGAGCAAGGCTCCAATGTCTTTTAGCATTCTGAAAAGGGCGATTTGTAACACCCCAGCCCCATGGAAAAAGAATTCAAAGTGGGTGTCATAAAAGGTGATCAAGAGTGCCAAGGCCTACATTGGATACTTACTACATCAAAATAGGCTTTATAAGTGAATTTAGAAAGCTTCAAATTGACTAGTCTTTTTGGGGTTATAGCACAGATGTTGCTAGTGCCTTCCATGGGTTGTACACAGTTTGCTGGGTCATTAAAATTGTTTGAGAGTCAGTACAATGAGACCTTTTCGAAGATCCCAGTTTTCTTCACATGATCTATGGGAGGGAAACAATGATCTTATTTTGAAGATGCTGCGACTGAATATCTCAGAGCTCACTTTTACAATGCACACCATTTTAAATATGCATTCTTATATATCATTTACACAAGTTTTTTCTACTCCTATTCACTTATTAGGTGTTTTTGTTGTATACCCTCTTCGATTATACCTCTTTCTCTTTGATTAATCATAAATAAAGCTCCTCTTAACTTAATTTTTTTTTTAAAAAATCATTTATCGGAATCATCTTGAAAAGTGGCAAAAAAAAAAACACTTGTGTAATGAGTTAGATGTCAAAAAGTTGCTTCTTCATGGATAGTTTACAGCTTTGTTCTTTTAATGATAAATATACAAAACTCCCTTCTCCTCAGCATGAAGACGGATATGCCATAGCCTAGACACGCTGATACAGTATAAGAAACTTGAGATGAGATTCTCGAAAATGCTTATGCATTATATGCCACCTATCTAACTATTATCACCTTTTAATGTGTCTATTATTGCAAATTGTATAAATATAATTGTGCAAGCATAACCAATGCATACCAAGACAAAACATGTGCCGTAAACCTTTCATTATTGTCTATACTTGTAGTTGTGCTCCCAATGTATACTTTAAAAAATCAAATCCTAATGTTCAGGTAAATGGTCAACTTCCAATGTAAGTGCATCATATATGTAGTGGTAGATCCTCCCCTATGACATAATGGGTAAGCATCAATTTCACTAAACTAACATCTTTTTATCTCCTTTTACTTATCAAAAAAAAAAAAAACATCTTTTTATCTCCTTTTCACTTACTGCTTCAGGAAATGGGTACAGCTCCCTCATTGAAGTATCCATATAACAAAGAAGTAACCATTAATAACATTAAATTTGGTTTGCATGCATTTTCAAGCTTTTTCCTAGAAATTGGGCCTTCCATAACATCGCAGGAAAGTTTTGCTCATCAAGAGTGAGGCACTAAAGTCGAATTACACCACAAGGTTACATTTTTTTTTCAATAAGTTACACCACAAGGTTACATTACATCAACAGTTGTAAAGCACCATCATCAATCATGGCCACCGATAATGTTTGACTGCCTTTGGCAACAATGCAAGTTTAAGGCACATTTGGGTATTCATCCAAACATTTATCAAACTATAACAATGGGATTGTGAGCATCTTCACCATCTCATTGAAAGAAAAAAAATTGCAAGTGACAATGATTAAGGTTCCACCAAAATTTTATAAATACAGTAAAATCAGGTATAGAAATCTATAGGACCAACCTGCATATTGCAATCTGCTCCAGCAGATAATAGTAATTCAACACAAGGTTTTGCACCCTTTGCCAATGCCAAATGAAGTGGTATCGTATTGTTCACATTCCTGATGTTCACATCAACTCCAGCATCAAGAATGATCTACAAAAAGCAAAGCAACCATTATCATGAAAAGTTATTGATCCAGTGCCAAAAGTAATTTCAGTAAATTGAAACTCCATTTAAGAATTAAATAACTAAAACGGTAACTAATTACACAGACATACTAAAATAAGCACAGAGATGGTGGAAAAGCCCATAAAATCACCTTAACCAACTCAACGTCATTGGCCATGGCAGCTGTATGCAAAGCCGTTCTAAATTGTTGTGTATCTTGTGCAGTTGGGCTTGCTCCAGCTGCAAGCAGTATTCTTACCAGCTCTCTACCCTCTACAAAGAGTAGTACTATTAAAAACATAAGCGACACAATATTTACTAGACAGAGTAAAGGAAAATAGGAAAATAACTCTATCTCAAGTACAGCACACAAAATAAAAGAATAGGTTTCATATATATATATATATATATATAAAAGCCAATTCAAGTAACAAGTGTCATGTAATACTAGCTCTGTATGTCAAACTAAATGCTGTAAAAACCAATGGCCGAGCATCACAAGACCTTAGTCTGAGCAGAGCTCAGGAGTTCAAAATAGGGAAGCAGTCATCCAGTTCCTGAGATGGGAAGGTCATAAAATAAATTTAACAGCGTGTTGCTGCCATCCACAACACTAAAAGGAAGGCAAGCTGCAGCTTCCATCGCATATTAGATTGGAACAGACTTATTCCCATTACTTAAAACAAAGTACAAGGGACAACATATTTGCAGAGAACAAAGATGCATGGACAATTTTTTTTTTTTTTAAATAATTTAGCTGGAGAACTTAGAAGAATATAGAAAGGTGCATATAGAATTTGATAGAAAAATCAATAGCATAAGAAATCAACAGTGTTTGACAACAGTAAATTTCTGACAATCAACTTTACCTGTCTCACGATCTTTCTTTATAGCAGCTGCCATACATAGTGCAGTTCCAGCTGGGCTTAGTATGTCAATCGCTTCAGAAATTTCTTTGGGTGATGCAATTTCTGCCCACCTCTTAACTATAGCAACATTTAAAGTCGATATACACAAATGCAGAGGACTGAAATAACAAAAGGGTAATATCATTAATCTGTTGAGGGAAACAAACAACAAAATGATAAAAATAATTTCTTTGAAGTAAATTTTTTTATTTATATCAATAGAGAAATAGAGAAAAAGGTGTAGCCCAAGTGTGCGAGGAGTATACAAGAGAAGACAGACACCTATTGCACATGACTACATATGCACAGTTTTATTAAAAATGTTATTACTCTTAATGGTGAAGTTGCTGTTATTATTGTAAGTATATCATTACTCTTTCAGTGTTTGCTTACACATGAATGGAGAGTAGGAGAGACAGGCAAATAGTGTACATCAATGATGTAACTTTTAATTATTGTTGCTATTTGAGATTTGAAGAAACAAAGAAGGGAATAAAATACTACATTCTATAGCCGATAGCAGCCTCTCAACCATATCGTAAAATCTACACGAGATATTGTAAAATCTACACCCCAATTCCAGAAAGAAGAAACAAGAATAAGCCTAAACTAGATATAGTAAAGTCCTGTGTACCTGGACAATGCCTTGCTTCTTTAATATTAATAAAAACAAAAAATTACCTATATAAAAAAAGATACTGTAAACACAGTTCTAGTTTTCTAAAGACCTAATGCCCTAATATACTAGCCCAAAAAATAGAATTCCTGGTTGATCTCCAATCAATTTAAATCTTCCAAAATCAAAGAAAATATTACACTTCCCAAACATTATTAGACCCACACTACAAATGTTGACTACACCAATGAGAAAAAAGCAATATGAATAGCATGAAAAAATTAATAATAAAATCTTTCAATACTTAATGTTATATATGTATATACAAGAAAAAAACTATTTTTTAAGCTACCAATTAATCAAAAGTACAGGAAAAGGAAGAAACCTTCACTAAGACAGTCAACAAAAAATATTTTATATTTTAAATCTCCAACTATTTCCTTTTGTAGTGATCTTGTCTACAATTATTAGAACATAGCAATTTTATGCCTTTATAGCCATTACAACATTCAAACTTCCATCGTGATGACAACATATTAAACAACACCATTTTGCATATAATAAATACTATCCAAGTCTCAGTAAAGCATACAGTAAAGTTTCACAGCTTTGATTCTTACGTAAGATTTTTTGAACTTAGGACACCCATTGATTTACAGCCCCCATTTTCCAGCACTACAATAGCGCACTCAGTGAATTTCTTGGCAACGGCAATATGCAGTATAGTTTCACCATCAGCATCCACTGCAGTGGGATCAGCTCCCGCCAATAGTAACTCCTGTGCTTGTTATTGAAAATCTGAGAAAATATAAAAGAAAAGAAAAGAGAAAAAAAGAATACCGTGACCTAAACCCATGGCTGGCTAAGAAAAAAAACTTACACGCATACAAACAGGTTGCCCATAAAATGCACAAATATGAGCAGCAGATCGACCAAAGCCTTCCATTGACCTAGATAAGACATTAGCTGATTTTCTGATGAGAGCACGTACACATTCAGAGGACCCAACTGCTAAAGCAAACACTATTGGAGGATTCCCATTTTCATCTGGGACATCCACATCAACACTACCATACTCCAAAATAGCATCAACTATCTCCGGGCAACCCCGTCTACAGGCCAAGTGCAGAGCGGTTTGACCCTCAGCGTTATGTGCTTCCAACAGAGAAATGATTGAGTTGCTATTGTTCCCTGATGCAGACTTGGCAAGCAGATCCCTGCATATGCAGATAAGAGGAGGTCAGAGGTTTGGAAGAATGACAGTGATCCATAAAGGCATACAAAATGACTGATGCAGAAAAGGTGTATCAAAATGGCTGACCTAACACCATTCAGATTCCCTTCAGACACAAGTTGATGCAGATAGTTGCTTTTAACAAGGGAAATGTCCAGCACTGATGTAGGGGATCGTTCCAACAGATCTATTCCAGAACCATTAGCCAGCTCACTGGATTCCACAAAGAATGCTTCATATATCCAGACTACATAATTCTTAAAAATTCAAGGTAAGAACATATATATATATTCACATTCCATCTTTGCAGCAGATATGATGAAGGAATATCTATGCCCAGAGCAAAGTAAGCTCATTGGTCCACTTCCTCCAACCCCTAGCTAGCACAAAATTAGTATTTAACTTGATGCATATGATAGTCCTGTTTATTATTGTGTCTGTGGTGTCATAAAAAGGACATTCGCTACCATGTGACCTTTTAACGAGTTCAGATGGTTGGACTTATTACTACATTCGCGATGAAAGAATGAGACTTTTAGGGTCATGAATTTCTATTGTAAGTAGCTGGTTGGAAAAATATTTATTTGTCAAAAGGGGGCAGAGTTACTTTGATCAAAAGCTCCTTGTCTAGTCTTCCCACTTATTTCATGTCCCTTTTCCCTTTACCTGCGAGAGTAGCCAAAAGAATTGAGAAAAGTTTCGAAATTTCTTATGGAAAGGTATTGGGGAGAAAAGAAAATTTCACTTGGTAAGCTGGAAAAAAGTTTTTGTCCCGGTGTCATGTTGAGGCTTGGGTATATGGAATTTAAAGCTTTTCCAGGAGTATGCTGAGTCGCCATGACTATTTAACACCTTTTAAATAGTCACCATGACTATGGCAGCACAAAACTCTTAGATAGAAGACCTGATGGTTTAATGGCTCCATTAGTGCCCAGGTTTATTCCACAATAACTTCACCTACTGATTAGAAGTTCCAATTTCCTATTATATATTTAGTTGTGTAATATAGAGAGTTTCAGAGGATAATTTTTTTTTTTTTATAAGTTCAGAGAATAATATTTAAAGAAATCAACATATAACAATGGCACTTCACTTATAAATAAAATAAATACATCAGGTGGAAAGGGAGGATTATGTACTTATTTGAACTTGTGGGACTGTGAGGTATTCGTTGCAAATGGCGAAGAAATATAGCAAGCATTGCACTAAAATTTGGTCTTCTTGTTGACTTGCACTGTAAGCACTCTCCAATCATTTTCCACAAATCTCTGGGGATCCCAACACCTACAACACTTGAATACTGTGGAGGTGGTCTTCCATCCTTGACAACAGCACGATAAATTTCTTCTGCACTTAAACCATCCCATCTGCACACATCATCTTAGGTAAGTAAAGAGAATTTTTACGTTTCAAAATTTACAGGAAAAACGAATACAACACATACGGAATAGAACCAGTGCACATTTCAACTAGGGCACAACCAAAACTCCAGGCATCTGACGCTTCCGATATATGACTCACATCATCCCTGAATAAGTGTAGTGACTTCTTTAAAGGCTCCCAAGTTTCTGGAGCTGTGTAATGTGGACTCAGCGACGTACAGTCAATGCACCAGTGCATTTTTGAGCACTCAGCCTCTGGACCAGGCCGAGCTTTTCGGCAAGAAGGTTTCTTCAGGATTATTGGAAGCCCATAATCAGAAACCACTGCACAGCCACTTGAATCCAGGACAAAATTTGATGGCTTCAGGTTCATGCATACTACTCCTGCTGCATGGAGTTCGGCCACTCCACGTGCAATATCCGCCCCATATCTGCATTTAGAAAATTTGAACAAAAACAATGATACCAACAAACAAAGCAGTACTAGAAGTAACTTCCTATCCTAATAACGTTAGAAGAATGAATTAATCCAGTTAGAGGAAGGGATGGCTGTTGCAAATTTGAAGAAGGAATTCAGTTAACTATTTTCCAAGCAATTTTATAACAAGAACAACAAGATATGAAACCGTAATTTATGACTGGAACATATGCCCAGGATCGACTAAAAAAAATCCACCAACCACTATCAGCAAAAGATAGAAATTTGATTCAAGGTTCACACAAAAGCCTTGCCTAAAATATCTGTCATAACTGCAACTAACATTGATAGCTCTAATGACGGTATTTATGGCACAAACGAGTTGTCTCCTCAACAAGCAAATCTGTCCAGAACATGGGACAAGCTACCTCAACAGCAATTGCTCTTCTCAACATCAAGGCTCCAGATTAAGATATACAAAGGTATGATAATACCGAACTAACTAATTTGAGGACATAACACATGATCATATTACCAAGCTTTGTCATCATGTGAGAATTTATCTCTCCCACAGAAGAAATATAGCAGAAGAAGGCTCCTTAACTTGTAGCCTTCTTTGTTTGGATGGAAGCATTGGGAAAAATCACTTCTTCAGAGAATCTAAGGAAGTAGCATGTTTTAGTGCCTCAGCAGAATAGATCTTTTGATGTGTTGGAAGGGCCAGCTGGATAATCTACATAGCGTAATTTACGGAAAATCTGTCATTTTTTATGTGGGGTATTTGGTAGAAAATAAATGATCGGAGAGTTGGAGATTGCAAGAGTTCTTTCTCAGGACTTGATAATACTTGATAATATTTGTTTCTAGTTCTCAGGGCTACTTGGTTTATTGTGTCATTTAGGTATCTCTCTTGTATACTCTTTTACTTCGGTAGCACCTCATAGTTTTCGTATAATATTAATAAATACTTATCAACAAAAGAAAACGCGCGTGCGCGCCTCCACACACACAAGCTAAGCTCAACACTTAATTAGAAAAAGAAAAAATTACTAGGCTCGGCAATAAGACCAAATTAGAATTACCAAACGATTATGCTTCATGCTAACAGGACATAAGCTTTGTTACACAGAAAAATATATATGCAAATGAGAAAATTCTGAACACACACACACAAATGAATATTATGCTTGAACTTATATAGCATGGTGCAAATTGGATTTGAGCGAAAATTCTCATTACGAACGTCGAAGGCTTAGAACTTAGAAGAAAAGATAAGGTTTTACCTAAGGATTTGCTCGAGAGTGAGGCGGCCGCCACTGCGCCGCATCTCGGACTGAACTGAACCGTAACATTTCTCCATGACGAGGCACAACCGATCGCGCTGCTTTACCACTCCATGAAACGCGCAAACGTTCCTGCACCACATCGAGGAAAGGCGAAGCTTCTCGAGCTCCCCTTCCACCCAATCAATTTCCGCCACGTCCCCAATCTCCACCAACTTAACCATCACCTTGTGCCTACACCTCAAGGTCCTTAGCTCCCCCGACCACCTCTCCGCTCTGACTCCCCCACCCCCCTCCCCGATCCTCTTGATCAACCTCATCTCGTGATCCAAACACAGACTCCTGCCCAATCCGGTGCCCCCACTTCGACAGCGCGGGCTCCGAGGAAGTGGCGGTGCCTGTTCCGATTCCGATCCGTCGTCTTCCTCCTCGCTTAAGTCATCTTCGTCGGAGAGTATGGGAAAGAGGGAGTAATTCTTGGGTAGGGAGAGGACGGAATTGCCAACGTTGGAGGGGTGGCGGCATTTGGGGCAAGGGAGGGTGGGTTTGGGAGGGGCGGAGTAGGAGGAGGAAGAGGAAGAAGAGGGAGGGACGATGTGGGAGAGGCAGAGTTTGCAGAAACAGTGGCCGCATTGGAGCAAGAGAGGGGCGTGGGAGTCCTCATCATAGGGAGTCTGGCAGATTAAGCAGCTGGGGATCCGGATCTTCTTCTTGGAATTCGGTAGAGAATTCCTCGCCATGGAGCTTGGTTAATGGAATCGGAGTGGTTGTGAAAAATCAAAGACTTTTCTGGTTAGGAGAGAATTCTGAAGAAAAAGAAACCGGGGCAGACGAAGGGGGAAGGGACTTGAGAGGTGGACTTGGACCTTTTATACGGTTCCATAATCCACGCCTCGGTAGGTGAGTATGAACTCTGCTTTTTTTTTTTTTTTTGCCACGACGACAGAAACGGTGTAGGGAGAATGGGACCAGCCTTGTACGTACACTCCTCTTAAATGCGTAAATATCTGTGTATTATTTAAGCGCCGATTTGTTTTTGGAGATAATATTTAAATTTATTATTATATTTTTTTATATTTTTTATATATTTTTTTATAATTTTAAATTATATTTTAAAATTTTCATACAAAATTAATATTAAAAAAAATATTTTATAATAAAATTTTATTTATTTTTTAAACTTTTTTCTCATCTTTAAAAATAAACAAGATCTAAATATCAATAAAAGATAAATGTATTTCAAATTTGATAAATTCTCGTTTAAACAAATAAAATAATTTTAAATAAAAACTAAAAATTATTTAAAAAATTATTATTATTATTATAAAATTTAAAAAATTAAATTATTTATTATATTTTTATAAAAACTTATGAAAATTATAATAATAAAATAAAATAAAATAAGATAAACGAGATAAGATAATTTTGCTATCTAAAAATAAAAATTCTTGCATTACTTCAAATTAATAAGTTTTATCTTGATTTTATTATGATTGTCGAAATAGAAAAATAGATAATATAAAATCATCTTTGATAGTTTTTTTAAATGAATTTTTAATTTTATTGGTACGAAAAATTATATACTAGAGTAGCATTACAATTTGAGATTTCCTCAAAGTTCAATAAATACATAGCGATATCAAGAGTCTTCTTTAGCTAGACAATGAGCTACCTAGTTGGTAGCCCTCTTGGTGTGATTCATTGCCTAATTCTCAAACTTGCCAAGGCTCTTTTTCACATTTGTTATTATCAAACCGGCTTCACCTTAATATGCTCCATTTTCATTGATCTCGTTGACAACATTAAATGCATCTCTTTCAAGAAATAGAGAGAATGAAGAGCTGTATACGCCTCTGCAAGATGTGGATCAAGAAATAGAGATTTGTTCACTGTGGCTATGATATTTTATTCCCAATCTCGATTAACTATTTTTATACTAATTTTGCTTCTTCTTTTTTTTTGTCTATTAAAGCATCTCAATTGATCTTGTAGTAACATTGGAAAGAGCTTTCCACTTAATAGGAATGTTGATTCAAGTTTTGAATTTATGAATTCGAATTTCAGATCCAAATTTTTTTTGAATCTTTTAGATAAAAATATTAAATTTATTAAAAAATAAAAATAAATTCACACAAAAATTCGATTCGAATAAACAGGCCTACATTGAGCTAAGGGTCCAGACTTCATAGTAGAATGGACTAATGTCTTGTGGGGCAGTAGCCTGAGATCCGAAAGTTTTTGTGTAGCCTGTTTCAGAAAAGATGTAAGGTTGGTGAAATCTTCCACATCCTCCAAGCCATTTCTGTCATTTCTGCCAACACTTTCTCAACCAAATCATCCAGCATTCTAAGCATGAGTTCTCTAAATGCATGTTGCATAATGCTCCTCTTCTACAACTATATTGAGCATTAACTCTACACATCTCTCATTGATTCACATTCCCATATAGCATGTTTAATATTTTTTTCATACTGTAAATAAATAGGACAACTTGGATTGTCAACAATCTTCTTTCTAATGAGATTTATCTTTGTAGGTAGACCATCATTAAATGATTTCCATCGGAACAACTTTTCAGCATTTGAAACTGTCAGTTTCTACAGCTTACTCCATCTTTCTTTCAGCTCGGGGATGTTAAAAGTTTGTAAATCTAAGAATTAAAAAAAATATATATTTTTTTTAATGATAAATATCAAATTTGTTTAAAGTAGCGTGCAAAACTTAAACATCGTAAAGTTAGGCCTTAAAATCAACATGCTCAATTCGATTTTGTCACCGAACCAAGACCGACTGACAAGTTAAAAATCATGCTACAAACCCACTGTGTAAGTAGGGCTATAAACAAATAGGCAACTCGACAGTTAGCTCGAATTCGACTCAATAAAATTTAAGATCGGCTCGAATCATATATTAAATAGGCCGATTGTAAACACTGAATTAGACTCATTAATTAAATGATACAAATTGTATAAAATTCGACCGACTTGTTTAATATTCGCGAACAAACCTATATAAAAGTCGATCAACTCGATTCGACTCAACTCGATTAATGTTCGTGAATAAACTCGTTTAAAACTCGATTAACTCGTATAAATGTATGAACTCAACTCATATATATTTTTACATATAAAATACAATATATAATCCAAATTTATAAGTCCATATATAGACATAATTATGTAAATAGACATAATTTATAACATTCTATATATAAATTGAAAAATTATAATATTATCCTCTAGTGTATTAGAAGTATAGAAGTTCTATATTTTGTGATGATTGAGGAATACATCAATATATGGAAACAATTTCGAATAAATATATAATATTATATATTTACAAATTACACCATATAACAATGTAAGTTGTAACATTAATAGTCTAGTACTATTAGTCTATTAGGCTATTACTTTTTACTAAAATATGGTGGTGTATAGCATACCATATGTCTGTACTTTATTAGTATAATATTAACTAATTTTAATATACTAATATATGAAAGAAAGATGACGGTCTACTAATAGTATTATAATTTAAATAGTCATATAGTAATACTATAGACTATAGAATATAAATTTATAATATAATTATAATAATATAATTAAAATTTATAATACTATAGGCTATTAATAATTTATCACTAATTATTAATCTTATTACGTTGTATATAATTAATCAATAATAACTAAATTCTAGTATTATTTTATTCATAAGATTATATAAACTATAGCAAATTATTAAATTAGTAATATACATCATACATGTTTAGTATTAATATCTACTATTAGACATAAATAAGCTCATACTAATAGTAGGATATCACTATATTGTATACTACCACAATACTGAACTTAGTAGTATTATAATTTATATTATTAGTCTTGAGTCCTAATTTCTTTTTACATTATTCCTTTCTATGCATTCTAACTCTTAAGTATATATCCTTTTTTTAATAGGTACTCTAAGTGTATATACTACTTAGGACTTAGGACTTATAAGGGTGGACTTTGAATTAAAAATAAAAAGGAGTCATGCTTAGATAGGAGTTAGGAGTCATAAGTAGATAGAACTTTTAAGTAGATAGGACTTAGAATGGACGGTGAACTTATAATGAATAGAAAAAGGTAATATACTACTAGTATATTAGTATTAAAAATAAAAATATATTTAAAATATATATTTATGTAATATAGCTTTTAATTTTATAACTTATTAGTATACAAATTAATACTAGTAAAAGTATTCTATTAGTATCATAACTTATATTAAAAATATCAAAAACTTATCATATAACTTATAAGTATTAGTATAATTATAATCTATATTATATACATATAACATATGTTGGCAATTGGTGTATTAATAAATATATAGATTAATATAGTATTATAAATTAACATATGTTGGCAATTGGTGTCCTTGCTTCTGGAGGCACTTTAAGCCATCAAAACAAAGGTGGAGTTCTGGGAATTAATCTAAATATGATGGTTTGTTGTTTAAGTTTAGTGGACCCTACCAAATGGACAATCACATCGAGGTGATCTTTCCGGAGACTGGACTGGTGGAGGACGAATATGAGAATGAAAATTCTGTTGGTATTAGTCATTTAGAGCCAATATCTGATGATGACGGTGGAGACACTACGATTACTGCGGCTACTGTGGATGTTAATACTCAATCTACTGAGGGTCTGACAGAAGTTCAAACTGTTGTCGAAGAAAGAAGTAAGCGAAAGAGGACATCCGATGTTTGGAATGACTTCGTTGAACTTGAACGAGATGGGAAGAAGAAACCTCAATGTAAGTGGTGTAAACAAGTATTCAAGGCATCTCGATCTAGTTCTACTACCACACTATATAGGCACTTACAAACTTGTTTGCCATTCATGGGTGTTGCCCAGATGACTAATACAAGAGGGGGGGTGAATTGAGTTGTATTTAAAAAAATAACAATTATAAATCAAATATATAATATAAAATATAAATAAAATATGAAACAATAATAAATATAAAGAGTAAGGGTAAGAGAAAGCAAACTCAGTATTTTTACGAGGTTCAGCCCCACTGCCTACGTCCTCGCCTCAAGCTACCCCTTGAGGATTCCCAAATCCACTATTCAATCTCCTTTAGGTGGAGATAGAAACCTATTACACCTTTGAGCAGCACCGCTCCAAAGAATCCGTGTAGAACACCCTCTACACTTCCAATCACCTCACACTTGGTGATTCAATTATTCCCTGTGTAGAACACCTTCTACACACACAAGGGTTATACGCACCCTCTTACTTCCAATCACCTCACACTTGGTGATTTAACTATTCCCCGTGTAGAACACCTTCTACACACACAAGGGTTATACACACCCTCTTCCTGATACAAGAATTGATAGTGGGTAGGCTATCAGAAAACACTCCTCAATGAGTGAAATAAGAACAATACAGCACAAACTATATCTCTCTCAACAAGAACAAGAATTAAGGCTCAAAACTTTAGAAAAGAGAGAATGAGAGCTTTGAAAGAATGATGCAAAATTTAGCAATAGATGTGTAAGCTCTTGTTGTAATTTTTGCAAAACTCAAGTGAGCTATTTATAGGTAAATGAGTCTTCAATTTCAAATTTGAAAAGATTCCCATGTCAAATAAGAGCACTATTCACTTTTCAAAAAATTCAAATAAAAACATTTCCTTTTTGCATTTGTCAAAGACAACTCCATTCGTTTTTCAAAGAAATCAAACCTAATCTTTTGCTTTTCATACAAGACAAAATGAACATGATTTATTTTTCAAACCAAATCATCTTCTTTTTGCATATGTCAAAAAAACACACAACCACCCTTTAAGATTTTCAAACAAATCATCTATCTTTTATATTTGTCAAAAAAAACACACAACCACCCTTTAAAATTCTCAAACAAAATCATCTACCTTTTGCATTAGTCAAAAAAACACACCACCTCCCTTCAAGACTTTCAAACAAAATATGCACATGTCAAATATGATAATCAATCATCTTATAAAATCAAGTTTTTATAAAAAAAATATAATTTTCGAAATTATTTTGTTTGATGGTGTTATGCACATGTGAAAAACATAATTTTCAAAACTAAGACATTTAAAAATGTCTTGCATATGTGAAAAAAGTAATTTGATGTTTTATGAGAAAAAAGAGTAATTTGGAGCCTTAATCCAATTTCTAATTTTATCAAGAGATGTACAAAAATAATCTATGAGCTTCATTTGTAGACTTGATATCTTTCTTGCTCATGCTTGATTTCTTGATGTGTTTAGCTCCCTTCATGCATAGACAACTTGAGCTTGAGTTTTCAATATTATTTGTTATCATCAAAATTTATACGTAAATACGAGACTTGAAACCTTGGGTTCAACAATCTCCCCCTTTTTGATGATGACAAATACTTAGTAGAAATCTGCGACCTGCAGTAATACTTAAGCTCCCCCTGAAAATATGCGTTAGTAATTCAAGAAAAATATAAACATGATTCTAGCATATATAACAGGGTAGTATAATACGAGTATAAGACTTCTCCCCCTTTTGGCATCATTAAAAAGGAATCATAATTAGATCAATAAGATATATTCCTGCAATAACCAATAGACAAATAAAACGCTGCGTTAGTAGAGACTGTAGAAATTAGAACCACCCGTGTCCGACAAAAGTTGCAAACGTTGAAGCCGAATTTTATCATCTCGGTGCGGAAGAAGATTTAAATCTGCTTGATGTTATTGACGAATTAGATGTTTCGGAGATTTGAAGATGAATAATTAAAATTATTCGTGTCCGACAAAGACAGCAAAAGCTGCAGGCCTAGCTTTGGCAATGCGGTGCGGAGCCATGCATGTCCGACAAAACCTGCAAATGTTGGAAGTCTAACTCTGGCAATTCGGTGCGGAGCCACGCATGTCCGACAAAACCTGCAAATGTTGGAAGTCTAACTCTGGCAATTCGGTGCAGAGCCACGCGTATCTGACAAAACCTATAAAGGTTGGAGGCCTAACTCTAACAATCGGTGCGAAAGCAGATTTAAATCAATCGCCTGATGTTGTTGACAAACGGGTTTGAAGGCTCTGAGTTTCTATAAAAAAAATCATTTTCACCTATTGGATACCAAAAAAAATATCGCTTCTTGACCTAAATTCTGTTTTTTCATAACGATAGAATGATGGAAAAAATTTCGTCTGATAATCTTCCTGATTTGAATCAGGAACCGTCTCAACCAATCATTTTATCTCATGAGGTTGTCAACACCATGATAGAAGCAGAAATGCATTTTTCAAATAGAACTGATTATGAGGTTGTTGCAGCATCAAGAACTCTCAGTGCTCAATATGCTGCCTCTGTTACGACCATGTCTCGGAGATTACTAGCGAGGGCAAATGAAGTTGATCGACTTAACAATCAAATATCTGTTCTGCATCAAAAGCTTGCAAATAAAGGCAGAAAGAATAAGAGGTTAAAGCAAGAAAATAAAGATTTGACGGAATTAGCTCGTGTTTTGAAACTTCAAATAGAGGAATCGGAACGAGTAAGAGTTCAAGCACAGAGTCAACATCAGCAGATAATGGCAGCGTTTCACGAGAGAAACAGGGGCAATTATAATTAATCTCGCTAGTTTAGTTCGGTAACTTTTGACAATATGCATCCGGCATATCTTGTAAGCTTGACTAAGTAAGATTTGAAGAGATGTCAGTTTGTCTTTTACTTATTTCCATCTTTATAAAAGCAATCCTTAGCTTTATCTAATCCGCATCAAATCTTCTTCTCATTGTTGTAGTTCATCTTCATTCTCACTTTACAAATTTTCAATGGCTCGTAGATTTCCCTTCAGTGATTCTCTTGATCAAGATTTGAGGTATCCTTCACCTCAGTCTCAATCTATTTCTGCATCTGTCGTGGGTGCCATGAAGCAACAAGAGATTGATTTAGCTAATAAATCAGATCATGACGCCATTTACGAGCTTGTGGGTCTCGGGACTCGATACTCATCTTCCATAGTTTCTTTTTCCGCTCGGTTGCAGTCCAAAACCCGCGAGATAGATGTTTCGGAGATTTGAAGATGAATAATTAAAATTATTCGTGTCCGACAAAGACAGCAAAAGCTGCAGGCCTAGCTTTGGCAATGCGGTGCGGAGCCATGCATGTCCGACAAAACCTGCTGTTGGAAGTCTAACTCTGGCAATTCGGTGCGGAGCCACGCATGTCCGACAAAACCTGCAAATGTTGGAAGTCTAACTCTGGCAATTCGGTGCAGAGCCACGCGTATCTGACAAAACCTATAAAGGTTGGAGGCCTAACTCTAACAATCGGTGCGAAAGCAGATTTAAATCAATCGCCTGATGTTGTTGACAAACGGGTTTGAAGGCTCTGAGTTTCTATAAAAAAAAATCATTTTCACCTATTGGATACCAAAAAAAATATCGCTTCTTGACCTAAATTCTGTTTTTTCATAACGATAGAATGATGGAAAAAATTTCGTCTGATAATCTTCCTGATTTGAATCAGGAACCGTCTCAACCAATCATTTTATCTCATGAGGTTGTCAACACCATGATAGAAGCAGAAATGCATTTTTCAAATAGAACTGATTATGAGGTTGTTGCAGCATCAAGAACTCTCAGTGCTCAATATGCTGCCTCTGTTACGACCATGTCTCGGAGATTACTAGCGAGGGCAAATGAAGTTGATCGACTTAACAATCAAATATCTGTTCTGCATCAAAAGCTTGCAAATAAAGGCAGAAAGAATAAGAGGTTAAAGCAAGAAAATAAAGATTTGACGGAATTAGCTCGTGTTTTGAAACTTCAAATAGAGGAATCGGAACGAGTAAGAGTTCAAGCACAGAGTCAACATCAGCAGATAATGGCAGCGTTTCACGAGAGAAACAGGGGCAATTATAATTAATCTCGCTAGTTTAGTTCGGTAACTTTTGACAATATGCATCCGGCATATCTTGTAAGCTTGACTAAGTAAGATTTGAAGAGATGTCAGTTTGTCTTTTACTTATTTCCATCTTTATAAAAGCAATCCTTAGCTTTATCTAATCCGCATCAAATCTTCTTCTCATTGTTGTAGTTCATCTTCATTCTCACTTTACAAATTTTCAATAGCTCGTAGATTTCCCTTCAGTGATTCTCTTGATCAAGATTTGAGGTATCCTTCACCTCAGTCTCAATCTATTTCTGCATCTGTCGTGGGTGCCATGAAGCAACAAGAGATTGATTTAGCTAATAAATCAGATCATGACGCCATTTACGAGCTTGTGGGTCTCGGGACTCGATACTCATCTTCCATAGTTTCTTTTTCCGCTCGGTTGCAGTCCAAAACCCGCGAGATAGAGAAGCTTAATGAGAAGATCGATATTCTTCAACGACTTGTTCAAGAGTCTAATAAAAAAATAGTAGACTTAAAACAACAGAATAAGGATTTAAAATCCTTACTTGCCTCTGCATTTCGATTGCCTAATCCTTTAGATAAGGATGGCATGATGATTTATGAGGAGCAAATGCATTTGAATGATGAGGCTAAACGTCTCAAGTTTCTGTAGGTCATTTGAGTTAATGGAATAAAAGTATCTAGCAGATATTGATGGAATGCATACTTCCTATTTCTCTTCTAATCATGCGTAGTCTATCTTCTGGTAGAGGTTTTGTAAAAATGTCTGCCAAATGATCATGTGTACTAGTGAATTCTAATGCAATATCGCCCTTCTGCACTTTGGTCCGAGATTGTTGTATTGGATTCTTTGAAAGATTTATAGCACTTGTATTATCACATTTGATTGGAATGTGAAAAATCCTCAAGTTGTTACTTCATGTAAAGAACTTGGGCACAACAACTACCCGCAGCAACATATTCTGCCTCAGCAGTAGATAGTGCAACAGAATTTTGTTTTTTACTAAACCAGGAAACTAGTGCATGACCTAAGAAATGACATGTTCTACTAAAACTTTTTCGATCATCTTTGTAACTAGTATAATCGGTACCTGAATAACTAATAAGATCGAAAGAAGTGTGTTTAGGATACCATAACTCTAAGTCAATGGTACTGGCAAAATATCTAAAAATCCGCTTGACTGCAATCAAATGAGATTGTTTCGGAAATGATTGAAAACGTGTACATAAACATACATTGAACATAATATCAAGTCTACTAGTCATCAAATATAATAAACTACCAATCATACCTCGATATACCTTTGAGTCAACTGCCTTACCGCTTTCATCTTTATCAAGTTTAGTGGTTGGACTCATTGATGTTCCAATTACTTGATTTGCAATCCGAGAAAGAAATTAAGTTCTCCCATTATACTCATTTCAAATTCTTTCTGCATATTCTTAGCAAAATCTTGACACATATTTTCATTAGTAGCATCAAATATTATATCATCTACATAAATTTGAACTAGAAGAATATCATTCTATTCATATTTGATTAAAAGAGTTATATCGATCTTTCCTCTTGAAAAACCTTTTAAAAAAAAACTATTTAAGAAAACACTTTTAACAACCATTTGAAAAAATTTGAAATCTTTATAACAAGCATATGCAAGTAGCATTCGAATAACTTCTAATCTTGTGACTGGTGCATATGTCTCATCATAATCGATTTCTTCCTCTTGATTGAAACCTTGGGCTACAAGTCGAGCCTTGTTTCTAGTGATGATTTTAGACTCATCTTTCTTATTTCTAAAAACCCATTTTGTTCCAATAACAGCATAAATTTTAGGTCTAGGAACAAATGTCCATACATTATTTCTTTCAAATTGATTTAACTCATATTGCATAACTAGAATCCATGATTTATCAATAAGTACTTCATCAATATTTTGGATTTAATTTGAGATAGAAAAACAGTGTGATTATAAATATTTTTAAGAGACGATCAAGTACTTACATATCGTGAAAGTTCTCCTAGAATTTGTTCTACTGGATGATCTTTCACATATTTTCACTGTTTGGTTGCATCTTGTACTAAGTCTTGATAATCTTTCTTTCTATTTCCACGATCTTCCTTTTTGAATTGTCTCCAAATATCATGCATCCTTCTTCTTTAGAAGTGAAGTCAATGAATTTAGTTTTGTCTCATGTCATGTATCTTGAACATCCATTGTCTAAAAATCATTTATTTTTACCTGTAGAATACTTCATACATACCTACAAAAGTAATTAAAAACAATTCCTGGTACCCAAGTTCTTTGGGTCCTTTACTTATTAGTATTAGAATAAATAAGATTTTTAGGTACCCATATGGCCCTAATAGTCATTGTATGTTTTCTTCTAATAGGACAAGTAAAATAATTATGACCATTTCTATTACAAAAATTGCAAATAGCATGTGACATATATGAAGAACTTGAGTGATTATAATAGTATCTTTTTTTAACAAAATTATTTTTATGAAAAAAATTTTGAATATTGGACTTTGATGTAGAAGGATTATCAAAGAAGTTTTTATAAGGTTTGTATTTTTGTTTTGGCATATATCCCAAGCCTGCCTTATCAAAAACACATCTTTGACTACCAAGAAGTTTTTCAAAATTTCTTTTTCCATTCGTAAAGTTTTCAATAATATTTTCTAAATCAGTTTTCTTTTTCTTCAACTCAAAATTTTCATCTTTCAAAACAATATTTTCTTTTCTTAAAATATCAATTTCGTTTGTTAAAGAAGAATTTTTCTTTTTCAAAACAGTATACTTGATACCCAATTTTTCAAATTCCTCATATACTTCTTCTAAAACATTTTGCAATTCTTCATATGAAGGATCTTCAATATTATCAAAATTTGTTACCTCAATGTCATCTTTAGCCATAAGACAAAGATTTACTGATTCTCCATTACTTGCTTCACTATCTGAGCTACTTGAATCATCATCCCACGTAGCTTTCATTGCTTTTTTGCCTTTGTTTCGATCTTTCTTTAGCAGAGGACAATCTGACTTGATATGACCAGGTTTATTGCATTTATAACAAATTAAAGTGTCATTTTTACCTGAATCTTTCTTGGAAAACTTATTGAAAGATTTCCTTGGAGGAGTTTTATTTTTCTTTAAGAACCTCTGAATTCTTCTTGTTATCATCGCAACTTCTTCATCTTTGTCGTCATTTTCCTCATCTTCATCACTTTCACTTTCATGTGGAACAGTTTTAAGTGCCAAGCTCTTCTTTGACTTTCCTTCTTCTTCTCTTCTTTTCAATGTGTACTCATGGGTGATAAGTGACCCGATGAGTTCATTCACTTCGAGCTTCTTGAGGTCTCTAGCTTCAAGAATCGCTGTCACTTTTGATTCCCAACGTTTTGGTAGAGAGTTGAGAATTTTTCTTACTATCTCCACTTTGGAATAAACTTTGCCAAGAGCTGTCAAGCTATTTATGATGTTAGTAAAACGAGTGTACATACTAGAAATAGATTCATCATCATTCATCTTAAACATTTCATATTCATGAGTAAGAATATAAATTTTTGATTCCTTGACTTGAGAAGTTCCTTCATAAGTAACTTCCAAGTTATCCCAAATTTCCTTTGCTGTAGCACAAGTCATTACTCTATTAAATTCATTACCATTGAGAGCATTATATAATAAATTCATAGCAGTTAAATTCAAAGTATAAAGTCTATCGTCTTCACGATTAAACTCTTCTTCTTCCTTTTTGACCTTTACTCCATCAACTACTTTTGTTGGAATATAAGGTCCATTTACAATACATTTCCAGATTTCTCGACCTTGAGCCTGAAGGAATATTCTCATTCTAACTTTCCAGAATGAGTAATTGTCTCCACAAAAGAGTGGAGGCCGACTGCTAGATTGACCTTCACCAAATGAAGCTGCAATGTTAGCCATAAGATCTTAACTCAAAAGATAGTTAATCTTATAATAGAGCTCTAGCTCTGATACCACTTGTTGCCCAGATGACTAACACAAGAGGGGGGGTGAATTGAGTTGTATTTAAAAAAATAACAATTATAAATCAAATATATAATATAAAATATAAATAAAATATGAAACAATAATAAATATAAAGAGTAAGGGTAAAAGAAAGCAAACTCAGTATTTTTACGAGGTTCAGCCCCACTGCCTACGTTCTCGCCTCAAGCTACCCCTTGAGGATTCCCAAATCCACTATTCAATCTCCTTTAGGTGGAGATAGAAACCTATTACACCTTTGAGCAGCACCGCTCCAAAGAATCCGTGTAGAACACCCTCTACACTTCCAATCACCTCACACTTGGTGATTCAATTATTCCCTGTGTAGAACACCTTCTACACACACAAGGGTTATACGCACCCTCTTACTTCCAATCACCTCACACTTGGTGATTTAACTATTCCCCGTGTAGAACACCTTCTACACACACAAGGGTTATACACACCCTCTTCCTGATACAAGAATTGATAGTGGGTAGGCTATCAGAAAACACTCCTCAATGAGTGAAATAAGAACAATACAGCACAAACTATATCTCTCTCAACAAGAACAAGAATTAAGGCTCAAAACTTTAGAAAAGAGAGAATGAGAGCTTTGAAAGAATGATGCAAAATTTAGCAATAGATGTGTAAGCTCTTGTTGTAATTTTTGCAAAACTCAAGTGAGCTATTTATAGGTAAATGAGTCTTCAATTTCAAATTTGAAAAGATTCCCATGTCAAATAAGAGCACTATTCACTTTTCAAAAAATTCAAATAAAAACATTTCCTTTTTGCATTTGTCAAAGACAACTCCATTCATTTTTCAAAGAAATCAAACCTAATCTTTTGCTTTTCATACAAGACAAAATGAGCATGATTTATTTTTCAAACCAAATCATCTTCTTTTTGCATATGTCAAAAAAACACACAACCACCCTTTAAGATTTTCAAACAAATCATCTATCTTTTATATTTGTCAAAAAAAACACACAACCACCCTTTAAAATTCTCAAACAAAATCATCTACCTTTTGCATTAGTCAAAAAAACACACCACCTCCCTTCAAGACTTTCAAACAAAATATGCACATGTCAAATATGATAATCAATCATCTTATAAAATCAAGTTTTTATAAAAAAAATATAATTTTCGAAATTATTTTGTTTGATGGTGTTATGCACATGTGAAAAACATAATTTTCAAAACTAAGACATTTAAAAATGTCTTGCATATGTGAAAAAAGTAATTTGATGTTTTATGAGAAAAAAGAGTAATTTGGAGCCTTAATCCAATTTCTAATTTTATCAAGAGATGTACAAAAATAATCTATGAGCTTCATTTGTAGACTTGATATCTTTCTTGCTCATGCTTGATTTCTTGATGTGTTTAGCTCCCTTCATGCATAGACAACTTGAGCTTGAGTTTTCAATATTATTTGTTATCATCAAAATTTATACGTAAATACGAGACTTGAAACCTTGGGTTCAACAATGGGGTTTAGGAAAAAACAAAAGGTCTTAACGGTTGAGTCTAAGGAGGCTAATAGTGGGTTCACCATCTCTAACTTTACCTACAATCAGAGTAGGGTCCGAGATCTTGCCTCTTACAGATACTTTGTCATGAATATCCATTTGCTATGATGGAGCATATGATTTTTAATAAATTCATGAGTACGAATACTCCATATTAGGAAAAGATGTCTCGCACTACTGCGAAGAAGGAATGCATTCGAACATATTACTCTGAAAAGGCAAAGTTAAAGGTTTTGTTTAGACCAGTTAACAAAGTTCACATCACTACTGACATGTGGATGTCTTGTCAAAAGTTGTCATATATGGTAGTCACATGTCATTTTATAGATACTAACTAGCACATTCAAATGCTTGTTTTGAACTTCTATAATGTGCTTCCTCCACACTCTGATCTTCTTATGACTGATGCATTAGGAAAATGCTTTTAAGAGTGGGAAATTGAAAATAAAATAGTTTCAATAACTGTTGACAATGCGACTGTTAATGATATTGCTACTAGGATTCTAAAGGATGATTTTAGCTTAAAGAAAATGTTGTCAGTTAGGGGAAAATTGTTTCATGTGCGTTGTTGCGCACATATAACAAATTTACTAGTTCAGTACAGCCTTGAAGAGATAAAGATGATTGTTGATTACGTGAGAGACGGTATCAAGTATTTGGTAGCGTCGAAGAGTCGGCTGAAACAGTTTAGTGAGATTTCAAAACAGTTAGGATTGCCCTCAAAAAAATTAATACTAGACGTGGTTACAAGATAGAATAGCACTTATTTAATGTTAGATGCTGCAATTAAATTCAATGACGTCTTTCTGAGATACGGTGATAGAGACAGGAGTTTTGAATCGATTCTAACGGTTTACGAATGGGTGTAGGTTGAAAATGTGTGTTCTTTTCTGAGTATTTTCAATGAAGCAACCAAGATTGTGTCGGGAAGTGATTACCCAACTGCGAACTTGTTCCTTTTTGAGGTGTGGAGATTGAATGACATCTTAAATAAGAAAAGTAAATATCCAAATGAGTACATGAAAACAATGATAAAGAAAATGAGTCTCAAGTTTGATAAATATTTGGGAGAGTGTAATCTCCTTATGGCAATCGCTGTGGTACTTGACCCTAGATTCAAGTTGGTCTTAATCTAATTTTGTTTTCCTTTAATATATGTTGAGATAGATGCAACTAACAATACTGCATATGTCTCCAAAGTGTTGCGTGAGCTATATGATGAGTATGTTCAATATTTCAACACGACTTCTGAGACACAAAAGGAGCAGGAAAACGTTCATATTCACGTATCCAGTTCTTCCTCACATGTTGAGAGGAGCATGTAAAGTGGTCAGTTATTGTTCAAATCATTTGTTAAAAATTTGTATACGGTGCAGCTTACGAAATCAAAACTAGACAATTACTTAAAAAAGAGTATATACATTTGTGAAAAGAGTTCAGATGCAAGTTTTGATGCATTTGAGTGGTGGAAAGCTAACAATTTGAAGTTCCGGACTTTGTCAAGAATGGCTCGTGATATATTGGCTATACTCATTACCACAGTTTGCTCAAAATCGTCCTTCAGTGCAGGAGGCAAAGTAATTGATCCTCATCGAGTTTCGTTGTCAACTGAAACAGCATAGATGTTGTTGTGTGGTGCAGATTGGGTTAGAGCCATGTATGACACTAAAAGATACTCAACTATTCATGTAAGTGTTACCTTTATTTTATTTGTTACTTTTATTTTAATATGGTTAACTTAGTAATACTGCATTCTTTATATAATTAGTTTTTTTTCTTTTTTATCAATAGAAGGATGTTCAGAAACACTTATTCTCCTACCATAGCCACTTGACTCTTTTGGTACAACAGTTTATATTGTGCTGGTTATTTAATTCCTCTTTTAATCTGATTAGTCAACAATTACTTATAGATTTAACTTGTTTACCACAATTTACATTTGCATTATTCTGGACAGTTTCCTAATTTATTTTGACTGACTTTTTATGTTATTTAGTTCATACTGTCAATTATCTTTAATTTGGACCCTTGAGTTTGTTTGATATTTAGATAGTTTCTTTGTTCTACTTGACTAAACTATTGGATCTGATTTGAGTAATGATAGTATGGCTTTAGTCTTTAGGTAACTCCGCACCATCATTCCTTACATATTTTTTAAGGTAAATTAAATTTTGTATTGAAAACATCCATTGACTAAATTACTAAGTTATAAATTCTTAAGTAAAGATGTAAGAGATTAAAAATAAATTTAATTTGTTTAGTGTTTATCAATGTGTGCAAGTTACTAAATTGTATTTTTGGACTAAAACACTATACTGCCTAAGAATTCATTAAACGGTTTTTATGGTAACTAGTACTGCCTAAGGATTATTTAAATTGCATTTATGTGATTTCTATGGTACTATATAGTCTATATTTCTTTTCTATAATAGTTTCTATAGTACTCCTGTAATGGTTTATGTAGTTACTAAATTGCATTTATGTGGTACTTCTAAGGACTCCTATAATAGTTTTTGTGGTAACTAGTACTACCTAAGGACTATTTAAATTACATTTCTATAGTTTATGTGGTTACTAAATTTAATTTATGTAATGATTTCTATGGTACTTTTGTAATAATTTCTGACTAATTAACAATTACTTATAGGTTTAATTTATTTGCCACAATTTACATCTGCATTATTCTGGATAATTTCCTAATTTGTTTTGACTGGATTTTAATGTTATTTAGTTCATAATGTCAATTATCTTTAATTTGGACCCTGTAATGGTTTATGGGGTATCTAGTACTGCCTAAGGACTATTTAAATTACATTTCTATGATTTCTGTAGTTACTAAATTTAACAATTTAACTTCTGTAATGATTTATATAGTACTCTTGTAATGATTTCTAACTAGTCTGCAATTTTATAGATTTAACTTATTTGCCACAATTTACATCTGCATTATTCTAGACAATTTTCTAATTTGTTTTGACTATATTCTAATGTTATTTAGTTCGTACTGTTAGTTATCTTTAATTTGAACTCTGTAATGGTTTTTGTGGTAACAAGTATTACCTAAGGACTATTTAAATTGCATTTCAATGATTTTTGTGATTTTTATGATTATTAAATTACATTTCTGTAATGGTTTATGTGGTATTCCTGTAATGGTTTCTATGTTTACTGAATTGCAGGCTGGTAGTAATTAGGTGACTTTTGTAATTAGCTTTTGCCTTATTTAATAAAATTTTACTTATTAAAAAAAAGTATCTAATTAGGTCTAATACTGAAATATGGATTTGAACCTATAATGTATTAAAATTTGGACTTATTATTTTATAAATTGTAATTGAGAATTACACATGACATACCTATAATATTTGTTTGGAATTTGGACATATAATGTTGTCAGTTGAAATATGAGAATAGATGTTTCAAAACACACCTAAAATTGCGATTGAGCTTGCATTTAATGGGCCAAGCCTGACTAAACTGTCAAGTTTGGGCTCGACTCGAAATTAGGCCCAAGCTTGAGTTGAGCTCGGTCCTCGGTCTTCTTATATGCGAAAACGAGTCGAGCTTAAACTCTAATCTAAGCCCATTAATTAAACGAGCCGAGCCCAAACTCGACTCGAGTAGTAAACAAGCCAAGTTTGCACAGCCCAAACTCACTCGATCTCAGCTCGTTTACAGCCCTACGTATAAGGAAATGGACCTGGTTGGAATCGGTTCATGACCGATTCCTTGGTTTGAGCCGGTTTGGGCCACCCTATTTTTATCCAGTTTAATATCCTTTTAAACTTTTTAAAAATCAATCTATATTTAAATATTCACAATATTTTGGACTTTTCTTGTTATATTTCTAAAGAATCCATTACTAAAAAAATAAAATTAATTACTATTGAGTAACTTACTAACTACTAACTACCAAGTAAATATATCCTGATGACTACATAACTTAAAAATAACAAAAATGTCGACTAGATAAGTATATATTTAATATACATTACAAAATTACAAATGCAGGCCAAAAGAGATTGTTTTAAGCAATAAGAAAGTAAGCAATAATTAATAAATATTTTTATATTAAAATTAAATCATGCTAAAATCCTAGATCTTGAATTATTCATTCCATTTCTAAAGCAATTTTCAATCTTAAATAGTTGTGAGTGTGACGCATGATTGTTCTCCCACTCTATATAGATATTAAAAGCATTAATAAAAATAAGACGTCAAATATTAATAAACTTGAATAATAAAAAATAAATTAAATTAATTTATAAAAGTAAATGAATATTAAATAAGAAAATTATTATTAGATTTTACTACAAAACTCTCCATATTGTTCATGGACTCTCGAATATTAATTGGAGCTAACAGATATCGCAACTAATTCTGAGTATAAATAAGTGACTCAACTATTCTCGAAACTAATGAACTTAAAAAATGATCAAATACACGACTTCTTGTACTAAATGATGATTCTGATGCAACTATAGAAACAAACATGGCTGATAAATCTCGTGCAATTCTCGCAAACGTCGGGTAGTTAACCTCATTAATTATCCACCAAATCAACAAATCAAAAGATGACCTGAGTGTCTCACAATCATCTGATAAATACCGGCTCAAAACTGCTTTGAAAACTATAGACCCAATCTTAAAAGATGCATGATGCTAGTCATAGAATAATTGTGACTCATGATTGTTTTCACCATCTCTTGCAGATGTAGTGGGCACATGTTCTCGACTACTCGAGGAGAACCAAATGTAATATTATATTCTGCATATAAGTTCGATAGTAACTGTCTCACATTAGACACCAACACCTCAACCTTAGTCTCATCATGATTTTTTTTCAATTTGAAAGTGATAAGTCCTAACTTATTTTGGGGATCAAGCACAACATCAATTAACAATAATAAAAAGTTCATCTGAATCTCAATACTTATCATTTTATTCTCATGCTTATGATCATGTCCATCAAACAACTATTATCACTCTCACTCAACCTAATCAAATCTTTTTGAAGCATCCAAATCTCTAAGAAATTTGTATTTATCATAACATGAAGGGATCTAAGAAAATCAACAATAGATATCATAAAACATTTTTGAAATTTGCACAAAAATCTACATTGTCTCCCACTCATTAGCTCTAGGAGACCCCATGTATGTGTCCCTCATTAAAGTAAAATTGTAATCCTCACTCTCCATCCTCATCAAGCCTTCTCAAGTTTCTCAACTGCATCCAACATCATATAAGTTGAATTCTATTGGATTTGTACATCAAGAGATAATATTTTCTTACAAGAGTATTTCTTTCTTTGTACATTTTTTAAACTTGTCTAATCTAGTAGGGGAGGAACATCCATATCTAACCGCATTTGTAACTATTATGATTGTGACATTACACTCCTTTACACCCTCATTCACGACAGGATCTAAAATATGAGTACAACATCTCATGTGCATGTACTTCCCTCCTAACACATTCTCCATCAAAAAATATTTCAAATAAGAAATTGTAGTATCATTGAGTTAACATTATCAACAATCACAATAAATATTTTATCAATTTTCCAATCAATGACACAAGATTCAATATATCTCTCAATAATATCCTCTCAATGAATAGGGATTAAACATTTTTTTTTTTGCAACTTCCAATTACTATCAATAAAATGAGTAGTTAGGCGCATATAATTTAGATTTTGTACTGATGTCCATGTATTGGTAGTTAATGAAACTCTCATTCCCTCATGTTTAAACAACTTTTTAAACTTGGCCTTTTCAGATACAAACAACTACATACAGTTTCGTACAACTGTGACACGACATAGTACTTTAAATCTTAGTTCAAGCAACCAAACCATTTTTCTAAATCTTTACTCTTCAACAATTTTAACTTGCAATTTATCAATAATTACCATATCTGCAATGGTCAACTTCACAACCTCTTCATTATATATGTGGTTTACAAGATTTCTTACCACACTACTATTACTATTTCCAATCTCATCCTCAAGTGTTGCCTCATTCACTAATATTTTTTGTATCTATTTAAAGACCCACTTTTATGAGGATTTATTTTGGATATGAAGGTAGGTGGTTTTGCATAATTGAAATCTTGTTCCTTTTTGTATGGTAAGCGTACATCTTGCCACAATAGTTACATTTAGCCTGTGATCATATATGGTACAACCCTCAACTTGATGAGTCTTTCCCCTTTCATTTCTTAGGAAGTGGCTAACTACTACTTTAGGGGCAATTGAAGGTTTTGGGGTTTGAGTCTCTTCCAAACTAACAATTTGTTCATTAGAATCAAGATCAATTAGAGTTAATGAGAAATTCATTTAACATGTGAAAAATTAAATTCATAATTAATTACAAACACAACAAATTTAAACAAACATAACACAAACACCAACATAATTTCACAGTAGCTAGTTTGCAACATGGAAAACATCACAAGTTTAATGCCTTGTTCACTTTCATAAATATTATTATCTCTTCTCATCTCATCATTACTACTTTTTCAATTTTTCATACAACATAAAATAAACAAATCAATTTTTCTCAATTCTCAAAACAAACTAATAATTAAAAAATATTTTATAACAATATTTTATTCAATTTTTAACTTTTATCTCATCTTATCTCATTTTATTTATGAAAAAAAACCACGTCTAAATCTCTAATTTACATTTTAGTTATCTTACAGTCGCACAATTTATTTCAAAATGTAAAGTTAATAATTTGATCTAACATTTAATAAGATATCAAGAATACTCATAATGAGAATTTGATCACTATAATATAAATTTACAATCCAATAATTTTTTGATGATCTCCTGAACTATACACAAAAAAAATTAAATAACTAATATGATTTTGAGTACATTAAAAATAGAATGATTAAGAATACACTAAAAACAGAAACATGCATGCATGTATAGATGATTTTGTTGGAATTCTTAGGTAGCTAGATGCCTGATAAGCCATGACGTTCAACTAGAGCTATCAAACCAAATTCTAAATATTTGGGAGGAGGTTGACGGGAGACGCAAACGACGTAGTGTATAGGAGTGACGTGCATGTGGCATGGACTGGGTCTTAGCGGTTGGAGAAATTTAAGTTTAATGTTATCTTTCTGTTGCATTTTATTTCGGTAGTACATGGAGTATTATTTCATTTGTTAGGTGTCAGTTACGAGTAGTGGCCTAAGATGTTCCTCTATTTTCGGTTGACTCTGTTTTTCATTTTCATGCATATGGTCTGCTATTTAAGCAGCCGTTGATTATTAATGAAGGGCAGAAAAATTAATCTAGTTAAACTATGGTACATTCTCATCTGATGAGGATATTTTCGTGTTATTTACATTTTTTGGACCTATCAATGCCACTATATATACTTTTTGAAATTAGTTTTTTTTTATTGATTCTTTCAATTCAGCGGGTCTTACTTTAGGAAAATAGTTTTGTTTTACTAACTAAAAAACAATTAAGTGAATGATTTAAGCTAATTTGTCTTACTAAGTATACAGTACTTAACTAACTAACTAATTTAATTAAGTAGAATAAATCGATAATGTTAATATTAGTATGTATATTATCAGTCTAGTTTGAATCCTACAAGTTCACTAAATTCAAAAGAAGCAAATACAATAGCATTATAGCAATGATAGTAACAAAACCATGCTTCAAACACCTACGAAGCAATCAAAAATCAAGAATCATCAAGAGTAAGGGAACCAATAATATTAATATTGTTGATTTATTCTACTTAATTAAATTAATTAAGTAATACTAATAATGTTAATATTAGTATGTAAATTTTTCTCATAATCATATTAAACTCATCCAACAAAAAGATAATCACGGAACCAATAAATACATGTATGTCATCAACAAATCCAATAAAGAAAATATAAAAGTCAATGGCTCACCAAATGGCAATTATATATTATTGGCGTGCAGTGCGACTGATAGTGGGTGTAGAATGATTTATTTTTTTAAAATCAAGGCTAGGGGGGACCATTTTCCGGTCCGGATCAGAAAGACCGACCGGACCGAACCAAGCATCCGGACCAAGGATGCTTGGTTTGGTCCTGGTCCAAAAACTCAGAACTGAAATAGGTCTGGTCCGGTCTCGGTCCAGGCCTTTTTAAAAATTTTATATATATTATATAAACTATAATTATAAATTAATTATAATATATATCATATATTATTTATGTTACTATGTATATTATTTAGTATCATATTATTATTGTAATTTTGATTTATAACTATTTACTATATATCTTAGTAAATAGACAATAATAATAGTATTAGTAAATACTAAATAGTACCATTACTAAGTCTAAAGTTTATAAATTTATATATTTAGTAAATCAGATTCAATGTGTTATTATATTTTCCAATGTATAATTTTAATATATAGTACTAGTATATATTAATAATTTAATGTCAACACTTTACATATTATAAGAGGTGTATTATATATTATAATATAAGTATATATTTAAAATAGTATAATGTATGTATTGGTATAATTAAATCAACATGTTAGTATTAAAAATTAAAATAACATCTAGTAGATTAGTGTATTAGTCAATAGAAGTTCGTAGTCTAGTATAGAGTCTCTGGAGTCTAGACTATACTCATAGTATTAGACTATTGGACCTTGGTACATGGTAGTAAGTCTATAACTATATTATATATATATATATATATATAATATCAACGTGTTATTATATTTTTTAATGGGTAACTATTAACTATAATTTATAGTAATACTATTAGTATATTAAGAGATCTAGTGTAAATTATAGTACATGTATAAATTTATACTAATATAATGTATTAGTATGTTTAAATTATTATAGAGTATAGAGTCATAGACTATACTTATAGTATTAGACTATTGGTAAATGGTAGTAAATCTATAACTATATTATATATATAAAATATCAATGTATTATAATATTACTTTATTCATTAATGTGTAACTAATAAGTAATAACTATTGACTATAATTTATAGCATTAGTATATATAAATATATTGACCTGAAAATTTAGTATAGAGTCTATAGAATATAGACTATACTCTATAGACTATACTTATAATTTATAGTATTAGAATAATGATACTAGGTGGTAAATAACTAATTTTATAATTTATTAGGATTGTTAAATTAACATATAACTCTATAAGTATATATTAGGTTTTGATATTTTTTGTAATTTATTTTTAATTAACAAATAACATTCTAATTAACAAATAAATTTTTGCAAAAAAAAAAAAAAATGGGCTGCATGGTCTAGACCCGTCTAGTCCAATCCCATTTACACTTCAGTCCGATCCAAACTTAGAAAAGCCTAGACCAAATGGTCTGGTCCGGTCCATCAAAGCCTTCTAAGATCGGCCGAATCGGACTGATCTCCCTCCTAACCAAGGGAAGAGGCCGATAAACGTTACGAAAAAGGAGATGTACTATAAAGGGACGAACTGAGAAAGAAGATGGGGGTAGCATCGAGACAATGGACTCGTTAGGACACGACATCGTTGTTGCTGGATGAAGGGGTACTACGAGTAGGAGGCTAGGAGTTGGAGGGATTTGGGAGTGAGGCAAAATAGGGAGTTGAAATGGGAAGAAAAGGAAGTAAGAGTGTTTTACCCTATTTCAAAATGACACTTATTTATTTTTAAAGTAAAGGTGCTAAGAAAGACATTTAACGTTATATATACTTAAAATTTTATAAAATGAAATTTATTTTATTAGTTTTTTAAATTTAAATTTAAATTTCATCATTTTTAAATTATGGAAAAATTAATTTTTTTTATAAGTATTTATTAATTATATTTAGTTTTTTTTTTTGTAATTAAATTAAGACAGATGGAAGATGGTTACAGTTTTAAATTTTTTTAAAGCTTTTCCATTTTCAAATTTTCATGAAAAATGCAACATATAAAGCCCGATTCCAGATGCGGATGCTCTCGTAAACAGTTATACAGCCTGACCCCATCTCTGTCTCTCGCTCTCTCTCTCTCTCTCTGTTCAAAATCAAGGAAGCAATGCTAAGAGCTTCTCATCTCCCACCGATGGCAACTCCCGCTCTCGGTGCTCTCAGAGTATCTCTGTTTTCCTGTCTCAGCCTCTCCTCACCTTCAAGCCGTCTCGAAGTCTCAAAATTTGTACCATTTCGCACGCTTATGCCTCCAGCCTTCGGACTCTGTTCTCCTCATCGATCACTTTTGAGCTTAGAGCGGGTCGTTCCTCTGGTAGGTCTTCCATGCCCCAAGGGAACAGGTAAGTCATTCTGTCAAAACCCACAACTTTACTTCGTCGTTTTCCAAGTACTTAAAAATAAAAATAAAAAACCTTGTGGTTCATGTGGAAATAATGGTGCTTAAGCAAAAGATTGGTATTTTTTTTTTTAGTGATGAATTAAAATAAAGGAAACTAATAAGCCCATATTAAGCTTCTTTAAGTAGTGCATAAAGAGCTTAACTTCTGGCTCAAAATTTGGATTCTGTTGTTAATCAATTCAATTCTCTACCGCTTAGTGTCGTTAAGAATTATTTCCGGAAATTCAGTTCCATACTGGGCTATATGGATGATGAGGATTTTGGCAGTGCCAGAGGTGGCGGTGGTAGGGTCTGCGAGACCTTTGGTACCGCTGTGATGCCTTCACTCTATATTAGGGAAGAAGCAGTTTCTTAAGGATATAAAATCATCATTCCGATTCTCATTATCCTCTCATCATCCAATGATGTGACATTAGATAATTAGAAATTATTTATTATGTTTTACTTGTGAACATATCATCTAATATCACATCATGAGTTGATGAAATCATAAGAGGATGATAAGAAAATGGATTATGAATAGATTTTTTCATGGAGACAACCTATGACTCATGGGTACGCGTAAAAAATTATGGACACATTTTAAGATCCAGCATCAAGAGTAGATAGATAATCTCCGTGTCGATTTTATTGGAAAAAGGGAATATGGAAATTTTAATAATAGGAGGATAAACCTGATTATACAGCAATAACAAAGGAATTGCCTAAATACCAATGAAATTAGTCAACGAAATACTCAAAGGGAGATGACATATTGCCAAATGCATGAGCCCACTCAAACAAAGTTCATAGAAATAAGAAGTTTGGCTCATTAGTAGTCTAGTAGTTAACTACTTATAATGAGAAAAGAAGTCTAGTAGATTACTTACTGCTGTTAAGGATGCATTTATTTCTCTCTCAAAACCACCCACACAAGGCAGAGAGCAGCTGCCTTACATTTCAAGCTGTTTCTATGCTATTCAGACATTCCTCGACAACAAGAGTATCCAACAACTATCCATCAAGCATCACCCAGTTAGCTTCAATTACTACTATGAAAAGTCTAAAGATCTTTTGCAACGGTGCAATGAAGTAGCTAGTGATCAATAAAGTCACACATATAACACCAGTCCACCAATGTGATGTTTGATTTACTCTATCCCCCCACTTTAAGGATTCTTCCCAATGCTGCTGTTAGTGCCCCAACCCCTCCCAAAGGAATTGCAGGCCTATGAAGCACATGAGCCCCTTCGTTTTTCAGCATATTAGAATTGTGGATTTATTTTCTGAAACCAACCTTATGGAACCTAATAACATCTCTGGAGTCAACTAAATATAATGGACACCTTTTTGAGACTTGGGTGTCTACCCTTTCACTACCAAGGCATCTTGAAAATGACTTGTATTCCATGAACATAATATCCATCTTGAGGGGTGTATATAATATATGTCAAAGGTGGAGTGTTAAGAGTATTTCTATTGATTGGTCATGTCATAGGATTGAGTAGTGCGTTGACTGTTGATATTGAAATTAACTAAAGGATGTTCAACTTTTTGCCCTCAATCGATTTTTCCATGATGGATTGAACAATTTGAGGGTTACTTTATGTCATATTTAAATCTCTTTGGTGTTAGTATACACATTCTGAGAAGTGATTAATATATAGTTTTTTTTAAAAAAAAAATTTCCCCCAATAAATTATCACTTGTAAATTATCCTTATTTGTAATGTTAGCACCTCTCTCTTTCTCTCTCTCACACACACAGACTATGACATCGTGTAGCTGTTAGTAACTGAGAAGTTCTACATTCTTTTCTGATTCAGCTTCATTTAGTGCTGGGAGTAACTCTGGAGGTAGCAGGGAAATATTGGTGCAGCACTTACTTGTTAAAGAAGATAAGCTTTTGGTGGATCTTCAGCAGAGAATTTTAGGAGGTCTGTTTCCATACATCTGTACCCAAATAAATAATAAGTTTTTGCTAGTTGAAACAGTAATGATAATATGATGCAATTGCTCTGTAGATCTGAACTTGGCTCTTTGTTAGTAAAATCTGCGTATCTATTTATTAAATGGAAGGCCAACAATTTCTAAAACCAAAGTTGGCATGGATACTTATCAAAAGCTTGTTTCTATTATGCTTCAGCATTCTATTTTTGTTTGTTACGTTCAGGTGAAGACCTTAGTGATCTCGCTGTGGAGTACTCTGTTTGCCCGTCCAAAGAAGAGGGAGGAATGCTTGGGTGGGTGAGAAAGGGGCAAATGGTATGCTGATGAGATTTATAACTGTCTTACAAAGCTTTCTGAATAATTGGGAACAAAACCTTGAGTCCATTGTATTCTACGAGGGTGCTTTAGAATTGAGTGACATTAAACTATTGTGGATTCGAGAATTTTTCATATTTCTTGGTAATTTAGGAGTCTGGAAGATGGTGCCACTATGCTTAATGTGGTGTATATAGAATGAAAGGAATGGCCGCTTCTTTGACAACAGGGAATGATCAATGGGAGCGTTTAGGGACTTTTTCTATCATACATTGTTACTTTGGGCTTCAGCCATTGTACTGAATGGGACTAGCTGTTATGACTTGTATACTGATTTTCACAGTGCTTATCTTGTAATTAGGTTTCCTTCTTTTGTATAATCCCTGTGTACCTGGGCTATGCCTAACTACGTGATTTAATAAAAAAATTCTTACTTAACGTGATTTAATAAAAAATTTCTTACTTAGGTTTTCCCGTTCTTTATTTTTTTCTGTTGTTATTTATTCAAAAAGAGCTATAGTGAAATATGTGCAGTACTGCACAACTCAAAGAAAATAACTGAAGAAGTTATTTGAAAATTTACCATCAGAATGAACTTTGTTATTCCCCCACAATTATCTATTCAATCACCTGTGCAAGTGGTATTACTTTTCTCTTTTCTTTATTGAGAAGAAACTGCCTTGACGATTGTATAGTTAATGGCACGCATCAGATATTTTGCTTTTTGTTATTTTTTTTTTACCAACGTTATTTGAACTATATTTGATGGTGAAATGCATTAGGTTCCTGAGTTTGAGGAGGCTGCATTCAATGCACCTTTAAACAAAGTTGTAAGGTGTAAAACAAAGTTTGGATGGCACTTATTGCAAGTTCTCTCTGAGAGGTATATTTCAGTTTTCAAAAGCCTCTCTCTAGTTGAATATGCTTGTGCTTGAGATGTACTTATTTCTTTTGTATACTTTCTCCTGATACTGTTAGGGAAGAATCCGTACTTCAAGATATTCAACCTGACGAGCTTCATGCAAAGATGCAAGATCCTAATTTTTTGGAAGAGGCACAATTGATTGATGTTCGGGAACCTGAAGAAGTGTATGCTATTACTAGTTAGAGAAATCATTATGGTTTTCTGCTTTACAAGTAATATCAAAGAATGAAATACAATTTCAATCAGCATATTGACATTGGATTTCTTATTATTAATAGTATACGGTCACACAAAGTGGCATCCTCAAAATTTTGGAAGTTGATTGGTGAAAAGAAAAAGTTTGTGAAATAAACAAGCGATTCGTGTACTTGGGCTATGCCTGTTCTTGGTAATAAATCTTTTATTAATTATATAAAAATAAAAAATCAATTCATGAATTACTCTGATACCATGCAAACTTGTTGGGACCACCTAGTTTGGATATCTTTGTATGATATTTTAAAATTCTGTTCCATAATTTATGATTATTTACTGACCAAATCAACTTATCAACATTTTTCCCTCAAGGAGTTGACATAATGTTTTTTAATTCCGACAGAATAATCAATTAATTAGCCTTTGGCGGTGCATTTCCTTTCTTTTCCTGAGTATTTTGCCAGACATATGTTTGTGTTTCACTGTTCAGACAACTCTCTTTGGCAGGTCCCAAGCATCTTTGCCAGGTTTTCAGGTTCTTCCTCTCCGCCAATTTGGAAACTGGGGACCTGAGATAAATACCAAGTTGGATTCTCAAAAGGATACTTATGTTTTGGTATGCATCTATAATTAAATGCAGAAGCTATTTAGGCCTGTATTAACCTATATAAAAAAAAAAAGAAGCAAAATAGGGTCATAGTTCCATTCAAACCTGGAATCTGTGTTACTTGCTTTCCATAACATGATGGCCAATTTTCTTTGATGCCCTGTCCAATGTTTGTTGATTGCATTCTTTAATGATTTGTGTATGGGGGGTATGGCACATTATGTTCTAATTTAAAGTTTGATGCCAGTTGCATTGATACTAGAAAATTCTACTCATCCTCACATCACACACCACACACAATTTTTTAATTTTTTTTTCTCTCACCAAATGCATGGTGTATAGATGAAAAGTAGAAGAAATCAATTAATTTAGGAAGAATAAAAAATAAAAATAATAATAAGTGTGGTGTGTGTTGTGTGAGAATGATGAGTAGAACAACTCTTGATACTATATTGAATTATTCAAGGATACATGCAAGCAGATTGGAGACCTTCCCTTGTCTTCAAATTTACATGTACTCTATTAATGAAATATTTATTTTGAACTTTTTCATTTGATAATTCTTCATGCAATGAGGTAACAAAATATCCAATTTTTGTGTACTTCAGTCATATTTTTTGTTTTATTTATTTTTGTTTTACTTTTCAGCACTGGCTAATGATCCTTTTAAATTATTTTGAAACAATTTTCTGTTGTTCTGTCCATGGAGTTCTCATTGTAAATATTTACATGAGATTTAGTCTAAATCCTAGATTTACATTTATAATGGTAACAATCATGTCTTGGACTGCAGTGTCACCATGGCATGCGGTCGTTACAGGTTGCTAAATGGTTGCAGACACAGGTATAAAAATCTTTTTTTTTAGTCATTTTCCATAGATGAAATTGCTCAAGGTTTTTTGGCACCTAATAAAAATTGAACTTTCTATTATTGCTTTATGGTCACCATGGTGCATCTTTTTAATTATTACAGATTTTTTGTTTCACGTATACTTCCTGTGTCCGCTTTACCTGCTTCTACGAATAAAACTTCTTGATTATCTTTCAAAAAAATTTATTGCTTTATGGTTACTGTTTTCCTTTGCATATTTAAGAAACTCAGCACTGCGGGGGCCATTAGATCAAGAGCCTCTTGAGTTCTTAGGGCTAGTGGATTTTTCTAAATCTAGATCATTGCTTTCTAATATGTAGGAGTTTTAATAAAATTAGCACTTCTCTCTTTAAAAAGCCAACCATATATCATTAACTTTCACCATATTTAGCACATTGAATTTGAATTTCAAGGCGATAAAATGTTGTGCCAAAATCCATACCACAAATTGATCAATGGTAAGTAAACTCCACCCAGCAGATTACCCAAGGAACTCTAGACTATCTTAATCTAGTCTCATTGGCTAAATGATTCTATGATATACTGCCTCTGAAGTACTAAATAAACTATTTTAATGTGCCATTGTTTAATAGTTTGAATGATTTCATTTCTTTGCGGGAGTTAAATGTGCTGTCTCGACCTTGATTTGGTTCCAATTGTTCAGGGTTTTCAAAGAGTGTTTAATGTTGCCGGGGGAATCCATGCATACGCTCTGAAGGCTGATCAGTCCATTCCTACATACTGAAAAGATATATTCGTCTTCCATCAAAGAACTTAGTGCAAGTAGATCTTTAGTTTTTTATTCTTTGGGAAGAATTTTGACTTTTCCGTTCTCCTGACAGAAATTGAGAAATGGCCACCATCAACTGGTAGTAAAGAAAGTGGGCTTTGCCTAGTTTTATTCGATCAATAAAGTTTCTTATAAAAAGAAAAAACTGGCATTAAAGAAAGTGAGCATTTCTTTATGTTCCTACATCCTACAATCATTTTGTTGTGGCTTGTGTTTTGGTAGATCCAAGTTATGCTCTAAAACTATCATTTACTTGCAGTTTAATGTTCTTATTCCTTTCTAATAATGTGTAAGCTTACACATTTACTTTTTAATATGTAAGATCTCTTAGGTTTAAGGTTCAAATTCTCTTAGGTGCAAACAATCTCTAGGATCTTTTGGACTCTGAGATTTTTCCTTGAATTAACTTAGGGGCACTTGCGAAAAACTTCTTGCCAAATATTTGTGCACCATTGAGATTAGTCAGGACGTTATTCCGAATACTCAGTGCCAATAAAAGGAAAAAAAAAGTTGGGTTACAAGTAGAGGATATGTTTGATAAAAATCTCTAAAACTTTTTTTTTTTTAATAAGTAGACCATATATTGATAGAAATAGGCAAAGCTCAAGTATACAAGATGGTATATAATAGACGAAATCTATCTATATCGTGGATGAATTGTTTGATACAAGGAAATCATGAAAGTTAAGGCCATTAAAATCTATAGCTAAAGTTCATAACAATAAAGTACAATAAAAATGAAAAAGAAGCTCTTTCCTAGTTCGTTCCTTATTTTCAAAGGTTCTAATATTTTGCTTTTGTCAAATGCACCACATAAGGCAGATTAGAACCATCTTCCATACTGATTTGATGGGAGTAGCACCACCCAGAGATGTTCAACTAGTCAATAACCCAATCATCGTGGCCGGCATAAATTAGTGCAGCTCAATTTGACTGAAAATATCATCCCACAAGTCTGGTTGAATCACACTGTAGTAATAGGTGATCTACAGATTCTCCTGATTTTTTGCACATGCAACACCAATCTGAGATAATGATCCCGCGCTTTCTCAAGTTATCAGTGGTCAGAATTTTGTGCAAGGCGGCTGTCCATATAAAGAAAAGGGCTTGTTGCCGGGGGAGGGGGGGGTTTATTCCTCCAAATTTTTCTTCAAGGAAAGTGGTTATTTGTTGGGAGTGTTAGCGCCTTATAAAAGGAGCGAATTGAGAAAGTACCCTTGTTTGATAATGTCCATCAGAGCTTGTCGGCTCTCCTTCCATATGGCTTAGTGGAATAGATGTACTTGAAAAAAATCTCAAAACTGTCCACTTCCCAATCTTGAGCTGCTTGACTGGAGGTGACATTCCATTGAACTTGGTCGCCTGAACGAATCAAGAGATCTGCCACCAAGGCTTCTTGGTCACAAGCTAACCAGAACACTGAAGGAAATGTGTCTTTTAGGGCTCCACTCCCTAACCAAATGTCCCTCCAAAATTTAATCCTAATTCCATCACCCAATAACATTTTTGTATGAGTGGTAAAACCTTTCCATCCTTGTCTAATATGTTTCTACAAACCCACTCCATAAGGTCCAAACACCTCTTTAGTACTCCATCCTCCCCATAGGCTACCATGTTTACAATCTACCACATTTTTTCATAGTGCATCAGGTTCCAAAGTAAACTTTCATAACCATTTACCAAGAAGAATCCGA
Organism: Platycarya strobilacea; assembly: GCA_036898215.1. NCBI lineage: Eukaryota > Viridiplantae > Streptophyta > Magnoliopsida > Fagales > Juglandaceae > Platycarya > Platycarya strobilacea. The sequence continues at coordinate 30,084,672 of CM072550.1, forward strand.
TTGAAAGTTCTTATATTTTTTAAACCCAGACCACCTAAAGAAATTGGCTTTCACACTTTTTCCCATATGATTAAGTGGAATTTGAATTCTTCCCCTAACCCACTCCATAGAAAATGACGGTAAAATTTTTTGATTCTTTTTACCATAGCTGCAAGTATAGGAAATAAATACAAATAATAGATAAGAAGGTTGGAGAGTGTATTTTTGATCAAAGACACTCAATCTCCTTTAGATAAATACAATCTCTTCTAACCTGCTAATTTTCTTTCAATCTTCTCTATGATTGTATCCCAGATTGTAGAAGACCTAGCCACTGCCTCCAAGGGCAACCCCAAATACTTCAAAGGGAGAGAGGTCACTTTGCAACCAAGAATGATGGCCAAGTGTTGAGGGTCAATGACATTCCCTACTGGAGCAATCTCTGATTTCTCAAACTTAACTCTCAAACCCGAAGTCGCCTCAAAACATAAGAGGAGGACCTTCAACAACCTAAGTTGATTCTGATCGGCTTCACAAAAAACTAAGGTGTCGTCTGCAAATAAAATGTGAGAGATAGAGATGGTACCTCTATTGGGGTCACCAACAGAAAAGCCTAACATATAATCATCTCTAACCACAGCTGTTAGCATTCTGCTCGGAGCTTCCATTATAAATATAAAGAGAAGTGAGGATAAAGGGTCTTCTTGTCTTAGTCCACAAGAATTGCAGAAAAAACCTGTTGGGTTGCCATTTATTAACACTGAGAATTTTGCTGTGGAGATGCACCATTTAATCCACTTGCACCAACACTCCCCAAAGCCACATCTCTCTAACAAATATATGAGGAAGTCCCAATTTACATGGTCATATGTTTTTTCCATGTCTAGCTTGCAAATGATCCCTTCTACCCCTGTCTTTAGTCTACTATCCAAGCATTCGTTGCCTATAAGTACTGAATCTAGTATTTGACGACCCTTGATGAAAGCATTTTGAGGCTTAGAGATGATCTTACCAAGAACTGCCCCAAGCCGGTTGGCAAGTACTTTAGAGATAATTTTGTAAACACCATTTATGAGGCTAATTGGTCTAAAGTCTTGTACCTCTATTGCACCACTTTTCTTGGGGATCATAGCGATGAAAGTGGTGTTAAGACTTTTCTGAAACTTGCCTACCATGAAAAATTTGTGGAAAATCTTCATCAAATATTCTTTCATAATTTCCCAACAAGTTTGGAAGAAACCTATCAAGAAACCATATAGTCCTGGTGCTTTATTACTAGCCATTTTCCTTAAGGTCTCCAAAACCTTTGACTCCTCAAAAGGTCTCTCCAACCAGGAAACTAACTAGGTTCTTTGGAATCAAAGTAATTCACCACATGCTCCTTTATCTCTGACGCCTCTATGCACTATTCGCCATTGATTTTTAGCATCTCTATGGTATTATATCTTCTGTGGGAATTAGCCACCCTATGGAAAATCTGGTACAGCGATCCCCTTCCTTTATCCATAAAACTCTGGACTTTTGGCGCCAAGAAATCTCCTCAAGAGATAGAACTCTCTCCAATTTTGTAGTCAACTCTATTTTACTAACAGTTTCCTCTTGAGTAAAAACTCTAGTCTCGAGTATCCTGTCAAAACGTTGCAACTCATCCGCCAATGATTTCTTTTGCTTCCCTATGTTTCCGAAGGTTTGAGAGTTCCAAATCTTTAAATCGTTCTTTAGTGCTTTTAACTTTTCTGCAAAAATGAACGAAGGCGTACCTTGAAATTGGTAAGAAGACCACCAATTTCTTACCTTGTCCACAAAGCCTTCACTCTTAAGCCACATGTTTTCAAACTTAAAGTAACGACGTCCTCCCTGAATACCGATGCCATCTAACATGATGGGAAAATGATCCAAGTCAAGGCGAGGTAACCTCCTTTGACACACCTCGGGATAAAAAGTTAGTTTCCCACTCTGGCGAGATCAGGAATCTATCCAACCTAGACCAAGACTGATTGTTGGACCAAGTGTAGGCACCCCCTATGAGTGAAAGATCCACCAAGTTCAGTTCATTAATACAATCTGAGAAATTTATCATTGCTGGGCACAAACGACTATCACCAAATCTCACTTGGGAACCTTATTATGTTAAAATCACCCATTATGCACTAAGGTATATCCCACTAACTAAGAAGAGCTGCCAGTTCCTCCCATAATAAACTACGAGTGCTATCAATGTTAGGCCTATAGACTCCTGCAAAAGCCCATGAGGAATTATCGACTATTGATTTAAAGGATATGCCCACTGTATGTTTCCCTACAAAATCCTCAATTTTTTCCACAACCCTTTTATCCCACATCACAATAATACCCCTCGGTGCCCCATTCGAGGCCAAATACACCCAATCTACATAAGCGCAACTCCAAATACTACGCACTAAATTTCTAGAGATATTTTTCAACTTTCTTTCTTGTAAGCATACACAATTTCCGCCTTCCACTCATAATGTAAGAAATTAATATGTCTACATTTCTCCTCTTCATTCAGCTCCCGCACATTCCAAGACACAATTTTTGACTTCATAGGGATACCAAAGTTCCTTTCCCTTTAGAACGCATGTGGCTGGTGCTGCCATCATTCAAGAACCACATGAGTCTCCTAAGTTCTCTATGTTTCTTAGAATCTAATTTCTTAGACTAAGAATGCCAGCATCAATGGTAGTAAGTAAAGCCATAAACTGATCTTCATATCATACACACTTTATGCCAATACAATGCTGAATTAATTTTACACTATTAAGTACCCATTCAGAAACCTCAAACTCAGAAGGAGTTTCACAATCTTGAGGATAAGGCGCTACACCCTGTGAAGTATGTCCAAATTCCTCTCCTCCCAAGGAATTGTTGCCACCCCATTTGACCATTTAACCCTTTGTGAAAGCCACCTCATTGGCCATCTCGCCTTCTAGAATAATCTCTAGATGTTCTTCAACTGAAGACAATGTCATAGCCTGAGCTGGAGAGATGCCCAAGGTTAATACCGACGAGTTGTGAATGACCTGGCAGGTGTCCGGTGACTTCTGGGCTTCCCGGTAGGTGTTCGGCATTTTCTGGGTGTCCCAACAAGTTTCCGGCTATTTCTGGGTGTCTTGGCAGGTTTCCGGCGAGTTGTGGAAGACCTGGCAGGTGTCCGGTGTCTTCTGGATGTCCTGATAGGTGTTCGACAAAGGAACAATCCTTATCTCCTTGTTCTGCAATGACTCCGGCATTGAAACCGAACTCGCCGGCGATGTCCGAACTTCCGACGAGAAGCTCATCTCTGATCGATGCATTCCTACCGGCAACTCTGGGATCATTAATACTTTGGTTCGAAAAGGGTCAACCTGGGTCCGTTGGGGTAACGGATCCTACCTAATGGATCCAACCTCCGCGGGACTATTCGACTACCCCATCCCCATCTCCTTAGGCCCAATTAAATCATTAAAACCAGGTTGAGGCGAGCCCATGTATAGACCTCCATTTGTCTCCCCCATATTCAGATCTAAGCCCATCTCTAAAACTTAAACGGGTTGAGTTAGCTATTTTGTTTTTCCAGCCCTGTAACGTTAGATGACATGTTTTAAATGAATGTAATAAAGTATAAAATTAGTTAGAATGGAGAAATATTATAAAATTTCATAAAAGTAAACTTATAAATTGATGTATTTCATTGTGGTAAGTTGATTCACATTGAGCTATGCAGTTTATGAATTTATTTATGTGAATTTTTTTTTTTTGTGATAAAAGTATTTCTCTTTAGGGTATGTTACATGCTAAACATGAATAATGATGCTAAATCTAAGATGAATGGTAACTCTAACTACGTATTACCATTGCTGTTAGTGTTATTGTTACCAACAATTACCATCAACCTAATGGTAAATATAGGTCCTCTATTATGATGATAACCTTGTCATCATTCACCATTGTTTTAGTATTCAAATTTATTCAATTTATATATACTTGTCCAAACAATAAAAATTCAAATACGACCATCTAAACTACAACACATTACCATCTTGGATGGGATATTTTCATTGCAAACACCTCTATTTATCATAGTAAAAATGCTTATTTTTTCAGCATTTTCTTCGTCGCTCGACGCTCATATGTTACAAATATCACGTAACAACAAACATTACTGATCGACAAGTTCCTTTTTCCTTTCAATAATATTACATGTTATTTATTGCCCTTACCTAAATCAATTGGAAATAAAAAATGGTAATCAATTTAATTAATCCGAATTAACTCAAAATTAATGTCTAATAATGTCTCTAAATAGCCCTTCATGTTGAGAGACAACCTAAAGTAAACTAGGTAGGTTAGTTGCAACTTGATTACCCTTGCATATAGGCTGTCGTACCCAACCTCTAACAGACAACATTGAACCGAATTTCCATCCGATAAATCCTCTGAATCCTCTGTCCCCAATTATAAAGAGAAAAAGAACAAAACTCATGCAAAACTCCATGCACACGTCTCAGACAGCCCAAACTAATTACTAAAAGACTCTTTCAAACGTACGTACCCTTGAAAACAAAACACCCAACAGGAACCCTACAATCCCTCGCCATCAACAATAATAATCCAAGCTTAGCTAGCTATGCACCCTTTAGCTTGCTCTTTCCCACGCTCATGCATACACACTTTCTCTCCTTTTCTTTCTCTCTTTCTTTCTAGCCAAACATTCTTTCTTCAACCCACAAAAACCCAATAATTAATATTTTCCTGATCACTTGCCATTTTTCTGGGTCTATCTCTAGTCTCTCTGATCTCCCCCTTCCGGCATGGGCAACTGTTGCCCTCAAGGCAAGGGAGATGGAAATGATGCTCCTTCCACTAGTACGGGAAAGGAAGAACCCAACTCCAAAAACAGCCACAACGTTCATCTATACAATATTAGCAATGGCGGCATTAATGGCAGTATAACTCCCGGCGGAATCTCCGGTACCGGCAACGCTAAGCCTGCTCATGCTTCTCCGAAGCCTGCCCAGGTCGGCCCCGTGTTGGGCCGGCCAATGGAAGACGTCCGGTCGACATACTCGATCGGAAAAGAGCTCGGACGGGGACAGTTCGGGGTCACCCATCTGTGTACACACAAGGTGACCGGCGAGCAGTTCGCCTGCAAAACCATAGCCAAGAGAAAGCTGGCGAACAAGGAAGACATCGAGGACGTGAGGAGAGAGGTTCAGATCATGCACCATTTGACGGGTCAGCCCAATATCGTCGAGCTCAAGGGCGCTTACGAAGATAAGCATTCGGTGCATTTGGTTATGGAGTTGTGCGCCGGCGGCGAGCTTTTTGACCGGATTATTGCAAAGGGCCATTACACGGAGCGCGCTGCGGCTTCCTTGCTGAGGACAATCGTTCAGATCGTCCACACATGCCATTCCATGGGAGTCATTCATAGGGATCTCAAGCCTGAGAATTTTCTCCTTCTCAACAAGGATGAGAAATCGCCACTCAAGGCTACGGATTTTGGCCTTTCCGTTTTCTATAAACAAGGTACATTAATTAATCAATAATTAGCATGTATGCATGCATTAATGCTATATAGATTATGAAGTGCGTAAACATTATTGTATAATTGTTTTGAAAATTTGTGTACTCTATTAAAAATAGAGATTTGCTATGTATAAGCGAATTTGCTTACCCATCTAAGTATAGGCTACGGATATTGTCTTCATATCTAAACTTTAAATATTCTCGTTTTCATATAAATGTTTGCATATAGAAATTTTCTTTTATTAAGGTTTGACTTTTTGATTAATTACATTGGATAAGTGCGTGTATTGGTACGCAAAATTATTTATAATCAAACTTTTTTTAAAAAATTTATTTTTTTATCCTTTTTTTAAAGTAATTATGCGATAATTACACAATTCACAATTACAAATATATTTTCTCATTTTGTATTTTTTGTGTTATGAGGGATGGAGAGTCTATTTTTTAAAATCCGACTTTTCTAATGGCAGGGGAAATATCTTAGAGCAATTACTAGTGAACCATAAATGAAAGATACCTATTTTTCAATCAAAGGTTTCAGCTTGATGATGTTGAGTTTTAATTATGGAATCAAATGGATTCCTAAAAATTTCAACTCTTGATATCTATATCTATACATTTCTATGATAAACAGAACATTGATTCATTGAGTAATTATGTAGGAAAAAGGCTGTTCTTGTTTGAAAGAACTTTAGAGCTTTAAATGGGAGAAAGATAGGCACATAATGGGTTCTATAACCTTTAGGATCCTGCTACAGCCAAAAATGGTGGCCAAAAATAGGGTATTCATCTTTTTTTTCTTTTTTCTTTTTTTTCATACATTTTTTTATGCCTTAAATTTTTTACTTTTTTGAAAAATTATAACATCATCTAAAACTATTTCCTTAATCACTAAGTCAAAAAAATCGGTGGCCATCATCGATAGGTGTTTCTGTGAGACTAGCATTATCCCAAACTTTATTGATGTTTGTGTGGATTTTTTTGACAATATAATACTCAACAATCACTCAAAAGAATTATTTCGCGTGTCTTTCTCTTTATGATCACTCGATAATGGGTAATTATATGAACATACTCCAATTATTGCAACTTACAACAAGTATCTAAGAGCAGAAGTGCTATATACATATGAACAGGGGAAGTTTTTAAAGATATTGTTGGTAGTGCATACTACATTGCACCTGAAGTCTTGAGAAGGAGATATGGACCAGAAGTGGATATTTGGAGTGTTGGGGTCATGCTCTATATTCTTCTATGTGGTGTTCCTCCCTTTTGGGCTGGTGAATCTCTTTCTAATTTTGGTTCTCTCTTTCTTATATTTCTTTTTTGGGTCTTATTTCTTCATATATATAACTAGGAGAAATAATTTTGGTTTAACAGAGGCAGAACAGGGTATATTCAATGCAATTTTAAGGGGCCACATTGACTTTACAAGTGATCCATGGCCCTCCATTTCACCTGCAGCAAAAGATCTTGTCAGGAAGATGTTGAATTTGGACCCTAAGCAGAGGCTGACTGCCTTTCAAGTTCTCAGTAAGTGTACTTTGAACAATCATCCTTTTATTTTATTTTTTTTCTGCTGAAGTTTTTAACTACCTAACATGTGAGAGAAAAAGGGAAAAGAAAATAAAAATTATGGAGAAGTACAATGAAATCAAAGACAATTGTTAAGTACTGCTACATCCACAAAGGATTTATACAAAATAATCTCACAAACTGACGTGTTTTTATCTTATCCGTTATATCTACTTTATAATAAATGTAACTTTACATAATATGACGGACCAGGTAACGTCCTCCTTCTCCCAAAAAACTAAAAATAAATAATATGATGAACCAAATCGAGCCACATTAATTTGTGAGATTACTTTTATGTAATTCTTTTGTGGTTAGAGTATTTATTTTTTAATTTTTTGTCAAATCTTGGCTAATTAGAGGTGGTTCTTGAATCCAAGATAAATATGGAATGCATATTTTCACCAACTCCTGCTAACATTTTTTATCAAACATGTTTGTTTGTTTACAAGATCATCCATGGATTAAGGAAGATGGAGAAGCACCTGATACTCCTCTTGACAACGCAGTGCTGAATAGGCTCAAACAGTTTAGAGCTATGAATAAGTTCAAGAAAGTTGCACTTCGGGTACTAATTATTTCCTAATTTGCAAGTAGTCCAATATTCATATCTGCATCGTTTATTATGCAATTACAACAATCTTTAAGAGAGTCTCAGGGTTAGCACCCTGACCTTTAAAACTTGGCAAAGCTGTCTTCTCTTCTCTTGATTCTCATGTTTGTGTATTACTAATGGACAACTTCACAACTCTGCATGATTAGGGAGGAATCAAAAACTTATTATGCAGTATGCAAAGTAACTCTATCTACCGAGAGTCATAATAATTTATAAGCATTTGAACTTCTTCTAAAATTCAACAACCTTTATGAATTTATTGGTTGCAAAACTTTTAAAAAATAGAATAAATAGAGGGAACCGAAAGATCATTTCAATGCCGGTACATTGCACTCTCAAATTATCAAAACGGACACTTTTGTGCTATCGTTTAATTCCATTGGTTGAGATGGGAGAAAAACAGATATTGTGGCACAATCTGGATGAAAAACTGACACTTTGAGAACTTGGGGACGCAAAGTGAAAGATTTTTAGTAGTTTGAGAGTGCAAAGTGTTTTAATTCCATAGACAAAAGAATACTTTTAGATGCATTCAAAATTATGGGAGAGAAGATGAGAGATGCTGACATGGATGAAGAGTAAAAGATCATTAAAGGTTCAATGGAGGAACTCAATCCTCAGTCTGCCAGACAACTATGAAGTTAATTAATTGCATCAAATTCAATTTGTAGGTTATCGCTGGATGTTTATCAGAGGAAGAAATCAGGGGATTGAAAGAGATGTTCAAGAGCATGGATACTGACAACAGTGGAACTATAACACTAGAAGAACTGAAGCAAGGACTCTCTAAGCAAGGGACAAGACTATCTGAATATGAGGTCAAACAATTAATGGAAGCTGTAAGTTTTTTTCTCTTTTATTTTTATTCAAGTTTTTTTTTACAAGTTTTTTTTAATAGCATTTTTACAAAGATATAATATGGTTATGATGGTGGAATTATTAAAATCTTTTTTAACTTGAAATATTTTCACAACAAATAGGCTGATGCTGATGGCAATGGAACTATAGACTACGATGAGTTCATCACAGCAACAATGCACATGAACCGGATGGATAGAGAAGATCATCTTTACACTGCCTTCCAATATTTTGACAAGGATAATAGCGGGTAAAAAAAAAAAAGGCACTTCCTTTATTCATAAGCATGAGTTGATTGCCTTCCACACCACAGAGTTTGAAACTTACAAAAATATATAAAGCAACGTAACAATCAAATCAATTCTTTGCAAGTCATTTATAGACATCATGTCCCTAAAGAAGGATACTTAAAACTCAAACTTAATTGCTAGCATGACATTACCCAACACCCACTAAACTAGCTATTGTTTTCTTTAAAGAAAATATTTTAGTCACAAACGAATTACACAAAAATAAATCCACAAATTCAAATTAATATGATTTGATATGATACGTCAAATTATAAAATTAATTTTATTAAAAATTAGATCTAATGGATTCTATAAAATTACAACATTTTGTGAATTTATTTTGTATAATATATTTATATCTGTAACAGTTCTCTTTTTAAAATAATAAACTCAATAGTGGATAGATAATATCACATCAACACAATAAGATAGGACGGGAATGGTGTAGTATATAACATTGTTCATACTCAGTAGTTTCTTCTTCTTTTTTTTTTAATTTATTACAAGTATTGTTCATAGTCAATAGTTCAAGCTGTATCACTTTCAAACTAAAATTTCAAGACAATGTGTGAAGGACATTTGTGTTGTAAACTATATGACATTCAGGTTCATTACGACTGAAGAGCTAGAGCAAGCTCTCCATGAATTTGGCATGCATGATGGAAGGGACATGAAGGAAATCCTTTCCGAAGTTGATGGTGATAACGTAAGTATATTCTAAAAGGGGAAAAAAGATTTCTCCTATAGCAAAACTATAGATTACATTTGTTCTCTTAATATTTTAAAACAAATTATTTTCATATAAACCCAGGATGGCCGGATCAACTACGATGAATTTGTGGCAATGATGAGAAAAGGAAACCCAGAAGCAAACCCCAAGAAGCGACGTGATGTTAATCTTTGATTATATAGTGGTGCATGGATGGTGAACAGAAAGTTTAGTAAGAAAAAAAAAACCATCATTTGTCACCCCAGTGCTTACATGTTTTAGAGAAACAAGTGGGTGAAATTTCCTATGTATGTGTGTAAGTTTCGTTGAAATTCATGTAGATTACATGTGTCATGACGATGAATATGGGGAATTGATAAAAGTGAGAAGTGGCTTAGTAAAATATATTGGTGAGGGTTTCAAATGCTTTCATGGAAGTGAGTAGTGGCTCAAGAGTAATTATATTGGTGAGGGTGTCAAGTGTTCTAAATTTCGGAGTTTTTACTTTCTTTTTCCTAGTCCAGTTCAAAATGAGCATTAAAGAAATATTCTTGCAGTCACGTTTCTTAACAAAGAAAAGTAAAAGTTGCTCTTCATATTTTAAGTGAATTTTTCATTCAAATTGCTTGACCAATGACAACATTTAAAATGTATTATATCAACTAGTGTGACTAAAGATGACAAAATAAAAATTTAAGAATAGCATTGCTCCCCTCACACACATGAAACTTCAAAGTAGCCTACTAGTAGTTTTCTCTGCTTCAACTTGTAATGCTTTATTAGCACCATTGGAGGCCCTAGTGTGTGTAACTCACAATAATGCTAGGCTATAGTGGCTTCAGTCCATTAGATTGTCGAAACTCGGAACACAATAATTAACAGGAGCAAATGGCGAAAAAGAATGAATAACCAGGGCGGACTAATTTTCTGAGAGGTAAGCTCAAAGAAAGACTATGAATAGACAATTAAGATAGACGAAAAAAATAATCCAAGTTGACAAGGAAGGAGGTTATTAGTTGAAATAGGATAGAACCCCAGTTTTGGATCCAAGATACCCAAAGACCAGAGGTCTGTTGCCATTCATAAAATGCGGTCGTCACATTTCAAGGCATAATGTACTGCAGTTCCGGCATCTATTAGACACTTCTAAGCAGAATGTGTACAATCCAGTATAATGTGACTCCTGTCCATTACCTGCAAACTACACAGTACGAGATAGTATCAAAGACTCACCCAAATATTCATAGCTACATACAGGGGACGATTGTAGCCGAAGGATCAGACCTGCTTTGTATAGATCAGTAGACTCCTTGTGCTGATGTAAAGTTATTGCAGGTTTTAACCAACATGGAGGATAGAATAGGGGTATTATTGAAGGATGTAAGGTTACTTAAACGTTTCGTTAAAGGGAATGGGAGTTTAGAAGTGGACTCAGGCCTTGTGATGGGCCAGTCGAGCATGAAAGGCCCAGTAGATCCAGGCCTTAAACGCTGTGTTAATGGGTTTGAGAAGGGGTTTCAACCCCCGAGCTTGGATCAGGTCCAGATCCAGGCTGGATCGGGCTTTGGGTTGGGCCCATTGCAGGCCAGCGCCCACTACCAACTTCAAAAGGGACTCGGCAACGAGATTTCGGTCTCGGTTTCAGCTCAACCGATTCCCCCCACAACCGCGCCGGTAGGTGATATTTCAGCACCCCCACCAACACAGAACCCCTTGCTGGTCGACGACGAACAGACCGGTGTGCCGGAAAACCCCTTCCATAGCAAGGCTCTTGAGGATGGTGAGATCACGTTGCTGTTGAATCCGACAATGAATGTGGGCTGGTAGGTGAGTTTCCAAGCCCTTCTATGGGGGAGAAGCCTTCGTGGGACATGGTAACATGGAAGGGAGGTGGATCTTGAAGGGGGAGGGACTCTCAGTAAGTCACCAAAGAAGTATGACTTATGTACTTCTCTTGTTGTGACTGCTACTGAGTGTATCCAGGTTGTTCCCAACAAGGAGGGCAGCCCTACTCCTTTACATGCTTTACCCCCAAGCCCAACTCCTTTACTAAAGGACTAGGTATTGCAAAAGGTGGCGGGCATGCAACAATTCTTAGGAATTTCTTGTGAAGCTTATGAGGAGCAGTTTAAGGCTTTTTTAGTGGCTCTGGAAGCAAATAGACCAAAGGCCTTGAAGTCAGCAGTCAAGAAAGATAGAGAGTTTAAGAGACTTTCGTGCACCATTAATTATGACACCAAGGAGGGTAGTGTTGGGAGGGAGAGGATGAAAGGTCGGAGGAGCTGCGTTCCTTATGAAGCCTAAAATCCTTTCGGGGAATGTAAGGAGGATCAACGATAACAATAAGAGACTTCGAATCCAATCCATGGTTGATAGAAGTATCATTCGCAATCTGTGGGGTAGCACGCTTGTAGGATGGAGTTATCTAGCTTCTTTGGGGGCTTTAGGTGGGGTGGTGTTGATGTGGGATAGGAGAATGGTAGATGCAATTGACGTTTGTGTTGGAAATTTCTCTATTGCTGGTTCTTTCTGGAATATTGAGGACGGGTGGGAGTTGGCTCTTGCGGGAGTCTATGGGCCTAATGTTGATAGTGAGAGACGTTATTTATGGGAGGAGTTGGCGGATTTGTACTTTATGTGGGAACTCCCTTGGGTCGTGTATGGGGACTTTAATGTTGTATGCTTCCCTAGTGAGAAGAAGGGGGCCTCTTCGTTGACAAAGGCAATGGCGGACTTCTCGAAGCTGATTTTTTAGCTTAACTTGATTGATCTTCCATTGTAGGAGGGCTCTATACTTGGCCCAATCGTAGAGGGGGTTCAAGGTTGGATAGATTCCTAATTTCCACATTCTGGGATTCGAAGTTCCCGAATTTATGCCAGAAAAGACTGCCCCAGGTTTGCTCATATCACTTTCCTATTTTGATAGATTGTAGGGATATTCATGGAGGTAAAAACTACTTCAAATTTGAGAATGTGGTTACAAGTGGCTGACTTCAAGGAAAGGGTAAGAGATTGGTGGGCTTCCTATTCTTTTCATAACACTTCCAGTTTCATTGTGGCTAGTAAGTTTTAAGCTCTCAAACTAGACTTAAAGAAATGGAATTGGGAGGTGTTTAGACACACGGATGAGCAAAAAAAGCTACTTTGGGAGGAGTTAACTCTCTTGAATATGGAGGGGGTAATGATGAGTCATTGTTGAGAAAAGTGAAAGTGGTGGCGGAAATTAAGCAGATTTTGTTGTTGAAGGAGATTACTTGGAGACAAAAATCGAGGTTGACTTGGTTGAAGAAGAGAGATAAATGTACAAAATTCTTTCATAAAATGACTAACTCTCATAGGCGGAACAATGCTATCGAGATTATTCATTCGGGAAACACAGTATTTCAAGACCAAGTGGAGATCCAAGCACATATAGAGAGCTACTATGAATAGCTCCTCAAAGAAACGGTAACATGGCACCCTAAACTAGATGGATTAGTGTTTGACCAGCTGGATGTGGTGCCGCAAGTTGGTTGGAGAGACCCTTTGAGGAAGCCGGAGTATACCATGTGGTGTGTCATATGGGAAAAGACAAAGTTCCGAGTCCTGACAGCTTCTCCTTGGCATTCTTTTAAGAGTGTTGGGAGCTGGTGAAAGAAGAAATAATGCGGGTTTTTCATGAGTTTCACTTCAGTCATAAGTTTGAGAAATCCCTCAACACCACATTTATTGCCTTAATCCCAAAGATTGTGGGAGCTACGGAATTAAAAGATTTCCATCCTATTAGTTTGGTGGGCAGGTTGTATAAAATCATCTCGAAGGTGCTTGCTTGTCGTATGTGTTGTGTGATGGATAAGATAATTTCCAAACCTCAAAATGTCTTCATGCGGAGCCGTCAAATTCTAGATTTAGTCTTGATAGCCAACGAGTTCTTGGATAGTAGGTTGATGGATGGTATTCCTGGAGTGCTTTGCAAGCTGGACATGGAAAAGACTTATAACCATGTGAGTTGGGATTTTTTGCTCTATATGTTAAAGAGATGCATTCGGAGATAGGTGGTGTGATTGGGTTAACCATTGTATTTCGACGGCTCGATTTTCCGTGTTAGTCAATGGCAAACAGTGTAGCTTTTTCTTGAACTCAAGGGGTTTGAAACAAGGGGACCCCCTCTCCCCATTCCTCTTTGACATAATAATGGAGGCGCTGAGCCGTATGATGGATGCTGCAACCTGAGGAAATTTTTTGTCAGGGTTTGCAGTGGGTAATGGGTTATCCATCACCCATTTATTCTAAGCGGATGACACTTTAATTTTTTGTGATGCAGATAGCAACCACATTCAAGCACTAAGGGTTATACTTCTATGTTTTGAGGCAATTTCGGGCCTCAAAGTCAATTTAGCAAAGTTGAAATTGGTCCCGGTAGGGGAAGTAAAGAATATCAACCATTTAGCTGGATTGCCGAGTTGTACAGTGATTACCCTTCCTATGAAGTACCTTTAACTCCCTTTGGGGGCTACTTTTAAAGCAAGGTCAATATGGGATGGGGTTGTAGAGAAGGTTGAAAAAAGATTGTCAGGATGGAAGCGGATTTATCTATCAATGGACGGGAGATTAACCCTCATCCAAAGCACTCTCTCTAATCTCCCCACATATTACCTCTCTTTGTTCCCTCTCTTGGCGAGGGTAGCAAATCGAATCGAAAAACTATTTAGAGACTTACTATGGGGGGGCTTGGGGGAAGAGCACAAATTTCATCTAGTGGGTTGGTCCAAAGTGTGTATACCAAAAGAGTTGGATGGCTTGGGGGTGCGGAACTTGACTACTTTCAACAAAGCTCTATTAGGAAAGTGGTTGTGGAGATTTCAGTTGGAAAAAGAGTCATTGTGGAGAAGGGTCGTGGAGGGAAATATGGTTGTGACCGCAAGGGGGTACTAAGGAGAGTAGGGGGCTTATGGAGTGAGTCTTTGGAAGAATATTAGGAAGGGCTAGAATGCGTTTTCAACACATTAGATTTGAGGTTGGTGAGGGTACAAGAATCAGATTTTGGTTGATAAATGGCATGGAGAAAGCACTCTTTTTGCTGCATTTCCAAGAGTTTTTAGTTTAGTTGAAGACCAACAAGTTGATGTATCGGATTTGCTGTGTAGAGCCAATGACACAATGTATTGAAATCTGACTTTTTCTAGAAACCTGCAGGATTGGGAAGTTGAGGAGATTGCTAATTTTTATAACTTCCTTTATTCCAGGCAGGTTGGGTGAAATGGGAGGGGATAAAATGCTGTGGAATCACCCCAAAAACAAAAAATTCAATGTCAAGTCTTTCTACAAGGTGTTGCAAACTGGCTAGCCAGGCAGGTTTCCTTGGAAGGGTATATGGAAAACTCCAGCGCCTCCAAAAGTTGTCTTTTTTGTTTGGACAACGATGTGGGGTAAAATTTTGACGGAATGGTGCTACTTGTGCAAGAAAAGTGGGGAATTGATCGACCATCTCTTTATGCATTGCGAAGTAGCGAGAAGGTTGTGGGATGGTATTATTAGTAGGGCTAGACTATACTGGGTTATGCCGAAAAGCCTGGCGGATCTCCTAGCATGCTAGAATCGACATCATCAGTGCAATCAATTGGTTGTGATGTGGAGGATGATCCGTTCGTGTCTATTGTGATGTCTTTGGATGGAAAGAAATTAGAGATATTTCAATAGCAAGGAGAGGTCCACGGGGAAAATTTGGGACTTTTTTGTATGTACTTTGGTACAATAGTTCTTGGCCCTTGTACTAAAGAGAGGGAATGTCCATAATTTTTTGACTAATTTTTCAGCTTGCTAGAGTGTAATTAGGTTTCTTTTGTATACTACCTATGTACACAGGCTCTGCCTAGTTGCATTCATTCAATAAAGATTATTACTTATAAAAAAAAAATCCTTATGCTCCTAAAGCATTTATTTGGTACAACCAAGGAGACAAGAAATATTTTTTTGGTTTGGTTTTGTCATTTAATTTTATTTTCCAGACATTTTGCAAAACCTAAAAGCCACACTTTCACCTCATTGTACAAAGTCTCTAAGAAACACAAAAATATAAAAACAACACTGGAAGACCCTTTCAAATCTGTACAGATCCTTTCAATGATTTGTCACTTAGAAACGAAAGGGGGGGAACTAACTGAACATTCTGAGTCACTTATGGAAGGAAATAGAAACCCTCTGGAAACCTATCAAATCAAGGTAAGCTACTTAGCAACTCATCAAGCTACCTTGGTTTTTTTAGAGCATCCCTTTGCAATTTCAATTCTTTTAAACAGACATTGTTTTGAATACTAAATATATAATATCAGAAGTCAAAAAGCAAACTACGATACCACTATAAACTTCAAGTGTAGACTGATTTGAGGATTATTCCAGCCTCTGCACATTCAAACTAGAATTACTACATTCTTCAGCATGTATGTATGATTAGCGCACGGTAGAAGTCTGATACAGCTTCAATTGGACTTTCAGTACGATTTCTTCAGCATTAAACCCAGATCGCCACATTAGTTAAGGTTCCCAAACTGTAATTAAATAATCTAATACTGAAATTTTGAAAAAATCCTACAAATTGATCGCATAAATTGTCTCAAACAATTTAATTCGCATACTAGTGCAGATCATTAAGAAATCCCAAACCATAAACATTCAAATTGATGTAATTCAAAGCCTAACGTTAATTGAAAACTCTACAACATCTTCCCCATTTAATAATGCAAACCTCAGAAAACTCTTCTAGTTATTCGCGCGGTTAGTCCCGCCATATAAACTTCGCTATACAACATCCCAAATTGATTTAAAAATACGAAAAGAAGAACTTTGCAGTCATAATCTACCACTTATTGAGGCTATGCCATCCAATCAGTTCCAATGATTTCACCAAAAGCAAAGAAAATCAACAGTTTTATCATAACTTAAAAATCAGTGCCATAAAATTATAAATCCGGGTTCACAAAACAACAACGCCCAAATATCACGAATAGAAAAAACTCTTAGATTCAGAGTACAAAAGAAATACGACATCTTTGAAATATATTCTAAACCTAATTAATGGAACATCGTCATCCATCTACGACTCCTGACTACTTATCTTTGGAGAGACCGTACTTCTCCTGGAGCTTGGTGATCTCTTCCTCCTTCTTCTTGTGGTCGAACTTTTTGCTCATCTTGGCCTGCTGGTAGTACAGCACGATGAGGTACCGGTTGGCGACGTTGAAGCCGGAGAGGTGGTCCACGGCGGTCTTGGCATCATAGATGTCCTCGTAGACCACGAAGGCCGTGCCGCGTGTGTCCTTACTCGTCCCCACCCTTATCTGCCGTATCGCCCCGTACTTCCCGAAGATGTCATACATCTCCTCGCTCGATATGTTGAACGGCAGGTTCCGCACGTACAGCACGCGGTTCACCTCCGGCGGCAGCCGCGTGTTCGCCTTCCGCAGGCTGATAGTGGCCATGCTAAAATTGAAGGGGCTGGCTTGTTTGGACAGTGAGAAAATGTGGGAAAGTGTTTTTCGCGATGACCCTCTCTCTACTCTTTAATCCATGAATACTCGATCCGTCCATCACCGACTCATTTACCTAAGCGGACAAACCTGTCCTCTACATGCTAGTCTATTTACAAGATTACCCCAAAAGTGGACTTTCTCTTTACTTAGGTTTTTCTTTTCTTTTTTGAAAGCTCTCTTTGGTTTCTTTTATTTTAAGCAAATAAAATTTCATTAAACTAAAATAGGTAATACAAATAAAGGGGTTGGGTTCCCCAAAAATCATCCCAAAACATGAAGTTACGGTATAAAAAAGGTGAAAAACAAATTTATTTGAGATCAATAAATTGATCTTTATCTTTGTTCTACTAAAAAATATCGTCTTATTTAAAAATTGAAATATAATATTTACATAAAAGCAAACAAAAGAACCACAGTAGAAAACGGCAATATCTCTGTGTGAGGCAGAGAAAGAGGTAGGTGTATTGTCACCTGATATCTTGAAGTGTTTGCTAGAGAAATCCACAATCTTTTTCCTAAAATCACCAATTAGGGAAAGCGGAAACATAGATGAAAAACTCACAACTGTGTTAGGTTGCCGATAGAGGACCCACGACAGTGGTGGCAAGTATGGAAGATGACAAGGCAGCCAAATCCGAGATATTTGAGTCTGCTAAAGCAACCAGAGCCGCGCATTGCCTTATTACATGTCATAATGCTGCTGCACGTAGGTGACGCGCACGACCGAGGTCGTGCGTTGCCAATCAAAAACACAAAAATCCCTCCCTAGACTGAAAGATACCAGTGGCTGAAGAGGTGTTTGAGGCTACGCATGATGGTCCTACATTTTATTTACAAAATTTGATAGGATAGACCTATATAATTATTTTACAATTAGTTTACAACTTATTTTAAATCGATTAATATAATTGTAACACTTTATTAAAAAAAAAAAATCAGCTTTATATAACTACGATTCATTTTAAATAGAATCTTTTAAACCAATGTTATATACACTTGTAGAATACATAAACGTCGCATTCATTTTGAAAGAGTGAAATCTATTATTAAAGATCTTTTTTATGTGGATATCATATTTACTTACTTATTGTAAAAGGAGATACGACGTTTACACATTCTACAATTATAAATGTCATTTTTCAACCTTTTTTCACATCTACTGTATTTAGTGGCAATATTAATACAGAAAAAAGATAAACACGCATCATTTTTCATGATATTTTACATAACAATATTTTATAAGGAGGGATATTTTATAAACTATCTTATAAAAATAATATTATTTTACAAAAAAACTCAAATTGTCTAACATATGTTAAGAAATGTGTTATGTGATATCATTGTTCAGACGAGTAATATATTTTATTTATTGACACTGGATGTTCAGGAATATCATCTCGACTAATTATGGTATGCATAGATCATGGGCAATAGACAAGTTAGATATATCTTTTCAACAATTATGACTTGTTTGGGAATACAAATCATTTCATCTTATTTTAAAAAATTTCCTAATTTTCTTCTCACTCACTCAAATACTAACATTTTTCAATTTCAAATCTTTATTTTTATTTTTATCTAATCATTACAACATTTTCAAATAAAACACAAAAAACAATATATAAAAAACAATACTACTTTTCTAAATAAAAAAATATATATATTAAAAAACTAGATTTTTCATTTTAACAATATTTTCATTTTATAATTCTTTTATTCAACTGTTTATCTCTCATTTTTCAAAATCTAATAAAAGATCCTAACTCAAACCAGTTCATTATTATTCACAAATTATTCTCAATATTATTTACCAATTTATCATCTCAATTCAGTCCTCAAACATCCCTTAGTCCTAACAAGCTCTCGAATTCTAAATATTCTCTCTCGTGAATCCCAGAAAACATTTGGAAGAACAAAACACCTGAGCATGATGTGCTAAGAGGTAAACTTCTAATTAAATTGTCCAAATATGTTAAGTGGAAAAGAGATCCATGTTCACCCTGCCAAATTTAAACAATCTTGGATTGGTTTTGAGGGAATGTGTTTTTTTCTCATTTTGGCAAATGTTAGACCTTGTTGGTCCATATCCCATATACACTTGGTCAATGCACATGGATCAATACATGGTACTGCATCCCATAACAAGTAATGACAGATAAATGTCTCATCGTTGTAGAAAGATGAAGAATGATGGGAAATCAATCCCCATAGGATTCTGACCTGTATCAATTGCAGCATTAGGCTCGGATAGGCCTGCTCCTCTAAAATTTTATTTATTTTTTAATAATTTTAATATTTTCATTTTAGAGGTTCAATAAAATTTTAGATCCAAAATCTAAATTCCTGATTCCAGAATCTGGATGAATAGGCCTAGGCCTGGATTTTCTAAGAACTCAACCCACTCATTGTCAATATCTGGCTAAATTTCATCAATAAAAGCATGAGCAATAAAATTTGCAATCTTTCCTTTCTTTTTCTTTGCCCTAAATATTCTGTAACCTTTAAAAGTGTGCTGCATATGTCATTTACTACCTCCTTTTGAGTTTCCACAGCTTTTTAGCTCTTCAGACTCAGAGAAAAAATGCAGAGGAAAAAAATAAAAGAAAAGAACCAGAGACTAACATAATTAGAAAACAGTGTAAAATAATTCCATTAAATTACACAGTGAAATGGCGGCAGGAGCATGCCCTCCATCTCTCTTTCATACAAACTCACTCAAGACCACGTATGATTGAGCATTATGTATTCTTGTTCCTCCATGAAAAACTAAATATCGTTTAAGGTAATACAACATGAGTTTAAGCTGTGGATTTAAATCGCTTTACTGGAGCTTGGAGGGAAGACAAATACTTGGCATCTAACTTGTCAATTCCATCAAACAGATAACCGAATGGTGGCATTTCTACATACTTTCCAGAACCAGGGACAACCTTCAGTTCATCATTTTCCCAAACAATTCTTCCTCCAGCAATTGTCACTTCAACCTTTCCCTGAGAACATAAAGTCAACTTTTAAAACCTAACTGACTAAGACTAAATTTTAATAAGATATATGAATGTGCATGATCTCAGAATGAGAGAGGACTTTGAAGATTTATCAAACTCACGCATGTACAAAGAATTTAACAATGACCGAAGAGAGGTTTATAAGGAGAGCAAAATATATAAAAATTATGTGGGGGGAAAAGATAGTTGGAATCAAGTATTATTAGGACTAGATATTACATTGAGTTTAAATCAAGTATCATTTCCATGATTTGTCTATGCAATTTCCATGGACATTATTACATTTATAGTATCAGATATTCAAAAAAAAATCAACTGGAATGGCTTTGCTCTCATGTTTTTGTATCATGAAGGGGAAAAAAGGAAGGGGGGAGGGGGAAATATACTTCGTAACTCTAAATTGTCACCCGTTTTGCAATGTGGCACTCAAAACTAATATTTTGAGGATGCAATGTGTCAAATCTGGTCTTTGGGTATCATGTTACAGATGGGGTGACAGTTTGGAATTGCAAAAGGTATTTTTTCAAAAGAACAAAGGATTGAAGATGTTAAAAAAGAAGAGCAAAGATTACACCAATATCAATGAAGATAAAGAAATGCGTAAAACATAATTTTAATCAATGAGGTAACTGATAATAAAATGGTGCTATTACATGGCGATAGGGAATTTTAGATGCAGCGACATTGTTCTCTATTTCCATCTGCAGGTTCCTCTTTTCTTTTCTTTTCTTTTTTGGCCAGAACAGAATAATCACTAAACCCAATCATCTCCAACCATTATATGCCGACCAAACACCTACTTATAAGGGGGAAACAAACACTTGACTACAAAAGCAGTTGGTCACTTTCACTGATTAACCCATTTAATAACATGAAATCTATAAAAGATCCTCTATGGCGCACAATCAGTTCTATTTGTCATGTTATAGCCATTTTATAAGATTCTCATGATTCAGATGTCTTCAAAACATATTTAGGAAAAGATATGTGGCAACACTCTGCACCCCTATTTCACTCAAAACAAAAATGACACTGCTTTCTCACAGAGCATAATTTTTTCAAATAAACCGAAACATAAAGCAAGCAACATTCACCATATTGGCTTAACTAAAACTTCCATTTGTTGTAGATAAATGAGGAATAAAAGGGTGTTATGCATTTCTTTTTCAGGAAATTTTATTTTCTTGATTCTTTTTTTTTTTTTTTTATTTCATAGTACTTTTTGCACACACTAAAACATGGATTAACCTACAAATTAAAGATACTCGCCAAGACATACAAATAGGCTATAGCAGTATCCACCTATCAAAATTCCTGAACCAATTAGGTCCGTATATGTCATAGCTCACAACCCTTGCCTTCTTAAGCACAAACCTTTAATTTGTAGGATGCTTACATAATTGAAAAAAACTTATGGTATACATTTAAGGACTTGATGTTCATATCCACCTAAGTCCGATACTCATTTATAAACTCAAAAAAGAATTTAGGAGCCACATTTGTTTCAGGATCTACAGAAACTCTTAACTACATTATGTATTTTTCACAAGCAACATTAACGTATGACTATTCTTTTGCATGCTAGACATATTTCAATCTATAGTAAGAAATATGTCGGGCATTATTAAGTCACAGAAACATATTTATGGCTGCATCCATATCTAGATATCTGGGAGTTGGTGTGTCTACGAATTATAGCTCTATAAGAACAAAAAACATTTAATCTCTAAATGATAGCAAATACAAAGACTACCTTTCCTCTCCTTCCCTCATAAACGTTTGTATCAGATCGGGAGTGGTGGGACTTCGCAGTTATTTCGAAGCTTGAGTTTGGGTTGAGTATAATTATATCCGCATCAGATCCAGGAAGAATTGCTCCTTTTCTTGGAAATATATTGAAGATCCTAGCACTGAAAAAATCACAGATGGTGAGATCATTTAGTCATACTTCAGGCATCTTAATGAGGACTAGATGACAAGACACATAATATTTGCTTTCAGTTTATTTTGATTAGATATCAAACAATCAGAGATAATCAGAGCAACAGAATACCATTCTGTGCTTGTAACCCGAACATAATCAGTGACAGAAATTTGGCCAGACTCCTGCACAAATACATGAAACTGAGAAAAAGGAGCAATTTCTAGAACAGATTTTATATTGATCTTCTTAATTTGAGGGAACGGGCAAGAAATTGCTACTTACCACCATTATATCCCATACCAAGTGCATTCTCTCCTCAATACCTAAAGATTCCCAGGCCACATATATTAAAAAGTAGTATAACATACATTGGGCCCAAAAAATTATTCAGAGCCATATAAATGATTAAAAAATTTTAAGAGACCAATATGTGTGTTCACCATTGACACCATTGGGAATTTTTCGAAAATCATCCATCCCTAGAGCTTTCTGTGTAGAATTCCAGGAGCAATGGTCGGTTCCTACGAGCTGCACAATTTAAAGTGTTCTGAGAAACAAATTCAAATCCCCATAAAAACAATAAGGCCAAGTCTTAGGCAATCTGACAACTGAAAGAAAGTCGAATAAATTAGAGGGTACACTATTGGCTTGTAGCACATAGTTATCAGATCAATTTGGAGACTGAATGCATAGGAAACTGTTTTTTAAACCCATGTAATGGATAATAAGAACACCCATCTTCTTCCTGGAAGCCTTTAAAATCTCATATGAAATCATAATCTCCTGGGACATCAACAATCCCATAAACTACTTTCTCTAATGAGGAGATGGAAACCTGCAAAACTCCTGTTGAAAGGGCAGCTTGAAGGGCCTTGTCATGTCCAGGTGCCCTGAGAGGGGGGCTCATCAGGAATCTGAAACACGAAAGGATGTAATGTTGAATAGTCAAAACCTACAGAAAGTATAAAAAAGGTCAAAAAACAAAATAATAAAATAACCGTAAATAAAAGGAGCACAGGTTCTTGCTTTGCTGCAGTGATGAAGTCAGGGTCCCAAACCCCAGAACCGTCAAGGGCTAACCCAGCAACAATTGGCTCTCCAATAACCCTCTGCCCTGAATTGAGAAAACAAGTAGTTGATGAATTGAGAAAACAAGTAGTTGATCTTCTCCAGTCAATAAATCTTAAAGAAAGAAGAAGAAAAAAATTAGCACCAGGAGATCAGCATAAATAGTGACTTTTATGATGAGGAAACCAAGAGATCAAGCAAACCCAGCATGTCTCTTACCCGGTCAAAAGGGTGTTATGACTTTTAGTAATGAAAAATGCCAATTTGAAGAGCGCGCACAAACTAAATCAACTACCTAGGCTGGGAAAGAATACATGTCATAGGATCTTAATAACCCAATTATCCTATTTCTCCGCACACTTGTATGCATGTCTATATCAACGTGATTGCCATTTCTTCCAACTTTTGCCTTTTAGGACCATACATTTTAGAGATACATCGAGAAGGACGGTTCTGGTATTTTGACAGCCGACATTAAAGTTTCTTTCACACCCTAATAAAATCAATATTAGCGTCTTGGATCAATTTTTTGTTAAGGGAAGTAATTGTCAAAAAAAATGTTAAGGGAAAATTGATGAGAACATTTTGAGTATTGTGTTTGTTTAGATAGTTGAAAGAAAAAGGTTTTTGGACTGCTAGATGGCTGACTGTGAACTATGGAAGAAAGTGAACAACTGAAACACCTGGTTCGAAAAATGTGTATTTGAGATGAGCATGCATGACAACAAAATGAAAGACAGAAAAAACATGAAGAAACTTTTAAAAGGGTAAGATGAAGGGAAATCATTTCAGATGGTTCAGCCTGTGCAGATAAAACTAGTGGGAAGATTTTATTTTTTATTTTTATAAGTGGGAGAAAAATTGAAAATTGCAATATGATATAACCTAAAGGTTGTGAAAATGGCTGAAGGCAAGGCAAAAGAGAAACTAATAGGAGTCAGTAAAGGCACCTTATCAAAGATTCTGAACCCAATTAGTTGGAAAAATGCTTAGGTAAGTATTTAGGTTAGTTGGAATTTATCTCAATAATTTAACACCATCCAAGCAATGTAGTTCATCCATCAAGGCCTTGTGATTGAGTAAAAGAATTGATCTTTTGATCAAGAAGCTGTACAACACAATCTATTTCCTCCATTCTTATCTTCTCCTTATAGCCAAATCCTAGAGTAACTCCTAACATAATATACACTTTTAGTTGTTAATATTTATTTCAACGTGAGAGAGAAAAACCTTCATGACAACACCGCCACCTTCAACCACCCTAGTTCGGCGAGTGACTCGTCACGGGCACAAACAAGGTCGACGGGCCTTGGCGACTTCACCAAGGGCCGTCCAACGTAAGTCATCCTTCCGACGACCTGGTTTTTTTGCAAGGTTCGATCTCTATCATTTCTTGAAGGCGACATTGACCGTTGAATCTGTGCTCCCGCACCTCCACCACCACAGACAAGACCTGCAACTCCAGTAAGGGCCCTCCGACGTCGGTCCCTCTCCAGCAACCAAGATTTTTGAGCAGCTTCTTAGTTTTGCCAGCGCAGATCTGGTGTATTTTTGTATTTTTTCCAATCTTCTTTTTATGAGATGATATGGGTTTTTCCTGTGTTGACAGGATCTGCTTCTGTTGAGATGATGTGCTTTTTATTCTGATCTGATTTTTTACTTGGGTTAATCTTGTGAGTTGGGATCAGAAGATGACGATACACAATGTGGATTTGTCTCATATGGTAGGTGAGAGATGGTTGAAGGTGGATCGAAAACTTTCTTTTTTACGAAAGAGGGAGGAAATAGTTTTCGCATCTCTGGATGCAGTTAAAGGATGGTTAAGTTCATTTGTTTGGGTGGGACCGCAGTTTCGTGGGTTGCTAAGGGGATAGAAAAAAAATGTTTAGAGCTCAACTATCATGAAGGATTCTTCAAGGAGCTAAGGTTGGGTTTTGGAGTCCTTAGCATTTAACATCATATTAATGCTAGGAGTAACAATATATAATACAATACGTTAACACGAAACGAATACGACACGATAAAAGCAAGTTAGTGTTTAGCCTTAATGGATTTTAGGTCAAATCGTGTCAACCCGTTAAGACACGATTTGATAACGGGTCAACTCCGTAATGACCCGTTAAGACATGTAAGAACTTTGAATTTACTTTTATACCCTTAACTTAAACTTCAAAAAATTCTAATTTAAAATTAGCTTTATACTCTTAGACACTTAGTTATCATATTTAAGTACTTATTAAAAAGTCATTAACGAGTGAACCCATTGTTATTTAATATGTTTGGGTTATAATTTTAATATTTTATAATGTGTGAATCATATTTGTGTATTTATCATATTTTATAGTGTACTACTTATTGAATTGTAATTTTAAGATTATAATTTGTAATTAATTTTTTTTTTTATGTTTTATAACTATTATTTAAATTTTAATATTTGTATAAAATCAATTAGATTAAACTCAAATGGGTCACTAACGAGTTTGCGGGTTGAAACGGGTCAGATCGTGTTATGTCGTGTCATGTCATATAGTGTTAAAGGTCTTAATGGGTCATGTCAACCCGTTATCTTAACGGGACGTGTTAGGGTTAAAGTTTTTGACACGAAATCCTTCATGGGTCGTGTTCGTGTTGACCCTTTAAGCATTATGTATACGCCCTGACATGACACGAACACGACCCGTTAACACGTTTTGACACTCCTAATTAATGTAAGGGGAAGTTTCCTACAACTCTCAAAATTTCAAAATGGAAGGCGGAAAGGTTTGTTGGTGATTCCGAAAGGCGTAAATAGCATTGGATGTAAAGGTTTTTTGCAGTCGATTCAAAGCATTACTGGGTCCAAACCTGCTATTCTAAAGCATCCAAACAAAGGGGAGTTTGTTGATGGAAAGACAGTGGGAAGGCCTTCCTCGATCAATAGTGCTTTGTATGCTTCGGTGTTGAGGTCACTAGCGGGTAGTCCAGTTGAGAATAGGTTCACGGATGAAGGAAAAGCTAAGCTACTTGCAAGAGACCGAGACAGTTGCGGTCATGTGACATTGGGAGAAGTGGAGGGGATCTTGTGGGCTGTCAAAGCTCAATTGACAAGATTTATATAATATGAGTGATCTCATGAATAAAGTGGATAAGGGGCTGGACCTAATCGTGGGTTTTGGTGGTGGATCAAAAACAAATGAGGGGTGGCGAGGGGTAGATCCTATGGGTTTGAATACCTTAAGTGCATCAGCAAAGGGCATTTCAACGCCATCACAAGGTTCACTTTCAATTGAAATGGGGTTCTTCCAGGGCCTTCAGTCCTTTGGAAGAAACTGACGAACCTATTTAAGAATATGCAAATAAGGTAATAGAAGGTAGTGTTTCCCCTACCTATCTTATGCCTAAGGGAGCAGTAGGATCAGACAAAGTGGTATAGAAAGGATTGTCAGGGAGTGGAGAATATAAAATCAATGACCTCGTCGATGGAGGGGAGGAACATTTACTTCTAGAGACAATGATAGACGGCAACCATATAGTTGTTGAGGAGGTTCGAAATTTGAATGCAGGAGATGGCTAGGAGGAAATTATGGATTTGTCATTGGTGCCTTGTGAGTAGGAATGTCTAGGGTCGGGAGTGCAATTGGGCATTGTGTCTAGAGATAATTTTGTTCCCTTCTCTCCTCCGATAAATAATATAGCGTGTTTACCATCGGATTGAGTTCTGCATAAAGTTAACAAGATTTAACATATCATCGGACTCACATTGAGGAAGTGAAGACCAATTTAAAGCACTACTCATTGTAATTGAGACGAGCAATTCGCGTGATACCAAATCAAGTTTTAAGAAAAGCAGAGAGTTGAAGCGTCTTTTTTGGGCAATCAACTACAACGCTTTTTGGGGAATGTTAGTCTCACGGGAAACAATGAGTTGGGGAGGAGGTGTATTTTATTCCAACTTGAGCTTGATGTATTTTTAGTAGCTTTTTAAGGGCTTTTTGGGTCATTAGGAGCTCTCTAGTAGGGGCTAGGTGTTTTCTTGTATACATCCAGTGTACTTGGTTACTCCTATTGATATATGATATTTTTACTTCTCAAAAGAAAAAAAATTATTATGATGATATCACAAGATCTTATCAGCATCTAGATGCAAGCTAGACTGGCTAGTACAAGCATCCTCTTAATTTGAAAGTACAGGATTTGAATTACGTCCCTTCAATAAGTCCTAAATGCATTCTTTTATCCCAAAGATCTCATTGCATTCAAAAGATAACCTTGGTGATTAATTAAGAAAGATAATCTGAGGCCACCTTAACAGCATGAAAAAATTGAAAAAGAGTTCTGACGGTAAGAATGACAATTGAACCTTTAGCAAGAAACACCTATTATGTGCTGGTCCTGTTTATGATCAATATGCTCTAATTTGAAATATTTGGAAGTATGCTAGTAGAAGCATTCACGTGCTGACATCAAGTCAGCCACTTTTTGCATTTTCTCAATCAAAAACACGAGCCCACTAAGCAGGCAGTTAAGAGATGGAATATAGCGCTCATTGAAATTAAATCATTCAATTTTTGGAAATTGCATTCATGTCATATGGCAAGCTTTTCTTTCATTGAAGAGAGCTTTGGACCCACCCAAGGGAGTCAACCCCAAATGTATGATCCAACCCACCAAAACCTCAACAAATTTAATTTCATGATGAGGGCAATACTTAAGCCTGACCAAATCAATATCATGTACTCGAATCCCTATGGATTAGCTCAAGTGGTAAAGGCCTTGAGTTTGAGGGTATGCTCCCCCTAGGTCTAAGGTTCAAATCCTCTTGGATGCAAATAATCTCTAGAGGCCATCAGACTAGGGGATTTTCTCATTGTATTACTCGAGGTGCACTTGCGGAATATTCCTTACTGAGAGTTTGTGCAACCTCGGGATTAATCAGGACGCTATTCTTGGACACCTAGTGCTTTATAACAAAGAAATATCATGTACTTGTCTAGTTTCCGAATCACAACATATATTTTTTTTTATGAATAAGAAAATTTTATTAAGACAAGTAAAAAGACAACATATATAACTGCATAATGCTATTTTAGGATAGCAATGCCTAATATTCTATTGGAAAGGGAAAAAAAAAAAGTGGAACAGATCATAATCCCATCATCTGTTTGTTGCAATTTCAACATTTAGACATGCTTAAAAATGGCCATTATCTGGTTCCAGTATAACTGTTATAAGCATCTAAGCTTTTCTCCTATTAGTTTTATCATATTTCTAAGAGTTAAAAAAAGTACATATGCATTCATATCCGGATATGAGTGACCGAAAATAAATGATATTTTTTTTTTTTTATATATAAGTAAAAGTTTTATTAATCAAAGAGAAGGCAAATGCCAATTACAAAAGAACAAATGGCCGTCTTGATACAAGGAAAAAATTGATATTATATGTCAGCAAAAAAAAAAAATTGCCCAATTTCAAATGTAAAGGTGCAGTTTTACAGTCCAATAACATGATAGTCCATAAAAGTAGATTGATGATGCAGTCAAAATAATTTTATCAAATAAAAAAAAATATCTAACTGTAAAGGGAGAATAAGACCTGTTTTTCGAGCCCTAGCTATTTCTTCCACGGCATCAATACTCATTACATGAACGACATAGAGAGGAGTATTCACAAAACCTGCCAAACGAATTGTTCGAGCAGTTGCCTCTCCTTCCAGCTGTATAAGACATCAAAGTCAAATTATATGGGGCATTTCTTCAGAGACATCATGGAATAAATTTTTAGGGAGTTAACTAAATGTGAATATTGAGTTACTGAAAAATGAGGTAACTACAAGCAGTTGCCATGCTTTCAGTATAGACATGAAACTAAAGGGACTATTCCATTAAGAAGCATATATATTTATCGCAGATTATCAAACAAAGAGCAGCTTATACCTAAAGAAAAATTACTTACTGTTCTTATAAAAAAAATATTTATATTTACTGTGCCAAAATAAAGAACTTACAGTCTTTTTAAGCCAGAAGACAAGGAAGAAAACGTTTCTTTAATATTTTCTTTTATAGGTCATATCTTTAATAATGAATATGTGCTAATTTGTTGAAGGAAAAAAATGAAGCCCTGGCCATGAGTTGAAATAACAATTCATGCAGCAGCCTTGAGAAATGACGAGTGTAAGTTATGAATGTAAATTGTCATGTTTTCGACAAGAGTGATAAATTATGAATGTAAGTGTCATATTTTAGATGAGTGAAACATTTGGGATGATGCTTCCATTCTCAAAATTAAAATAATATTAATAAAAACAAAAACAACAATAATAACGATAATATTGATCGTGATGATGTCACACATGACAAAGACTGGGGTCAATTTAAGGACCTCGCTTCCTTACTCTGTACTTAGTTTTCTACAGAGTTGTCACCAATCAGAAAAGGAATTACCAAAAAAAAAAAGGAAGAAAATAACAAAAGGAAAAAGAGGGAGCAAAAGAAAGAGACACCATGAATTGAACAACAATGTAATGTTATTTCATAAGTAGAACAAAGAAATGACAATGAGCACCTCTTATACATTTCAACTTCCTAGGATTTTGGAGGCAATCAATTAGATCTTCTCTGTAAATAATTTAAAACCAAGGTTGTCTTCCCGTACAATCCTCAACCAGGTTTCTTATCAACAGCAGAAGCAATCCTATGGCAGTATATTGGGTTCTCCTCTATTGTTAACTTGGGTATGTATACATTTTCTTTTTTCTTGAGAGACATGGCTATCGTATGTGACTATGTCCATAACCATACTAATGGAAGCTTTTATGTGTTACAGATCAGATACACTACACATATAGACAGAATGCCATGTGTGAGACTCTTACTGCATACAGCTTGCATAAAGACTCTTAAATAAGCCTCACTTAGTTGTATCTTAGTAATTATTCCTCAGATGAGCAATGAAAGAACTGGTAGATAGATGATAGAGATGGAAGAGAGGGCTGAGATGAAGTAGCGTAGCACCAGTCGGTGGTGAGGAGATAGACATGACAGGCCCATAACATTTGAATTTCTCTTACATTCTATGTTTTCAAATCAGATTCTATAAAATATTTCACATTTTCTACAATCGATCTCTATTTTAGGAAGTGCCACAGTTCCTGAACTGACTAGATGGGTAACCTTTAGGGATTACAGAGAATATGGGACTCAAAATTTCCCTGTCCTGCAAAGAAATATTTTTTATAGCTGATGGCCCTCATCGTGCCTATGTGGAAGAACAATAGTTGCCAATATTGATTGACACAAAGAGTCTCTCTAAGGGAGGGCTTAGGACGATACTTCTAATTTATCTTTGTAATGCAATTGGATGTTGTTGTTAGTTTTTTCTTATACCTAGTTTTTTTCTTCTTTTTTCAACTGATAAATGTGGGTTCAATCGAAGAGGTATATCTTTTATCACATTTTGAGTGTCATCAACCACATGTGGCATGTATAAGAATATCCCCTCCCCCCTATAAGCTAGAGAAATGGCCATGATGTGATGATAGACACAAAACAAAAGGGTAGGAAAAGTACAGGAGTTCATTACCTATACTGTGAGTGGTGAAACAGTTAAATCCCTGCAATGCAATGCAGACAGCCCAATAATTATGGCTACTGAAATGCATACTCTATTTGAAAGGAGAGGCACCCAATCAATAATTATAGTCCATAATCATAACAATAAACAAAAAAAAAAAATTGTGAATGGTAAAAATAAGAAAGATAGAATAGAATAACATAGTCCAAGAGAGGAATTCCATTCGATCATATTTATTTTCAAATTGATACTACAAAATAGCATAGTCGAGAACAGCAATTTCATTTAAGATTACCGATGGGGGTCTTGAAAGAGCATGTCCCTCTGGACCAGTAATACCAAGTTCTATCATTCTCTTCTGTCCTTCATATACAGCATCTCCATTTTCTGCATGGACCATAGCTAAAGCACCAAGGGACTTGCACTTCTTAAACCCTTCCAATAGAAGCTCATCATTAACCATTAATATTCCCTTGTAGGCCAGGAAGAACTTGAAGGAGTTGATACCTATATATTGGAATATACAATAAAATCATAAACACATTTCATATGAAACAAAATGGAAATTAAAGTAGTGCTCACCAAAATCCAGTGGAAGAAAAATTTTGTGCAGTACAAATTACAAGTATAGAAAACCAACCTTTTTCCTTAACCATGATTTCCATTTCTTTTGAAACAACTTCATCCCATTTTGTAACTGCCACATGGAAACCATAATCCATGCAAGACTTCGTTGCTTTTTTTATATAGGTCTCAAACCCTGCTGTTAAACTCCCATTAACTGGTATAACAAAATCAATGTGCATTGTTGTTCCACCAGCTAATGCCGCAGCCTGACCACTGAAGAAGTCGTCAACTGTCTCCATACCCAATCCATTCATAGCTAGGTGTGCGTGCGGATCAATCCCACCTGTTAGGGCAACAAAAATGTGGTGGTAGAACGTTTGAGGACTAGTTTATACCCAATTACCAAGTGTTGGAAACAGAAATGGGCAAAGCAGTAAAACTTTGAGATGCTTGGATAAAAATATATATATATATATATATATTGAGTTTGAGATGATGGGTGACTTCATATCGTCAAGTGTACCCATTCCAAATCTCATTCCACTTAAATGATTCATAGCTGCCAATAATGCTAAATGGAGGAAGAAAGGGAGCTCTTTTTACATAAAGATAGCACACCTCCCCACAGATAGCTAGATCTGGCATTCATCTTTATCATAGGGACTATCTTCTTTACACATAACCTCTGCTGGAAAGGCTATGAGGGTCTACCCAGCCATTACCTTCCTTTAAGAAAGTTCCCAGCATATTAATTTCTTTTATTTCTTCTCGGTCTTTGCAGTCTTGACATGACACCTTACTACATTAATTCATCACAGACTCAAGTGGAAGATCAAATGCGGGATTGGACGGATGGCACCTTCCTTCATACAAGATCGATTTTTCAATCAAGTTTTGTTTCGCCTATGGGTGAAACCACTAAAGCCTATTCCCCCAAAGAGGCATCCAATTTCAAGAAAGATTTGTCTCATATAGCGGGAAGACCAGTCAACATGGATTTCCCTTATAGCGACATGTCAGAAATGGAAAATTTAGATCTCGCTATGGCCAAAACCACTATTTTTTGGCATCTTTCAGGGATCGTTCCTTAAGGAAATTTGAGTTTAGGCCAAAATCACGGGGGTGTGATCAATGATGTCAGTTTCGCACATAGTTGGGAAAAACCCAAAGTTTTGAATACCGTACCGAAAATCATACCGGTCAAGGCACTGGTACGAAATATTTGGGTATCGGTACCGTTTCGTATACCGTTTCGAGATGATATTTCGGTACCGATATCGTTTCGATACCAATACCGTTTTGTATACCATTTTAAAATAATTTACACCTGGATAAATTATGTATATACAAACATTAGTTATATTCTAAAATATCAATAAAATAAGTTATAAACTCAATATTTCTCAATACAAGTCTTAAATTTTAAGTTACAACAAACATCAAAAAAACAAATATCATATCAAAAACTATGGTTTTGTGAATTATGTAGAGTGCATGTTTTAATATTACAATACTAATTTAAATATGACATTTTGGATTGACCTGATATTTATCATTTTTGTAAATTAAATATATTTTTATTTGCACACAACACTACACTAACAAGTATAGATGATATAATTTATAATGATTAGTAATAATGATTGTTGACTAAAGTGGCCAAAATTACAGAGTCCTTCGATTGACCCCATTTCCGGTCTTAATTTATTTTCAAAGCTTACCGCTTGACAGCTTGATGCCTTGACCCCATTTCCAATGCTTTTGACAACTTGACCCCATTTCCAATTTTCCAGTCTTGGTTTATTTTCAAGATTTTAGATAAGTATCAAGATTCAAGCTGAAATGCTGAGATGTGCGAGTGCAACATGAGACGAAAACGCTGAGATGTGTGACACTGCGATGGAGACAACGGCCAATGGAGATGCTGGCCAGAGAAAATGGTGGGCTAGCAGTGCAGTGATAGGTAGATGAAGGAGAAAGTGAAAATGGCAAAGGGAATCAAGGGATGCTGAAGGAGAAAGTGGTGAGGGAGACTCTAGAGATGAAAATGGTGAAGGGATATTGAAGGAGAAAGTGAAATCGACTGAGAAACCTGGGATATTCAAACATACCGGGCGATATGTATGTACCAACCGGAATCATAAATATCATCTTGTATCGGCCGGGACGGCAAGTATTTATCCCAAAACAAAAAAGAGGTATCAAATGTACCGGCTACCTGGCTGGTACGGCATATTTCGGCCGTACCGGCCGGTACAGTACGAATTTGAAAACACTGGAAAAACTTTCTCCTGACTGCGAGGCATAAAAATCGGGGCCAATCCTGACACTTCAAGGGTGTAATATGTCAAAAAAGGTTGGAACCCAATATGACTGAACCCAGCACAGGATAAAGCCACGCAAGAACCACGCAATACTAGATTCTATTCTTCCAACTTCCTAAGGTATGGTAGAAGGGATTTATGCATGTAGAAGCCTTTTTTGTACCAGTTTTTCTACTTTGTTGTCATTAGTTGTTAAATGCAATGAAGAAGAATAGTCTGTCTCGACCGTCTAGCTAAGAAAGAAGTAATAGGTAAAGTCTTCTTGTTCTAAATGTTGAAACCGTGAATGGAACTAAGAAAGAAGTAATATGCAAGTCTTTGTTCCAAATTTTGATGCCATAGTCCTTGTTGTTCACTTCCAAAGTAAATATAGTGAAATTGTAGATCTCTACTATAGTTGTAATATGAAAACTAACCTGGCATGACAAACTTTCCAGTGGCATCAAGCACAGTAACATGATCAGCAACCTGCCAAACGCAACCAAAGGCAATCATGTTACTGTAGTTGTAACATGATCATTTGTGTTGATTTTTTGTGTTGCTCAAAAGCAACACAAAAAATTGAGCAACACAAAAAATAGCAAGCACGGAATAAAAAAATTGAAAAGGAAATACGAAGAGTAGACAACAGGCCAAAATATGGAAGGGGCCCATGAAAATCAGATAAACAATTCTTATATGTATGTAACAAAAAGCATCATGGAACTCAATGTGAAAAGTATTTGTTATGAGAAATATAGCCCTTCCATCCATAACAGATCATGTTTACAGATGATATGCATTTAAATGAAACAAAGAAGCTTCCTAAATGCCCTTAGATATGCCAAGAAAGGCAGATTCATGTTTAAGGGTAATACAGGAAGCTAAATGAATAAATGCTTTCCTTTTTTAAAACGTTTATCAATTTTGGAACAATTCAAAGGAATACATATGAGACAGAGAGTACAAATCCCATATTACCAGTGGGCCTGTGAAAGTAAGAGCGATGAGTTGCATGATGCAGGATAGCTTGAGGTCTTAATCTGCTATAAGCCTAGAGATACAGGGAGAAAGGAATGAATAATTTGACAGAACATGTTTAGCACCCTATGAAGGATAAATTATTTACTTTTGGTATACCAAAGTGCAGTTCTCTAAATGCGGTATTGATTGTCAAATATCTAGGCTTGGCTAGCTTCTAGGACTTATCATGCAATTATCAGCCACCTTTTCCAAAACTAATTTACTACGAATATCCTACACTAGCCGCCAATGAGGTAGAGGAATTCAAAACCCTCTTCCTCAACACCCTCTTCCTTTGAACAGCTGCAATAGAACTTGATGGGCTTAACTTTCATGATTTTCTTGTTTCTTTTCCCCTTCTAGATAGATGAGTTTCCTCTAGATAAGTGGTTTTCTAGTATATTTCCTGTGCACTTAGATTGAGCCTTTCAACTAATAAAATCTAACCATAAAAACTGAATTTGGAAATAATAAAATAAATAAAGTAATACATACCGGGAGGGTGGAGAAACAAAAAGATATTCCCCTCATTTGTGATACTGAATTTAGGAAATGTGTAGCATTAAAAAGTCCCAAGTAAATGTCCAAACTCCTATACTTGGGCTCTTGCCTGTTCTCATGATCAAGAAAGTTTTGTTTACCGATAATAAAATGTTCAAATTTTCCAGGTAACATTCTGAAACGACCTAAATATAGAGATATAATTTATATGTTCAATACTCAGCTGCCTTTACCATTATGATATGACCCAGTTCCACCATTAACATCATTAGTCTAATTTACATATATGACAAACCATTGCCATATTCTACCAATCCAGAAACAAATCATCAACTAGATTCACTAGATTTAAAATAATAATAATAATAAAGAAAAGAAAAGAAAACCTTGATATTGGGCTTCACATCAATTATGATCCCATCCTCCACATAAACATCAGCAACCTCTTCTCGATGAGCATTCACAACAGTCCCTCCCTTTATCAATATCTTCAAAGAAGAAGTTGACAAAGAAATTCCACATTCGGATTCACGAGGCCCAATCCCAGAATCACAAAACTGAAAATATAAAAATATTGTGTAAAACACATTCGTTTCATCTGACCCGATCACTTATAGAAAAGCAAGTTTTCAACCGGATAGTCAGTAGTTGAAGAGATGGGTACCTGGTTTAACTCAGAGACGGAAGAGAAGGTAGAGAGAAGAAGCACGATAGAGAAGAGATGGAGGAGTAATTGGGTCTTGGAGTTCGACTCCATACCGCTGAGTATGAAAGATTGACCGAAGTACGCAGCTAGTGCCCGTTAAACAGGAACAGGGGGCCCAGGGGAGCAGCCAAATATTCGCTACTATCTCGATTCGGCGATTCGGCGATTCGGCGATGAATCATGATGTCGTATATGTCTTTCCCCAATAATTTTTGGAGGATAACGTAACATACAGTTTAAAAAATTAAATTTTTTTATAATTTAAATAATAAATAAATAAATAATTTAAAATAAAATTAATTAAAATATTCTTATTTATAAATAAGAAACTTTAAAATTCTAAAAAATTTATTTTATTTAATAATAAAACATGAATATTTTTATGTGAATTATAATGCAATCCATTAAATATAAATTACAAAAAAAATTATTCATTCTTAAACAATACTTTAGATATTGTTGGTGTGCACCGGCACCTCTTTTCTTTCTCTTTTTTAAATTTAATAATTAAAAAATATTATTATAATTTGTTTTCTTTTAAAAAAAAAATATTTTAATAAATAAATAAACAATAAAATAAAAATGCACTAATGGTGCAAAAAAAGTGGGTGCTACAATACCTAATTTTTTTTCTTTTGAATGTTGAGCGAGTTCAGTTATTAATATTAATTAATGAGTTAAAATAATAGAGTAAGTTTTATAAAATTATTTAAGATAAATTTAAATATATTTAAATGTTAAGATAATCTTATATATATTTATAATAAGTTGAAAAAAATTATAAATTCTATATATAAAAACGTGTTGAATTAAAATATATATATATCTTTATCTTTATACCTAAAAAGCGTCTATCTCAATTTAAACAGTAATAAACAGTGTTAATTTTGTTTAACATCTATAATTCAAAATTACCCCTAAACTAACACACGGCCACGAGACCCACGAAACCCAAAACCCACGATGCCCGGCCATACCCAGAACCCAAATTACCCACTTCTCAGAATCTCCATTTCATGCCCGGCCAAACTCAGAATCCACGGCCACGAAAATTTCATACCCGACGAAAATTTCAGCCATGAGACCCACAAAGCTAACACACGGCCACGAGACCCACGAAACCAGAACCCAACTCGATTTACCCCAAAGCTAACACACGGCCAAAACACCTGCACAGATAAACACAGACCCACGCGACCCATGAGACCCACAATGAGACCCACGAAACCCACAAACCCACAAGGTTGGGCAGCTCGATTTCATCCCCGAAATCATCCCCGAAATCCACAGACCCACGCACGGCCAGTGTTGAGGACGTGTCTTGCCGGCCTCCTGCTCCCGTTACCTGCAAGAAGAATTAAGGGAAGGTGGTGGCTTTCCACCCGGGATAGCTCCGACGCTCAAGTCAGTAATCACGTATTTACAAGAATAATTCTTAATGTACATAGTTGAGGTTTACCTGGTCTATTTATAAGCCTCTGGGGCGATACATATCCCTTGTAACGCTTTCCGTAATCATCGTGATTGCATATCTACATGATATATCTTTCCGAGTTCGTTGATATTCCGTATCTGCTTGAAATCTAGAAAAAGGTGGCGACGGGTTTGATATATATTCTGGATTCTACAGAATTGGGCCCTTAGTATGATTTTCCTTCCTGGTGGGCTCCCTTGGCTGTTGGGCCCCTTTGCTGTGTTTGAACGTGGCGTGGTCATTTGACTCTGCGCCCCTTTGCTTCGTCTGAAGGTGGCGTGGTCATTAGACTCTGCGCCCCTTTACTTTGTCTGAATGTGGCGTGGTCATTAGACTCTGCGCCCTTTTGCTGTGGTTGAAGGTGGCGTGGTCGTTTGACTCTGCGCCCCTTTACTTTGTCTGAAGGTGGCGTGGTCATTTGACTCTGCGCCCATTTGCTTCGTCTGAAGGTGGCGTAGTCATTAGACTCTGCGCCCCTTTGCTTTGTGTGAAGGTGGCGTGGTCGTTTGACTCTACGCCCCTTTGCTGCGGTTGAAGGTGGCGTGGTCTTTTGACTCTGTGCCCCTTTGCATGCTTGAAGGTGGCGTGGTCGTTTGACTCTGCGCCCCTTTGCATGCTTGAAAGTGGCGTGGTCCTTTGACTCTGCGCCCCTTTGCTTCGTCTGAAGGTGGCGTGGTCATTAGACTCTGCGCCCATTTGCTTCGTCTGAAGGTGGCGTGGTCATTAGACTCTGCGCCCCTTTGCTTTGTTTGAAGGTGTCGTGATCGTTTGACTCTGCGCCCCTTTGCTGCGATTGAAGGTGGCGTGATCGTTTGACTGTGTGCCCCTTTGCATGCTTGAAGGTGGCGTGGTCATTATTTCCTTTTTGCTATTTCCTTATATTTGCCTGCAAGGTCCTTCAACTCGTCGTGCAGCTTCTGTTTTTCCATGCGCTCAAGCTCGACCCCCGCGTTACTATCCGCCTCTTGCTCTCCTTGGCCGTCGACTGGCGATACGGCCAAGGAGAGCAAACAGTGTTAATTTAAACAGTAATAAACAGTGTTAATCTGTTGGGCCTTTGGGCCAAATCTGATCCCACAGCCAGGCTTCACCATCGGCAGCTCCCCGTGCGTTTACAGTGTTGTGGTAGCTGCGAAACGCAGCGTTTCAGCTATTTGGATGTGGTTCTGTGCGTGTCGTTTTACGTTTATGTGGTAGCTGCGAAACTCAGCGTTTTAGGTAAGTGGATACGGTGCGTTTTATTTTTTTCATGATTTGTGCTTTTGTACGTTGGTTTATGCCTTCTTACGTAATAAAATCTACTTCAGATTGCGCACAGTACTCTTCTCGTCCCTTACGAAATATCACTCTGTTTTCGGATCCGTTTAGTTCATTTCGTTATAATATCACTCTGTTTTCGGACCCGTTTAGTTCATTTCGTTATAATAATTTTGATTTTTCTTACTTCGGTTTCGTTCGTCTGGTTGTATCTACTGTTTTATGGTGTGACGTTATCGGATGAAAAGATGTTTTGGGTTCTTGATAAGGGCGATGGAAGACACTCTTTTTCCTTTCTGATTATCCGTTACAGTGTGAGACGAAGAAGAACAAAAAAAAACCTTCTGTTGCCGCAGTTGATTTCATTTCTCCTAGTATGTTTGCGTGATCGTCACTCTCATTATTTTTTTCCAATTAATTTCCCAGCTTTCTTTTCATTATTTTTATTTGTATTTATGCATTTATTAATTTTTTTTGTGATAAATAGAGAGCTCGCTAGTTTGTTGCCATAATTAATTTCATTTATCCTGGTATGTTTGCGTGGTGGTCACTCTCATTATTTTTTCCCAATTATTTTCCCTGCTTTTTTTCATTATTTTTATTTGTATTTGTGAATGTATTAATTTTTTTTGTGATAAATAGAGAGCTCGCTGGTTTGTTCTCTTGATGTTTATTCTCATTTTTTCTCTTTTCTAGCTTAGTCTTATTCTTTTTTATTTGTGTACTTGTTAATCTTTTTATGATAAATGGAGCTAATCAATAAAAAGTAATTAGAGTCATTATTTTTATTTCTGCATTTATTAATTTTCTACTAATAAATATTTTTATTTGTATTTGTGCATTTATTAATTTTTTTTGTGATAAATAGACCTCGCTGATTTGTTCTCTTGATGTTCATTCTCATTTTTTCTCTTTTCTAACTCAGTCTTATTCTTTTTTATTTGTGTACTTGTTAATCTTTTTGTGATAAATGGAGCTAATCAATAAAAAGTAATTAGAGTCATTATTTTTATTTCTGCATTTATTAAATTTCTACTAATAAATGGAGCTATAAAAAGTTGATTTACTATAGAGACAAGGAGACGGAAAAAATTATTTGCGTGATCGACACTCTCATTATATTTTCCCAATTATTTTCCCAGCTTCTTTTCATTATTTTTATTTGTATTTGTACATTTATTAATTTTTTTTGTAATAAATAGAGCTCGCTGGTTTGTTATCTTCATGTTTTACTATAGAGATAAGGAGACGGGAAAAATTATTTGCGTGATTGTCACTCATTATTTTTTTCCAATTATTTTCCCAGCTTCTTTTCATTATTTTTATTTGTATTTGTACATTTCTTAATTTTTTTTGTGATAAATAGAGCTCCCTGGTTTGTTCTCTTGATGTTTTACTATACAATTAATTTACTTGTCTTATCTATTATGTTTTTAGTGATCTTTAATGGTTTTTCTTTTTAATCTTTCTTAATTTTGGAGGGTCAGTTTAATATTCTTATCCAAATGTAAATGTGATAAATTTATATAATTCAGCTTGTTACTACTTGTTGATCCCATTCTTTGTTTGCAAGTGCAATCTAATAATGTCTATAGTTAAAAAAACTGTCATTTATTTTGTTAATATTTTTCAGGTGTTATTGTCGCATTTAGCTAATATCACAGTAACAAGCAGTTAGTGTATTGGGAAAAAATATTTTT
This sequence comes from Platycarya strobilacea, assembly GCA_036898215.1. Classification (NCBI taxonomy): domain Eukaryota; kingdom Viridiplantae; phylum Streptophyta; class Magnoliopsida; order Fagales; family Juglandaceae; genus Platycarya; species Platycarya strobilacea. Next base: position 30,124,815 of record CM072550.1, read on the forward strand.
ATGTGACTCAATAATCACATAAAAATGACTAACAACAATTTAAGCACACAAACTATGAATGGATACATTAAAAAAAAATTAATTACTCTACTTAACAATTTACGATAGGATTTTTTTTATGAGTGACTTTAGACATGTACATGTCAAGGCAATTTATAAAATGATGGTAGATCAAAATTTGCATGACTTCACTAGATAACTACCAACAAGCATTAATGAACAAATTACACTATTTTTCTATAAGAACATGAAGTATCAAAATGACTCTTTTTAAACCATATTCCACATACAATTATTAAATTTCTACTAAAACAACCTACTTCTTAGCTTAGAATATATCCTATACAAATAGCTAACTACCATTATTTCTTAGCTTTAGGTTTGAAGTTTTTTTTAATACTAATATATTATCATGGCATTTGAAATACACTAAATTTCTTTTTGGGTTAAGAAAGACAATTTTGGAAGTAATATTAACCCATTAAAAGATAATTAAAAGCTTGATTTTTTATTAAAAAATTTATATAATGATGAACACTTGATGAAAATACTTTCATAATTAGATAAAAAATTATATGATCATATATATAGATTTCGATAGAATATTCTATTCTCTTATATATAACTATTATATGAATTAGATAAAACAATATTAAATTGTCAATAAACTGTATATGAAGATGCTCCATTCTCTTATATAAGTGAATAAACTTACTGGCTAATTATTTTTTACATATATATGAAGATGAGATCTAAACAGGTAGTTTTTACATAAAAGTCGCTATTATATGAAACAAAAAACTGCAGCATTCACTAAAAAATAACATTAATGTCATCTAGCAAGATAAAAACTGTTAAGGACGTGTTTCGCCTGCCTCCTGCTCCCATTACCTACAAGAAGAATTAAGGGAAGATGGTGGCTGTCCACCCGGGATAGCTCTGACGCTCAAGTCAGTAATCACGTATTTACAAGAATAATTCTTAATGTCCCTTAGTTGAGGTTTATCTGGTCTATTTATAGGCCTTTGGGGCGGTACATATTTCTTGTAACGCCTTCCGTAATCATCGTGATTGTGTATCTACATGATATATCTTTCTGAGTTTGTTGATATTTCGTATCTGCTTGAAATCCCGATAAAGGTGGTGACGGGTTTGATATATATTTTGGATTCTGTAAAGTTTGGCCCTTAGGAAATTTAAAACTTTTTTTTTTGACCTTTGCTATCACATCCTTGTGCTTGTTACTGTGTGCGTCTTCTGTCTGTTTTAAGGTGACGTGGTCATTTGACTCCGTGCCCCTTTAATTTGTTTGAAAGTGGCGTGGTCATTTGACTCTGCGCCCCTTTAGTTTGTCTGAAGGTGGCGTGATCATTTGACTCTGCGCCCATTTGCTTTGTCTGAAGGTGGCATGGTCATTTGACTCTGCGCCCCTTTGCTTTGTCTAAAGGTGGCGTGGTCATTTGACTCTGCGCCCCTTTGCTGTGTTCGAATATGGCGTGGTCATTTGACTCTGTGCCCCTTTGCTTTGTTTGAAGGTGGCGTGGTCATTTGACTCTGCGTCCCTTTGCTGTATCTGAAGGTGGCGTGGTCATTTCACTCTGCGCCCCTTTGTTGTGTCTAAAGGTGGCGTGGTCATTTGACTTTGCGCCCCTTTGCTTTGTCTGAAGGTGGTGTGGTCACTTGACTCTGCGCCCCTTTGCTGTGTTCGAAGGTGGTGTGGTCATTTGACTCTACGCCCCTTTGCTGTGTTTGAAGGTGGCGTGGTCGTTTGACTCTGCGCTCTTTTGCTGTGTTTGAAGGTGGCGTGGTCGTTTGACTCTGCGCTCTTTTGCTGTGTTTGAAGGTGGCGTGGTCGTTTGACTCTGCGTCCCTTTGCCTTGTTTGAAGGTGGCGTGGTCGTTTGACTCTGCGTTCCTTTGTTGTGTTTGAAGGTGGCGTAGTCTTTTGACTATGCGCCCCTTTGCCTTGTTTGAAGGTGGCGTGGTCGTTTGACTCTGCGCCCCTTTGTTGTGTTTGAAGGTGCCGTGGTCGTTTGACTCTGCGCCCCTTTGCTTTGTTCGAAGGTGCCGTGGTCTTTTGACTCTGCGCCCCTTTGCTGTGTTTGAAAGTGGCGTGGTCAATTGACTCTGCGCCCCTTTGCTGTGTTTAAAGGTGGCGTGGTCGTTTGACTCTGCGCCCTTTTGCTGGTGGCGCGGTCATTTGACTCTGCGCCCCTTTGCTTTGTCTGAAGGTGGCGTGGTCATTTGACTCTACGCCCCTTTGCTTTGTCTGAAGGTGGCGTGGTCATTTGACTCTGCGCCACTTTACTGTGTTCGAAGGTGGCGTGGTCATTTGACTCTGCGCCCATTTGCTTTGTTTGAAGGTGGCGTGGTCATTTGACTCTGCGCCCCTTTGCTGTGTCTGAAGGTGGCGTGGTCATTTGATTCTGCGCCCCTTTGTTGTGTCTGAAGGTAGCGTGGTCATTTGACTCTGCGCCCCTTTGCTTTGTCTGAAGCTGGCGTGGTCATTTGACTCTGCGCCCCTTTTCTTTGTCTGAAGGTGGCGTGGTCATTTGACTCTGCACCCATTTGCTGTGTTCGAAGGTGGCGTGGTCATTTGACTCTGCGCCCCTTTGCTTTGTCTGAAGGTGGCGTGATCATTTGACTCTGCGCTCCTTTGCTGCGTTTGAAGGTGGCGTGGTCATTTGACTCTGTGCCCCTTTGCTGTGTCTGAAGGTGGCGTGGTCGTTTGATTCTGCGCCCCTTTGCTGTGTCTGAAGGTGGCGTGGTCGTTTGACTCTGCGCTCCTTTACTTTGTCTGAAGGTGGCGTGGTCGTTTGACTCTTCTTTTGTTGTGTCTGAAGGTGGCGTGGTCCTTTGAATTTGCGCCCCTTTGTTGTGTCTGAAGGTGGCGTGGTCCTTTGACTCTGCGCCTCTTTGCTGTGTTTGAAGGTGGCGTGATCGTTTGACTCTGCGCCCTTTGTTGTGTCTGAAGGTGGCGTGGTCCTTTGACTCTGCGCCCCTTTGCTGTGTTTGAAAGTGGCGTGGTCATTTGAGTCTGTGCCCCTTTGCTGTGTTCGAAGGTGGTGTGGTCATTTGACTCTGCGCCCCTTTGCCTTGTTTGACTCTGGGCTCCCATCGCTGTTGGGCCTTTTCCTTCCTGGTGGGCTCCCATCGCTGTTAGGCCTTTGGGCCAAATCTGATCCCACAAAAACTATTATTACAATAACTCTTCTCCCATTTGATCAAAAGTATAATATCCCATCTTCATTAATATCAATGTTGAAACTCAAAAAATCTAAACATTAAAATACAAGCATTTTTAAGATCCTTCACATACTTGTGTGTTATTGTTTTCACTTTTCGTCTACTTTCTAGTTTTTTTTTTTTTTTTTTTATGTATATATAGGTTGAAGTTAGATTACATCATCCGTTTGTACAATGACTATTTCTCGCATTTGTCCATAACAAGACTCTTAAAATAGTGAGTGAATAGGAACTAGAATGCCAATTATGGCAAAAATAGTCGAAATTTGAACAGAATTCAAAACAAAAAAGAACGAGACGGTATAAGTTGAAATTAATGGTTGTTTTGTTTTTATAGATGAGATGAGATAAGTTGAAATTAAAGTGATAAGTTAAATAAAATATTATTATAATATTTTTTTAATATAATTTTTGTATTAGAATTTGAAAAAATTTAATTGTTTATATTATTTTAAATTGAAATTTGAAAAATATGTAATGATTAGATAAAATAAAATTAGATAAGATGAAATAATTTTTTATAAAGATTTTAGGTACAATCGAGATGTGCAAGTGGGAGTTAAAAAAACGGTGCGTGAGAGGAATAATAAAAAATAAAAAGGACAGCCACAAAGCTCTATTTTTCTCTTTCTTCTTCATTTTTCTCTTTTTTCAAGTCTTTCTCCTTTTTTTTTTTTTTTTTTGAGCTTCGCTTATTTGTAGAACACCTTTTGGTCATTGTCTTTCTAGAAATGAAAAGTTTCTTCATGAAGTTCCAGTACGGTCCATACGGCAAAATAAAAATCACAGGAGCCGTAAGTAAGGTAGTCAGCAACAGCATATTCAGAATGGTTAAAGAAAGAAGTTTCAGGAGTTTTTGAGAAACTCTTTTGTACGCCATTTCTAGAGAGGAAGCAACTACACAAGGGATGGAGCCTACAAAAAGGTGGAGGTGACCAATTATTGGCAAGACCATTGTTGAATCTTAGGATTGGACCAGGATGGTGGGGATTAGTCATTTGAGAAAGAGTACGAAGTAGCTTTGCAAATTAGCCATGGTTGAATCTTAGGAAGATTCATGTTGGTTTCATGGGTCGATTTAAACTCTCACATTTTGCTTTTGCTCTTTGTCTTTGTGTGAGAGTGCTTCTGATATTCGCTTACCCACCTACAATGCATCTGCGTAATGCAACTTCATATATGAAAAAAAATGCAATAAGTTTATTTTTTGAAGATGCCAATTTGTCATAAAAATCGAATAATCTCATTGAGATTTGTTGTAACATTAGATTTTATCATATTCTCAATATTTAAGAAAAAGAACAACATAAAAATAAAAAAAAAAGATAGTGAGTTCTAAGTTTTATTAGAGCAGCACGACCATTGAGAAAGGAGACGAAGTCGATATCCTCCTTTCGTTTTTTTTTTTGGTTCTCTCCCCATCCTGCGTTTTTATTAAAGGACGTGTCGTTTGCACAAGCGCTTGGAACTAGCTTTTTTCCTATTTTAATGATAGTTTATAACTTTTTGAAATTAGATGGAATTTTTATAAATTTTATATCTATACGATATTTAATTAATTTTAAAATTTGAAAGGTAATTATATGTCATCTCATTCCTCTTTTTTAAATATCATTGTTTTTAATGGTTTGTTTATTTGTTTTCTTTATTTTTTGTGTCTAAACTTAAGTTTATGGTTTTCTTAATATTATTTTTTTATGTTAATATTTCGTTTTTTTTTAATATTTTCAAAGTATATTGATTTTATAGATAGTCAGTTCTTTTATGTATAAACACACATGCATGCACACTTACATATACATATATTTATTATATTAATTATCAATTTATATACATATAAAAATATATAATTAATTTAAAACCGGTACACCAAAATGTTTTGATATCATAATATTCTATTCTCATACTTGAACCTGACTTATCACGTGATCTGAACTTAAGACATTGATAAAAACTCTCCAATCACTATATTTAAACGTAGATAAATTATGAAAAGAAGTTGTTTTGAATCTTTGGTTTAATTTTAAATTTTAGTACGTCCCATCAATTTTGTTTGGTTTGATATTTTAATTTTAATTTTAAATTTTTGAAAATTTTAAGGAGGAGGGTTTTCTCGTATATACAAATTTTAGAGTAGGTTTGGAGAGTAAGACTATATGAAAATTTTATAAATAATAATAAAATAGTTTGTGAATAGTAATAAAGTAATTTTAATTTGAATTGAGTATTTTTTTAATTTGTGAAAGAGAAATATTCTAGCTATAAAATAATTATACAAAAATAATTACACAAACTTATGTGTTTTGATACAATCTCTCATATTGTAAAGTTACTTTTATTATAATACAGATATGACGGTTTATATAAAACTATGTCATTATGTGAGATTATTTTATATAATTCTTTTGTAGATATAATATTTTTTTAGGAGATGAGAGAGAAAAAATTGAATAAAAGTATTATAAAATAATATATTGTAATAATATAATTTTATAATATAATTTTTATTTGGAGATTTGAGAAAAATAAAATATTTTTTATTTAAAATTAAAAAAATTTGTGACGACCAATTAGAAAGATTATAATGATTAATTTGAAAAATTTTGCACAAAATTCTTTATTAAAAACATCACATCATAAAAAATATAAAAAAAATCATTTTTTAATGAGATCCATATTATTATAAATTTTTTGTATAGAAAATCTGTATATTTAAAATTTGTAGTGCTCTTCATTAAATTTAATTAAGTAAAAAAAATTAAATAATAAAAAATATGGTTGCTTATAAAAATTGTATGGTTGCTTTCTTTTTGTTTGGTCTGATGCTGATTGAATAATTTGGATTTTATTCTTTTGAAAACGTGGCTTTCTGATTGGTCAGATCAGTTTTTTACCGTTAGCAGTAGTTGAAGTTTAATTTATTGAATTAAAAACAAAAAACAAAAACAATCCAATCGGGGCGAGCCGAGTGCTGGCTAAAAACCGTGGCTCAATCTGGACACTAGGGGTTAGCTCCTAGGCTACTAGCTAGAGCTTGATTTCCGCGCGGGTTGGCCTACTCCTTGCTACCTACCTACTTATCACTCATGGAGCCATTGTGGAATTAATAACGATTTGACCGTTACAAATTCTTAAAAATTATATCTATTTTTTTAATTTTTTTAATTTAACTTAAAAAAAATTAATTCAACAGATATCATTTTGATTTTTGAGAATATGTTGAGTATTTTCTTTATAAAAAATTTTAAACAAAAGACTTACACCCTATGTTTTAAATTCCGTTCTGTTCCGGCCGGAATGGCCGGAATGTTCCGTTCCGATGCCTTAACCGGAACGGGATATCACCTTATTCCGTTCCGGTCCAAATTCCGGCCGTTCCGGTCAAATTCCGGCCGTTCCGGCCGTTCCGGTATAAATTTCGGCTGTTCCGGTCCCTATTCCGGTTTAGATTATTTTTGTAATTTTTTTGTGTTTGAATGATATTTTTTTTTTAAATTTTAAATTTAGATGGTATTTAATTAATTTTAGAATATAAAATATATTTATATGCTTTGTAATTTTAAATATGTTTTTTTTAAATATCATTATTTTTAATATTTTATCTATTTATTTATTTTTGTATTTCAACTCAAATTTATATTTTTTCAACTTCCAATCATTTTATAAATTTTTAATTCTTTTAATATGTATACATATATATGATACACACTTACATATAAATATGTTTTTATTTTATTAATTGTTAGTTTATATATATAAATATTTATTATAATATATAATTAATTCCGAAACGGAACACCGGAACGAAACGGAACCGAAATATTCCGTTCCAGTGCCTCAACCGGAACGGCCACCGGAACGGAATTCAAAACTTTGCTTACACCATCATACTCATTTAAAAATGTAATCTTATTCTTTTATCTTATTTGAATTTATACTTGATATTTTTTAACTGAAATAATTAAGAAAATATTTTTAATAATATTATGAATTAATGTTATGAATTTCTTTGAAAAATTCTGTATTTAAAAAAAATTCTAAAATTCTAAAAATATTAATTTTTTTTTAAATTTTAAATTATGTTTCGAAACAACTCGTGGTACATCTTTAACTTCTTGATGTTACAGGATGGATTTAAAGTGGCTTTTTTAATTAACTCATACTCCATCAGGTGTTAACCTAGTAATTTATGTTGCCATATTTGATTTAAGTTATATCTAAATCAATCATAATTCCATTTATTTCATTAAATAGGTTAAACATCTCAATTAAATTCGTGTTGAGTTGTGAGTTATGATAACAACGATGAACTTTAAATATAGAGTGTTTAGTAGCAATTAGATCATATTTGAGTCAATTTCAATTCAATCCACTTAACTAAAAGAGTTAAACACCTTGGCTTTGACTCGTTAATTTTGTCTCGATTTCATCGATCTTAAAAACAATTACTCCTCCTACCTAAATACTTTTATTCCATCTTCTTTACTCATTGGAATTTCATTACTTTTTTAAAATTTATCTATTAGTTTAATTGACTATTCTAATACAAGTTTTTGAATAATGCTACCTATCCTACTCTTTTACCACTCTTCTACTACTTTTTTAATTTTTTGATTTTTTTAATGATTAAAGATGCTAAAAAGATATTTAAAAAAATAATAATAAAAAACAAATACACTAATAGTGGTAACGAAGTGATAGAAAAATGATAAACGTATCATCAATCCAAATTTTTAATAGAGAAAACTTCTAATTTTTAGGCTTGTAAAAATGTACACGTTGAAAGAAAAATATTTAAACATATACTTCGAGCTGTTCTATGTTCTATGATTATGATTAGTTTTTCAGATGCTAAAATCTTGATGTCCTGATGACATATGATTTGATTATCAAAATAGAAGATAAGAATTCAAAAACTTTCATCCTCTTGTATTAAAAAGAAAAAAAAAACCTAATTTCTCAAGTCTCATTCTACTCGGATTTGTCCTAGACTATTTCTTTTACACGGTGGTTGAGTACATCCTAAAGCTAAAATTAGAGCAACACTCAAATATTTCATAACTTAATTACTTTTTACAAAGAGGATCAATGAGAGTGTGTGTGTGTGTGTTTCAATACTTTTGATTTCATGTTTTTTATGATAATTTGATTGAGATCTTTTTTCCGATCCACTATTAAGATTGGCCTTAAAGCTAGACTGCAATCTCATAAAGCATCGTAAGCCATCATTCAATCTGGAAGTGTAACACATGCCTTTACGGTTAGGCGTTACAACCTTTTTGTAATTGGCTGAAGAGGGGATCGCCTACACGGGCACGTCCCTTTAAATTACATTTAAAACATATCGCCATATTTTCTTTTTTATTTATAGAGCATTATGCAAAAACTCCGTGACCTAGTTTTTCCAAAAAAAGATCAATTGTAGAGAGAAAAAGTACGAGTTTCAATACTATTAACATATTTTTTATATCTAACTGATAAGAAGAATCTCGCTAATTCGTTACTTAAATTAACTTTTAAGATTCTCATAAAGTGACTTAAACGGTCATTTCTATATCGAAAAATAATTCAAACGTTATAATCTTTTGTAAGTGATTGAAGAAGATGAGATAACCTATATCGGCGCCCCTAGTTACATTTTAAACATGTGTTATATTTGCTTTCTATAGTATTTCTATTTCTTCAAAACTTATGTTGTATTTTTTTTTCTGTTGTGTGCATTTTTTTCTTAGATTTTAGCCAAATATTATAAAATATGACAGTTTTTGTACCTATTAAGTTTTGCAAACGGTCTAGTTTCTTTAATTTTAATTTTGTTTGCTCCTTTTGTTTTCATTTTGGCAAATTACAACTTCTTAACTATACTTGTAAAAAAAAAAAAAAAAGAAAGAAACCCAACAATTTATCTGAGTCTTGAAAAGACCTAGCACATTATAGCAAACCTAACTTTTACACCAGTCTCTCTTCAAAATGCTTCTCTAGTATTTTAATGAGCAAGACCTTAAATAATTTAATTTCGTTTCAAGAAATTAATCGATTAAAACCCACAGATTATCCTAAATTCAAGTACAAAAATTATTTATGGAAAATAAAAAATTTTTGAGAAGAAACGTAAAATTAAAATAAACGAAGAAAAACAACAGAACCAGGTTGTGGGTTGAGCAAGAGAAAATCAGAATCTCACAGTAATAAATAACAAAGAGGAACAAATCCCGCGTATCTCAACAAATCTTATCGTCAATTAACAATGCATGATTTTAAACGCGCGATCTTCGCAATCGGCCGCGTGTGCACAGAGAGATACAGATTACAGACAGAGAGAGAGAGAGAGAGCGCGCGCGCCCGCGAGAGGAGAGAGAGAGCGCGCGCGCACTCGTGCAAGAGAGCCTAGAGTTTTGCGACTGCCGTGGGCTCTACTCTTCCCGTAATAAATGGCATTATAAATATTAATATGCCTTCCCCTGATTTCGGTCTCTTCTCATGAAAACTATCTCACAACTGTACTTTCTTTCGCCGAATCTCTCTCTCCTTCTCCTTCTTCTCTGCATGTAAGCAACGACACAAGCACACAGGCACACACAAAGCTTTATAAAACGTCTTTTCCCTTTCATTTTGGGTTTGCTTCTTTCTTTATTTCCCTTGTTTACGTCTCTGATGGGTTGGTTAAATTTAGGTGGAAAGTTTTGGCGTTGGGATCTGATTTTCCTGACTGTTGTTAACGCTACATGATCACGATGGCCCTTGAACACAAAGGTATGTTCTTGTTCACTAATTTTTCTTCTTATTTCTTCTTCTTCTCCTCTCTTTTTCGCTTTCTCTTCTTCGTGTCTGTCTCTGATCGGGGGGCATACTCTGTGGTGCATTGTTATTTGAATCTAAAAGTTGCGAATTTCATACTATTTTGGTTATTTAGATTCTGTGGTGGTGTAAGAAAAGTGGGGTTTTTTTTTTTTTTCACGTAGTTCTTCTTTTTCTCAATCCTTTTCTTAAATTCTGAGTACTTTCGGATCGGGCATTGTGGACCCAAGTGGAGTTTTTTCGTGTTTGTGCAGTTTAAACATTTGTGGTCGTATTAATTTTATGTTACGAATCTGAAAAAAATTAAAATTTGGAGCGTTAGAGAAGAAATTTTGAAGAAATTGGTTTCGAAGATTAAAACGGAAAGCCCAGCGATCGAAAGAAGCTGAAGTTTGTCGAGCTAATGAAGTTAGTTGTCTTGTTTCTTTTTGCATTTCAGGAGATGTTTGGGAGCTTGACAGAAATTTAGTCGATTCCCCTTCTTTGGTTTGGGGGAACTGAAGCTAAGTGTAAAATGGAAATATTAGTGTTTGGCGTCATGATTTATGCGAGGAGAGGCGTATGCTCTGATTACAAGGGATTTAAGGTTAAATTGAATTTGACATTAATTAATTGGCATCAACCTTAAACAACAACTTTTCTGATAAGGGGCATGCCACTGCCATATATTTCTCTCGTTCACAGAAATTCTCGACGTTTTGAATCTCCCATTCACACCATTGTTTTGCAATATTCTTCATTACTCATGTTGAAGTATATCAGAATTGGAGTTTTGTTTATAAACTATACTTGGATTGTCTTCTTAATATGTAAACTCTTGACACTCTTATTTCAGTTATACTCTGTCTCATTGATGTATTTTTTGATTTGTTGTAACTTCTATGGCAGAAACAACGCAGAATTTGGGATGCCTTAAGAGGAAGGAGTTACCTTACAATCAACGATATCCACAGAATCTCTCTGGCGGGTTCTCTGATTCTAAAGATGAAACTGGTAACCGCTTGGGAGCTGGTTTCATTAAACCTGACAGCTCACTCAATAGCCGGTGTTTTGTGCCCGTTAATGACGGTCATTTTAGACCAATGCTTCAACAAGACTTCCATGTTTGGTCTGGTTTTCATCCCAATGTCCGGGAGGCACGGCAGAACCAGTTTTATGCAGTCGAAGGCTGTTTTTATCCCATGTCATCACAATGTTATCTACCGGATTTTCGGTTCCAAGAATTCCAATATTTCGTTGTCATAGACTTTGAGGCGACATGCGACAAGGAGAAGAAGCCTTTCCCTCAAGAGATTATTGAATTCCCATCTGTATTGGTAAACAGTATGACTGGCCAACTGGAAGATTGTTTTCAAATTTATGTGCGGCCTCAATACAATCAACATCTAAGTGACTTCTGCAAGGAGCTTACTGGCATCGAGCAAACACAAGTATGCTTATATTTGAGTGCATGAGATTGATTGCAATTCTTTTTTACTTTCATCTCAATCAAAGGATAGTGCATTATAGATCTAATCATTGCCAATTGTCACTCTGAACTGATGGCTGCAGGTGGACAAAGGTGTTGTCCTGAGTGAAGCTCTGCTTATGCATGATAAGTGGCTTGAAGAAAAAGGGATCAAACGTACCAACTTTGCTGTGGTGACATGGACAAATTGGGATTGTCGTGTAATGTTGGAATCTGAATGCCAATTTAAAAAGATCCGGAAACCACCGTACTTCAACAGGTAGCAAATTTAAAAGTTTTTTATTTTTTGAAACTGAATAAAATTCACGTCCTTTTTTCATTGGGTCGTTTAGTTCTCTCATGAGAATTACTCGTTCAGCGCGTGTATAGTGCGTCATTTTAAAATAATTGGTGCCAAGACGGAATGTCTCATCCTAACTTAGTGGTATAAATGGTTTCATTTTTGATATATTGAGTCTTTCTTAAACATTACAGAAAATGCATCTGACTCGAATATTTTTGGAACCCCGTTGACTCATTTCTTTTTTGGGACATAAAATTTTCTGGTTCAATATCGTGGGATGTTCCATGTTCTACATGAAGATGATTTCGTCTTGAAATGATTTTTGGGGACAAGAAAGTTGTGGCAAACAATACCATGACTTATCTCTCTTATGCCTTGTTGATGAGACGAGTTGTGTTTTTATATCTTTACAAGAACATAAAACTTTCTGTTCATATGAAAGTAAACTAATTTATTCTGCCCTTTCTGAAAGTAGATGTGGCACCTGCTTTGAGCACTTTTTGTAAAGACCGAAACATTGTGTCACCATTTTTATACAGCCATTTTTTTCTTGAGTATGAAAATCTTGAGGTCTCTTGTGCTGTCTTTTACTGCTATACTAATTCACAAATTTATGACATTCTGCAATGAGATCTTAGCTATACTAGCATTCCACCTTGACAGCTGATGAATTAAAATATTTCCTTGTTTAATTTTTGGTAGATGGATCAACTTGAAGGTCCCATTTCATGAGATGTTTGGTGCAGCCAGATGCAACCTAAAAGAAGCTATCCAAAGGGCTGGCCTGGCTTGGGAAGGTCGTGCTCACTGTGGCCTGGACGATGCCAAGAACACTGCCCGTCTGCTCACCCATATAATGCACCGTGGGTTTAGGTTCACTATTACTGACTCACTGATGTGGCAGTCTGCAGATCGCTCCTTGGCAACACAGCAGTTCCTGGATCCTCATTCTGGCTTTCCCCAGCATTCTGTCAAGACTAAGCACCCATCAATGCCTTTTATCTACTTCCGCCCTGTCCAGGTTGATCCCATTAAAGAATCTAAAGAGCAAGGAATGTTCTGCTATTGTGGGGTGAAAAGTAGCAAACAAGTGGTTCAGAAACCTGGACCAAAGCATGGGAGCTTCTTCTTCGGGTGCGGTAATTGGACTGCTGCTAGAGGTGGCCGGTGTTCATATTTCAAATGGGCCACCTCTTGACAGAAGGAAAGACAGAACTGAAGAAGGTCTCCATCAGGAGGAAAAATGAAAACAAAAAGAAACAGAAAGAGGAATAGAGTCAATCAACCTTGACTTGTATAGTTGATTAGGAAGCCTCATGTGGAAAGACAGCTCTTAACTTCTATAGTTGATTTAAAAAAGAAAAAAAGAAAAAAGAAAAGCATAGAAATGCAGTGGTATGAGAATGACTATGAGAATATGCTTTAACCATGCTGGGAAATGGGGCTTAATCATCTAAAATAATTCCTGAATATATGTTCTTGAATAGGAAATTGAAATGACAAAAATCAGTGATCAGAGTGTTTTGCTTTGTTGCTTGTGTTCTCCTGTGTGCATCATTGTGCTCTTTCCTATTCCAGTATTTACTTATTTACTAGACCGGTCTGTCTTCAGGACTTGTTTAGTTAGCATTCAAACCTTTTTCGTAACTTCCAAAAACAATCTCCAAATCCAATCCATTTTAAGGATGGTATTTACATAATATAAAAAATAAGGTATTTTTAATTCAATTATTAAGTGAAATGATGGAAAAATTCTATACTCTATCTTGAGGGATATATATACATGGATTTTATAATATTTATTAATACTTGATATTATTTAAAAAAAACACTCATAAGGAAAATAATAAATATTTTAAAATTACTTCATTTATTTATATTATTTAAGGAATTCTCCATTCTTTATGACTTGTTTTAGTCAGCATTCAAACCTTTTGCAACTTCCAAAAACAAGTTCCAAATCTAATCCATTTAAAAATTTTAAGGATAGCAACCTTCTAATATTAAAAAAAAGAGAGGTATTTTTATTAAATTATTAAGTGAAATGATGGAAAAACTCTATATTTTAATTTGAGGGATGTATATAATATTTATCAATAGGTGATATTATTTGAGAAACTCGTAAGGACAATAATAAATATTTTAAAGATAATAAATACTTTATATTATTTAAGAAGCTCATAAGGAAAATAATAAATATTTTAAAATTACTTCATTTATTTATTTTTTTCACTTTAAATTCCTAAATTCAAATCATAAATTGTTTTAGAATAGTCTTTAATTATATAAAATGCATTTACTTTATTTAAAATTTTTAACATTCATCTCACTGATTCAAAATTATTCACATTATTATAGTTTTGTTAAACTAGAATGATTATTTCTTTTAGTTATGTAAAAAATATTAATCAATCGAAACAACAAGAAGCATAAATAAAAAATATAAAAAGATTCTGATTCCCAAAGAAAATAAATGGAGGGTACTCCAAGAAAACCTATTTTTACAGAACTTATATTTTAAAAAGTCTAATATTACATTTGAATGTTTGATTGAGTAAAGTATTTGAATGTTTGATTAAGTAAAGTTGAGTTGAATTAAATAAATTATTATTAAAATATTAATATATTATAAATATATTGAAATTTAAAAAAATTAAATTATTTATTATATTTTGTGTAGAAATTTAAAAAAGTATACAGAAATTTAAAAAAATTGTAATGATGAGATGAAGTGAATTGATAAAAGTTAAGAAATCAAATTGACTTTAGAGTCTTACGTATCCTATTTAAAAAATTAAAAAATCTAAAATTAATATAAAAAATTAATATTTTTTAATTGTAATATTTTTTAATCAGAATATAGAGCATTACTCAAATTTTGAATTTATATGGCTCACTGAAAAAGTTAAAAAAAAAAAAAAAAAAAAAAGGAGAGAAAATTCCCCGCCGCAAGAGAACTACATAACCCTCGTTGTTTTAAAACGGAGTAGGATTAGGAATTAGAACTAGGGATTAGGAATTACGACTAGGGTTTTACTCTTTCGGCGCGAGAAAGTTTTAATGGAGTCGCGGTTAAAGGAAGAAGAAGGAGAAGAAGAGGAACTTAAAGACAATGTGCAGCAGCTGGAGAGATCATTATTATCGCACAGTCGTAAATTGGTGCCCTGGTTGAACTGGGATGAGTGGCTCTTCGTCGAGCACTCTCTGTTCTCAGACTCCTCAGACACCGTAGCTTCGGCTCTTAGAAGGGTAAACGTCACTCTGAACCTCCAATACTCTGTTTTGTGCTTGTTTCCATGGAAAACCTTTTTCCAGATAATTGTCGATTTCCAGCGATGCATGTGGAAAAATAAGCTGAGGATAACGAGCTTGGCAATATAAGAATGAGGAGATACTCAAGATTTAATTTATTTGACTGTCAGTTGAAATTAGCTATAACGGGACATTTTTTTAAAAAACATTAAAAAGAGGAGTTGAATCCCATGCGTGTGTTTCTGTTGTTTGTGAACAACGGCTAATGTATTTTAATCAATTCATGTAGCATAATCACATTGTTTTTTAATTAAGAATAAACTTTTTTCACAGAAACCAAACAGAGGCTCGATATTTCAAGGTTTTGAGTTCTTTTTTGGGGTTTCAGATTTTGGCATGGCAAAGTAGAGGATGTCTGCCTGTGGCCATCGAGGTAACAGCTTCGATTATTGAAATTCAGCAAAAAGATCCTTATTTTAGGTAACTTCTATACATAGTGTCATAAATTGTGCTCTACTTGAGAATTCATTTCATATTTCTTGTTCTTCAATTTATAAGTACTTGCATTTTTATCGGTCAAGGAAAATTGAAATGCTGCAGAAATTGCAGTTACTGCATGTTAGCTTTTGGAGATTTGCTAATGGCAATTTTACTGCAGTTACTGCAATTTTACTGCATGTTATGGTTTTCAGCCATTGTGCTTAATGGAAACAATGTTCAGGAGTTTTTATCTTTAATTTAGCTCTCTTAGAATATATTTAGGCCTATTTCTGTATACTTCCTGTGTACACAGGCTATGCTTATTTCATTCACATCAATAAAATTACTTTTTATTTATAGAAAAAAAAAGCTTTTGGAAATTTTGAAAAAGTTATGGATGAAGAAGGAAGTTACTATGAAATTAAAATGTATATTTGGTTTTACCGAACTCTAGGATTTTGCTCTTTTTCTTCCTTTTGAAGTCTTCACCTGCAAGTTATGGTGGGGATTATGTTTTTCATATGTGCAATATGCTATGAATTAACTAATTGTCCAGCCATTTTATTGTTATTTTTTGGTTGATCATAGAAAGGACCAATCACGTGGTGCCACATTTGATTACAGAGAGGATCAAACCAACAATGCTTCACTTTCTGAGGAAATTTTGGCAATGTTGTACTGCATGGCAATTATTAGGTGAGGTTCCTTTATTTACTTCATCTTTTTTTTTTAATTCATTATTTTCTCAAAAGGAGGATTAGAAGCGCATGATTTGTGCAGTGAATTTCATTTACAGTAAAATAAATGCGCTCTTTTTTTTTTTTTTTTTTTTTTTTTTCTGGTTGAGATGACTATGACATAAGACAACTTGTGATGGCTAGAATGACAGAAGATATTGTTGCTACATATTTTACAGAAAAAAAAACTTTAGTCATGTTCCGAAGCTCTAAGTAAGTGATCTAAATATAGTGGTGGATTGGCATGAACAACAATACTAGTTGAACTTGTGGAGCGGAAAATTTATAGTCGCTTTGATTATATTAGAGGATCAAGAATCTTTTTGATAGGTAATCAAGATTTTTTTATATTTTTATTTTAAATTTGATAAGTAAGAATCTTTATTGAATCGAATGAAAGCTATGCAAAACCCATGTACATAGGAAGTATACAAAATGAGACACCTAATTATATTCTAGAAAGCTGGAAAAAAAACTCATGAACATTCACTCCCTTTCATACAATAGCTGAAAACCATTGAAAAAGAGAAGACATAAAGAAATTCCAGATTTACCGCACTGCTTGCTCCTTGTTAAAGCACTTGTCATTCCTTTTATTCATAGAACTAGGCAAAGTCCAAGTACACGAAGTAATGACCAATGAAAATACATGATAATAACCTAATTATAGTTTACAATCAAAAGTAGAAGATCATGGACATATTTAGCCCATTACAAACAATACCCCCCCCCTTTCCTGAAGAACAAAGTTTTAAAAAAGAAAACTTTAAGCTCATCCATTTTTTTCTCACATTGGACTTTTAATAGGACTAGCAGACAAAATAGAACTAGTAGGACTAGCGGAACTAGGAGCAGGACTATAAACATTAGCAGCATTAGCGTGTGTAAGAGCAAGGGCAATAGGTGAGCAAGGAAGCTTCTCGTCAAATTCAAATAAAGGACATGTTTTTCAACTAGCTGGCTGTTTTTGGCATGAGTGTGTTGGTGTGGTTGGTGCAATAGAGCTTCTATCATTTCTTTTCCGTCAAATGCACTAATACATACATATAGGAACCATTCTACAGATCTCTGTTAGAGGATCAAGAGCCGTATTGGGTTACTTGACTACATCTAGCAAACTTTTTTTTCTCTTGTACACAATTTAGCACTATTGTGTGGTGGTTGCAATGATAAATTTTAACTTTCTGTTCACCATGAAAGGATTTGTCGTTGATTTAGCTTGAGGATAACTTTTTTTCCCAATCTACCTTATTGAAGACTGAAGCACACTCTCACTGTAGATCATCTCATGACATTTTACCATAACATGCCACTAAAAGAACATAAAATAGCCAAATAGGGTCCTTTTCAATAAGTAGTAGAGATTATTTAGACTGAATGCTGGTCACTTGATTTACCATAAACCATATGATGTTGTGTATTAATCTTTATTTAGTATATATAAAAATATTCAACAAATGGTTAAATCTATATTTTCCTATCAGCTCAAGATATTGGAGTTTTTGATGATTTTATCATGTATTAGAGTAGAAGTCTTTAGTTCAAACATATCATTACCTCCCAATTAAAAAGTCATAAGTGAGGTCCATGTGTTGTCTGGTCTTGCACCAGACTGTGTTAGACTATTTATCAAATGATTAAATGTAATGCCCCAATGGAAAGTCTAAATCACAAGCCTATGTTCTAAAATGACTAATCAATGAGATAATTGAAGTCCAATTGGAATCTTATAAAGAGTAAAAATTCTTCTTTTCCAAACAATGTGATATCTCATACATCACTTACTCTTATTTTTATCATATAGAGTATTACAATCTACCCTATTTAAATTCCCGACGTTCTCGTCGGGCTAGTTTGTCTTAGGTGGTATTTTTGGTTGTGATATGTTCTGATACTATTTGTAGTACCTTAAATGGAAGGTCTAAATCACATGGCATATACTTCAAAAGGACTAGTCAATGATACAATTGGAGCCCCATTGAAACCTTATAAAAAGAAAAAACTCCTCCTTCCAAAGTAATGTAGAATCTCATGCATCACCTACCCTTATCCTTATCATATAGGGTATCACAATTTACAATTTCTACCAGCTCATGCTTCTCTTTTTGATAAGGAAGAAATAATTTTATTGATGTGAATGAAATAGGCATAGCCTATGTACACATGAAGGATACAAAAGTTTACTTATAAAAAAAAAGTATACTTCTTACTTATCAAAGACAAAATAGAAAAGCTAATCACCTCTTTCTTTGCCATGAAGTGGCTAGATTCTTGTGGAATGAGGTTAAGAATTGGTTAGGTTTACTTTGGGTTATACTCAAAGAAGTGGTGGATTTATTGCTAGGGTGGAAGGGTTTGAAGGGCTGCAAGGATGTGGTTTGTGTTATGAAGATGATTCCTTCTTGTCTTATGTGGTGCATATGGCTTGAAAGGAATGGGAGATGCTTTGAAGACAAAAAATGCACATGGGGAGATCTTAGGAGTTTTTTCTTTAGAACTTTGGATTTTTGGGCTAAAGCTTTTGTAATGGAAGAAAATATTGACAATCTGTTTTAGTTTTCTTTTTGTTTTTGGAAAGTAGTAGGTATTTTCTTTGTATGTGTCCTATGTACCAGGGCTTATGCCTATTTCTTTGGGAATAAAATCTTTTATTACTTAAAAAAATATCCCTTTGATTCAACCTGAGATATATATTGATATTTAATTGTGAATATAGAAACTTTCTGGTGCTGCATCCTGGCAAGTTTCCCATTCAAAGTCATTGCCATTATTCTTAGCGCATGTGAAGAAAATCACGCCACTCAATTGTCTGTGAATCATTTGAAAGAAAATTGTATTAAATATTCTCAAGTCATAGCCTTTAATGTGTATATGTGCAATCTGTCAACCATTTATTTAGAGAGAATTTTTCAACCACCTCTGTTTTGTTTTGTTTTTTCTTATTTGTACAATCAAAATATATTGCCAACAACTTGAATGAAAATTGTTGACCATGCGAAATCAAACCGATCAGTCAGAATTACACCCCTAATTGCTGGATTTCAGTGGTTGAAAATTACAACTTTGTTGATCCAATGATATGGAGCATATTATAATCCAAGTTTTTTTTTGATAAGTAATAGACTTTATTAATAATAATGCAACTAGGCAAAGTCCACGTATATAGGAAGTATACTAGAGCTACCCCTAATTACATTCTACAAGATTGAAAAGAAAGCAAACACTCTTGCATATTCCCCCGCTTTAGAACAATAGCAGAAAACCATTGAACCAAAGTAAATACAAAAAAATTCCAGATTTCCCCAACTGTTTTCTCTATATTGTTGAAGCATCTATAATTTCTTTCCATCCAAAGGCACCACATCAGGTATAAAGGGATCATCCTCCATGTCGCCACCAACTGAGATCTTTGAACCAAAGTAAGGCCTGTAGTTATAATCCAAGTTGGAAAGAGATACAATGTTTTTTGACCGACTTTACATGGGCTCCACTTTGCGCACACAGGTATGAACACATCTATTTATTGAATAGGTTTAGAACCATGTCACTGACCTATTGTTGGATGAATGGAAACATAATGAAGTTCATTCCAATTACTAGCAATCCTGCAAAGAAAGCAGGGATTTAACTGCTAACTATTACCAACTTTCCATTCACACTGTGCAGCATGCTACTCCCACATTGGGAATATGAAATAACTCTCATGTAGTGAGTAGGTTATACAAGTAGCCATGAATGTTAAGTTCTGCATCAACTACTTACATCTATCTTTATAACCTACCCATTGTATCTGGATAATATCCAATGCGGGATTGGGATTTGACATGTTGGCCACCCAAACTTGTATGGCAGTCATGCTTATTCTTAGAGTTGATCAAGTTGCCTGTTGGCGTGCATGCATGTTATGGAAGTTATTTCACATATGAAACTTATTTTTGAAGGCTTGTGAATGGTGTTATTGAGAAGGCACGTAAGAAAACAGAGGTTTCAATTGCGGTGGCGGCTGATGCAATTGGTATTCCACGAATGCTAATTGATATTCGTCATGGTAAGCAACTTCAACTATTTAATTATGTTGTGGAAATACTAATAAAATCTTTTTGACATACTTATAAAAAAAATATATTTTTGACGTGGGGATATTATTACATGCGTACCAATTTTATTTTTTATTTTTTGTTATGATTAATCTTTTAGTATAGTTCCTGGTCTTTGTACCCACCCATCCCCCACTAATATAGGAGTGAGTTTAATTATTTTAAGCACCCCATCTAATGTGATGCTGCTTGACTGTGAAGCCTATGGTGTTGCTCATTATTTTCAAATCCAATTTTGTTCTTGATATGTCCTGGATTGATTCAAATAGATAATTAATTTTGTTTCCCTCTCTTTTAATTGCTATGATTCTAGAGGGATCTCACCGTGAACTTCCTGCACTTAAGATGGTTCGTAGTGCCTCAGTTAAGGTATGTTTAATTCTTGCTAGCAAAAATAAGATGTTTTATTCTTGTTATTCTAATTTTTAGTTTGGAGAATTTCTGATTCTTTTCATTCTGCAAGTTACAATTGTGATTAGCATTTGTAGGTGTCTAGAATTACTGTCTCAATTACACACTATTACTATGTTATTAGATGATTGGACCAAAATTATTTCCCAACGCTCTGTTAGGTTATGAGAAGACTAAGGACTTAATGTTAGGGGGGAAAATAATTGAGGCAAATGTGGCTCTAGAATATATGCAATTTACTGACAGTAGGATTGAGGTAGAGTGAGCATAATCCAATTTATTTTCTGCAAATTTAACTTACACATTAGTTCTAACAATATTAACTTTTCACATGTATACTTCTCGTGTACTTGGGCTATACCTATTTTGCCTATTTCTATATCAATAAAATATCTTCTTATTAAAAAAAATATTAATTTTATGAAATATTGCATCATTGATATTAATGCTTTTTCTCTTTTGTTATTCATAAAAAAAATATTATCTGCTTTGTTACCTAATAAGACAAGTGTTGGGGAAACATGAGTAGGTAGTTCTTGACATTTACAGTTTTGGAGGACATTTTTAAGTTCTGATTAGTATTCATTTGCTTATGTGGCAAGTTTGGTCTGATCTGGGCCACTGGTTAGACCATAAATCACATCTTTTAATTGCATTTTAAGCGTATGAAATGTCATGTGCCAATAATAAAATTTGAAGCATGAAATTTTCTCAATTCCCACCGAAAAGTTCTGTGAAGATATTCAATGTAGCCACATAGGCTTGCATGACCAAACAAGTAATCAGTTCAACCATACCAAAGCCTTGCGTAATCGAAGATTTTATTAAAAGATGCAAAAAGGCATAGTCTAGGTACATAGAAGTGTATAAGAGGAACACCAAATTAGGAATAATAAATGAAACTGGAGAATCATGGACGCTTAGCTCTTTAAAACCTGTAGAAACTACCTAAAGGAATAAAGTTATGGAAAAAGGATCAAGAGCAGACAATGGATAACTCACATTCCTTTTGATGGAATATTCTTTGTAAGGGTTTGCTTTAACATTTGGTTAGGTGAAAAAAACCAGCTTTTAGAACTTGAATGGTACACCTATTGGCTTTTTTGACAGCTCCCAGGGCTTGCAACAAGGAAATCCTTTATCTTTTCTCTTGTTTGTCATTGTTACGGAAGCACTTGGACGGATGGTGAAGGATTGAAAAACTCTTTACCAATATTCCCATTTATTATTTATTTTTGTTTCCTATGTTTGCAAGGGTGATGAAAAGGATTGAAAAACTCTTTCAAGGGTTCTTATGAGGGGCATGGGAGAGGAAAAGAAATCCACTCGGTTAACTGGAATACTGTTTGTTCTCCTATTTCGAATGGGGGTTTGAGACAATGTGAGAACTTTTAATAAAGCTCTTTTGGAGAAATGGCTCTGGCGGTATCATTTGGAGGGAAAGTCTTTGTGGAAGGCAATTATTGATGCTAGGTAGTGCCTAGGAGGGTTGATGTTCTAACGAAGTGAGGGAGAGGTATGGTATGGGTTTGTGGAAGACTATAAGGAGGGGTTGGCCTTTTTTTGAGGAACATATTTGTTTTGTGGCTGGTGAGGATGCTAGAGTCAGATTTTGGAGGGATGAGTGGTGTGGAGATTATGCTTTTTGATAGGGTTTTCTAGCTCTCTATCGCATTGCAATCAATAGGGAGGTTTTACTGGCAGATTTGAGGATATTTTCTCATGGTTCTCACAATTGGAATATCCGATTTACGAAGGATTTTCATGATTGGGAACCATCCACTGTCATAGACTTTTTCAGCTTGTTATACTCCATGAGAAGCCCTACGATCAGTGGACTAGGGGTGTGCTCCGACTCCGAAATTGTCGGAGTTCGGAGTTTTTGACTCCGACTCCGACATCATCGGAGTCAAAAAAATATTCCGACTCCGAAACACTGTTGGAGGCCGACATCGATCGGAGTTCAGAATTCCGAATTTTGATTCTTTCGGCGAGTTTGGTATGGGCCAAATTACACTCATTCCGAAACTAAATGATTCCAATTGGGCCATACTAATTTCATATGAGCTCATTTGTTCAATTGAGATGTATTTTTTGTGAAGAAATAAGTTAACCTTGCTTACTTAACATGTATTGTAGACTTGACAACTAGCAAGTAATCAATCCATCAGTTATACAACTGTTTGACGTGCACGATCTTTGATAATGGAGTCAAATATTTGAGTTTCCCGCATAATCTCTTTAGGTTTACCGCGCGGCGCGCTTGGATAGGAAGTAACTTTTTATATTTTAACTTGCGTAACTGCGTTTAATGGTTGAAGCTGATTTGAGATAGAATAATTTTTTTTTAATAAATAAAAATAAATTAAGATAATAAAATAAGTTTTATGAGATTGATCTCAAATGAATTTTAATATATTTTAATATTATAATAAATTTAGACATAATTATAAAATTTTAAAAATTTATGAATTTCGTATATAAAGAAATGTTGAGTTAAAATCTCATATGTAAATAAGTTTTGACTTTAAATGAATTTAATGATATGAGAATTGAGTATTTAGATACTAGATTCAATTGAGTTGCTACAACTAATGATCTATTCAAGTTTCAGTTTTCACTACTAAGTACTAATTAGTCTTAAACAATTAAACAAAAAATACAAAGTACTAAGTAGTAATTACAATGTTAATGCTAGCCAATAGCGTTATAGCATAATACAAAAAATAGTAATACAAAAAATAGTCTAGGACTCTAGATTATTAATACAAAAAATAATACAAAAAATAAATTAATTTATCACTGATAGTCTGATGACTCTGGTTCAATGGGACGGTTGGGACCCGTATCGATGTTACAAAAAAAAAAAAATTGCTGCAGCAAAGTAGTTTTTTGTTGAAACTTATACGGAATCGTACCTGAGATTAAGATAAAATTAAAATGTATTATTATATATATAAAAAAAATTAAAATTAACCAAACATGAAACAAGTAACTCGAATTAGAAAAAAAATATACGTAACCGAAAGTTGCTCCATCAGTCATCGGCAAGTATGGTAGGGTTGATAACTAAATCTGTAAAATCATAAACAGTATAAATTAAAATTTAAATAGATTTATGAAAATGAAATTATAAAAAAGATTATTGAAATAATTTAATAATTATATAAATTTTGTTACTTTAATCATTTAAAAAGAATTAAATAAATTAATTTAAGTTTACCTGACTCAAGTCTAACTCACAGCATCGATGCCAATACTCTCTAGTCCAGTAGGTACATCACTGAGCCAATTTTGTGTGCAAATGAGGGCCTCCACGGTTGACGGTGACAATGAACTCCGGTAGGCATCCAACACCCGACTTCTAGTGCTAAATGCCGACTCAGATGCAACCGTAGTGATAGGAACGGCTAGTACATCTTGAGCAATGCGAGAGAGAATCGGGTACTTGGGTGAATTAGTTCTCCACCAAATCAAGATCTGAAACTTCTCACTAGGCTCCTCAACCTTTGCCAGTAAATATCGCTCAACCTCATTTGTATACTGCAATGGATTTCTCGTTGACCGTGCATGAAACGATGTCATGACGTTGAAGCCTCGGGATCGACTGGCTGCATTGGCCTGACTCGAACGAGCATCTGTGGTTGGTCGTGAGCTCGAACTCGAACGTGAGGTACCCATGGCTCTTGAGGATGAAGCAGGACTACTGGCACTGTAATGGGTATACAATTCGTTTAAATTTGCCTTGAGTGTTGTGATAAATGACTTAGCCTTCACTGCCCCGAGAACCTCTGTTGCCCATCATTCTACCACTGCCAACTTCAACCGGGGGTTGATGATCGACACTATGAACAATAATCTATTTATCTTCTCAACTTGCCCCCAATATTTATCATATTTGGATTGCATCTGTGATGCCATACCAGATAACAATCCACTCGAGTCAGCACAACCTTCTTTCAAGTGGTGGTGTAGCATGGAGATCTCGCTAAATCACATGTTTGCCATCGCATATGCAGATCCAGAAACTCGCATCGTGATGTCATAAAAGATTTGTAAAAATGTGACAAACTCGGATACATGTTGCCAATCGATGTTGTCTAGCAGACCGCGCCCCTTTCCATTAGGCTTCAGTAGGGCATATCTCAAACCTCCATCCTCAATCTCCAGCCGCTCAAATGCCTTCTGGTACTTTAGTGTCACATCCAACATCAAATATGTGGAGTTCCATCGAGTGGGAATATTCAGGCACAACATCTTTGAAGACTCAACCTCAACCTGTTCTGTTATTGCCTTGAACTTTTGTAGCCTTTGGGGAGAAGCCCTCGCGTACCGCACAATGTTGTGGACTTTCTTGATAGAGTCGTCTACATTTTTCAATCCCTTAACTGTTTCATCATTGAAAAATATCTAATTATCATATAATAATATAAAAAATAGTACTATTTTCAAAGACTTTAATCATAAAAATATTAAAATACAAAATACAAAATTAAAACCAGAAAGACTCACCAACAATAAGGTTGATTATATGAGCAATGCATCGAATGTGGATATACTGGTGATTTTTAATCACATCTTCTCTTGCCCTCGTATTTCGGATAAACCATTCGATGGCAGTCTTATTTGCACCGGCATTGTCAACTGTAATGCATAATATTTTTTGGATGCCCTAATCAACCAAACAATCCATCTTCGCTCCTATCGATGCACCTTTATGGTCAACTATTTCTTTAAATCCAATAATCTTTTTTTTAAGAATCCACTCACTATCAATGTAATGTGCTGTGATACACATGTACGAGGTATTCTGTACCGATGTCCATGTGTCGGTCGTAAATGACACTCTTTGGCCAGTGGTTGAGAACATCTTTTTCATTTCTGCCTTTTCCCTTAGATGCATTTTCATACAATCTCGCATCACTGTATAACGGGATGGGATTGGAAATCTTGGCTCAAGCAGCTTCACAAAATACCGGAACCCATCTTTGTCAACCGTGGTAAAGGGCATCTCATCTTTTATAATCATCATCGCAAGCGCCTCACGAAACATCTTCTCATTATATTGAGGGACAACTAGATTCCTTATCTGTGTTCCTGTTCCATTAGTGGCTGTAGAAGTCTCGTAGTTAAGATTAGTCTGAGACCCACTTGCGTCTGCATTTGATAATTTATTACCAATATTAGTCTTAAATGAAATTAAATGGGATCATAATCACAAAACTAAGTAGCATATAAAGCAAGACACTAACCTCTTGATGCCATCCCCTTCGCTATTTGGTAGCGCTTGCAACCGTTTAGATGTGCTGAAAGGCAAGAAGTGCCTTGCCTTTTAGAATTACACCCAACTCGAGCGCCACAATGATTGCACTCAGCCTGTGGGTTCTGGGGATCCCCACCCTTAACCTTCTCAAAATGTTCCCATGTCCACAATCTTTTTTTATTTGACGGTGGACGTGGTGGCCTGGCAGCTACAGGGTGTACTGGTTCATCCAGATCCTGAATTGGATCGTCCCCAAGGCCCATCTCCTCCTCCTCCTCCATAAACTAGTCGGGATCTTCTACTTTCAATTCTATGTCGACTGGAAGTGGAAATCTACTGCTAGTACATGAGATTTGTGCTCGAGTGGAGGGTAGCCGACTACGGCTCGAAGCTGCAGCGTGGAGCGCCGAAGGAGTCCTACCATCCGGATTCGGAGCCTCATGTGGAGTCGGAGTCCCACTAGCACTGCGCGAGGGATCCATCTGTTTGTAATTGTAGATCTAGAATTCAAGTATAACAATATAAAAAATGTTAGTAAATTCCTAAAAATTATAATGTTATAGTGTCGCAAAATACAATATTAGGAAACTGTTATTAGGTGAAAGTTCATGACTTGTACTGAATACAGAAATCATGACTTGTTTCTAGAGTATTTTTTTATAAGTAAAATATTTCTATCTAAGTGTTTACACACACATTTATTTAATTATCAAGAAATCATCCAACCATTGCAATCAAAGTTTGAAGTCTTGACCCAGTAATCTAATTTTCTCTGGAAAAAAAAGAACTTGTGGAATTGAATATATGCATCTTGTTTGGTGAATGGTAATGGTTTTTAATGGCAAACAGCTGGAATGGAAAAGAGAAAAAATAAATACTCTAGAAACAAAACAAGGCACATTAGAGTCTTCAATGATGTAATTATAAATTTATAAGCTTTTATACTCTGAAAAGTGTTTGAAAATTACTTGGAAAAAAATGTTTGAAAATTGGAACATAGCAAGCTGCCAAGCATGTAGGGCATAGATCAATATAATTATCTTAATTATAGGAGAGGGCTCATGATTAGGACGCTTACCTGTAATGATCCATATTAGTTTTAAGCTAATCATTATAGGTTGTTTTGGCTTTGCTAATTCCTAATTAATCTCTCTCTCTCTCTCTCTCTCTCTCTCTTTCTATATATATATAATATATATATGTATGTGTGTATGTCATATGTGCAGCGTTTTGGAATAATATAAGTAGTAGATAGTTCCACTTCTCATTTGCCTAACTTTGTAACTAAAGTGAGGCATCCCGATTCCCGTTGTGTTTCAATAACTTTGTAACTAAAGGTGTTGGACGGTATTAATATTATCACCTAATTATGCTTTGGTTCCTTAACACCATGAGCTTCCATTATTAATACTTCATGATGTGACCAGTACTCGTACTCGTAGGATGAGTTGATCTCTCCCTTTCCGGCTGTTCTAATTGATGATTTGATTTATTCTTGGAAAAAATTATTAATTAGAGCGGGTTTGATTACATAAAATCAAATTGTTTTATTTCATTTTATATAATAAATATTTTATAAAAAAATTAAATTCATCTCAACTTATTTCATACATTCCAACAAATATTTCAATATATTTATATTCAAACACATGATCTCAATAATAAATATAACCTAAAAAGTACAAACATTACTATTTACAATTTTACATATAAGTTCAAATCATTTGAGATCGCAACGTCGCGACAATATTCAAATACAACCTACACCTTATTTTGTAAGTACATAACAAAACAGGTAGTGTATTTTTTTTTTACCTACAATATATATATTATTTTTTTTAATAAAAATGGTCCAAGTTTGAGTAAACCTTCTTGCTGAGTTTTACATTTAAATAGAATACACGACAACATTTAATTAGGCCAAATTTGAATTTTTTTCTCAATGAAATTTCATTGAACAGTTTACACATATTGTCAAAATACACAATATAAACTCGAATTTATTTTATTTCATTTTATATAATAAATATTTAATAAAAAAATTAAATTCATCTCAACCTATTTCATACATTCCAACAAATATTTCAATATATTTATATTCAAACACATGATCTCAATAATAAATATAACCTACAAAGTACAAATATTACTATTTACAATTTTACATATAAGTTCAAATCATTTGAGATCGCGACGTCGCGTCAATATTCAAACACAACCTACACTTTGTTTTGTAAGTACATAACAGAACAGGTAGTGTATTTTTTTTACCTACAATATATATATTATTTTTTTTAATAAAAATGGTCCAAGTTTAAGTAAGCCTTCTTACTGAGTTTTATATTTAAATAGAATACACAATGATATTTAATTAGGCCAAATTCGAATTTTTTTTTTCTCAATGACATTTCATTGAACAGTTTGCACACACTGTCAAAATACACAATATAAACTCGAATTTTTTACAATATAATAACATATACAACTCACAAGCCAACCAACGTAAAGAATCACATTAAAATAATACATTTAATTAGTTTTAATTACCCCAATTAATCTCGCCTCTCGGATTTGCCGATTTAGAGGGCTAGCGGGTGTCGGGTGACGTCGTAACGCAACGGCGGTGTGAGAGAGTGAATGAGGAAGCGGCGCTAGCCACCGGAGGTTTGGAATCGCCGTTGGAGAAGACGAGCAGCGCTGCACTGGGGGATGGACTTCGGAGTCTCAGCCGCGGATAGGAGAAAGAAGAAGGAAGAAGAAGAAAGAAGAAGAAAGAGGCGGCCGGGCTGGGGATATAAGAAACCCTAAACTAAACGACGCCGTTCCTATTTAAATGGAACGGCGTTATTTAGCTAAATTAAAAAAACAAAAAAGAAAGATGCAAAATGACGTCGTTTTGCATCTTTTTTTTTTTTTTTAAAACTTCGGAGTTCGGAGTCGGTATTCGGTGTAGAAACTGACTCCAAAATCCGACTCCGACTTAGGAGTTGGAAATTTTCGACTCCAAATTCCGACACCGATCGGAGTCGGAATCGGAGCGGAGTTCGGACGGAAGTTGGAAGTCGGAATTTTTGCCTACCCCTACAGTGGACCACCTTCTATTGCATTGCGTGGTGGCAAGGGTATTGTGGGATGAGATTTTTTGCAAGGTGAATGTTCCTTAGGTAATGCTAATAAGGGTGGTGGATCTATTGGGTTGTTGGAAGAAGTTGTAAGGTTGTCCTCAGGTGGTAGCAGTGTGGAAGATGATCTCATTATGCCTTATGTGGTGTATCTGGTTGGACCAAAATGATTGTTGCTTTGAAGACAAGGATTGCTCAATGGCAGAGTTACATAATTTTTTTGTTCAAACTTTTTAGTTGTGGTGTTCAGCTATTGTATTTAATGGGAACGATGTTCAAGACTTATTGTCTTTCTTTACCTACCATAGAATGTAATTAGGCGTTCTTTTGTATACTTCCTGTGTACATAGGCTATACCTCTTTCATTCTCATTAATAAAATTTCTCTTATATGTATATATAAATGAATTTCAAAAGGCAAATCATTGAGTTGGCTTCGTGTACCAGTTAAGCTCTCACGGATTGTTTCAGTCACCGAACATCTGAGACTCTTTTCTTTAGCGGAATTTTTTGTGTTGGATTTTGGGTCATTGTGCAATCTGCATAACTATTTGTTTTGTGTAGTAATAACTTTAATTTAGCTATATGATTAAGTTGATTTTGGAGTTATGTACTTTCTTAAAGGTCTTCCCTTGTATAGAATTTTTTAAAATCTAGTACTGGAATCAAATATAATATTCTTAATTTCTTTTTATTGATTTAAATGTGTCTTGGTCCAAGATCTGTTGGGCTCTGGTCAGTGGCAATCTTAAATAAGTAAAGTGACATTAAGATGGTTATTTGGGCCGCCTTGTTATTAATTTTCATCGAGGGAGATGATTTTTGCGTTTTGGATCCCAAGGCAAAAGACTTTTTTTTCAGTATGAAGAATTTTCCCCCAAGGCAAAACATTATTTATTCTGTCTTAAAAATTCATGGAATAGTTAAAAAGGGGGAAAGAATAATAGAAGGGTACATGGTGAGGGGTAAAGGATCCGTTTTGGCTTGATGTTTGGTGTCGTGATTGGGCTCTTTCTAGTACGTTTCTGATTATTTTTAATTGGCAGCCAATCAGAATGCTACTGTTGCGGATTTGTTAAACCATTCCTATGGAACATTGCAGTGGGATGTCTGTTTAACTAGAGTTGTACGGGACTGGGAAATTGATGAGGTCTCTGATTTTTTCAGCTTCTTACACTCACAGGGGGTTGGTGGTAATCAGAGGGATAGAATGATATGGAAACATATGGGCGGTTAAAAGTTTTTGGTACGGTCTTACTATAAGGCGTTGACTGTTCAGCATTGTCCTACTTTTCCATGGAAGAGTATTTGGAGGTCACATGTGCCTTCCAAAGTCACTTTTTTCATATGGACAGCATAACTGGGGAATATTCTGATGATTGATGATAACTTGAATAAGCATGGTCTTGTTGTTATGGAGTGGTGTTTCATGTTAAAGAAACATGGGGAAGCTGTGGATCATTTACTTCTGCACTGTGAGGTGGCAAAGGCATTGTGGGATGGTGTTTACAGTAGCGTTGGGATGCTTGGATGATGCCTATGAAAGAAGTGGATTTACTTGCGGTGTTGAATTGGATTGCAAAGTTCTCCTCAAGTGGCTGTTGTGTGGAAGATGGTTCCTTTATGTCTCGTGGTGTATTTGGTGGGAAAGGAACGAGAGATGTTTTAATAATGAGCGCACTATGTAGGAAATCTGGAAACTCTTTGCATTTTTTTTGTCTCAATGGTTTTCAGCTATAGTGCTTAATGGAGATTCAGCTCATGATTTTCTGTTTTCGTTTCCTCCTTTATAGAATGTAATTAGGCATTTTCTTTTGTATGCTCCTCTATGCATGGGCTGCGCCTATTTCATTCAAAGAATAAAATTCTTCTTACTAATCAAAAGAAAAAAAAAAAAAAATAATAGAAGGGTCCACGGAGTAATGTTCTAGAAGACATACCTGCCTTGTTTGGATATTTTTTACCCTAGAATCTGAGCTCATGTGTCCAATCTGTTGCATTATTTATGCATCCATTCTATTGCAATTACTCATTCTAAAGCTTGGGATATTTGAAAATATCATGTTTGGTTGATGAAGCAGGCACTTGATTGGTTGAAATCATATTATTGGGAGCCTCAAAAGAAGGCAATTCCATTTCAAGGTGCTGGAACCACTAGCATCAGAGAAGAAATTAAATTTAAACTCAGTGAATTGGCTCTCTCTGTGAAATTCAAGCAGAGTCCCTTGTGTGCTTCTTCACCAAAGGGAAAACGTACGTACAAAAATTTCTTGTCTTCTTTTCTATTAGTGTTTTCGACCAGTGATGCTGCGATAATAATACACATTGCTAATTTTTTCAATTTATGTGGTAAATGGGTTGATACTATTGAAAAGGATTATATCGATCCTTTTTGTCTGTTCTGTGAACGATACGAGGGCCGGATATGTGCATGTATGTATAGATACATCCGATTCTATTTCATATGTGTTTGTTGGTCAAGGACTGGAAAGTTAAATGTGGTGCAGGTGCTGATTCATGTGGTTGTGGAGCATTTTAGCTTGATCTTTTTTTCTTTTAGAATGATTTTTTTCCCGCATATAAATGGTTACAGTAGGATTGTATTGGATATCAGGAAAAAAATAAGCTATTTGGCTGTTACACAAGTTGAAAGTTTAGAATTGTCACTCTTGGCTTGTTCAGAAAGATTGGAACATAAGACATGATTGAAGATTTAGTGAAACTAGTGGTAAAATATATGGGCTAGGGGAGTGTTTCACAACTGCATGAGAAATTGCAGAAAGTAAGGACAATTAAGTGTTTTCACTTTTACTAAAAGTCCACCTGTGTGCTGCTAAGCTATTGGTTCTTTTACCATTCTTCATGCATACATTTTGCATTTGATATCATATGCTTGTTATTATATGATACTGATTGTTCACATTTTGGCTATGTACATATCATACTCACTAGACCTTTAGGATATCATAATTCTATCGTTTTTTTTTTTTTTCACTTTCATAGGTAGCAGACATTGCGAATTACTTTGGGGGCGTAATAAATTTTTCTCGCTTGTAGGTCGCAAGCATCAATTATCAAAATCTGGGGGTAAGATCATTGTACTGGTATTTTTTTGACCTGGTAGATTATGAATGCACCGTAAATGTACCATACTGCATTGCCTCAGGTATAGTAAGAATGTTGTATTGTTGTCCATATCAGAGAGGTGGAAGACGTTTGATATTAAAGAAGATTTTTGATAAAAAATGAAAACCAAAGGAAATTTAGTTGGAAAAACAATTAGGTATTTACTTCATCAAACACCATCAAACTTAGACACTAAGTGATATTAGAGTGTAGATCAAATGATTTTTTTTAATAAGTGAGAATAGATGGACTAATAGCAACAAGGAAGCTATTTTAAATTGTTAAAGTGCATTGCGTTTATATATATGTAGAGGTACAACTGTTGATACATGCAAAATATGAAAGTATAAAGCTATCAAAATTTGCAGATATGAATCATTTTCTTTTTTGAGAATTAAAAAAACTTCATTAAAAATCACCATATCCAACTTAAAACCATAGAGTGAACCTTTTGTTTTATTCTAAATATTAAATATTTTTTATTTTAAAATTGAAAATAAAGTTTTACTTCTTCTTTGAGATATGTGTGAGCACTCCTGTTTTCATATATATGTTGTCTGATGGATATTTTATTTTTTCAGTTTCTAAGAAACAGATTACCAAGAACTTGAAAATTCTTGTTCAGTTATATTCATCTTTCCCATCAGAAGTTGTTTCTGTATTGCTGGAGTTCTTGTCGAAAGCCATAAATTCCTCGGACTTGGTCGAGCTTCCAGAAGATTTCCAAGTTGGTTCAATTACGTGTACTTCCTTGGATAATTGGAAGCTTGTGATAACAAAACTCTCAAATAAGGAGCCAGAGTTACCGCTGACTCTTCTTAATGCAGTTCTTGATATGATTGAAACTCAGGAAGCCATGAAATATGAGACAGGTAATACCAACTTAACCTTTGTGTGACATCCTGTAATGTATTCTTTTGGGCCTTGTTCGGATCTCTCACTTTTATGTTATGTTAAATGAAATTGCTACTTGTAAATGCTTCCAATCAGGATATTTTATATTGGATTCAAGTCACACTAATTAGAGTGCAATCATGATCACAACAGACTAAGCAAGTTTGAAATAAATTATTTGACTGCTGTGATTTTTTTCCTGTTGCTGACACTGGGAATTATATTTTCGATCACCCATTCGTATCTAGGAGCAGGAAGAAAGAAATTTATAGGCTTGTAGGTAAGCTGAGCTCCTTCCTAGCATTTTCTTTTGGCCACACAAAGCTTGTGCATAAGCTTATAAATGAGGTCAACATGAATTCAAAAGTTGGTTCTTCCCAACATTCTTATGGCTTATTATAATTGGGTATGGGGAGTTGATAGATGCACCTTTACTGACTATTTTTTCTCCCTTGTTTATATGTTCTTTCCTATGGAAGTCACTGTTTGATTGTTTTACTGACAATCTTCGCATTGGAGATAGAGGATGTAGCTATAGAAGAAAAATGGAGTAGTTCTAGTGAAGGGAATATTAGCACTACATGATTGCGTGATATCTATCGAGCTGAAGGGAAGCTTCTGATTAAACTGCATTAAGTCCCTTCATGTTCTATGATATGGAAATTTTAGATTGTCAAAGAAGCAATTCCTTGATAAAATGAGTCTACTGAATGAAATTGTAAAGATGTATCTGTAGGAATACTCAAAAGATAAGATAAGGATTGTAGTCATTCATGTAAAGGGAATGATCCTTTCCTTTTGACTAAAAGATGAGTCACTTAACATTATCTGATAATGTGGAGTGAGACTGATTAATGCATTGTTGAGAAAGAAATAGTTTGAAGAAGGCCTATAAAAGCATGGTTTGGTGTTGGTGAAAAAGGATATGTTAAATAGGGATGCTGGTATGATTTTGGATGGAATACACTTTTGGAAAAGAAAACATGTGGCCAGCACTGGTTAATCGACAAGGATTTATAGAGCTGATTCCAATTTAATTGGGATTAATGCTTAGATGAGCTAAGTTGAGTTATCCGAAATTATACTTCCGTGAGCTACTTAAGACTTTGGATTCATATGTACTTGGTCAACTGAGTTATATTTTTATTTCCTTTTCAAAATGTGTTAGACATACCCTTGCTTTGATATACAACTGTCATTTTAATTCTTCGCTCAAAGTCTTTCTCTCAAATGTTCAATCATTAACTATATGTAAAGTTTTCCATGAAAAGTCATAAGAGCTGACTTGAGAAATGTATAAGCTGCACATAGCATGTCTTCTAGCTTTGCATGTTATGTTAATCAGATCACTTTCAGGATTTGATCTGTGTAAATCTGTGTAGGAAAACAGCATCAGACATGGTCAGACTATAGGCAGGACATCTCCCAAATTGAGCACCTTTCTTCCATGTTTGCATGGCTTGTTGAGAGTCTCAAGGGACTAAAGCCTCCTCGCCCAAAGTTTTCAGCAGCCGAAATCGAAGTTTATCCAACAGAAACAAATGTGTCAAAGACTGTTCTTTTAGAGCTTTTGCATAAATGTCTTCTGGTATCGGCTTCAGGCAACAAGCAGCTTATGGATTCAGCTCTCCATCTTGCCCAGCTTATGGGACAAAGCTTTCTGATCGAGAAACTCAAAAAACTTCCCTCTTTAGGTTCATCAAATCTATATGCTACTGAAGATGAAATCCCTTCTATGACAAACCTACTCACACAGCAAGAAGAATCCATCAGTCAAGCAGCTAAGAAGCTAGAGTTGGTAAAACTTAACCGGATGAAGAGCAAAGTTGCCGAGACAAGATCCAGTGATACGGAAAATATAAACAAATGGGTTGTGTCAAGGTCATGGAACCCCTGTCCGATTGGCATGTTGCCACATACCCTTGGTTCCTCCGGCTGTCTTCCTGTTCTTGAGCGTTGTGATGTCCACCATAAGGTTCCAGAGTCATCAGAAAGAAAAGGGAACCAGGACTTGAACCATTGCCGTAGCAAGAGAGAAGCCAGTTGTAACATTCAGCAAATAGATAAGTCAAGCGTTAAGAAGAGGAAGGAGACAATGGAGGCATGCACATCTGATGCAATTCCATCAATGGAAGGTGTGAAAGGCCATCTGATGATAGGTGGAATTTGGATGGGAGTTGGGGAAGATGAGCTACTTGCCATGGAGTCTGATGTAAGAATTTTGGTTTAAATCACATTTGAATTTATATGAGCAGCCATTTATGGACACAAAAAGTGTTAAGAGTTTTAATAGTAACACATTTGCCTAAAAGCAATTCTATTTTTGAAAGAAAATGATATACGCAATTTTTTTTTTATTGACATATCAAACACACTATTGACATGTAAGCATGCTGCATCAACAAATATAAAAGAGTATCTGTGTTTTGAATATTTTATCTCCCATAGTGAAGGGTATATTTAATTAACAAAAATGAATAAATTAAATAACATGGATGTCTTTCTAGTACCTTGGCCGATCTGACTATTAGGCTATGATCACTCGTGGTGGCAGCATATCGGGCAGACAACCGATCGAGACGGTGGAGGAAGGTCCTGCAGGGGCGACCTGAGAACATATTTTACAAACATGAGAATGCCCAAATCTGATCTCAGGTCGTCTCTGTAGGACGACTCCACCTTTGTAGGATGTCTTGCGACTCCACCTTTGTAGGATGTCTTGCCCTTGTTTCCAAACAATTTGGTGATGCCATGGAGATATCCCATGTTATATAGAGTAGTCCAGAGAACACTTGAATTTCAGTACTTTTGCCCCAAATATGTACTACACCTCAGTACTAGCAAGAGGCATTCAATACTACTTGTGAGTTCGTACAGCTTTGTACTCCATACATGCATGCACTCTCTATTGTACCGTTTGAAACTTTGCGAAGAAAAAGAGAATTGAAATATCTTATCTCCTAGATTAGAAGGTCTCTTCCCCATGTTGTACTATTCTTGCGAACTACAATTGCTTACTACTTTCTACTATTCTTTTTAATTTTTAAAAATTTTTATTTTTCTTAGTAAGGAAGTGATTATTAATGAAGTTGTATATATATATATATATCTTTTTAAAAATTTTCTTAATGATTAAGGATGTTAAAAAAATACTTAATAATAATAATAATAATAATACACTATTCAAGACAAATTACAACGAACTTTTATGACGTACTGTGGTGGTGGGTTCTTTCCCGTGGAAACGGAGGCCTTAGCGTGAGAGGCAAGTTGTTGGGAATGCATCTTATATGTTTGAAAAAAACAAACGGGCCCTTAAACTATCGTTCATTTTTTATTATTATCAAACTTTCAAAGATTCCGTGTTCTTCCAATTTGATACACAAGTTTAATAGTACCGTTGTTAGATGAAAAATAGGCGATAGGAAAATTTCAATGGTTGGATTCTAAATGATGGGTAACATCACAATTTGAGTGGTAATTTGAGAGTAATAAAGTGATCACTTTGATAGTTTGATGATCATATTGGAAAAAAATAGTAATTATTCTAGTAGACTCCATATGGGTTCTCTTCTTGATTTATTCTCATATTATAATAAAGTCATGATTTCTTTGGTAATTGTTTCTACATAATGGTCTACTTTTTAATGGTATTCCAAAGGTTTTGCTAGTTTTTTTTTTTTGGTATCACAATTTTACAACAATATTTGAGAGTTTTCGCTAGTATTTTATTAATATGGTTTTTCTTTGGAATGGTAACTTCGATCTTGTGCAATAAACAGCTAATGCATCAACACACTCTCATAAAAGACTCTTGCACCGCATCAAATGTAACGCCTCAATGGAAGGCCCAAACTACATGGCCTATACTCCAAAAGGACTAGTCAATGATACAATTGGAGCCTCATTGGAACCTTATAAAGAGCTAGAACTTCTCATTCCTAAGTAATGTGGGATCCCATACACCACCTATCTTATCATTCTCATATGGGGTATCACAATCTACCCCCCTTAAATGCCCGACGTCCTGGTCGGGTCTGTCCATTGTAGGTGGCACGGCTCAAGTCCCACATTTCTGGTTGGGATAGGCTCTGATACCATTTGTAACGCCTCAATGGAAGGCCCAAACCACATGGCCTATACTCCAAAAGGGCTAGTCAATGATACAATTGGAGCCCCATTAGAACCTTATAAAGAGCTAGAACTTCTCCTTCCCAAGCAATGTGGGATCCCATACACCACCTATCTTATCATTCTCATATGGGGTATCACATCAAAAGTAAAATAAGCTTGAAGTCTTCATCTTGGACCCGTGTATGTTCTTTTAAAATTCTAAAAAGAGAGACTAATTTCGACGAACCAAATGTTTGCACCCACCCCACTGCTGCTCACTGTATGACCTTTACAACGGCAAAAGAGCTCCAAACCAACTCTAGAGCAAACTGTTCACTAGCACTTACTTTAGTGTAATATCTGCAACCCCCTGCCCATGCAGTAACAACCAATCTTTACAATCCTTATTAATTTATCCTTTAAACAGTCTTTACACATTGTTTACCTAGAAAAAAAAGCTTTTGTTCAAGCCACAAAAATGGCGTTGAAGCCAAAAACCAGATTAAAACAAATTATAAAACCAAGAAAAAGAAAAAGCCATAAGAGTCAGAACCATTATGAGTTAACTTAAGATCAAGAGATCAAACAAACTGACCACAATGCCATGAGGGAGGGAGAACCTATTAGACCAATCTTCAAATCCAATCAAGCGCCTCTTTTCTAATACTAAGTTTAAATCCTAGTTGTGCAATCTCTTGAGGTAGGCATCCCTAGGCAAATGCTTTCTCTCCCCAAGTCCTTCTCAACCACTTCTCTTACATGTATGCCAATCGACCTGTATGCCAAGTCTATACCAAGACTAGTCATATTGTACGTACGTGCATTTACCGCTTCAACCAATCATACACCATAGCTGCCCCTACTTTTGTCCATTACGCTATCTCCTCCTATGCCACTGACGGTGCTTGGTACCCTGACATGGCGACCACAAACCACATAACAAATGAAATATCCAATCTCAACCTCCAATTCGTAGACTACCAAGGTTCGGATCAACTACATGTAGGTGATGGATCACTTGTTCCCATTACACAAATTGGTTCAACTCTCTTTCCCTCAACTACATCGTAATTTCTTTGAACTAAAATGTTATGCATTCCATCATTTAACAAAAACCTCATTTCGGTTAAACAATTTTGAATTGACAACAATGTTTATTTTGAATTTTGCTCTGATCATTTTCATGTTGAGGATTGCAATACTCAGGAACTTCTACTCAAAGGGACAACAAGTAATGGCCTTTATACCTTCTCTCATCAGTCTTCTGAAGCTCATACCACTGTACTACAATCCATCTCTCTATAGTACTCATGCTTGGGACACCCCTCACTAAAGATTATTTGTCAAATTCTTCTTTGGCATGGATTACCTTTTGATAACATGTCTTCTATGCATTTCTGTAACTCGTGTGCAATGCCTAAACACCATTGCATACCTGCACCTACTAGGAAAAAAAAAATCTTTAGAACCCTTTATGTAACTTGAAACCAACTTTTGAAAATGGTTTCAAGCTTTACATTACATTTGTATATGACTACTCAAGATACACTTGGCCTTTTTCCCTTCAATCTAAGTCCTAAGCTTTGTCAACTGTTGTTAAATTTAAAGCCTATGTTGAGTTGCAATTTCAAATAAAAACAAAACAAATCCAAATTGATTGGAGAAGGGAGTTCAGGTCCTTCACTAAACTACTCTCAAACTCAGAAATCACACATCGAATCACTTGCCCCCACAAACATACTCAAATCGGCATTGTTGAACGAAAGCATAGACATGTTATAGATTCGGGATTAGCTATTCTTGCACATGCCTCAGTCCCTTTACATTTTTGGCCATATGCCTTTCAACATGTTGTCTACTTAATCAACATGATCCATTTTCATCTCTAAACTTTTCATCACCATTTCTCATACTTAATAAAAAGTAACTAGATTTTACACAAATTCATGTCTTTGGGTCGGCATGTTGGCCTCTTACACGATCTTATAACCAACATAAATTTGATTTTAGGGCCATTCAATGTGTTTACTTTGGTTTAAGCCCAGCCTACCGTGGGTCTATATGCTATCATATTGGTTCCAAACGAAAATACATATCCAAAGACATTAAACATGATGAAACATGTTTTCCCTTTAAACAAATTACAAAGCCCCCGCTTGAGCCCACGCTTGAGCCAACTACAACTTTCCTACCATTCTTTGTATCCACTCTTAACACCATCTTCTTAGCCCAATCAATTTTAGGCCCAATTCCTGTATCTCCTTTTACCTCGTGACCTCTTCATATTTTACAAACATCTGACTTGCGTCCTACATTACATACATCCATCACG
Organism: Platycarya strobilacea; assembly: GCA_036898215.1. Lineage (NCBI taxonomy): Eukaryota > Viridiplantae > Streptophyta > Magnoliopsida > Fagales > Juglandaceae > Platycarya > Platycarya strobilacea. The sequence continues at coordinate 30,164,435 of CM072550.1, forward strand.
CATCACAAACTCCCTTTACCATCCTTGTCGACGCCCTTATTCATGCTTGGGATCGCACATGAACTGAAACGTCAAGGATGAGCAACACAAGAAAATTCACCTCTCATCATCTCGTATATATGCATTTTTTTTCTAATAACAAAGGAAGGTTTTCGCAGCGAAAAAAGGTCAAGCCTTTCTACAATATACATTACAGGGTTTAATAATTCTAATATCCCAAAATAGCTTCATTAACATAATAATAATATAATTCATTAGTTATAAGCTGTTCTTTCTTCCAAAATAGTGGAAGAACCCAAAATACTTAAAACAAAATAAACATCAATGACCAGGTGCTGACCCCACGACCTTCTATTTAGAAGGAGGCTTGTCTTTGACCTCCTACACACCAGGACCAAAAAGGAATTGGGTCAGTCCTACTCGCCCACCGAGTAGGAGGCTCGTCCCTGTCTCCGAAGTATAGAATCGATCTATGAAGATAGACCCGTCGGACCCCAAAGAGAGACAACACCTGGTGCATTGCCATCCGGGGGCCTCGTGGAGCACATTGCATCGCATATCTTCTATAAACTGATTGTACAGGATATGGGTCATTGCGTCAAAAGGTGGTGAGGTCACTAGACCATCAAAGATTTGGAGAGTCTCCCCAGTCATCACTGTCTTCGTTACCATCTTCTCCTACAACTACTTCTATTGTCCCCCAACAAGGAACAATAGTGAGAATATAAAATTGTGAGATTTCGAAAGCATTTCAGTATATCTTTAAGTGAATAACAAACAAATGTATAAACACTATGCAACATGAGACTCATGACTTAAGTGATGCACATGCTCATGTCAGCTTTCATCATCTTGTCTTTCTTTAACTTAAATCATCACTTGCTAACAAAATATTTTGACTCATGTTTTCAAAAGACATCATTTTCGTATACTTTTTATCATTTCTTACCTTAAACGTCATTTACTTATTCATATCTTTTTTGGGGCTCGAAAGCCATTCTTTCTTGTCATAACTTCTTATTGGATACCTCACGGTTCTCCTATGTACCATATGCTCTCTGCTAGTTACCGTCTCACCCAGCAACCACTCAAACCTAAGCGGCGACGTCAACCGCTCTTCATCAATCGGTGACCAATCAAACCGAGCGACTACAACCTTATTCTTATAACGGTAAGGCAAAAGCCTACACTGCTCTTGGACACCCACTAGTATTAAGTATGACCACGCTCCAAACACCTTTTGGAGTTATACATGGTTTGTCGATTGTTCTTCATCGACCCAGGGGTTTTTACTCGACTTTAATCACTCCTGAGTGAACTGGAGTTCCATTGGGATACTACCTCGTCCTGGCCTTTGAGGTTCTTATAAAACTTTAATTCTCTTCTTTCGAAAACATGTTTGACTCAAAAACATGATTTTCGTGCCGTATGCATGGGATATGCAAACCCTTAACGCTAATCATGCAAAAATTTGAGACGAACCCGAGTGCACACTTAGCCATTTTCTTTCATAAGTCAAATATCACATCATTCAACTTACCATTCATGCTCAAGCACATAATTAGGGCCTATGGGTTGAGTGGGGTGCTCGGCCTCCACTTCTATGGTTGGGCCGAGACTCTCTTTGGTTACTACCTAGGGTTTTTTCCTTCTATTCTATTCTACATACTCACTAAACCTTAGTAAAATTATTGAAATAATTTTAGCGTCACAAAAAGGGATAGACTAAAACCCTATAGTTTCTTAGATTTAATATTTTAAATCCCTTCTCTTCAAACCAAGTAGCACACTTAATCATCTATGGGAAAATCGAAAATCACACTATTTCATTCTCCTAGTTTTTTGGCTTCTAAGTTCTTCACGCATTCAAAACTTAAACCTTATATGAAAGGATAATTAATTATAAAAAGTTTAAACCCTAGAAGCTCTCCAATCCAAAAATCCATAGGTGCATCATCTCCATTTGTCTCAAGTTTCAAACTTTAACTCTCTAAGCATGCATTTTATCACAACCCACCATGTTACTCATGATATGTTCATATCAAGAACAAAGTATCTACATTCACCAATATTTTGTGAATATTTATCCTACATGATACATTAACAAAGCGTGGATTTTGCTACTAAATAAACAAAGTATTTCTTCAAGTAACCTATTTTACATCATCCAATATCCAACAAGCTTAACTTTAGTCATGCATACATATATCATGTTGATTTCTTCAAGTAATCATATATCATGTTGATTTCTTTGTAATAAATTGACTAAATCCACCAATCATATTATAAACTTTCAAATCTAAAGGAATCATAGATTTTAAGCATGGATTCATACTTAGCTAAGTATAGCATTTTCACTAAAAAATCTCATCATGGCATAACAAGTAAGAAATCAATCAATATAAACACATTCTCTTAAAAATATACTAGAGATGCTAAAGGAAAAATAAGAATATACTTACAACACTCCTAGTTGGATTAGATTAGATCTTTTCGAAAGCACTTACTCTCAAGAATGCTTGTTCCTAACTCCACTAGACTTAGAGTGTTTTGATTTAGGAGGTAGAAGGAAGCAAGACAATGGCGAGAGTAGAGAGAAATGCTCAAGGCCGAGAGGTAGAAAGTGAGAGTGTGTGTGTGCAAGTGAGGTAAGCTATGTGAGGAAGACCAAAACACTAGGCCGCTTTGCCATGTGAGTTCCTTAGGCTTTTAGGTACTCATTTCCATACTTTTAGGATTGACATTTGATGGGTTTGAAAGACTATTTGATTGACTTCCATCACTTGATCACATCATACCTAAATCTAGATCACTTTTAGATTGGAAACTATTTCCTTCTTCCTTCATATGGTCGGTGCCTCTCAAGGGTTCTAAGCCCTCCCTCACTTCACAACACTCTTCACACACTCACCTATCATCTCACATGTCATTTCACAAGATTGTAAAATTACATTTTGGGGAATGGGACTTGCAACTTTCCTAGCCAACCGAATCTCATCCTCCTCTCTCATGTGTTCTCTTCTCCTCTCTTGTTCCATCACCCACTCAATCAATCACTCATGCTTTCACATGTCTTCTCAAGACCCCCCCAATAGTTATTCACCTAGATTTGAATAGGATTACATGGGATACAACTCCCTTACTCAAATATGCTTCCACTTTCGATCCTTCCAGTCTTTTACTTCTCTTCTCCCCAAATCTATCATGTATTCTTGATTAGATGTGGTATGGTCCTAAGGAGACTAAAATGGAAAACCTCCATCTCCCTTACACGCTTCCCTAGTATCCAACTGATGAGAAAATCTCATCTTGGGATTTCACACTTCTTTCTCCAAGAAACAACTAGTCAACTCTTCACCTATTAACATTTTTTTGCTCACACCTACTAGTCTTGGAAGACTTACTAAAACTCCCATAGAGTGACATATGTCTTCATGCATGAGCTTGGTTGACTAATGGGTTATTCTTATGAGCTTAAGGGCCTACACATCACACTTTGGGCCAACATTCTAATCCATACTCTCAAGCATCAATTCTAAGCCCAAGCCTTCACCTTTTCCAACTCAAATTACCAATATGGTTATTAAAATAAATAATTAATCCAGATAAAGAGAAATAAAAATTTGGGGTCGTCACATCCTCCCCCTCTAAAAACGAGATTTCGTCCTCGAAATCGTTTATGCGATGACATGGTTATTAAAATATTATGCCTTTGTCACTAGTAGCGGTGGATTCTTTTGACAACGAGTATGAGGGTACGTTATCCTCTTCTGTCACAGAGTCCTGAGAAAGTAGAACACAACATCTACATTTGGGTCATATTACATGTTTGCTCTTAACTCATTTAGCCTATGCATAATTTCCTCTTCAGTGTCCTTTTGGGGTATTCCTTCCTCCCTTTGTCTGATGCGATGATTTGAGGTGTCAGAAAAATTCAGGGGTTCTATACTTAGTTCACTCATCTCCCTCGTATCATCCCACGCAAATGCTCTCTTTGCTCTTAACCATCTGCTAGGTGGTTGTCGCTCCTCATGGGGACTAGCACGACGAAAAAGATGCGCTCCCTTAAGATCTATATCCATAAGATGGGTACGATGTCTTTCATACTGGTCCAAAAGTCTCAACCTTTGCACTCTCTTTATTTCACGCCTTCTACGTAATATTCTTTGCCTGTTTTTCCTTCTTTCTCTCAATTGAGTTACCGAGGCTACTAACATGCGAGGATTTTTCCTATTTTGAGCCATTTCCTGGTTAAAGTTTCACAAGGTCATTATGATTCTAAGAAATAGTTGAAGTAGCAACAAATGTAAAACAACAAAAACACCCATTTATATTAATATACAAATATCCATACAACATAACTAGGTTCAATTAAGAAGACAACAAGCACGCTACTAATTTACAAACAAATGAGGGTAATTGGTTCTCATAACATCCTCACGTTCCCATGTCGCTTCTTGAAAAGCCGGGTTGTTCCACAATATTTTAACCAAATAAATCTTACGATTTCTCAGCTCTTGCTCCTTGCAATCTTCAATTTGCGTTGGCACTCTTCATAAGTTAGATTAGGGCGCAACTTAATACTGGTTGTAGAGCTGTAAAAAGATCAAACCGAACCGGTGGATCGGACCGGACCGAACCGAATAGAGTTCAGTCCGGTCCAGCCCAATTTTTTTATGGACCGGAAATTTTCGGTTCCGTCCAGTGGGAGAACATTTCTCCCCCTGGACCGGATTGAATACACACATATTTTTTTTTATTTATATATATGTATATATAAGTAATAGTATATAAATTTTAATATTAGTATTAATATAGATTAAAAGTGGTAGTATACCATATTAATATATAATTTGTACTCTTATAATATTAATATATTATAATTTATAATAATTATAGTATAAAAGTATAAATTATAGAATATCTATTTAGAATATTAGTAATAACTTATAAATAATAAGTGTATTATTATTATTTAATATATTATTACTAATTTATTACTATTCACTAAAATATAAATTTATAATATACTAATGTAAATTATGTAATATTGTTATTAGTTATAATTAACCAACTTATGATGTATCACTAAATCACTATTAATTAATTAATAATTACTCTTCTTATGATTACATATATCAATTATAAATATTAATTATTAATGTTGTTTTTAACTATATATGAAGTTTGATCAACGATCATTAATATCATTGATTAATTAATATGACTTATGAGAATTAAATTAATTAATCAACCTATGAGCTATATATAATATAAAATATTAGTTATAATTTATAGTATAAATATTAAGTCTATAGACTATAAGTTATAACTATATATTTTGTTTAATATTAGATGAGATTAGAAATTGACAATTGGTAAAGATGATTATTTTTTTTATGAAAGTAGTACTAGTATATATTTAATAATTTATAAATTTAGGCAAAAAAAATATATTTAATTATTGCAAGATTTTGGATCAAATTTAGCCCATTAAATCATTTGGGGTACCCCTGGACCGAATTAGACCGGACCGATATGGACCGAATCCTATTCGGTCCGGTCTAGGGTGAAAAAATTTTTGGACTGAATAGAACTGGTCCACATTTTTTGGGGACCGAACCGGACTGGACCGGACCATCCTAACTATTTGGGTCCATAACTGTCGTCGATCCTTCACCAAGGCTCTTCTTTAATGACGATACATGAAATACATTGTGAACTCCTTGTAAGCTCACAGGTAGGTCCAAACAGTAAGCCATCGGTCTGACCTTCTCAAGATTTGATAGGGCCATACATAACGAGGACTCAACTTCCATTTCTTGCCGAATCAAGCTACTCCCTTTATAGGTGAAATCTTGATATATACCCAATCACCTATTGCGAAATTCAATGGTTTTCTAAGTCGATCCGTGTAGCTCTTCTGTTTACTCTAGGCAGTTTTCGTTCTTTCCCGTATCATTTCCACTTGGGTTCTGACTTCTTGTAAATATTCAGGCCTAACACTTTGCTTTTACCTACTTCATCCTAATATAGGGGTGATCTGAACTTTTTTCCATATAATGCTTCATAGGGTGCCATCTGAATAGTGGCTTGGAAGCTATTGTTGTAGGCAAACTCGATCAAAGGTGAAAGACATTCCCAATCACTGCTCGAGTCTAACACGCAAGCCCACAACATGTCTTCTAAGGTCTGAATAGTCCTTTCTGTTTGACCGTCAGTTTGTGGATGATAGGCATTACCGAACCTCAATCTAGATCCCATCATCTTTTGTAGACTTTGCCAGAAATGGGAAGTAAATCTAGGGTCTCGATCTAAAAAAATTGTTTTGGGTACACCATGCAGACGGACTACACCATGCAGACGGACGATCTCTTTCACATAAATCCGTGCCAGCTTTCCTACCGATGTTTTGGGAAATCCTATTACGAAGTCCATATACACATCTTCCCATTTCCATTTCAGGATCGGCAAGGGTTGTAACATTCCTGTTGGGCGTTGATGCTCTGCTTTAACCAGTTGGCATATCGAGCCTTTAGCTACGAACATAGCCATGTCCTTCTTGATGCCTTCCCACTAAAACTTTCCTTTCAGGTCTTGATACATTTTGGTGCTTCCAGGATGAGCCATATAAGTGGTGCAATGCGCTTCCCTCATAAGCTTCTCCTTTAACTCTAGATCGTTCAGTATCACTGTCCTCTTTCCTAAGTATAGTGTCCCATCGTCTGATATTGCAAAATGGGGCGATCCTTGCCCTTCGAGCAATTGCTATCAGATCTTTTCCAATTTGGCATCCTTTCGTTGTCCTTCTCAAATTTCATCATCAATCAGAAAAAAAATTTCTTGAGCTGCTGTTAGCATTGCTTTCCTAGGCAAGTTCTTGACTAGAATGTCCCGTATAACCATCAGTATTGGTGGTTTTTCTGTTTGAGTATTTCGACTTAAAGTGTCTACTACTGCATTAGCTTTTTCCGAGTGGTATTTGATCTCGCATTGGAAATCGCTTATTGTCTTAACCCATCTTCTCTGCCTTATATTTAGATTTTTCTAACTGAACATGTACTTCAAACTCTTGTGATCTGTGTATATCTCACACTCTTCCCAATACAAGTAGTGTCTCTAGATTTTTAATGCAAACACTATTGCTACCAGTTCCAGGTCATGAAAAGGATAATTTCGTTCATGATCTGTAAGCTGTTGAGATGCGTAGGCAACTACTCGTCCTTCCTGCATCAAAACGCATTCCAAGCCCATCTTTGAAGCATCACTATATACCATATATGGCTTGTGAGGCTGGGGCAGTGCTAATACTGGTACCGACGTTAGCCTTTTCTTGAGTTCTTGGAAACTTTGCTCGCACTGGTCACTCCAGACATACTTGGCGTTTTTATTAGTCAAGGCCGTCAGAGGATTAAATAACTTGGAAAATCCTTCTACGAACCTCCTATAATATCCTGCTAACCCAAGGAAATTACATATCTCATGAGCTCTTGTCGGTCTCTGCCATTCTGTCACCGCCTCAATCTTAGCTGGATTCACGGCTACTCCTTTATTGGAAATAACGTGGCCCAGAAACTTGACCTATTGAAGCCAAAACTCACACTTATTAAGTATGGCGTATAACTGGTGCTCCTGTAAAATACTCAGCACAGTCTTCAGATGTTCTTTGTGCTCTTCGTCGTTCTGAGAATATATCAGAATATCATTGATGAAGACCATGATGAAGTTGTCCAGATACTGTCGGAAAATTCGATTCATCAGGTCCATGAATGCTACTGGGGCATTCGTCAACCCGAAAAGCATAACTAGAAACTCGAAATGTCTATAACGAGTTCGAAATGTAGTTTTGGGCACATCCTGCTCATTGATTCTAAGCTGATGATACCCTGACCTGAGATCAATCTTAGAGAACACCGTTGCTCCTTGCAGTTGATCCAAGAGGTCATCTATTCGAGATAACGGATATTTGTTCTTAGGGGGGGGGGGGATCGGTCCGGTCCGATCGGTCTGTGAGGGCTTTGATGGACCGGACCGGTCACATTCGGCCTAGGCTTGGACCGAACTGGAAATAGGACTGGACCAGACCAGTCCCTTTTGGTCTGGTCCGATTCGGTCCATTCGGTCTGGATCATGCAGCCCAAATTTTTATTTTTTTGCAAAATATTATTTAATCTGTAAAATTAAATTATTTACTACTATTTATTTCAATTTTACAAAAAAAAAAAAACTCAAAGTTGTAACTTGTAAAGCTAAATAATTCATTATATGTTAAAAACACATAACCTAAATCATTCATACAAATTAAAAAAAGTATAAGCTACACAACCAAATGGACCAAACGGTCCAAATCGACCTGTGTCATCAATTATAATTTATCAACTCATCATCAAAGGCCAAATCCCAAAAGGAAAAAAAACATTGTCCACATATAGAAGTCTAACTTATACTGAATGATTTACTAATAAAAAAAAACATAATCAATATCACACAAGAGTTACTAATTATTACAAATCACCGATTCACTCTTTAAGTCTAACTTTCTAACAAAATCAAAATTTCAAAAATATCAGAATCAGACATCAATGCAGTTTTATGTCCATTGTCCACATATAGAAGTTAGAATGAGTACTCCAGTCTTCAGTTATCTGCAAAAACAAAACATTGGGTTTAATATGATTATATGCATGCAAGGCAGCATGATATTATTCATTTATTCTAATTGGGCAGCAAGATATGCATGCAGGATGGATGCAGGATGGATAATATCATAATATGCAATATGCATGCACAGATTCAATTTTCAGGTTTATATACATTAAACAAAAATGGATAATATGCATGCAGGATGGCTATTGGATAATATGCATGCACAGATTCTGCAAAATATCCATACAGATTCAGCACAGATAGATAATATGCATACACAAAAGTCCTAATTTCATATTTTATTTTTAACCAAAAAAACCAAAAGCAAACTATTCTAATTTCCAACCAAGTATCAATATTCTCAATCTCACTTCATTTGACATTAATCTTTAATCAACATTTTTTGTAGGGTCGGTAGGAATTGAATTTGAATTTGATGGCTCCGGCTCTGGCTCTGCATATTCAGCAAAGTCCCCTTCAAGTTCTATACATAAAAGTTTGAAATGAAACAAATTAAATAAACTTACATAACATAGAAGAAAAATAAATAAACCATAAAAAGATATGAAAAGTTAATTAATTACACACCCATATCCATATGCTTATCAAATTCCTCCACTTCATCCATTAGATTCCTAAGACTTATTAGAGTAGAAGAAGAACGAAGCCAATTTTGCGCACATATGAGACCTTCAACCATCATCGAACTTAAACTACTTCGAAAAGGATCAAGTACACGACCTGCAGTACTAAATGTAGATTTAGATGCTACACTAGATATTGGTATTGCAAATACATCGCATGCGACCCTTGAAAGTACGCGATATCTAACTGCATCCACCTTACACCAATTCAAAATGTCAAAACTATCATCTTGAATCTCACATTTTTCAGCTAGATATCTTTCAATCTCTGACTTGGTTTCTAGAGAGTCCTCTGATTGTAATTCAGATTTAAATTGAGCCATCAACATTACCTTCCTAGATGCAAACTTACCATCTGAAGGACTTGCATCTTTATGTGGGGAACTTGCCCATTTTGGAGAAGGAGCTCTCAGATTCTACTTCGTATACCTCATACATACGGGTAAATGCATTTTTTACCTTCCAACTGAAATCACTGGCTTTTGCAGGATCATGTGAAATCGCATCCTGTAACAAGGATCAAGAAGAACCCTAGCATACAGCAACATGTTCTGATTATTCAGGTTATCCCAATACTTTTCAAATTTTTCTTCATATTTATGGCCATTGATCTCTACCACAGTACTACTGCTTCCTTCTTCACACTCCATGTTAATTCCATCAGCTATACTAACTCACTCCAAAAAAAAAAATATTGCAAGTTACATATTCACATCCCGAAAAGCGTAAAGTTGCATCATAAAATATTTAAAGAAACCTGACAAACAACTTTACCTTTTCCCAGTCAGATGGTTTGAGAGGCCTTAACATCTTTGACTTCTTCTTATTCCTCACATCATCTTTATCAACAAGACTACTAAGGAAGCTCGGATCTCCTTCTTCCAATCGTTCAAAAGCCTTTACAAATTTTGAGGCCCTCTCCAACATAAGATAGGTGGAGTTCCACCTAGTCGGTATATCTAGGTAAACATGATTTTTTGATCGAATCTCTTCAAAATGTACACATATATTAAATGTACGCCATCTTTGAGGGGAGGATTTAACATACTTCACAACACCCCTCACTTTCGCAATAGAATCCTTATATTCTTTCAAGCCTTCATGGACAACTAAATTCAAAATGTGAGCAGAATATCGAACATGTAAGAATTCATGTTCCAAGATCATGTCCTTCCTATACTTCCTTTTTTTTTCCAGATAAGTAATGGCCCCACTATTAGACTTTGCATTATCAAGAGTGATTGCAAGTAATTTTGGTCTCTACCAATCAATCAAACAAAACTCTATGCCCTTACCAAGTGTTTCGCCCTTATGATTTTCAACCAAAGTAAAAAAGAGAATCCTCTTGTGTAGCTTCCAGTCATCATCAATAGAATGTGTTGTGAGACACATATAGTTAAGGTTTTGCACGGATCTCCATGTATCCGTGGTGAGGGTGATTCGTTGCCCTCGAAGAGCATTTCTCAACTTATTTTATTCCCTATTAAAGATTTTAATGCAATCTTTTGGAATGGTCCAACGGGATGGAATCCCAACCCATTTAGGGAAAACCACAAGCATAAACTTCCTGAAGCCCTCTCCCTCAACAAACTTAAAGGGCAACTCATCAAGAATAAGCATCTCCGTTAAGGCTTGTCGGCAAGCCTTAATACTAAATGTAATGGGCACTACTCCCCCCGCCTTCCAACCGAGAATCGTCTGGGACTAATCCGTCTTCCTACCCGGATATTTCTTACATTGCTTGTCAATATGATTCCTCATTTTTGTTGTACCATTTTTAATGGTATCACATGCATACGCCTGCCCACAATAGTTACACGTAGCCCTAGGTTTACTTGGATCACCACCTGGTACTCTTGTGAAGTGATCCCAAACCATTGACCTAATTCTACCACTTTGTGACCCACCAATAGGGGTACTTGTAGTTGTATCAAATATGGGTGGGCGTGGAGGCATGTCTTGGCATTGAGACTGACTTGTGTTTTGCACATCATCTAAACTAATCACATCGTGATTATCATCTTTTGTAGAGTCCATCTAGCAAAATAGCAATCAAAAATTTCATTAAATATATAGTTAATATACAAATATGAAAGCTTTGCTAATTTAGAAATTGAAAAAACGCTTGCTGATGCAAAGCAAAACAGAAAGAAATAATTAGGCAAAGAAACAACATGATCAATCACAAATGACAGCCTCATAAAGAAATAACTCAATGTCAAGAAATAACTCAATAGGACCAAATACCAATCACAACAGAAACATGACCAATCACAATTGATCAAAAAAGAATAGATCACATGACAGATATATGAGGTAGCATCATGACATTAGAGAATAACAGAAACCGAATCAAACCCTAGCATAAGCTAAATCATAACCTTACTGTTACTAATCAAATTAAAAACTAAAAAAAGGAAAATAAAAAAATATCAGTTACATCACACAAGGCTCCTAATCAAACTCCAATAGATACTAATCAAATCATCAAACTTTAGAGTGAAATACCGACTAATCTAAGTATCAAACCTAGTGAAATACGACAGAGAGGAGGGAAAATAAAACCCAAAACTAATATATTACCAATCAACTACTTGTGGTCCAATAAAGTCGAGGATGGCTGCGACTTGCGACGGAGAGGATGGGCTGCGACTTGCGACAAAGCCGAGGAAGGCTGCAAGGAAGCTCGGAGAAAAGGGTTGTGACTTGCGAGTTGAGACGGAGAAGAGGGGCTAGGGTTTCAACTTTCGCACTTCGTGAGGGCTTGAAGTCTTGAAAAGATGAAGGCAGGCGACTAGGCAAGTCGAGAGGGCTTCGAGAGCTGACTGCTGAGTGCTGAGGGTTAGGGTTTCACTCGAAATGCCCTCATTTTGAGCCCCGAAACATTGTAAAACGGCCTCGTTTTAATTGAAATTGGCTACAAACGGTGCCGTTTTAATGAGTATAAATTAAAAAAAAATAACAAAATTAAAAAACGGCGTCCTTTTTTTTTATAGAGAATTTGTTATTTGTTAATTAAAAATAAGTTAAAATACAAATCAAATCCCAATATATACTTATAGACTTACTGTTACATGTTAAATTGTTAATTTAACTATACTAATATATTATATATGTAAAATAATATAAATTTATACAGATACTATAATTTATATTACAACACTTATAAATTATAAGTTAAAATATGTTAATATATTTATTAATTTATATATAGTAGTAGTCTAGTACTATAAATTATAGTTAATAGTCTAATATTATAAGTTATAACTTATAAGCATAGTCTAGAGGTTGGGACTCTAATCTCTATACTAGACTACTAGTATTAGTAATTTAGTATTATTTACTAATATACTATATGTTATTTGAATACTAACATGTTAATTTAACTATACTAAATTTATTAACACATTATACTAACATAATGTTATAACCTATAACTTCTACATATACTATAATAGTATAATTTGTACTACAAGTCTACAACTCTTATAACTTTATAAGTTATAATGTATTAATACGTTAAGTGTTAACATTAAATTATTAATTTATACTACTTACTAGTACTATATATTATTAAAAAATACTTACTAGTATAGCCTACACTTAGTACTTAGTAGTATAAATATAATAGTATTAGTATTATTAATATATTAAATGTTATTATGTTAGTGATAAATTGATAATATCCTATTACTCTAATAGCTTACTAAATAATACTTAGTGTTATTACTAATATATTAAATTCTAGTCTATAGTTTATAGTTTATACTATAACTTTTATAGTTATTAAATATTAATATATTAAATTATTAATGTATGCTAATTACTAGAACTAACTAGTAACTACTAATACTATTAGTCTATTAGACTATTACTATAATATATAGTTAATAATTATACATTAAATAATATTATAATACTTTGATGCTAAATAATATACATAAATAATAAATTAATTATATACAACTATATAATATAAATAATTAACATATATATTGTATTCGGTTCGGTCCCGGTCCGGTTGGTCTTTTTGGTCCGGACCGGTCAATGCACTTTCCTATTTGTTCTTGATGGTGACCTTATTAAGTTCTCTGTAGTCGATGCACATCCGCATCATTCCATCCTTCTTCTTTACAAACAATACTGGGGCTCCCCACGGCGATGAACTAGGCCGTAAAAATCATTTCTCTAGCAGCTCCTTCAGTTCCTTCAGCTTTGTTGGTACCATTCTGTACGGTACCTTATGAACTGGGCAGTGGCGGGTTCCAATTCAATGGTGAACTCGGTCTCACGATTCGGGGATAATCTAGGCAAATCATCTGAGAATACTCAAGGAAAATCTTTCACTACCAGGATCCCTTCAATACCCTTGGCGTCCTTTGATGCATTCAAGGATATTATTAAAAACACTTCTGCTTCCCCTTTCAAACCTTTCGTTATTCTTTTTGCCATCACAATAGAGGAAATAGAACTAACTATCTCCCCTTCATAACGCATCTTTTCTTCTTCAGGCAGCTCGAATGTTATCTCTTTCTTGCGACAATCGATCTTGGCGTAATGCTCGGACAACCAATCCATGCCTAGTATTACGTCAAAACCCAACAAGCGAAAAACTATCAAATTGACATTTAATCTTATGCTAGCAATCTCCAACGGGCAGATCCTCACTATCTGCTGACCTCCAATTACTTTCCTATCAGGTAGTGATACCAACACCTTATGAGCTAACGGTTTTACATCTAACTTACACCTCCATACACAATCATATGAAATGAAGGATCTTGTCACGCCAAAGTCAAACAATAAATATACCACATTGTACATCAAAATAATCTCACCTATAAAATTTTCCTACTGTTACCTCACGGAAAAGTCATCTTGTACTTTAAATTAAGGTAATGTTAGATTATTACCAGTAATGATTCCAGTGTTGATAGCCTCCTCATCCTCCACGTCTATCTCTCTGGGGGTGATAGCATATACCTTGGCATTCATGGGGGTCTTTGCCTTCCGTCCGGGCACTGTAACTCCCCTAGAAATCATCTGTGGGCAATTGTGGATCATGTGGCCCACTTGACCACATCGGAAGCAAGCTCCTGTCACCACTTGACATTCGCTTTTGTGTGGTCGCCCACAAGTTCTGCATGGTGGCGACGATGTCGGCACTCTGGATCTGCTCACTTTGCCCTTTCATTTATCCATGGGAAAAACATTCATTCTCTTGCCCATGTCCTTTCCTGAAAAGTAGGGAAAACTTCTCTTCCTGTGCATCTAAGTTTGATTAATCAGACTCTTCTACTCTGCTTCGGTGATGGCTGCCACATTTACTAGTTCCTGGAAGTTTTCGATTTGCAAATAGGCCACTTGGTTGCGAATCCTCAGCTGCAAATCATCTTGAAATTTCTTTGCCTGCATTTTCTCAGTTGACACCAAATGAGGAATGAATCGTGCTAACTCCATGAATTTTGTAGCATATTGGTCTACTGTCATTCTCCCTTGTACTAGTGTGGCAAACTCTATAGCCTTCAGTTGTTTGACAAACTCAGGGAAGAATCAGTCATCAAACTCTGTCTTAAATCGTTCACATGTGGGATCCACATTTTCTCTCAATTCTTGCTTTAGCAGCTTTCTTTTGGTGTCCCACCATAGTCCAGCCTCCCCTTGCATTAGGTGACCAACATACTGTACTTTCAGAGTCTCCGTGCACTCATTGATTTCAAAAGTGCGCTCCAGATCCATGATCCATCGATCCGCTTTCATGGCTCACTCTGTTCCCATGAAATTCGGGTACTGGTAGACAAGAAACTTTTCATAGGGGCAACCTGACGTTCCTCCGCCAATATTTGGATGATATCGACTTTGTTCCATCTGGTTTTTCACCAGTTCCGTCATTTGGCAGATAGCTTCTGCTATCGCCTGTCCACCATCTAATGGGGCGTTCTGAACTTCCTTTTCTCCGGTTCTAGGGTGAGTAATTAGTGGCGTATTTCCCGCTGTTGGTATGACAAGACTCGAAATGTTTCCTTCTGGTAGTGCTTCAGGTTTTGGGGTAGGAGCACGACGCTTTCCTTCTGCCATACTTCTCCTGAAAAGCACAGAATCTTCGCGTGAGTTTCCCTAACTCCGTGATTCCGATTTACATGACTCAAGTTGCTATTAACTCATAAAAGCACCATCTCCAACCAACCTTTCTAAAAGTTCAAACCTATTGCTAGAAGATCATAACCTATACCATGTGATTCCTTTCCTAGGATTTGTGGTTTTTTACCCAGAAACTTAACTGTTCATCCTCTACAGTGCTCTCACATGATTGAGAAAATGTGATGTTTACGTGGTAAACATATATTGAAGGCTGTTATTTGGAGGAAATCGGTTGAACTAGTGAGAAGATGTTCTCATCGTAAAAAAATTCTTAAGTTGTTGTCCAAATTTAAAAGTTTCAAGTGGGAGAAAAATAGACACATCTATTTAGGGGTGGCAAGATGTGACATGGCCTGTAAATCCAACCTGAACACGACCTAAAAATAGTGAGTTTGATTTTTATATTAACGAGTTCGAATCAAAATGAGTTGACTCGTTAAGACACGATTTATAAACGGATTAATAACGGGATCCATAAGAGAAATAAAATTGTACATGATTCAATAGATAAATCTTGTGCAAGTCTTTGTAAAAAATAGACTCTATCTTGAAAAACTATACAAGAAATTGCACTTTTTTAGTATATTTCACTTTTTTATAAGAGAAAAGTTTCAGACTAGATGGGTGTTAAGCAGAGATTTACAATTCAATGATATTGTAACATGTATACTTTCTATCAAGAGAAAAATAGAATCAATTGTAGGCAATCACCGTCTCTCTCTCTCTCTCCTCAAGTTGTGTATTTTTGTCCCCATCTCTCTCTCCTTAACCTGTTACTTTCTCTCACCCTTTAGGTGGTTGTATTTTTGTGTTTTGAATATGATGTTGTGATTGTGTTGTTGTGAGTATGATGTAATGATTCTCATTTGCTATATTGCATGGTAACCAAACTTATTAAAAAAAACCCGATTGCTACAAATTTGGATGCTAAACCATTGGTGATTTAAATACTAATTAATTCAAAAGATAATTTTAAGGGAGTTATTGATCTTGTGAAGATGAAAGCTATAATTTGGTCAAGTGGAGAATTGGGTGCTAAATTTGTGTATGAGGATATACCAATAGATCTTCAGGAACTGACATAAAAGTATCGACCACAAATGATAGAAACCATAGTTGAGTTAGATGATCAAGTTATGGAGAGCTACCTAGAAGGAGTTGAACTCAATGAGGAAACTATTAAGTTATTAATTAGGAAGGGAACCATCTCAAACAGATTTGGCCCAATATTATGCGGCTCAGCTTTTAAAATAAGGGAGTTCAACTCCTGCATAATGTTGTTATGACTGTTTTGCCTTCTCTAATTGAATTGCCGAAAATGAAAGGGATTGACCCAGAAAAAAGGTAGATTTGCAAAAAAAAAAAAAAGATATTTTTCTGAGCGCTTATAGGGGTGAGAGAAAGTGAGAGCTTGAGAGGAAAGAGAGGGTGAGACTGAAAATCATACATTTGGATGAAGAGAGAGAGAGAGAGGAAAAGAGAGAAGGGGAGAGAAAGATAGCACAAAAAATATTACAGGGTTTGATAACCTACAATCACTTCTATTTTTTATTTGTTAAAAGTCATACCAGTTACAAATCTATTGGAAGGTGTAAATATCATTTTAACACCCATTTGACCCCTAATCTCTCTTTATATAAAGACTTTGCACCAAATCTCTCTTTATATAAAGACTTTACACCAGATTCATCTATTTAAGATTGCTACTTAACATTACTTAATCCATAATATTTTAACACGAGTAATATTACATACAAGCAATTTTACATATCAAATGCTCTAATATATTCATATTGGTTGATGCTATCTTTAATTTTAAAAGGAAAATTCTAAATGCAAGTAATATTGAACACTCATACGTATACTAATATCAAAATGAAAAGATAAATTCAATAAAATATTTAAATTTAGAATATAAAATATAAAAGTAACCAATTAAAATGTATAACTGGTGCACAATATTATTTGTATATATTATTATTTATTTTAAAATTTTAATTTTTAATCAATCATATTAGATGAATATATATATATATATATATAAATCATTGCAGCAAACGATATATCCTATTAAAAACAGAACACCGTAAATTTATAATACTGTACTTCGCGGCTTGAGAATATTCTGACAAACTAATTACTAAGAAGTAGAGAAATTCGCTTTCAAACCCTCTCAACTAATAATACGACAGGACATCCCAGATTCCCATTATCTTATCCTACAACGTTCAAACTTTTCTACACATGAGAGTGAGAGAGAGTAAAAACATATGAAATTGCTCTTACCATCTTCTTTTTTAATTGCACAGCAATCAATAAATTTTCTAATGCTCTGCAGATTTTGACCCATATGGATGTCTTTTGTAGAAAAGAACATGCTGTTCCTCTCTTGACCATATATATATATATATATTTTTTTTTTTTCTTTCAAATCACCGACCATTATGTTTTTAAAATAAAATTTGAAAAAAGCTTTATGAGTATGCTTCGTTTGGATTCTTGAAAGAGCTCGATTCATTTTAGTTGTGTTTTATTTTAGATCTATTTTAATATCTAAACCTATAATTTCTAGATTATTAAATTAATCTCAATTTATAATTATCTTATATGTGATATTTATAATTTTTTTTTATAATTTTTTATAAATATATTTAAACTTATTTTAACAATCTAATGCATCTAAACTCATCCTAAATAAATTCTATCAAATTCACTTAATTATTTTAATTAATTACTATTTATAAAAAATTCAATTAATTTTAACTCAACTTAACATTAAAAAATTTATCAAATTGTGAATTGAAGGGAACAAAGGAAGGCCCATAGGGTCATTGGCCCGTCGGGCCTTACTTTGCTCGCCTGCCTGAATTTCATTGTAATTTCTGTTCCCAAAGTTTTGACCCAGGCATCTAAACTCCCAATTTGACAAAGTGAAAAAAACTCTTAGATAGATGCAACTGAATATAAAGACAATTTGGGTGGTACCTACTTCTGCAAACAGTGGGACAGAGGGGTATGGGTTTATGATTAGAACTTCAATCTTTATTATAGTATGAAGCTTCTTTAGAACACTGTACAGAGACAAATGCATGAGAGGTAATGATGCAAGAAATCCAATATGCAGATCTATTTCTTCAAAAAACCATAAACACATATTCATTATGAGCAAAAAGTTAAGCTGAGATCCATTGCATGTGAATTTTAATGATTTAGGTGGTGTCTTCTCTACTCATGTTCTTCTCGATCTCTCTCTCTAAGATTACCATTTCTCCTATACTTAATAAAAAATGATTTAGGTGGTGTCTTCTCTCTAAGATTACTTATTCCCTGCACTACTTTTGCCCAAGTCGTCACTGAAAAGCAGTTCAAATGGAAAACCGAAAAATCTCATGTCTCCATACATAATAAATTTATGAGTGATATTAGATACAATTATAAGTCATTTAAATCTCGCACATTCCTTTTAAAAAAATAGGATCTACTATTAAAATATTTTTTTCATAAATTTATTCATATTTTTCAAAAGAATGTTTTTACGACGTCTGCACCTAACTCTTATTGGGAGCCATTGTTAGTTATAATTATTTTTTTTTTTTTATTTGCTTCTTCTTACATGTATTTTTAATATTTTTAATTATTAATAAAAATAAAAATTTGATTAAAAAAATATTTCTATAGTCATTAAAAAAAATTAACAAGAATATCTAACCATGTAAGAATATGATTTTCCTTTTTGAAATGGCAGAAAGTTGAAACTGTGAGTTGGCTTGCATTTACATTTTACACAGCAGGCAGGCTGCAACTTCTATTGACTTTTCCAAATCAAAAAGCAGGAAACTCTCACGTGGCTAGCTACAGTCATAAATCATTTTTAATAATATACAGCTAAAGACAATTTCTGGGTCCTTTTGATCTTTCTGTAATAACCTGAAAAGCAACTGGATTTAACATATGATATTCATGTTTTTTTGGATGATTGTTGATGCCCACATGCAATACATTTAGATTTGTGCTAATGTAAGACAAAGCTCTTTCTCTCTCTCTCACTTCTCAGACTGATATTTTGTCGGTATAAAAGTGAAAGCAGTACTTCTTACTTCTGTTTGGGTCACATGGGGATGGATAAGGTCACGTGATGCATGATGTAATCCATAAAACTTCTTCCACTGCAAATTTCTGAGCCTTTCAGTTAAAAACGTTCAAATTAATTTGGAATAGAATCTTCCTCGTTATTGGACTTCTTGTTGGACCTTTGGATTCTTAAGTATCAAGGTGGTATTTCAGAGGTCTCCATAGGGAGAGCTAGACAACCTCTGTGATTAACACATGTAAAAGGATGTGTTTTGATCAAACCATGTTAATCAAGCCAAAAAAAAAAAAAAAAAACTTCATCTTCCTCTATGTAATCATTTTTCCATTTTAGCACCTTCATAATTTACTAGAACTACTATAGTTTGGATTTGAAAGTTCATGGTAAATGTGCATGTGGGGTCCACACTGTTCGAGAAAACTCTATGCAAACAAAATTAAATATAAGGGTTTTGCTACTCATCATCTTATACACTACATGCCACATTTTTTTATAATACTTTTATATTTTATTCTTTTTAAACCAATTGAATTATTTTGCTCATCATTCATATACCACATATTTGATAAGAGAAAAAAATAAAAAAAAGTGTGATGCGTGAGGATGGTTAATCGAATTTTTCTAAATCAATAGGGCACATGTAATCTCTCTCTCTCTCTCCATAATTAGGCCATCCAATTGGCCTCTTCCCCACTAGAAGAAGAGGCACATAATCATATCACACATAAGTAAATAAGCAGGAAAATTTTAGATCTTCAATGAAACATCAACGATTCAATGAACATCAAGAGAAAAATAAACCAGAAAAGAAGCTGCCATATATAAAGGTTGACATGGACGGCTTCATTTGCTACTTCCCCTTCATTATTTTGTTTTGTTATACAGAAGTACATGAAAAAAACACCAGAACATGCAAAGGGAATCTAAAGAACCTGTGAATGAGGCCATTCTTTTTTCTCTCTCTCATGTAGGGAAGCGCCCCTCCTTTAGCCAAGCGACAGAAATGGGAACTAGAAAATAATTTTTCAGTTTAAAAGTAGTTTTTTTTTTTTCTCACAGAGAATAAAATATACTATTCCTTCTTGTCTATCACTGCAAGGAACTACTTTCCTACAGCTTCTAAGTCACGGGTTTACATTGGAATGTACAATATAATGAAATGGATGGAGTTTAGAATTCAGCAAAGGGTAGGAATGTTTCTACTCCCCTACATAAAAATTGTTTTTTCATTATATTACTTGACTAGGGGGATGGTCTTGGCTGTGGTGTACTGTTAAAATATAAAATAAGAAATAAAAGTAAATAAATAAATAAATTATAAAAATTTACTTCTCTTATCGGTTTAAATTTTTAAGATAAGTAGTGATTTCATATGATATCAAAGCAGGAGTCATAAGTTCGAACCCTAACTCTATATTATATCTCATTTAATTAAATATTCCAAATGTTTAACCATCTATTGAAAGAAAGTTTGACCCACAAGTGAGGGAAAATATTAAAATATAAAATAAATAATAAAATTTAATTCTTTTCATTAGTTTAAACTTTTAGAGTAAGTGGTAATTTCACATAAATACTGTATTTAACTGATCACTTACAAATTAGGATTTTATTGCACTAAACGGTTTCCTAGATTTTTCGTTTGAACAGGAAAACTTGAAGGTATCAAGTGGGAGAGAGACACTGCACGATATCAGAGACTTTTTGGCTATAGAAAAAACAGGCCTACCACATATAATTTTTGTGCTTACCATGTGAAGGTATTGAGTCTTGTTGGGTTAACTTTGTCTGTATATAACCTGTAGGTGTTTGAAATTTTGTTGCCACTGTATTTCTCAACAAGTGAAGAATTTTTTTCCCAATAAAAATTGGGTTAATGCATTTTCCTATATAAAAAAAAAAAAGTGGGAGAGAGATTCACAGACAAAGTGAGTTCTACAAAATAAATTGCTATCCATATAGATATTTTAAGCGGCAGTAATGCTAAATAAGAGCAATCAACGTGAATTGCTGAGGTCATGATGCCTTCATGGCATGCATTAGATGACCTTCCATTGATATTTGTTGAAGGAGAAATGTTGAATACTCAATCTAATTAGAGAGAAGTTTAGTTGTAGAATGTGTAATAGAATTTATTTTCATTCGAAACTAAAACTTGGTGTAATTAAGGTTCTTCACATCCTTCAAGAGAAAACTTAATATATAAGCTTTCTATCGAAGAATTGGAAAAACACACCTTAACTGGATTAAATCCATTACAAGACAAAAAAAAAAAAAAAATCTATCCCAACATTCAAACACACAACTCCTAAATCATTAAACATTACTCCTCAATCCAAAACGTCTTTACATATGGAACTTGAAACTTTTTTTAACTCAATACCTCATTATCATATGAGACCTACAACCTTTTCAACTTCTCATAAATATATCTAATCTCAATTTAATATCTAAACATATCTAAATTCATCTGAAGTGAACATCATAAAACTCACTTCACCATCTCAACTCATTAAAATTCATAAAAAACTAAACTCATCCACCATCTCAATTACTCTTAATCTGCATCCATCCATCCACCCACCTTTACAGTGAAATGCAGCCAAGGGGTGTGACTGGGGGGCCTATATATGGGCCACCAAATCCAGATACAGATTTTGGTTTTCTAGTCGTAGAAGAAATAATGATCTGTTTTCACTCTTTTGCCAGAAGTAAATATTGGCGGTGGTGCATCCTTCCCATCTCAAAAACCTGAAACATGAAAGTATGAAAAGCTTTGTCAGATGCTTTGAAACAATCAATCATAGCACACCCTTATCTAGTGCAGATCTCAATCCTAGTATTGCAAATCCTTTGTGATCTTGCATGAAAAAAACCACCTTTTAGCATTCATTTCCTTGATTTATGCGAGGAACATGAGCCCGGATGGACAAATAGTTTGGCTTCATTACCACTTGTTTGCCTTTAATTATATGTGTTGTATTGGTTATAAATAGTGTTTATTGGGGCACCCCCTTCCCTCTTTCTGTATGTATATTTTCAGTTTAAGAGTAATCATCTTCATAAAAAAATGAAAGTAACAATAAATAAAAAATAATAGCTCAGTTGTTCTTATTATAGAATCACTAGCTAGGAAAAAAAAAATCTGAACTATACTGACATGGTCACCTGCTTTTTAAAGGTAGAGAACCTGTGAGAGAGAATGAGAGCACAAAGAGCAGCTTTTATTTTAGTGACATGCTAATGTTAGTAAATTCTAGAGAGAGAGAGAGAGAGAGAGATTTAAACATCTTGAAAGAAGAGAGTGAAAACAGAAGGGGTGAGAAGAGCATTAGTTCATTATTTGGAAATGGCTTTCACAATGGATCAGAGCAGTGAAGAGATGGTGTTCTCAGTAGAGTCTCAGAAGTCAGTGCCAGCACCATTTCTGATAAAGACATACCAATTGGTGGATGACACTCGCACTGATCACATTGTGTCTTGGGCTGAAGATGAAACCACTTTTGTTGTGTGGAGGCCTCCTGAATTTGCTAGAGATCTCCTCCCTAACTACTTCAAGCACAACAATTTCTCCAGTTTTGTTCGCCAACTTAATACTTATGTGAGTATCCCAACCTCAACCTCTCTCTCTTTCTCTAAAAAACATGGTTTGAAATAGTTTTAGGGAGTTTAGAACAAATTAATGAGCTAGCTGCTAGTTCAAAGGTATCTATGCCACCATGCTTTTTTCAAGGATGTTTTGTTTCCCAATTCTGGGAATTCTATGATGAAAACTAGTCTGTCAATGTCTGTGTTCTAATGCTATTAAGCTGAGAGATGTAGAGAGCTGGATGTTACTTTTTCCCTTTTCAAGTTCAAATGTTGTTGATTAAAGTATTTTCTCACTAGATCTTAGAAACAAAGTCTCATATCAATTGTGTTTACTGTTTGGTTTATTTATATAATTCTAAGAACAGAACAAAGCCCTTGTTATGTTCTCTGGCCATTGATATGTAGTGTATATCAGAAGAGCATTCACAATATACGTATATAAAAGACATGACAATTGAAGATTCCTTAGTTTTTTTCTTTCAAATATTTCTACAATTTGAAAAAATATATATAAGCACAGCATGTGGACTCTACTGTTTTTAATGTGGTGAAGGTTCACAAATTGTGTGTTCCTCTTAATTGTAAGAAGTGATAGGCTCATAAAATTGTAGAGCATCTTGATATCCAAAAAGGAGATCTAAATTTGCTAATCACACCACAACATAAAACAGAATCTCTTCCAATTACATTCATCACGGTAGTTTTATTGAATATCTGTAAATCCCAAGTGTCCTGGTTGTTACCAAGGTATTCCTCCACCATAAGTGAGGGCAAACAATAAAATTGGGGTACCATTCTCTTCTCTAAAAAAATAACATTGATAGTTCAATGAGTGTCCATATACTTCCAAAACAAATCTTGAATGACTCTTGTCTCTGATTCTTCCTACTGGTATTGACTGCAGGGCTTCAAAAAGATTGCTTCAGATCGATGGGAATTTGCAAATGAGTACTTTAGAAAAGGTGCAAAGCACTTATTATCAGAGATCCACAGAAGAAAAAACCATCAACTCCATCACCAACACTACTACCACGATCATCAAGTGCACCAATTTTTCCAACCTTCGGGTGATCAGATTGGTAATTGGTTTGAATCTGATCCATTGCCATCTCCAAAACCGAATAGTGATATCCTCACAGCGCTTACCGAAGATAATCAAAGACTAAGGCAAAAAAACTTCATGCTCTTATCTGAACTTGCCCATATGAAGAATCTCTACAATGACATCATCTACTTCATTCAAAACCATGTAAAACCAGTACCCTATGATAAAAAAAGCAGTGACTCTTCTGTTCCAATGCTCATAGATTTGGATTCTTCAGGTCAGGTTCAGAGTTTTGTGGGTTTTCAAGGTTCTAAAAATGGCAGCATGGGTATGTCTTCGGTGACTAATTCAACAGAGGAAACAGATCATAGCACTGCTGCTGTCAAGCTCTTTGGGGTCCCTCTCAGTGGCAAGAAGAGATTGTATTCAGAAAAGGTTGATCATCAATCAGAAGTGGAGTTTGGGGTCTGAGATGTTTAATTAGCTTCTAATTTTTGTAGGCTCCTATCATTTCAGATTAAAAAAAAAAAAAAGGTTATGTACAGTTTAAGAATTGAATTTTAGTTCATGTTAAGAGCAGAAGGTCCACAAGTTTGGGATTTCCATTTTTTTCCCCAAGACAAAAGGAGGATGAACTTTGACATATTGAAACCTTAGTAATATTTTAATCCATCTTACATATTTGAGTAATGTTACATACAATTCTAGAGTATGTAAATGCCGTGTAATCATTCTAGATCTCGTATTTTACTCACTTTTTCAAAGCGATTACGCAGCGCTTGTCTGATCCTATAGGTTGGCTCAACCAAGAATTTACTTATTTAACAGATTATAAAACCTTCAATATGTAAAAAGGGTATAACCCTGATTTTTTTAGCATAAACCAGAAACTTTTATTCATAAATCAGAAACTACTATCTTTCTAATTAGAGACAATATCACTTACATCATTCGGACACTACTTCATCTAAATTGAGCTCTGAGTCAAGAGCGAGAGAATTTTTTGCCAATCCATGAGCAGGCTCATTAGCTTTTCTTCGAACGTGTTGAATTGACCATTCCAGATGACATAGTTCCAGCTTGATTTCCTCTACAATTTGACCATAGGTGGTCCATGATTCTTCATTTCTTTGGACAGCTTCCACAACCTTTAGGTAGTCCCCCCTCTAGTACCACATTGTAGCTTCCTATGATCTTGCAGAAATTAACAGTCTTCCAGAGGGCCACAACTTCAGCAACAGTGGAATCAGTAATACTTTGGATAGGGACACATATTGCAGCTAAAACTTCTCTTGCTGAATCTCTCGGCCGTTTGTTTTCGTAGATGAAATGGAATGAGATGAGTTGAAATAATAATTGAAAATTGAATAAAATATTATTATAATATATATTTTTAATATTATATTTATTTTAAGATTTGAAAAAGTTGAATTATTTATATAATTTTATGTGAGCATTGAAATAAATTATTAACAATCATATTATTTTTATTATTACTCCAACCCACATCTTTCTGTTCTATGTTTGGAGTGCTGCATCCAAATTCACTTTCAGTTTGTTCATTAATGGCTTTTCCCTTCTTGCAGTAGAAGCTGGTCTACTTGTAAAAAGAACAATACAGTACAAACTAAATTAAAACTTTCATTCCACTCATGGTCAGTACTTTTCTTTATATAAATGACTCTAATATCGTTTTTGCAATGTTAAAAGCAGAGTTGGGATATATATAGTCAGTCAATAACCAACTGAAAAACTGATTATTAGTTGCTCGAGTAGTACTATTATGCTGTCTCAATATTAAAAGCAAATTGCACTTTTTTTAACTTCTTTATTTAAAATTTTTTTTTAAACAATTTTAAAAATAAAAAATAAATACTAATACTCAGAGCACTCTCAATAGATCCTTTATTTTTTCTTTTAAAAAAATACTATTAAAAATTCACTTTTTTTATTTTACTTATTTACTTTTACATTTTGTCATCCATTAACTAATATGTATTTTTTTATAAATTATTTCAATATTCTTATTTTTATTTTTTTAAAATATTTTCCCGATATCCCATATCTTTTATAATTTACAATAACTTCCCAACCATCGAAACTCAACTGAACAACAAATCCAAACTATCGAAACCAACAACGAACAACGAGGGTCATCTATTTCTGAAAAATTAATTCCAGATTATGTAACTCAGTCTCGGCGACATCAAAACCCAACAGCATCGAAACTCAACCTTGGCGATTTTGTAACTCAACAATGAATGAAAGAATTAATTCCAAATTATTTCTAGTAAAATCCCAACCATTGAAATCCAAATGAACAAAAAATTCAAACGAACAACAAACCCTAGCTTGAAATATATTTTATTTACATGACTTTTTATCATCTTAAAATATTTTTTAAAAATATAAAAAAAAATCCTAATATTATTTAAAAACACTTATATAAAAATCATATAAAAAAAAAAGACAGATTGAAAAAATAAATAAAAATTTTAAAATAAAAATCTCTAACATTTTTCATAAAAAAATAAAATAAAAGGAGACGTCATAATAACATTATTCTTAAGCACTCAGCATTGTCAGTGGAAAAATGTAACATCATTTTCTTGACTTTTCAGCAAGATGCTAGGGGAATAAAAGATTTTGAGAGGGTGAAAAAATTAAAAAGGAATAGAGAAATCCAGAGGATTCCAGCTGAGAGGAATGGATATTGGGCAATCATGCGATGCATTGAGTTTGACGTTTTCATCATGGATTCATGTGGAATCTAATATATGTTCACTTTTGGGTTTGATTCTAAAAAGAAGAAAAGAGAGCACAGAAAAAGAGATCAAAGAGCAGCCAAAGGGCTTGAGAGGAGAGGTAAAGCGATCAATGAAGGAATAAAAACCAAAAAAATTGGCAAATGCCAAAGATTACTTTGGGATTGTAATTGGGTGCACTTTTTCTTTCCTCTTCTTTTTTCTTTTTTTGGTGCCTGATCGAGATTCTGCCCAAGTTCGTGGGCTAGTTTCAGTACCCAAAATTAGTAGTAAAATAAAAAATGACAACAAAATTCTTAAAATCTTTGGACCTCATTTGGTTATACACATTATTTTTAAGATTTAAAAAATTAAATGATTTATTATATTTTATATAAAAATTTTAAAATATTATAATAATTCGATGAAATAAAATAAAATAATTTAATACCCAAAGGGGCCTAATCTCATACTCGTTGAATATTGAAGGCAGCATCTAACTCAATGAACCACCTCTTCCGAGTCCACAAAGAAGCATTTCCTTTTTTTTAAGTCAATTAAAATCTCACTTAAGGTTTTGCTTGAATTTAAAAATAAAATAAGGGGAGATGAGTTTAAATAAATTTATTTTTTAATATTATTATTATTTAAAAATTTAAAAATTAAAAAAAATTATCTTAAAAATTAAATGATCCTTGTAAAATTTCTCTTTTCATCTTTCTCGCTCACAAAAATAATAAAAATAAATAAAAAGGTGCAAAAAGCCTCCTATTGTTACCGCTTGGATATAACAAGGGTCGTTGGGATATGCAATTGGACAGGATATCTCGTCATATCTCGTCTTAAATATAAATGTTAAAAATTAATTTTTTTTAATATAATCTTTTTTTTAATTATTATAATTTTTTCAAATTTTTATATAAAACACAAAAAATAATTTAATGTTTTCAAATTCTAAATAAAAATAATATTTTAATTTTAAAATATTTTTATTCATTTTTTTTTCTATAACTCCTAAAACTAAATAAATATCTTAATTTAATTAATTTATTATTATTTATAATTTATTATCTTATTTTACTATATCCAAATGACTCACCATGCCAAGAGTTGAAGTATAGTACTAAACTTTTCACGAGAAAGTTTTAAGTGACAAGCCGAATGTTACCATACACCTCACATGATTCGAAGATCAAAGATTAAAGTACAAAGATCACATAATTTTTTATAACCATGGAATTAATTTTTTTTTAAATCATGAATTGTCAAAATAAAGAGCCAAAGTGAGACAGCATAGGTAGGTTTGGATATTAGAATATTTTTAAGTATTTTTAGAATATTTTATTATTATTTATTACTTTATTATTAATTATTATTATTATTCTAATTTATTAATTTATTATTATTTTTTACATATTTTTTACTACTATTTTATTATTATTTTTTATTATAATTTATAACACTTTTTAATATCTAAACATAATCAAATTATATTATTATTTAAAACTAATTGCGCGTTAGACTCACGGGCCGACACCCTTTACCTATTGAGTTACTCTTTGAGTCGTCGCCGGTCTTAACTATCTAGCTATGTTTATGCTTTTCCATGTAGGTCTGTGTCTAATTTATTGAACCCATTACCTAATTATTTGTTTTGTATTGTTGCGCTGCACTTTCTCCCGTCAGATATTGTTGGAGCCCTCTATCCCTTCCTCTTGTATTCCTATTTTAATTTAATGAATTGTTGTCTAGGAAAAAAAAAAGTATTCATATAGTAATTATCTATTGAATTACTAAAAATAAAAAATAAAAATTATCTATTGAATTCTCACTTGTGTGTGGTTGTTGCAAACTGTTAAACTTTTACAAAAATGGTAAGCCCTTAAAATCTTTGAGTTGAGAGCATCGCAGATTAAAAGAAATTTAGATAATGAGATGAGATGAAATAAGATAATTTTATATGAAAGTCGAATAATATTTTAATAAAATATTATTTTTTTAATTTTTTCTATTATTTTAAGATTTTAAAAAATAAATTATTTATAATTTTTTTTTGTGTAAAAATTTAAAAAATTTATAATAATAAATTAAAATAAAATGAGATAAAATATTTTTACTATCCAAACATCAAACATGACCTTAAAACAATAATCTCACACTTAGCAAAACGATATTTGTAGTCCTTTACCAAAAAAAAAAAAACCAATATTGTAGTCTAAGGGTCAAGTCTCTTATATTCTTTTTGTTTTTTAATGAGAAAATTATAAAATTATATTAAAAAATTATTTCTTTTGATCTTAAAGTTTACTTTATTTTTTAAGATTTACGTAAAACTTCACATCTTATTATTATTTTTCGCAAAGTCTAATCAAGCAAAAAATAGACGCCTTAATGGATCAACCTAGGCTTGCCTACTCTGTAATGTCCAAGCCCACTAGGCACTATCCTGGACCACCGCCTTTCTCTCTGTTTTCTCTCACAGTTTGTAAACTGGTCCTTACCATTTTCCAATTTAAAATGTCAATTTCAGGCAATAATATTTACATCGACTTTGTTTTGTTTAGTAGTCCTTTATATTTACTACAAATGATACAAATTACTATTTCACAAAAATATAATTACAAAAAAATTTTAATTTTTACCTTATGTCAAAAATACAGTCAGCCACGGCAACTGAAAGGCAAATTAAATAAAGATAAAAAAAATTTATACAATCATAAATTGAGTAACCGTCGTATAATTATTTTGAAAAAAATTGATGAAACTTGTGGCCTTTACAGCTATTTTTCCAGATATCATATGCTAATGTCATGCCCTATTACTATGTGAAAATGAAATAAATTTTCCAAAAGAAAATGTATTTTCCTTCTCTCTTTTATTATACGGAAACGATTTTAAGGAGTTTAGGTGCGTAAATTCCGTGTATTTAAAAAAAAATATATATATATTTGATATTCACATTAAAAACTCACTTTTTATTAATAGATTATATTATTTTTCAAAATGAGCAAGTAGAGATTTGTATATTTTATAATTGTATCTAAAATTACTCTTTGTTATATGAATCTACGTGCAATTATTGTGCATTGGTTACATCCCTTACCATTTTTGCCATTAATATTGTATAAAACCTTGGAAGACTTGGGTTATAACTTATATTATATAAAAATCACCATATATGTACACGTTGCATACTGTAGAGCAGCTGACTTCAGAGTTTAAATGGGGGGTGATGGAGGAGATGCTTTTAAACTTTAGGAGACAAACATCAACCCAAAAGATTGCATCTTAGTGGGAATTTCAAACTAAACCTAAAAATATGCCTAAATACCCTATTGCCTCATTCCCAAAAGCATAGTCTCTGTCACTCCAAAACTATTTGCTCCACAATTCATGGCAGCAGCCTCAACAAATCAAAAGGAACAACCATTTATCCTAATGGAAAATGCTAAGGATCTCGACTCTCGACCGTGAATTTCGATAATAGGTCTCGATATATATATATTTTTACTTAATAATTAAGAAAGTATTTTTTATGTTATATATATATATATATTTTAAAAATAGTTACATTAAAAAAATACACTTGTCGAAAGAATTTATCCATTACTGTAATGCCACCCTTCTTCTAATTATAATATGACACCACGAGATACCATTAATTAATGACTAGTGAGAATCAAAAACTGTAGGGGAACCAATAACCAACCAACTTTATTTAGACACGTACCTTATTTTATCCTCACTAGATCTTCTCATCATTTCTCAATTAAAGTGATCATTTTAATCTTGATTATTATCTTATAAGAAATCATGACACGATTTTCTTTATTCACTGCAATTATTTTATAATTCTTCATCATAGATTTTGTATTTTAGTCACACATTTTAAATGGCCATCATTCAAGTGGTTGAATTATGAAGCCACTTGCAAATGTAATGAGAATTAAAAAACAAAAATAGCACTACTCTTGTTTTATTTAGGATTTTCAATTGAAGAGGACGATTTCAACAGGTTGTTGATAACTTGAGAGACAGGTAGTGACATATGAATTACAAAGAAATAATTAGTTGTTTTCAGAAAGGGATGCATGCCACGTGGCAATCTTGTCGTTATATGACTTCGCAGGTTTTTTTTTTATTTTTAATTTTGTATGGCAAATAGATTTTATTAAACTAAAATGGTGATACGAGATAAGGGAGAGAGGATCAAAATTTTAAATTCTATTTTGGTGACCGTTCTAGTGATTATTTTGGCTGAAGTACTAGAATGAAATATTTCGATATCGATTTATTTCGATGTGCCGTTTCGAGATTAATTATATATTATAA
This sequence comes from Platycarya strobilacea, assembly GCA_036898215.1. Taxonomy (NCBI): domain Eukaryota; kingdom Viridiplantae; phylum Streptophyta; class Magnoliopsida; order Fagales; family Juglandaceae; genus Platycarya; species Platycarya strobilacea. Next base: position 30,195,668 of record CM072550.1, read on the forward strand.
TAAATATTTATATATATATAAACTAATAACTAATAGAATAAAGACATATATATATATATAAGTGTGTATCATATATATGTGTATATATTAAAAGAATTAAAAATTTATAAAATGATTATAAGTTGAAAAAATACAAATTTGAGTTGAGATATAAAAATAAATAAATAGATAACATATTAAAAAAAATGATATTTAAAAAAAATAAGTATTTAAAATTACAAAGTATATAAATATATTTTATATTCTAGAATTAATTAAATACCATCTAAATTTAAATTTTTAAAAAAAATAATCATTCAAATACAAAAAGATTACAAAAATAATCTAAATTAGAATAGAGACCGGAACAGCCAAAATTTGACTAGAATGATCGGAACAGGCTGGAATTTGGACCGGAATAAAGAAGTATAGTAGATCGGTTGAAGCACCGGAACGGAACATTCCAACCGTTCCGACCGGAATGGAACGGAATTTAAAACTATGGTGAAGATTCTCAACAATTATTCCAAAACCAACAAACGACAATACATAAGAAATGGAAAAAGAAAATGCGGGATTATTTGGGACCAAAAGTTTGGTCCCTACCCATGTCCTACTAGAGAACACCATCTTATAAAAATATGGAAATAATATAGTCGTTGAAAAGCAAATCACAAGTCCACCACTAAAAGCGATAGAAACTCTGTAAAAAGTAAAAAGTGGGGCGGATGCAACGTTGTTGATTGTCTGGAGCAGGTTATTAAAGTTGACCATGAACCCTCGAACAAGATCACTGGTTATGAAAAGTATAAAGTAGGATAAACAGCAACTGTTTTCGATATACCAACAATGGCCCCACGTCGTTGACAGAGGCACGTGCAACCTACATGCCTCCTAAGACGAAGAAGCATATTCAGGCAATGACGAAACAGGGGCCTCCGACACTAAAAGTGCCACGCGTGACAATGATAGCCTTTCCGAAATGTGTCTACGTGAGGCCAACGCGCACGGCCTAAATCGTGAGTGTGGCCAATGTTCTAATCCAAACGGCGGTTCACCATCATAGATGAGAAGATCAGTGGAGGGAGGATCTGTTGGGATTGCACGTGGAGGTCAAAGGAGGCCAGTAAGCAAAAGATTGGAAGTGGTTGGCACTATAGAAGAAACTCTAGAAAAACTAACCAAAAAACTATCAAAAAAAATTGACTAAACATATCGACAAAATAGCAAAAAGGAAGAGGAGGAGGTGGGCCGCCCATCGAAGAAGGAGATTATTGGAGAGGCTGCCCGAAAATCATGGATCTAAAAGAGAGAAATAAGAGAGACGATCATATGAATTCAAATGATTTAAAATTTAGGGAGTGATTTGTAAAGGAATAAAAACTTAAAAACTGATTTTATGGTTAATCCCAATTTTTTTTTTTTTGCAATGTTTCAGTCCACGTGGCATCATGTTGTGTGGATAGCTGCATTCCAGCTGTGCCATTGGTTAAAAGTAGGTGGCCTGTTATATACGCTTCTATAAATCCGCCCACCCAAATCATATCAACAATGTTCCTTTAGGGCATCATAAAAAAGAATATGCCACATCGATGGCTTGGGTTTTGTAAACTCCATTCATTCATTTCTTAGTGTGCTGAAGTGTTAGCCTATTATTTATGGAATAATGTTACATTTAATCTAATCGTGAACTATTTAAATATTACATAATTCATTTTAGAAAAAGTAGAATCTATAAATAAAAAATTATTATTTTTTAATTTTATGTAGATATCATTTTTATTCATTTTTTTAAGTCAGTACTTACACAACGCTTACACATTCTATAATTATAAATATTATTTCTCATAGAATAATTCTATTTGTCATCTACACAAACCACTCACTTTACTAATTTTATTTTATTTTTTCATTTTTCTATAATAAACATGTGATGTATAAATGATAAGTAAAACAATTCTATTAGTTCAATAATAATAAATTTAAATTTAAATAAAAAATAAAAAAATAATTTTAAATATATAAAATATATAATATAGGATGATAATAACATTCTTGATAAATTCATAAATAGGGAGCAATTTTTTGTCGCATTGCTCTCCTTTACAAGCCACGTAGTCCACTATAATTACTGACCAATAGAAGGACACTTATGGAGGTGCAAAGTTTGAGGGGCTCCAATCTAAAACTTTCAACCCAAAAGATTGGTTGGGGTATTTATAGATTCAAGATTATATATTGGTGTAAGAAAGTGTTGGAGTTTAATGCAGAATGTTTTGATGTCAGCCATCCATATTTGCTGCAACAAAAGGCAGAAAAGCTGTATAGAAGTCACTAGATATTGTACTTATTTAAAGTAATATGACACATACAAACAAATTTTGAAAAGAAAAGGCAAAATAATAATAATAATAATAATTGCGATTTGAAACAAAAAGGAATGGTGGTCGATCGAACTTGGGCTTCCTTCCTTTAATTTATGCGCTTTTTCATCTTGTTTTTATCTTCTTTCTTCTTCATTTTCCATATTTAGATTAAAAAAAAATACTTTTTTTTGTATATAATTTTAAAATGTATAAATTTCAAGACATACTATTATATACATTATTCTATTTGAGAATGATAATTATAATTCATATGAGAATTACTACAAATATAAATAGATTATATAAAAATAAATTTATAAACTAACATATTTTCATAAAATTTATTAAATTTATTTTATAATAAAGTTTGATGTATTATAGCGAGTCATGCCATTTTATGAATTTCCTTGTGTAATCCATAATTTATAGCTTAATTATATTCCTTTATTGACTTGCTCGTACTGTTAAGAAGCAAAACAATTACTCTTGAACAGCTCATGAAATGATGCATAAAACGTCGAATTGAACCAAATGTAAAATGGAATGAATTAAATTAAAAACCTTTAGGTTTACATGAATTAATGAGCAACGACCTTACTTCAACATGAGTTAATGAACATATATATGATTTATAGCGAATAGAATATGCTTGGGACTATAAAAGAAAAATCACATTTAGTAGAATTAATATTTCCTAAATTCCTTTCATAATTGGTTGAGAGTAAGCTTATAATATCTTACTGTTCTCCAATCCTTTTTCTTTTAAGAAAAAAGATGAATAATCTATCAAGTCAGAGTATAGAGTAAATTTAATAAAATATTTATAGAACATAATTTGATTTAGAAGATAAATTATAAAACCCATATTTTACTATTTAAATAAAGAAATAATATTTACAATCACGAAATAAATTGTACCGTGTATTATTTAAAAAAAAAAAATAAGTAAATATGAGATTTACATAAAAAAATTTAATTTTTTATTTATAAATTTAATTTTTTTAAATATATATAATACTTACATAATTCATAATTATATCTAACATTACTCATTCAAATAATATAATGATATACTCTTAATAATAACTTAATTTTAAGATCATGAGATCGATTAGGCTAAAACGCATTGAGGAAAGAAAACTTAAATATGTTTTCGAGTCAACATCCTGCATAGGGGGACAATGCGACAATTATTTTGGCTGATGAAACGACAAGCGACGACGAAGAAGTAGAGCAAATGGAAAATAAGAAAGAAGTGGAAGATAACAGGGAACCCACTGCCATCGCCAGCTTTCTGATTTAAATGAATGAGATTTGGGGACACTTTAGACAATTAATCAACTTGCAGTTATTGTTATAGTAGTGGCAATGCTATGTTCATAAATATGGACTGCAAAAAAAAAAAAAAAAAATTCTTGTTATAGTAGTAGTAGACTAGTAGTAATCATCCTTAATCGGCCTCTCACTTAATTCTCTGCTGTATTGATGTTAAAATCATGTTATACCCCTTTAATGAGATGTCCCAATAATTGAATGTGCTTCGAGAATTATTGGTCTGTTTTGTAGTGGGAAGATCATATGATATTTTGTCTTATTATATATGAAAAGATTTATTCATCGTATTTTTTTTTAATTATTTTATAGCATGATATTAGATAATAAATTTATAAATAAAATATAATAAATAATTTTCAATTATCCCATCTGATCTTACGTAATAAAATGACGAGAATTAGATTAATAAGTAAATAAGTAGCATTACTCATTATAAAATATCGTGTTATTTAATGATATGACGTAATATAATAAGATTAAAATACCATAAATCCATATTTAAAAAATATGTAATAACTAAAGTTTGTCTAAAATCTTGTAGCCTTGGTCCTTCAAGTTCCAATGCTCATAGCCTCATTGTATACAATCTAGAAAGAATTAAAATGGATGAATTTTATTGTTATAATTTTTTATTTTTATATAACTTCAAATAATAATTTATTAACAATAAATAATAAATAATTTTTTATAATAAATATAAATTCATTCATATAAAATGAAACATTAATACATAACTCAGTTATATTGCTGCATCTAATAAAACTCGAGACATAAATAAATCAAGACATTGACGCCATCATTGAATAATGAATTGCATCTTCCACTAGCCTAGCGTGACGGCCCTGTCTTCTTCCAACACGAAGCAAACATTAAGGGATCCATAATTGTGAGATTTTCAGTAATAAATAAATAGTCACATTTCATAATTAAGCCACGTATATATACATCAAAATAGTGGGATTACCATGCCTTTTCAATTTGTTTGCTTGTTGTGCTTTTAGTGTAATTTGTATTTTATTTTATTTTTATTTCAAACATTTTTAAAAAAATATGTTTAAACATTTTAAAGAATTATAAAGAAAATACTAATACAGTAATAATTAATTCCTTAACTATTAAGTAAAATAAATAAATAAATACCTGAACGACCAAAATGAGTGGATAAAATAAGATGGTATAATAGCATTTTCCATATCAAAATCCAATTCCCTAACCCTAATTCTAGCATATGCAATAATGCAGAATGTTTAAATATAGCCCATCAAAATCCAATTTAACCTTATATAAATAATTTTTTGATTGTAAAATATTGCATCATAATATAATAAAAATATAATAATTCTAAAAGGAAAACTTGTAGCATGATTGTAACTTTTGTTGGCAACTTACACTTGAAAAAAAAAACTGGAGATGAATGATGGAATTGACAGAGAGAGAGAGTTTGGTTTGTGACATATTGTATCAAGAAAATAAAAATCTTCAATAATACTTCACTCTTTTTTTATATTATTTCTCAAAGAAAAATCTCTCTCTCTAATCTCTATCCCTCTTTGTTGTCACTTATCACATGTTCTTGTTGCTTTCATGGTAAGTTGGCACTTGATAGGAACTGCCAAAGTCCTATCCTTTTCAGCATAAAAGCTAAGCATGTTGCCTTTGGTGTCAAGAGATTGTCAATTCAATATCAAAGCAATAGAGATGCAAACTCTGGAAAAAAATGGTTTGGAAATTGTAATTAGGAGGAAAAAAGAGCAAAGTTTATAGACATTTTTCGTATTTAAATACTATCAATCTTTTTGCCAAATAATATCTCCCCTTCTCGTTAGTTGAATTTTCGAGATCGGATCTCGTAACTCTTAGCTTGTTTAGGTAATAAGATGATCGAGATGATTTTAGATAAAAATTGAATTAAGTTTTATTTTTTAATATTATTATTATTTTAAAATTTAAAAAAGTTAAATTGTTTATTGTATTTTGTGTTAGAATATGAGAAAACTATAATTATAAAATGAGATGATATAAATTTAGAAGATTTCTCAATCCAAACAGGATTTTAACGTACAATGATAATGATAGAGCTTCTATCTAACCCTACTTTATCTTTCAAAAATAATAAAAAAAAACAAACAAACCCAACTTTAATACAATTAATGGAGTTCCATAATTATTTTAATTTCATTTTAATTCAAAATAAAATGTCACAGAATTTGACCTGGACTGGTGCAAAATATAATAAAAATGTGACATACGTGATTGTTGACATTAATAATTTATCGATTTTAATAATGAAGGACCCTTTCCTCTAGGTTTGACGTATAAATTAGATATGCTTTCAACAGCAAGATATTACCCATTTAAAACCAAAATCATTTATATTTGATTAAAAATTTCAACCGTGACAGTTTCTTAAAGCATGTTCATATATGAAAGCAATTATTTTATTTTATTTTTTATTTTTTTAGGAGAGGCGAGGCCAACCAACGTAGCAATCCTCTCTAAACGTGATCATAGTAATTTCTCTCCATCATAGAATGTTCAATTTGAGGCATTGCTACTGCTTAAATGACAAGTTCGTCACCACAAGTGATTTCAACTTATGCCTTAATTCATGAAATACAAACTCATACTAATTAAGTTATCAGCGTAATAGTCATGTGAAAGCAATCTAATGGTAAGATTATATTCCCCCAAAAAAGATTAGAAGACAAAGACAGGTTCAACTAGAAAAAAAAAAAAAAAAATATGTAGTTGGTTTCATGTTGGGAGAGAATGGCTTGGATCTAAGTAGCCGAACCATTTTATTATTTAGTTTGAAAATTAAAATTCAACCTTTTAATAATTCCTTGACCAAAGCATCAATATATTTTATTTTGGCCTAATTAATTGTATGGTTTTATACATATAAATATGTTATGATTGTCTAGAAATAGTCTTATTTGTTTTTGTAAATGAATTGAGGTAAAAGTTGAAATTTGAATAAAATATTATCAAAATATATTTTTTAATATTATTTTTTAAAATTAAAAAAATTAAATTATTCATTATATTTTATATGAAAAATTAAAAATTTTATAATAATTAGATAATATAAAATGAGATTAAAATAAGAACTTCTGTAAAAATTAAAGGTCGAGAAAATCACAAAGTTTCTAACTAATTATTGTATGGCAATTAAAATCACGAAGAGAGGTCCATTATTTAATTTTTTTAAAGCACTGATATTAGATTGACTAAAAATATTTTAAAGATAACTTTGAATTTATTGTTTAGTTCTTCAAAATAAGAGTACTTTTATTTATTTATTTTTTAATTTTTTCTTCCCACTATTTATCTAATTTGACCAAATTTTTTTAATATGTACTGGCATTAGTCAATCTAATGCGAGTACTCTTGTACATTCATGTATAGATTAATGATTAAGAAAATATTATTTAATAATATTTAAAAAAAAATTATTTTTTAAAAAACATTTAAGAATATTAAAAAAAATTATGTAAAAAAACGAAAAATATAAAAACAAAAATGCACTGACAGTGCATAAAACGTAGCATCACCCATTTATTAATCATTCAAAATGACTGGAAAAGTATATTTGGACCAATTACAAATATTAGAAAATCTAAAGTAGAGCTCATTTAATTTAATGTAATTTTATTTTTTAGGTGGTAAATACCATCTCATTTGTTCTGGAGAACCCTTCAATTTTTATTTATTTATTATTTATTTTTAATTTTATGATTTTCTGGTGTTGCTTATGGGCGGTCACAGCCTTTGGATATCTCACGGAAACAGTAAACACCAATAAATTCTCTCCCCACCCCTTTTTTATCTTTCCTGAGCCAATAATATCTCTTGTTCCTTTTATTGTATATTCAACTAACGGCTACCCTGTCTGGTTAAACGTTATTTTCTCCAAATTGTGAGATTTGCTATGGATTTTGCTGGGGGAATCAGAACAATAGTGTTTGCGTCCACACAAATGAACCCTCGAAAAGTATGTTCAACCAGAACCGCGCATTTCAGTAGTATAAATGTACAGTTTGTTTTCCCTCCCTACATTTGTTCATGACCTGTTTGATATTCTGCCTTGCTGAAGGGAAAGAGAGAGATATTGAAAGGTCTGCTGGTGGAGGAGGATTTGGTGAGTTGTGATGAAGAATCTGTTGGACTGAAGTGAGAGGGACCCCACACTTCACGTCCATCATCGTCTTCATCAACTTCTCTTCCTTCTTACCACCACCATCAACACCACAAGATCCTATTATCTTTGTTTCTTGTGTCTTTTCCATTAGTTTTTACAGATTTTGAGGGTGCACCTAATTGTGCTTCAAATCCAAACTTATTCCCAGATCTTTTTTCCACCTTATTATTCTCAAAAAAGATTTATCAGTAGACTTCAAAGATTTTGGGGATATGGATCTTTGTATGTAGACTTATCTTGGGGTTCAAAGTTTTCCCGGTGTCAGCAAAAATCTATATCAGATCTGAGTGCCCCCACCTTCGTTAGCTTCCTGAATTCATCCAATACTGTCCCCCCTCCCAATTTACTCTTTGTATGACACCTGCTGAGCTTGTCTGTACGGTCGGCTTCCTTACTTGAAGGGCCATTTTTCTAAAGCAAAAAGAGGGAGAAGAAGCTCTTAGCTTCTTCGGTTTTTTAGATTGGATTGGCTAAGCTGACTTTTCACCAAAGTTATTTCCTTTGAGGTGTCTCTTTAGTTGCCCATCTTCTGTTCTGATTAAACTTTGACAGGGAGGCCCACCTTTGGGTTTGGTGGGCTTTCTTTCAAGCACTAAAAACCCATATGTGCTGAAAGTGATAGGGAGATCCTTCTTTGCTTGTTTATGTTAAGGTGGTTGAGGAAGAACTGAAACAAAAATTCAATTTCCTCATTATTGTACCATTGCTTTTAAAAGTCGATTGGTTCTTCCTTTGGTATTGCCATATTCATTGGTGAGCAACCCGTTTTTTACCCTAAATAGTTGTACCCTTTTCTAATGCTACTTTACTTATTGATCAGTTGCTTCCCCTTCATGCTCTTTATAAAGTCCCTCCCTCTCAAACCGCTCCCACCACCATGGGCTAATAATATGAAATTATCGTTCCTCTGGTTTTGGAAAAGCTTATCATTGTTTCACATATCTGAATTGATAAGGGATACGCTGTCAAGTTGCTATCTTACTCTAGTTCCCTACAATATGTCTCTAATGAAGAAGAGTCCAAGTTCTAAAGTAGAGAATGTTGAGGAGACCGGAGAGATGTCGGTGTTGGACTTGCCAGAATTGGCCTTGGAATGCATTCTTGAGAAGCTACCGCCTGCTGCACTTTGTAGCACGGCTGCTGTTTGTAGCTCTTTGAGGGAGAGATGTATGAGTGACCACCTTTGGGAGAAGCACATGAAACAGAAGTGGGATAGAATTATCGGTCCAGCTGCATACAGGGAGTGGCAACGGTATATTGCTTGGAACATGGATTCTAACAGTCTAAAGCAAGGAAAGCAAAGGGGCCTCATGAGGTTTCTATCTCATAGTTGGCCTTTCTCATGGTTTAGATGGAGCATTGACAATGGTAGCAAGCAAAGGAGTTCTTTGCTGGTTGATAAAATCATGGGCTGGTATCTTGCCCTTGAGACTGGCAGGTTCTGGTTTCCTGCCCAGGTCTATAACCGCGAGGTACTGAATGTACTAATGTGAATTCTTCTACAGATAAGCTTCTTTTAGCTTCAACTTTATATTTGCTTGTTAGTTTTATTAACCAATTAAGCTGTTTTGTAGAATGGCCATGTTGGGTTCATGTTGTCATGTTATGATGCTGAGGTTAGCTATGATTGCCGCACTAACACCTTCGAAGCCAGGTAATTGGACAGATAGCCTTCTTAGAACATAACTTTGAATGAGTTTAGGTTTTTATTTTTTATTTCTTCATATCTTACTCGGGATATTTTAATTAATAGCTTTTGTTTGAAAAAAAAAAGTTAGGCTTTTTTAATGAAGAATTGAGAGATGATGATGTATGGTTATTTGATTTGGATGAATATCTTTCCATTGCAGGTATCCACCTCATGGAAGAAGAGCTGTTTCTATTGAGAATGGTGTGCCATGGGAAAGGCTAAGAGCACCACCTGTTGACACTGCTCCACACGACCTCCATATCTCTGACTGTTTAAATGAGTTACGCCCTGGAAATCATATTGAGATTCAGTGGAGAAGAAATAAAGAGTTCCCTTATGGTTCGTTCCTTGCAGAGATTTCTTGCAATGAATGTCGATTTCAGTTTTATCTAAATCAATATTGGGTCTCTACTCGTTTTGATTTCTAGATTATTTTTCTTTGTTTCATTTGTTCTTTTATTACATGATTTGGGTTGCTAGAAGATGGATAAGAGGAATTCATTTGAAGAAACTTCAAGAAAGAACGAATACTTTTTTATTTTTGCTAGATAAGAATGAATACAATGATGAGAAAGACAAACTGACATGTCTGTTACTGGTTTTTGAAAGAGAGGGAGGGGGAGGGAGAAGTAAAACTTTATTCCTCTAAAAAACATAAAATTTATTCAAGCTTGATTGATTTTTATTTTTATTTTTATTTTTATTTTTAAAATTTTCAAGTTGCCACAAAATATAAGCTCGATCACCTTATTCATCCCTAAAACTGGTCACATGATTCACACCTAATACTTGCACTGTCAATCTAAGTCATTTTGGAAAGTTTCATTGTGGGAAATAAACTTTTATCAATAAGAGCCTGGACGTAGCTAAAGTTTTATTTAGACTATCTATTCTTTGAATTCAACTACCATGTCTAAAGTCTACTATACGATCTTTTGTTAATGATAATCACACCATCATTTGCAGGTTGGTGGTATGGTGTAGTAGGTCACTTGGAATCATGTGATAGAAATGAGAATCACTGCTGTTGTCATAATAGTGGTATGTAAATCTCATCTTTTTTCCTTGCATCTAGAACTTTACACTTTATAATACTGATTTGGACATAAATGAAAAAGGAGGTGGGGAGGGATTGGACTGGGGCTGATTCCAAGTTTTTCTGTGTTTCTGTATGATAGTTGGGCAGAGTTCAATTGATCCCCTTTAAGTTAACTTATCAAAAGAAAAGAAAAAAAGTTGGACAGTGGATATTTTAGCATACAAAGTTTCCCTTCTTATTGTAATTGTCTTGAAGAGAAAATACGTGTAGTATAAAAAGAAAAAGATGGGGTGTTAAAAATGCAAATATTTAGAATAGATCTTTAATAATTATCTTGCAAGAGGCCTATAGCATCTCTAAAAATGTGGATGGCATGAATGTGAGGTTTACTTTCACATAACACGCCAGTTTTAGCAAAGTCCCTTTCTTAAAATCCCGTTTTTTAATTGTGGACCGCCATTTATGATATTTGTTGGTCCCCAAGACATATCTTTGTCAGCATGTCATAGTTTCCACAAACATTGTGATAACTTCTGTCTCAGTGGAATACCAAACCACACTGACAGAAACACAATGTTTCCAGTACGCTGTGTTTTGCCTAGTAGTTTTTAGTTTTTTTTTTGTTATGAGGGATATTATGGTGGAAATTAGGGGAGGTTTAAATAGTATTGACATGAAATGAAATAAAATGAAAGTTGAATAAAATATTATTATAATTTTATCTTTAATATTAATTTTGTTTTAGAAGTTAAAAAAGTTGAATTGTTTTATGGTATTTTGTGTGGAAGTTTGGGAAAGCTATTATGATTAGGTGAGATAAGATCATTTGAGTTGAGAGGCGGCTACTTTTGGCAAGCATGATATTCTCAAATATTCTCATAATATTCTACTACTATTCATTACTTTATTATTATTTTTTACTTACTTTTTATAATTATTTAAATTCATTACTTTATTATTACTTTTTACTTACTTTTTATAATTATTTAATATTTTATTATTACTTCTCATTACCATTCACGACTCTTCTGAGAACTTTTTCATTACTTTTTTGTCTTGTTGACAATCAAAAGATGCAATTTGGCATAGTTGCACCTCGGAGTGACATACATCTAACATTCATTTCACGAGAAATTTCTGTCCTTTCCATGGTCACAGCTAAATAAATAATAATCATTACCTTTCAAATAATAATAATATTAATAATAATAATAATAATTGTTAAGAAAATAAAAGCATAATAACAAAACAGTTTCTGCTTGTGACTTGCCACTTGACACAGTTCTGTAGTCTTTTGTGTCAAAACAAATAAGTTTACTTCAAGCAGGTAAAATATTTTCTGGCATGTGAGCAAGTACTGAAACCATTTTGTACCTGACTTCTGATACAAGCTGGGTTTTATATATAATTGATATCAATTTTTAATTCTTTTAACCCCAGAAGCTTTTTTCTAAGTATGATTTGATTCCATGATTAGGCATGTCAAACCTTTTCTTAAAGCCAAGTGATAAGTTGTGCTTTATTTTTTTTTCTCAGTTAACCTTTACTAATGAATATCCATAATATGGATACATCAAATAAATAGTATACAGAACAAACCAAAAAAAAAAAAAAAAAGGCAAAAAGAAAAGAATATTGGTATCAGCGAGTCCTGTGGGGTAATCTGGATGCTAATTTTAAGCCTTCAATTCTGCCACAGACACTGTAGTGCTGGAATTCAATCATTACACCACTGATTCGCGGTGGAGATGCACAACCATCAACAGGAAAGACCACAGGGAAGAGGGAAATGAAGCAGATGGATTTTATGGAGGAATCAGAAAGCTTAAGAACAAGGAGGAGATTTCCACATGGAAGCAGCTTTGGCCAACTGAAGTCTTGGAGTAGCATACATTATATATCAAAAGGGGCTAGCAAACATCACCATCTGCAAACATAGGCGAATATCACCTGACTTTTCACTTTGCAAAAGTGGATTTCAGAAGTTGGAAAATCTGCTACTTATTCAGTCGCATGGATGTTGGAGGCATGCTCCCTTTCTTCCCCCTTTTGCTATTACATATTTTTTTTCATGATAGATATCAGGATGTTCTTACTTATCAAAAAAGATATCAGGATGTTCTTGTAATGCCAATCATGAAAATTTCCTCCCATTTAGGCCAAATTGATGTACAAAAGTACCCCAACAATATGCTGTAATAAGAAGTTTTGGTTGAGATAGCAATAGAAGAATTATAGCTTTGAGATCATACATCATCCCTTTCTCGGGGTTTCAGGTTTGTCTATTATTTACCGTCAATCAAATGGAGGATTGTTAGCATCTTTATTGAACATCAAAGAATGAACACTAACTTGTATCTAGGTATCAATAGTTTTTTGCCCCAGATTTTAGCACAACCTCCTTAACTTGGAGTGCTTTTTTGTTTTTGGGTTTCAAAGTCACATATATTTTTATTTTTTGGGTTCTAAAATCAGAGCATGCTTATCCGTTTACCGACATCTATATAATATAGAAACGTATTTTGTGAGGAGTTTCATAATATACATGACGTTACTCTTTTTTCTTAAGAAAAATTTATTTGCAAGTCTATTTTTTGACACACCAAACCTACTATTTAAATAGAAAAAAAAAATTATAATATTTGAATTCGAAAAATGATATTTACAATTATGCAAGAGTCATGCCATTTTTTTTTTTTTTTTGAAAAGGTGAGAACATACCTGATCTACATGATAAAAAATTAAATTTTTAATAATAAATCTTACTCTGATACATAGAAATTATGTAATATTTGCGTACTCTAAGACTATATCTACGGTAACTCAAACCATCACAACCTTAATTACTGCTACTCCAAAACTTCCATGGCAGCCCATTGCTCAATTCTACTTCGTGCTTCTCCTCTCACAAGGGCCCAAAGATGGGCAATATTCTGAAAGAGATGCCAAGCTGATACTGTGCATCTAGTCCGGATAAAATTCCGGTCCGATTTAGAATCTTCATATGATCATATCCAGATGCAAGCGGGCTGATGTCCAGTCTGAATTAATAAATATGGAAAAAAAATGATGGGCAAGTCGCTGTGTGTGTTTTTTTTTTTTTTTTTTTATGGGCATACAATCTGCAAACATTTTAATTTTTCTTAGCTTTGTCTAATTATTAATACAAAGAGAGTGGTGATACTCCTACAATCATTTTTACAATATTTTTATAATTTATAATATATTTAAATTTTTTAAATTTTTTAAATTTTTTTATCATTTTCTTTTAAGTATTTTTTAAATATTTTTTAATCATTAAAAAAATTTTAAAAAATTAATATTCATATTCTTAATCATCAAATAAAATTAAAAAAAGTTGTAAAAGAGTCGTAAATGAAAGTACAAGTATTATTTCTCATACAAAGATCCAGTCTGAATCTAGAAATGGATAATAGCTTTGTCTAATTATTAATACAAAGATTCATTAGTATGGATACTAATAATATATACTCTCTAAAGTTCGATAACAGAGCACAAGCCGAGTACAATAGTAAGCAATATTGATCTAGAGGAGACCAAGCGAGCGTGCAATATGTTTTCTTGAAGATGGTCGCTAATAACGGATAGTGAGCATTGACAATATGACAGAACTCTTTCAAAAATCACACAAAAAAAATTACGCAAGAGAGCTTAACAAGTCTAGATGAGCCCAAAAATCATGCCTTAACATGTCCGGAGAGCCCAATGAGGTTAGTGGTAAGCCCTTAGGTCCACCAGCAGCGAGCGCCCAGCACGCTCAACGCTCATCCAATAGGCACCAGGTGCATGCCAGCAAAGATTTTAAGCAATATTTCTCAACAAGTGAAGATTTTTTTTCCCAATAAAGATTGGGTTAATGCATTTTCCTATAAAAAAAAAAAAAGTGAGACAGATATGCAGACAAAGTTAGTTCTACAAAATAAATTGCTATCCGTATAGATATTTTAAGCAAATGCTAAATAAGAGCAATCAACATGAATTGCTGAGGTCATGATGCCTTTATGGCATGCATATGATGACCTTCCATTGATATTTGTTCAAGGAGAAATGTTGAATACTCAATCTAATTAGAGAGAAGTTTAGTTGTAGAATGTGTAATAGAATTTATTTTCATTCAAAACTAAAACTTAGTGTAATTAAGGTTCTTCACATCCTTCAATAGAAAACTTAATATATAAGCTTTCTATCGAAGAATTGGAAAAACAACCCTTAACTGGTTTAAATCCATTAAAAGACAAAAAAAAAATGTTAAAAATAAGGATGATGAGGTGGGTTCTCATGATTAGGCAATATAGAGAGGCTCATCGAAATACATCATACAAATTAAATAAGCTCATGTACACTTCAAAAATTTTCTAACTCCTAGGAAACTTAGATACTGTATGCTGAACTTCTTTGAAGCAATGAGTTGAAGACTAGTGATCTTTATATAAGAATTGTGATCTTCATGTTTGGAACAAAAATTATGAAGTTTTATTTGTATTTTTTTCGTCTCTTTGGTTTGAATCTATATTTTGAACTCTGGAAGACCGAATCAAATCAAACTAACAGAAACTCGAGAAAAAGGAGGAGGGGGGAGAGGGGGGGGGGGTTTATATAATCTTTGATTCTTAGTTGAGTTCTGTTTTAGATCTATCCCAACATTTAAATACAAACTTCCAAGTCATTAAACATTACTCCTCAGCCCAAAACGTCGTGAGATCTAAAACTTTTTTCAACTCAATACCTCATTATCATGTGAAACTCACAACCTTTTCAACTTTTTATAAATATATATAAATTCATTTTAACTTCTAAATATATTTAAATTCATCTTAAATAGATATCATAAAACTCACTCCACTATCACAACTCATTAAAATTTATAAAGAACTAAACTCATCCACCATCTCAATTACTCTTGATATGCATCCATCCATCCATCCATCCACCCACCTTTACGGTGAAATGCAGCCAAGGGGGTGTGACTGGGGGGCCTATAAATGGCCACCATATCCAGAGACAGATTTTGGTTTTCTAGTCGTAGAAGAAATAATTATCTGTTTTCACTCTTTTTCCAGAAGTAATATTGGCGGTGGTGCTTACTTCCCATCTCAAAAACCTGAAACGTGAAAGTATGAAAAGCTTTTTCAGATTGCTTTGAGACAATCAATCATGGCACACCCTTATCTAGTGCAGATCTCAATCCTAGTATTGCAAATCCTTTGTGATCTTGCATTAAAAAAACCACCTTTTAGCATTCATTTCCTTGATTTATGCGAGGAACATGAGCCCGGATGGACAAATAGTTTGGCTTCATTTCCACTTATTTGCCTTCAACTATATGTGTTGTATTGGTTATAAATAGTGTTTTATTGGGGCACCCCCTTCCCTCTTTCTGTATGTATATTTTCAGTTTAAGAGTAATCATCTTCATAAAAAAATGAAAGTAACAATAAATAAAAAAATAATAGCTCAGTTGTTCTTATTATAGGAAAAAAAAATCTGAACCATACTGACATGGTCACTTGCTTTTTAAAGGCGGAGAACCTGTGAGAGAGAATGAGAGCACAAAGAGCAGCTTTTATTTTAGTGACATGCTCATCTTAGTAAATTATAGAGAGAGAGAGAGAGAGAGAGAGAGAGAGAGATTTAAACATCTTGAAAGAAGAGAGTGAAAACAGAAGGGTTGAGAAGAGCATTAGTTCATTATTTGGAAATGGCTTTCACAATGGATCAGAGCAGTGAAGAGATGGTGTTCTCAGTAGAGTCTCAGAAGTCAGTGCCAGCACCATTTCTGATAAAGACATACCAATTGGTGGATGACACTCGCACTGATCACATTGTGTCTTGGGCTGAAGATGAAACCACTTTTGTTGTGTGGAGGCCTCCTGAATTTGCTAGAGATCTCCCTAACTACTTCAAGCACAACAATTTCTCCAGTTTTGTTCGCCAACTCAATACTTATGTGAGTACCCCAACCTCATCCTCTCTCTCTCTCTCTCTCTAAAAAACATGGTTTGAAATAGTTTTAGGGAGTTTAGAGCAAATTAATGAGCTAGCTGCTAGTTCAAAGGTATCTATGCCACCATGCTTTTTTCAAGGATGTTTTGTTTCCAAATTCTGGGAATTCTATGATGAAAACTAGTCTGTCAATGTGTGTGTTCTAATGATATTAATCTGAGAGATGTAGAGAGCTGTATGTTACTTTCCTTTTTTAAGTTCAAATGTTGTTAATTAAAGTATTTTCTCACTAGATCTTAGAAACAAAGTCTCATATCAATTGTGTTTACTGTTTGGTTTATTTATATAATTCTAAGAACAGAACAAAGCCCTTGTTACGTTCTCTGGCTATTGATATGTAGTGTATATCAGAAGAGCATTCACAATATACGAATATAAAAGACATGACAAGTGAAGATTCCTTAGTTTTTTTCTTTCAAATATTTCTACGATTTGAAAAAATATATATATAAACACAGCATGTGGACTCTACTGTTTTTAATGTGGTGAAGGTTCACAAATTGTGTGTTCCTCTTAATTGTAAGAAGTGATAGGCTCATAAAATTGTAGAGCATCTTGATATCCAAAATGGAGATCTAAATTTGCTAATCACACCACAACACAAAACAGAATCTCTTCTCATTAAACATTCATCACAGTAGTTTTATTGAATATCTGTAAATCTCAAGTTTACCGATTCTTACAACGGTATTTTTCTGTCGTAAGTGAAGGCAAATAATAAAAATGGACTACCGTCACGATAGTTCAATAAGTTTCCATATACTTCCAAAACAAATCTTGAATGACTCTGTCTCTGATTCTTCCTAATGGTATTGACTGCAGGGCTTCAAAAAGATAGCTTCAGATCGATGGGAATTTGCAAATGAGTACTTTAGAAAAGGTGCAAAGCACTTATTATCAGAGATCCATCCACAGAAGAAAAAGCCCTCAGCTCCATCACCAACACTACCACCATGATCATCAATCAGGCCAATTTTTCCAACCTTCAGGTGATCAGATTGGTAATTGGTTTGAATCTGATCCATTGCCATCTCCAAAACCGAATACCGATATCCTCACAGTGCTTACTGAAGATAATCAAAGACTAAGGAAAAAAAACTTCATGCTCTTATCTGAACTTGCCCACATGAAGAATCTCTACAATGACATCATCTACTTCATTCAAAACCATGTAAAACCAGTACCCTATGATAAAAAAAGTAGTGATTCTTCTGTTCCAATGCTCATAGATTTGGATTCTTCATGTCAGATTCAGAGTTTTGTGGGTTTTCAAGGTTCTAAAAATGGCAGCATGGGTATGTCTTTGGTGACTAATTCAACAGAGGAAACAGAACATAGCACTGCTGCTGTCCAGCTCTTTGGGGTCCCTCTCAGTGGCAAGAAGAGATTGTATTCAGAAAAGGCTGATCATCCACCAGAGGTTGAGTTTGGGGTCTGAGATGTTTACTTAGCTTCTAATTTTTGTAGGCTCCTATCATTTCAGAAAAAAAGTTTATGTACAGTTTAAGAATTGAATTTTAGTTCATGTTAAGGGCAGAAGGTCCACAAGTTTGGGATTTCCATTTTTTTCCCCAAGACAAAAAGAGGATGAACTTTGACATATTGAAACCTTAGTAATATTTTAATCCATCTTACATATTTGAGTAATGTTACATACAGTTCTAGAGTACGTAAACACTGTGTAATTATTTTGAAAGAGTGGAGTCTATTATTAAAAAATTAAGTTTTTTCATGTGAGTCTTGTATTGTACTCACTTTTTTCAAAGTGATTATGCAGCGCTTGTCTGATCCTATAAGTTGGTTCATTCAAGAATTACTTATTTAACAGATTATAAAATCTTCAATATGTAAAAAGGGTATAATCCTGATTTTTTTAGCATAAACCAGAAACTTTTATTCATAAATCAGAGACTACAATCTTTCTAATTAGAGACAATATCACTTACATCATTCGGACACTGCTTCATCCAAATTGAGCTCTGAGTCAAGAGCCAGAGAACTTTTTGCCAATCCATGAGCAGGCTCATTAGCTTTTGTTTGCACGTGTTGAATTGACCATTCCAGATGACATAGTTCCAGCTTGATTTCCTCTGCAATTTGACCGTAGGTGGTCCATGATTCTTCATTTCTTTGGACAGCTTCCACAACCTTTAGGTAGTCCCCCCTCTAGTACCACATTGTAGCTTTTCCTATGATCTTGCAGAAATTAACAGTCTTCCAGAGGGCCACAACTTCAGCATCAGTGGAATCACTAATTCTTTGGATAGGGACACATATTGCAGCTAAAACTCCACTTGCTGAATCTCTCGGTCGTTTGTTTTTGTAGATGAGATGAGATGAGATGAGATGAGTTGAAATAATAATTGAAAATTGAATAAAATATTATTATAATATATTTTTTTAATATTATGTTAGTTTTAGATTTGAAAAAATTAAATTATTTATATTATTTTATGTGAAAATTTAAAAAAAATTGTAATGATTATATTATTTTTGTTATCACTCCAACCCCCATCTTCCTGTTCTCTGTTTGAAGTGCTGCATCCAAATTCACTTTCAGTTTGTTCATTAATGGCTTTTCCCATCTTGCAGTAGAAGTTGGTCTCCTTGTGAAAAGAACAATACAGTACAAACCAAACTAAAACTTTCATTCTACTCATGATCAACCCACCAATGGCCATGCCCACGTATGGGCCACTCCAGGCCAGCAATACCAGCGCCTAGGCATCCTGCCTAGGCCATGCCAGCTGAACCAGTCATGCACCAGCATGCACATGACCCATGTCTTAAGCCATCATAGGCTATCCAAGAGCCAAGTCAAGTAGAGTTTTAGTTCAATTAGGATTTAATTTAGTTTTTTCTAGTTCAATTAGGATTTAATTTATTTTTTTATGGGATTTATTAGGAGTCTCCAACTTGTTAATTTTTTTTTCTTATAAATAGGACTTTAGATAGTTTATTTTACATCTTTTGACCTTTTGGCATATTTTCTTAGAGGAAGTATTTAATGTGTTAGGTGTTAAGGATATGTTTCACTTCCCTTCTACAATTGTTCACCTGCAAGAAATTAAAAAGATCTGGTGATCCCCGCCTGAGAAAGTTCCGATGTTTAAGTCAGTAATCACACAAATTATTGAGAAGTAGCTTGAGAACAAGAGAGAGAAGTCTCCCATTCATAGAGGGTTACTTGGTTTATATAGGTCTCATGGTGATGCTTATCTTCTGTAGTGATTTCCGTTTACATGTTATTTTTCTGTAACTGATGCGATCACGTATCTATATGAAATCCCGCAAAAGGTGGTGAGGGTTAAGTATTAGTTTATGTACGTGATTCTTCAGGACTTTATACTTATTCATCCTCTTGGGTTAGTAATTGGGCCCACCGTATTATTTTTCTTTTATATGGGCTCTAATTCTGATGAGTTTCTAGGCCTCTTGATTTAAATAGGCCCTACAGCTACCTCCCGAATTCCCATCGTAAAATGCCTGGGTACTTGTTCGTTTCTGTGAACCATCAAGTGTCTATCGTCCTTCCATCTTCTCATTAGACAACGTGGCAGTGGGGGGGAAGCTATCGTGTGATGGTTGCTTTCCATCTGACGGTTGTTCTTCTGCTTTTGCGTCAGGTCATAATACCCCTGTCTGTTGGCCTTCCATAGTTGATTTTCCTTTAAATATTTCTTCTCTCTCTTTTCCTCCTTCTTTCTATTCATTTTGCTTCCTGGTATTTTCTCTGCTCTCTACGTTATCTCGTTCTTGTCCTTTTCTTGTTCTTCCTTCTTGTTCGTTTCATCTTTCCCTTTACAACTCATGGTTGACCAAGATAGCGGATCGGCTCAACCTTTTGACATTCTTGAGGGCACAACATTTGATGGATACGTGTGGCGCTCGAGCGTCCGAGAAAAACATTTGGTTGAGATTCAGGAGGAGTTTAATATCACGAATGCAGTTGTGATGAAAGCGCTTGAATCAGGATGCTGTGACGATGAGGGATTCTCTGGTTGGGTGGCCATCTCTGTAGCCCTCTTGTCTCATGGGTTGAAACTTCCTTTTTCCCGCCCTCTTCACGACATTTTGGATCTCTTGGAACTGGCTCTAATTCAACTTCACTCTTTTTCCTTGAGGGTTTATCTGTTTGCCTGCATCGTCTTTCGGATGATCTTGGAGCCTCTCCGTGATCCTTACCCCAATATGACTGCTCGGGAGTTTTTAGTTTTTTACAA
This sequence comes from Platycarya strobilacea, assembly GCA_036898215.1. NCBI lineage: Eukaryota > Viridiplantae > Streptophyta > Magnoliopsida > Fagales > Juglandaceae > Platycarya > Platycarya strobilacea. Next base: position 30,216,525 of record CM072550.1, read on the forward strand.
TATGAGGGCGGCTACCAAGGGTTGTGTGGCCGGCTTTCGTAAAAAGGAGAAAATGCAATCTTTGGCTCTGCTTGAAGGTCGGAACTCCAATTCCAAGGCGTGGACCACGATGTTCTTTTTTATCAACGTCTAAGGGTGGGAGTTTCCTGCCCAAGAAGAGGTCTTCAAGAATTTTCCAATTAGGCCAATCTGGCGCCCTATCCTTGAAGGTCGGCGTCTGTGGGCCCTTATGCCTCCACTATCCCGTCAAGAGTTGGCTCAGATGGATGCTGTCCGCGCCTAGGTTGTAGACCATCCGAACGACCTTTAGACCAATAAGTTGTTGTCTCCTGCTCATATAGATCGGTTCTTGATGTCTCCCAACCGCTTATTCGTTCAGAGGCGTGACTTTATGATTACCGACGTCATTCTTACCCCTTTACCAGATCCATTTGAAAAGGCCATGAGAGGTGCTCTCGTTGTGCGAGAGAAGAAGAAAAAGCTAAATGAGAAGGGGTAGTTAGAGACCAATGCGAGCGAGGGCAAAAAAGAGAGGAGATCCAAGAAGAAAAACGATGAGAGTCAGAAAAAAAAGGTCGCGTACTGAGGATCCTTCTCAATTCCCTCATCCGAAGAAACTTTTGATGTACATCGAGGAAGATTGGGAGCAGACACCCACGCTCCCAACTTCAATGGAAAACTTGGCGTCCTCGGTGGACGCTTGTAAGCAACCGCCATAGGAGACTAAGGCTACTTTGAGGGGAGACCGGGCCAGGACGCCTACCTTGCCAGGGGCTACTGCACCTACTGCCTCTGGTGGTTCCTCCGGGAGGCCATACTCCATCAGTATGGGGAATAGGGAAGGCCTGGTCAGCATAACTCTTTTTAAGCTGACCACCAATTTTCAAGTCCAGGCACCTCTCCAAACTAGTCCTCTAGTGTCTGTTCCTGTATTTGTGCCTCTAGCCACCGAAGGCCCAGTGAGAAGTGGCGATCTACCCACTGGTGTAGCGGCCACCCTTCAATTGGACAGAGTTACAGTTTTGGTGTCTGTCTGCCATCACCATCAGAGGCCGCTCTTAGGGAAGTGGAGAAAAGTTTGGTTGGCACACAGTTTCTTGGTCAAGAAGACTTCCAGTCTCCTGATCCTGAGGGCGCTCTCGAGGACTTGGTCATTGGCCAGCCTGACTTGGAAACTCCCCCAACCACCGTATCTGGAGGTAACACTCCATCTCTGGTTGGTAGTGGCGAGTGTCTCTCACCAATCCCACTTCATATGTCTTCTTTTGGTGGAGACCTCAATCCCCTTACTGAAGAGGAGTTGGGTAACTTGATTCGGGAGAGTGCCCATGTAACATGGGAGGAACCAACTCGCTCTAAGTCATTATTTGGCTCTAGGTACTTGTCGGGCGAAGTGGCGAATGAGGCTCCTAAGCCTGTGAGGACTTTGGCAGCCAAGGAAATTAGTAATCCTGACGAGAACACTGGGGTGACGGTAGCGGGGGTGCCTCTTTTTCGCCTTTTCTTGCTCAAGCCGAGATCGTCACTGAAATGGCTAACCGGTTAAAGGATTGGTTTTTTGCGGTATCCTTATGACTTATCTTCTTACTTTACTTTCTCTCTCTCTCTCTCTTTTTTATTTGGGTTCTTTTCTCTTCTTCACAGGGCGTTGACAACTTGGCGGCGCAGATAGTGGCTGAGTTTATTCGGTAGGAGGAAGAGATTAAAGGGGGCTGACAGGTTGACAAGACTGAGCTGGAAGCCCTGGTCAAGAAAAATAGAGAGCTCGAACTTTGCTTGGACTAGGGGAAATGTTTCGTCAACTCTCTTTAAGGAGAGCTAGAGTTGCGCGACGGCGAGTTCCTTGAGCTTCGAGATGCTATTCACCTTGCTCAAGAGGCGAATATTAGAAACGATTTTTCCCACCAAGTCTTGCAGTCTGAAAGAGACTTGGCAAAGGTGCGGCTTTTCGAAACTCAACAAAACTTCAATGCTGAGTTGGCTCGCTTGGACTCCGAACTCCTCGCCCGCAGCGAAGAGTTAAGCTCAGTCCGGGAGGAGCTCGCCAATTTGTAGGAAATGTGCAATAGGTTGATCAAGGACTTACTGAACGCCCTGGAGAAGGCGCGCCTTACGGATCAAGATCTTTCCGAAGCACAAGGTTCTCTGGCTGAGTTTCAGGAGCATCACCAGAAGTATAAGGCGAGCCGTGCCAGCATGGACGAGGAGCTTAGGAGGGCCAACTTGGTTGCTTTGGCCAGAGACGAGTAGTTAGCCAGGAAAGAAGATCAGTTGACTGCTATTCGGAAGGAAATTGCCCGTCTCTAGGCTTAATTGACTTTGGTTCCTCAGGTCCGGGACATAGCCTTCACTTATGGTTATGGTTCTGGCATCGTGCACCTTAGGAACCATCTCCTGGCTAATCCTGCTACAGATTTCCAAGCTCTCGATGTGAGCTTGTTCTCTCCTGAGATAGCTGCCTGCCACCATGCTGACACTTTTGGGCGTAAAGAAATTCCTGATGCCTTTATAGGCGTGCCTCCATTGCCACCACCTGAAGAAGGCGATGCCCCCTGACTCAAAGCCATTATTCTTTATTTTATTTTATTCTTTTGGGATTGCACATTGTAATCTTGATTTGTAACCAAATTCTTGTTCTTGTAAATAACATCAAGCATTTGCTTTGATATTGTACCCTTGATTCATAATTGGATAATCTCAAGCATTTGTCTTAATTTTTGTTGCTGTCTATTTTTTACTTTCACTTTTGTTTTTGTTTGAATTGCTTTTCTCTTCTTTTCTTTTGTTTTTCTCACTGCCAACTACACATATTACTTGCAACGAGTGAAGGGACGACGCTTGTTGCTCTCTTGTAGGCTATCTATAGAGGTTATTTCCTTGAAGTGATGAAGTACAATTTTCATTATGAAATCACTCCCTTGTAGGAGTCTGAGTCTAAGTTTGTTAGGAGTATATGTCTTTTCTACTTTTAGGAGTATGAGTCATCACACTTTATCTCTCAGTTAAAATCATGGGGCTCAGATATTCCCTCCAGTTAGCTACCCCGCTAATTCTTTTTGCCTTTAGGCGTGGAGAATTAAATGTACCATGTTCCTTTTTACCTCGTTGGTTGTGGGCGCGGAGACTTGTGTGTAGTCACGATAGCTACGCAGGAGATCTTAGCTGGCACGGGGCTTTCGCAGCACAAAGTGTTGGTCATCACCATGAGAATGGCGATGAGATTTTAATTTGCTATCAAGGGTCATGGTTGTCCATTTAAACCATCATATCTCCTATCCATACCAAATCTCATAACCATTGTGACACCCTCAATTCCCACGTATGAAAACACAAGAATTGAGATATCGAGATAATAACAACTTGGGTCACGCACTTCAACTACAAGTGCTAAGTATGTGTACATATAACATGTATATAATAAAAGACGCAGTGGATAAGTTGTGTCAATCATTAAGTACTAGAATTATAAAAATATTACAAATCAGTTTAACACAAATTCTCCAACAGAAAATTTAATACAATCATTTCATAGTCTAAATATTAAAATACATAATTAACAAAAGCGGGAAAACATTTCCCAAGATAATAAACTACATCAAATTACTCCACCGGGGAAGCCGCCTCCTCAGGCTCAGCCTCCTCGTTCTTTACATCAAAATCTACGATATCAAAAATGGTACCGCAGGTAAGTAATAGACCAAACAAACCACAAGATCAAAATACATTTATGCAACAACAAAATGCATTAATATGATATCATATGCATGCGAATCAAAAGTCATCATTCCCAAGAATAGTTTCCACGCACGCCAAAATTTCATTTTGGCCCAAAATAAATGCATTTAAAATATTTACCATTTTTCTAGAAAATGACCCACAAATCCATTTATCAAAATCCGTCGTTTTCCTAGAAAATTGCTCACAAATTCGTTTAACACTGTAGGCGGGAATCACAGACGGGACTCTATCACTATCCTTACTTACCACCATCCCTACCACGTGCATCGTAAGTAGGAATCATAGGTGAAACTATACCACCATTCTTGTTTACCACCATTCCTACCGCATGTATCGTAGGCGAGAATCACAAACAGGACTTTATCACCATCCCTGCTTACCACCATTCATACAATTCATTTTACCTCTCTTTCAATCTATCAAAGTATTGTAGGCATGAATCACAAGCGGGACTTTACCACCATCTTTACCGCATGCATCGTAGGCGGGAATTATAGGCAGGACTCTACTACCATCTCTGCTTACCACAATCCCTACTGCGTGCATCGTAGGCGAGACTCTATCATCATCCCTGCTTACACCATCCCTATAGTATCTCTCTTTTAAACCGTTCAATCCATTCATTACAAACATACCCAAAATCATTTTTCACATGAAAACCTAATTTTCAAATATATACACGAACATACTTGCACCATGCAATGCATACAACAACACACACAAATATCTAACAACCAAAAAATCCCAACATCAACCAATCACACAAACAACTTCATTTTCCAATTTAACCGACCCCCAAACTCCTCGGACTCAGTCCGGTACAACCAACCAAAGTCACAAAGATTTGTTAATGCAACAGTATATTTAAATCTTAAGGGTTATTTGAAAAATACTTACTATATGCTCGATAATAATTTTCACAAATAGAGAAACTGTCAAAAAGCGATCCCAAGCCTCTACCAACGAACATGCTGTGAAAGTATCCCAAAGTGATGAAATACGACGATTAAAACGATGATTAAAACACTAACAAAACCCTATTTTGGATTTTTAGATACTAGAGCTTGAGGAGGAGAACACGAGTAAAGGTGTAAGAAGACCGAATCGGACCGGATGGAATTCAGTCCGATCAGGTTCAATTTTTATATGGACCGAACATTTCCGGTCCGATCTTGATCCAGAGCATTTCTCCCCCTGGACTGAATCAGACTGAATGCACATCATTTTTTTTTAATTTATATATATATAAATAATAGTATATAAATTATAATATTAATATTAATATTAATGTAGATTAAGAGTAGTAATATAACATATTAATATATAATATATATTCATATAATATTAACATATTATAATTTATAATAGTTGATTAATTGTAATATAAATATACAAATTATAGTATATTAATATAAAGTATTAATAATAACTTATAAGTAAATGTAATAAGTATATTATTATTATTTAATATATTATTACTAATTTATCACTATATATTAACATATAAATTTATAATATATTAATGTGATAGTATAATAATTAAATTTGGGTTAAAAATTATTTTCCATCATTATAGGGTTTTAGATAAAATTTTAACCCATTAAATCATATTAAATGCTCTTAGACCAGACCAAACCACCCCTGAACTGAACTGGACTGGACCGATATGGACCTAACAAAAATTCGGTTCGGTCCAGGATGAGAGAATTCTTAATCCGAATAAAACTGATCTATATTTTTCTTGGACTGAACCGAATCATTTACACCCGTTACGCGAATTTGGGTTGAGTGAGAGAAAGAAACACTAACACCGACCACTAACGAAGTGGTAAAACCATTATCCCGGAGTGATTTTTTGCAAGGGGTCGATAGGTATTTTATAGGCTGAAATGGGCCACGAAAACGTGGATTTTTGAGCGGAAAAAAAATTACGTGAAACACAACATAATCGAGCCAAGACAAATCACAAGATTCTATGGAAGAAGATCTCAAATTTTCGAATGAAAAACAGAGGATATACAATAGTTTGGAGCTCACGATTTTGCTGGAAATCTGGGCACGTGACTTACGGAGTCGAGATGAAAACAGAGGGGAAATGAACAGAAAGATACTAGGTCTCTGATAATGCAACGCGTGAATAAAATAAAGATGAAAAAGGGAGCAAAGATTCATTCTTTGCTCACGGCTTGTAGCAGACAAACAGGGGACGAAAACTGAAGAGAAGAAACGAAAAGTAGAAGAAGAAGAAGAATCCAAGAAGGGGCTTGCCTCGAACGAAAAAGAAGTGGCCAAAATCACATATACATAATTTGAACAACACCGTATTAGGCAACAAGAGAGGGGTGGGTCATGGTTACACGGGCTGGGCTTAAGGCTTGGGCTTGGTCTAACAAATGGGCTTAAAACTAACACAAAACTCAAATCCAACATATTTATATAAATATAAAGCCCACCCGGAAATACACCTAAAATAAATTAATTAAAATACATTAAATTCAAATACTAATATAATAAAATAAAGAGATTTAATTCAAGCATTAAAATAAAAGCATCACAATAAAATAATATGAGAAAATAAATTAGCTCACATTTTTAAACATAGAATTAAACTTTGAAATAAAGATGAAATAATCAAATATTTTAACTCAAGCACAACAAATTAATATTAATGACAATCAACTCATCACATCCAATATTTATATTAAAAAAATATATATTTAATATTAAAATCTTAAATTACAAAGGAGATAAAATTACGGGTCCTCACAGCCATAAAACCCCACGAAAGCTAGAAAACAAGCCAAATCCAAGCCAATTGTCAAACTACTTTCGGTCATCATAAGGAGACGTGGGTGGAGATGATCGTTTTGTTTAGGAACTAGATTGAGCTCCCTAATATAATGGCTTATGTATCTTCATATCTGCATAATATTTCTTCAAATTAATCTAAATTGGATTATGCATATTTAAAATTTTGTATAACTATGAATAATGTTATTTCAAATTTGGAAAAAAAATACTATTCACTCTCCAAATATTATTTACTTATTTTTCTCTATTACCCATTAAAATCAAGTTTTGTGAAATATGTATTAAGATGATTTTGATATATGAAATTTATATCAAAATTATGATAAAAAATATCTTTTTACCACATATTAATATTTATTGATAAAATTCGTCATTTTGATATATGAAATTGGTAATATTTAGACATATGGAATTTGTGTTTTTGAGTACATGGTGCTAATTGTAAAATCTATAAAAAAAAAATGAAAAAACAAAAATAATAAAATAATAAGAATTGTTATTATTTGGTTCAAAGATGCATGATCCAATATGAGAGTTTTTCTTGATATGCAAAATCAATCTATAAAAGATACAATTTTAAAGATGCATATAAATAAATCAATGCTAGTGCTCTCAATCTCTTTATATTTAGTGCCATTGTGGCAGATGCTGTGAGTAATTTGCATAGCATTACGATTATCATAATGAATTAAAAACTACTTTTATATATGTTCTTTAAAAATCATTATTAATATCATGTTTCATTCATCTTTGGATTAGATTTTAGTAACTCAGATCTTCTAGACTTGGACCTACACACACGAAGAAGGTAGGAAAATTGTGATCTTGGTGAGGCTGAGAAGTCTCCGATACCTAAGTTAGTATTTTTGTTTGGAAGTTGTAAATAATTAAGAAAGTCCAAAGAGCATTCTTTGTACCTAGGATTTCTATTTATTAGGGGTGGGCTTTGATTCCAAAGGTGTCAGAGTTCGGAGTTTCCAACTCCGACTTCGACTCCGACATCTATTGAAGTCGAAATTGACTTTCAACCCCGATTCCGAAATGGAGTCAGAGTTCGACTCCGATCGGAGTTCGGAACTTGTGAACTCTGATTGGAGTTCATCGGAATTTTCTGTTCAAAACACTGAAACAAAAACTCCAATAATCTACCATAGAAATCAACCACTAGTAATCTACAACAGAAACCCTAGTATTCTACCATAGAAACCCAAATTTACATGGAAAATGATACATTTTAGCCATAATCAACCATAAAACTCAACCATAGAAACCCTAGTAATCTACTATTTTAGCCGTGTATCGAAAACTTTCTATCACTGCAAATCAACAACGGTGATAGAGAAGGGAAGAATTTCGTGCGATGATGAAGAAGGGAAGAACATAGTGCAGTGATAGTTGCGGCTTTGAAGAAATTAAAACCTCAGCCTTCGGCGGTGATGGAGAAATGAAGAATTTCGTGCGACATTAACGGCGGCATCAGAAACGCTGGGGGAAGAGAAAAAAGAAGAAAGGCCGAATTGGGGAAAAGAGAGGTGCTACTTACCTAGACAATTATTCATGGGTCTGGCGCCATTTGGGGGAGTCCAAGTACGGCAAGTCCTATCCCCTATGTTGTATGCTCCTATTTGTAGGTCACACCAAGGGGTGTTCCCCCGTAGATCTAGACCTTTCGAGCATTAATTTTGCTGGCTTTGGTATGGGTTGGGACGATGGGCCTATTTGTGCTGGGCTAGGTTTTGTTACCCTATTTCCTTAATTACTCTGCCCAGACCCATTACTCGAACCGTCGAGGGGAAACCCCCTTACAATCCTCATAGCCATAAAAAGGGTCAAATGATAGCAAGCATGTGATATCCAACCTCATTTTTTTTAGAGCAGATAACAAGTTAACAACAAACTATTTCTTTGCTATCTCAAGAAACCAAAGAAATTTTAAGCAACAAGTAATAAATTATAATAGAGCGACAGTTCGTGGGAACACCAATCTCAAAAAGTTATAAAGGGTATCATTATGCATGCTTTGGTTTGTTTCTCATGGAACATTATATTTGGAGTTTTTGGGTCCTTTTTGTTATGTTGAGTTTTAGCCAAAAGAAAATGCATTTTCTCTGATAATGGTACTAAAATCTTTCCGAATGACTTATTATCATTAATTCGTGATCGTGGTGTACTCCAACAACATATGTGTATATACAATACAATAAAATGGTGTAGCTGAACGAAAATATCGCCTATAATTAATGTTGCACACACTTTTTGTTTTCATGCATATCTACCTCAAATCTTTTAACGTGAAAAGAATGCCAACGTCTATTCTTAATACGATATACGATCCTCTTTCGTTGTTCATCCACATATGGTTACCTTCGAGTTTTTGGTTGTTTATGTTTATCTACTAATGTTTGTCCAAAGGAAAATTCACTAGTTGTACTCGTCAATCTGTTTTTATTGGCTATCCTTATGGCCAGAAGATGATCTTGAGTCTAAACAACTCTTTACTAGTCAGGATGTGGTTTTTCATGAGTTCTTATTTTCCTTTGCTCGAAATAATGCTCACACGCCATTTATTGAGCAACCAGTTTTACTTATCTTTGTTCTTGATCTGCCATCACCTAACCTTCCAACCCCACCTTCATTTGAAAATACCCACATAGAAATTGCAAACAATATGCCTCATTCTCCAACCATTCGACGATCCATAAGATAATATCAATGCCCTATTCATTTTTAAGACTACCATTGTTCAATGTCGCCAATCTCTTCTCTCACTTAATCCTCAGATTCTTTGCAAGTCCCTTTTAAAGGTACACGTTTTTCTTTGTCCAATTTTTTTTCTTATGATTGTTTGAAACCTACTCAGCGTTCCTTTATTGCTGCTATTTCTGCACAACAAGAACCTACAACATTTATTCAAGCTATGCAGAATCCTCAATGGCATGAGACCATGGATACTGAACTTGTTGCATTGGAAGCTAATGGGACATGGATCTTGGTTGATTTTTTCACTAGATATACACCAATTGGTTGTCATTGGGTCTAAAATATTAAATAAAGGTCTGACGACTTTATTGAATGTTACAAAGCTCGTCTTGTTGCTAAAGATCACACTCAAAAAGCCTTGTTAGACTATCATAAAACTTTTGCTCCAGTAGCTAAATTAACTATTATGTACTGTCTTTTAACTATTGCAACTGTTCATAATTGGTCTCTTCATAAATTCAACGTCAATAATGCTTTTCTCTATGACGATTTAGATGAAGAAGCTTACATGATTCTTCCACCTAGTCTTGGCAAACAATGGGAGAATCATGTTTGTCGTTTGAATAAGTCCTTATATGGGCTTAAGCAAGTTTCGAGAAATTGGTTTTCCAATCTTTCTTCTACTCTTCAAGATACATGTTTTCACATTCCAAGACGGATTATTTCTTATTCACTTGTCAAAGAGACTCTTTTATCATTGCCATCCTTGTCTATGTAGATCATATAATTATTGCAGGAAATTATTCTTCAGCTATATCACTCAGAAATGAGTTTTCTAGAGGATCGTTTTCACATTAAGGACCTTGGACAACTTAAGTATTTTCTTGATATTGAAGTGGCACATTCTAAACAAGGAATTTATATTTCATAGAGAAAGTATACTCTAGATATTTTATCTGATGTAGGATTACTTGCTGCTCAATATACAGATTTTTCTATGGAGCAACAATTGAAATTATCCAATGACAAAGATCAACTTCTCCAAGATCCATCTACTTATCATCGTTTAGTAGGTAGTCTCATTTACCTTACCATCACTTGTCTAGATATCATGTTTGTAGTTCATACCTTAAGTCAATTTATGCATGCGCCTCGAAAAACCCTATCTAGATGCAACCATGCATGTGCTTCCATATTTTAAGAATTCTCCTAGTCAAGGCCTCTTATACTTGACTGCAAGCTTTCTTTCTCTTCTAGCCTATTATGATTTAGACTAAGCAAGTTGTCTCATAACAAAACGTTCTACCATAGGTTTTTGTACCATACTTGGAGACTTACTACTTTAATGGAAAACAAAGAAACAATTAATAGTGTCTCACTTATCAGTTGAAGCAGCATACCGAGCCACAAAAAGTTGTAAACTTACATGGATTTGATTTCTTCTTATTGATTTATGAGTTCCTCATCCACAACTAGCAATTCTATTATGTGACAACAAAGTAGCTTTATATATTGCCGCTAATTCGATTTTTTACGAGCATACAAAACATATAAAATTGGATTGTCATTAGGTCTGTGAAAAGATTTAGTCAAGATTGATTCAAACTGCACATATTTCTACCATGCATCAACTTGTTGACATTTTTACCAAACCATTGGAATGTCAATAGTTGGATATTCACGATGTTCATAATTCAACTTGAAGGGGAGTATTAACGGCTACATATTCATGAAAATTTACTTTACCCTGATTTCTCTTCCAATAAATCACTTTGTCTAGAATCATTATCTTCTGTTATGAAAAGTTTTTAAAATTTCTTATAACTTTTTGTTTCCTCCTTATAATTTGATCATATAGGATCTGTATCTCAAACTTGTATATATATCCATCTTTAACTTTCAATAAATATATGTAAAATTTACATTTAATAATTAGTTCATGGATGGAATTTGTGACAGAAGAATTTGATAGAATCTTAGAAATACTATAACAAAATAGTTCTATTTTAATACATCTTATTCTACATTTTTGTTTTTGTTCTTTTCCATCGCATTTTTTTGTTAACTTTTGCTTGAAGATGTTGCAAACCTGACAGTCATACCTTTTTGAAAAGAATAATATTAGTGACAGCTTTATGTGTTTAAATTTTGTATACTTTATTCAAAAAAGGAGTCTCATATTTATTTACTTAAAAAATTGAATTTCATATTTATATTCTTTTCTCTTTTCTCTCTCTCTTTAAAAAAAAAAAAAATATGCATAGCTTGAAAAATTATAAATATATATAATTTCTTAAAAAATGCGTTTAGAAAGCTAATTTTGATTAGGAAAATCCTACTCTTCCTCCTGGACCCCTGGTAGCTCCGGTTGTTGCTAAATTTTATTTCTTTGTTTTTATTTAGTGATTAAAAAATATTATTTAATATTATTTTCAATTTTTTATTTTTTAGATATATAAAAATATAAAAGAAAATGTATGTAAAAAAAACCAAAAAAGAATTATACAAAATACAGAAGTGGCCATAGAGCCACCCTTTTGAATAAGATAATAACTCGACTCCTTTCCTCGGACAATTGCAATTTCTTTCTTATTTTTCTTCCGGGGAGAAGTGTGCTGTTTTGATGGAATGGAAGCCCCTCCAAATGAGTCCACAGAAGCAACTAAGCAACACCTATTTCATGAAGTCACTCTCCTCCAAGCTCAACCCAACGTTCTCCTACTCTTTCAAACTCCGAGCCTTCTTCTGTACTACTTCTCTAACTCCATTAAATTCAGAACCAACCCAAAACCTTCTGACTCAACCTCCAATTCTTACTCCAACAAAAACAAAAGCCGCTCTTTCCAGTAACGGTGTTGCGGGCAGGGTTGTTGAGGCCTCGGCAGCTCAACTCAAGGAGAACTGGTTGGATTCTCTCACCTGCCCTTTCCCTGATAGTTCCGCCCCTCTCGAGGATGATGTGATCAATGCGGGTTCGGATTGGGTTCTCGGTATCGACCCGGATACTCATGGGGCATTGGCGCTGTTGAGAACCGCTGAGTCCGGTTCTTCTGCTCAGGCAAGTAATTGGGTTGGCTTCAATTTTCATTTTTTCTTCGATTTAGTTATGACGTACGATGAATTTTTTTGGTTAGTAAAAACAATTGACGCTATTTATATTTCAAGAAGGTAGGCTTATATGATATTAAGCATAGTGTGATGTTGACCATGGATGGAGTCCTTATTTGACAATGTATGCTTGCAAGGGCATTAGGTAGACCACACAATATTATGGTGCATCAGGACAGCCCATGATTTTGTGAAAATTGGGACTTTTGGATTATGTGGTCTGAAGATGGACGTTGATGAAAAAAGGAATTGGATGCATGTAACTTACTCATTGGCAGTTTCTTGTTCTTTTCTTTTTAGTAAGTTATTTGGGTTTACGGTTCCAAGGGTTTCAAGCATTAATCATACTTCTTTTAAAGAAATAGATGGGGGATTCATATCATGTTGTGGACCCTTCATTTGGGGTTGCTTCATAGATCTCCGGATTTCACCCCTACACACGAGATTTTACTCTCCTCTGTTTCACTTAAGTTCTTTTAATAGCATTCTGCCATTTTTTGGCAACTTTCACTTTCAACACAATCCACCGCTTATGTGCCCTTTACACCCAGTCATTCCAAAGAAACTTGCCCCCTGCCGCACATTAGCGGGGCTTCTTCCTGTACAGCGTGATCTGGTTTTTGAATTTTGTGAGAAAGAACTATTAGGCCTTTGAGGGATGAAAATTATACTGATTAAAATGAAGTTTCATTCTTGGGATTGCGTTTTGAGTCTATGAGACCTAGCTGTTTCTCTTCTCTTACTATTATTTTGGAATTACCTAGAGGGTTGCATGTGACCTTTGTGCTTCTGAAGTAGATTTCTTATGGATGAATAGAAGAAGAAAAGGAAATATTTTATGTGGATGTTAATTATAAGGTGGATTCTCTTACAACTTTTGTGCCTTCCTTGGATTGAAGTTTTAAAGAAGGGACACCTGTCTTAAGAGAACTATGTATCAAAAAATGTTTTAACAGAACTGCTTACCGCTGCTTGGTAAGGCTCTTTAATGGTAGTGATGACTTAGCTTGTAGGATAAGCTAGCCAATCTTGAGGAAATTATTGTTTGATTTGTTTAATCTAAATAGTCATGCTACTCAAGGTCATTTTAGAAAGCTAGCTCATATTTGGTAATAAGATAAATGACCTGGGCTTGAGCAGCCTACTACTTGGCTTAACCTGGCTTGTTTACAGCTCCGATTGGGAGTCAGTTGTGGGATTTACTTAGTTCATACAAAACGTCTGATTCATTTTAAAGGGTATTATGCATTGTTGTTAATTTCGTACCGTACCATGGCCGGTTCTCTGGTACAGATTATAGGAATGTACCGTTTCGGCAAAAATATCGGCCATACTGGCCGTATCGGATTTCGGACATTCAATTTTTTCATTTTCATTTTTTGCTATTTTTTTTTTACCTCAATTCATACTAGACTAATTACATATATATTTATATATATAATTATCCATATATTGACTATTATTTTGAAATATAATTTATATATGTATTTATATATATAATTTTTTTTATATAGACTATCCCGAATTGGTACAGGAAACGGTACTGATATCGAAATATTTTGTTTCAGTGTCTCGACCGGTATGCTCACCGGTACGGTATTCAAAACTTTGGTATTATGTAATGAATACAGACTACTTCGTCTAATTTTTGTCTTTTATATTTATATTTATATTTATTTTTATATCTTCTTAGTATTGCTTCTCACTCTCTCTCTCTCTCTCTCTGAGGTGGAGTGTGTTTGTCATGACCTCTTAAAGGAGTGGTTTTTGTTTAATAGAGATCCTTGCATGCTTACAAGGGCGTTTTTTGGTAATAACATCTAGAAGATCTTGTGTAAAATACTACCTAGCATCACATGGACTTTGCGGCATGAGAGAAATTATTGATGGTATTGATTTCAACCAGAATGCAGTTCAAGTCTTTATTTCTAAACCAACTGGCCTATTAGCTCAGTTAATTAGAGCGTCGTGCTAATGACGCAAAGGTCACAGGTTTGAGACCTGCATGGGCTTGACCAAAACTGATATGTTTATTTTACTTTCAAAGAAAAAAGAGAATTGGATGAAATCACCTCTTGTACTTTTTATTGGACTTTCTTCAACTCTTGCTGTCTATACATGTGTAATGATGTCATTCTCTGTTTACTGAGATTTTTATTGGTTCTGGAAAGACAACATAATTCTAACAAGATGCAGGTTAGTAATGCCTTTCATCATTTTAATTTCTCTTGTTTTCATTGGCATGTTCTCTGCACTTATCAATCATGGTTTGCCATGATAAGAACGAGATTCAACCTGTCATGCTTAGGTGGTTTATTTGTTTCTATTTTTATTATTTGTTGCTTTGTCTGGTTCAATAATACTGCTTAGTCTACTTCTCTGATAGTATTATTATTGTCATTATTATTTTAATGCTACAGGTATTTGACTCTCCACACTTGCAAGTACTAGTAGGGAAAAGAGTTCGACGACGTTTAGATGCCAAGTCTATTGTCCAGTTGCTTCGCAGTCTTGATGCTCCTATAGGTATTATAGTTCTTTTCCTCTCTCTCTCTCTCTCTCCCCCCCCCCCCTCTTCTGTGTGTGTGAGAACATTTTCAAACTTCTTGACTTTGGGCACTGATATTCAGCAACATGCTTTCTCCACTATTCATGATTTTTTGGTGGATCTGTGTAGCCTTAAAGGGTGGAACTTACTATTAGATTGCTAGTTTAGTTGAGAGAAATAGTATACACTCTTCCTCACTTGTTGTGGACGCATCTGTGCTTTACAGGGAATGAGTGTCACTTGACTTTTTTTCGAGAAATGTAAGATGTGATACTTGGATGAATTTTTATTCAACAACTAGGGGCTAGAGTAATATGTTTTCTAATCCAATTTGGTGGTCTTTTTGCCACTTCCTAGTCCATCATTTTGCCATCTTACTAGAGCCTTGCTTTTGTCATATTTGATAATATAAATTAGCATCCATGATGTTTATACTTACAAAAAAAGTATAGATACATGTATACTTTTTTAATCAGTAGCTACGTGTGTACTTCTCTCTCTCTCTCTCTGATCTTCCTGTGATGTGCAATATATGGCCGGCAAGATGTCTTCTTGTCATTCATTATTGGAGCAATATTCTTAAAATCATGCTTATATGGGTGCTGTATTTCTTTGAAAGCTTGAGTATTTTTCTAATGAATTGACCGTTTCATTTCAGGAACTACTGCATATATAGAACAATCAATCCCCTATCCACAGGATGGCAAACAGGTTTTTCTGATCCCTTTCAATGGAATTTATCTAAACTGTTTTCCTAGTCTTTCATGTACCTTTAATCACTTGTACTTGTTGTAGCCACTGGTTTTATATGTTTTTGACACTCTAGCTTTTTTATATGTGACGTTAGGTTAATATCCTGTAAAAAAGAGAGAGATTCATTTTTTATTTAATGCATTACAATGCTAGTGCAATCTAATTTAACGCTGTTCACTTTGCCACCACATTTTTTTATGAGTAAGAAAGATAATTTTATTAATACGAATGAAATAGGCAATGCCCATGTACACTGGAAGTCTACAAAAGAGAACACCTAAATACATTCTAAGAAGCAGAAAATGACATCAGAAAAGTATGAGCTGAAGCTCTGTTTTTTTTTTTTAATTTTTATAAGTAATGAGCTGAAGCTCTGTTAATCATTAAAACAGAAAACCATAGCCATAAAGAGTGCACAAAAAAGTATTGAAGTTCCTCCAAAGTACACTCTTATCATTGAAGCACCGCTCATTCATTTCCATCCAAATACACCCCATCACAAAGGAACCATCTTCCAAACTGCATCCATTTGAGAGCAATCATGAAGACCGTTCCAACACGCAAGAAGATCAACTGCTCGCAACAGCTTATAATACGATCACACTGTAAACTTTTTGCTCCCCTTGGACCTCCACAACATCCTATCCCCCATCATTACCACCAAGCCTCAGAGTATACAAAACTGAAAAAAGCTGATACTTCATCAATCTCCCAATCCACAGCTCTAGTAAAACGTTTACAGACGAAAAATACAAATCTGATACAAATGCACACTGGTCAGAAACCAGACAAAAAATGGCTGGAAACATCCTATTAAGGGCTCGATCACCATTCACCACACCAAACATCCAACCAAAAAAAGGATCCTAGATCCCTCTCCAACGGCATAACTTACATGGCTTACAAAACTCCCCCAGCCTTTCTTGACATGAGTTTTTCGCTCTGTATTTAAATATTTTTACTTATAAAAATTATATATTTGAATATTTCTAGAATCTCATACAACACTCAGAATATAAACCCAACTAGAAATACAAATTGTACCCATTGTTTTGATAACTGAGTTTGGCCAACACTAAGAAAACAGAATAGAAGAGTGGAGGGTATTATTGCTGACTTTATTTATCAGCTGTCATGAAGAACTTCTAAAGGTTTATGAGCTGAATACATTTCACATCAAGTTTTGAATGCCAATTTTATCTTTTGAACTGTAGTTCATTAAACTAAGACATCTAATTGACTTGCAATTAATAGTAAAGAATCCAGTATTATCTACTTTAAATGAACTCCTTTTTTCTTATTCCGGTTGTGCTTCAAGTATGTTTTTTTCCTAATTGGTGGTACTTCAAGTTCACTAACTTTCTCATCTTTAGTTTTGCCTGCATTTTATTTCAGCAAATTGCACCAAATTTCCATGCTCATGCTTACAATAATTATCCGTTCTGAATCAAGGGGTGGTGGAGTGGAGGCTTTGGGTATGGGCTATGGATTGGGATCTTGGTCGCCTCTGGGTTTTCTGTTGTTCCAGTGCCATCTATACTATGGAAAAACCAGTTTGAACTCTTTGGAGGGAGATCTACAAAGGTTGGTTTGATCCTAACTTTACACGCTAGGACAGGCTCTTCTCATTCTTATCTACTGCAATGAAGTTGGCTTATCATCATTGTCTAATCCTTATATGCCTGTTAAATCTTCAATTCACGCATTTTTATTCACTTTGATTTGTTATCCTGTCAATATCCCAGAAATTGAGTTGAAGAGAAAATATATGTATTTCAAAGGCTCTATTCATCAAGTTGCACTAGAATTTTGTGAAGACCCTTAAAATATCTCATTCCTGCTGTGGAAAATGATTTGCAGATTACATGTTTGGTCATTTTCCATTTGTGAACTTCTAAGTTTCTTGGGAGATTTCGTCTTTAAACTTTTGGAGCAAAGAATCTTACTCCAAATAGAGTAGTGGCTATCATCCGTTTGACCTTAACTCTATTGATGTTGGTAGCACTGCTGTTAAAGCAACAGCAGGCTAATGGCACCACTGTTAACTGGGTTTGACATATTTAAATATTCAAGAGAAATATATATATATGTATTTTCTTTATCGGTAAGCAGTCAAGAGAATATTTCTGTCATGATCCTGTTGTAAAATTTCTAGTGTTGCAATGCCCACCTCCCTTCCCTTTTTATTTGAATAAAATCGGAAGGTGCCAACACCTAAGAAAAGATTGAGGTCCAATGAATGCCATGCAGCTTATTTGGTGCCTCATACATGCCTTTTGTAAAACTCAGGCTTCTCTTTTGATATAAACATTTTAACTCTGTGAACAGTTATAACTTGAATAATTCATAGAGGGCCATTCTTTGTGCACTTGAATGATTGCTTGATGAAATTCCAAAGTTGAATTCCAACCCCCCCCCTCCCCCCCCGCGCGCGGTGTGTGGCAGAAAGGGTGGCTACTCAGCCATATAGATTGCACGCCTAGGTACAATTGAAGCCCCTTTGAATCATTGCATCGAGCAAAAAACTTATCCCTCCCAAGCAATGTGGGATCCTATTCACCACTCTTATAGTCACTCAATATGTGCATCACATATATGATCTATGACTGAAAAAAGTTCTGAATAAGCCAATATAGTTGCCCCCAACTTTTAGATCCCTTGTTCAATGAGCCAAATTTGGTGGCAGAGAACAGCGGTATGCTATTATTCTCTCTAGTTTAGAATCAAGCAAACAAATTGGACCAAGAAACCAAAGAGAATATTACTAATTTGAATGACATATCTTGCTGTCCATCAAACACCGTTTCACAAAATAATCTGTCCCCCTCTTTTAGAGAGGGGGTGGGGCAGATACAGAGAGAGAGAGAGAGAGAGAGAGCTTCTCATTTCAAGATGTTCTTTGCCCGAGACTTTTCCATTGGTGCGCTTACTGTTAAGGGGTTGTTCATGTATTAGGGGCATAGCAGACCTCCAAATGAAGGTGAGGCGGGTACTGTTATCCACTTACATACGTATATATGTAATACAACTTTTTGAAGGAAAAAAAAAAACTCCATAGGAACTGATGTATTTTCTCATTCAGTGGCTTTTGCTCTTGCACCGAGCCTTTCAAAACTCGGTTGTTAGTCTAAGCTAGAGCTCTCATTAGGGATTTTTTTTTCTTACTTTAATATTGCTTTCGATCACGTTATGCTGGCTTTGCCTTTTGTTTAAAATTTTTATGGGATATTTCTGTTTGCATTAAGTATAACTTTATGAGCTTCCTTTTACTCGGTATTGTTGGGTGGATTTTGAATTGACAGGATGATAGCCGGACAGTTGCATCCACATTATTTCCATCATTGGGTCCCTTACTGAAAAGAAAAAAGGACCATGGTAATGACTTCTTTTTTCTAAGCTTTACTATCTCCTTTATTGATTAAAAACTGTCATTTGCTGTTATGGTTTAATGAATGGAACTCTGGCCAAACTCTCGAATGATTCATTGCTTCAGAGCTTGTATTATGGGGCTCTTTAGTTATGCATAAAAAAAGGTATTAACTTATAAAATATCTATATCTATATATATATATAGATACGCATAGGTATTATGGAGCTATTTGCCAATTGAAGAGGGTTATATGATAGCCCTCAAGTTGCATCAATATGGAAGGTGGTCCCCATTTGTCTAGTCTGGCGTATTTGGTGGAAGGAATTACGGAAATTTGGCGGGCCATGTATGGATCATGGAAGAACTTAGAAGAGTTTTTTATTAACGTACTCTGTTCGTATGGGTAGCCACTATGAATTAAAATGGGCTAAGTTTTCATGAATTTTTTGTATCTTTTTCTTTTCTAATTTGTTGTTTCCTTGCAGATGTCTTGTACTTAAACAATGCCTCTTGTATGCTTTATTTTCTCTTCATAAAAAATTCTGTATTTTTTTTAGCATAATCACAAGGTACATGATTCTGTTGTAGCAGAGAGTTGGATTTCCCAGAATGAGCTAGGCTGTTAAATGAAAATTTGGTTTTTTAAAGCAGGCTTATAATATGCATTAAGAGACTAGTTACAGAAAATTCTTTCGTACCAGTCCATGTCATCTTATCTTAAAAGTGTGTTTGTCTCTAGCAAAGTGGAATTGCCCAAGCCTTTTGGAGTGTCCATGTTGATTATAGCATTTACTGGATGGACTCAACCATCCTCTATCATATCACCTTTATTTTCTTGAAACGGAAATTCTCCATGCATTTAGCACTTGTGGTCCTCATATCTCTCTTATCATTCGTCCCTAGGTGAGACCATGTAGAAGTAAATCAATGTCTTTCTTTCTTTTTCTCTCTATTTTTCTTTTTCTTTTTCTTTTTTCTATGACATTGTGGATTAGTCTAATCAGTATAAGATTTAGATCAAACATTTTTTTATTTTTTTGCAAAATTGTATTTAATTTTTCAATTGCAAGAGATTGAACTTTTCTGTTTAAATGAAAAACCAAATTGATGAAGAAGGTGCAAAATGTTTGAAAACTGTTAAGAATATAATACAAATAATTAAACCGATCTCTTCCATCAGGTTTTACTTTTGGGATAGGTGGTGACATGGTATCAGAGTAGAAATTCTGAGTTTGAATCTCTGACTCTACGCCCTATTCTATTTAATTAAATATTTTACGTGTTAGGCCTACTCATTGAGGAGGATTGTTAAGAATATAAGACAAATAATTAAATCTACCCCTTCCTATCAGTTTAAGCTTTTGAAAAAAGTGGTGATTTTACAAAAATAATACCAATAAAAGGGTAAGATAAAAGTGCTGGTTTGAACTGGCAGTATAAATACACGGCAGAGACAATTTTGTCAACTTTGATCTTATATATAATGATGTTGATAGGAAGGAAGCATAATCTTCTTCCTCTCATTTTATGTGTAAATCCTTTTCTTTAAAATTGTCAACAATCCTTTCCTTGAATTCCATAAACGGTGACTAAGCCTATAAATTTTTTGTTCCTCTTGTAGAACTGTCAAGAACACTGTAAAGATAAGTTACATTTTATGTCATTGGATGCCTTTCATTCTTCGGTTTGCATGGATCTCAAACCATTGTTGTGTTCAAGATCAAAACTATATGTTTATGACTTTGTCTGCACTTCGTCCATAGAAAAATGTTGCCTTATCTTGTACTGGAGAACCAAATCACTTCATAACTCAATGCCTGTTGTTCTTGAAATACAAAGATGGAAAATATTTTCGATTGGTACACAGTATCAACCGAGTCAATGAAAATTGTTCTCATGCGAACTAATCATAGATTGTTTTCCCATTTATTTCTGTCTTGGACTGATTTCCTGAAATTCACAGGAAGGGCTGAAGCTCTACTTATTGCTGCGTATGGCAAGGGCATGAAGAAGTTAACCCCATCATGCACATCAGATGAAGTGGTGCCTTAATATGGTAGATTGCACCGGCATCTCTCTTTAACAGCAAGATCTTAATATGTGCCAGGTGTCAATTCTCTGAAAGCATGTGGTGGAATGAGAAGTGAACTAGAGCAGCTCAAAAGACTCGCTTTTGTCAGAGCTCTGGCGTTTTTCTCAGATTCAAAATAGACCTGGTAGAAGTTCAGTGTTCATTTAGTCAAAGTCCCTCATCCACTAGAACTTGCCAACGAGGGTGGTTCAAACTTCTTGAAGCTGACTGTAAGCTGATGTCGCCTAGAAAGGTGGGTTAGAGCAGCAGCAAGAAGGGACATGATATTTCTCCTATTGAGTTCTTCTGACAGCAACAGATTGAAAAAATTGGATGCAGCCAATTGAAGGTGGTAGATTTTTAAGTTTAACACCGCGGACTCTTGTTTGAATTTGTTTTGTTTCCTTGAAATATCATCGAGTGTGAGAAAGAGGTAGCTTAGCTTGTATATGTTTTGCTTTTGAGGTGGTGTTCATTTGTCTAGCTTCTCCCTTAACATCTCAGCGCCTTCCATGCTTTTTCATTCGTTAGGAGTTCACATTGATCATAGATTTGAGTGTTTCACCTATTTCTCCAAAATAGGGTTTTTGGAACTTTGGAATATTTACAAAGAGATGTGAGTGGTTCAGTCCTATATTTTCTTCTATAGATACAAGAAAATGGTCTCTGTCGAGAGAGGACAGTATGTGAGAAAGTAAGCCATATCGATTGTTGAATTAACCACTAGAGGTGGCGGAGTGGTCTTAAACTGAGTTATATAAACCAATGTCTTGGATTTGAAATTCTACATTCATTTTTAGGGTCATTAGACAATTTAGAATGATGAAACTTTCCTCTTGAGTTAACTAAAGTACATTTTGAGAAACTCTTTTGTCAAGAAATTATGAGCCTTCGGAATTAGTTGTGATTTTTTCAAACATCCAGTGTTGATAAAGAAAAAAAAAGAAGCAAAGAGGTCAAGTTGGATCGAACACATCGCAGCCCCGGGGGCTAAAGTCCAAGGGCCCGCATCAAGGTACTAAGCCTCGCAATTATCCCTGGGGCAACTAGAGGGGAGGTTTGGATACTAAAATTATCACAACTTATCTAATTTCATCTAAATTATTACATTTTTTTTTTTAAATTTTAAATAATTTTTTTGAATCTCAAAATAAAAATAATATTTTATTTAATTTTTAAGTTTAAGAGGGAAGGCCCATATGCAGTTATAACTGCCAGTCTGAGTTATATCTACTCAGCACCTACCCAAGCAGTTAGCAGAAAAGCATTGAATAAAAAGAACCTGATTTGATAAACAAATTGTGTTGACTTCCACGAATATGATTAGAATTGAAAGTGTAAACGAAAATATGTACTGGATTCAATCATCCATATACCATTAAATTGAAGCTCTTAAATTTTGGTCAAATGATAGACAATGTCAACTTTTGCAGGCACCACTTCCCAACCATATGGTCTTACAAGTTGATTTCATAATGAGGAACTAAATTGTATGCCAAACGCAAATGATATTTAAAGCCAATGATACAATCCCCAGATTATGCCTCGGGTTTTGTTAATACCTCACCCAGAATTTTTATGCCCTCAAAAGTGAAGGTTTCTGTCACATTTGCCATTGTGTTCTCTCTCTCTTTCTGTTTTTTATTTTTTTGACAAGTATTTGCTCCAAATATCTCATGTTTCTATTGAAGGGTGATCTCAAAGATGGTCCCATCAATATTCCCGACAACAGATCGTGTCCCAGCTACTTCAGTTATTTTCAGTCCATGCTGAATAGCTTCATTAACGACCAATGAATCCATGCTGCAGAGAGAATGATGAGGGCATAAGAAAAAGGCAAAATTTAGAAAAAGCTTCGGCAACATTTATGTCTTGACAATCAAGGTTATGAAGAAATGCACCCTAGTACTACTTTGAGTCTTCGATCCAGATAACAAGTCAGCTACGAATTGATAAAAAGGTGGCAAAAGATTAAATATATTGATAAGATAATGAACTTTCTATAGGAGCAATGATTGATGGTGTCTATATTCATTAGGACCGAACATATACTTCAATTTCGTATAAAAGTTCATGAAAGGTTCCTAAAATTTGCAACAAATTTGCAACTATTGAACCGCAAATAGGGTATTTACAATAGGGGTCCTGGGGTTGGATCTAAATCCTCCTAGGGGCATGAATAATCAAAGAAACCAGCTAAGAAAAAGGGAGTGCAATGCAAATCATTCTGATCTGCAGATGCCAGAAGTTTCTACAAAATTATTTTTCCACCCAACTTATAGCACAAGATGAAGATAGGATACTTAATGGGTCAAATCTTCATACTTATTATTTCAAAAAAACAGTTTGGAAACATTTAAAACAGCAGCCTAATAATTTTCCTTGGGCGTTTTGATTGAATTTTTCCCAATCCTGCATCAGAGCTAAGTATGCTTTAGGCCTATCCTGCATCGGACCTAAGTATGCTTTAGGCCTTGAATTAACCATTTTTATTACCCTTTATACAATCATGTTTTAGAAAAGGATGTTTATGTAAAGTGATGTTATGTTTATATGTTATTTTACAAAAATAACCCTCATTTAAAACAGAGTTGTATAGGTCGTATGTCCATCATTTTCAACAAGTTAAACCTGGATATTCTCAGAATTTTCCAATAATAATTTCCGTCAGATCAGTAGATGTGGATGTAAGCAAAGAGTTTGCATGGTGCAAGGGGGTTTATAATCAAGTATATCAGAGACATTGAAGTAATATTATTGGCTGTCAATAAAATTCACTAGATGAAGCAATTGTGAGTTACTTACATCTTAGCTCGGGATACATAGGCAAGTATGAATTTGCACCGTCCTTTCCCTCTTATTTGAAGGAGATGTTTCACAGTGTCATAAAGCAAAGGAATGCTGGATTGTTGAAAGCTTATGCACTGTCAAGGGTTATTTTCCTTCCATTTTTTCACAAAAAATTTCCTACACTTTCCCTTTTCTATCAATAACCTAATATTTTCAAATCATGGTCCTACTTAGAATGGATAGGAAAGTTATGATTCTATAACATATAGTCAAGAGATGTTCAAATCCAAAGCTTATAATAATAAACTACCAACAGGTCAGGTAAACGGTTTTGACACCAAAAAATGCAAAAGCAAAAGCAACAGCAATGAAAGAATAATGACTAGAGAGACCTCAAATTAAATGATTAATTAGAAGGAAAAAAAAAACCATACAAGTGTGATGACTAACATAGTAGAATCTGAGGAGGATATGGATTAACTTTCATGGTGTTCCAACTACCCTAGTTCAGAGATTTACTTCCATTTAAGTGAATTACAGCACAGGGCACGCTCTTTTTTCTTTTATAAGTAATTCAAATTTCATTAAGAGTGCAAAGGATATATATGTCAGCTCCAAGAACTAAATCGAACCCTCCCGAATAATTTTGTAGAATTTGGTTGATCTGATCAATATTTCCCCATTCTAGCTTCTTCGCTACTAATCCTGCATACATGAAATCAAAAAGAAGATCAGTGACTCACACAGATCTTCCAATTTGAGTCTATTTTCCTCACCAGTACAACAATTTGGGTTTTCAGGAGATGCATGCAGCTCTATATTTTTCTTCAGTATCTGAAACAGGTAGTATAAATAGTCAAGATTGAAGATAACCTACCAAATGTCAAAGCATTAAAATCTAACTTCATCATCTTGCCTTGAGCACTTCATCATTATGGTCTGTCAAGACAAAACCAGGGCAAAATCTGCTGCAAAGTATTCCTGTAATTCCTGTAGTTCAACAAGCAGAAACCATTATGGCTCCAAGGTCTAGTTCAACAACAAAACAAAAGTTGTGGCCAATGTATTCTTTAAACAGATAGTCTCAGAAAGCTGAGAACAATAAGGATGCAAGGGTTTCTAATGTAATAACAGATAGTCCTGTTGCTTGCCTAATGTGAACAAGATACATTATTGTTCATCTCAAGCTTAGTCAAAGTAAATTCCCCTGCCCTAATAGATATCTCATATATGTTACATCTTACTTTTTCAAAAATCAAAGTATTCATTTTTCTTCTCAGTTGGAGTCTTGTATGGTTTTTGTGCATTGTAGTTTTTTTTTACTTATTATAAAAAAACTACAAAAAGGTCAAAGCATAACAGGGAAAAAATGTTTAAATACATTCATGAACAAAACCTCTCTCAAACACCCTAAGCAGCAGGTCATTTTTCTCTCTCATAATCAAACTTTGGTATATCATCTCATTGGTTTTTCTTTTTATTTTTCTTTTATTTTTATTTTTTTACGCCCAGAAGGTTCCATCCATGGTCATGGATACATTTCTAATAGAGTAAACGCAGCCTTATTAAAGCACTGAAGACCCTTTTAAATAGCCACTTACCCACACCAGAGCCTAATTCAATAACAGAACATCCTTGGAGCATCTCGGCATTTTTTGAAAGGTAATCATTCAACAGCATGGCGCCAGGCCAAACCAATTGTCCCGTCAGATCATAATCAGCTGTTTCAAGATTAGTTAAAAACATACTTTTAAAAAGAATGAAAGAAAGAAATGAAGAAACTACAATTGAATATAAACAAATATAGAAGTAACAAAGAAAAGAAAATTACACTTTAGAATACCGTATCATTTGAATCAATTTAATATGATTAGAGAATTCCCTCCAACCTTTTCAAATGAACTTCCACAAACTACCCCATACACACCTCTAATTTCTTTACAAAAAAAGAACTTCCATATTTTTTTTTTGTTGATAAGTAAAAACTTACTAAAAAAATAAAGGAGGCAAATGCCTATTACAAGAAATCTCATGGCCAATCAAGACGGTGCATTTGAAATAAGAAAATTATGGAGATCCATGCCATTAAAGTCCAAGGCAATGGTCCAAGTAAAAAAAGTTCTATAAAAGAAAACAATAAGCTCCTCTCATGTTCTCTCATTGTCTTCAAAAGTTCGCTCGTTTCACCATGCCAAAGGCACCACAAGATACAGATTGAGATCATCTTTCACACAGCTTTGATTTGACGCCTACCACGTAGGGAGGTCCAACACATCACGGACTCCGGCATGACCTAAGCTAAGTTCAATCTGCTAAAAATGTCATCCCAAAGAACTCTAGCAACCTCACAATGTAAAAGCAGGTGATTCACCTCCCTTACGGCACATGCAGCACTAGTCTACTAAAATAACCCTCCTTCTCCTTAAGTTATCCGTAGTGAGGATCTTGCCTAACGACTCTGTCCACACAAAAGCATGGACTTGATTTTTTTTTTTAAGTGGCCTTGATTAGGTAAAATGTACAGCACAATCTGTCTTGAACCACTCAAATCTATTGCAATCAAGAGCTGGTATGTGCCCCGATTCAATGTGTGCAGCTGTGTTAACTTACTGCTTGGCAATACTTGAGCCAACCAGCTCGGCCAGCTGCAAAAAAACTTCCATATTTTACATCCACAATGTTTTTCCATAAGGCATTTCTCTCCATGTGATATCTCCAAAGCCATTTTCCAAGTAGTGCTCCAGTAAACAACCTCAAATTTGTTATCCCCAAACCACCATAGTACTAATGCATGCAAATGTTTTTCTATTTGCGCATGGATAAATTGACAAACATTTTTCTAGCTAACCAAATGAAACCTTTTTTCTTCTCCTTTACCACCTCACAAAAAAATCCAATATAAATTCTCAGTTCTTCTTTCTACTCTTGCCGGCAATGGGAAAAGAGAAAGAAAGTTAGTAGGAAGATTTTGACAAAGTATTTCTTTTAATCTTCCCCCTTTAGATAACTAAAGCATTTTCCAACTACTCGCTTTTCAATTTTCTCAATCACCCAATCCCAAATAGTAACTGATTCATGTGAAACCCCCAATGGAAGACCGAGATATCTCATAGGAAGCAAAGAAATTCTGCAACCCAATATATTGGCCAAGTCTGAAATATTCTAAATGGAACCCACAGGAACACTTTCAGATTTGGCAAAATTAATTGTTAAAGCCAGGTCAGCTTCAAAACACAGCAGTAGTGCTCTTAAAGCACAAAGATGATCAGATTAGACTCACGAAATATCAAACTATCATCAACAAATAATAAATGAGATACTTTTAAACAATTCAAGGGCTCATGACCCACCACAAACCCAACAAGAAGTTACTATCCACCGCCTTCTCAATCATTCTACTCAAAGCATCCATAATCCTAACAAAAAGGAAGGGAAAAATGGGATCATCTTGTCTCAAACCACACGAGTCCAACCAGAGAACCATTCACAAAATTGAAAATCTCGATGATGAAACACAGTGCTAAATCCAAACACCATTTTTCTCCAAAACCATCTCTCCTTAGCAAATAGAAAAAGAAATCCCAGCTAACATGGTCATAAGCCTTCTCCATATCTACTTTAATTTAATTAAAATTCCAGCTTGGGATTTTAACAGTGCTGGTAAGACATCACATAAATATGCAAGTGATAACTAATTCTTTGGAAAGATCAGTCACTTCAGCTATAGTCACGATTGCAATAAAATGTGGCAACTCCAATCTGCAGCATAAGAGTAATCAGGAATCCAAAATATCTTTGTTTCACGAGTAATTTACTATATGTGCATAAATATTTTTATGTGCCAATGTAGACCCCTTTTTTTTCTCACTTACTGACCCTAGGAAGGGTGATTTATAGACACCCACCATTAGATAGCACCTAGAGTTTGAGTGTGCCGTCATTTAGTGGGGCTGTTTTGAAACTCAGTGCCCACTTAGAATGGGAACAACTAATACCCTTTGGGTCAACATTCGATTGTACAAAATCCCATTCAAAAATTTGGATGTATCTGATTAAAAGAGAACCATGCTACTACTACTATGATCCAAACAAAAAACTCGCGTTATTGCCCAAAATCTATGACAGTTTCCCATGTTTCCAGCCAAATCAACTTCTTCGCCATGCTTTTAAAAGTATTCAGTTTAGTTTCCAGAGTAGCAATCATTTTTCTATCTATTCTACATCAACATGCTAAAGAACTTCCAGTTGTTAGAAATTAACATCAGAAATGCTTCAAACAAACAAATTTAAAATAGTGAAGAATAGAATCCATCCAAAAGGCAAAAAGCTTATGCAAAATGAGAATTGAGACCACTGTAGCGTAAACGATGAAGTTATTACATTTATATTTAAGCTCAGTCCATTCGTTCTTAATACGAAAAAAAAAATGAAAGAAATAAAAACATTTCTAACCTAAAAAAACTACAATGTGGAAGTATATTAATTACTACAAGAAGAAGCTTACTAGAAGCAGAGTGGAGACAAAATAGTTGAATAACTTGAGACCCAAATGTAAAACTCGTGAGCTGGTAACTGCACATTGTTAACACCATTTTAGCCAGTTAAGAAGAACAGAAAGATTATTTAGAACACACACACAGAGAGAGAGAGAGAGAGAGAGAGAGAGACTTGTCATTGATGAAGAAAGATTCGTCCAAGCAAACTATCTCGTCCTCGTCTTCTTCTCCTTCCATGTCCAACGACAACTCTTGTTGCTTCTGCGTTCTCCCGTTGGGAAAAGCCAGAACTCAGAAGGGTTTCTTTGTTGAAACTGGGCTTACGCCTGCACTTGGGTCGGGTCTTGTATGCTTTTCTGTGGGCTTGTTTTCGGGGTTTAAGAGAACAACATCCGTCCTTAAAAAGGAAAAATTTTATTTAAAAAATAGTGCACAAAATACACCATGATCTATTTTATTAATATAACAATATTTAATTTATTAAAAAAATTATAGAATTAAGATATTTTATAAATTAAGTATTGTCATGTCAATAAAATAAAAATCTTCCTAAAATAGGTTTGGGAGGAATGAAAAACAGTTTCTTAAAAAAAAAAAGAAAATGACACATTATTTTATATTTTTTGGGATCTTACATTATTTTTAATAGCATCAGTAGATAATAATGACACATTTTTCAATTCAAATAAAAAAAAATGTAAAATAAATGGGTTAATTCACTGTTGATGGTAGCATAACATATATGCATTCTTTGTATTGTATTTTTTCTATTTCTGGAATTGACATGCTCAACTTGATTTACTATAGCTAGTCAAAGGACAGATTATGATTTAGTATTTTCCAGCTAAAATGCCATGTAAATGTGTATGAAATAAATTAATAAAAGAATACTGCTACATACAAGTAACATTGAGCACCTGTACACGTATATGTACATTCTGAATGGTTGCTTTCATATATATATATATATATATATATATATTTTAAATTTAAGTATTTTATTAAATCTCTATTTTTACCTCGATATTGATACATATATGGGTGTCAAATATTGTTTGCATTTAGAATTTTTCTTAATTAAAAATTCACTACATTTTATGTAAGTTCTTCTTTTTTAATCTTTTTGATGGTTTATAAGTAAACGCATCTATTTATGTAATGAATCCTAAGAAAATTGTAATTTGCTCACTTTTTTTTTCTTTATTTATTAATTTTCTGAAAAATTATATTAGAAATGTAAACTCTCAAAATAAGGTGAAAATGATATTTAACAACTCACAACCTCTTTTTAATATTCAATAAAATATAAAATTTTATTTTATTAGAATGATTTTATTTTTAAAAAATTTAAAGAGTTAAAAAACCACATATAGTCAGTTTGATATACCTTCATTATAAATTCTTTACAGTAGAAGTGGAAAGTTCAATGAGTTTATACACCATAACAAATCCTGATGCTATATTAAAAGACTTGGGTTTATAAGAAAACAAATGAATTGATAAAAAAACATAAGAGTTTGTCAGTGTAACTAGATAAACATATGTTGGGCTATAGTTGCAGCAGAAGCTAGTGTTGGCATTTTAAAACTTAGAAGCAGATATACAAGAACTTTTTATATAATGGAAAGTTTGCAAATGTATATCTACTAAATGCTTAGGTTTAAAAACAGATGTAATAGCTTCCGCCACCACGATAGCGTTGCATACATTTGCTTTCTTTCACCGTACGTAAAAACTTCTATTTAACCATTTATTTTGTCTTAGAAACCTTTTGATTATTTCACATGATTCTTTAAACAACATAAAGAAAATATGTAAGTCAATTGTCTATTTAAAAAAAAAAAAAAAAACAGGGTAGAAGTCTTGCATCAACGATTTATCTGGTTTTTGCTGGATGTACTGAAGTATCGTTTACATGAGATCTTTATTGTAGTGAATTAAACGAGGATTTGAAATAATGCATTTTATAACTTAAAATATGAGCTGGTGGGGCATTGGAGAGGACAGTCAAATGAAGGCAGGCTGCATAGCCCGGCATTTTATCGAACAATTGGATGGCTATATCAGGTTATAAACCAGAAATCAACTAATGCTGTTATTGCTTGAATAAATCTTACATTTCAGATTTTCGATTGAACATAATGATTGGCCTTTATGGTTTCTGGACCATTAAAATTACTCGTTTATTGATGTTTGGTGCTTAATTTTTCTTCCAAGCATCTTCCATTTTTGATGGACTTATTAGTTACTGGTGTTTATAAAGCAGCATGGATATAAGGATAACACAAAGGTCTGTCTGTCTCTCTGTGGTACTATTGATTGCAAAGTAGTTTTTCAATTAAATATAAGAATCTTAATCCTCTTGTTGTATCTGAAGTTGCTCTACTTTAATGTTATTCCTTTTACCTTTTCAGATGGCAGATGCAAAAGGATGTAATGCAAGCAGTTTCTAATTGGGAGGATGCTAGATTACCTGTTCTGACACCAAACTTAAAAGTTGGTAATCTGGACAAAACACTGAAGTTCAAATTAGAATGCCATTATATTTTGATTGTAATTCTCTGAACAGCTTTATCCACATATTACATGGATTTGAAGCAACTGTTGCAGCTGGTGCGAAGGAAGTAGCCATATTTGCGTCTGCGTCGGCTTTCTGAGTCATTTTCAAAGTCCAACATCAACTGTAGCATTAAAGAAAGTCTTGCTCGTTATCGTGCTATTACTCGTGCTGCTAAGAAGCTTTCAATTCCTGTTTGAGGGCATGTCTTATCATTATATTTGCATTGATATTTTTATATGAGTGACACCAATAAACATACATGCCTCATTTCTGTTGGTGTAGTGAGTTATATGTGAACTTAAACATATATTTGGCATGAGGGATTCTGTGTACTATTACATGTTCACATCATTTTACTTTTGGGTGCGCTTCATGTGTTAATTTACTATATAATCTTTTAAGGCCCTGAGAAAAATGAGTTGGAATTGATTCTTGATAGGTGTGTATATTGTGTAGTAGGCTGTCCAGCGGAAGGAGCAATTCCTCCTTCAAGAGTAGCATATGTGGGAAAGGAGTTACATGACATGGGTTGCTTTGAAATTTCCCTTGGCGATACAATTGGACTTGGTATACTAGATAAATGTTTCGACTGAGCTCGATAAATGTTTCGACTGACCTCTCTTGTAAATTAAAAGCGTTACCTAAACTTTGCACATACTCTTCACCCCCCCCCCCCCCCCCCCAAAAAAAAGAGCCAAACTGTGTGCTTGTGGAATTGCCTTATCCTTGATGCAGTGTACTTTTCATGGGTTTCCAAGATTTGGTGTGTTTTTTCTTCTTTGCAATGATCCATCACTTGCAGTTCTCAAAATTCTGGTAGCATGTTTTTTTACAATGTTTTTAAATGCTAAAAGATTTATGCTGATGAGAGGTATTGGTGCAATATGTAACTGTTTGAAATAGAATTTTGTAAAGAATAGTGGTGAATTCTGGAGTGAAGTTGATATTCACTGGGGACATAATTGTATTATTTCTCCAAGAACAGCTGTCTTTTATCCTTTTTTCCACCATTTTCTTCAATAATTCTATGGTGTTCTAAATTTTATCCCCGTTTTTATGTATTGTTAATTTGGTTTTTATTTGTTTTCAGTGTTACAAAGACTGTTATTCCAATGCTCGAAGCTGTAATGGCTGTTGTTTTGTTGAAAAGCTTGTGGTTCACTTCCATGACACTTATGGACAATCTCTTCCAACTATTCTTACATCCCTCGAAGTAATTTTTCAAACAAGTGGAACCTAAGCATGTCTCATATGTATATCTTAGTGGCAACTCTAAATTGAAAATATGTAGTGCATTGTTTAGGATCAAGCAATTTAAAACCTCCATTAGTTAGGTCCCACTCAAGGTTTTTGCTTTGAAGAAATAAACCTGTATCACTTATTCAAGACAACATTCCTTTGAAGCGTAACCTTTTTGCCATTGTGCCTTGCAGATTTTGTGCCTTGCCATCCAATGCTTATGAATAAGAAAAATGATATTTGTAGTCATGAATTATACAAGCATAGCATAATTGTTTTGAAAAAAGTGAGTAAAATATGAAATTCACATGAAAAATGTTAGTTTTTTTAATAGTGAATCATACTTTTTTTCAATGGGATTGTGTCGCGTTTCGTAATCTACGACTGTATATAGTATTGTTGTATCCCAAACCAACCATTTGATCACTAGGTTGCAGCATTATGGATAGATAAGTAAAAATAGCATTGGAGTTTATCGATGACTCCAATAGCTATTTTTTGTACTTAAAACAAGGGCTATTTGACTTTAAAAATTGGACAATTTCTTCAATGAGCTGATAATTTCTTCCCTTTACAAATGGGGGTTAACATAGTGGATTCTCTTGTTGGTGGTCTAGGTGGATGTCCATATGCTAAAGGAGTTTCGGAAAATGTTGCGATGAAGATGTGGTATACATGCTTAATGGTCTAGGTGTAATAACAAATGTGGATTTGGCCAAGCTTTTGCTGGCTAGGGATTTCATCAACAAGCATTTGGGTCGCCTTTCTTGTTCAAAGACTGCCATTGCACTGAATTGAATGATACTAATGTCTCTAAGATCTAGGAAAACATAGGTACATATGTTTTATGTTCATATATTTGCAGCAATGTGAATAGGAGATTTCAGACTTACATGGCATGATTAATATCTGTAAACTGCCCCATACAAGGAATAAAAGAAACCCAAAAATTCATGTATCCAATAATTATTGCTTTCCATAAGCTGACACTTTCTTGTAAAAATGGCAATTCCACTATGTAGAATGTTTTGGTACCTTCAATTCTAAGTTTTAAACACATTTGGCGAAGGGGAGGATGGTACAATGGTTCTAAAACTCTTTTTTTTTTTTTTTTTTGTTTCTGTTGTTGCCAGACATGACTGTAGCTGGATTTGAACCCAAGCTTGAGAATTGTGAAATGATCATTTGATCCAAAAGGTTAAGCTGATAGGAAGAGTTATATTTCATTATTTATTTTATTTCTTAATGCTCCTCCTCACGTGTAAGCCAGATTTCCCCTCAATGAGTGCCTAATGCGTGAAATATTTCATTAAATGAGAAAGATAATAGAGTTAAAGGTCGAATTCAGGATCTCTGCTCTGATACCATGTGAAATTATAACTTGTCCTAAAAGCTTAAATTGATAAAAAGAGATATATTTTATTATTTATTTTATATCTTAACGAGAACAAACATTTTCCACTTGTTTCATCCCTTATTTGGCATGATTAGAAATGAATGGTAAATAGTGATAAGTTGATGTCGAAGATAAAGGAACTTGAATATCTTGTCCTTCGATTGAGATCAATGAACAAAATGGTAAAACTAGAGATCAACCTTAGATTTAAAACTAAAGCATCAGTTCTTCCTCTGTTGATGTCGTGTTTTGTAGCCTGAGCTACTCAACAACGGCCCAAATTAACCGACCTTGCAAAACGGATGAACTAGAAAGGGAAGATTAGGGTCCAAGATTGCTCCAATGGTAAAGTTAGTTGAGAAAATGGATGGTGATGAAATGAAGGAATATAACAAGAGTTTAGAAGATGTAACCAAGATTCTGGGTGGCACCGTGCTATTTATAGTGTTTTCCGAATTCTACCTTTTGGCAAGTGATGATGAAAGTGTCTAATCTACCTACTTGGTCATCATTCGGGTGGCAGTATCAGAGTGAGTATATTTGTCTTGTGTAGTGTCACTGAAAGGATTGGGTGATGCGAATGTCCCATCCGAGCCACACTGTTTCCTTATTTTTAGTTGCCGTGATATTGGGATTTTCGACTTTGATTTAATACAGCGTGGTGCTCGGTGTGGCTTTGACCTACTCGACTTTTTATGCGGCGTGGTGCTCGATGTGGCTCTGACCTACTCGGCGTTAAATGCTACTTCAGGCATTGTTTATGCCCTTTATTCCTGGGTCACCTATTTTGCTGTGGGTACTTGACCCTTCCCGTTATTGAGTCGACTTGGTTCATATGAGTAGAATCCAGGTAGACCCTACTATGGGCCTAGGCCTTTTCGATCTGGATGGGTTTACCCTTATAGTATCTTGCAAATTCTTGGTGAAGGGACTTTGATAAAAATTTCTTTCAATGCCTCATTTCCTGATTAGGAACTTTTGAGTCTGTTCCTTCGTCTTCCGAGCCCTTGGCTTTTGGATCTTACTGACGTGGCATTTAATGCTACCTCATTTTCACGCCTATGTCCTTTCAATCCTTATACCGAGCGGTGTGACAGCTTTACCTCCCACACCTTGGGACCCTAATTGGTCCGTGCATCTAATGTATTTGCCATGATTACCACTTTTTAGGGGTAATCGTTCACGTCTCTTGGTTCCTGTTGGGTCGTATGTATCATGCGCTCAGCTCGTCGGTCCATATCTTTATTAGTCAAATCGTGAGATTGTCACGTTGCTTCATTTCATGCACACATTAACCCTTCCTTAAACTATAAAAGTCTTCTTCCTTTCATTCTTCTTCCTTCACTCTCCCTTCTTACTTGCAGAGTTCTCGTTTCGTTCTTTCTCTGTCTTGTTCATTTCGTACAAGTTTCAAATTCTTCCTTCAGTTTCCGTGGCTGCCAAAGCTTTTAACCCAATTATCAAAGTTTTGACCAACATGTCAACCACCTTCGCGGGGCATGGTTGGGTATCTATCCTTCCTCATTTCGAGCTCCACACATTGCAAAATTGCTACAAGATTTCTTATTGCATTAAGTTGAAGCTACCTAGAAGGATAGAGCATGCTTGTGATTCTCTAAAGAAACGACTGAGAGTGGTGCTCTATCCAGCGATGTTTTCTTGCGGTCTGTGGCTCCCTTTAATCTGTCTGGTCTTTAAAGTCCTTCATTACCTTGGTTTGGCCTCGACGAAACTCCTTCCGAACGGCTGGCATTTAGTATTCGACAGTTGTATAGTTTTCCAGATAGCCCTCTTTGAAAGAAATGATGTCTATCCTGATTTGACTGCTCGGGAGTTCTTATCATTGTATTGTTTGAACCGCTGCGGGGGAAACATGACTAGCTTCCAAGTCAAAAACGGCGATCGAAAATTGGTGAGGATCGAAGAAAGGCCTTCTAGCATTAAGGACTACTATCGGAGATTCTTCTTCGTCTCGAGATATGCCTGGCAATTTCTTGAGATCGAAACCAGGGAAGAGTTCTTGATCCAAGCAGATTAGGGTTACCTCCTGTCTGTAGAGAGCCTTAGTTTTGCATTGACTCTTGAGGAGATGGCTCGGGTCGAGATCGTACTAGCTTAGGCAAGAGCTCACCCTGACCACCTCTGGACGGACAACCTCCATTTCGACCAGAATATCCTGAAATATCTAGTTCAACCAAACCAGTTGTATGCTGAGGGTCAGAATATCTTGAGGGTCTCTGAGGATTTATCGATCTAGCCATGTAAGCGAGCTTCCAGTCGCCCTGTTCTCTGAGAAGGGAGGAAGAAGACACGTCATGACTCCTCATGGGATCCATCTGGCTCGGGAGGTTCTCGACGCTCCCAGGGATGTAGAAGAGTCTTTCCTTCTTCGAGCTCGGATAAAGAGGTTGCTATCAGAAATTTGATGAAGGGGCACCTATGCTGAGTTTTTGGCTTGGCAAGTAGCAGGGGCCTCGGCCTCCTTAGCAATAGGGGTCTCAAACTCCTTAGCAGCAGGGGCCTCAGCCTCCTCAGCAGTCGATGCCTCGACTTCAAGATCTATTCTAACTTTCGTTCTGGGGGAGGAGGCAGAAGACCTGGATGTTGCCTTCTTAGAATTGCTTGCCTATCCTCCCCCTTTGACATCCAATGTCATAAAGGCTTTCATGTCCTTTGAGGATACTTGGTAGAACTAGAGGCCAGGTGCAATTGCCTGAGTAGCCTAAAGAGGAAGACCCATATCCTTTTTCCTTTTCCTCGGGCTCTAGTTCTAATGAAGAGACCGATATGGAAAACGATTTAGAGGTCAAAATTGGATGTGCTGGCAGCTGACTTAAAGACGAGGCAGAGAGTTAAAGATCAGACATAGGGAACCGTTGCTTGGGGAGTTAATGTCAAGAGGAGGTGGAGGTAAAGGATGGTGAAGGCGGGGCCCAGGTAGAAGAAGAGGCCGTGTGGACCAGGGATCGGGAGGAGGAAGAAGCCTTGGGGACTGAGAATTAGGCTGAGAAAATGGTGAACATTAGCGATGAGGACTCTTCGATTTTTTAGGTGGGGTCAACTTCCTGTGCCCACTAATACCTCTCCCCAAACTCCTTCTCCCTTTCAGTTTCGTAGCGAGATGGCAACTCACGGTCAGCTGTTTGGATTAGAGACCGGTGTAGAGAGCAGCCATAGCCTAGTGCCAGGTCCAATCCTTGACATGACTTCGAGTTTTGAACGGGCCTAGGCTGTTGCTGCTGAGCATACGGCACGGATGCTAAAGCCTCTCCTTGCACAAGTAGGTGTTCTATTGTTAAATTTTCTTTTGTCTTATAACAGTAAGTTTGCTAATCATTTTCTGTGTTCAGGTCATAAATCAGTTGACTGAGGTGATCGATTTTGAACTGTTGGAGATCAAGGAGACCAACTAAGAGCTTGACACAGTGTGTCGATTCGGGTTCTACAAGCTAAAACAATCAGATGAGCATATCAAGGCTTCCAAGGAAGTGCGTAATGGTTTGGTTCCGACTGCCTAAGAGCTAAATGAGGAGAATGAGAGCTTGGAGGATAGTAACTTGGTCCTGCAAGTAAGGCTCGACGAAGCTCATTCCGCCTTTGAGGCCGCAAATAGAAGGTGCGAGCATCTTGCGGACGCTAGTGTCGAAGTTGAACGGGATCAGTTGGCCCTGTCCCGAGATCTGGCGGCTTGGGAGGTGAAGTTACACACCTTAACTAGGGAATTTTCTACTCAAGATGTAGCATTGGAGGCCTCCAAACGAAGGCGAGCTGCTCAAGAGGTTGAGCTAGAAACTTTGGCAAGTGAGCAGGCTACTTGGGGAAGCAGTGCTGGAGATCTCAGAGTGAGCGCGTGCTGCTCGGGAGGCAGAGTTGGCGAGTACTCATGCCTCCTTAGAGGAGGCCAATAGATAGTTAGAGAAGCTTGGGCCTTGAGTGTTTGCGGCCTTAGCCATTTGCAACTCTTCCTGGGGCTATGGTTATTAAAAGGGTTTAAGGAGGTTGAGGGCCAAACTCCTGGCCACCCTTGAGATTGACCTACAAACACTAGCACTCTTTTTCTCGATTCGGTCGCTAAAGATTTTGCTAAGAAAATAGGAAAGCCTAGGTACCCCCCGTTCTGAGACCCTCGCCCTCTTCTCGAATGAAGAGAATCTCTGTTTTGCGATCTTTTTCTTCTTCTTCTTCTTTTTTTTTTTTTTTGGTCGATGTAAACAGCAATTATAATGAAAGTTTGATTTCTTTCTCTCCTTTTGTGCATTGTCCCTTATTACTTCATCCTCTCTTTTTCTTTTCCTTTTTTTTGAACTTAATGGGTTCGAATCAAGGTCCAAGTGCGTCGATGGCTCAGGACTGATAACCGACCTCCACCCCGCGAGAGTTGTCATCGTCAAGGTGTGTTGAGGGCATGAGATTGATGTCCGACCTTCACCTCATAGGAGTTGTTATCGTCAAGGTGTTTTGAGGGCTTGGGACTAATGCCTGGCCTTCATCCTGTGGCAGTTGTCATTGCCAGGGTGTGTTAAAGACTGGTTGATGCTCGACCTTTACCCCACAGGAGTTGTTATCGCCAGGGTGTGTTGAAAGCTCGAGACTAATGCTTGGCCTTCACCTTGTGGGAGTTGTCATCACCAGGGTGTGTTGAGGACTATGGGTTGATGCCCAACCTTTATCCCATGGGAGATGTCATCGTTAAGGTATGTTGAGGGCTTGAGATTGATGCCCGACCTTCACCCTATGGGAATTGTCATCACCAATGTGTATTGAGGGCTCAGGATTGATGTCCGGCGTCTACTCTGTGGGAGTTGTCATCGCTAGGGTATGTTGAGGGCTCGAAACTGATGCCCAATAGTGAAACCCCAAGTTTTGTGTATTTTTACTTGTTGCTTTTATTCTTATTGTTGGTTGTTTAATTGATTTAAAAATATTTATTTGAGATTTATCTTATTTGTTATTTGTGATTTATTTATCTCTTTTTATTTGACTACTATTATTGTTGTTTTATTTATTATGGCTATTGATGGTTTGTGAGATCTCTAATTTTAATATTTTTAGTTATTTTATTTAATTAATATTATTGATTCTTTTATTTAAATAGTTATCATTATGATTTTGGTTTAATAGTTTTAGTTTCATTATAGTTTAATTTTTTTGTGTTTTAGTTTGTTTCAATGAGCATTTTATTTTATTGAACCTTTTCGGATTGGTTCAGTGATTTTAATTTATTAAATTATTAGGTCTTATTATTTTTGTTCTATTTTGTTTGGTGGAATTCTGAGAGCTCCAAAATATTATAATTGTACAAAATCATTTTATAAGCCCTATTTTAGTTATTTAAAATATTGTGAGATTTTAATTATATTTTAAATCTCCAATTTAAATATATGATTTTATTCTTTTATATAATTAATAAATTTCATCATTTTAATTAATGATGAGGAATATTATTATATAAATTAAAGTTAAGTTGAAATAATATTATATTTTAATTCCCCTGAATGTTTTTAAGTTAAATTGATTTTATGTATTTTCGAATCAATATTTTAAGCGTATCATTTGTTCGTTTGAAGACTCCAACATGTAGGGCCTATAAATAGCCCGAAGAGGAAGTCAAGCCCCTCACCTTTTCCCTCCTCCCTTTCTCTCTCTCTCTCTCTTGCGCGACAGGCCCTTCACTATGGCTGTTCAGCTTCTAACCTAGTCCAGCGCCATCACCAGCTGTTACCTCTCACCGTTGGTCACCCCTAAACTGCCAGCCGCCGGTGAGCACACCTATGTTGGCGGTGTCACCCATGGCAGCCCTACCTTCCCTGCACGGCCTTAAACCCGAAATAAATTTTAGCACCTTTGAGTCACCGTAGCTCCACCGTGAGCCCCGCACGGTCTCACCACCACCACTGACTCTTTATCCTTCGGCAAGCATAACCCACCGCCAATAGCCCCTATCTCCCCCATTTCTCCTCCACCCAAAATGGGTGTTGTAACCCATGGCCCATGCTTGTAGCCACGTTGTGCTGCCACATGTGGGGTCACAACCACCATCGACGACCTCCCCCACCTCAAGCGACCTCCCCCTATCTCCACTCTTCCATCCATGGCCCCACCTCCCTTATATAAGCATAAATTCGAAAATGAGTTTCCACACTTTCCAAGCTAGATCTGCCACCTTCCAGTGATTGCACTGCCTCACCACCACTGCCATAAGATTTCCCTTCCTCCAATAAGTATTTTCCTAACTTCTGGTGTCAGATAGAGCACCCTAGCCCAAACCGTCACTTTATGTAGTTGACGTCATCATAGGCAGTGTTAGCCGCAATGTACGACCCATCCACTGTTGTTGACAAACTCCTCACCATGTTGGCCACCCTCATACAACCCAGATCTAGTGACTAGAATTCTAGATCCGAAACTCGAGGTATTCCCATTCCAAGGTTGTGGTACTAACCTCGATGGATCGGTTAATGCCCAAGTTAGTGGCTTCTAACGCCATTAGCCGTGCCATGAGGCGATCAACGTACGAGTTAACCTTTGCGGAGATCGACGAAGATACGAAAGAAAAGTCGCAAAATGGGATAGGGGAAGGGGACTTGGGAGAAAACCTAAGGGTGTGAATGAAACGACATCGTTTTTGCAAGTCCAGAAATGATGCCGTTTAACTTAAGGAGCCTGAGCAATTCTTGGTTAAATGACGTAGTTTTGGCATCTTGGACAACTAGCCTCAATCTATTTTTGGGCTTTTTGGCCCGTTGAGGTGGGATTTCGCTCGCTGGGCTTTTTCAGTCTGCTGGCCTGCTGGACATCTTATTTAATAAAAATATTTGTGTAATATAGTAATTAATTTAATATATATACATATAATATACTATGTTAATAATTTAGTATAACTATATCTTAGTATTAGTTATAGTGATTCACCGATTTAGTATAACTATACTACTATAAGTATAACTATAGTCTATATTAGACTGTATAATAGTATTAATATTAGACTATTAGTATAGCTATATATTAGTATTAGACTATTAGTTATAGTAATTTAGAATAACTATATGAGTATAACTATAGTCTGTATTAGACAATTAACATTAGTATCAGTTACAGTGATTAGAATAATTATATATTAGTATTTTTTATAGTGAGTTTAATGATCAATTTTATATTACTAACTTCATGTATTCAAATATTATCATTTTCAATTATCAAAATGACCAATTTTACATATACCGTAATTTCATCAACAATTATTAACATGTGGCCAAGAACATTCTGTATCATCAACCTAGTATAAATTTCATTATCAAAATCAATTTAATACAAATTTCACAAATTTAGAAGTTTCACCCCATGAAATCTATACTCATCTATAATCCATAAAAATTCAAAATTTTCTGCACCCATGAAACCCAAACAAGCAAAAAGTAAATCCAGAAAACAGAGTTATCCTCCCCAAGAAAATAGAGTTTATCCACCCAAGAAACCCAAACAAAGCTTCAGATCAAGTTGCTTTTTGCTACAATTTGAAAGATACTCTTGCTAGGGCAAGTGCATGGCTTAATGCATCTTAAGCCACTAGGGTTCCTAAAGCTTTTATGAATGTTTAGACTGAGTCACTACTTACCAAAGTAAACATTTTTTGTCTCACCAAAGCAAAATGATCATAACTATTTTTGTCATTGTAGTGTGATGGATAAGCATTTTCAGAAGTAACCTTTGCAACAATTAATGGTATGCCTTTAGGCCACATTTAATGGAAAGTAATTATACATGGAGGATGAGTGAAAGCTCTATGAAGGATGAGTGAAAGCTCTATGAAGGATGAATGATAGGATGAATTTGCCAAAACATCATAGCATTTGTGAGATCAAATGGCATTACAAAAACTCATAATGCCTTTTATGGGTTTTGAAGGTGGACTTCTCAATATCCTCCCCCCTCATATGAATCCGGTGATAACTAGATCTTAAGTCAAGTTTGGAAAACACAGTTGACCAAAAAAGCTCATCTAACAATTCATCCACAATAGGCATCGGATGTTTATCTTTAACAGTAGCATCATTTAATACCTTATAATCAATACATGTGCTATGATCCATCAACTTTCCTCACTAATAGAACTGGTGAAGAAGGAGGAATTGACTTCACCTAATCACCCCACTTTCTAAGAATTCCTTCACAATCTTTTCTATCTCACTTTTATGATAGAATGGATATCTATAAGGTCTAATACTGATTGGAACAGTGCCATGCTTTAAGTTGATCTGATGATCATGAGACCTAGATGGTGGTAGTTCCTTAGGTTCCTGAAAAGCTGTAGAGAATCGAGTAATTAATTCAATTACAGCTTTAGAATTAGGAACTGAATGCTCCTACTGAGATTCTGTGGAACCAATTGCAAAAAAAAAACCCCTTTGTGCTCTAACTCAAACAGTTTACTCATCGCCCTATCATTAACCAGAGAAGAACTGGTAGAGTTAATTCCTTTAAAGCAGAAATTCTTACCTTCAAGTGTGAATTTCATTAGCATATTTTTAAAATCCAAATATACTGGCCCACATAAGACATCTAGTGAACCCCAATACAATATCACAACCTGTTAAAGACAAAGTATAACATTCAACATCGAAGATTTCACCTTGTATCAACAACTCCATAGAAGTACATTTATCTCCACTTTGTAATGGAGAACCATTAACAACTTTAACCTGAAATCCTTCAGAACTCTGAACATGCAGGTTGCATTTTGAAGCCACTGTATTATCTACAAAATTATGAGTGATATCACAATCGATCAAAATAACCATTGATCTCTTCTTAATCTCTCCCTTTACCCTTATGGTCTTAGGACTTGGACTACCAATAATAGCCTGAAGAGAGATAACAGTAATCTCTCCAAATAATCCCAAGAGTTCCTCTTCTGCATCTAAAACCTTTTCTTAATCAACACAGATCAAGGGTTCTTCTTCATTTTGAGAATATTGCATTCTTTCCAACAAATACAACCTAGACTTTACACATTTATGCCCCCGATGGTACTTCTCATTACATAAGAAACTACGATCTTGCATCTGTGCCTTAGAAATTGTCTGATAAGAAAACTTTTACAAATGATGTGTTCTAGGTTTTCCCAAAATAGAAGAAGATTGAGTAAGTTTAAACCCACTAGTACTTGAAGCCTGTTGAGTAGAATTAGAAAGCCAATTTTTCCAAGATTTTCTAGAGTTCAACATATATTTGAATCTTGGCTAAGCCAAAAGCTTCATTTAGATTTTTAGGAGCTAACATTTTTATCTAGAAAGGATTTTATTAAATTTGTAACTAGTTTTCAGATCATGTTTGTGTCATGCTAAGTCAATTTATATATTCGATCATATAATTCATCTCCCAAACTCGAGCTGTTAAGTTAAACGTGTCAAAATTTCAAAATCTCATTCGATTTTTAGATAAAGGCTCCTGTCGTATCACTTGTTTCTATCTGTTTAATAATTAATTAGAAATAGGTCAACACGACACGAGTCGTTTAAACCAATTTCATGTAAGTTCATTGAATTAATATATTTAATGAATAAACCAATCCATTTGACCTTATTAACAATTTATTTTTTTATTTATTTTTTTTATAAAAGTTAAAATCTATATTAGTAGTCACATCTTAAAATAAGACTACTTACTTACTAACAAAAGTTGTCAATACTTTTAAAATTTTCACATATAATAAAAATCAATATTATGAATCTCATAATAACATATATGAGAATGTGTCTAAAATTATCTCAATAATAAAAACATAAGCATGTAAAAATTAAAAAATATTAATATTACAACTCAAAATAATAAAATTATAATTTTAAGATAAATATAAACAAATCAAAACGAATTGATTTTGAGAATATGTCTATTATTTCACACGGCTCCAATTCTCTCTCTCTCTCTCTCTCTCTCTCTCTCTCTCTCTCTCTCTCTCTCTCTGTGTAGCAATGTTGTCACTGTCACCGGATAACATTCCGCCGGTTACGGAAGGTGACCACGAATCCTCTAGTAGTGAAAAAACTACATTGACAAGGCTACAAGAGCACAGTGTTGGGTTTTACGCAACGTTCTCATCGGCGAAGGTTGCCGGAAACAAAAAAGGTGAAATCATCTTCTCCAAAGACTTGAGTTCATCGTCAGATTAGGTTAGTTAAGTTTGGTTAATCAAGTTCATTCGATCGTTCAGTTCAATTCTTAGATCTAGGGTTCATCTCTT
The DNA here is from genome assembly GCA_036898215.1 of Platycarya strobilacea. Classification (NCBI taxonomy): domain Eukaryota; kingdom Viridiplantae; phylum Streptophyta; class Magnoliopsida; order Fagales; family Juglandaceae; genus Platycarya; species Platycarya strobilacea. Next base: position 30,260,345 of record CM072550.1, read on the forward strand.
ACTTTTCTTGGATTCTGGTTATTAGGGTTTTGTGGTCATTGACATAGATTTTCATATTTTGATCGATTTGGTATTGGAACATTCAGTTCACCAATTGTTAATAGGTACCTCCATCATGGTTGAGGTGGTCCTAAGGGTCGTTCCCGCTAGTATTGGCAATGTGACGACTCCCAGTGGTTGAATAACGTCACCCATGAAGCTTTTGAATGGGACTGGGGCCAGTTGCAATTAATCAGGATGAATCTCCATCCAGGTCAAGGCTTCCCAGAACATAGTATCCGTCAAACTACCATTGTCCACCAAGATCCTTCAAGTGGTAAGGTTGGCAACTTGCAGGGTGATTACCAGGGCGTCATTATGGGGATGGAGAATCCCTTCCTTGCCTATTTCATAAAAAATGATCAGAGGGCTCTATAAGGTTTGAGAGACTGTAGCATGGGTGATCCAGGTGATAAATACTTTCTCATAACGAGCCTTTCAGGCATGTGCTATTTGGGAATAGGAGGTTTTTCCCCCTTTCGAGAGTCCTCCAATTATGGTTCTAATTTCTCTGATTGGCCAATCTGCTGGTGTGGGCTTCTTCGATCTTTACGTCTAGGTTTGCCCTTTTGAGGGCTTGGATTGTATCAAGACTTGGATTGACTCTTTCCTTGTCTGTCGTATTGTTCAGGGGACCAGCTTTCTGCCTACCATTGGTCATCTTCCTATCATCTCTTCAGGACATATCAATCTTCTGTATTGTGCTCATGGGTCTAATGATATTCACAGAATTAGTTCTCTTGCCTGCTTTGCTCTTTTTCAAGTCTTGGGCTCAATTGATGGTTGCCTTCAACTGCCAGGCTAGCATGGAGGCAAGGTTGGCCACATGCCCTAGGTGGTTCTCGCCTTTTTTTTTTTTTTTTTCGCATAGGGCTTTCCTTCTCCCACCATCTTGGCTGGGGCCTTCTCCATACTTAGCTGCCCTCCAGTCTACTTGCTAGATCTCTCCTCTACGTGGGGATATTATAGCTCCTAGAGTATCCTCAACGTTGATGAACCCATCGACCCAGTCCATGAACTCATTCAGTGTGGTTATGGTTTTCCACGTGACCTCGGCCATGAATGGTGAAGAGATACTGCCCATGAGTGCTTCCAAAGTAATATTTTCATCTTGGTCGTCCATGGTCATGTACTCCCAATTGAATTGGGCAAGGTATTTCTTTAAGATTTTCGTGTCATGTTGCTTGACAATGAAGAGATACGTAGCCAAGTGTCTTCTCTTTCGGTTGGCCATGAACTATGTCGTGAAGAGGCAAGCCAACCCTTTGAAACTGTCAATGGCTCCCAAGGGGATGGTCCCAAACCACATCCAAGCCACCCCTTTTAAAGTTAGTGGGAAAGCTTGGAAAACTACTTCGCTTGGGTAAACATGTACGCTCATATGAGTCCTGAACGCCTTCAAATGCTCGATTAGGTCGTTGGACCCATCATAGAGTTTTACCTGAGGGACTCTAAACCTGGGGGGAAGTGGAACAACCATGACATTAGCATTGTATGGTGTGGTTGAACTGCTGCGTCTCAATTTGTAACATCCTGATTCAGAGATTTAGAGTTTAAATGTAGATAGTTTGATTTTTCGAATCTTCTTATTTTTTTATTATATATTTTTATTAGCATTATCAATTTTATCGGATGTTTTGGCATTAATAAGTTGTTCACATTTTTAACTATAGATTTTATTATAGCTATTATATTTAATTGTATTATAATATTTTTTGAGTAATTATGAAATATTTGGGTTTAAAATTAGGTTATATTTTCAATTAATATTTTTAGATGAAGTAGGCTTTAATTGGAGTTAAAACCCTAATCAGATAAGTATATTTTGAACTAGATTTTTTCGGCTCTATCACGTTGGCTAACCTCAATCCCAGGCACGTTCCTTTCCCTCGACCCCTTCATTCACGGATCAGATGGTATTATCATAATTATTTTCGAATGGTTTCCCTCTACCACACATGACTCCAACTCTCTATGCACTACGTAACTCTTCCAACATCCCTAGGGTTTGCTTCCTATAAATAGCTTGCTTAGTTCCCAGATAAATACCACAGCTGCACCTTCCTTCCACTTTCCGGAGCATCCTAAAACCATAACCCATTGTGCAGGATGATAGTTCCCTAGGATCCAAGCTGCCACACTCCACCACGCTGCCCTTCATGCCACCGTTTGCCCAGCACCTTTAACCACCACATTAGCACCATCGTGAGCCACCTTAATCCTACTCACAATAGCGCCAACCCCTATTTTTGCACCACGAAAATAGAGTAAGCTGGTCCTCCACAAGCATCCTAGTTGCACAGCCTTAGGACCACCTCAGTGGGCAGGAGATCACCTTGAGTGGTGCTAGAAACTGCTGACTACCACCACCTTGTCAAGCCCTTTCCCTTCTGGTAAGCCCAATGCTATCGGCCACCCTTTCTCTTCTCCTATATTCCATCCGACAACCAACTTGTAATTCTAGATCTCATGTTATTCTCTCCCTCTCTCAGGTCTCCCACCACCCTTTTTGCCAGCCAACTCCGATCACAACTCTGTTGCTCCTGCTGTCAGACCCATAGTGAGTTTTCAAGATCTCTCTTTCTCGTTTTATTACCTCTCCAGGGTTGATAATGTGTGTTTGAGAATTTTGGAACTAATAAAAAATACATGGCTGCCATTTTTATTAAACAATAGTAGATGTGTATTTTCTTCCCGTCGCTTCACTTATTACGTTGAAATCTTTAAGATGGCCTTGTTCTCTATGGGCTTTGTTTTAATATAAATTAATAATTGTACAAGTTATAATTAAGTACTTATGAGTTTTAGTAATAAATAGAGTTTAATTTATTTTTAATCTTATAGGTATATTTTATGAAACAAGTTTCCAAGTGTTATTATTAGATTTAAATCAAATAATTTTCTACTAAATTATAGTATGTTATTAATGGTGTTAAAGTATTGTTAAATTATAATACCAACTCATAAGAAATTGTAATACTAAGTAGTATTAAATGTATGCATGAATGAAATGTTTCAACTATTATTTTATAGATAAATATATACTTTTTACTAGATTATACTTGAAAGGCTATGTATGATGTTGGTATTTATTAGATTTCTTATATCATTGAATACAAATTTTAGCTCAAAATTTTATTTGTTATATAAACTCTATTTCCCTATAGAATATAGTTAAGGAGTTAAATTATATTATTTTCTCATAAATAGATTTTTGTAGTAAATAGTAAGCTTTTAATTTTGGAACACTTTAATATACAATTTAAATATATTTTAAGAAAAGGATTCCGTTGTTTACCTCAAAAGTTTTTTATATAGTTGGCGTATTAAAGTCATAACTTGAAAATAAAGAAATAGCAGATTAATGATGTTTTAATGATATTAATTATTTTCAAATTTATTGTAAGATTTATAATTACGTTAACTATAATAAAGTGAACCTATTTTAGGAGTTTGGGATTTTCATTACTTAGTTTGATAGAAGTGAATATAGTTCAACTATTATTTTATAGATATAGATAAAGATACATTAATTACTAGATTGTATTTGAAATACTATACACGATATTATTGTTTAAATAGAACGTTGCAACACGTTATTCCAGAAATGTTAGTGATGATTTAATATTTCGTATAGGTAATGAGTTATGAAAGATAATTAGAAAGCAGCACTACAAGGTAAGTGAATTTGATCATAAAATTAGAATTCTCAAATTTAGCTTATATTATTAGTAGAGCCAGTTCTTTAGTAGCTCTTTTCATATAAACTTCATGTCGTGCAATCATGTTATTTAGTATTGTACATTATACGATCATGCCCTTCAGCATTATGTCCAGATTTAGTGAGCATAGTTATTTATATCAGTTTATATGATATATATATATATATATCTCATGATACATAGATCACATAAGTTAAGTTCAAGTATAAGATTACATCAGATCAGAAATCAATTAAGCAGTTAATCAGTTAATCAGTTTAGTAAATCAGTTAATTCAGATGGCCATTCAGATGCATGGTACCAATGCATATTAGATCAAAGTGGATGTGCAAGCCACATGCCTAAACATGGTCCACTATAGTACGTTAGAGTACTATCAATGGCTGCCCTTGCTGCAGTGGAACGTGGGGCTGGTGCATAACATAAACATCAGCACGTACAGTTATGTTTCAGATCTCAGCATAAAATTTATAACATTCCTAAGATTATTATTCTCACGTTGTGGTGGATTTCTTACTAAGTCATTGACTTATTTTAGTTTATTTCCTTTTTAAAACCACCTAGGTAAGGAAGAGGACCAGTGCGAGGAGGCAGATCAGGAGTAGATTTAGTAATTATTTGAATTTTAAGCTTTTTTAGAAATAATTGCCTTTATGAGTCCCTTATTTCGCCTCGCTCTCTAGAGTAAGCGACTGTAAGGGTGAGAGTCCCTCTATTCCCATTGAATAGAGGCAATAAAGAAAAGTGTTTGTCCGAAATCATGGAAATGATGCACAAGATGTGGGACAAATTCCAGTTAAATAAATAGGACGAAACGACCATTGTTATAGATGGCGAAGGTATTGTAGAGGTTTAGAAAAAGGGTGATCAAAATTTAATGGGGAAAATATGGTTGGATCATCATTTTGGTAAATCTATAGTGAAATCAACTATGGCAAAGGTTTGGTAATTGAGTAAGCCAGTTGTCTTCACTAATATGGGTAGGAATATTTTCATTCTTACCTTTGATACACATGCTGATAAAAATAGGGTTGAAGAGGGAAGGCCCTGGTTTTTTTATGGAAATTTATTTGTCTTAAATTCATTCAATGGTTATAGTTCTATCAGTAAGATGTCTTTTGATCGAGAAGCACTATGGGTCCAATTCCATAATCTTCCGTTGGTTGCTATGCCAAGGGATTGTGGAATTAAAATTGGGAGTTCTCTGAGGTCAGTAAAGGATGTTGAAGTAGACGTCGATAATGTTGGGTGGCGCTTATCATTGAGAGTTAAAATCTTAATGGATCTAACAAAACCTTTGGCGAAGGGGAGGATAATGCTGCTTGAAGGAGTTAAAACGTGGGTGCCATTCTAATAGGAGATAATGCCTCATTTCTGTTATTCATGCGGACGAATCATTCACAGCCAAAGAAGCTGCCCTCTTTTGGAACAACAGCCCACGGGTTTCAAACAAAATGGAAGTTGGTTATGAGCAAAGGTTGGAAATCGTCGATTTAAAAGTATTCTGCAATCTAGTCAAGGTCCATATTTGGGGAAGAATTTTGGCAAGCAAAAGATGAACAATGACGTAGAGAGATCGGAGATGCATGAATGTAATAATGACCTTGAAATTGGTACATTACTCGATACAACATGCGTGAGTAATTGAAGGTTTATAGAGCATAAAAATCGGCAAAAACTAAATAACTTTGATGGGGAACCAAAACGTCTCCAAATGACCCTTGAACGCCAGTCTGTAGAGAGGGAGCTGAAACGTCTCCACCAGACTTTAGTAAATGATGGGATATCAAAAAATTCCAACTTTGGTTTAAATTCATCTGCGACATCAGAGGCTATAATGGGCCAGGAGATGGTCTTAGCTACTAAAGCCCAAAATACTGAAAAAGCCCACTCTGAGGAGCCCCAACTTCCACAATAGCCCATTAAGACAACATGGAAGAAAAAAGCTCGTAAGGTTGAATCTAACTCAAACTCTGTTGGCAGGCTTGCAAGTAAAAAATAGAAACTAGAGATAGATGAATTTGATTAGTCTGATAGGGAGTGTAAGAAATTAAAAAAGACCATATTACAGTCTAAGGAGACCTAGCAACAAGTGATCAATAGGAGGCAGACTAGAATTACTATCGGTAGTGGCTGCCAAGCAGCCTGCCGGTTACAATGAGTATCATCAGTTGGAACATTCATGGGCTTGGGAACCCACGGGGTGTTTGAGTTCTCTCTGATCTAATAAGAGAAAAAGTGCCCAACTTTTGTTTTTTCAAGAGACGAAGATTCATCAAAGATCGATTAAGAAGATGAAATTCAAGTTGGGTTTTGAAAATCTGTTGGCAGTAAGTAGTGAGGGGAAGAGTGAAGGTTTGGCTCTGTCCTGGAATAAGGAAATCAAAGTGGATGTAAAGATCTTTTCTAAGTCCCATATTCATGCAACGATCCAATGGGAAGAGAATGAGGATTCATGATTTTTTTATTGGAGTTTATGGGCATCCCGAGACCCATAAGAGACATGGAACTTGGTTTCTCGCGATCCTTGAATGTTTCTCGAAATAAACCGTGGTTGCTAATGGGAGCCTTGATTTCCCCCACTCATTGTGCATTTGTGTCGGGGAGATTAATTTCTGATAATGTTCTTGTGGCATATGAGTTGGTTGATTTTATTAGAAAGAAAAAACAAGGCAAATAAAGTTTTATGTCTATTAAACTGGATATGAGCAAGGCTTATGATTTCCTTGAATAGGATTTCATTGAAAAAGTCTGAACTAAAATTGGATTTGGTGAGAAATGGACTTCATTGTTAATGAAATGTGTGAGGTCTGTTTCCTATTCCATTTTAATTAATGGCCAGCCTAAAGGACATACTTTTCTATCAAGAGGAATTAGACAAGGGGATCACATCTCCCCTTACCTATTTTTACTTTGTACTAAGGGCCTTACCTTTTTATTCAAAACAGCATAATTGCAGGGGGCTATTGAGGGGGCCCGGATTAGCAAAAGTGCTCCAAGGGTGAATCAACTCATGTTTGCCAATGATACAGTAAGGCCAAGATGCAGACAAACCAGTTAATTTTGAGGTTGCTGGAAGAATTTGAATTTGCCTCAGGACAGAAGATAGACAAAGATAAAACTAGTATGGTTTTTAGCAAGAAAGTGCAGCCAAACCTTCAATTCCAAATCATGAACTATTGGGGAGTTTCTCAATGCTCCAATTATGATAAGTATTTGGGATTACCCTTAATGATTGGTAGGAGGAAAAAGCAAGCTTTCTCACAACTGGAAATAGAAGTGTGGCAAAAACTTCAATGATGGAACAAAAAATTGTTATCCCAAAGGGGAAAAGAGGTTCTTATTAAGACCGTGACCCTTTCTATCCCCACGTACACGATGTTTTGCTTTATTACCCAACTTTCTTTGCTCTGAGTTGGAGAATTTAATGGAAAACTTTTGGTGGAGTCAACTGAGGGTGGTTTGGGTTTTAAGGATTTAAAAATGTTCAATATGGCACTTTTAGCTAAACAAGGGTGGAGAATTATGACAAAGGAAGAGTCTTTGCTACACAAGATGTTTAAAGCATAATACTTCCCAAATGCAAATTTTAGAGAAGCAAAATTGGGGGCTACACCTTCCTATGTTTGGAGAGGTATTTGGGAAGCAAAAAGTCTTATGTTGAAAGGTTGTAGATGGCAAGTGGGAGATGGTAAGTCCATTAACCTTTGGACTGACCATTGGCTTCCTAACCGAATATTGCTCCAAGTACCTGCTTCAATCTCTAATGAATAGCTACAATGGTCTGTCTCATATTTAATTGATGCGGATACAAGACAATGGGATTTAGAAAGAGTCAGAAGTTTATTATCTCCATTGGAAGCAAAAGAAGTCCTAAATCTTATGTTAACTGCAACAGATAGACCTGATCAATTAACTTGGGAACATGAAAAAAGTGAAAAATTCTCTGTTAAAAGTGCATACTGACTCTTTATAAAGACAAAAGGGGATAATCAAGCAAAGTCTTAAAATAGAGAAAAGCTGATTAGGATGTGGAAACATATTTGGAAATCAAAAGTTCCTAATCACGTGAAGATCTTTATAAGGAGGGTGTGCAATAATAATCGTCCTACATTGAAAAACCTAGTGTGCAAACATGTTGTGACAAATTCCATGTGTAGATGGTGTAATAAGGCTGAGGAAGACATTAATCATGCTCTGATTTACTGTCCAACTATTATCAGGTTTCTGCAGCAACACTTTGATTTCATTGAAATCAATAATCTACAGAGTGACATAGTGCAAATTGTTCTCTTATTATTGTGAAGAAAGATGATTTCTAAACTTTGAAATTTGCTGGTCTCTATTTGGGGCATTTGGTTTCGAAGAAACCAATTTTATTTTGAAAATGTTAAGATAACACTAGAAGAAGTGATTAATCATGCTTACTCCTTGGTGAATGAGCATAGAATGTTTGAAGCTGCAAAAAAATAGGGCTTAAAAGAGAAAGGAAGCTAGCAACACCCACCGAAACAAGCTTTGAAGTTAATATCGATGAGGCTTTATTTCCATATCATTGTAGATTAGGTGTGGGCATGGTACTCCGCGATAGTAGAGGACAAGTCATCTTCTCTGGCAGCAAACCAGAACACGAGGTTTTGGATCCGATGGAGATTGAATTGTTAGCTATTTTGAGGGGGCTTCAAATTTGCCTGCCTTTAGGAATTAGTAATTTACATGTGGGAAATGACTCTCTACTAGTAGTGAATGAGCTAAATAAAGATGAAGAGTCAAAGTCCATCTGGGGAAATATCATATGTGAGATTAAGAGGATCAGTTCCAAGCTTGACCAAGTTAGATTTCAGCATGCTAGTCGTGCTAATAAAAATGTTGCTCATTTTTTAGCTAAATATTAATGGCACCTTGATGACCTCATGGTTTTGGTGGTACTCCTTCCCGAAGTGTGTAACCCAAATCATTTGGCAAGATGCCTTCATGTAATCTTTTGAGTTTGATAGAATGAAAATTAGTCTCATTTAAAAAAAAAGTACTTTTATGACACTAGTTTAATTTCATTTATTTCAGTTAATGTTTTTTGTGAAAGACATTTTATTAGAATTTCATTTCTATGAAATAAATATTATTTTTATTATTAAATCAAGAATCTTGTGCCGAATTAAAGTTTTAGAAAATTCATGTGACATCCCTTAGCTTACGGGAAGGGAGTGTTACACAATTAATTCGGCAATCTCTGCGTACTTGTCTTCGAGCTCTCGGTATTCAAGAAGCATCTTACGTCGTTCCTGTGATGCCCCCAATTTACGTTCGTAATTCAACGCAAATTGAAGTGTCAGGGTTAGTAACACTTGGTTATTCACCCCCGTACTTATTGAAATGTGAGGCAAATCGCAGCGAAAGAGTAAAAATAAAAATTCTAGAAATCACATGGTTATACAAAACCTTAGTATTCATATCATCCATTCTTAAAATATCATTGTATCATTACATGCATAACCCAATTAGTTTTCTTAGTCGAAATACAAATTTATCAAAACTTTTGTCTTAAAGCAGCCAAGGCTTCTTCTTCTTCACTTTGGAAAACTATTTCTTCATGCCCGCGCTGGTCCTTATTACTACCAACTGGTCATAAACTTTTATAGAGAGAGAGTACTTCAGGGAACCCTCAGGGTTTCTTCAGGTCTCTCGAGTAACTAGGGTCTAGTCCATGACCGTCATCCAACCCTGCAGTGAAAATTATATTCCAAAAGAAAATGAACCATACAAGAATTAAGTACACATTTAACTTAATAAAAGCACAGACATCGTGAAATAGTCACATATAAGAATCAAAGTATATGTTTATGACATGATTCATGTGACTTATGTATGAATTAAACTTATCTCTTATGTGGACTTACATAAATTTGTATCATACATGGGCTTTTCATTCTTAGCCATATTATTTTCGTATCTTTTTATCATAATCCACTATTATTACTCGTGGTCGGGCCATGCCACTGTTATTACCCGTGGTCGGGCCTTGCTACTCTTATTACCCGTGAAATGGCCATGCCACCATTATTACCCATGAAAGGACTATGCCACTATTATTACCTGTAGAAGGGTCATGTCACTATTATTACCTGTGAAAGGGCCATGCTACTATTATTATCCGAGTAAGAGCCATGCCACTATTATTACCCGTGGTTGGGACATACCATTATTATTACCCATGGAAGGGCCATGCATTATCTTTTCTTGTTTCATTTCTCATATCCTTAACCTTATCATCTCATAGTATCATAATATAACAAATAATACTTGAATAACAAATTATCATAAAATCATGGATAACCAATCACTTTATAAATTCAACATCTTATTTTCCTTTACTTGAATCATAAACTCTTCAATTAATAAGAATCTCAAAATCAAACATAATAGAGTATTTCGCTCGAGCCAAACGTTGATCAAGGGTAGAGCCAAATTTCGGCCTAAATCTCATTCTGCCAACTAAATCTAGATTTTGTCATTTATTTATTTCTTATATCATAAAACTTAAAACATAAAATTGTAGATCTCTGTCTTAGCTTTCCATAGCCTCTTAAATCATTCAATTCCAATATCACACTAACAAGTTATGACTATTTTACCATAATATGTTAAATCTGTCAACTTAATCCTTTTTAAATCCGAAAGTTGCTAGGATTGATCTATCAATTTTTTTCAAATAAAGACCTCATATTTTTACATAATCCTTTTAATATATCATCATAGAATATTTTTCTAAGATCTCATAATTTTCCTAGCATTTTATCATAGCAAAAACCACTTCAAAACTCAATAGGCTTCAATTTAACACCTAAACAAAGATTAAACTCAAATAAATATCAAACATAATCCAATCACCAAAATACTTATTATATACCAAGATTAAGTTAATATATGCACTTACAAATTTTTCCAAAGCTAAATGATTAGTCTTGAGTTGGTTTTGCACCACACATCTCTCCAAGATCCTTACTTAGCTCTCTTTTGACACTTAAGTGATGTGAGTGAGTTTTTGTGTATTTCTCTTGGGTATTTCTCACTATGGCAGATTGGTATCTCTCATGGAGAAAGAAGAGAAGCCCATGCATCTATTTATAGGCATAATAGGCATAGAGTGCAAGGGAAGAGGGCTTGGGCATTTCAGTAATTCCATTTGGCTGTATAGGTGAGGTGTCCTCTACTTGTGGTTTCATGATCACCTCTAATCCTATGGGAATTTGCTGATATTTTAATCCCATGGTTGAGATTAATATAACTATAAAATAATCTTGATTAAGAGCTCAAAGAGTTCCAACACATGGGGGTGAAGACAAAACACCATCATAGGAAATCTTCTAAGGGGTGCATCTGGCCACTTGGCCTCTCCAAGGGATTAGCCACGTTCCATCCCTAATACATCAATGATAAAATTCAATTCTTCCAAAACTAAAAAAATGAAAGTTTAAGATAATCCTCTTAGGGTTTTACAGGATTTTGAATCACCTTATTCCGATATCATATGAGAGAGATATGATTAATTTACTGAAACACATCAAAACTTATCCGAGAATATCCAATCCGAATTCTCCATTTGTTTTCCTTTGTTTTCTTACCCACTAAGGCTTCTAGATGAATTATTATCAACTTGCCACATGTTTCCACACATGTCAAGACTTCAGAAAATATGGTAGTTAATCTTAATTTTCGTCACATGGTTGAACCTAAGACAACTCATCTAAGTAGGTTACCAGTTGACTCCTATCTCTGTCCGTCCACTTCACACTAGATTTAGTCCTTGATAAATTCCTTATCTTCAAAAACAAAAAACATATAAGTTTTAGATATCCCTCTTATGGTTCTATACAAATTGGAATTACATTATTTGGAGCTCATATGAAAAAGTTATGATTATTACACCAAAATTCGATGGTCCAGTCCGAGAATCCGTTTTGGCACACCAAGTGTTTGATGTTTTGTTCTTTCACTTCCATTTGAATTTCTTCCTCAAATTTCAAAAATTTATCTTTTTCTAGGTCTAAATTGAATTTCTCTAGTTGATACATTGCTAAAATTCCCAAAAGTCCATCCAACAATTACCTTAGAATGCATCTAAGTCTCCTATTCTTTTTCTATGAAATATTATTTCCAACAAATTTCAAGGAAATATTATATCCTAAAAATTTGGGCTATTACAGTTCCTCTGCAGATATGGTGTGCTTGGCTTCTCGTTGAGATCTTCATTGGCACTGGGTTTGTTGTTGACGGCGTGTTCTTCACTATGTTGTCACAGTGTCTTGTTTTCTTCCGTCAACTTTCTAATGGTTTCTTCCATCACTGCTAATCTTGTTTCCATGGTATCCATTTGGTGTTCTTCTCTTCGGGTTATTTGGGATTGTGTTGTTGCTGGCATACAAAGTACGCACTGCTTATAGAATCAAAATCTCACATACAGCACCACTATTGATATTATGTTTCGTGACCTGAGCTATTCAGCAATGGCCCAAATTAACAGAGTTTGCAAAACAGATAAACTGAAATGGAAGATCGGAGTCCGAGATCGCTTCGATGGTAAAGTTAGTTGAGGAAAGGGATGATGATGAAATGAAGGAATATAGAAAGAGTTTAGAAGGCATAATCATGATTCTTGGGGGTATCATGCTATTTATAGTATTTCTCAGATTTTGCCTTCTGAAAAATGATGATAGTGTCTAATTTACTTGCTCAATCATCATTCGATTGGTGATATCAGAGTGGGTAGATTTGTCTTGGGCAGTGTTGCCGAAAGGATTGGGAGATGTGAATGTCCCATCCGAGTCATACTATTTCCTTATTTTCAATTGTTGCGAGACCAAGATCTCTGGCTTTCATTTAATGCAGTATGGTACTCGATGTGACTCTAACCTGCTCAGCATTAAATGCGGCATCAGGCACAATTTACGCCCTTCATTCTTGGGTCACCTTTTATGTTGTGGGTATCCAACCCTTCTCGAGCTGGGTTTATGTTATTGAGTCGACTTAGTTCACATGAGTAGAATCCAAGTGGACCTTACTATGTGCCTATGCCTTTCCAATCTAGATGGGCTTACCCTCACATCCTTGCGCTTCTATGGTGACTTCATAAACTGTATGTTCTATAGTTACCAATGTTTTTATTATTACATGTTGTAGATTACCGCAAAATCTTACCTCTAAAAATCTATAAGATTGATCCCTAATATTTATCTTGAAGGAAAATACTGTTCCTTATCTTAAATTTTATTATTTACGGTCGTACTTGTTGATATGGCACAGATTTTATACATAAACTGCTTAAAATGAGCAGTCATTTAAAATAGGACAATGCTTATGTTTAATCGATGAAGTGAACCGATGCAATACAAGTGTAATTTTTTTAATTATTTTTTATACAATTCTAAATATTTTTAAAAAATAATGAAAAATATCAATTCACTAATATTTAATTTCTTAATCTTTAACTAAAATTAAATAAATAAAAAACTTAATCAATTCTTTTTATCTATTAATTTTATCAGATCAACTAATATTTTGCTTTAAATTTTGTATGATTGAAGATATAAAATCTAGGTAAAAAATAGCATCCCAAAACTCCAATTGTGGCATGGGACCACTGAGAAGTTGCCCTCAAGTGGTGTCACAGTTAATGGATGTAGTTGAGATCCCAATGATGGTAGAGCAACATGACTTTGACTAGCGAAAAAAAGTTAAACAAAAAGCAAAAATAAAGAGAAAGAAAAGACTAATTGCTTTTTTTGCATGCCCACCAATTTTAAAATTCTTTGCCGAAATAATAGCCTAATGTACTCATAACGAACTCTGTCTCATACTTTTTTGCTAGTTGTCAGTCAAGGCTCTCTCCAACACTCCATGAAAAACTATTTTAGCCGAGCTCCCATGGATCACATTTTGAGGGTTATGGTGGGTGCAATTCATCATGAAAAAGCCGGGTCTACTTTTCATTGTGTTATGCAATGGTATCGCACACACTAAACTCTTTGGACTCCCAAGCTTTCTTGGGCAAGCAAAGAATGTAAGTACATGCTTACATTGCTTTGTAACATAATCTTATAATTCTATTATTTATCTCAAAATTTTAAATTGGTGAAAAGAAATAAATTTTATTATTTATTTTATATTTTAATACTCATCATTTATGAATCAGATTTATTCTCAATAAGTTAGCTCATAAAGTAAAATATTTAATTAAATTTGATGAAGTATAGAATCAAAATTTGAATTAAATATTTCTGCTCTTGTATCATATAAAATTATCATTTGTTTCAAAAAATTAAGAGATGGAAAAAGTTGATTTTATAATTTATTTTATATCTTAATAGACCTTCAAGTGATAATTGGAGACTCTTAGGACGCAAGTTTAAGGGGCAAATTCAGACTAATAATAATGATAAAGGCAACTACAAGACCTATTAATGGTTCAAGTTGTAAGGTATAAGATTCAAGTTTCTAGGAGTTTGGTGCGAACGGGATAAACCTAAGCATCCTCATTGGATTAAGAAAATGCAAGTATAAAATTTGCATAATATCACATGATTTTGTATTTAGATATTCCACTCAAAAATTATTTCCATATTAACTGGACTATCTACCCATTAGTCAAAATAATAATAAAATATTATCAATTTAATATTTTTTTAAAATTTTTCTCCATTACTTTTTCAAATCAATAAATATATTTGTTAGTAAATTTTACTTTATCTACATTAAAACCAAAGTACTAATCTGAAACTAAAAGAAGTAAAAACAATTGAAAAACTCAATCTTTTACTCGTAAAAACTCATTCTACCCAACTGAAAAAAGAAAAAAGAATAGAAAAATAAAACATATATTTCCACACCTATTCAATATCCAGCCGAAAGGTCAAATCTTGTTCATAAAAAAAACAAATATTATAAAAACAAAATCGTCCATATAGAATTTGTTGCCAATGTACTTCGAGAGCAAACCACGGAATAAAGATTAGGGATTAGATAAGTATATATTCTAAGAGAGAGAGCGGGTAGTACGGAAGGAAGTGGGATGAAAATAGAGGTGCTTGCAGGGGGCTGCTGCGACAGAACCATAGAAGATGAAACCCATAACCCAACTCCTTATTCACACTTGGGAGGGGATTGAAAAAAAAAATGAAGAAATGCCAAACGAAACCCTAACAGAGAGGCTGAGAAATGAATAAATGAATGAGAGAGAAATGGAGGGAAAAATGAAAATCACGGGAGGGAAAAATGAAAATCACGAGAGAGAACTTGGAGAGAGGGAGAATTCGATAGATAAATATTTTTTAATTGCATTTAGTCTAGCTACAGTGACATTCAAATCTGACCCACAACTCTAATTTTATTGTAGTTAGAAGTCATATTTTTTGCATTTGCATAATTCATTATGGTGAAAATTTAGACTCTATTATGTAAACACTCCATTGAATTTGCATTTGGATAATCTATTGAGAATGTTCTAACAATTTTACTTTTTGACATATCTATTGAAGTACAATGGTAAAAATTTATTGGTGTTTTACCTTTATATAACTACGACGAGCCTCACAGCAAGTAGTGTGTTGATACTTGATACAACAGATTTGCATATAGATCATATTTTTTCAAAACATGGTAATGGATTACACATATTAGGGCACTCTCATCCGGTCCCCTAAATTAGGGAGATCCCTATTATTATCCGCTCTCTCAAAATGGGGGAGGTTTTGATATTGTGAACATCGATCTTCCATATATGGGAGACCACTATTTCTCCCTATCGCTCGTTCTTGTTGGTCCCCCGCACCATCCTCTCTCTCGTGAGCCCTCTCAAGCATTGTAGCCCTGCAATTTCTTTCCATCCTTGGGCTCCATCACCAGGCATTTTGCCATCTCTTCCTATCGAATCCTAATATAGGGTTTAACCAATTTCTTCTCTCACTTTTTGGTGCCTTTCTCTCTCTCTCTAGGTTTAGCGACGGCTGCACTTTCTGATTCATACTTGTTGATTTTAGGACTTTTTGATGCTCAAATGGTTTTGATTTGTACCATTGATATTTGGATAGAAATTGTGGTTGTTTGGCTATGTTCTCTATTGATTTATGCCACATGAGCCCTTGCATTGTTCTCCACTATTTTCCTATGCTTTTTATTTGGCTATGTTCTCCATTGATGCCATTGATGTTTGGCTAGAGATTGTGGTTGTTTGGCTATGTATATGAGCTTTTGCATTGTTCTCCATTGTTTTTCTGTGCTTTTGGTTTGGTTATGTTCTCCAATGATGCCATTGATATTTGGCTAGAAATTGTGGCTGTTTGGCTATGTTTTCTATTGATTTGTACAGCATGCTTGCATTGTTTTTTTGTACTTTTTGTTTAGCTATATTCTCCATTAATGCCTATCACCTTTATGCACTCATGTATAAGCTGCCATTGATGTTCTTGGTTATCGTTTGGCTGCCTTTGATATCCATTTTTTTTGTTTGGAAGGTTTAAAACATTAAAATATTGGCCATTTTTACTTGTTGGTGCTTCTACTGATTTGTTTGAAATCTATATTGGATATTTGTATGCATTCTTGCATTTGTTGGTGCTTATTGGACCCTTGAATTTCTGCCTTCGATTTTTGGAACTTAACTTTATGCTTTTTTATGCCTATCATGTATTGTTGTTACTGTTTGGACCCTTGCATTGCTGCTTTTGATTTTTAACAACTTAAATTGAGTGTTTTTTATGCCTACTGTACTGCATTGTTAGTGTGCATTGTTAGTGCTGTTTGGACCATTGCATTGCTGCTTTCGATTTTTTGAACTCAAATTGACACTTTTTTATGCCTATTGTCATTTGTTGGCGTTGTATGAGCCCTTACATAAATTGAGTCTTTTTATGCCTATTGTGTATTGTTGGTGCTTTTTGGTTCCTTGCATTGTTATCTTTGATTTTTGGGATTCAAATTGACATTTTTTTATGCCTATTGTGTATTGTTGGTGTTGTTTAGGCCCTTGCGTTGATGCCATGTCTCATTGGGACTATATTTCATAGTTTTTTTTATGCCTATTGGCACTTGTTGATGCTACTATGGTTTGAGGTTGCTTGTATGTCTGTTTTGAGACTATATTCGACACATTTTCATGTCTATTTTCACAATATTTAGTGCTAATTGGGTTCTAGATTGCTACAATGTTTGTTTAGGAACTTATTTGACTATTGGTTATGTACTTTCTGTTAGTATAGTTCCTGGGATGGATGTCTAGTTGTTAGGTTGTGATGATTGGGATCAATTAATGAGTGTTTAGGTATAGGGCGCCATTGATATAGCGGGATAATTCATGAAGCCTAGAATGGCCACTAGTTGGCAACTGGGGTTCACAGTTTTGCAGTCATTCATGCATGCCTCGTGTTGGGCAACTGCTATTATGTTAAAATATTACCACTTTGAGCTCCATGGTATTAATTAACATACTTTAGCATATCTACATATATTTTATCTATTTTTTTATATTTATATTTGTCCACAAACTTAAAGCAAATACCATCCCAAAACGACCAGTATGTCACGCTTAGAAAACAATCGTCGCAATAAATACTTAGTATGTTTATGTGGTATTAAACCATGTTGTCGAACAGCTCACATTGAGGAGAATGAGAGGTGTTGATTTTTCGATTGCTAAAACTATGAGGTTAGTTTTGGCCAGGCTTGACAAAAATTCTGCAGAGTTAGCATCTATGATTAATTGTAAGTTTTATAGGTTGGCCAGGCTTGCGGATTCTTTTGCTAGTATAACTCAAAAATACCACCATATGGGCAAAAGATAATAAACTGATTAAAGAATGAAATTCATAAGATACAAACCTTGTTGAACTTTCAAACCAGTAGACATCATTTAGAAATTGACATGGAGAGGTGTAAGAAAATAGTGGAGAAGACAGAATTTTTTAGTTTGTGTTTTAATGTCGTATTTACTTGTAATAGTTTTGTATTTTGAAAATTTTTTAGCGCACCCGACTTTGTTTGTAATTAAACAGTGCATTGGATTAGTAGTAATATATTTAATTGTATATCAATTTTTTATAACTTATATTTATTTTGGTTAAAAAAAATACCTTTTTTGTAAAAGACTATTTATTATAATCCTATTAAATTTATGTACTCATGTATGAGAAAAAAAAATTATACCATATTATTTTGTGTCCAATTGAAGTTGAAAATAATTAAAACAGAAAAAAGACGAAAAAGTAAGTAGTTAAAAATGGAAATGAAGGTGAGAAAAAAAATAATAAAGAAATAATAGAAGAATGTTACTTTAATAGAATAAGAAAAGTATAAAGAATGAGATGTAAGAAATTTTTGGAAGATAAATAAAATTTAAGTAAAAATGTCATAAAGTTGTAATTTTAATTAAATTTTAAATTTTGGATGGAGCATCTAATACGAGTGCTCTTACAAATTGCTTTTATTTGTCTAATCTAGGTTGGGCGCTGAAACAATGAAACCTCCAGAACTTGGTGGCCTTGAGCAAAGTGCATGGATGTCATTGCTTTTAGCTTATCAAATGGGATTCTTATTTCAAGCTAATTAAGAGTCCTAACTTCACTACTGGCAATGGATTAGTCCTGATCTCTGCCATGGATTGAATTGAGATCTTGGCCTTTCCAGTATCAACTTTTGGAAGATGCTAATTATTACAAAATGGAAAGTAAGTAATATTTGAAAGAATGGTGAAAAAAAGCAACTTAAATAACTCTAAACTTGGCTTCCAAATATAAGATAATTACCCAAAGTATTTTAGGTTATTAATTAGAGTAATATTAAATATAGTTTTAGGATGTACAAATTATGCGCACTCTCTTTTAAAAAAAACGTGAAGATTCATTATTAAAAAATAATTTATTTTATGTGAATTTTAAAGTTATTCACTTTATTTTTTTTTTTAAAATACAAGATTTACCCATTCTAAAATTATAAATATCATTTACCTATATACTTGATCCTGTGATTAGGTGCTAAGACCAATTATCCATGGTTTTCATGCACTGGGCTTTGCCTTGTCATTATTGAAAGTGAATTAGAACAACATCATTTGATCCAAGACAAATAGAAATCATTCCACATATTCATTGTTCAACACCTGCCTGTTTGACCAAATTAAATTGATTTGGTTTTGATTAAACTTAATACTAATTAAAGAGGGGTAAAAGTAATTAAACCCATGTTTTGTGACCCTAAAGTGTTATCTCTTTTCCATTTTATATCCTAATCACTAGTGACCATGTTTTGGGTTTCAAAACAACATCATTTGATCTAGTTATCATTGGTTTTCATGCATTGGGCGTTTCCCTGTCATTATTGAAAGCGAATTAGGACAACATCATTTGATCCAAGGCCAAAATCATTTCATATATGTACACTGTCCACCTGTGCATGGCCCACCTGTCAACTCCTACCTGTTTGACCAAGTTGAATTGGTTTGCTTTTGTAAACGTCAAATATTAATCTCTACCCTAGGTTGATACATTTTTCTCATTCATATCTTAATTATCAAAGATATATGTCAATTCATAATTTAATCTAATATAGCATCTTGTCAGAATTTGCCTAGATATTGATTAAAAAAAATAATAATACTAGTGTTTGTTTGAATTGAAATATGATCTCAATTTATTTCATCTCATCTTTTAATCATTATAATTTTTTTAAATTTTTATACAAAATATAATAATCAATTTAACTTTTTCACATCTCAAAATAATAATAATAATATAAAAATTTAATATCTTAATAATATTTTATTTAACTTTCAACTTTTATCTTAAATCATTTTATCCCAACTTATTATCCAAACCACTTCTTAGATTGTATAAATCTCACACTTCTTTAAAATAGAGCAAATGACACAATAATAACGGTCGGATATTAAGAGATGATCATGTAAATTAATATCGAAATCTAATAGTTTAAGGTGCAAATTAATAGTGTTTAAGGCAGAAAAGGAAAAATATATGATAATTCAACAATACAGAGGAAATTAAGAACTAATTCAAATTCAATTTCTACAGCTTTAATTTATATTACAAAACTTATTTTTCAAAATGATATATATGATAAAATATTAAAATATCTACAAATTAAACTCTCTTTTCTTCGTGTGTTGATGTCATGTTTTGTGATCCGAACAGTTCCATAACAACCTAAACTCTCAACACCTACAATAAAGAAGAAAAATGGGCTTCGAGGGCCTTCGCATTCTCTATGATGCCAAAGTCAGTGGTAATTGTTTTGAGGATAAAACAGGCTAAAATGAATCAAGTGGTGGAAGAAATTAACATTTTTTTCTATGGATATATAGGAGGATTGTATTTATATCTGGCTTGGACGCAGCTCTTGAGAGAGGTTGAGGGATAAACTTTGTGTCCAGACCAGACCTGCCATCGTCATCCAACCACGATAGTGTATAAGGCTTGGCTTGGACACAGCTCCTGAGAGGGGTCGAAGGGTGGCAGTCGCATCCAGGTCAAACTTGCCACCATCATTCGGCTACGAAAATGCACTAGGCCTAACTTGGACATGACTCTAGAAAGTGATTGAGGGGTGAATGTTATGTACAGGGTCGACTTGCCACTTTTGACTGTCATCGTAGCATGTTCAAGTTTCTTGGCATGCATTAAATATGACTTGCCTCTAGTTTGGCCCGCATTGAATATGGTCTGCTTCTGGCCTAACGCGTATTAAATGTGATGTGCCCCAGCTGCTTGTGCTATATGGCAATATTTGGCTGCTATGTCCCTTGTTACAAGGCTCGGCTACTCACTGAGGTCCTAGATGATCACTGCCCTATGATGGGTACTAGTACCAGACCAGGTCGGGTGCTAAAGCCTTGACGGACAAGCTTGTTGCGGGCTGGGTGCATGGTTTCTTGGCTTCGGCCCCTGACTCACTTTGGCTGCTGCCTAAATCGATCTCTTTTGGCTAGGCCTCCCCTCACATTATGGATATTGACTTTTTGTATTCTAGCTAGTTTGCTTTAACTCCAAAATGAATCTTTGAATTGATTTTCCCTTTTTGTTCTTTCTTTAGTATTTTCATAATTTGTTTAAGAGAGGTTGGTGTACATTACGTACACATATAGGGTCATGATCATGAAAGATCATGCATATGAATGCTCGTAGAATTAATTTGACATTCAAGAATGTTGGAAAAAGGATGAATAATGACATTTTTCTTTGTCAGTGTGTAGCTTATATCAACCACTGCAATAGTAATAAATATTGCTCACATTTTAGATATTATTCATGTATTATAGGATATATTATGATTTGATGACATTTTTCAATCTACAAAAATAAACATTCAAACTCAATATATTCATGGTCACCCAATGTTGCTGAATAATTTGTATAATTAATAATCATAGCAATACTTTAGTCAAAAAGGACTTACACAAAAATAAACTCACAAAATATCTTAATTTGATGTAACATATCAAATTGTAAAATTACATTTCTCATAAAATAAATGTAATAAATTACCTAAGTTACTTTAATTTGTGAGTTTATTTTCATCATGCATCATATAATCCCTTTATGACCATAACACTTCTCTAATAATCATAGCATGCCATGTTGAAATTTGTCCAAACATTCAATATAAATCATGACTGTCTCTACTAGGACATGAGATCGAACTTTTTAAGTTCGATCACTTGTTGGGGAAGCTCTGTTGCGCGTGCAAACCTTTTTGATTTATGAAGAACATAGGAGTACCACTCACTCTTTGTTGGGAGATGACAACTTTTGCAACCATATATGGGTCAGCTTGGTCTGTATCGACCACAAATCTGAACAGATTCAATTAGTTTCTATTTTTTTTTTTTTTGGATCAGTTTGGAACCCAACAATTTCCTGATCAAAGTATAGATAATTATATCCATGCATGTAATTTACAGATCATAAAAATGCATGTGATCTATTTATATATACTGGTTTTGTGTATGTATATATATTTCATAGGAGACATATACACTACAAAAAATTCTTTATCTGTGATTAATTATTTCTTGTTAAAATAATTATTTCTGATCAAAATGAGTTTATTTTTATAGTAAATAGTTATCTTTATCGTAAATAATTTGTCACAAATATTTATTTTTCTTGTAGTAATACATCTATTTTTTATTTCTATTGTTTATATGGCTTTTGATCAATTTAAGTTTTTAGAATAAATATTTTTTTGACATGTTATCAGACTATATACTACGATCGGTTTAAATCCTGACTCTAAATAATATTTTATGTATTAGACCATTCATTTAGAAAAATATTATTTGTACATAGTTTGTATATCTTTTGCATACATGCAGTATATAAATATTATTTTTATATATTTTTTAATATAATTATTTTTTATTTTTATTTATTTTTGATATTTTTTTATTTTAGTTGACGTAGCATTTTTGCCACCATGAAATCTATATCCGTAACATTGCTATTCATTTAAGTAGAATGTAGCAGTGCTTATAGCCCGGTGAGAAAAATATTAGGATAAATATAAATAATCAAATTTCTATCATTTGCTTTTTTTTCAGAAAATAATAATGTTAAACAAGCCAATTATATATCATGCGACATGAACTACTCCACAAACTGCTGCAAGCCATCTTTCTCTCTCTGGTTCATAAAGGTTCCCAAGCAAACCTAGTTTTGGAAATATATATATATATATATATATATATATAAAATCTGCAAAATCCATTCAAGATTCCCAACATCACCTTCTGCAAAAGATTTATTGGCATTCAGGCACCAAAACCTAGGTGGTGTTTTGACTATCGCCTTCATTGACTCTTCTCAGTTTCAGAGCTCAGACTCCAAGGAAAGACAGAAAGAGAGAGAAGATCAAGAAAAAGCCTCGTCAGATCCCTCTTTTTTCTTGCATCCCAAACAACACCGATGGAGGAGGGCCTCCTTTTCAGATCGACTTCTCTCTTTTAGTGGCCTTTTCAGCTATCTGGATTCGGAGAATCAGACAAGAAAGTTGTTTGTTTCTTTATATATATATATATATACACATATATATAGTTTCCTAGGGTCTTGAGCTGGAAGTTTCGATCCATGCATGATCTGGGTCTTGTTCATGAGCAGCAGCAGCTTGAATCAGATCATGGGTCTTATATTTAGAAAAGAGTTAGCTTTCTTCTCTCTTCTACTTCTGGTTCTGTTTCTCCTACAAACATCGACGTCTTCTGCAACAGATCATGTGTCTGCAACATTTTCAACCTTCAAAGCTAAAGCTGGGTCTTCCTCCATTAATGGTGGCATTGGATCAAGAGATAAAGATGATGAAGATGCGGGAGATGATCATGCTCATGTTTTTGGCGATGAAAAGAGGAAAGTCTTTACTGGCCCAAATCCTTTACATAATCGATAAGTTAGATCAAACAAAAAGCAAGCAGCTCGATTCTCATTCACTGCTGCTTCAGGCTAGAATATTATTTTCCAGTTTCTTTCGCCTTTTCCTTTGATCATCTTTTCTCTTCAAAATTTTGATTATTTTATTTTGATTATATCGATGGTTGAGATGTTTCTGCTTTACCATCCATAGGAATTGTGTACGTACGCGCGTAAGCAATGCCACAAATATTGCAATATTATTTCCAGATAAAATTAAAGTTCTTGTTTAAAGTTTTGCAGAAAAAAAAAAAAACAAGAAAGAAAGAAAGTATTATATATGATTATGTTAATTTAATTTGTTCTATTAATAGAGCTGGTACGAACTACGAACTGGTGTAACGAGTAACGACGATGAGCATTTCCTTTTATTTTATTTTTTAATTCTTTTATTGTCGTTGGTATGTGTGTTTATTGTTCGGGTGGCTACAGAACAGTACTAATATATATTATATTTGAATTAGATTGTCGTTTTCTTGAAAAGTGGACAGTTTCCAAAACACATAGTACCTGCAGTATCTGGTATCAGTCAGATTAATAATCATCTCTTATATTTATAGTAAAAAGTAGATTATAACAAAAAACAAAAAAAAACATGTCTTATATTTTCCTTTCAACAAATATATACCGAGGGGTGCAAGTCTTAACTTAACAATTTTCGTGCAATTTTTTTTTATATAAGAAATGAATTTTACTAATAAAAATTATATAGAGTTTTTTTTTAAATAAGTTTTTAAATTAGAACCCATTTTTTTTAATAAAAAATTTATCTATTTAAAATTTATATAAATCATTTCTCAATCATACTCCATAAAAAAAAAATATTATCGCTAATAAGTCTCTTGTCTATAAGTTTTGTACAAATTTTTAAAAAAATATAGACTCCATCATAATAAAGTAATGGATAATGCTAGCCGGCCACCGAGAAATGACTATTGGGCTATGCAAATGCTTTTTTCTTCATATATTAATATATTTAAATATTTTTTAAAATTAAAAATACGTTAATATATTAAAAATTCATTCTTTAATTATTAAATAAAAAATAAAAGGAATTAATTTAAGGAGTGGTCAAATAAAATGATAGATTTGAAATGGCATAATAGACTTATTCATAAAATAATATACTCTTTTAGTTGAGTTTCATTCTTTTAATGGTGGAGTCCACACCGACACGTAATAATATAAGAGGCTTGTTGTGCTAATTAAGCTTATATATAACTTAATACAAGACATTTAGGTTTTCTAGTATTTCATCCCTACCACATGACTGGCCTGGGCTTTAGGCAAAACTCTTATCCTGACTTGTTAGAAACGAAATAATGAAAAATCAAAGAATATGTGTAGAGGCTAGAGGAGGGGCTAGGTTTACAAATGATTTATGTTTGACTAAAAAGCTGCAGCATTGGATTCAATTGCTATCATCACCTTCAAGTTACATCTTGGCTTTTGTTTGTACAAGTTTGATGATTTATTAGACACGAAAACATTTAATTATATTTCTTACATGTAAAGTAATGATCTGAATGCATGCGACATTTTTTAATATAAATTATAATTGTAATAAATTAGATATAGAAGAAATAAAAGAAAAAATTATATATATTTCAAAGCTTAAAGCATCAATAAGTTTTGAAAAGAGAAGCTCTCTATTCTTTGCAGAAAGTCCAACTCACTTCGAAAGTTTTTGCTACAAAGAAGGATGGAGTTTAGGTCTGATCATCCAAATTCTAAATTTAGGAATCTGGGTTTAATGGAGAGTAATTTTCTTAATTTTTTTAGATGGAAGTGCTAAAACTAGATCAAAAATAAATAAATAGGACAACAAAATTCAGCCTGGATGAGCAGGCCTAGTGAACTTGTGGCTCTCACTCTCTCCTTCATTTCCTTCTCCTTTTTGCTACCTCTGTGTGAGTTATTAGATTGATATCACTTCTGACCATGAGTGCTATTAATAGTTTAACTAAATTATTTGTTGAAAGTAAAATATAAGAGATGTTTATATTAATCTTAGTATATATTATAATCATGAGGGTTAATAGTTTAACTAAATTATTAGTATCTCATACTTATAGAACTTTTGGCCTAATGGTTGACTATTTAAAAAGTGATATCAGAATTGAGCTATATACACTACTATGTCACAAGTTCAAGTCATGGGGTGAACTATAAACTAGACTAAAATGCTTTGATATCATATATGGACATGATGTTAAGTTTTTTTTTTTTTTTAAAAATATCTCATTCATTCATCAGTTTACAACATATTTCAGACACAAAGAGATACTCCCTCCATTATAATCCTTAAAAGAGTTTTAGTGTATCCTTTACAAGAGAATGAGCAATACAATTTAAAGACCTAGGAATATAACAAACAAACTAGCTTAGGAAAGAAGGCAGCAGCTTCTTGATATCTTGTACAATCATTCCTCCTGAGCTTCATTGATCGGCTTGACTATTGATGTCTTGCACCATTGTCTGGGTGTCTCCCTCTAATTTTAGGCAGTCTAAAGCAAGTTGTTTTAGTAGCGTAACTGCCTAAAGAGCACCATGGGCCTCAGCTATATATGCATCTAGAAATTGCTTCTGAGATCTTAGACAGGCTAGAACGTTTCCATTTCAGTCCCTCACAATTATCCCTATTCCCACTCTAAAGTTCACTTTATCAATTGAGGCATCCCAGTTTGCTTTATAGACATAAGGAGGGGGCAGTTGCTACTAAACATGAATCCTAAAGATGCCATTTATATCCTCACTGCTCAGTATCTCATTCATCACAGTTTAATTCCAAGTTCCAAAATTCTGGCCAATAAGAACACTAACTTTCCAATTAAAAGCATGCTCTATGGCTGAAGATTGGATTTTATAAGAACTGGGGTGGGGTACCCATTTTTATGGCCACATATTAACTATTTCCCCATTACTTATCCTCCAGAATAATCCATAATTCAATATATCCTTGGTTGAACAAAAGCTTCTCCAAAGGTAAGAAGGATTGCTACCAGTTTTGGATTTCAAGAAATCAATTCTATGAAAATACTTAGCCTTCAAAACTCTAGTAGCAAGTGAACTTGGGTCTTACAAAAAATTAAGTTGTCTTCCTTAAAAAATAAATGGTTTACCAACAAAGAATCTCTAGCATATGGAAACCCAGATATGCGTCCTCTTTGCTCAGCTTTGGAGAGCATTCTACTAAGCACTTTTGAACACAAAATAAACAAGTAAGGGGATAAGGGATCCCCTTGTCTCAATCTACGTGTATGGTTGAGGGAAGCCATTAATCAAAATAGAATATTTAACAGAGCTCACACAATGCATAACAAGAGCTGTCCAACCATCACCAAACCCCATTTTCCTTAAAGCAGCTTCCAAAAAAGCCCATTCTATATGGTCGTACGCTTTACTCATATTTAGTTTAAGCGCAAGGTATTCTTCCTTCTTACCTCTCATTCTATCATGCATTGAATGAATTGTTTCATATGCCATAACAATATTATCAGATATTAGTCTACCGGGCACGAAAGCATTTTGGGATGCCGATATAATCTGAGGGAGCCAGATTTTTAGCCTATTGGCTAACACCTTGGAAACAATCTTATAAGCCACACTACAAAGGCTAATGGGCCTAAATTGTGAAACCAACTCATGATGCTTTTTCTTGTGGATAAGGGAAATAAAAGTCTCCATAAAAGTCTCTAGACCAGATCTGGACCAAATGATACTTAAAACAGCTTTAGTGATTTCCAACCCCACTACATTCCAGTTATCTTGGTAGAAATCCATCAAGAAACCATCAGGTCCAGGGCTACTCAAAGGATTCATTTCAAATAGTGCACTTTCGACTTCTTCTGTTGTATATTCTTTCTGTAAGTGAAGGTTCATTTTAGCACTAATCACTTGCTCAACATCTCTCAGAACTTCTTCAATACCCGTTGGCTAATAAGAGGTGAAAGGTCTTTGTAGAAATTCTTGAATGCTCTACTAATTTCAGCCTGGGTTATGACATTGCAGTCCCTATTATCTTCAATCCTTTTAATGGTGTTCCCCATTTTCCTCTAAGTTGCACATTTATGGAAGTACTTGGAGTTTTTATCCCTTCCTTCAAGCCAATTCTCCTTTGCCCTTTGCTTCCAAATCAACTCCTCTTCTTCCAAAAGTCCATCTACTTCACCTTGGATCTTTTTAATAGCTTCATTATCATTACCCTAGTTTGAGCTTTGAAGTTCTTGAATCATCTCCTTTTTGTAGCTAATCTGCTTTCCCTTATGTCCTCTTTCCCTTTTGACCATAAGATGAGTTTATCTCTACAACTTGCTAATCCAGTGTTAATGGTTTGAATTGTGTTACTGCCAGTCATGGAAGTCTCCCAGGTAACCTTAATTAAATCCTTACAGTCTAATTTTCTTGGCCAGAAAGCTTCATATCTAAATATCTTGGCTACCTTATCCCTCACCTCATAAGCATTTTCAAAAGAGATCAATAGTGGGTTATGGTCAGAATTAATGACAGGAGGACCCGAACTATACAATTTGTATTTACCACTAACCAATCTCCATTTGCCATGCCTCTGTCCAGTCTTTCTTTAGTGAAGTGTCTCCCCTCTCTTTTATTACACCAGGTGTAAATGGAACCTTTGTATCCCAAATCTGAGAGTTCACAATCATACAAAGCTTCCCTAAATCTCTCCATTTGAGAAAATGATCTCTAAGCAACTCCAAACTTTTCTTTGTTAGAGATAATCTCGTTAAAATCTCCCATACAAAGCTAGATTTGCTGCTATCTAGGCTTAATAATTCCCAACAAATCCCAGTTTTTCTTTATTTTTTCTACCACAAGGCTTCCATTAAAACATGTAAGTAACCAACTAGTTCCCTTATATTTTTTAGAAATAATAAGAGAAATATGGTTGGTAGAATAGTTGTATAATTCAGCATCCACCTCTTGCTTCCAAATTATTGCAAGCCCTCCACTTTTCCCAAAACAGTCCACCACATAATTGGAGTCAAAATCCACTTTCTCCTGATTTTTCAGCTTTATCCCTTCTACACTTTGTTTCAGATAGGAAAACTATTTTTAGACTCTTTTCTTTGTTAAGTTATAACTACTAATAGATGAGAAAAATCGTCAAAAGAAAAAGGATTACTACTGGGAGTCTAGGTCAATGTCAATGACTCAATAAAAAGATCGTTATGAATATTAGATTTGGAAGTATAGTGGAATGTTATGATTTTAAGGATTAGATGTTTAACCAAATCAGTATCTAATTAACAGTCCTATTTATTTTGGATTAATGATTAAGTTCTCAACAATGTGAGATTTCCTGTGTTTTTAAAATTATATATGGCATATAAAAGTATGTATGTGGTTAATGGGAGGTAATTTTAATCAATTGTAGTGGTTGGCCAAAATTTCAAAAGTTCAAAATTCAAGCCCAACCAGGCCAGCCAATTCTTATTTAGAGGTCTTATGATTGAGAAAAACCTTATGCCAAGCCATTAATTACCTTTTTTCCTCTATATAAATAAGCCACTAATTCCATTCTCATTTTTCATCAATTTACAATCCTAGAGTTTTCTCCCTCTCATTTCTCTTTCGATGACTACAATAAATCAATCAAATTATAATGTCAAAGAACCATATTAACATATGTTTTGATTTTCTAAATGAAAATTTTAATTCAAAACCCTCCTCATCAATCTTCTAAATCTGAAATTAAAAAGAAAACCCATCATATATGGGGAAGGGCAAAATTGTTTTGTAATTTCATTTCATGTTGGGAATATTTTGAATCATAATTTATCTATGGACAAATGCTTTATAAATTAGAGAATATGTAAAGGAACAAAAACAAATTAGAAAGAGAGAACCCAATGTTGAAGCACGTTATGATGGATGCTGTTTTTAGAGTAGATTCTGCCATCTCCAAATTTAACATGCATTAAGCTTCTTGACAGTTTACTCCCAAGATACAATGACGTCGATTACCGTTAATCTCCTTGTTGGTGCACATAAAAGGAGATCCTTGAACCCAATATAAAATAACCAAAGTCCAAAGAAAGAGAGAGAAAAGAAGAATGAGTGATTCTCTAATTTTGTAGAGAATTTTTGAAGTGTGTAAAATGGTGGGTAGAGTTCCTTATTTATAGAAAATGAAATGACACTTGTGAAAAACCACAACTAGAATGAAATAATACTTGTGAAAAGTCACAACTTATTTAGATGAAATGGTACTTATGGAAAATCACAATTTATTTGAATGAAATGGTACTTGTAAAAAGTCACAACTTATATAAATGAAAAGATATTTACGAAAAGTTATAATTAGAATGAACGAACACTTTTGAGAAGTCACAACTTTTCAAATATTAGAAAATATGTTGAAAATGTTTCAAATTCACCAAAGGGTACACTTTTTTATTTGGTTGGCAAGCGGTTAAGGCTCGTATTCCCAAGAGGCATGCATTAATTCAAATTACAATGACACATTTTCATTTAAATCTAGATAACCGAACCTATATATTGAGTAATAGTGATGATTCACAATTTTTAGTTACTTAACATTAAATATTTTAATCATTTTAAGTCTAAAAAACCAACAATCTCCCGCCTGATTAAAATATTTTAAAAGATATAATAGAACAAACTTTTCTTTGGGCTAAGTACTAAGCATCAATAGATGTAGCTTGTGGCTTTGAATGTCTATCAACTGTTAGCATGTTTCTAGATAAAAGATCCATAGTGAACCAAGTCTTAAACCAAAATCTTTTAACTCAAGCTTATTCACACCATACACATAGTATGACATAAATCAGGTTCCTTTTAAGGTGGTGCATAAAGGTCGTGCACCGTATTTGGGATTCATGAGTGCTCTAGATAATAACCCAATTACCATAAACTGCGGTCCCACAGTCACACTCACATAGGTGAGTCCTCCAAGGGTACATGCAATTCCATACCTCGCCTTAGTCTTGGATTCATTCAAAGCATTTCGTTTTTCTTTTGCCATTGCATTTATAGCACTCATACCCTAAGGATGGACCTATAATAATATTTTAATAGTGTTATCCAATCACTCATATAGTTTGTTCTTCCCATTGAACCTTCTTTTTGGGATCTCCAATCATAAAGGTTGGGTTGCTGCTATCGGTGACTCAATTATTAGACTTCAGTCCCATCCCCCTCGATATATATATAACCTTCGACTTTGGTAATCCTTTCATCAAATAATCTATTAGGTTATTTTTTGACTTTACGTATTCTAAAGTTAAGTATCCATTCTTTATCAAGTATCTTATCGTAAAATGTCTAATACTAAAATGTCTCATCTTATTACTAAAGTGTTTATTATTACAAACACTTATCATGGCCTGGTTATTACAAAGAACAGAAATAGTTGACATTGGTTGTTTAACTAGTAGAATTTCTGATAATAAATTCTTAGGCAACTTGACCTTATGTCCAATAGTATCCAAGGCTATTAGTTCAGCCTCTATAGTAGATCATGAAATTGTAGTTTGCTTGAAAATTCTCCAAACCACAACTGCTCCACCAAGAGTGAAAATATAGCCACTCGTTCACTCACGATCTATCGTGTCAGTTATCCAACTAGCATTACTGTATGCTTCTAATACAGTGGGATACCTAGAATAATGGATACCATATGTTATGGTTCCTCTCAAGTATTTAAGAATTTTGTCCAATGTCTTCCAATGAGAATCATCAGGCTTGTTAGTATATCTTCTAAGTCTACTCATAAAATATAAAATATCAAGTTTAGTAGAATTAGCAATATACAGTAACGTACCAATAATTTAGGAATATCTAAGTTGTAATACAAGATCTCCAACATTCTTACTTAAATGCAAACAAGGATCAAGAGGAGTACTAACAGCTTTGCATTCAAATCTCTCAAATTTTTTAAGAATATTTTCAATATAATGAGATTGATTTATACTAATACCATCACGAGATCTCATTAACTTAATACCAAGAATTACTTGTGTCTCTTCCATGTCTTTCAAGTCAAATTTCTTAAATAAAGAGTTTCTACATCAATAACAATATCTATGTTAGTACCAAATATGAGAATATCATCAACGTAAAAACAAAGCATTATGAATGACCATCAACGATTTTAGTGTATAAACAATTATCAGATTCATTAATCTTAAAATCGTAAGATAAATTATTTCATCAAATTTTTAGTGCCATTATTTAGGGGTTTTCTTTAAACCATAAAGAGATTTACTAAATTTACAAATTTTTCTTTCCTATTCTGAAACCACAAACCCCTCTAGTTGATCCATGTATATCTCCTCTTCTAGATCAATATTAAGAAGTGCGGTCTTTACATCTATTTGGTGGACCTCAAGTTTATGGATCGCTGCAAAGTGTCTCTTCTCAAAGTTTGCCTCCCAAGTGCAAGAGGTTCAGTTGGTAATATTAAATAGCCCAAGGTTGATTCACAGGGATCAATTTTTGAACTAGACAAATTAATGCTTATAAACAAAAGGAATTTATGTACAAGAGTTAGAAATAGTGATAATAGGTCTTGGGTTTGTAACATGAAATTAAATCAGGCAAGCAAACATGCAATTACTTTGAGGAAATGCTTTTGGTTAATGTGAGGAAAACAAATGGACTAAATTACATTATAAAAGAAGGATGAAGATGGATACAAATCTAGGTTTTGGTTCTCTTTTTCTCCTCAAATAGTCAAAGGGTGAATCTAGGTCCTTTTACTAAAACCTTCAAATAAAGCACCAGTCAAGGTCACAACACTTGGATAATTTTTGACAATGAAAACTTGATAAGATAACACTTCTAAATAACTTCTATAGCAATCAACAGAACCCAAGTTCAATTTGAAATATCATACATAAGGTATACACTCTCCAAGCATTCAATGTGCTTTAAATCAATAAAGAATTAAAGCTAAGTGCATAACCCTACTGATAGTCTAAATAAGAGCAATTGAAGCTATAGGAAGCAAATTTAACACCAAACATACAGAAACCAAAAAAAATCTCCAAATGGCAATTTGAGAATGTAAGGGTCCCGTGATCTAGAAATTGGAGTTTTACTCACTCTTGTGAGATAAAACATTAAATATCACAGTAAACAACAATGGAAACATCACAATATAAAAAAAAAAAAAAAAACTAAGAGATCAAAACAGAATTCTCCCTATTCTCTCGATTCCAAAATTCCTTTTAAACTCGATATCTCTTCCACTTTTTTTCCTTCTCCTATTTAAGCTCCTTTGCTTCACCCTTGATCCACTTCCTAACGGATTTTTCTACGGTTTCCATTTCTCAGCCATCAATTCCATCTAGTTCCCATAAGAAGAGAAGCAGTGTGTAAGGTAGGAAAGATCGAGAATATGAGCTAAGTGTGGAGTAGTCGTTCAAGTGTAGTGCTGTGAGAAAGTGAATGGACTATTTTGCCCTTAGTTATATCATAAAAGCTTGTCGTGTCCTCTACAATTAATCTGCATCTTAATTCATGTTTCAATAGGTTTCAAAGGGTAAAAAGCCTTAAAATAAATGATTTTAACCCACAATTTCCTCTCCAAATCACACCCCCCAACTAGCTTTCTGTTAGTCCCTTAGTAAAGAAAAAAGTGAAACATGTCAGGTAATCAGAAACATGTTAACTTAGATTGACTCCTTTTACCAGATTGCTATAATCAGAAATTGTTTGAAACAATAGGGGAAGACTCATGTAAAAAAGAACTGATAGTGTACTTTTCTTTCCCAATATTTGTGATCAATGCTACCTATTTGTAAAAGACCCATTCCAATATTTAAAAACCCCCAAAACAATAGCACTTAGCATAAAGAATTCATTCCTCTCTTGATTCAAAACTATTGTTTTTGTTAGCTTTCATGTGATCACACTTTGAAAGGTTCTTTTAGTAAAATCCCGGTAATAACTAGCCTTTTTCCAAAAACACCCCACTACATAAGGTTCGAGGTTTCTTGACTCGCTTTTTTTTCTCTCTTTTTTTTTTTTTTTTTTGGGTATCTCTGGGTTGTCCCTTTTCCGGTTTGTTGAGTTTGTCTTTCTTTTTTTTCTTTTTTGTTAAATGAGCAACAATTACCTTTTTTTTTCTTAAACCAATAAGATGTGGTTCATCAAGGTATGTCTGACTGTGGTAGGTCCTATAGAGGAGAGTGGGTTCTTATTGTACTAGTAGCAAGGATCACAATTTTCTTGGTAGTCGCAAAGTTTCTACAATTGCTTCTACTTAAGTTCTTTTCTTATTAGATGAACTTCCCAGTAGAGTTACTTGTGGTTCAAACAAGTTTCCTGTTTAGCCAAAGAAGATTCTTTTCCAGAGCTTTTCTCTCTTTTATTTTATAGGTAACAACACAAAAAGGGAAGGGAAAGAAAATAAAAGACAGATAAACCATTCTCTACTAACCCTGCTATATTTATCTCTTGATTACCCACCCCTAACTAGGATGCAACATGTCCTCAATGTGAGTAAAAGAAAGTCAAATGTAAGGAGTGATATTACCTTGAGCATGTAAGAAGTAATTCCTGGAGGTTAGAGCCGATGGTACCAATAGGAAGGACAGGTAAACAAAAATTGACACAATAAAAAAAACTTGAAAACTTAGATTTGCAACACAGCAACAGAACTAAAAAAAAAAAAAACTAAAACTGAATTAAAGAAAAATGGGATCCTACAGAGGTATGGATAAGATATCAGGGGAAAATGGTTCTAAAAAGGGTTTCAATCTTTAGCCATTTATCTTGAAAGTATTGCCATTTTGTGAGTTGGTGACTTCTACAGCAACATGAGGGAACACATTTTTTACCAAGTAAGGTCCACTCCATCTGGTTCTAAGTTTCCTAGGGAACAAATGGAGCCTAGAATTATAAAGCAACACTTGTTGGTTGGGTTCAAAGGTCGTTATCAAAATGCTTTTATCATGTAAAGTTTTGATATGTTCCTTAGAAATTCTAGAGTTCTCATAGGCATCCCTCCTAATTTCTTCTAACTTAGAAAGCTGAAGTTTCCTTAGAGAATCAAATTTCTCCACATCAAAGTTAATTTTTTTTACTGTCCAATAGGCCCTGTGTTCTATTTCAACTGGTAGATGGAATGCTTTTCCATAGACCAACCTATAGGGGGACATCCCAAGTATGGTCTTATAGGCTATCCTATATGCCTAAAGAGCATCCACCAATATTTTCAAAGACCAATATTTTCTTGTAGGGTTGACAGTTTTTTCCAAAATATGTTTAATCACCCTATTTCCTAACTTTGTTTGGCCATTTGTTTGTGGATGGTAGTGAGTTGACACTGTGTGATGAATGCCATATTTCTTAAACAATACAACCATAGGTCTATTGCAGAAATGAGTCCCATTATCACTTATCATTGCTTGGGGCATGCCAAACCTAGACACTATTGTTGAAATCAAGGTTTCAAGTTTCGTGTAAATCTACACATGGATTTTGATGATAACAAATGAATTCAAAGAATAAATGAGTCTCAAGCTAAAGTTGTCCACACAATACAATCAAGCACATCAAGGAACCAAGCATGAGCAAGAAGGGAACAAGTTCACATTATAGTCATAGAATAATATTGTAAATCTCTTAAAAATTCGAAATTAGGATTAAAGCTCAAAATTAATATTTTATCATAAAGCATTAAAATACATTTTCCACATGTGCATGAATATTTTGAAAATTAAATTTGAAAATTTTGAAAGATGATTGATTGTCATCTTTCATATGTGCATGATATGATTAAAAGTTTGAATTTTGAAAATATTAAGATGATTGATTGTCATCTTTTACATGTGCATGACATGATTAAAGGTTTGAATTTTGAAAATATTAAGATGATTGATTGTCATCTTTTACATGTGCATGTTTTATTTGAATATTTTTAAAAGTGATAGATAATTTTCTTGACTTATGCAATAGATAGATGTATTTATTTAAAAATTTTGAAAAGTAAAGTGTGCTCCTTTTGTCATATGCAAAAAGTAAAAAATTAAATTTGAAATTTTTGAAAAGTAAAGTGTGCTCCTTTTGTCACATGCAAAAACTAAAAAAATTAGGTTTGAAATTTTTGAAAAGTGAATGATGATGTTTTTGACATGTGAATCTTTTTAAATTTGAATATGAAGTCTCATATGCTTATAAATAGCTCATTTGAGAGCTTCACATTTACAACACCAAGAGCATACAACATTCATTCAAAGTTTTCATTCTCTCTTCTCTAAGCATTGAGCCTTAACCCTTATTTATTTTGAGAGATATAGTTTGTACTGTATTGTTTTTATTTCACTCATTGAGGAGTGTTTTCTGATAGCCTACCCACTATCAATTCTTGTATCAGTAAAAGGGTGTGTATAACCTTTGTGTGTGTAGAATGTGTTCTACACGAAGAATAGTTAAATCACCAAGTGTGAGGTGATTAGAAGTGTAGAAGGTGTTCTACACGGAAAATAGTTAAATCACCAAGTGTGAGGTGATTGGAAGTGTAGAGGGTGTTCTACACGGATTCTTTGGAGTGGTGCTGCTCAAAGGTGTAATAGGTTTCTATCTTCACCTAAAGGAGATTGAATAGTGGATTTTGGGATCCTCAAGGGGTAGCTTGAGGCGAGGACGTAGACAGTGGGGCCGAACCTCGTTAACATACTGAGTTTGCTTCTCTCTTACCTTTACTCTTTATATTTATTACTGTTTTATATTTTGTTTATATTTTATATTGTATACTTGATTTATAATTGTTAATTTTTTAATACAACTCAATTTACCCCCCCTCTTGTGTTAGTCATCTGGGCAACAACTATATTGTCTTTAATGATTTGATGACCACTTGGTGATCATTTTTTCTACAAGGGATGGCTTCCACCCATTTGGACACATAGACCACTTGCCACTAGAATGTAAATGTGTCCAAATGAGGGTGGATAGGGGCCCATAAAATCTATGCCCTAGTAGTGAAAATTTTATAGATTTAAAATGGGGTTCAAAGGCATCATATTCCTTCTAGTCACTCCACCTAGTTTCTAATAGGGTTCACATGTTTTAAAAAATTCAAGTGCATCCTTAAACATGTAGAGCCAGTATAGGCCAGATTGCAAAATCTTGGCCATTGTTTTCTTTACAAAAAAGTGATCACCACATGCTTCACTATGGCAGGTAGCCAAAACTTAAGTTATTTGAATGTTGGGGACACACTTACGAATCACTTTATTAGAGCAATACTTGAATAGGTAAGGGTCATCAAAGAAGAAAAATTTCACCTCAGCCTTTAATCTTTTCACATCCTATGGAGTCCATTAAGGGGGTGTTTCCTATCATAAGAAAATTACAAATGTCAGCATACCATGGTAAATCAGTAACCAACAATATATGTTCATAAGGAAATGATTCGAAAATAGGTAAAAAGCGCTCAGGTTTTGAGATTGGTATCCTGGACAAGTAGTCAGAGCCATCACGTTGTCCACCCCTTTTTTTAATCCTGAATAGTGATATTGAACTCCTGAAATAACAACACCCATCAAATTAATCTTTGCTTTGCATCTTTTTAATACTTCAAAGATGCATGGTCAATATAAATAATTACAAGAGACCCTATGACATAAACTCTAAATTCCTCTAAGGCAAAAACAATGGCCAGTAATTCTTTTTCTACTGTGGACTAATTTTTTTGGGCTCCATTTAAGGTTTTGTTGGCATAATAAATGGCAGGTGTCTTATTTTTACGTTGGCCTAAAACTGCCCTCCATGGCAAAATCACTGGAGTCACATATTATTTCAAATGGTAGGAACCAATCAGGTGGCTGTAAAACTCGGGTAGTGGTGAGGTGATATTTAATGTGGTCAAATGCCTCTTGATGCTCTGATTTCCAGTCAAATGCAGTGTCATGCATAAGTAAGTTACACAATGGCTTAGAAATGGAACTAAGCCCTTTATAAACCTTCTATAAAATCTAACATGTCCTAGGAAGAATCTAATGTCTTTAACAGACTTGAGGGCTAGCAGTTTAGTGATTAAGTCAATTTTTGACTTATCCATCTCAATACCCATTTTGGACACTATGTGTCCCAACACAATACCCTGTTGAGTGTTGAGACATGAAGTGGCACTTTTCCCAATTTAGTAATATTTGCTTCTCCTCACACCTAGCTAAAACAGCTTGTAAATTAGTAAGACAATTTTCAAATGAGTTTCCAAATACAGAGAAATCATCCATAAATGCTTCGAGGTTGTTTTATATCAACTCACTAAATAAACTCAGCATACATCTCTGGAATGTAGTTGGGGCATTACACAGCCCAAAGGGCATCCTTCAAAATGCAAATGTCCCAAAGGGACATGTAAATGTGGGTTTTTCTTGGTCCTCAGGAGCTATTTCAATCTGATAATAGCCTGAGAATCCATCCAGAAAATAGTAAGAGGCATGTCCAGCTACTTTTTCAAGCACTTGGTCAAGGAAGGGTAGGGGAAGTGGTCCTTTCTTGTGGATGCATTAAGCTTCCTATAGTCTGCACGCCCTCCATCCAATAGTTATTCTTGTAGGGATCAATTCATCCCTATCATTTTTCTGCACAATGGTCCCAAGTTTCTTGTGGACCACTTAGATGGGACTGACTCATTTGCTGTCAGAGATGAGGTAGATAATACCCACATCCAGCAACTTGAAGGCCTCTTTACTTACTACCTCTTTTATCGAAAGATTAAGCCTTTTTTTGTATTTCTCTAGAAGGCTTATAATCCTCCTCAAGGTGAATTCTGTGTGTGAAAATTAAAGGGTTTATGCCCTTAATGTCAGCCAAGGCCTAACCTATGCCTTTTTTTAATTTTTTTTTAGGACCTGCAATAGCTCTTCTTCTTGTTAATTAGTTAAACAAGAAGTTATCACCACAGGTAAGGTACCATTGGGTTCCAGTAAAGCATACTTGAGATCTGCAAGTAGAGGTTTAAAATCCAATGTTGGGATTTGCCCTTGTTCAGTTGCTGATGAGTCCTTTGGGCACAGCTGCTCCACCTTGGGTATCTACTCAGTTGGGCATCCTGCATAAACACCCGACATAGAGTTAGTAGTTGTACCCATGAGTTCATAATTTTCTTTAGATTCTTCAATGAGTAATGGGAGAGATTCTTCTATCATGCTTTTTAAGAAATTCACTTCCATAGGTTCTTCCACTTCTTGAGGCTGCCTGCACAAGTTGAAATGTTCAGTTCCAGGGTCATGTTGCCAAAACTTAGTTTTAAAACCCCACTCCTACTATTTATCCAGGCATTCGAGGTAGCCAAGACTACCTAAAATGACAAGGGCTTGAAAAAGGGAATTTAGTGACAATTGCATGTCTAAAACTACAAAATCAACTAGGTAATAAAACTTTTCAACCTGTACTTGGACATTCTCTACTACCCCCTTGGTATTTTTATTGACTTGTCAGCCAGTCAAAGTTATGGATGTTGATTTTAACTCCCTCAATCCCAGTTTTTCATAAACAGTGTAAGGAAGCGAATTTACACTAGATCCTAGGTCGAATAATGCATGGCCAATCTTTGAGTCCCCAATAATACAAGCTATGGTGGAGGACCTGGGATCTTTAAACTTGGGTGGGGTATTGTGCTGAATGATAGCACTGACATGCCAGTTAAAAAAACCTTCTTTTTTACACTCAACTTCCTCTTAATGGTATACAAATCTTTCAAGATTTTTGCATGAGTGGAAACTTGTTGGATGGCATCAAGCAAAGGTATGTTAATTCCCACTTGTTTAAAAACTTCAAAATTTTTAGTTTGATTATTTTCTTTGTTTGAAACTACTAATCTAAAAGGGAAAGGAGAAGATACCTCACAGGGGACTTCCTCATGCAAGGGTAAGTTTAAGTTAGCAACCTTACCATCAGTATTACCCACGGGTGGAACAAGTTTTTCCAGTGTTTTCCCATTCCTTAAGGTGGTGACAGATTTTACTTGCTTCAAACTGGGGTCACCTCCTAGGTCTGCCACTTGGTGAAGTTGCCCCTAAGGATTGGGTTAAGGTTGGGCAAGGAACTTGCCCTTCTCTTGAACACTCAAGGTTGTGGTCAGTCTTGTCTATGATCCCTTGAGGTCATTTATTGCTTAAGACTCCTAGCTGTTGATAGTTGTCTGCCCTTGCATGAACTGTTGCAGATTGGAAGCCATTTGTTGTACAATATCCTCCAAAGTTCTTCGTTGGTTCCCTACTGGTTGTGATTGGAACTGAGAGGAGTCATGCATATACTGGTGAGTCGTAGGTGGTTTTGAAGAGGTCTGGCCTCCCTACTCATTCCTCCATCCAGAATTTGGATGATTTCTCCAACCAGAGTTAGAGGTGTTTGAGAAAAGACCTACATAAGGTTTGGAGATCAAATTAACAGAGTTTGATTGATCTAAGAGGACTTTTTTAAATGCTGGAATAGTAGGGCAGTTAGTAGTGACATGCCCTATCTCTTCATAGATTTCACACTTCTCAAGCATCCTTTGAATTATTTGAACCACTTTAGATTTATTAACATCTATAGTTTTCAGTTTTTTTTTAAATCATGAACAACCTAGCATGCAAATCATCTACCTCCTTAAGATTGTATTCCCCCCCTTCCCCCCCTCCCCCCTCCCCCTCCCCGTGATTGATTTTAAAGGCTCAATTATATCATACATGTTTAAGGTATCCCAAGACTGTGCATTCTCAAATAAATAGTCAAAATGTTCAAAAGCCTCCTCGAGTTCTTTATTAAAGAACTCCCAATTACATATAGTCTCCACAAACTGCCTCATTTTGGGCTACAAACCCTCATAAAAAAAAATTTGATTATCCTCTAGTTTTCATAGCCATGATGGGAGCATGCATTGAGCAAATCTTTAAATATTTTCCAACATTAGTAAAATGTTTCAGTATTTTTTTTTTTATCAAAATTCATAATTTGTCTTTTCAAAGCATTTGTTCTATGCATGGGAAATAATTTTTTCTGAAACTCAGTTTGCATATCCTACCATGTGCCTATTGATCTAGGCCTCAACGAGTTTAACCAAGTTTTAGCCTTGTCTTTCAAAGAAAAGGAGAATAACTTGAGTCTAATCACTTCCTCAATGCAAGTTCTGTCCATAAAGGTGGAGCACACCTCCTCAAACTCCTTACTTAATATGCAGATAAGGGTTTTCTGATTCTATCCCATGGAAATGGGAAATCAGTGACATTATGTCAGGTGAAATTAAAATTATTATCAATCAATGGTTGTATAATGTATGAAGGAGAGCTGGTCTTAACAAGTTGTAGATAGTCTTTAAAGGTTATGTTATTGTTTACCATTTCTCTCTCTTCATTTTCTGCTTCAGCCATGCTAATAAAACTCTCAAAAGATGATTCAAAGAAAATGGATTTAGAGTCTAAATATTCTCCAGGCTCTATTCTGACCAATCTAGCAGTTTGGTCTCTAATCCAAATAGACTTACAACTCTTATAACTAAACTTTTAGAACACCACAACAAGTGCCAACAGTAGGATTTCTTTTTTTAACAGTGAAGTCTCAATATCACTCAAGCATTAAACAAAAACAACTGAAAAATAAGTAAAGCAAAAGTTAGGTCAGAGGTCACCACAATGTGTAGAGGTACACACTGAATCACCCTTTATTCTACTTTGTTGCGCTAGCTCAACAACTATTGGTCCCCAACAACTGGGCCAAAAACTTGTCTCTTCTCAAAAATTACCTCTTAAGTGCAAGAAGATCAGTTGGTAACATTAAAGAGCCCAAGGTCGATTCACAAGGACCAATTTTTGAACTAACCAAATCAATGCTTATAAACAAAAGGAATTTATGCACAAGAGTTAGAAATAGTGGTAATAGGTCTCGGGTTTGTAACATGAAATAAAATCAAGCAAGTAAACATGCAGTTTCTTTGAGGAAATGCTTTTAGTTAATGTGAGGAAAACAATTGGACTGAAATATTTTTAAAAGAAGGATGAAGATGGATAGAAATCTAGGTCTTAGTTCGTTTTTTCTCGTCAAATAGCCAAAGGGTAATTTTCAGTCCCTTTACCAAAACCTTCAAATGAAGCACCAGTCAAGGTTACAACACTTGGATAATATTTTACAATGAAAACTTGATAAGATAACACTTCTAAATAACTTCTATAGCAATCAACAGAACCCAAGTTCAGCTCGAAATATCATACATAAGGTATATACTCTCCAAGCATTTGCTGTGCTGTAAATCAATAGAGAATCAAAGCTAAGTGAATAAACCCTGCTGATAGTCTAAGTAAAAGCAGTTAAGCTATAGGAAGCAAATTTAACACCAAACATACAGAAATCGAAAAATCGCCAAATGACAATTTGAGAATGTAAGGGTCCCATGACCTAGAAATGGAGATTTTACTCACTCATGTGAGATAAAACCCTAAATATCACTGTAAAAAACAATGGAAACATCACAGTATCAAAAAATCTAAAAAGATCAAAACCCTAGAATTTTCCCTATTCTCTCAACTCCAAAATTCCTTTGCAGACTCAATATCGGCCTTCCACATTCTTTCCTTCTCCTTTTTGACCTCCTCTACTTCACCTTGATCCACTTCCTAATGGATTTTCTTGCAGTAACCATTTCTCAGCCATTGATTCCGTCTGGTTTATATAGGAAGAGAAGCAGTGTGTAAAAGACAATAATGATCGAGAATATGAGCTAAGTTATAACATAAAAGCCTACCGTGTCCTCATTTTGCCCTTACTTATAACATAAAAGTCTGTCGTGTCCTCTATAGTCTATCTACATCTTAATTCATGTTTCAACAAGTTTCAAAGGGTAAAAAGCCTTAAAATAAATGAATTTAACCTACAATTTCCTCTCTCAATCACTAAGGCAATTAGAATACAAATTGTGATTATTCTAGTAAAAAGAGAATACATATCAAAATAATTGATACCCTCTCTTTGTGTAAAGTCATTTACAAGCAGCCTAGCTTTATATTTATCAATAGTACAATCAAGTCTCAATTTATTTTTAAAAAATTCACTTACATATAATGGTTTTACATTTAGGAGGAAGATCACATAAGTTCCAAGTGCCCTTACTCTTAATAGATTCCATATCATTATTTATTGTTTCTGTCCAAAAAATAGAATCAATGGAAAGTATGGCATCCTCGAAAATCAATTGGTCTTCCTCCATTAAATAAGTATAAAAATCATATCCAAAACCATTTTCCTTTCTCACTCATTTTCCTCTTCCAAGTTCATTTTCTAATTCAGATACATCTCCAGGATTATATATAAGGGTAGGATGACTACTGGTAGAAAGAGAACTTACTACAGGTAAAGATCTTTCTAATTTATTTTTGAAAAGAAATAGATCTTCAAAGAATGTCGCATCCCTAGACTCCATGATCGTGTTGGGATCAATACCTTGGAATTCTGGTTTGATAATCAAAAATCTATATGCAAAACTCTGTCTAGCATACCCAATGGATACTACATCTACTGTGTTGAGACTTAGTTTTCTTTTCTTAGTTT
The DNA here is from genome assembly GCA_036898215.1 of Platycarya strobilacea. Lineage (NCBI taxonomy): Eukaryota > Viridiplantae > Streptophyta > Magnoliopsida > Fagales > Juglandaceae > Platycarya > Platycarya strobilacea. The sequence continues at coordinate 30,303,090 of CM072550.1, forward strand.
TTGGAACATTAATCTTTGTAAGACAACCCCAAACTCTAAAGAAATTTATATTGGGTATTCTACTCTTCCAGAGTTCATATAGTATCTTATTAGATCCCTTAAATGGTACTATATTCAAGATAAAACAAGCTATAAGTATTGATTCTCTCTATCATTGCTCAGGTAGACCATAACTAGAGAGCACGCATTTAATCATATCAATCAAGGTTCCATTTTTTCTTTTAGAAATACCATTGGATTGAGGAGAATATGGAGTGGTCTCCACATGTATAACATCATTCCCCTCATAGTATTGAATCAATTGATTATAAGAGTATTCACTTCCTCTATCAAACCTAATAATTTTAATTTTTCTCTCCAATTGATTTTCAACTTCATTTTTATAGATGACAAATTTAATAAAAGATTCAACTTCTATTTTCATCAATTAAACATAACAAAATTTAGACATATCATCTATAAAAAGTAATATTTATTACTATATGTTGAAGAGACGCCATTTAAACAACATTTATCACTATGAATTAACTCGAGAAGTAAAGAATTTCTTATAATAGATTTAAATGGCTTTCTAAGCTATTTTGATTGAACACATTAAATATTTTTATCCAAATCAACAAGAACTTTAGGAATTATCTCTAGCTCCATCATTCTTTTAATGTTATGATAATTAACATAGCCTAATCTAGCACAACACACTGAAGAGGAACATATAGAATATGCAAATTTATTATTAAAATCAGATTTGTCTACTATATTGTTTTGAACATTAATTATAAATAAACCACCACTTACATAATCTTTCCCTACAAATGACCCATATTTAGTTACAATAACTTTATTAGACTAAAACAATGTGTAGCTTGCTCCACTAAGTAAAGATCCACTTATTAGGTTCCTTCTTGCTTTTGGCATAGAAAACACTTCTTCCAATGGAAGAGTATTTTCAGACATTAATTTAAGTTCTTTTTTTCTATGCCAACTCCTTGTGTAGAAGTGGAGTTACCCATCATCATTTTTTTACTGCTTGTATCCTGGTATGTTGAGAAAATATTACGATTATAAGTAATATATACATTGGTTCCTGTGTCTACTATCAAATCAGTATCACTACAAGCTAGATAAACTTGGGGACTTATAATTATATGTTGTTCATTGATAAATCACCATATGAGCTTGTGGATTAGGTGACTTAGTTGTTTGTTGCCTGGATTTTTCCTCTTCTTATAGCAGCAATGTTTGGCCAAGTGTCCTGATTTGTTACAGTCCAAACAAATGGGTCTCTTATTATCTTTGTTAATATAGGAATTTGATTTCAAATTGTTCCCATAACTCGTTTTACTCTTATTGATTTTGTACTTCTGATAGGTTCTTACGTGTTCTTTGGCCTTTTACAATATTTGCTTTAGACTAAAAATTAGAAATCAATGGTGGAACATAATCATTTTCCAAGTGTTGTTCTTGGATCCTGATAGCAAATATCAAGGTTTTCATGATCATACCTTGAATCTTATGTTTAAAAGATAGGTCAAAATTCTTCCATGAATGAGGCAACTTGTCTATTATACAAGCAACTTGGAGACGCTTGGTAATACTCATTTTTCATTGGCTCAATTCATGGTAAAAGATAGTTAACTAATGGGCTTGCTCTACCAAAAATTTGAAATTATCCATCTTAAAGTCAAGAAATTGGCTTGCGGTGTACTTATCCATTCCGGCATCTTGTACATCATATTTCTTGTCAAGAGCATTCCAAATATTTTTGGCAAATTTAATGTGTAGGTAAATATCAAAAAGTGTATCACTTAAATGTTTTAAAATCCTACATCTACATAAATTATCTTTTTCGGCATATGTTTGTAATTCAACAGTACGTGCGGGCTCATGTGAATCATCAGAAGGATGATCCATTTTAATATTAAAATATAGTCCAAGCATTATAAGATATATTTTCATCTTTTATTTTCAATGCTTAAAATTGACTCCAAAGTTCTCGGATGCAATAGGTTCATTTAAAGTCATAGTGATAACCAATCAATTATAATACACATCTAGTTACAATGAGAAAGAATATCTACTTTAAGATTGTTGGGATTATTTTGAATAATAAATTATCTATGTGCAAACACTTTGTAAACGAGAGAGTATGTAAAATAACAAGAACAAATTAGAAAGAGAATCTGGTATTGAGGCACATTGTGATAGACGTTTTCCTTAGAGTAGATTCTATCGTCTCCAAATTTAACATGCACTAGACTTCTTGACAGTTTACTCCCAAAATATAATGCTAGTTCCCGTTAATCTCCTTGTTGGTGCATACAAAAGAAGATCCTCGAACCCAATATAAAATAGCCTAAGTCCAAATAGAAAGAAAAGAAATAGGAGTGATTCTTTAATTTTGTAGAGAGTTTTGAGTGTAAAATGATGGTGGAGTTTGCTAGTTATAGAGAATGAAAGGGCACTTATGAAAAGCACAACTAAAATGAAATGGTACTTGTAAAAAGTCACAATATAAATAAAATGATATTTGTAAAACGTCATAATTAGAATGAATAAGCACTTTTGAGAAGTCATAAATTCTTAAATATTAAAGAATATATTGAAAAAGTTTCAAATTCACCGATGGATACCACCTTTATTTGGGTGGCAAACGGTTAAGACTCATATTCTCAAGAGGCATACATTGGTTCAAGTTACAATAACACATTTTCATTTAAATCTAGATAATCTAACTAATACATTAAACAATAATAATGATTCACAATTATTAGTTACTTAACATTAAATATTTTAATATTTTATGTCTAAAAAACTAACATTTCATACCCAATCAAGATATAACAAAGATTTTCTTTTATCAAACTTGATATTTGATGATCATATTAAAATTTTTTTCAATTAAAGAAACTAAAAAACTAGCATCATATTTGTTGATCATTCGTTTTTCTTTTAGAGAATTATTTTGCCGACAAGAGATTCTCACTAAAATGATTTTACACTATTGCATCAATCAGTTTTCTTTTTATAACTGCAATCAAGGCTTCAATCTTTAATTACTTTTTGTGCAATCAAGGCTTGACAAGTCAACTTATAACTTATCTTCTTTCTTTTTTTAAAAAAAAAAAGAAAAAAGAAATTCTACTATGAAAAAATAAAAAAGAAATCTATTGAATGAGTTCAGGCAGTTACATCAATTATAAAATATTATTATTTATTTTAAATTTAATCATTTTAAATATATGGATTATTTATTGAGTGATTAATTTAGGCAAAATTACTAAAAGAAACAAAAAATAGGATTAAAATTGCGTATGATTGTGACGTAACTACGGTCTTAAAATCCTTCTTAAACCCTACAAACATGAGGCAACGAGGAGTCGAGAAGTGAAAGAAGCTTCTAGTTCGCATTTCATTCTACTCTCTCTCTCTCTCTCTCTCTCTCTCTTCTCATTCCTTTTTTCAAATCCCCCCAATGGCGAAGCGTCTGATCCCTTCTTTAAACCGCGTTCTCATCGAGAAAATTGTTCCTCCTTCAAAGACCAACTCCGGTATCTTACTTCCCGAGTCAACCACCAAGGTAACTTTTGCTGGCTTTTTTTTTTCCCTTATGCTGGGAAAATTGGTACTTTTTTCTGTATTGTGGGGTGTCTTTTTATTTTTTTAATTATTTTGACTATACTTCTATGTTGTTTTTTAATCTTTGGTTTGGCTTTTTGGGGATTTTTCTGGTCTTGATGTCATGTCTGGACAGGAGTCTTTCTTCCCGATTGATTTGTGGTCCCTTTACCTTCTGTCTGAGTGTGGGTTTGATTTAAATGGACTTTCTACATTGGCTTTTATATTGTGATCCAAGTTATTGTTAGTTTGACATAAATTCAATTTCGGATATTTCTTTGGTGTGCAATGTTTCTTTAATTGGGTGTGCGAGTTTTTCTTACGGGTTTCATTTGATCTTTTCGAGTATCTATAAGATTTTTCCATTGGATGTTTTTGATACCTGAGAATATGAGAGCCCTTTTATGTTACCTGAGATTGAATTATATTCAGAGGAATACCAGAAAGTAGAAACAGCAACTACAGGTGTGACCGTGGCTCGCATTCAATTTGAAACAGCTCTTTGTATCACCAATATTTTTTTTATTGGCACCGGGTGTCCGAAACAGCATCTCGGTTAATCCCGGGGCCGGGGTGCACAGGCCCCCGGCAATGAGCTTCCTGCAAGTGCACCTCTCGGTTAATTCAAAAGAAAAATCCCACAGTCCGCTGACCCCTAGAGATTGTTTGTATCCAAGGGGATTTGAACCTTAGATCTAGAGGGAGCATACCCTTAAGCCCACGGCCTTTACCACTTGAGCCAACACTCAGGGGGTTTTGTACCACTTACATTTTGTACACAATATATGTGTGTTAAGTATGAAATCAGTGAGTTTCACGTCTTAACATTGAAGCAAACTGGTTTTGATTTGAGATTGCCACAGGCACTCCTTTACATGTTTATTTGTTTGTTAGCCACTGTAATTTGTTGTTCTTGCTGCTGTTGTCCTTTTCATTCTTCTTGTTGGTTTACATTGCTCTTGCACCTCTTTTTGACGGCTTGATAATGCAGCTGAACTCTGGAAAAGTTGTTGCTGTGGGCCCGGGAGGTCGTGATAGAGATGGGAAACTTATTCCTGTCAGTGTAAAGGAAGGGGACAACGTTCTTTTGCCTGAATATGGAGGAACTGAAGTAAAGCTTGGTGATAAAGAGTAAGCTATAGATTTCTTTTTTAATGTTATCCCATGTCATGGAACCTATGATAGTCCTATTGCCTTTCTCTGGTGGGAAGGCGTTTGGTTTGTGTTGGAAGAAGGGGATTAGGGGAAGGCGGGGGCGGAGAGATGGAGAGGATGCATAACCTTTTTTTCTTTCCTTTTTCTCTTTTCCTTTATATATATATATATATATTTTTTGAAGAGGGGGGGGGGGGGGGGTGGTTTGTAACGTGAGGATACATGAGGCTTGGAAAAGGAAAAAGAAATATTCCCTGTCCCTATGAGTTCAGTCCTCCATCGATCACCTTTGGCCAACATATTTAGGCATGGATGATAGATGAGATGAGATGAAAAATCTGTTAATAGTAGTGAAATTGTCTGTAAATGGTGGTGAAAATATTTGAGTTAAGATGTTTTATGGGATTTTAGGAAATGAGAGAGAAAAAGTTATAAAATATTATAAAGTTAAAATATTGTTAGAATGTTCTTTTCATTTTGAGAATTGAAAATGTTGAATTGTTTTATATATTTTGTTTATAAGTTTGGAAAAGTTGCAATGATTAGGTAATCATTAGATGAAAATGTTGAAGATTTAAAATTGAAAGTGTGCGTGTTTTAGCAATGTATGAGATATCTCAACATACAAACAAGCCCTTAGTTTCTTAGCAGCAAACCATTCTAATTAGTAATTACCATACCTTAACAATATTTTGCCTGGATTTTATTTCAGGTATCATCTGTACAGAGATGAGGATATTTTGGGAATTCTTCATGACTAAGCATGCTACTTCACTGTCATTGTTTCAAACGTTTGTGTCCCTGCTCAGCATGAGGCCGTTCATGATAAATGGAGCAATATATGCCTTCTTATCCCGGGAACTTCAGAATTTTGTGCTTTTTTGCATTATGTAACTCTTATAAAACTAGACACCACAGTATTTCTGTGGTTTAAACAAACGAGATGAGGATTTGAAGACAACTCTGTGATGTTTCATCAAAGACTGCAGTAACAATGAATTTCCCATTTGACTTTATTGATTACTTTGGTCCTTTCAGATTTTATCTTTTGGTGTAGACAATTGGAGAACCAATTAGGATTTTGTTATATTAATATAAATAATGCAGGTTTGTCCGTTCATGCGTATAAAACGAAACAAAATCATTTTAGTCCCTCACGAGTAACGATGAATCCTCAAGTTGGCATTCTATTTGACGATCAAGCATAAATTATTTGAAGTGATTGTAGTGTGGCTCCGTAAAGCAATATGCAAATTAACCAGCCTCAATTCCAAACGCATATGACAGAACTCAACCATTTTAAGTGGGGAAAATGCCTTACTTTCTTCAAGTGCTGAGAATTTTTAATAACATAAAAACAACAAACTAATAAAAAAAAAAATTGCCACATTCAGTCACGAAGTTTGTAAATATCATTCACTCATTTTGCAAAAGAATGAGATGCACGAAAAAAAATAAAAAATTGCATTAGATTGGCTTTTCTGACAAATCAAAAATGCATTATATGAGTTTAGAAGAATGAAGAATCGAGAAGCCTACACCAAAACCAATTCACATGACATCCATGCTGTAGAATTCATTGTCAAAATAACTATGTTTTAATTGTTACACCCAATAATTGAGTCCAAACAATTCTAAGATTGCATGTCTCTTCCAAACTGAAATTCTCATGTACTCCTTAAAAGACAAGAAAACGAAGCAAGCATGCAAATCATCCATCAATATATTCTTCAGAACTTTTAGTGGAGTTTATAAAGTTCTGAGCAGCATCAAAACTTAGTTCTTCGTGCACCTGGAAAGAATAGGAAATAAAGTTTAACAACATCAAGCAACAGAGAATAAAAATTTATCGGAGTTCTGTAAACGTACAACACGTACAAGTTTCTTATGAATTTGTTGAAAAGCCTTGCAAAACCTCTCTGCTTCTGCTGCCCCCACCTATGAAACAAATGAGCACCGATAGTTAGTTATCCCATTCCCATCTTTTTCATCATGCTATGGTATCTGTTTATTTAATTTTTATTTTTATCCTCCCTTTGTCATGCTACATTGAACTGCTAACAATATAGTAGGTCTTGAAACAATTTGGTATTGTATGAAAAAACATCCCAAACAAATTTATGGGAAGGAAGACAATATGTTATCATAATCTTCATATTTCCTAGAAGAAACAAAACATATGACCCCAATTCGATTTCAAGGCCAAAACAAAAAAGGCATCAGCAGTTTCGACTCAATGGATGAAATTGATACATGAACGAGAGTGGAGAGAATCTTTCAGAATTAAAATATGTACAACTAAAAGCAAGCAAAAATTTCACTTTTACTTATTTAAAAAAAAAAAACAAGCAAATAGAGGAAATAGCAGTTGATACGCCTACTGGAAACTCAAACAAATGTCTACTTATTCAAATAGTGGATGGAAAATTGAAGATGTGTATGTTATGCAAATCAAAACCATCTTTTCAGACGAATAATTATGCAAAGATTGGTTTCGTAAATCTTCAGGAAATGTCCAATTTTCCCATATTCTGATATCACGCCAAGTGAGATGGAATGAAACAGAGAAAGTCGTTCTCTAACCACAATTACAGTTCTAATCCCAAGCTCAAACTGAATGAAATAAATAATATCAAACGAAAGTTACTTATAATTATAAAAAAAAAAAAATGGACCATTTAACTTTCTTCTCAAGGTTTAGTTCTGAGTCAGTTATCTGCCTCGAGCCTCACACAGTTATTTATTGCAAGCTTCATAAAAACCTATCTATGCCAGTTTACTGGAATGTTAACTAAACACCAACCCAACTCATCTGTAGTCCAGTTGTCAGAGCAAGGAGAGTAATGCCATATGTTAGCAATATTCAATACCCTAAATGACAATCTACCTAGCATGACTCAAGGCATTTAACAAGTCAAAATCAACCATAATACATCCCTTCAGTGACTGTACTATAGTGGTGTAATACCACCAATGCAGCGAACACATTAATTCTGCTTTCAAGCACAGTTCAACTCAATCTAATAATGATAACTACAGGCACAAAAGAGGAATGTCGTGTTAATAGATAAAAGCAAGAAGACCTGTAATCTCCAGATAATAAACAGAATTTCTGTAAAAGTGAACAACAGCCCTAAAGCTTCTCAGGTTTTTCATTGACATTATATTGGCCATGGAGATCATCCTCGGTATTATTTTTCTTAAGCTAAATAATCTGTGTGTTTAATAGGTTTTTTCTTTATTTTATTATTTAGCTTGCCCATGTTGATGGGTTGTGAGAGCCTAATATCTTATTTTTCTTTTTTGTTTTTTTTTTTTGGGGGGGGGGGGGGTGGCGGGGGGAAGAACTATTTTTTGAGTTTCAATTGAGTTGTAGATATGACATCGTTCTTAGATAGAAAATTAACACAAACTCTATTAATTACTCATACTTATTCTCTCTCTCTCTCTCTCTCTCTCTCTCTCCACCACACAAACTGTATTAATTTTTTTTTATATATGTAAGTAAATTTTATTGATATGAATGAAAATAGGCATAGCCCATATACACGGGGTTATACAAAAGAATGCCTATATGAATTCTTAAAAGTGATAAATTAAAGATAAGAAATCATGCACATTGTTTCCATTAAACACAATGGCTGAAAACTATAGGATTGCTGCGTGTAGAAAATATTCTGAAGCTCCACCATTGTTTGGACACAAAATCTATTAATTACTCGTGCAAATCTTAATATCTGCATTACTATTCGAAAGGAAGCTGATGATCTGCATTTTCCATCGCATTAAGGTTTTCTTTTTCTTTTTTTAACCTCTCTGAGCTATGAAATACTCCAGGAATCATTTCATTCGATTAATAAAATCGTCTTTCTTACTCATCAAAAAAAAAAAAAATCCAGGAATCATGGTAAAAAAATTTCATGCATCAGATAGATGGTAAATTAAAATGCTAGAAGTGGCAAGATTAGGTACTCCAGTAATTTTTCATAAGTCGAGATCAGTATACCTTCCTTTCAGCAGCCAACTTTAGCTTCCCCCAAAATGCATCTGTTAACATACAGCCACATAAGCAAGAATATTTAATTTCTTTGGTAAAAGTAAACATAAAAGTGTAAATGCATCTAGTCACGTAATCCTACTAGGTCTTCTCCCTATATTGAGAAATATAAAAACAAAGTGTTAAAAAACCAGATTCACAATATGTTAAGTATCTCACAAAAAATTTGACTATTTACTTGTCAATAAAATTTTCTTATTACTATTAAAAAAAATCACAATACAATTTGACTCCAGATTCACATATAAATTTGATGAATGTAATGTTTACAAAGCCAAGAACCCAGGGGGAAGCTTTTCCAAGTTTTCCAGGCAAGTACATACAATATACATCAAACCCATGATACCAGAATTGGCACACAAATGGAATCACAATCGTAGACACAAATCCCTTCATAAACAAGCAAGGTGCTTGTACGTTTATAAAGGAGAACAAAGGGAAGGAAAGAATGACTTTAGATCGAATATAAAAGGTTTGGGTGTTCACTTTTATTTGGAATGCCTACGAGGGAATGGAAAAGAATTGGCGTCCTTCCATTCCTCTCCTTCCTCCTCCTCTCTTTTATTTATTTATTTATTTATATTTATATTAAGGAACCTCTCCAAGGCAGGTCGTAAACCCTGGTCCCGTACACCACACTCTCGGAAGTTTCCCTACACAAAACTGGTTAAATCGTTGGCAGGGGGTGTGGCCCAAAGGATTGTTTGCACCCATGGAGGGTTGAACCTTGATACCGCAAGACCAAGGCCTTCTTTTTTTTTTTTTTTTTGATAAGTCAGACCAAGGCCTTCTCTTTTAAAATCAACTCCCAAACAAACCACCATTCCCTCTTGTTTCAAATCCTCCCCCCCCCCCCAAAAAAAAATAAAAAAATAAAAAAGAATGTATATTGAAAAGCAATGCACCTTGCTGGCTAACAAGACAATTATTATAAGGAAAGGTAATCGGATGGATACCTTGTGGGCTAATTCCTTGATTTCCCACTTCCATTTTATTCCCCTCATCCCAAGCATCTTGCCATTCCTTTATCTGTTATGAAGTCAAAACTTTCAACCATTGCTGAAGATATACAAATACGTCACAATATTGTGTGAAGCAGTGGAAGTCATACTACCTCACTCTGTGATGACCTAGAGGTTGATTCTCTTGATGCTTCTAATTCCGCCTGAAATTATATTCAAAATCAGCGCCAGATGCATCTATAATCAACCAATGAGGATATTTTTTTAAAATTCTTTTAATTTGTGTTAAGGACAATAGAATCTACATACCAATTGGGTCTTTCTACTAATTTAGATTGATATCATATATAAATTAAATAGACACACACACATATACTACGCCCATTAAAACTTTTGACACTGCAGAAACTTAAAACTTTTGACATGCACTTCTCGCCAGAATTAACCTCGTCCTTTCCTTTTTCTGTCTCTCTATTAGTTTCATATTCTTATTTCTTGTGAGAGGAGGGTTGATATCGAATTCTAAGCATTTGAAGGTGGAATCAAACACCTTCATTTCTTTGAAGGCGAGAGGAAATTATATTCACATTTCTGAGAGGAGCAGAAGGGCGGTTAAGTTTGTTTCTCTTAGAGTACTGGTGTTTTCATGGGTGGCAAAGCTGTTGGAGGAATGCTTGGCACGCCCTCGGCGTGATGGGTTTTTAGAAAGTTGCGCCAAGGTATTGGTACAGTTTGGGAAAGGCGTTGGAGGGGCAACAAATGAAAGGAAGGAGCAGAATGTGCAGATCATAGTAGATAAGATGTAACACAGAATAATGTGCAGGCAGTATTAAAAAAATTTATGAAACACTTAGACAGTAAACATAATGTCCAAGACTAAGGCCCTGTTTGTTTTCAGAGATGAGATGAGATGAGACGAGGTAAAAAATAAAAAAAGAATAAAATATTGTTGTAATATATTTTTTTAATATTAGTTTTGTTTTAGAATTTGAAAAAGTTGTTTTGGGGTTTGAAAAAATTGAATTGTTTATTTTATTTTGTATGAGAATTTGAAAAAGTGTAATGATGAGTTTAAAATGAGATGAGATGAGATAAGTTGGAAAAACAAACAAAGCCTAAAATAAAATATAAGAATTAAACTAAATCGAGCATTCACATTCCTTCCACGAAATTTCTGTCACAAACTTAATCATCCAACGAACTGAGTATTTTGTTTAGGGATAGCAAAATGATGTGTTGACTGCTTTTCAAAATAACCAGACAGCACATACAATTCAAAAAACCATGTCACAGATATTTTTGATTGGCACCAGGTGCCCAATAATAGTCCGAACTAATCTTGGGAGTGCACAAACCCTCCACAAGAAGTTTTCCGCAAGTCCACTTCGGATAATTTAAGGGAAAAATCATCCAATCCGATGCCCCCTAAACGTTGTTTGCAATCAAGAGGATTCAAATCTTAGACTTTGGAGGGACCAAACCATCAAGACCAAGGCCTTTACCACTTGAGCCAGATCCTAGGGGTTTTTCTTTGGCATAAAAATCAAATTTCAGAATTATGCATAATCGATTCCTAAAATACCCAAGTAACAAGAAGACTCGTTCAGAAAACTTTACACTGAATCGGACCATCAGCCATAACATTTGAATCATTCAACCCTTGACCAGCTTATTCTTAAATCATCCTTGATATCTTTATACCTGCTAGTTGTGCCATTCATAAATCGTAACTCCTGATTTCAGTTTTTTAATTGAAACAAACCCTCTTACTTCTTCCATCTATAATGCATCTTTTGCCCAAAAAAAAAAAATTAAGGGCTTACGTTTATCCCATACCCGTTAACCTTGTTACGAAACTATTGGACACTCAGTTACCAACTGGATCAACCTCTTTGCTACTAGCAACCACTAAGTAACGCAACCTTTATGCAACAAATACAGACAAACAGCAAATAAGAGCAACCATAACAACCACAAAAATCGGAACTTTCAGCCACTGAACAGGAAACAAAGAGACACAGTACAAATAATGGCATCATAATAAAGAGGGAACCCTTTGGGTTAAACCTCAAACACTTTGTGCAATAAACACGATGTAATTCAAAAATTATTTTTTTTAAATAACTTGGAAAATAGAGGAAGAGTTACATGGTAATCACGAGATCGGACGACAGGGAAGAGATCAAGAAGGCGTCGGAATTCAACTTCGTCCATGCCTGCTCCGACTGCTGTTGTTTTCGCTCTCCCCAGATTAAACGGCAGACCCACTTCTTTCTTGCTGTGCTTTTCTTCTTTCCGAAGTTTCGATATCTTTTATTTTTCGTACTTCTTTTTGGGTAATTTTTAATTTTTTATTAGGGGTTGTTACAATGCTCACCAAAATTGATTTTTCTATATTACACCTAAGTTATATTTTATTTTTAATTATTTTCTTATTTTTTTTGTTATTTTAAAATATTTTTAAAAAAATATGAAAAAAATATCAATATACAAATAATCACTTTCTTAATTATTAAATAAAAAAATTAAAAAATATAAAATGTCAAATTGAGATATCAAACTAGTATTTTCCTTTTTATTATTGTATTATGTTCTCATTTTTAAAGGTTACTTGAACTATTTTCAATTTCTTAAGTTTTCTATTTGAGTCACTTATTAATTAAGAAGAGAAATTAATTACTGAATATAATATTTTTGTACGAGTTATTTTATTATCAAGTTATTATACAATTATATTATTTATGTTATAAAAAATAATATTCTTTCTATTGATTTTTATCGTTGGATGTTTTGAGAATTGTTTATTTTTCACTTTTTTTTTATTTTTATTAAGTGATTAATTTTTTTTAATAATGTTATAATTTTTTTATTTTTAAAAAATACATAAAACAAAAAATATATATAATAAAACTAATGGTAGTTCTGTAGAGTTGAGAGCCGTGATTATAGAGCCATCTTTGTATTATTTAAATAACACTCATTTATAAAATCAATTTTAAAATTAAATTAAATTATATAAGTATTTTATAAAAAAAACTTAAATACAAGTAATATTAAACGCTTATGTATGCACGATATTGAGATGAAAAAAGTGAATTTAATAAAATATTTAAATTTAAAATTTAAAATTTAAAATATAAAAACAATTAATTAAAATATGCAAATATACGTTTGGGTGTATAATATTATTTATATATAATATTAGTGTTTGTAAAATGTGTTATGGCACAATTTGAAAATAAAATATATTTTTATATATAATAAGAAGAAAAATAAGTAATTTATTTAAAGATAATTGCTACACGTAACTGGCTGAGCGTTCAGTGTAGTAGCACACATAACATCATTGATGTGACGGGCCTATCGTATGTAACATCATTATCATTGATTCATTATGGCAGTCATTAATATATGCTTATCGTATCAACCACACAAATATTTTCCATTTCTAAATAAAATGGAAGTTCGTTTTATCGAACTTAGAATTGTGCAATAAAATAAAATAAAAAAATAATTGATGTAGTTATAAAATTATAAGGGATATATAGTTGTTTTGAAAAAAAATAAATATATGAGATCTATATAAAAAATTTAACTTTTTTTCTAAAGTAACTACACGTCATTTGTAATTTCACGAATGTATGTAACATTACCTTAAAATAAAATTCTTAAAATTTTATTTTGAATTTTACTTACATCTAACATAAATATTTTTGGATGTACCTTGTTAAGCAAATGAATAGGTGTAATCGATTTTGGTAAATAAACATCATTCATGGGGATGTTCTCCGACCCAGCCTGACCCGACTCGACCCAACTCAATATGGCATGTTTCTGATCCAACTTGATATGACCCACTTTCGATTAGTCAATTACCCACTTCCACCGATTTCTCAATTTTTTTTATTTTTCCTTTTCTTCTTCTTCTTCTTCTCCTCAACAAACTCCATTTTCATAACCAAACACAAATCTCAAATTAATTATTTTTACTTCCAACGCAATCTCCATTTTTCAACAAAAATCTCACCGAACTCTATTTTTCAACAAAAATTTCAAGAATCCAAAATCCATTTTCGACGACAATGGAAGTCTGGTCCGCTTTCAACCTTTTCGTTTCGCATCCTAGTTGCTTCAGACATTCCCATGAGGCACGAGGGAGATGGATATGGACCAGCTCCTTAGACTTCTCAAGATCACCGTGAATATCTCTAATCGCATGGGTTGGAGATTTTAGTAGATCGCAGGGGTTATAGATTTTGGAAGATCTCCTTGGACGCCGGCAACGAGAAGCTTGGTCCCGCCGGATCTGGAGGTGGACGCCGACAATTTGAGTCGATGGCGAGACTAAACAGAGAAGAGAAAGAGAGAGAGAGAGGAATTGAAATCGACACTTGAAAGTTGAATTGCAGAATTAAACGTTGTCGATAACGAGTAATTCCGTTTCCAACATTTTGGGTAATTAGGTCGAGTAATCAGATCGGAACATATCAGAAAAATGAGTCGGGGCGGGCGGGCGGACATTTTGTATAGGCCTAATCATTCATACAATTTTTAACCAGATTGATAACATTTTTTCATCAAATGTCTTCTATATTTTAAACTGGTGTTCCTATTAATCTTGCACTAATCGTGTAGCCCTGTAGGTTTTTACACAAGTGAGGCGGTAAGTGCACCTCTTTCTTTTTCCAAGAATCTTAATCTCATTCTAATTTATAAATTAGAGAAATAGCATAAGTGCAACATCAGTTTTTTTTTTTTTAATAAAATGAAAAAGTCTTTGTCCTTCTCCCCATCGTCTTCATCATCCCCAACGAAACTAGTATTCAGTTGTAATGCTCTATAATCGAGCACCGTTTTGGGCATTTAATGTGAGAAAAAAAATTTCCATTTGATTTCCAGCCTTTTTTCATTATTCCAGTCATTTCTTCTTATAGTTGAAATTTCAACTGTACTTTCCAACTGTGCACAATTGAAATTTTTTTGATTCAAAGGACTAGAAATTTATAGCCTTCTTTCTTTATCCTAGTCCTCTCTTATTTGTTCAATGCAAGAGAAAATCTCTATTTTCTTTAGTTTCTTCAACCGCCTATTAATTTCTTAATTTTTTAAGTTTGTAAAGTTCAAAAAGGTGAAAAAAAAAAAAGTGATTTCAGGCAAGAACTTTCATCATCATCTTCCATTAATCCTAATTCATTGAGAAAGATTTTTCATAAGATTTTCCAATTAAAGAGAAGGGAAATGAACAAAATGAATCAGCCATTGCGGTTTAATGCTAGAAGAAACAACACAGACTATGGTGTTTGAATGACATGTGTAGAACCCAAGATTTCAAGTCTCGTATCTACATATAGATCTTGATGATAACAAATAAATTCAAAACTCAAACTCAAGTTGTCTATGCATGAAGAGAGTTAAGCACATCAAGAAATCAAGTATGAGCAAAAAGAAGAACAAGTCTACAAATGAAACTTATAGAATAATTCTGTGCATTTCTTAAATTTTGAAATTGGATTAAGGTTCAAAATTAATATTTTCTCATAAAGTATCAAATTGCATTTTTTACATTTGCATAACTTTATTAAAATATTTAATTTCGAAAATTATTATTATTTTTTCACATATGCATAAAAATTTTAATTTATAAAATGATTGATTGTCATTTTTAACATATGCATGTATTGTTTGAAAATCTTAAAGGGTAATTGTGTATTTTTTTGACAAATACAAAAAATAGATGATTTTGTTTAAAAATTTTGAAGGGTGGTTGTGTGTTTTTTTGACAAATGTACAAGATAGATGATTTGTTTGAAAATCTTGAAATGTGGTTGTGTATTTTTTTTTTGACATATGCAAAAAAAAGATAATTTGATTTGAAAAATAAATCATACTCATTTTTTCATGTATGAAAAGTAAAAGATTATGTTTGATTTCTTTGAAAAATGAATGGAGTTGTCTTTGACAAATATAAAAATGAGATGTTTTTATTTGAATCTTTTGAAAAGTAAATAGTGTTCTTATTTGACATGTGAACTTTTCAAATTTGAATATGAATATTCATTTGCCTATAAATAGCTCGCTTGAGTTTTACAAAAATTACAACAAGAGCTTATACATCAATTGTTAAGTTTTACATCATTTTTTAAAAGCTCACATTCTCTTTTATCTAAATTTTGTATCTTAATCCTTATTCATTTTGAGAGAGATATAAGTTGCGCTGTATTATTTATATTTCACTTATTGAGAAGTATATTTTGATAACCTACCTATTATCAGCTTTTGTATTTGTAAGAGGGTGCATATAACCCTTATGTGTGTAGAAAGTGTTCTACACAGGGAATAGTTGAATCACTAAGTGTGAGTGATTGCAAGTGTAGAGGGTGTTCTACACGAATTCTTTGTAGCGGTATTGCTCAAAGGTATAATAGGTTTATATCTCCACCTGAAATAGACTGAATAGTGAATTTGGGATCATCAAGAGGTAGTTTAAGGCGAGAACGTAGACAGTGGGGCTGAATCTCGTTAAAATGCTGAGTCTACTTCTTCTTGCCCTTACTCTTTATATTTCCTACAGTTTCGTATTTTGTTTATATTTTATATTGTGTATTTGATTTATAATTGTTAATTTTTTAATATAACCAAATTCATCCCCCTCTTGTGTTAGTCATCTGGACAACAATTGGTATCAGAACGAAAGTTTTATTATAAGATTAATTATCTGTTGAGTTGAGATCATATGGCTAACATTATAGCTACATTCACTGAAAGTCAATCCAGTAGTCGGCCTCCGCTATTTTGTGAAGACAATTATACTTTCTGGAAAACTAAAATGAGAATATTTCTCCAGTCTCAAGGTCGAGAAATATGGAAATGTATTGTAAATGAGCCTTATATTTCAACAAAAATTGTTGATAGAGTAAAGGTCAACAAGGAAGAAGAAGAGTTTGATCGTGAAGATGATAGATTTTATACTGTGAATATAATGACTATGAATTTTCTGTATAATACTCTCAATGTCAATGAATTTAACAGAATAATGACTTGCAAGACAGCAAAAAAAATCTGAGATAACTTGGAAGTAACTTATGAAAAAATTTCGTAAATTAAATAATCAAAATTTTATATTATTACGGATCAATATGAAATGTTTAAAATGATTGATAATGAATCTATTTCTTTTATGTATACTCATTTTACTAACATTATAAATAGTTTGACAGCTCTTAAAAAAGTTTATTTTAGTTTTGAGATAATAAGAAAAATTATCAACTCTCTTCCAAAACGTTGGGAATCAAAAGTGATGGCAATTCTTGAAGCTAAAGATCTAAAAAAACTCGAAGTAAATGAACTCATTGGGTCACTTATTACTCATGAGTACACATTGAAAAGAGGAGAACTAGAAGGAAAGCAAAAGAAGAGCTTGGCACTCAAAGTTGTTTCCCATGAAAATGAAAGTGATGAATACGAGGAAAGCGATAATAAAAATGAAAAAATTGCAATAATTACAAGAAAATTTCAGAGATTCTTAAAGAAAAATAAAGTTCCTTTAAGGAAATCTTTCAAAATTTTTTCCAACAAAGATACAGGTAAAAACAACTCATTAACTTGTTATAAATGCAAAAAGTCATGACATATTAAGGTATATTGTCCCATGCTAAAGAAAGATCGATAAAAAGTCAAGAAAGTAATAAAAGTTACATAGGATGATAATTCAAGTAGTTCAGATAGCAACACAAGTAATGAAAAATTTGTAAATTTTTGTCTTATAGTTAAAGATGATTTTGAGATAACAAATTTTGAAAATATTAAAAATTTTTCTTATGAAAAATTGTAAAATGTTTTGGAAGAGATATATGAGGAATTTGAAAAATTGGGTATCAAGTATACTGTTTTGAAAATAAAAACTCTTCTTTAACAAATGAAATTAATGTTTTAAGAAAAGAAAACATAATTTCAAAAGATAAAAATAATGAGCTGAAAAAGAAAGTGACTGATTTAGAAAAAAATTATTGAAAACTTTACAAATGGAAAAAGAAATTTTGAAAAATTTCTTGGAAGTCAAAAATGTGTTTTTGATAAGGTAGGTTTGAGATACATGCCAAAAGAAAAATTCAAATCCTATAAAAATTTCTTTGATAAACCGGCTAAATCAAAATCAGATTTTCAAAATTCCTTTCATAAAAATAACTTTTTTAAAGAAAAATATTATCACTCAAGATTTTCAAATATGTCACATGTTATTTGTAATTTTTGCAATAGAAATTGTCATAATTATCATGCTTGTCCTATTAGAAGAAGACATATAATGACTATTAGGGCCATATGGGTATCAAAGAGTCTTATTTCTTCTAATATTAATAATTAAATTACTCAAATAAATTGAGTACCAAGAAAAATTATTTTAATTGTTTTTACAGGTATGCATGAAGTTCTCTATAGGTAAAAGTAAATGATTTTTAGACAAGAATGCTCAAGACACATGACAGGATATAAAACTAAATTCATTGACTTCACTTCTAAAGAAGAAGGACACGTGACATTTGGAAACAATTCAAAAGGAAATATAATGGGAATATGTAAAGTTGGTCAGAAGTTTTCTCTCACAATTGAATATATTATATTTGTTGATGATCTAAAGCGTAATATTTTGAGTATAAGTCAATTATGTGATAAATGATTTACAGTTACTTTCAAAAAGAATAAGTGCATTATTTTGAATAATCATGATTGCAATATTTATTTTACTACTCTTAGAAACAATATTGTATATACAATCAAATTTGAAGAAATTATCTCACAAGATGCTATTTGTTTATCAACTCAACATGAAAATAGTTGGTTATAACATAGAAGGTTCGGTCATGCAAATATGGAACTTATTTCCAAATTTTCAAAAAATGATCTTGTGAGAGGTTTGCCAAAAATAAATTTTTTTAAAACCAAAATCTGTGATGCATGCTAGTTTGATAAACAAATAAAAACTTCTTTCAAAATCAAGAAATATATTTCCACTACTAGACATTTGCAACTAATACACATTGACCTTTTTGGACCAAACAGAGTTGCGAGTTTGGGAAGAAAATATTATGCATTTGTTATTGTTGATGATTTCTCTAAATATACTTAGATCATCTTTCTCGCTCATAAAGATGAGGTACATAATATTTTTACCAAATTATGCAAGAGAATTCAAAATAAAAATAGTTATACTATTTCAAACATCCAAAGTGACAGGGGAAAAATTTTTTCAATAAATATATTGAGTCTTTTTGTGATAAAAATGATTTTCTGCATAATTTATCTACTCCTCAAACTCCTTAACAAAATGGGATAGTAGAGAGAAAGAATAGTTCTCTTCAAGAAATGGCTAGAATAATGCTTAATGAAAATAGTTTACCTAGTTATTTTTTTACTGAAGTGGTAAGTACTGCATGTTATGTTATAAATAGAGTTATGTTAAAGTCAAATTAGGTAAAATCCCTTATGAGTTTTGGAATGAGAAAAAGTCCAACATTGATTACTTTCATGTATTTGGATACAAATATTTTATACTCAATGACAGAGATAATTTAGAAAAGTTTGATACAAAATTTGATGAAGGTATCTTTCTTAAGTATTCAACAAATAGTAAAACTTATAGAGTATTCAATAAAAAGATTTTGACTATACAAGAATCTATACATGTAGTATTTGATGAATCTAACTCTCTACTCTCCAAGAAATCTATTGATGAATAATCAAAAGGTCCAAATAACACAAATAGTCTCAATCTCGACAAAGAGAATACAATGGAAGAAGTCCAATATGGAGACATCAGGAAAGATTATCAAGATTTAGTACAAAATGCAACCAAACAGTATAAACATGTGAAAGATCATCCAGTAGAACAAATTCTAGGAGAACCTTCACGAGGTGTAAGTATTCGATCATCTCTTAGAAATATTTGTAATCACACTACTTTTCTATCTCAAATTGAACCCAAAAATATTGATGAAGCATTTATTGATGAATCATGGATTCTAACTATGTAAGAAGAGTTAAATCAATTCGAAAAAAATAATGTATGGACACTTATTCCTAGACCCAAAAATCATGCTGTTATTAGAACAAAATAGATTTTTAGAATAAGAAAGATGAGTCTGGAATTATCACTAGAAACAAGACTCGACTTGTAGCCAAAAGTTTTAATCAAGAGAAATGAATCGATTATGATGAAATGTACGCACCTGTCGCAAGATTAAAATCTATGCAAATGTTACTTGCATATGTATGTTATAAAAATTTCAAACTTTTTCAAATAGATGTTAAAAGTGTTTTCTTAAATGGTTTTATAAATGAATAGGTATATGTTGAGCAACCTCCAGGTTTTGAAAATCATATTTCTCTTAATCATGTTTTTAAACTCGCAAAAGCATTATATGGACTCAAACAAGTTCTTAGAGTTTGGTATGAGAGGCTTATTGGCTTTTTAATTGAAAAAGGTTTTTCAAAAGGAAAGATCGATACAACTCTTTTCATCACATATGAACAAAATGATATTCTTCTAGTTCAAATTTATGTGGATGATATAATATTTACTGCTACTAATGAAAATATGTGCTAAGATTTTGCTAAGAGTATGTAGGAATAATTTAAAATGAGCATGATGGGAGAACTTAATTTCTTTATTGGCTTGCAAATCAAGCAAGTAAAAAGTGGAACATTTATTAATCAGTCAAAATATATTAAAGAGTTACTCAAAAAATTTGAGATGGAATGTGCGAAGGTAATTGGAACATCAATAAGTCCAATCACTAAACTTGATAAAAATGAAAACGGTAAGCCAGTTGACTCAAATGTATATTGAGGTATGACTGGTAATTTATTATATTTGACAGCTAGTAGACCTAATATTATGTTCAGTGTATGTTTATGTGCACATTTTTAATTATTTCCAAAACAATCTCATTTGATTGCAGTCAAGCGGATTTTTAGATATCTTGCTAGTATCATTGATCTCGGATTATGATATCCTAAGCACACTTCTTTCGATCTTATTAGTTATTCAAATGCAGATTATGCTGGTTACAAATTTGATCGAAAAAGTACTAGTAGAACATGTCATTTTTTAGGTCATGCACTCGTTTCATGGTTTAATAAAAAAATAAAATTCTGTTGCATTATCTACTGCTGAGGCAGAGTATGTTACTGCAGGTAGTTGTTGTGTTCAAGTTCTTTAAATGAAAACAACAGCTTGAGGATTTTAAACTTATGTACAATCACATTCCAATCAAATGTGATAATACAAATGTTATAAATCTTTCAAAGAACCCGATACAACATTATAAGAGGGTGCGTATAACTCTTGTGTGTGTAGAAGTTGTTCTACACAAAGAATAGTTGAATCGCCAAGTGTGAGGTAATTGTAAGTGTAGATAGTGTTCTACATGAATTCTTTGTAGCGGTATTGCTCAAAAGTGTAATAGGTTTCTATCCTTACCTGAAAGAGATTAAATAGTGCATTTGGGATCTTCAAGGGGTAACTTGAGGCAAGGACGTAGGCAGTAAGACTGAATCTCGTTAAAATATTGAGTTTGCTTCTTTTTGCCATTGCTCTTTATATTTTATGCTGCTTCATATTTTATTCATGCTTTATATTGTATATTTGATTTATAATTGTTAATTTTTTTTAATTAATCCAATTCATCCCCCTTCTTGTGTTAGTCATCTGGGCAACAACATGTAATCTACAATGATCTATTTGTTTAATTTGTGTTTCAAAGAAGAAGAATTAGGAAGAGAAATAAATACAAAGAAATATAATGGGGGAGGGAGAAGGAGAGAAAAAGAAAACTAAAACCATCGAGGAAGGGGGGAGGGAAGAGAGAGAGTAGTGAAAGGAGATCAAATTAAAACTTGACTCGTCTTTTTATGGAATTTATTTGTGAGATTTGTTTGTGGCTCTAGTATTTTTTATTTATTATTATTTTTCACTTACTTTTTACGACTATTTGTTATTTTTTTTTATTTTTTACTTACTTTTTATTACTATTTATTACTTTTTGTTACTATTTAATATTCTATTATTAATTTGTCAATATTTTTATTATTATTCACAACACTTTTCACTACTCAAATATAACCTAATTTCCTTCTATCTCATGAAAATACTCCTGCCTATTATTAGAATTCCAATTGTGGGTCTATATATTATTTTGGATACAATCATGGAATGATGAGAGCTTGATGGGGGAGTAAAATGAGATATTTTGTGAAATAAGATAATTTATAAATAATAGTAAGATAATTTTTTTTTTCAAATAAATAATGAGATAGTTTGAGTTGAATAATTTTTTAGATTTTTGAAAAAGAGAAATTTATATAAAAATATTACAAATTAGAAATATTATTATAATATAGTTTTATAATATTATTTTTAATTTAAAGAATTGATTTGTTTTTATTTTTATTTTTTTGAAATCTTGAAAAATCTGTAATCATTAGTTTAAAAAATTGTAATCATTATTTGAAAGTTTTGTATTTAATTTTTATTTAAAAAATAGATGAAATAAGATGAGATTGAGACTTTTGGGATGAAATTATATCCAAATCAAGAAAATTTGAAGAAACTCCCTTGCATTCAAAAAATCAAGATGCAAGTGGGTGCGAGAACTTCATATGTCAACAGCTTTACTAAAGTTCCCTTCCCTCCCCTCTTAAACGGTCACTAGACAATGGAGCCTCGATCAGAAATATATTTTTATCAGGTCCAAAAAGGTGGGATTGTCCAATTGTGACAGGGCAATCCGACAATAGATTACATTCATCCAGATTAGGGAGTCTCGATCAAATTTAGAGATCTACCAATATAGAAACATATATATAGATATTCTCTTACGTGGTGTATAAATGATTAGTAGAAGAAATCAATTAGTTTAAAAAGAATAAAACTAAAAAAAAAAATTTAAAAGAAGAAAGAAAAAGTGGTGTGATGTATTGAGAAGATGAGCAGTAAAGCTCATAGAAATGGACAATTCCTACACCTACTCTTATGTGATACAATTTGTTTTGAGAACTGAAAATGCTCAAGACCATAAAACAAGGCTGAACCTAAAAATCTGTGTTGGAAATTA
Organism: Platycarya strobilacea; assembly: GCA_036898215.1. Classification (NCBI taxonomy): domain Eukaryota; kingdom Viridiplantae; phylum Streptophyta; class Magnoliopsida; order Fagales; family Juglandaceae; genus Platycarya; species Platycarya strobilacea. Next base: position 30,325,988 of record CM072550.1, read on the forward strand.
TGGGGGACAATAATTCTATTACGAGCATAAGTTGATCCCAAAGAATGATGAAGATATCGAGGTAGACAGACAACTAATTTAGTTTCCATTGTCAAGATTTCCCATAATGCAATGCATTTAGTGGCGCTTCTTACCACTGCCCCCCTTCTTACCTCGAATCTTCTTTCCACCTCCCTTCTTTTTTCTTTTAGCCACCATATGGGTTTCAGAATCATTGTCTCTAGATGGGGTCGGTCGTAGCAAATGTTTTACATCAAGTACACCGTTTCTAAAATGACCTTCACTTGCTTTCAAAACTCTGTCCTCAGGCTTGCGTCTCCCCACAGATCCTTTAGCACTGCCAGCATGCTTGCCCCCAAATTGTGCAAGAATTAAACGCTGAAAGCTACATTAGTCAGTAAAAGTATAAAAACTATTCCTATTCACGTGAAGAAATTATATAAAAAGGCAAAGACAATGAAAGAAGTTTATCACCTCTTGTAGCATTTTCTCCTCTCTTTCCTTTTGTTTCTTCATCATGGGTCGTGCTACACTAAGGGGGAGTCTATGCTTCTTAGGAGGCTGCTTCAAGGGTAAGCACAGATTTAGAAAGTTTTAAATTACTACAATGTGCAAAAATATTCTACCAGTGTACACCATCTGATTGCTTCCTTGTAGCAAACAGAATAGAGCTAAAAGTATATAATGGAAAGGACAGAGTATTTACCTTTCCACCCAATGCAACTATCTTCCTGTTCTCAATTTCCTTTCTCTCTTTCCAAGTCATATGCGAGGAGCCTGCAAAATGCCACTACCAAAAATTATATCACAAACATATGAGATCCACAAAAAGGGGAAAAAAAAGTTACAGTCAAGAAACAAATAGCCCCAACAGAGCTTAGAATTAAGCTAAATACTACTTGAACCAAGGAGGCAAACTTTTACTAGGTTTTTATACCAATACCTCACTTACAAAACAAAAAAAGTAGTTCCACAATGCATGCAGTGTTGCTTAAATATCTAACACTAAAGTCCAACAATGCATATTGGTGCCACCTTCACTTTGCCACATTCAGGGTAGCCAGCGACCACCGAAATGCTGCAGTGTAGAGTATAACTCCTTTAAATCCCATGTGGTGCATTTGGCTGGAAGGAATGGTAGGAGCTCTGAACACTAATTGGATGATCTTAGGTGTTCTTTTTCCACATTTCTTTTATAAGTAATAACAACACTATTGAGTCAAGTAAATAGGAGTAACCAAGTACACTAGAAGTATACAATTCTTTGTCCATGATTTTCTTGTGGGCTTCTGTTATTGTGCTCAAAGAGGCTAATTTCTATGATTTTCCTGAATCCATTTCGAGCTCCTAGTTTGTAACTAAGTTCTCTTTGTATACAACCTGTGTACTTGGATTTGGCCTAAACATTTGACACTTATATGATCACTAGCATTAAACATTCGTGTGGACTTTGCCTAAACATTCAAACAACTAGACTTTAGATTTTGCCTAAACCTAGATTCTCTAAACTTTGGAAGAAATCCTCTTAACTACCATAACAATGGTACACAGATTTGCCTAAACCTAGATTCTCGGTGTTGATCAATGGTAGTCCAGAGGATTTCTTCCAAAGTTCTTGTGGCTTGAGACAAGGAGATCCGTTGTCTCCTCTGTTTTTCGTTATTGTTATGGAGGCATTGAGCATAATGGCATCGGCTTTAGTGGAACACGGTTTTATAAGTGGGTTTCCAATTGGCACACCTGTTAGAGGCATTACTAATATTTCTTTCTTTTTTTATAAATAAAAATTTATTAAACCAGGCAAAAGCCAATTACAAAGGTTCGCGGCAATTACAAACAAGGAAGCATTACTAATATTTCTCATTTATTGTTTGCAGATAATACACTCATAATGTGTGAAGCTGATCAAGAACAAATGTGAACTCTAAAGGCTTTGCTACTCTGCTTTGAAGCAGTCTCTGGCATGAAAATGAATTATGATAAATCTGAGATGGTGTCGGTTGGAGACATTCATAACATCTGGGAATTGGCAAGAGATTTGGGGTGCAAGATTGCTTCTCGACCTATGACATACTTGGCAATTCCGCTGAGGAGAGCATTGAGGGCATCCGCAATTTGGGACACGATGATTGAAAAAATAGAGAGGAAGTTAACTAAGTGGAAGGGGATATACCTATCTAAAAGGGGTCGGATCACTTTGATGAAGAGTACACTCTCAAACTTACCCACCTACTTCTTATCCCTATTTCAAATACCGGATAGTGTGGCGGGCCGCATTGAGAAGATACAATGTGACGTCTTGTGAGGTGGCTTGGGGGATGAGTTCAAGTATCATTTAGTCAAGTGAGACACGGTTTGTCGCCCTATCTCAAGTGGTGGGTTAGGCATTCGGAATTTGAGGTTGTTCAATCGAGCGTTACTTGGCAAGTGGTTGTGGAAATACCACAAGGAACTAAAAGCCCTTTGAAAACATGTGATAGAAAGCAAATACGGGAGTATTTGGGGGGTTGGTGTACTAGGGAGGCGTATGAATTATGGAGTAGGGTTGTGGAAAAACATAAGAAGAGGGTGGAAGGTCTTTCAACAACATATTTTTTTTTTATATAAGTAAACCATATATTGATAGAAGTAGGCAAAGTCCAAGTACACAAGATGGTACACAATAGACAAAACCTATCTATATCGTGGGTGGATTGTTTGATACAAGGAAATCATGAAAGTTAAGGCCATTAAAATCTATAGCTAAAGTCCATAACAATAAAGTGCGATAAAAATGAGAAAGAAGCTCCTCCCTAGTCCGTTCCTTGTCTTCAAAGGTTCTAACATTCCGCTCTTGCCAAATGCACTACATAAGGTAGATCAGAACTATCTTCCATACTGATTTGATGGGAGTAGCACCACCCAGAGATGTCCAACTACCCAATAACCCAATCACCGTAGCCGGCATAACCCAATGCAGCTCAATTCAACTGAAAATATCATCCCACAAGTGTCTGGCTGAATCACAATGTAACAATAAGTGATCAACAGATTCTCCTGATTTCTTGCACATGCAACACCAATCTGAGATAATGATCCCGCGCTTTCTCAAGTTATCAGTAGTCAGAATTTTGTGCAGGTCGGCTGTACATATAAAGAAGAGGGCTTTTTTTTTGGGGGGGGGGGGGGGAGGGGGGCTTATTCCTCCAAATTTTTCTCCAAAGAAAGTGGTTATTTGTTGGGAGTGTTAACACCTTATAAAAGGAGCGAAATGAGAAAGTACCCTTGTTCGATAATGTCCACCAGAGCTTGTCGGCTCTCCTTCCATATGGCTTAGTGGAATAGATGTACCTGAAAAAAAATCTCAAAACTGTCCACTTCCCAATCTTAAGTTGCTCGACTGAAGGTGACATTCCATTGAACTTTGTCGCCTGATCGAATCAAGAGATCTGCCACCGAGGCTTCTTAGTCACAAGCTAACCAGAACACCGAAGGAAATGTGTCTTTTAGGGCTTCACTCCCACACCAAATGTCCCTCCAAAATTCAATCCTAGTTCCATCACCCAATAACATTTTTGTATGAGTGGTAAAACCCTCCCATCCTTGTCTAATATATTTTCACAAACCTACTCCATAAGGTCCAAACACCTATTTAGTACTCCATCCCCCCCATAGGCTACCATCTTTACAATTTACCACCTTTTTCCATAATGCATCAGGTTCCAAAGTAAACCTCCATAACCATTTACCAAGAAGAGCCCGATTGAAGGTTCTTATATTTTTTAAACCCAGACCACTTGAAGAAATTGGCTTGCACACTTTTTCCCATCTGATTAAGTGGAACTTGAATTCTTCCCCTAACCCACTCCATAGAAAATGCCGGTAAAGTTTTTCGATCCTTTTTGCCACAACTGCAGGAATAGGAAATAAAGACAAATAATAGGTAAGAAGGTTTGAGATGGTACTTTTGATCAAAGACACCCAACCTCCTTTGGATAAATACAATCTCTTCCAACCTACCAATTTTCTTTCAATCTTCTCTATGACTGTATCCCAAATTGCAGAAGACCTAGCCACTGCCCCCCAGGGCAACCCCAAATACTTCAAAGGGAGAGAGGTCACTTTGCAACCAAGAATGATAGCCAAGTGTTGAGGGTCAATGACATTCCCTACTGGAGAAATCTCTGATTTCTCAAAGTTAACTCTCAAACCCGAAGCCGCCTCAAAACATAAGAGGAGGGCCTTCAACACCCTGAGTTGATTCTGATCAGCTTTACAAAAAACTAAGGTTTCGTCTGCAAATAAAAGGTGAGAGATAGAGATGGTACCTCTATTGGGGTCAGCCTAACATATAACCATCTCTGACCACAACTGTTAGCATTCTACTCAGAGCTTCCAAAATAAAGATAAAGAGAAGTAGGGATAAAGGGTCTCCTTATCTCATTCCACGAGAACTGCAGAAAAAACCTGTTGGGTTGCCATTTATTAACACTGAGAATTTTGCTATGGAAATGCACCATCTAATCCACTTGTACCAAAGCTCCCCAAAGCCACATCTCTCTAGCAAATAAATGAGGAAGTCCCAATTTACATGGTCATATACTTTTTCCATATCTAACTTGCAAATGACCCCTTCTACCCCTGTCTTTAGTCTGCTATCCAAGCACTCGTTGGGTATAAGTACTGAATCTAGTATTGACGACCCTTGATGAAAGCATTTTGAGGCTTAGAGATGATCTTACCAAGCGTTGCCCCAAGCCGGTTGGCAAGTAGTTCGGAGATAATTTTGTAAACACTATTTATGAGGCTAATTGGTCTAAAGTCTTGTACCTCTGTTGCACCACTTTTCTTGGGGATCATAGCGATGAAAGCGGTGTTAAGAATTTTTTGAAACTTGCATACCATGAAAAATTTGTGGAAAATCTTCATCAAATCTTCTTTCACAATTTCCCAACAAGCTTGGAAGAAACCCTTCGAGAAACCATCTGGTCCTGGTGCTTTATCGCTAGCCATTTTCCTTAAGGTCTCCAAAACCTCTAACTCCTCAAAAGGTTTCTCCAACCAGGAAACTAACAGAGGTTCTACGGAATCAAAAACTAGACCATCTGGCTTTGGTCTCCATTGCTCCCATTCTGTAAACATCTATTCAAAGTAATCCACCACATGCTCCCTTATCTCTGACGCCTCTATGCACTCTTCACCATTGATTTTTAGCATCTCTATGGTATTATATCTTCTGTGGAAATTAGCTACCCTGTGGAAAAATTTGGTACAACGATCCCCTTCCTTTATCCATATAGCTCTGGACTTTTGGCACCGAGAAATCTCCTCAAGAGACAGAACTCTCTCTAATCATGTAGTCAACTCTATTTTACGAACAGTTTCCTCTTGAGTAAGAACTCTAGTCTCGAGTATCCTATCAAAACGTTGCAACTCATTCGCCAATGATTTCTTTTGCTCCCCTATGTTTCCGAAGGTTTGAGAGTTCCAAATCTTTAGATCATTCTTCAGTGCTTTTAACTTTTCTGCAAAAATGAACGAAGGCGTACCTTGAAATTGGTAAGAAGACCACCAATTTCTTACCTTGTCCACAAAGCCTTCACTTTTAAGCCACATGTTTTCAAACTTAAAGTAATAACGTCCCCCCTGAATACCTCCGCCATCTAACATGATGGGAAAATGATCCGAATAAAGGCGAGGTAACCTCCTTTGACACACCTCAGGGTAAAGAGTTTCCCACTCTGGCGAGATCAGGAATCTATCCAACCTAAACCAAGACTGATTGTTGGACCAAGTGTAGGCACCCCTTATGAGTGGAAGATCCACCAAGTTCAATTCATCAATACAATCTGAGAAATTTATCATTGCTGGGCGCAAACGACTGTCACCAAATCTTTCACTTAGGAACTTTATTATGTTAAAATCACCCCCCCTATGTACCAAGGTATGTCCCACCAACTAAGAAGAGCTGTCAATTGACCATTGATTTAAAGGATACGCCCACTGTACGTTCCCCTACAAAATCCTCGATTTTTTCCACAACCCTTTTATCCCACTTCACAATAATACCCCCCGATGCCCCATTCGAGGCCAAATACACCTAATCTACATAAGTGCAACTCCAAATACTACGCACTAAATTTCCAGAGATCTTTTTCAACTTTGTTTCTTGTAAGCATACAGTTTCCGCCTTCCACTCATGAAGTAAGAAATTAATATGCCTACGTTTCTCCTCTTCATTCAGCCTCCGCACATTCCAAAACATGATTTTTGGCTTCATAGGGAAAGAAAGTTCCTTTCCCTTTAGAACGCATGCGGCTAGTGCTGCCATCATTCAAGGACCACGTGAGTCTCCTAAGTTCTCTATGTTTCTTAGAATCCAATTTCTTAGACTGAGAATGCCCAGCATCAATGGTAGTAAGTAAAGCCATAAACTGATCTTCATATCTCACACACTTCATGCCAATACAATGCTGAATTAATTTTACACTATTAAGTACCCATTCAGAAACCTCAAACTCAGAAGGAGCTTCACAATCTAGAGGATAAGGCGCTACACCCTGTGAAGTCTGTCCAAATTCCTCTCCTCCCAAGGGATTGTTGCCACCCCATTTGACCATTTGACCCTCTGTGAAAGCCACCTCATTGGCCATCTCGCCTTCTAGAATAATCTCCAGATGTTCTTCAACTGAAGACAATGTCATAGCCTTAGCTAGAGAGGTGCCCAAGGTTAATACCGGCGAGTTGTGAATGACTTGGCAGGTGTCTGGTGACTTCTGGGCTTCTGGGTAGGTGTTTGGCGTTTTCTGGATGTCCCAACAAGTTTCCGGCGATTTCTGGGTGTCTTAGCAGGTTTCCGGCGAGTTGTGGATGACCTGGCAGGTGTCCGGTGTCTTCTGGATGTCCTGACAAGTGTTTGACAAAGGAACAATCCTTATCTCCTTGTTCTGCAATGACTCCGGCACTGAAACTAAACTCGCCGGTGATGTCCGAACTTCCGACGAGAAGCTCGTCTCCGGTCGATGCATTCCTACCGGCCACTCTGGGATCGTTAATACTTTGGTTCGAAAAGGGTCAACCTGGGTCCGCTGGGGTAACGGGTCCTGCCCAATGGATCCAACCTCCGCAGGACCATCTGACTCCCCCAACCCCATCTTTTTAGGCCCAATTAAATCATTACAACTAGGTTCAAGCGAGCCCATGTATAGACCCCCATTTGTCTCCCCCATATTCAGATCCGAGCCCAAGCCCAAGTCCCTTGAGATTAAAGAAACAACGTTGCGTTTAATCCAGTCAATATTTCAGTGCAATTCTTCCACTTGCCTTTTCAAATCAATCAACACTCTCATCACATTTTTCTTCTTGTTGTCGGCCAGACTGTCTTCTACCAACTCCGTCTGACCTTCGAGAGTCAACGACAGCTCCCGTGTTACAGACGCTCCTCAAGCACCCTCCACCTCATTCGACTGCTGCAACACTTCCTTGTAGGATCTAATGGACTGCGACATGTACTCCAGTCCTTGCGACGTTAGAAAGGGCCTTACAAGTGCTCTGTTTTGAACAACAATCTTCCCCGGCGTCGAAGAGCCAATGAAGTCTACTAACGGAGCTGCAAAATTTTCCCAGCCTACTTCCAATCTTCCTTCTGGTACCAGAAGCATCCCCCTTTGTTTCTCAGGGCTGAATTCTGAGATAACGAAAAATCTTCCATTATAGTTCATCTTCTTCTGTAGCACCAACACTAGGGAGCCTCTTCTTTGAAATCTGATAAAATTCTAGGTTATACCCAAAGGCAATACCTTCTTTTATCATGGTACCCAGCCATGTCAAAGCCTCATGATCAAGAACCACATGTTTTACGAGACGAGGACTACTCTCTGTGATCCTCACCCTCCTGTCTCTTTCCCTCTTAAACTCAAAGCATTTGTGATCTATTATAACATTACTGGTTGATCCCATAACTATCTATCTTCTAAAAAAAACACTTAAAACAAAGAGATTGACAAAGCACCACTGAATACTGTCTAAGAAAAGCTATTCAAGAAAGAAGCATACAGATAGAGGACGCAACAGACTACTCGCTACATTGCTTCATTTTCTTGACAGAGAATTTCAACAACATATTAGACTACAATTGGGTGTAGGAACCAAGATTAGACTCTAGAAAGATGTTTGGTATGGGAACAGTGCCTTGCAAGATCTACAGCCTTATTTATTTTCTTAGACCAAACATGCAGCATGAAGATGGTATGTGGTGGACATCTGTGGGGAAAGGTGTTTCCAGTGTGCGCTCCTTTTATAAGGCTCTCACATAAGGACTCGATCCTCAATTTCCTTGGAGGAAACTTTGAAATCATAAGGCACCCCCCAAAGCTATATTTTTTTGTGTGGATAACCGCTTTAGGCAAGATCCTTAACACGGACAATCTGAGAAAAAGGCGGGTTATTATAGCCTACTATTGTTGCATGTGTCGCAAAGGGGGTGAGACAGTAAACCATCTAATTTTGCACTGTGAGACAAGTAGGATTCTCTAGAAGGAGGTATTTAGTAGATTGGACATAGCATGGGTAATGCCCAAATTTTCCAACAATAGCCGAATTATCAAACTAATCTTGTGTTAAAGTACTCTTTGCTATTATCATCATGTATATGTTCACTTAGTTCTTACCAATTATCGACTTCAGATAATAATTTGTCGAAAGAAGTTCAAACAGAGCAAAACCTATGGGATACAATTCATAGATACACACCACCCAATGAGCTTGACCCATTATTCCAAAGCCAAAATTAAATAAGTTAATAAAGAAAATATACCCATTTATCAAAAAAGAAGTAAAAAAACTACCCACTTCGTGATTTTCAGCCAGCAATAATTTACATGGTATTAAGCTAAAGATAAAGAGAAATACTTTGATATGAAATATATGTAGGATATTAAAGGGGGTGGGGAATCAAGACATGCAATTTTGGGACTAAAATAACGAATAGAAGTAATTAGAAAGTGTAATAAAATTACTGAAAAGCTCAATGTCCTTCATGATCTTCTTAAAGTCCATCTCTTCGTCCATTTTGTCGGTTGCGCCTCTTGAGGGCCCTCCTCTATCCGCTTCTCTCTTCTTCTTATACATTTACGTTATTCTCTGTGTTTAAAAAGTCCGACTGCAAAGAAACTCAACAATCGAAGAGTTATAAAGGACTTGTAAAGCCCAAAACAAAGGAAGACAGAATTCTGAATATGTGTCTATCTGAATGAAGAACTGAGCGTGTGGTGGTGTCCGAGCCTGCGTGAGAGTGGGCTGCGGCTGCTGAGGGAAGGGCTGAGAAGGCTGAGAAGGCTGAGAGGGGCTGCTGCTGTTGAGAAGGACTGAAAGTGAAGGAGATCGACGCAAGAAGGTCACGAAACGGTAGAGGGGGGAAGGGAACTCGGGAAAACCTAATGCTGTGAATGAAACGGCGTCGTTACTCCAACCATAGAAACGTCGCCGTTTCAATTAAATGAAGGAGTTTTTTTGGGATAAAATGACGCCATTTTGGAATCTTGGACAGCTGGGCTTCAATATATTTTTGGGCTCTCTAGCCCGCTGGGGTGGGTTTTCGCCCACTCGGCTTTTTGGGCCTTCGGTATTTTGTTTTTTGTTTTTATTTTTTTTTAATCCAAGGGCATTTTGTTTAATACTTATGTAATATTGTGATATATTAATATACTAGTAAAGGGACTGTACTCAGTTGTGAAAATATAAAAAAAATAAAAATAATAATAAGTGCAAAATGAGAAAATAAGAAAACAAATTCAAACGAAATTAAAGAAAGTCATGGATTTATAGAATTTGTGTTTGATATTACTTATTATTGGGTAGTGGGTACCACAAGTGGAGTGTACAGAAATAGGATGGAGATCAAGAAATTTTATCCTTTGTATCCGATTTTCGTTTTTAATATATAAAAAACAAATTTTTAATGTTTAGCTGCTTTTTATTTTATTTTCGGGTTGAATAACACTTAATTTCTAATATTTTAGGTGTTTTATACAAATTTAATAACTTTACTTGGCACATATATTTAAAATTCTTAGAAATCATTACCATATACATATATATATATATATATATTTGACTTCATTTTGAAGGAATTTATGATTAAAAAAAAACTTTAGAAATAGGTGAAACGAAGTGAATTTATCTTTGACCGACTTGATCTAAAGAGAGAGGACCCATGAATTTTGTTTTGGGCCGGGCCTTAAAAGCGATTATGGAACGTATTTTGCATAAAAATATATATATATATATATATATATATATATATATGATAATTCTAGGAGAGTCCATTTTAGAAAATCGACTTTAGTTTAATTTTTTTTTCTCATTTTCAACATTTTTTTCATGGATCTAATAAATTCTATTGATTTATTTTTGATATAGGAATTGAAAATAAGGTTGAAAATGAGGGAAAAAAATATTCATTTTAAACTTTGTTTTCAATATTTTTTTCTTCATCTTCATTTTCAATATTATTTTTAATTTAATTTTTTTTCTTATTTTTAATTTTGTTTTCATAAATCTAATAAATTCTATTGGTTTGTTTTTTATATAAAAATTGAAATAATATTGAAAATGAGGAAAAAATTTTTAAAACTAAAGCCGACTTCCCTTTGACTCCCTAAAATTGATTCCTCCTATAATTACTCAGAAAACTTAGTTAGTATGGGATCACCACGTGCCATTCTTCCAAGCAAATCGACTATGTAATTCGAGCAGAATTAGGCCAAGTCCACCCCAATCAAGCGCAAACCGGCTATTCATTCAAACTTACCAAGACTATCCCCACTGTTCATTCCACATACAGACCACCAGCTGTTTAAGGCATTATAGTACTTTGGTTATGCCAACGAGAAAATCTAAGGCTTGGTTGAAAAGAATTAAATTAGGAGAATGTTAGGCTGTGTTGCAGCCCAACCGTATACACTCATAATAATTTTAAAAAAAAAAAAACAATAATAAGGGTTGAAGCCCCTGGTGCCACTGGGCTAGTAGCCAATAATTTTTGATTAAAATATAGCTCTCCAATCTAATGCCACCACATAAGCAATTCATGGGACTCACTTAAAAATGCATTCCACCCAACTTGGTTTCCTCTCTCATGCATTTGTTCAAGCGTTTGTCTAGTTAGTTAATCGTCTAATATTATCGGCCATCCTTTTTATCACACCTGAGTTTTTCACCGTCGGCCTGCTTTCTACCTTTTGGATGCTGACCTCACTATGATGAAGAGTTGATTTGGTAAGATTTCTCTCTCTCTCTCTCACTCTCAAAAGCTTTGGAGATTCCTCAAGCCAAGCTGACAATTTGTAACACTTTCTGCGATAATTCAAGCCAAAAATTTGTAACATCCATATTCTTTTTCCTTTTGGTTTTTCTGTTGGGAGAAAAATGATAACTTTGTTTATAGCAATTATTTGGTTGCTCAGAAAAGAAAAATAAAAACAAAAACAAAAATCCAGAGCAGGGCTGTAAACATTGTTGAAGCCCAAATCAAGAATTTGTGAAAAAAATCTCACAAATAAATCACATGAAGAAAGAAGACCAATTTGTAAAATTTGGTTGCATATTACAAGTTGGATTAAAGAGATGGACAGATACTAATGGAATTTGGAAAAAGTGATTTTACCATAAGAAAATTGGGAAAGTGGTTTTACGGTAGAAAAGAAGAAAAACAATATGTTTGGGATGAATAAATCGCATGCAAAATAACAGTGATTGATTGAGTAGTTTAGGCCTCGTTTGTTTAAGAAAGTGGGTTCAACTCATCTCATCTCATTTTGTACTTTCAACTCATTTCAATCACTCATTTTAAATTTCAACTCATTTCAACCACTCATTTTATTATTATTTATAACTCATTTTATCTCATTTCTAAATTCAAGTTCTAGTCCATATCTCTCTCTCTCTTAGAATCTTTGGGCTTGAGAGATTTTTTCAAAATAATCTACTTTCCGAAAAAATCAATTGAAAACATTAATTTGACACGCACGCACGAGGGGAAGGGTAAACAAACTTGCTTAGCTTGCTGTGCGTGATTGAAGGATTTGGTGTGACCAAATCTGATTTGTATTTGCTGAAATAGGTGATGTGGCTCTTTATAATTGGAGGATTGTATTTTTTACTTTTAAAGCTCGATCAAGCCATAGTCTCCCTATTGTCACCACCTGGATTTTTCTAGAGAATCCTACCACCTTCTAGAATGTGGTAGATTGTTGTAAAGTGTATAGGAAACCCTAGAATGGTTCTTTAAGATTGTGACACTTGTCACAATCCTAGCTATACTTCTAGAAGTAGTCTAGAATGTTTCATACCGTTAAGATTGTGACACTTGTCACAATCCGAGCCATTCTTTGTACCAAGAGTTCTCTATAAATAGAGGGGCTCTCATTTGTGTAAATCACCAAGCAATAAGAGGAACAAGTTCTCTAGAGCTTCTCTCTCTACTCTCTCCCTCTCTCTCTAGAGTTGTTCTCTCTTGCCTTGAGTCGCTTAGAAGGCTTACTTGGGAGCTTTGTCCGGGACAAAACCTCCTAAGGCCGCACGGGACGTGTGAAGAATTTCTAAGTCCGTGACAGTTGGTATCAGAGCATCGAACTTGGGATGGCGGAACCAAGTGTGGTCACCATGGAGAACCAGGAGCCACGCAAGAGTAAGAGGTCGAAGGAGTCGACCTCGTCCGTGGAGTCTCGCCTCGATAGCATCGAGAAGACCATGGCCAAGATACTGGCTAAGATGGAAGAATGGGATCAGTCTCACAGGGAGGTGAGCACCCTTGACAACACTGTGACCAGAGTGGAGGTGGCTGTGGCAGATATCAAAGACCGTCTTGACATCATGGAGCAAAGCATGGAGGAGCTAGGATTGGAGGGCCAATCCGAATCGCTCAATGAGTCCATTCTGAGCACCATCAACCCTACTCTCGAAGCACAGCGTGTTGAGAACGTTGCCTTCCAAGACCGGGTCTTGGGGGAACTAATCAAACTCCAGGAGCAAATGGAGGAACACCGCGTCGGTCTGGAGGAGACCAGGGCGGACTGGGCCATATGCAAGCGGGCAGTGGCCAATGGGGGTAACCTTGGAGCTGGAATGGTAGCAACACCAAGGGTGGATACTCCTAAACCAAAGGAGTTCGACGGCAAGCGGGATGCCAAAGAACTTGACAACTACCTGTGGCACATGGAACGCTACTTCGAAGCGTTGAACATGCTAGACGAGCATGTAAAGGTACGTACTGCTTCCCTCTATCTAACTAATCTTGCTGGTACTTGGTGGCGTCGTAAGCATAGCGAGATAGAAAAGGGTACTTGTACCATCAACTCATGGGAGGAGTTCAAGCGTGAACTCAAGAGGCAGTTCTACCATGAGAACGTGGCCCTCTATGCGCGGAAGAAAATGAAGGAGTTGAAGCACACTTCTTCAATCCGCGACTATGTTGAGGAGTTCTCTGCTCTCATGCTTCAAATCACGAACATGAGCGAGGAAGATCTTCTCTTCAATTTCACCGATGGCCTCAAGTCATGGGTGGCTCAAGTGCTCAAGCGACGTGGGATCAACGACATCTCCACCGCCTTGACAGTGGCAGAAACCTTGGAAGAGTTCGAGTATCACAAGAGTGACAACTCTTCAAAGACCAAGTTTTCAAAAGATAACCACGACAAAGGTGAGGGAGCAAAGGAGTACAAGTCCCCACAGCATAAAGAGCGTGGAGACAAGCCTTCGACATCGAGGGAAGGTAGGAAGGAGCATCATTCCAAAGACAAGAAGCCAAAGGGTGCTTGCTTCCTTTGTGATGGGCCACACTGGGCTAGAGACTGTCCCAAGAGGAAGGCTCTCAACGCCATGCTCAAGGAAAAAGAAGTTGAAGAGAAGTCGCAAATGGGGTGCTTGCAACTTCTCAACTCACTGAAGGCAAACACCAAGCCAACCACTAAGGATAGATCCTTAATGTTTGTAGAGGTGTTCGTCAACGGGAAGAAGACCCATGCCTTGGTCGACTCGGGGGCTTCTCACAACTTCATCAAGAAGGAAGAGGCCGCACGGCTAGGCATCCCTCTCAAGAAGGGTCATGGATGGCTGAAGACGGTGAATTCTGAAGCCAAACCGCTTGATGGTGTAGCTCATGGCATAGAGCTACAACTTGGCACATGGAAGGGGAAGGTGGACTTCTCCGTCGCCCCCATGGACGACTTCAACGTCGTGTTGGGAATGGAGTTCCTGAGACAGTTTAATGTAGTGTCTCTTCCTCACTACAACTCGGTGTGCATCTTGGAGGATGGTCCTTTTATGATACCCACCATGTCTAAGCCGAACACCACCCAACTCCTATCGGCTATGCAAGTCAAGAAAGATGAGGGATCTTACTTGGCTACTATGAAGGAAGGTGAAGTGAAGATTCACTCCCCTCCACCTAAGGAGACCCGAGAGGTCCCCAAGGCCTATGAGGATGCCAGGCCATCAGAGTTGCTCAAGCAACTACCACCTAGGAGAGAGGTGGATCATCGAACTGAGTTGAAGTTCAGCGCTAAACCACCCGCCCAAGCGCTTTATCCCATGTCAACTTCAAAGCTTGAAGAACAAAGGAGGCACAAGGGATACCGCGTAGGTGATTTGGTGTTGGTGAATATCTTATCAACTCAGCCCAAGTTTACCAGGAAGCTGCGCAAGGGGCTTGTGCGGCGATATGAGGGACCCTTCCCAATCATCAAGAAAATAGGGAAGGCCTCCTACGAGCTAGACTTACCCTCCAAGTTCAAGCTTCATCCAGTGTTTCATGTAAGCTGTCTGAAGCCTTATCATGGCGATGAAGAAGAGCCGACACGAGGAGAGTCTAAGCGCACTCCATTGGGCACAACCACCACTTTCGATACAGAAGTGGAAGAAATCTTGGCGAATCGGGAAATCAAACGAAGGGGTCACAAGCCACGCCAAGAATATTTGATCAAGTGGAAGGGATTGCCCTTAAGCGAGAGGACTTAGGAACCTGAGGAGTCGCTGTGGCGGATTGAAGATCAAATCCGAAGGTTCCATGAGGATACCGCGCCGAGGACGTCGCGAAGCTAGGTGGGGGAGAATGTCACCACCTGGATTTTTCTAGAGAATCCTACCACCTTCTAGAATGTGGTAGATTGTTGTAAAGTGTATAGGAAACCCTAGAATGGTTCTTTAAGATTGTGACACTTGTCACAATCCTAGCTATACTTCTAGAAGTAGTCTAGAATGTTCCATACCGTTAAGATTGTGACACTTGTCACAATCCGAGCCATTCTTTGTACCAAGAGTTCCCTATAAATAGAGGGGATCTCATTTGTGTAAATCACCAAACAATAAGAGGAACAAGTTCTCTAGAGCTTCTCTCTCTACTCTCTCCCTCTCTCTCTAGAGTTGTTCTCTCTTGCCTTGAGTCGCTTAGAAGGTTTACTTGGGAGTTTTGTCCGGGACAAAACCTCCTAAGGCCGCACGGGACGTGTGAAGAATTTCTAAGTCCGTGACACTATGCTCACAATCCAAGGAACCTTTATTCTTTAGAACTTCCCTTCATCTCATGTCATCTCCAAGCCGACACCGAGCTTTTAAAATTTTAGTGTACTCTTACAATTTAATTATTACTTGTTTATTATTATTATTATTATTATTATTATTATTATTTATTTTTTAAATATTTGTTAACATCCTTAATTATTAAGTAATTTAAAAAAAAATTAAAAAAACAGTAAAAAAATTGTAAAGAGATAGTAAAGTTTTCATTTTGCCCGTCAAAGAAAAAAAAAAGTTACCATTTTCCCTTCTTAAAAGTTAAAACCCCTAATGGAGAAGAGAATTTTGAAGGTAAAAAGTTAAATGGGAAGGTCACTGGAGACGTAAGCCACTTTTGACCACTTGCTAGCAAATCTGTGTACAGAAATCTGGTCGTCGTTGATGAAGAACCCTCACCTCTTTGTCTGTTTCATCTCTCTCTCACAAATTTTTTGTCCAAATCTTTACAAATATAAGCGTCTTTACTTGGTTGCTATCATATGGGTACTAATTCCTTTCTCAATACTAACAAATTTCAACAAATTTTGTTCATTTTTGTACAAATCCAACATCTAATTTTTGTAATGGTCTGAGGAAATTTGTTTTATCTTCTTAAGATCTACATGAATTACATTTTCTTTTTAGATTTTACTTCCTCTCATGATTTTATTTCCTCCCGTCTAAATGATTATGTTTTATTTAGTGAATTTGTACAAACTTGAAGACATTTTATTTGAATATGCGTTGGTTTTGTCCATGTGGGTATGATTTTTTTGCTATAGTTGAAGAAATTCAAACCAAATATCTATCGGTATGAGTTTTGTGGCCCGGGTATGGTATCTCGGTTGTGATTTATGCATGTCAAGTAGTCCATAAAACATTCAGATCGAGGAGGAGTAGAGACACTTACCGAAAGCTAGCAAAAGGAGAACACGCTGTGGTTTCAAAAAAAAAAAACAGAGAAAAAAATAGAAAGCAAAAGATGGGATTTATGCACAAAAGCAAAAGAGGCCGTAGAACTCGGTAAACTTTCAAAGTAAGGCAATGGAAGAAGTAGGCCGGATGAGAACGTCATTGAGAAGAATATAAGGGACAATTGGTTGCTTTTTGCATTCGGGTTTTTATATATAGAAGATATACATATAGTATACTATGATATATATTTATATATTAATATATATATATATATTTTTTAGTAATACACTAATACTATTAGTCTATTAGTATATAGTAATAGTTATTAACTTATTTACTATAACTAATAATACATTATACACTAGTACTATAACTAATAACTATACTAATATTATTACTATATGTTAGTGATAAATTGTAATACTATATTAAATAATAATAATACTATTATTTCTAATACTCTATGTAGTTATAGGAATTTAATATTAACATATTAAGTTAACTATATAGTTACAGACTTATAGTGATTTAGTTATAAAGATTAGTATAACTATATATTAATAATATTAGTTATAGTGAATCGGTAATTTAGTATAATTATATTCTATATTACTATATTAGAAACTAGAGGTATTAGTATTAAAATAAGTATTAGTATTCGTTAAAGCTATATAGCCTATATTTAGACTATATAATGGACTAATAGTATTAGTATAGCTATATCCTATTATTAGTTATAGTTATTAATATAAATATATATATATATATATATATTTGATAAGTAAATAATTTTATTAATAAAATGGATGGCATCTTAGTTAGTTACAAAGCAAAACACACATGCCCTCTTATGGAGGATCATTAGAGACAAGAAATTCATGTAAGTCCATACCGTTAAAATCCACGACAATAGATCATGTACAAAGAGTTCTAAAAAATAAAACTTTAAGCTCATCTACAGTTCTCTCATTGTCTTTGAAAGTCTGCTTATTCCGCTCTTGCCATAAGTACCATTTTATACAGATAAGAATCATCTTCCAAATGACCTTGATATGTCTTGTGCCCCGAATCAAAGGCCAGCCCTCCATCATTTCCAAAACGGTCTTCGACGTAACCCATGCCAAATTAAGTCTACCAAAGACCTCATTCCAGAAAATCCTGGCTATCTCGCAATGTAGAAGGAGATGGTTCACCGACTCGCCCGCCCTTCGACACAGACAACACCAATCAACAATAATAACCCTCCGTTTTCGCAAATTGTCTGTGGTTAGGATGTGCCCCAAAGATGCTGTCCAGGCGAAAAATGCCGCTTTGAGAGGTGCTTTGTGACGCTAAATCTGTCTCCAAGAAAACTGCAAAACAGAAACATGAGTAAAAACCTTGTAAAAAGAACGAACATTAAAACACCCTCTCCTATTAGGTATCTACTAATCCTATCATGTCGGTGCCGGTTTGGTTTTTGCGAGTAAATAAAGCCAAATATATAATAGTATTAATAGTAGAGTACTAGTATAGCTATATATAAGTATTAGTTTTACTGATATAGTATAACTATATTGGTATAACTATAATCTATATTAGACTATCAATATTAGCATAAATATTAGTATTAGTTACAACTATATTAGACTATATAATCTATTATTATATGTAAAAGTCAAATTTTAATGACTGACTTGACATCTAACCTATAAAACTCGGCCAAAAAGTTTTATTGGTTTGCTTCACACATAGCGCTCAATCAAATCAGACGGCATGCTCTCCAAAACTCTCTTTCGAGCTTGTTACTTGAAATCAATCTGCCATAAGTCGTTTCAAGTTTATACAAAATTATAATATATTATTTTCAGTTTTTCGTATTAATATCTCTCCAAATGCTTATATTTTTATTGTTATGGTTGTAATTTTTAGACTTAGGATCATATTTGTTCTTTGTGAGTTTGTAATATTTGCTTTATTATAGGTTAATATCTAAAAAATATTAATATTTTTATTAGTATATAGTCTTATTGCTTTTTTTTTTGTATAAATATTGTAGCTGCTGATTGTAAATATAGATTTTACCAATAATAATGAGAGGTTGGAAGCTTTTTAACTATTCTGTTGAACTCAAGGTTTTAAGTTTCGTGTAAATCTACACATGAATTTTGATGATAACAAATGAATTCAAAGAATAAATGAGTCTCAACCTCAAATTGTCCACACAATACAATCAAGCACATCAAGGAACCAAGCATGAGCAAGAAGGGAACAAGTTCACATTAAAGTCATAAAATAATATTATAAATCTCTTAAAAATTTGAAATTAGGATTAAGACTCAAAATTAATATTTTATCATAAAGTATTAAAATACATTTTCCACATGTGCATGAATATTTTAAAAATTAAATTTGAAAATTTTGAAAGATGATTGATTGTCATCTTTCACATGTGCATGACATGACTAAAGGTTTGAATTTTGAAAATATTAAAATGATTGATTGTCATCTTTCACATGTGCATGTTTTATTTAAATATTTTCAAAAGTGATAGATGATTTTCTTGACTTATGCAAAAGGTAGATGTCTTTGTTTGAAAATTTTGAAAAGTAAAGTGTGCTCCTTTTGTCATATGCAAAAAGTAAAAGATTACATTTGAAATTTTTGAAAAGTAAAGTGTGCTCATTTTGTCACATGCAAAAAGTAAAAAAATTAAATTTGAAATTTTTGAAAAGTAAATGATGATGTCTTTGACATGTGAATCTTTTTAAATTTGAATATGAAGTCTCATATGCCTATAAATAGATCATTTGAGAGCTTCACATTCACAAAACCAAGAGCATACAACATTCATTTAAAACTTTCATTCTCTCTTCTCTAAGCATTGAGTCTTAACCCTTGTTCATTTTGAGAGATATAGTTTGCGCTGTATTGTTTTTATTTCACTCATTGAGGAGTGTTTTCTGATAGTCTACCTATTATCAATTCTTGTATCAGTAAAAGGGTGTGTATAACTCTTGTGTGTGTAGAAGGTATTCTACACGGGGAATAGTTAAATCACTAAGTGTAAAGTGATTAGAAGTGTAGAGGGTGTTCTACACGGATTCTTTGGAGCGGTGCTGCTCAAAAGTGTAATAGGTTTCTATCTCCACCTGAAGGAGATTGAATAGTAAATTCGGGGATCCTCAAGGGGTAGCTTGAGGCGAGGACGTAGGCAGTGGGGCCGAACCTTGTTAACATACTGAGTTTGCTTCTCTCTTACCCTTACTCTTTATATTTATTGTTATTTCATATTTTGTTTATATTTTATATTATATATTTGATTTATAATTGTTATTTTTTTAAATACAACTCAATTCACCTCCCTTCTTGTATTAGTCATCTGGGCAACAATTGGTATCAGAGATAGAGCTCTATTATAAGATTAACTATCTTTTGAGTTAAGATCTTATGGCTAACATTGCAGCTTCATTTGGTGAAGGTCAATCCAGCAGTCGGCCTCCACTCTTTTGCAGAGACAATTACTCATTCTGGAAAGTTAGAATGATAATATTCCTTCAGGCTCAAGGTCGAGAAATCTGGAAATGCATTATAAATGGACTTTATATTTCAACAAAAGTGATTGATGGAGTAAAGGTCAAAAAGGAAGAAGAAGAGTTTGATCGTGAAAACGATAGACTTTATACTTTGAATTTAACTGCTATAAATTTATTATATAATGCTCTTAATGGTAATGAGTTTAAAAGAGTAATGAATTTCGCTACAGCAAGGGAAATTTGGGATAACTTGGAAGTTACTTATGAAGGAACTTCTCAAGTCAAGGAATCAAAAATTTATATTCTTACTCATGAATATGAAATGTTTAAGATGAATGATGATGAATCTATTTCTAGTATGCACACTCGTTTTACTAACATCATAAACAGTTTGACAGCTCTTGGCAAAATTTATTCCAAAGTGGAAATAGTAAGAAAAATTATCAACTCTCTACCAAAACGTTGGGAGTCAAAAGTGACAGCGATTCTTGAAGTTAGAGACCTCAAGAAACTCGAAGTGAATGAACTCATCAGGTCACTTATCACCCATGAGTACACATTGAAAAGAGGAGAAGAAGAAGGAAAGCCAAAGAAGAGCTTGGCACTTAAAGCTGTTCTATATGAAAGTGAAAGTGATAAAGATGAGGAAAATGACGACAAAGATGAAGAAGTTACGATAATAACAAAAAGAATTCAGAAGTTCTTAAAAAAAAATAAAAATCCTCCAAGGAAATCCTTCAAAAAGTTTTCCAAAAAAGATTCAGGTAAAAATGACACTTTAATTTGTTATAAATACAATAAGTCTGGTCATATCAAGTCAGATTGACCTCTGCTAAAAAAAGATCGAAACAAAGGTAAAAAAGCAATGAAAGTTATATGGGATGATGATTCAAGTAGCTCAGATAGTGAAGCAAGTAATGGAGAATCAGCAAATTTTTGTCTTATGGCTAAAGATGACATTGAGGTAATAAATCTTGATAATATTGAAAATCTTTCATATGAAGAATTGCAAAATGTTTTAGAAGAGGTATATGAGGAATTTGAAAAATTGGGTATCAAGTATACTGTTTTGAAAAAGAAAAATTCTTCTTTAACAAACGAAATAAATATTTTAAGAAAAGAAAATATTATTTTGAAAGATGAAAATCTTGAGTTGAAGAAAAAGAAAATTGATTTAGAAAATATTATTGAAAACTTTACGAATGAAAAAAGAAATTTTGAAAAACTTTTTGGTAGTCAAAGATGTGTTTTTGACAAGGCAGGCTTGGGATATATGCCAAAACAAAAATACAAACCTTATAAAAACTTTTTTGATAATCATTCTACATCAAAGTCCAATATTCAAAATTCTTTTCATAAAAATAATTTTGTTAAAAAAGGATACTATTATAATCACTCAAGTTCTTCATATATGTCACATGCTATTTATAATTTTTGTAATAGAAATGGTCATAATTACTTTGCTTGTCTTATTAGAAGAAAACATACAATGACTATTAGCTTATTTCTTCTAATATTAATAAATAAAGGACCCAAAGAATTTGGGTACTAAGAAAAATCATTTTAATTGTTTTTATAGGTGTGCATGAAATCTTTCACAAACAAAAATAAATGGTTTTTAGATAGTGGATGTTCAAGACACATGACAGGAGACAAGACTAAGTTTTTTTATCTTAGATCTAAAGAAGAAGGACACGTGACATTTGGAGACAACTCAGAATGGAAGATCGTGGGAATAGGTAAAATTGGTAATAAGTCTTTTCTCATAATTGAAGATGTTCTACTTGTTGAAGGTCTAAAACATAATCTTTTGAGCATAAATCAATTATGTGATAAAGGATTTACAGTTACTTTCAAAATGGATAAGTGCATTATTTTGAATGATCATGATTGTAATATTTGTTTTATTACTTTTAGAAGCAACAATATTTATACAATCGATTTTGAAGAAATTATCTCACAAGATGCTATTTGTTTTTCAGCTCAAAATGAAACTAATTGGTTATGGCATAAAAGACTAGGTTATGCCAACATGGAACTTATTTCTAAACTTTCAAAAAATGATCTTGTGAGAGGTTTACCAAAGGTAAAATTTCTTCAAGACAAAATTTATGATGCATGCCAATTTGGTAAACAAACAAAAATTTCTTTTAAAACCAAGAAACATATTTTCACTACTAGACCACTGCAACTGATACACATAGATCTTTTTGGACCAAATATAGTTGCAAGTTTAGGAGGAAAATATTATGCATTTGTTATTGTTGATGATTTGTCTAAATATACTTGAGTCATCTTTCTTACTCATAAAAATGAGGCACATATGCCTTTACCAAGTTATGCAAGAGAATTCAAAATGAAAAGGGTTATACTATTTCAAGTATCCGAAGTGATAGGGGAAGAGTTTGTTAATAAAAATATTAAAACATTTTGTGATGAAAATGGTTTTGTGCAAAATTTTTCTGCTTCTCGAACTCCTCAACAAAATGGGGTGGTAGAGAGGAAAAATAGATCTCTTCAAGAGATAGCAAGAACAATGCTCAATGAGAACAACTTGCCTAGTTATTTTTGGGCCGAAGCGGTAAGTACTACATGTTATGTTATAAATAGAGTTATACTAAGGTCCAAATTAGATAAAACCCCCTATGAGTTTTGGAATGAGAAAAAATCCAACATTAGTTACTTTCATGTATTTGGATGCAAATATTTTATTTTAAATGATAGGGATAATTTAGACAAGTTTGATACAAAATCTGATGAATGTATCTTTCTCGGGTATTCTACTAATAGTAAAACTTATAGAGTATTCAATAAAAAGACTTTGACTGTACAAGAATCTATGCATGTAGTATTTGATGAATCTAATTCTCTACTCTCCAAGAAATTTATTGATGAAGAAACAGGAGGTATAAATAATACGGAAAGTCTCAATCTCAATAAAGAGAACACAATAGAGGAAGTCTAACATAGAGATATCAGGAAAGATCATCAAAATTTAATACAAAATGCAACCAAATAGTGGAAATTTGTTAAAGATCATCCAGTGGAACAAATTCTAGGAGAACCTTCACGAGGTGTAAGCACTCGATCATCTTTTAGAAATATTTGCAATCATACTACTTTTCTATCTCAGATTGAACCTAAAAATATTAATGAAGCACTTCTTGATGAATCTTGGATTCTAGCTATGCAAGAAGAGCTTAATCAATTTGAAAGAAATGATGTTTAGACACTTGTTTTCTTAGACTCAAAAATCATACTACTATTGGAACAAAATGGGTTTTTAGAAACAAGAAAGATGAGTCTGGAGTCATTACTAGAAATAAGGCTCGACTTGTAGCCCAAGGTTTCAATCAAGAAAAATGAATCGATTATGATGAGACATATGCACCAGTTGCAAGATTAGAAGTTATTCGAATGCTACTTGCATATGCTTGTTATAAAAATTTCAAACTTTTTCAAATGGATATTAAAAGTGCTTTCTTAAACGGTTTTATAAATGAAGAGGTATATGTTGAGCAACCTTCAGGTTTTGAAAATCATATTTCTCCAAATCATGTTTTCAAACTCACAAAAGCACTATATGGACTCAAACAAGCTCCTAGAGCGTGGTACGAGAGACTTAGTGGTTTCTTGATCGAAAAATGTTTTTCAAGAGGAAAATTTGATACAACTCTTTTCATTAAATACGAAAATGATGATATTCTTTTGATTCAAATTTATGTTAATGATATAATATTCGGTGCTACTAATGAAAATATGTGCCAAGTTTTTGCTAAAACTATGCAGGAAGAATTTGAAATGAGCATGATGGGAGAGCTTACATTCTTTCTCGGATTGCAAATTAAGCAAGCAAAAAGTGGGACATTCATCAATCAATCAAAATATATTAAAGAATTACTGAAGAAATTTGGGATGGAAGGTGCTAAGGAAACTGGAACACCAATGAGCCCATCCACTAAACTTGATAAAGATGAATCCGGCAAACCAGTTGACTCGAAGGTATATCGAGATATAATTGGTAGCTTATTATATTTGACAACCAGTAGATCAGATATTACGTTTAGTGTGTGCTTATGTGCACGCTTTCAATCATCTCCAAAAGAATCACATTTAATTGCAGTTAAGCACATTTTTAGATATCTTAGTGGTACAATTAACTTAGGGTTATGGTACCCTAAGCACACATCTTTCGATCTAATCAGCTACACAAATGCAGATTATGCTGGTTGTAAAATAGATCGAAAAAGTACTAGTGGAGCATGTCACTTCTTAGGTCGTGCACTAGTTTCCTAGTTTAGTAAAAAACAAAATTCTATTGCACTATCTACTGTTGAGGCAGAATATGTTGCTGCGGGTAGTTGTTGTGCTCAAGTTCTTTACATGAAGCAACAACTTGAGAATTTTAAACTTATGTACAATCACATTCCAATCAAATGTAATAATACAAGTGTTATAAATTTTTCAAAGAATCTAATACAACATTCTCGGACCAAACATATTGAAATTAGATATCATTTTTTTAGAGATCATATATAGAAGGGCGATATTGTATTAGAATTCACTAGTACACATGATCAATTGGTTGACATTTTCACAAAACCCCTACCAGAAGATAGACTATGCATGATTAGAAGAGAAATAGGAATGATGCATGCCATGGATATCTGCTCGATACTTTTATTTTATTATCTTAAATGACTTACAAAAACTTGAGACGTTTAGTCTCATCATTCAAATGCATTTTCTCTTCATAAATCATCATGCCATTCTTGTCTAAAGGATTAGGCAATCGAAATGAAGAGGTAAGTAAGGATTTCAAATCCTTATTCTGTTGCTTTAACTCTACTATTTTTTTGTTTGACTCATAAACAAGTCGTTGAAGTACAGAAACAGTCTCGCTAAACTTCTCAATTTCGCGAGTTTTGGACTGCAACCGAGCAGAAAACGCGACGATAGATGATGAGTATCGAGTTTCGAGACCTACAAGCTCGTAAATGGCGTCATGATCTGATTTATTAGCTAAATCAGTCTCTTGTTGCTTCATGGCACCCACGACAGATGCAGAAATAGATTGAGACTGAGGTGAAAGATACCTCAAATCTTGATCAAGAGAAGCACTGAAGGGAAATCTATGAGCCATTAAAAAATTATAGAATGAGAATGCAAGCAAATTGTAAAAATGAGAAGAAAGCTTGATGAGAAATATATAAAACTAAGGATTGCTCTTATAGAAACGGAAATAAGAACAAGACAAGTTTACAAATCATAATAATATCTCATTTTTCAGCAACATCAAGCGGATTAAATCTCTGCACCGAATTGTCAAAGTTACGCCTCCAGCCTTTGCAGATTTTGTCGGGCACGGATGGTTTCAATTATTCAGCTCTTTACAAAATCTCCTTCCGCACCGAATTACCGAAACTAGGCCTCCAGCTTTTGCAGGTTTTGTCGAACATGTGTGGCTACGCACCGAATTCTCTACAGTCTCTATTAACGCAACATTTTATTTGTCTATTGGTTATTGTAGGAATATATCTTATTGAGTTAATTATGATTCCTTTTTAATGATGCCAAAAGGGGGAGAAGTTTTAGACTAGAACATTAACATTATTTAAATTGCTAAATTTGTTATATATGCTTGGAATTATATTTATATTTTTGCTTGAAAAACTAACGCACATTCTTAGGGGGAGCTTAAGTATTAATACAGGTTTCAAGTTCTATCAAGTATTTGTCATCATCAAAAAGGGGGAGAATGTTGAACTCGAGGTTTCAAGTTTCGTGTAAATCTATACATGAATTTTGATAATAACAAATGAATTCAAAGAATAAAGGAGTCTCAAGCTCAAGTTGTCCACACAATACAATCAAGCACATCAAAGAACCAAGCATGAGCAAGAAGGGAATAAGTTCACATTAAAATCATAGAATAATAATGTAAATCTCTTAAAAATTCGAAATTAGAATTAAGACTCAAAATTAATATTTTATCATAAAGCATTAAAATACATTTTTCACATGTGCATGAATATTTTGAAAATTAAATTTGAAAATTTTGAAAGATGATTGATTGTCATCTTTCACATGTGCATGTTTTATTTGAATATTTTCAAAAGTGATAGATGCTTTTCTTGACTTATGCAAAAGGTAGATGTCTTTGTTTAAAAATTTTGAAAGGTAAAGTGTGCTCCTTTTGTCATATGCAAAAAGTAAAAGATTACATTTGAAATTTTTGAAAAGTAAAGTGTGCTCCTTTTGTCACATGCAAAAAATAAAAAATTAGATTTGAAATTTTTGAAAAGTGAATGATGATGTCTTTGACATGTGAATCTTTTTAAATTTGAATATGAAGTCTCATATGCCTATAAATAGATCATTTGAGAGCTTCACATTCATAACACCAAGAGCATACAACATTCATTCAAAACTTTCATTCTCTTTTCTCTAAGCATTGAGCCTTAACCCTTGTTCATTTTGAGAGATATAGTTTGCGCTGTATTGTTTTTATTTCACTCATTGAGGAGTGTTTTCTGATAGTCTACCTATTATCAATTCTTGTATCAGTAAAAGGGTGTGTATAACCCTTGTGTGTGTAGAAAGTGTTCTACACGGGGAATAGTTAAATCACCAAGTGTAAGGTGATTAGAAGTATAGAGGGTATTCTACACGGATTCTTTGGAGCGGTGCTGCTCAAAAGTGTAATAGGTTTCTATCTCTACCTGAAGGAGATTGAATAGTGAATTCGGGGATCCTTAAGGGGTAGCTTGAGGCGAGGACGTAGGCAGTGGGGCCGAACCTCGTTAACATACTGAGTTTGCTTCTCTCTTACCCTTACTCTTTATATTTATTGTTGTTTCATATTTTGTTTATATTTTATATTATATATTTGATTTATAATTGTTATTTTTTTAAATACAACTCAATTCACCCCCCCTCTTGTGTTAGTCATCTGGATAACATATTATGGGTTGATTTAGGGCAGGTTTGGAAACGAAAATACTTCAAATATTCTTAAATATTTTCTATTATTTATTATTTTATTATTACTTTTTATTACTTTTTATTTTATTCATTACTTTCTCATTAATATTTAATATTTTATTAGAAGAGTACTGGGTGCAAGCCAGACTTATATAAACTTCACTCACATAAATAATATTTTTTATTGTTTACATAAATAATAAAATTACTGTTCATATGAGTAGTGTTTATACAACTCTAATTTGCACCCAGATTTTTTTATTTTGTTATTATTTTGTACTTATTTTTTACTACTATTCTCAAATACTCTCAACATTCAAACGTATATTTAAGAATCCGAAAATTAAATTATCTCAAAAAATCTAGAAGGTCTTTTTTTCTTTTAATTGGGTTACATTTTCAATATCTTGGACTCTAGTCATCTCATATTTTAAATATTATTTCTGTGGATCTTGGGCTTTTAAATGTGATGGGCCTAAGCAACTCGACATGCAATCCACTTAATAGTTCAGCAACCCTTTAATCATAATGTATAATTTACGTAGCATTCCACACGTCAATTTTTTTTTTTATAATAAATATATGGTATATGAATGATGAGTAGAATAATTTAATTAGTTTAATAAAAATAATATATATATATATATATATATAAAATATATTGTGAAATGTAGAATAGCATGACCCAACCATAATTCGAAAATTGAAAAAACAGTCACCAACGATCTAGCGAGGCTGGTGCCCAATTAAACCTGAAAAATAAAATTGAAGTATGTAAATGTTCCAATCTTAATCTATTGATAGTTATTTGGTAATCTTGAAAAATAAAATTAAAGTATTTTTAAATATTTTATTATAAAAATAATAATAGATAAATATTATTCGATAAAACATTATCATCAGAAATATAAAATATATATTAAATTTGATCTTTATGATTTTATTTTAGATATATAGCAAATATATGAGATCTAATTTTTTTTTTATATAATCATGTTTTTATGATTATTTAAATCTTTTTTATTTAATATAAATGTATCATATAGTAAATAGGTTGGTCGATGGTTCTGCCACTGTTTGTGATTTAATAACTTTACCTACCGAGCATATATAATTAATTTACTTAATAAAAAATAACCACTTAAAAAGAAAACATAATTTCAACTTTGGAAACCACCAACCAACTCAACCATGTGCTCGTTTCAATCAATTGCCATTGACTTCCCATATTCATATAATTTCTCATTTAGCCTTTTCTATTAGAGCCTGAGAATGATAATTGAGCAGTGGCAGCACCAGAATGGCTGCCGACAAGATCATTTGAATATTTTTTTAAAAAAAAAAAAAATTCATTTAATTTTTTTCATATTTTTAAATATTAAAAAAATTTCACAATATTATTTTTTAAAAAAATAAGACAACACATTTCACAATATTTATATAACAAATATTATAAAATAAGAATATTTTTATAAACTACTTTATAAAATTAATATCACTTTATAGAAATATCTTTATTTTATATTATATGTTGTGTAAAATATTGTAAAAAATCTTATAAATTTATCATTTTACTTATAAAAATACTTTCTTAATTATTAAATAAAAAATTATTTTCTTTTAAGTCGGGAGCCATCTTCGGGATGGATCCTCGGTGAGTTTAGCTCTTCTCGTGGTAATTAGTACATAATGGCAACCCTGCATACCAGAACACAAGAAAAGCTGATAATAATACTCTTTTTTATATATTTATTTATTTGCTCTACAATGTTAAAATAAATCCCCCATCAAACAAACACTAGGTAACGATATAAAAAATTAAAAGCCAAACAAATAAATAATATTTAAATAAAATGAAAGAAACTCAACTTATGATAACAAACAAACCATCACTAACAAAGCCAAAATCTCATTTAGTGTCCTGTCTTTGAGCTTCCAATGCACTAATAATGAAAAAGATCCAGATGGCTCACTATCAGCATTTTCTTCATTGGGGTGATTGAAATTTGACGGAACGATCGTATCCGGCGCTGATTCATCATCACCGGTGTTCTGACTTATCGGTCCCGGGGATTCTTCAGTAGGGTTTTCCAAACTCTTTGGCAACCCTTTTCCATGAGTCACATTAATCATCAAATGCTGGCCATTATTGCATTGCTCGCCGTCATAATCACTGGAAAAGAAATATGTCATCCCTTCTTTGAGTAGTGGAACCGCCACTGAGACAGGATGCGGACTGGTGGAGGATGGATTGGCGTCCGACCATTGGATTGTGTCGTCTCCTTGAGCATCCTCATAGTCACAAAGTTTGTAGGTGGTCACATTATATGTTTGGATAACGGAATGATTATTGTCCGTGTTGAAAACTGCATTAACAAAACGAACAAGCATGAATTATCTATCACACAGAATGAAGAACTCCTAAATGTGTGGAAACCTTCATTCAAATGAAGTTGAATAGAATACGAGAAGAAAAATGATAAAAACACATCATTTTTTACAATATTTTACACAACAATGTTTTAAAAAGAGAGGTATTTTTGTAAACTACCTTATAAAATTAAGGTCACTTTATAAAAATATCCCTATTTTACATGTATTACGAAATATGTTGTGAAATATGTTGTGTGTATATTTTTTCTCATACGAGAATAGAGTAAGGTCCATTAGACTTTACTGTCACACCTGTCGTCATTATGGGATTAAATACTCTTGGCCTGATACTTCTGTTCCATTTAATTCTTAGGCATAATTGTTGTGGCATGGGACTTTGAAGTAGATATCTTTTGACAGAGATCATAATGAGAAGGAGAAGGAAGAAAAATTAATAGAAAGCAAGCCATTTCCATTATAAATAACATTGCATGTGTTTGGTCACTGAGAAAAAGTAGTAATAATAAAATAGTTGCAGATTGTGTTTTGCAGAAAAAGGTCAGATTGGGTTTGCTGACAATCATCCACCTAAAGACAACAAATAAAACAAAGGGTTTGCCGACAAACCCATATATATTTAATATGCAATATCATCTCTGCAGATTCTTTATTTTTCTAAATCTGAAAATGAAGGAAGAGAAAGGAAACATAGAAAAAGCCATGGCCAGTAGTACAGTGCAGCTGAATGTAATGCCAATCACTGTAATATACAGCTGTGGCGAAAAGACCAATGGCATATATAAAATGTCCTTATCTTAATGCTTTCTTTTTCTTTAGCTTTCACTTTTTCCACTCACTTCTATGTTTACAGTAGCGGGAAAAGGAACAACACATGTTCTAGAAAACTATAACAATTATTGCATACTGATGTTCTGTTCGATATCTTTCAGCTAGAGCTTGTATTTTATATGAAAAAAATATATATATTTATCATATTTTAATCCTTATATTTTATAATTGAGTTTATTTGGAAAGAGTTTATAATCCGAAATCTAGAATACAGAGTAAAAGAGAGACAAACACATAATTGTATAAATGATCTCACAACTTTCTAAGACAATATTAAATATTTAATAAATGTTAATGAAATCCATTTTTTGTGTCCATTTCTTTCTCGTTCAAGACCCTAAAGATACAGATCCTAATTAGTTATTTGATAAGATGATTGAATAATTATTTGTTATTTTTCACTTATATGTTAATCATTCGATGTAAGATTTAAAAAAAGATGCGATGAATAGTATTTTTCTTTTTACAAAAGAGGAGTGAACAGCACAGTTCTTCAAGTTCCCTGCACAGCATTTCAAGAAAAGAAAGAAAACTCGCTAAAAGGAAAGCATAATCAATGGCATGCTATCATCAACTCACTCCGTTTGGACGGTGAGATGAGATAGTTTTAAATAAGAATTTAAAATTAAAAAAAATTATATATAATTTTTAATATTATTATTGTTTTAATTTTTTTTTAAAATTAAAATTTGAAAAAAAGTTAAATAATTTATTATATTTTATCTGAAAATTAAAAAAAATTATAATGAAAATAAGATAAATTAAAATAATTTCTCCATCCAAACGAGCATCAATGATATCATGATATTAGGAAGTAGTTAGGAGTAAAAAGACAACAAAACCAACCAAAACATGGCAATTTGTTTATAAAATGTTATCAACAAATTTTGGAGAAATCTTTTCATAATATTCCATTTCATTTGATGGGGAGTTGTGTCTGTCAACAGTCAAAGCATAGAAAAAAACAGCATAATTAACTTGCAAAATGGGATCAAAGAGACATAAAACTTGAAAAATCAGGATGATCTCAAGAAATCTCACGACAATTACAGAAAAAATTCAGATGATTAATGAGAACCATCTGATTCCTTAACCCAAAATGTTAAAGATTCAACAGATCGACTTAAAATGAACAAGTTACTGGCATGACTGAAACAAGAAACCAAAAACAAAAATGCAGTAAATGAGCAAACACAAGCAAAGAAAGGTGGAACCAAAAAAATAGGAAAACTCCAACAAAAAGACAGAAACATACTGAGGAAATCTCCGAGGCTGAAATTCTTGCCGACAGCCCATTTCTGGTAATTGACAGAGGGTTTCTCAAGAATGTCGTACCAACCCAAAGAATCACCCACAGTGTAGTTTTTGTAAGCTTGGACAGATGCTGGAAAACAGAAAACAACAAGGCAACAAGAGAGAATGAAGAGAGAGTTGCAAATTCTTTCCATTCTTCTTCTTCTTCTTGGGGTGTGTGAAACTCAAACTGAACATGTGAACATGTGATTGCAGCAACTTCTCTCAAAGACAGACAGAGAGATAGAGAGAGAGAGAGAGAGCGTGAGAATAAAGGAATTGTACTGCCTGATGCACTTATTTTATAACACTAGTATTGAACTTAACTAATTTATTTAAGAATTTTGATGAAAACTATATATTAGATAAAAATATAATATTTTTTAAAAGAATTTATTGAATTTTTGAAAAAAAAAAATTCAATCAAAAATAAGAAAATAAATAAATAAAAATAAATAAAATAATTTTAGTTGGATAATTTTTTCATCTGAAAACTTTAATAAATTCAATGTTAATGTTCTTAGATTTTAGAGTTAATAAAACATATGACCCTGCTTTTTTATGAAATTACCAAATCAGTCCTACTTTCGAAATTCCAAGTCGGTGCTAAATTCCAATCATTTGTTTTTTGTTTTTTTTGTTTTTTATTTGTGGCATTAATACTTATTTATATGAATTTTAGTTACAAATATGTGGAACTTGGTAGGACCGCAGAGAATGACTTGGATGATATTTAAGTAATAAACGTCGACGTTTTATAATATTAGTCATTTTATTAATAAAATATGTAATTATTTCTATTATTAAGTAGATGTATAGAATACATCATTCATATAATTTCAAGAAAAAAATTGAATTTTTTTCTTTTTACGAATAATTCAATTCCTTGACTGTTAGTATAAATTTGTAAAATGGTTACCAGACCATAATATTTATTTTGAAGTGATGAGTCAAGATTTGAATTATATATTTAAACTGTGTGCTTCATTAATATACTATGATGAAAAATTATTAAAATACGAGTGAAGAAATACTTCCACTCTATTACATATGTAATTAAAATTATTTATATAAATATCAATTTTAATTAAATTTACAATTTAATTCAAGAATGTTAATTATACTTTAAAATATTTGATAATTGTTCTTAACTAATTGTAAGCCTATATAAACTAGCGGTAATCGTAAGCCTTTTTGCCTTTTGGTATTACAGGTAGTTTATTTTAAGGAAGGAAAGCGTGGCACTGAAGGTTGTGTCGGTTGAAGACAAATCCGCAAACATGTGATGGATAATAGCTGGATGATTTTGCTTTTGCAACCTTGTTCTGTGAATCACGTGATTGTCCACAATACGTATTTTCCTTCTTTCTCATTGTTGACTGTTTAGTATAGATTATGAAAAGAATTAATTAAAAAAAAAAAAGAGTGACGTTGGAGCGTTCTGGCTATCCCCGTTTCAAAAATATTTTTTTTGTAACTCTTATAAAAATATAATTAAATTTTTTTAAAAATATAATAAAAAAATAAAATGAATAAAATATAATAAAAAACAAAATAAAAAAATAAAATGAAAATAAATTTATAAGAAGTGTTCGGCCTCAATCTAGTCTCTGCTGCCGCCAGACATAGTGAGCGACATCGCCCATGCTGTAACCGACCCATTTCGAGTTTAAAGCTGCCAGGAGAAGGTGAGAGATCGTCAGGGATCGCCGTTGCAGGAATGAGATCGCCGGAAAGAGTCTGTCTCGATAGTATTGGTAGTGTCGCCCACAATTGCTGGCGGCGGTAGAGGCTTCTTTTAGTTGGGAGGTCGGTTGGACTGACTCTCAAGATATTCTTTAAAAAAATATAATTTATTGTTATAAAATTAAAATTTTAATACAAATTTCTTATTAATTTTTTAATAATAAATCTTTCTTTTCTTTTTTTCAAAAAAAAGAAAAAAATGCATGATACTCAAATAAGATTTTATAATATTTATCAAATTTTTATAAATGAGTGCAAAAAGGTAAAACACCGAATATATAATATGATATATATCTGAAAAATTTGTATTTTCTTGGGTTTGGATTTGGACTTTTTTGTTTTTTTAATTTCCTCCCAAGAAAATGTAGGAAGTTATTAATGAAGAGGAAATCTCCACCATTCAGAATCAACTCTAGCCATTGGTGGACTTAAAAAAAAATTGAAAATATAGGGGCAGCCCAGCTACAGTACACATGCACTGTAGCTGTGAGGGGGGCTGCCGGCTGCTGGCTAGCACAGCTCTAAATAAATAAAGCCACCGCTTGAAACTCGAGCAGCTTTGCTTCGGATCATGGGTCTTTTACCAGCGACACTTCATAAATGTTGAATATCAGCACCACACTTTAAGTGTGGGAATTGGGATCAACAAACTCGCATTTGGAAAAAATGTCCTCGGAAAACTATATAAAAATCAAATAAAATAGATTTCACTTCGCATTCCAATCCTGGATCCTGATTCTTTTGATTTGAACTTAAGATTTTCAGTACCAAGGAGTGAACGACACTTTAATCCCTTTAAATGCGAAAGATTGGGAACCACTGGATTATTTCCAAGGGTACTGCTACGTACCCCCAACAATTGGGACCCGATTCTTTTTTTTTTTTGTTTTTTTAGTTTTTTTATATGATTTTTGTTTAAGTATTTTTAAATAATGTTGTGATTTTTTCATATTTTTAAAAAATATTATAATATGTTAAAAAAATCATGTAAAATAAATATAACAAAACTCATATAAAAAAGACAAAAAACAAAAAAAGAAAAAGAAAAATGGGGGCCCAATCGGTCCCGTTAGTCGGGGTCAAAAGCAATTTTCTTATTTCCAACTATTGATAAACGGTATATACAAAAATATCATATCTACACCCAAAAAGTTAAAAATAAAAATTAAAAAATAATAAACAAGATCTTAGTGACAAAATTTGGAAAGGAATGAATTCCTAAATATGGGTAGTGAGTTTGACTACCATTTCAGAGAATAAGAGGAAACAAAGTTGCAACTTCTCACGTGCCCATTGTCAAAAATGATGAACACATCCCATCCATCCATCCTCCACTTGCAATATTGATTTCAAGATCAAAGTGTTTCAACAGAAAACGAAGACATTCTTCTCTGAAGTGGACATCTTTGTTGCCGGAGCACTTCCAACTATTCTCTCCAGCTGAAATTCAACCACAAAGACAAAAGGAGGGGAGAATTAAATGTAATTACAAAACTACAATAAGGGGAAATTTTAGATTAAGGAACATGATCACTTGTTTTTAGGCTTCGGGCCCTTAGGCTGTTATCGTCCTATATTTAGGGGTTACGACAGTTATGTAATGCACCATCTTTATTATCAATCACACAATGATATTGCATCTGGCTTGTCAATTCCTTGGAGAACTCTAGGAGTTTCCTTACTTGAATGCCCTTAACAAGTTTCCTTTTTATTTTCTCTACGATACTTGGATCTCAATGGACAATTGAAGTTCGTCGTTTTTTGCATCGCACTCAGCGACTATGTTGACTATCCTCTAGCTTTTCTTACAATATTGTTGTGAAAAGTGTTGTGAAAGTGTGTTGTGTGTCTATAATTACTGTCTTTTTACCTAATAAAAGGAAATAGAATTCAAACCCTTAAAATTCAATTCATGACTGGATAGCAACACCACAACCAACCCTAAAAAACAAACCCCACGCCCTCTTCCCTCCAGGAAACCAACCACAAACCACTTGATTAATTCCAACCCCTAACACCACAAGCCCTTATGCATCCCATGCAAGCCTAACATTAAAGAGAGCAGAATATTACCCGAAAGTGATCGAAGCGAGAAAATAGCACCGTGCACGACATATTATGGGAACCATCAAGCATATTAACAATCTGCAAAATCCAGTTAGAAGTTTAAAGAGACCCAATATATTGGAAATTTTACCCGTCCAAAACAAACAAACGAATAAATAAACAAATAAAGATCATGTTCACCTCTGGGTAAAATTCCTTCCGTTCGGGCAGTGAGTACATTACTAAATTCCGAATACCACGAATCTACATGCAAGGAAACATAGGGATATGTCAACGCTATGTATTAGCATGAAGTGATTCTGATGTTTAAAATTATAACTTGAGTTATTACCAAAGTAAATCAAGCATACTGAACAAAATAGTATTGACATCAAATGCATAACACATGGATGGCAGCTATTCCAAAATTACACAAACATTAGGTACACTTTGAAACCCATAGATTGACACACACGGGAATGAGTGACACAAATACATCATGATGAAAAAGTCTATAGAACCTTGTATCGGAAGTAAAAGTGAGCCCTCTCAGTGTAAAGAATAATTTTGCGCCTTCCTTCAAAGAACCAAACACGCGCACGAGAAATATCACTCTGTTCTGTGTACCTGAAAAACAAACCAGTATTATCCCATGTCAAGATACACGGCTGAATGCTTTAGTAGGATCTTCCAAATGTGCAACATAACCAAGTGAGAAAGGGGAAAAAGAATGAACTTCTTACTCTCCAAGCAGACAGAAAGATGCATCCTGTGACTTCAAAAAATTTCGGACACGAATGAATTCAAAGTAAGAACTGATAAATAGCATAACTCCTCCCTACACACAAAGTTCCACTTAAGTTCAAAACAGTGTCCAATTTACACTTACGACAAACAGCATAGAGCTTATACATTGCAGTATTCTAACCGGAAGTAAAATCCAAGTACCTGAACCGAGTCTTTTATCTTTGGAAACACCTGCATAAAGAAACCCATCACTATCACATCATAAGTGAGTGAAGAAAAGCAGAAGTTTGTTATTAGCGGAAACCGAGATTGCCTTCCAACCAGGACCTCATTCTAAAACTATATGAGAAAGATAGGACAAGACATATTTAAAACACAAAAGCAGGTACACCTATTCAGCTGATGAGATTCGTCAGAGTTCCTAAGATGGTTTGATAATTGGTAACAAAGACCGATAGAAGAATACATCGGTGATTTTTCAGGTTGAATGAGCCACGGAGGCCTATAAAATGACGAGTGGTAGTAAGGACATTTCCATTGAAGCAAGAGTGGAGTGGCCTTGTCTTGTATACTAACTGCCATTTAGTAGATAGAAGTCAAGTCAAGTCACTCAGTTGAGTCAAATAGCCCAAGCCCCCAAAAGAGACACAAATGTTGGATGGTTCTCCAGAATCAAATAAACTAATGGCAGTTCGCTTTTGCTCCTTATATCTGAAATTATCACGTTATATGTATCTCCAGACAAGAACATTCTCCTCCCGAATGGACCAAATGACTAAATTAAAACCAAAGTTTCCAAGACTTTGATTAATATATGGATCCTTTATTTTTATAAGTAAACAAACTTTATTGCTCAAAATTAATATATGGATCCTATGACAGGTGTAATGACATGTTCCCCATACTGATCACACTTTTGACATTGAAATCAACACTATCACTGTTCCAGACAAACCTTTTTGACAAAATACTCAAACCGTGCATCATCAGCATCTGCTATTGCATCAACGTCAAATCGCTCATAGATCTGTAAAGTCAGATAAAAAAATGCCTTAGCATTACAGAACTTAATGTTCACTGACAAATATATGGCAGATTTCAAAGTGTTCAATGAACTATAACCCTACTAAAGACGAATGAAAATCATATGCTAATTAATAGAAAAAAAAGGAAGCAAAAATGTACTTAACATAGATAGTCACAATAATGATGTTTAGGGCCTATTTGGGTTTGCATTAATGATCGTAAAAAGTGCTTAAATAACCTCAAAACTTCTTTAACAATTAAATTAGGTGGTTTGGTTGTTACATATTAAAGTATTTTTTAATATGAAAAAAAAAAACTAAAAAGTATGTTTCAAGGAAAGCATCATTTGATGTTTTTCTTGAAAAGTGCTTTTCTGGATAATGTGGACCGCATTTTGAATCTTAGAGAAGACTGTCAATGGGCAAAAATACCCATACAACTTAAGATATTTACAGTTTTGCCCTTTGCCCATGAATATTGAGCGTAATTGTATTGCTATTTCAATTATGCATCATTGAAGTGATTTTTTTTCCCATTATACTTACTGAAAATCCTTTTAGACAATTTTTGATGTTATTTGATTATAAGATTTGATTTCTACCAAGAATAATCTTTAAAAAATCAAATGATCTTTTATGTCATTTCTAACTTACAAATGCACTTTTTTATATTGTTTCCAAATAAATGTAACAAGCTTTAAAGCACTCTAAACATATAGTTACCAAACAGTAAATAGCTTTCTCATAGTAGAGCTTATTTCTTAGTGAAGCTCACCAGTCAAAAGTCAGATTAAAGTTATATTACCCACCACTAATCCCAAACATACAGTTAATTAGCCATAGAAGTTACTGAAGGAACCAAAAATGGGAAACAATCTCCATCAATTTTTTGACAAGTCAATCTCCAACATAAGGACATAAAGGAAAAATGATTTTCCAGTTTTCTTTCCAGATTAAATTATGGAATAATCAGACTCATTCATTAAGCTCAAAAGCCACCTCTTACCCACTAAGCAGCTAGAAAGAATACAAAAGGGGCAAAAATCCTATGAGGAAGTGCGAACTGAATAAGAGAAACTAGAACTGAACTTAATAAAATGAATTGCTCAAGATATCACAAAACATGTCTAATTTAAAACATACACCAACACTATGATGCAGACTTACCTGTCGTACTTGGAGTAACACTTTTGGAAGAACACCCTTATACTCGCATACCAACTTTACCTGTAAAAGTAACAAAGAATTTTAACATCATAAACTTTAATATAGGTAAGAAACTATATAAAAGACACTTCTACTTGAAAAAAGTAACTTGCATAGGAAGCAGTATTCCTGTATACTTTTACATTAACAGCAAAGTATGAAGAATTTGTTAATCATTATAATGCTATTTTACCCTATTTAAATTAAGAAATAAAATATTTTATAAGTTGAGAATGTGTTTTTAGTAAGTAATTGGATAAAAGGAAACCCCCATCTATGCAACCAATAAGTCATGAACCAATTAACCTCCATCCACCCTATTCTTATGACGGAAGAAAGAAGCTAGAGCTAATTAGTGAAACATTAATGTGCAATTGGTCCCCACTTTCCAAATTGACCACGTCATCATCAATCAAAAGCAAAATTGAAAAGAATATCCATACCATTCACATAATAGAAGCTACTCTGATTAAAGAGGCAAGCATCCTAACAACGCCTATATTAACAAGTGAGTAGATGTAGAGATAACAAAACAGGCAGCAACCTATTCCTTAGTTTTTTATAAGAACGCAGCAAATCCATTGGTGAAATAATTGGTAAAGCTTATTGTTTAGAGTTCTGTCAAAACCAAATTTATTTGGGTAATTAAAATTTTGCATGGCCAGGACAGGACAACATTCATCCAAGCATCCCATTTGTCTCTTGCTCCCTCATTAAATAACCAACCAAAAGAGGAAAAGCTCAAAGTCTCCAGGCCAAGGTTGGCAACACATTTGCAAGCAGACATACTAAAGAAAATGTAATGGAATATCAACACACCTTTCCTTGGTAGTTGGTGCAATGGTGATTGAACAATGCATTAATATCTGTAACAAGAATGCATAAATACAGATTAGAAAACACACAAATGCGCACATTCACACATAAAAGATGGAAATGTTTATATCGCAAGCCTCATTAGAATAAGAGCAGTAAACATCATTACCTGGGTTAGAATAATAACCCAAAATAATTGTTTGCCTATAGAACCTCGCACATCGATCCAGATACCTAAACATGAAAGATGAGTTAAGCAATATGTTTTAAGAAATAATATAAATTACAGGAAACTTCTAAAAAAAAAACTTTTCAAAAAATAAACCAAACGTTACCTAGAGAGGAAACCTTTCTTTTAATACTTATGACTAACGGTTTCCTTAGCCTACCCCTACAACCCCTCCCCCCGCCCCAAAAAACAGAACAAAATAATATAAGTTAAAACAAAAAGTTCATCACAACCCGGTAAGTATTACTGAGAACATACCATGGTCTAATACGTGTAATATCAGTTCCATGCCGCCTAGATGGTATGTGGTTCAATTGTTCAACAACTGTATTTACATGTGACCAATTCTGGAAATTTTTCATTGAGAAAGGAATGAGGAAAAAAAAAAATAGAAGAAACAAAAACTGACATCATGATCCATACAAGCTGCAAAACATATATTTCAAGTAGTTAAATCCTGCACCACATACTTGCATTGCAATGACATCCGCATGATCAATGATTAAAACCTACACATGGCAAAACTATATATCAACGAAATAGGAATCTATAGGCTTAATTTTTTTTTGAAAGTATAAATTCATACTCCTGAAAAAGTACAAATATGATAAATCACCTCTATAGAAGAAAGATAATCAACATCTTTTTCCTTGTATTTTTGAGCCTCCCATATTTTCTGCAAACATTTAAAGTCAGTTGTTACTCGCAGTTTAGCCAAAATAGACAGTAACCATCCATAAAAACTCAAAAGGATAACAATAACAAGTAACAACCTCTCTGTACATTATGCAAGCGAATTTAAAATTATACAGGTTGAAAAATCAACTCACAGTTTGAGCTGTTTACACTACGTCTAATATATCTTGCCACTGAAAATTGAACTTCTAATTTATTTTTTATTGGCACCGGGAGTCCAAGAACAAAGTCTTAATTAATCCTGAGGGTGCAAAGGCTCTTGACAAAGAGTTTCTTGCAAGTGCACTTTTGGTAATTCAAGAGAAAATTCTCCCAATCTGATAGCCCCTAGAAATTGTTTGCATCTAAGAGGATTTGAACCTTAGACCGAGAGGGAGCACACCACCAAGACCAAGACTCTTACCAAGACCAGGAGGGTTTCTAATTTTTTATAAGTAATATAGCATTAATCTTCACTAATTGAATTTCTCCCATCCCACATGGTTGAACACAGCAAGTAGCAACAGACAAGTATCGCTTAATCTGAACTTGACTATAATGCATGTTGAAAAGGAAATGAAACAGAGAAAAAAAATTAACAGTTAATAAACAAATGATCCCTGAATTCTCCCAGCTTGATGCACACAAGATCGTTATGAACATATATATTGTTACCCTTCCACTGAAACGCTGGTAAAAAGGGTATGTTTTAAGATAGAGCTTAGGCAGATAAATGCAAAATTAGATACAGAAAGTAAGAAAACTGAATGGTTAAACTAGCTTCATTTATCCACTCCAAAAAACCATTGAATCGTGAGCCCAGACTCCAAGTTCAAAGAATAAAACCACATGGACATCCAAGGGGATAAACAGCCCCTATTCATTCCCTTCATAAATGAGACACTAAACTAAGTTGACTTAAAACCTACTTCCTGCATGCAGAACAGCCTTGCACAAAACAGAGGCACTGAGAAAAAGCATAAGGATGACTTAAAAATTCTCAAATATCCCATGATGCACAAATATAATGAAAGGGTCAATTTGGAATGCCAACATTCGAAGGGAGCTCACCAAATTAAATAATAAAGGTATCACAGAACGTCATTCTACTATAATAACCCCTAACTATCTATCATGAAATTCCAAATAGCGGCAAGATGTATCACGGAGAACACAGGGTTACTTGATTTAACACGTGATAAGAGGGTTTCCCTATGTGAGTGGCAGAACCTTTCAACAGAGCCAGAAATATGCCTATGTCTCTACATGCCCTTTGGTATTTGAAATCAAA
Organism: Platycarya strobilacea; assembly: GCA_036898215.1. Classification (NCBI taxonomy): domain Eukaryota; kingdom Viridiplantae; phylum Streptophyta; class Magnoliopsida; order Fagales; family Juglandaceae; genus Platycarya; species Platycarya strobilacea. The sequence continues at coordinate 30,367,229 of CM072550.1, forward strand.
GCATTCAATTTAGTAACTCCCATATTTGTTCCAGGCATGCCAAACATTTTTTCAGGCTCTTATATTTTGATTTTGTCTGAATCAACAAAATTGAAATTTAGTCTTCATGCTTGTTAGAGTCTTAACTGTATTACTCCTTAGTTTCTTGTTTGTGTCAAATGGACTTGTGTATGGATGTCAAATGTGGCTGATACTCAGCTTCCACATTTGTCACCTCCAAAAATCTTCAACCAATTGGAGCGGCATCTAACAGCCATGTAGTTACCTCAAGCAGTGTCAGCACGGGGCAACTTAAGTGTCTAGGTATCCTAGCTTGTCAAGCACATATTATTTCTTGTAACAATCATTCATTTCACCACTAGATGAATTCAAAGGTTCAAGTAGTTCCTATAAGACAGTATCTTAGGCAGCACCTATAGCATTTGCCCACTTTTCAAGAATTAAAAAATCTTATTAATCAATACAAAATTAAAGATATAAACATGCATAATGGAAAAGTTCATGGTCTATTGTGCATAATAATACATAGCATGGTGAAAAAAAAGAGCACAGAAGATGTGACCATGTGAGTAAAAGCTAAAACCAATTTCCTGGATAATAACAAGAAACAATCTGAAAAAAAATATAAAGAGAATAACTGCTCACCCCGACTAAACGAACTGGAGAAGCAACAATGATGTCTGACGAATAGAAATCGCTATACAACTTTATCCTCCTCCTAGAAAATAATCAAGGGAAACGGAAGGTTGAGATTTTTCTTTTTTTTGTTGGTAACAAAATATTTTCTACCAAAAGAAATCTTACCTCTGAAACTTAATTCCAAACATAAACTGATCTTCACCATCCCTTTTGCCACTAAAAAGTGCTTGAAAGTCGGAAGGTTTTGAAGACTTTTGAACTTTTGAATTTCCCTGGGTGTGATGTGATAGCTCGTCCTTGTCTTCATCGTCTTCGTTCTCCTGGGTTGCAAATTCTTTAAGGAAACGATCAATATGCTCCACATTAGCCTGAGAACACCAGTAAAATAGTATTAATATATTAAAAACGAAACGAAACTTTTATAACTGGACTGATCTTTTACAAAAACTTATCTCTACAAGTCAAGGGTGTGCAAACCCCATACTAGTCTCTTGAAAAAAAGTGGGACCTACCTAAAAACAATCCACTTTTTATGGTGGGTCTTCTTTTTTTTTTCAGATGGCTTGCATGGTACTTGCACATGCTAGGCTTGTATCATTACCCATTTTTTACTCATCAAAGAAGAAACATAAGGAAAACATAAATTACTATTTAGTACTATTTCTTTTATAGATAGTTGGATAAATTTGAGTTTGCACGAAGTAATGTGAAGTACAATTGTATAAATACTATTGTCTCTGATAAATAGCTCTATTCACTATATGATCCTAACCTTCATGTATGTTTTACCATGTTGTTTTGCCACCCTTTAGTTCAATTTAACTCCCAGGAATCATGTCATTGTACAATCTTGCACAAAATCTAATCTAAAGAAAACTTGAGCATGAAAATGAAAACAAGAATGCCAAGGGTCTTATTATAAAAGAAACAAAACCTAAATGTATTCTTTGAGTGAAACATTGCAAATCTAGTATAGTTAAGGAACCACTTCTCCAACAAATTTACACAAAAAAAAAAGGAATCTACTACAAACAAAAATTTCCAAAAGACATTCAACAAGTGTGTGTGTGTGTGTGTGAGAGAGAGAGAGAGAGAGCCATTGAATCTTCACTATCTAGTGCTTTTTGATTTTAAGGCATCTGAGTCATATAGAGTTAACACCAGTTTTGATTTTTCATCAAAATTATTTGGAAAGAGTATACATTGGCTAATAAAATGTGAATGACCCACCTTATGTTACAAAACATTAGTTCAGATCAAGCTAATGAGAGGATAAAACAAACCAGAGATGATGGAATACCTTGTGAGCTAGAGGGGTCAGTTTAATTAGCCTCTGAACAACACGAAGTGCGATGTGTTTAAGTGGCAATAGGATCAAAACCTGCAGCACATAATAAAAAACAAATCTTGTTTACTAAGCAAGCACACTGAAAATACTACATAGAATGATATGTAAAAGAATCATAAAGGATGGAAGAAAAAATTTCAAGCACTTCTAAGGGAGACTAGTTACAAGTGAAGAAGCTTCACTGAGACCTTCATATTAAAACAGTTTCAATCGTATGTTACATCAGCATAGTATCAAATTTAAAAAATTACAAAAGCCAAGGAAAGAGAGCCCATATACAAGCCATCAGCATGTGTAATAGTCACAGTGCAGCATATAATTATAAACAAGCCTACAGCTGCTTTTAGAAATAAATTGACCCAATATCTAATATAGGAAATTAAAGATAGACTGATATCAGTCATGTAGACAAACTGATATTCTCAACGTGACCACCATTTTTCACACATTCCACATGCCCCAAGAAGCAAACTTAATAAGTTCAAACCCTCAACCCAAAGGCTGTTTGTAAGTGAATATTCAGTTTAAGTTGTGAAATTATCAGTAGCTTCTGAAAATCTAAAATACATAAGCAATTAATTTCTACACTTGAGATGCCACAAAATGTTCCATCATTTTTTGTAAGTAAAATATTTTTCTATCATTTATTTACAACTATATATGTATTTAGCTAGAAAGCTAATGTCCTGATATTCAAGAGAGATACCTATGCACAATGGTGTCCATCATAAACATGTCTAACATCTGAATATTGAGAAACCTCTGAATTACCATACCAGGCATGAATCTTTTATGTAATATCTATTGTCACAATCCAGCCAAAAACCAAAAGAAAAAAAGGGTAGAAGAAGAAATTATAGTCCAGGTATGCTTCCCATAAGTAACACCAAAATCACAAGAAAACAATTAGTGCTACCTTAGGGCGAGTAAAACCATGATCACGGAAACTACCACCACCAAGATTTTCATTGTAAGCACTGGATGGATCCTTTGCCAGTTTTGAATCATTCTTTGTCACGAGATCTCTAGTTCTGAATAAATGATTAAGCTGCATAATATACTCTTCATTTAATCATCCAATAAGAATGGCAAACACCAAATATCTAATAGAAAGAACCAAGTCCTATTAAAAGAAAGTAAAAATCCAAGAATGGGGAGTTGCATGAACATACAGAATGCATAATATAAGCCTCCATGATACACGAGTCTTCTTCCAGGCCTTTGAGATAAAAGGGTTTCTTGTTACAATGTAAAATATCCCGATAACCATTGCCTGGAAAAATATAAGACAGCAAATTCATTTAAATACCCACATAGCAGTATCCATTGTCAGTCCTCCTGGATTGCAAGTTCGTAAAGTAATAAAGGGGAGCAAAAGGATAACTGTCAGGGAAACCAAATGATTATGTGTATCAAAATTAAGCAAACCTTCCATAACAGATATGATAGAAAAAATAACAGTGATAAGAATATATGGGAAAAAATGAGAGAATACAACTAGGGCTGAAACCTGATCCTACCGGTGCAGTTTTGGTCCAAAACTGAAACCCCACCGATAGTTTTTCAAGAGGGTGGTGCCGACCGAAACCGGCCAACAGGGAGAGAGAGAGAACAGCCGGAATCTTTTTTTTTTTTTGGACATCTAAACAGTATTATTGATAGGATTTTTTTTTGACAGGTAAACGGTATTATTGATAAGAATAGGCATAGCCCAAATATATATGGCATACACGAGACAACACCTATCTGAGTCATAGACGGTATACAAGATACAAGAAAATCATGTAAACTAAGACCATTAAAATCTATAACCATGTCCCATAGAAATAGAGTACAGAAAAATAAAAATCGAAGCTCCTCTAGTGTCTACTCCTTATCTTCAAAAGTTCGATTGTTGTGCTCTCACCATATGCACACCACATAATGCAGATAGAGACCATCTTCCACACAGATTTGATAGGTGGAGCACCTCTCAGAGATGTCCAGCTAGCCAATAACTCAACCACTATGGCAGGCATTACCCAATTCACTCTAATTGGCTAAAAATTTCAATTCACAAGGCTCTAGCTATCTCACAAGGTAACAAGAGGTGATCCACTGGCTCGCCCGATTTCTTATACATACAACACCAATCTAAGATAACAACCCAACGCTTCCTTAGATTATCAATTGTCAGAATCTTGCCTAGGACAACCATCCAAGTGAAAAAAGAATGTTTTGGGAGGGGCCTTATTTGTCCAAATTTCTCTCCATGGGAAATGAGTATTCGGTAAAAGTGTAAAGGATTTATAAAAGGATCGAATAGAGAAAGCGCCCTTACCCGCATGTGTCCACCATAGCTTTGAATGGAGCTGGAACTCTCCATATACCCTTCCATGGGAGCACTATGCGCTGGTGGTCTTCTTTTGATGTCTAGGAACCTCTCCATATAATTCACTATGGGTTGGTGGTCTTGCAGCACCTTGTAGAAAGATTTAACAGAATTTTTTGTTGCCTGCATGTTTCCATAGCATTCTATCCCTCTCGATTCGTCCCAACTTTTCTTGAACTTTTCTACTAAGAAAAATTTCTGATACACATTCATTATATCCTTTTTCACTATCTCCCAACAAGATTGGAAGAAACCCATCAAAAAGCCATCTGAACCTCGTGCTTTGTGATTAACCATTCTTCTTGACATCATAAACCTCAAGCTCCTTGAAAGATTTCTCCAACCAAGATGCAGTCTGTGGTTCAATAGAGTTGAATACAAGGCCATTAGGTTTTGGCCTCCATCCCTTGTTTTGTAAATGATTGTTCATAGAAGTCCACCACATGATCCCGAATCACAGGAGCCTCCGTGCAATCCACACCATTGATATTCAGCATCTCAATGGTATTATATCTCCTATAAGAGTTATCTACCCTATAAAAGAATTTTGTACACCGATCCCCTTTCTTTAGCCATAATGCTCGACTTTGGAACCTATCCCCAAATTAAAAATAAATCAACTCAAAATTCACAGCAAATCAACTCGAAACTCACAACAAACCTCAGGAGGAGAGGTGAACGACAGAGATGAGAGGAGAACAAGAGGTGAACCGTGAACGAGAGAGCTCAAAGAGACGTTTCAGAGAGGAAAGATGATAGAGCTCGAAGAGATGATGGACGAGCCGAGGATAAGAGACCTTGGAGAGATGAGGGACAAGCCAAGCGCTGAGCAACATGAGGAGAGGAGGGAGGGCTGCGGGCCGCAAGAGTGTGGGGTGAGAGAAGAGAGAGAAGTAAGAAAGAGGATTGGGATGAAGAAGAGAGGAGGGAAGGGGAGGGGTTATTAAACCCTAGCTCTAAATGATGCCATTTAGTGTATTAAACCAAACCATTGATTCTACAAGGCAACAACATAAACTATGCCAACCATTGATTTAGACAACAACATAGACTATAATGGTGCTTTTTGCTAAGTAGTTCGCATGTTGCAATCCCTTTAAATGCCAAGGTGCTAAAAATATAGAAGTGTAACATAATGTTTGATAAGGCCATTCCACAATTGAAGAACAACATACATGGTATGATAAAAGGTTTTCAATACCCGTGATGTTGAACATAATTCTCTCCACAATATTCTAAGATCTAACTTGATGGTCCTGACATTGCTGAAGCTCCATCAGAGGTGGCACACATCATAGCTCACTTCATTACCAAAAGAAATGGTGAACCTTACAAAGGCTAAACCATCGACATTTATATTTTTCCCCGTGGGAGCTAAAAATTGCTTATTTCAGACTTCATTAATACAGTCAAAAGAAACCATGATGAGCTAGTCAAAATCATAGCCATGACCCACATTGTTTTTATGACAAGGAATCCCAGATAGCATGAAAACTACCAGACACATGTAATGTGTTCCCATCACACGGAAGCTAAATAATCAGTTTTTCACCGATGGGAAGCTGCCCCTAGTAATTGTCTGATTACCAATTAAATGGATTGAATAGGTGGTTATTGGCATTTTCCCACAATCCCTGATCATTGAAGCAATGGGCATGAACCAGGAAACCAGTTGTACAGATATAAAACAAATCATTTCTATGAGTATAACGCTTGGTGCAACTGAACAGATATTGATTGAGGATAATAAGATTAGGCTCACTTACAAAGGGAAAAGAATAATCTCTCTTTAGATGAATAAAAATCATTCCTTCCAGATGTCTTAGAGACATCCAACCAGTGCTCATATAACCTGTGGTCGAGACCATAACCAGAACTTAAATCAACATCCTGCAATAGTAACTTCAGATTATATGTAACAGCAGCAGAAAGGTGAAAAGGGGATTAAAAAAAAAAACAATTGTAATAATGCAGTGACATGATCCGAAATGGAACTTATGGCTTAAACAATCAAAATTCCAACATTCAAAATTTAGATTCTAATCCTTAATAGCTCCTATAAATCCACCACAGTTCCACTCAATGACCATAATTGCAATAAACTATGAATCATAAAGGATTTAGTATATTAGGTGGTTGAATAATGTAATGACCCAAAAAAAGCCTAAACCACATATAGACTTAATACTCTTCGTTAGAAGTGCATCTAGGTTTATACAATAAAATGACTAGTAATAGTTAAAAATCTTAGAATCATTACAAACCCAAGAACTTCTCCTTCTTGGGCAATGAAAGACTTAATCCACTACACACCTATATTCGATCCAGATCGAATATAGACTTAAAATAACAATTTTAAGGAAGTAATTTATTTTTCTTTTTTTGACGAGTAAAAGAAAAGCAAACTCTAAAGGGTGCAATGAAGTAGGCATACCTTTAAAAAACAGTCTCCAGTTCCAATCCACTTGCAATTTGACATCCCATCAGCAGGCTCCTCCCACTTATATTTCAATTTCTTTTTGGACAGATTTTCAACTTCCTCTTCTGATAACTTGCACCCCAAGTGTGAACTAAAGGAACTGCACAATAAAAGATAGAATATCCACACGAAATGACATGTATGGGTGCAACCTAATTGGAATAAAACTCAATATTGCAATATTTACCACAAAGATGACAGGCTCAGAAGCATGTATGCACAAATATCATAAAATTCTTACAGATGATCTGCTAATAAAATTTATGTTAAATCTTGAGGTTGTGTTTGGGTAGTGAGGTGATATTAGATATTCTGTGAATAATAGCGACAAAGTAGGGAAAAAAATTATGATAAAATATTTAATAGTAGTGAATAATAGTAAAAAGTAGTGAAAAGTAGGTGAGAAGTAATGATAAAATAATGAATAGTAGTGGAGTCTTCTCAGAACATTCCACTAACCGAAATGGAACCTTAAGACTCACATGGGCAATCAAAAAGAAAGCAGCATCTATCTAAGAGTCCACTATTGAGGAGCTTGATCTCCCCTGCCACCCTGCTTTAGTAGTGCTTAATTTTTCAGTTTTTCCATGTGTGAATTTATACATTGATATCTATGGCTCCTCTTTCTGAACCTAAAATAATAGGAGAAAAATGCTTGTGTTACTGGTTGTTTAGCAAGTCCACTCTAATATCCTTGGCTACTTTTTTTTATATAAGTAATAATGAATTTTATTAATCAAAGAATGGGCGAAAAGCCAATTACAAAAACTCAAGCCCTATCAAGTAGGGGCATTTGAGGCAAGGATCCTTGGCTACTTCAACCCACTGTTTCATGAAGGCAAGGCCTTAATGCATGATAACATGAGGCTACTATGTCAAGTTTATGCGGAATTATAAATAAATAAATACAGCACAATAAGAGAATAAAAAGCAGTTGCAGGATTGATGTCTCATATATGTATGCTTGTTAATTGATTGGATATCCATAGTTATAACGGAATGGTAAGAATATCAAATGACAAACCACCGCTAAATAATTAGAAGGCATCTACATAAATATATTATATACCTCATGCACACTGAACCTTCAACAGAAAGTAGATCATCGGCTTCAACATCATACTCTTGATCTGTTTCAGAGGCATCAGGGTCATCTTCAGTTTCAGCATCTTCATTTCTCTCCCCCATGTCAACTGTGTCATTCTGTTGCAGTATTCCATCTATAGCATGAGGAAATATCATGATCAGCTCCTCAGGAAACAAAGCACATCAAATTTAATAAACTGCAACAGAACTCAGCATGACACAGAATGATTGCACAAGTTTTTATAATTTTTTTTTTTTTTGATAAGTAAACAATTGTATTGATAGAAAAAGCAATGCCCAAGTACACAAGCTGTTATACAATAGACAAAACTTATCAAGTTTGTACATAGATTTTACGATACAAGAAAATCATGAAGTTGGAGACTATTGAAATCTATAGCTATGGCCCATAGAAATAAAGTATGGAAAAAGAAAGATCGAAGCTCCTCCAATGTTCGTTCCTTATCCTCAAGGGTACAATCATTGCGCTCTCGCCAGATATACCACATAATGCAACTAGGAACCATCTTCCACACTGATTTGATGGGTGGAGTGCCTTCGAGAGATGGCCAACAAGCCAATAAGTCAACCACAATTGCAGGCATTACTCAGTTCAAATTTAAACAGCTGAAAACTTCTAGCCACAGGTGTCTAGCTATCTCACAGTGTACAAGAGGTGATCCACAGACTCTCCAGAATTCTTGCACATGCAACACCAATATGTGATAATAACCCGACGCTTTCTCAAATTATCAGTGGTAAGGATTTTGACCAAGGCAGCTATCCAAGTGAAGAAAAGAGCTTTGAGAGATGTCTTGTTCTTCCAAATTTTACTCCAAGGGAAGTGGGTATTCTGTGGAAGTGTTAGGGCTTTATAGAAAGAGCGAACAGATTAAGCACCCTTACCCGTGGGTATCCACCAAAACTTATCAACACTCCTTCCATTCGGCCTCATGGAATAGAGGAGGCTAAAAAAAGTCTCAAAGTTGTCAACTTCCCAATCTTGGGCCACTCTATTGAAAGTGACATTCCACTGAACTTGGTTACCCAAATGAATCATAAGGTTTGCCACAGAAGTTTCTTGATCACAAGCCAAGTGAAAAATAGTAGGAAAGGAGTCCTTTAAAGCTACCTCCCCACACCATATGTCCCTCCAAAACTTTATCCTTGAACCCTCACCCAACACCAGTTTTGTATGGCGATTGAAAACCCCCCAACCTTGTCTAATGTGTTTTCACATCCCCACTATATGCGCCCCAGTTACCTCTCGAGTACACCATCCCCCCCATAGGCCTCCATGTTTGCAGTCAACTACCAATTTTCATAAATCTTCCGGTTCCAAATTGTACCTCTATAACCATTTACTAAGAAGGGCCTAGTTGAAGATTCTAATGTTTTTTAGACCCAAGCCACCGGAAGATAATGGCTTGCACACCTTATCCTACCTGATTAGATGGAACTTGAAAATTTGGAATCATCCCCCAACTTTTTATAATTACTCAAGAGTTTACTAAAAAAGCAAAAGACAAAGCCGAGGAACACATGAATTATACAAGATGAGATTTTTTCTTAATACAAGCAAGATGAAGACTTGGATAACTCACATATAAAGATTATGAAAAGAAATGTTTTTTCAATAATGTGCAACCTCGCCAAAGCCCCTTTTAACCCACCCTAAGAGCAAACCCAGCTACACAACCCCACCATCAAAACCGTATATCACAAAATCCAAAAATACTCATTTCAAGCTTGCCGTAGAAGAAAATGGTTTCACCTTGAAAGATGAATTTACACACCATAACCAAATAACGTTAAAAATAGAAATTATGCATAAATGTAGCATCTTCCAGGTTTTATCCTCTTCACTGGAGCTTCTATTTCAACCACCAAGTTCTCATTAATGTATTCTTTCTTTTGATAAGCAATAGAGGATGTCATTAAAAACTACAAAAAAATGTAGCCCAAGTACACAAGAAGTATACAAGAGAAATACCTAACAAGAAAAAAAAATAGACAATAAAATCATAAAAATAGCCCATTAATATCCATAGAGGCTGCCCAAAAGGACCAACATATTGAGAAGAGAGTTTTAAAACAACTCCATTGTCTACTCATGATCCTCAAAATTCAAAATTCCTATCATTCTTTTCCCTCCAAAAACAGTGCTAGATAGAAAAGCACCATTTTTTCACACGACTATAATTTGTGGCCTGTCATATAACCCTCTCCAATTGACAAATAGGTCTATTATTCTTCTGAGTATAACTCAAAAGAACAAAATAACTCATGATCCATTCTAAGTCACAAGGAGGCTTTTTAGGTCAATACCAAGAAATATCAAAGCTCGTAAACTTTTTTTAATGCAAAAAAAAAAAAAAAAACAGAATTCTATTGATACTTGGTTGAATAAACCTTATAAAGCGCCATAAAATCTTCTTACCTTCTTCACTATCTTCCTCCTCTGACACACTAAAAGATTTACACTCATCTTCTTCATCATCATCTTCTGCATCGCTTTTACCTTCTTCCTGCCTTTGTCTACGGCAAAAAAGAAATCAAATGAAATATGTTAGCTTCAAGAAATTCCTAAAGAGTTGTTGTTTAATGTTTCAATTCACGTCAAAAAAAGTTTCAAGAAGCCAAAAATGCTAATACACATGATGCAACAAGTATCTTTTACTGTTGATGCAAAAGCCAGGTTAAAATAAGTTTGTAAAAAGAAAAAGTTAATCCTTAAAGGAATAACATCATTAGCAACTCTAAGTATATGGTGTCAGTAGGAAGAATGCAATGCCCAATGGTCCATGCTTTGATGATTGAGAAAGGAAGAAGTTAGAGCTGGAACTTGATATGCTCAAATGCCTCAATGTTCTTACCTTTAGAGTTTCATGAATATGTGTTTAACTTGTATCCTTGAAAATGGGTGCTATCTTTTGTACACTACCTGGGTGTACGGGTTGCCCCTTTGCTTTCAACAATTAATTACGTATAAAAAAATGAGAGAAATATAGCTAAAATAAAACTTAGGTATTTACACCAAGCATGAAGGTGCAAGAAAGTTGGATGCACCAAACATGATATCAAACAAAACAAAAATAAATCGTGTAAAATGAGTGCAGTGATCTATCCATCTCCTCAACTAGATCGAAAATGAACTCAACTTGTGAAAGTCCATTACCTCTTCTTAATCACATCGTCAACAGATTTGCTGCATGACCGCAGTGTCATCAACAAATTATCATACATTGATGCCTCTCTATGAATTAATTCTTCCTCAGATGCAACACCACTAGAGTGCTCGTTTGATGGCTCCTCTGTAATAAAAGTTTGATCAAGTATTAAAAGTAAAACTAAGACAGATATTAAGTAAGACAGATTAAAAATTCCTTATAGGGAATTTGGGGTACATAACCTCAATAATTCAGTACTTAAAAATATAAATCAAAAGTCATCCAATTGCAGGTCTACTCACTTAAAAATGTTTTATAGTTTTTGAGAAACAAGCTTAACAAAATATGTAACATAAAGATGGCGGACCCAACTTGCCTGAGGAACTTGGAGAGGGGCTACGAGGAATCTGTTCTTTGATACGGCTTTTCTTAGTTCCATGTCTACTCACTTCACACTTCTTGAGCGCTTTGGGTCTCTTCATGCCTACATAACATAAAATGCATTACTATATCAGTAAATAAAAGTCAAAAAAATAAATAAACAGACTAGCATAGCAAAAAAATAGAAGGCATGAGTGTTTCCAAAGAAACTAAAACTAAAATCAATCAAATGAGAAGAAGCACAAAGGATTAAGCTTGCACCCAACCCGAACAGGTAGGGTTTGCCCCACACCCGAGCAAACCAATGGTACAAATAGGCCTACAACCTGACCATAATAATTCAGGTAAGGGGTTGATCCAACCTGAACCGGCTACAGGAACACATAAACCCGGTCCAACCCAAACCCAAATTGTTTGGGTCGGTGTGTGTGTGTTTTGTTGCATCACATCTACATCAGATTGGATAACTCATGCATATGCATGAACTACTGCAATGTTAATATTTGCGAATTCAAAACTGCAAGTCTTAGAAACAAAATGGAAATTCTTGAAAAAAAAATAGAAATTAAACAAAAACTAATAAACAAAAGATCATAAAAACTAATTATAATTAATTACAAATGAGTTCTCCAAATGATATTACAATGCCTCTGGAGATAGCTTTACGTCCTCATAAAACTTCAAATGAGTTCTCCAACTTGCTTCTTGACCCAGCTATGACCTTTTTCCAATCTATGACCTTGGCCAAGCAAGAGTCCAATAATTCAAGCCAGATAAGAACCCCTACATGATGGTTGTTTGATGTTGGGTTTTCTTTCAAAGCAAAGCTTGGGAAAGGAATTGCCAAATAAGGAATAGCCTACTTTTCAAAGCAAAGTTTGTTTGATGTTGGGTTGTTTGATGTTGGTTGTTTAATGGAATGTCCTTTAGTGACTTTTGCGCTACTTTCCGTAGCACGTAGCTTGTAATTATGTTCTTTCTTGTATACTTCATGTGTACTTGGCATTGCCTATTTGCGTGGATCAATAAACTTCTTACTTATCAAAAAAGGGAATTATCATTGGGAAATAATATCAAACGTTTGAGGTTCGTTTAACAAACAACAGGTTGACAGTTTTATACAAGTGATTTTATACCACCATGAGAAATGGAGTCTTGGTGTATCAATGCATGGGATTCTTAACAGTTTTCAACATAATTATGCAGCAAAGAAAAACAAATAAATAAATCTAAAAAAACATGTTTTTCCATTCCAAAAGCAAACCAGGCATCATGCGTAGTTTTAGTTGATTTAGTGACCCAGAATGTCCAAGAACTGATCAAACAACAACAGCCATTTTTTCTTAATGGTTTGAGTCTCTCAAAACATAGCCAATAACAACAGTTATCAACAAAGTCAACTTTGAAACTACCACTCTTAATCAGTTCAGTAGATCCCAAAAACACTCGTCAAACTCATGAAGAAAATTCAGGTAAATGGAAATATTTTGAAAGTGTTGAGTACAAGCTGCTACAGATGACAGAGAAAGAGTACTCATAATAATCTCTCTGATATTCAAACTTTTATGACCTTTTTTTTTTTATAAGTAACATAATAATGTGTATAAAATTAATAAGACAGATTAACCTGGAAACATACACGCCACTGCATCGGCGTTGTTTATGTTTTTCCTTTTGGTTCTATAAAAAATAGTTTTTTTTAAACTCTATTCGTGAAGTAATACATAATCAGATTTTCCTTAAAAATAAAATGTTGGATGAGATGACAATTCCTTTGTGAATGTCCCCTCGCAAACAAGCTTAACATTTTGTTATCGGTACTGAACGGTTGATCCACGAACGAGAAAATATGAGGCCCACGTATAGAACACAGATTAATAATCATCTCATCAAATTGCCACATAAAACCAGAAGGAAAACCTAGATTGAGATTTGAGACCAATTTACCCACGAATGAGAGAATGCGAGATAGAAAGACAGAGCATGAGAGAGACTAAGAAAAAGAGGAGATAAGCTGACAGAGAATGCCGATGGAGCTATGAATTGCCAGAAGGAGATGAGACCAGAGCTGGTTCTGTGGCTAGGGTTTCCGCAACGTTCAAAATTAAAGAGAAACGTTTGGGTCCGACAATCTGCATAACCCACATTTGCAGACGGCCAATCCCAAGCTAACACGTCTCTACCCCCTAAGCAGCTGCTACACACTCACGCAGGAGATCAAGGGCTTTAAGCCTTGTTTGGATTTAAAACTTTTCTCAACTCATCTCAACTCATATTCATTTCATCGTTACACTTTTTCAATTTCTCATACAAAACACAAATTCTTATACACCTTTTTCAAATCCCAATACACTTTTCTCAAATCTCAATTCAACTTTTTCAAATTCTAAAATAATAATAATATTAAAAAATAAATTAAATTCATCTCATCTCCGAATCCAAACGAGACCTTAAAGAACCGACATTTGCTGCAAGACCCACCCGTGAGAAACACGAACCAGGGAATCAAAAAGTCCCCCAATCTACAAATCCCAACAATACGGTCCTATAAATCAGTTGCTATAATGAAAATGAATCAGAGAGTGTAGGAGAGATTTATCAAGCGATTTGATAAATGTTTCCAACACGGTTGAATGCAACAATCACTACTTAACACCAATGAACAATTGAAAAGAAAAAAGAATTACGATGTGCAGGTGCTCCATGACCTTTAAATTTCATTGAGAAAATCTTCGAACTTCTAGTTTAGGAACTAGATTTTGTTGTCTAGAAATTAACAAAAAAATGGGCCAAAAATCCTCCAAAACCTTCCACCAAATCTAAGAAAAAAACCTCACCCCGATCGCAAATCTGGATTCGTCGGCTTGGAGGGCTTCGTCGGCGTCGAGGAAGCGGTTCTTCGGCAGCAACCTCTGGTCAGTCGGACCCAAGCTTTGGGATCTCTATTGGACCGAAACTGAGAAGCGAAATCACGCAGCTGCTGGGAATACGCGATTTTATCTCTTGATTGGCTGTCTGCAGGTGCACGAAAACAGAAGGAGAACAGCTACGGGTCAAGAGACGCACCCAAGTGTTTCTCCTACAACTGCGGGTTTAAACATCCAATTCTTCTACCCAGTGGAAGGTTTACTGTTATAGACTTGTACCATGACTCGGAGGCTGGAGAAGAAGAGGAATAGAGGGTTTAGGGTTTAAGCAACAAAACGCACCGTTTGGTTCATTTTTTTTTTTTACAAGGGCGGGCCTGGGTTTTATTGGGCTTGACTGGGCTTCCTTCGGCTTCAAAAATCTTGGGTTATGACATTAATCAAAGAATACAACTCTTATCGTAAATAATTGAGGGCATAATCACATCCGGCAATGCTAGGCTGCCGCTCAGCACTTACTGTTGGGTATGCCGTCTAGTATAAAATAATTTTATTTGTTTATTTATTTCATATTTTTTTAATATATATTTAGATATTTTTTTTAAAAAAAAATCAATATCATTTTCTTAATCTTTAAATAAAAAAATTAATAATAAAAAAAATTAATTTACAAAGAAATTAAATGAACGATCAAATAGAGGCAGTAGAGTAGAATTTTCCAACCACATAGGTCTCACTTCAATCTAAACTAATTCAATATCTAAACAAACAGCATATCAGTGTACCATTCAAAACATGGTTTGGTTTATTTTTAAAATTAAATTCTATTATTCATAACTCATTTTATATTTTTAACTTATCTTAATTATTTATTTTAAATTTTAATTTATTTTAAATATTTATTTTATTATTATTTATAACAACGAATTTTATAGTCAATTATATGTAGTTGAAGCATAATCCACTAATGTAGTATTACGTCACGCCAGTCAATAAATTAAAAAAAAAATTGAATTTTTGTTTGATGAAAGTGGGAGTTTGGAGAATGAGTAAAGATTTCGCCGAACCCGCATGTTTCGGGAGAAAGTGTCTGCGATTTCGAGTCTCGACACTGGCGTCGTCATCCCAAACGCCGACGTTCTTCAGTCCAAACTCCGACGAACTCCCACCCCAATTCCAGCCATCTTCATGGTGGAACGATCGAAGACATCTTCTTGGAAATGCATTGAGTTTCTTCGGCATTTTCCCGATCGCAAACTCCGGCATTCTTCAACCTAAACTTCGACATGCTCCCACCCAAACTCAGGCCATCTTTGTAGTTCCACGAGATCAACTGGTTTGTTGAATACGGCATTCTCTTTCCCAATGGAACCCTAGAAATCGACTGATTTCTTCCTGGGTTTGGGTGTCTTCGAGTTGTTTTTCGTTCAACTACTTTGAATCCAAGTGGCTGGTGATTCTGAGTTATTCAAAACCCACCAAAGTTTTTGGCTTTCAATTCAAGTGTTTGGGTGAGTTTTCTCTCTATTTTTGGCTTTGTTTGGTGCTTTCTCTTCTGAATCCAAGTGCTCTTTCTAGCTCTAGTAAATTTCTAGTGCTTTCTCTTTTGTTTTCATTTTTCTCCTAATCGTTTGAATAAAAGATGACTTTACTTTATGTTTTGAGTTGCTCTTTGACTCTGTTTCTCTGGTTGTTCCGGCAACCACTTTTTCTTTTCTCTTGTTGTTGAGTTAAACGGGCACAATTTTTGTTAAAATTTTCTGTTAGGTCGCAAGCATATATGAAATTTTTGTTTGAATGATTGGTTTGCTTTGTGTTTTGGAGTGGCTATTTGCTTCAGCTTCTTTGATTGCAAGATGCACCAATTATCCATATGGTTTGGCTTCTGTGTGTTTTGAGTATCAATGCAGACCAATTGAACTTCAAATGGCTTCAGCTTCTTTTTCTTTTCTCTTGTTGTTGAGTTAAATGGGCTCAATTTCAGTAAAAATTTTCTGCATTGTAACTGCTAGTTTTTCATTGCAAGTTCACTACATGTACTTTTCATTAAGAATATCAGTTGGAAAATCAATTTCCATACGACGGATGTATCTTTCATATGGTCATACTTATCCAAAAGAAGTTTTTGTTCAAGTCATGTGTGTTCTTGGATCAATGGCAATTTATGTACTGAAAGGGCTGTTCTGAAACCCAGCTATTGAAGATTGTGTTAAATTGGATCTTGATTTTCTTACTCCAATAGTAATATATCTTATATGATACTATTATGTATACTTCTTCTATGAATGGTTAGTTTTGCAATTTTTTATAATCATGCTTCACTGGTGCTTTTAAGACCGTGTCTAGTTGGTGTTTGAACTTCAGAATTTTACAACTCAGCTTAATTTTGTAATGCAAAATTCTGCAACAAATTAATAACCCTGTTCTTCTGGTCAGAAATTATCATTTGGATTTGCACAATGAGTTTGATTTGTAAAGTCTTATTTAAAATTCAAATATAATTTCTCTACTGGGTTGCTGCATTCATACTAGATTTATTGTCTATACATATTACAAAATGGATTTTTTGCAAGACTAGATTTATGGTAAATTGGTTGCTGCATTCATTGGACTAGATTTTTTGCGACACTGGATTTTGGAGTAGCCCAAGTATCATGCCCCAAGTATCCCATCAATATTATTTCATTTTCAGCTTTCTTGTATTGCCTTCCCCATCTAAGTTTGGAGTTTAGTGGACCCCAATTTGGCTAACCAGTAATTGAGAATCAAGGAAGTGTACAGTCTCATGTTTAATCATATCAGGCTGAAATATTGACTCGGTTTTACTTCGGATGATGTTATTTAACGTTTTAACTCTTACTTAATGTTCTACTATGGTTACAGATGCAACTTGACCTGGATGGGACACAACTAGAGGGTGCAGATTGGACACAGCTGGAGCACTTATTGTAGTTCTAGACTTGGTGTTATAATCTTGTTGTTGAAGTACCTGATAAGCTTTGTTGTACTACTTGAATTTTATTAGTAAAGTGGTCTGGATTTGGTGTTGGGGACTTTGTTACTGGATTGATTACTGATGGTGTTGTTTAATCATTGAAGTTCTAGATTTGATGTTATTAGTTATTTTTGTTGTTATTTTCGTTAAAAATTGGTCTATTTTTTTGGTTATTGAAGCTCCAGATTTGTTATTGATGTTTGAAAGGTTGTGGTGACAAATATTTTGGTTATTGAAGTTACAGTGTTTGTGTTATTAGTGACTTTTGCACTAATGGATTTGGTCCTACTCTCTCAATTATTTCCAGAGTTGATCTGTTCGATTACAATATGTTTTCGTTAGTGCTATATGTTAAGATGCTTTTTCAAAAGACTGATCTAATGATACGCGTCTCCCCCATGTATGTCCCCTTGTGTTTTTAGTTGTAGTTCATAGATAAGGTACAATGTAATAAGAAATATACAATATTTGCTTAAATAATGTCGAACAATTTCAATTGTTTAGATTAAAGCAAAATATAAAAGGAAGAATGGAGCCACAAATATCATGATACAAAAATGGATGATGAGAAGATCACAATTGAGGTTGAATTTCTTATCTAGTGAAGTATGTTGGCAGACTTGCGAGCATCCCGCCTAAATTGGTTGCGTGGGGCTGAAGCTCCAGATTAATTCATGAATGCAGTGTACATAGAGTTTTAAGAAAGCAAATATTCTTTCATCGGAACTATAGCCAGATTGACCAAGATATGGTTTATCCTTATCTCTGAACCCTTCATCTGACATCTATATATGAGATTGAAACCAACACCAAACACTAACACAAAAATAAAACACCAAAACCCATCAACAAAAGGTATTGACATAGTGTACAAACACAATAGTTACTACACAATTTCCAAAACAAATTACATGGTCCAAAAGTCCATTAGACTCCCAAGAGCATACTTACATAACCTAACTGTTACTTTAGCTAATCTAACCCATCCATTACATAACATGTCAATTTTAGAAGCTCGACTTGATAAATGTGGAGGACCAACTGATCACATTTCTCAATCTCATCATTCCCTCTTCTTTTGTGAAGCATCATTTCCCTCTTCTTGATCTCATTAATTCTTTTGTGGACCAAGCAATCAAACGACCATAAGTAATAACTTGAAACAAAGCATAACACTAAAAGCCAAAAGACAAATTTTGAAAGAAATGAACAAATACATATGTTAGTAGAAGAATAATTCTGGCAAATCTAACAATGATATCAAAACTGATATGGTCTAGGAACTAAATCAAATGAAGCAGAAAATATAGCACTAAAAAAATCCACCAACAGGAAGAGTCATGCCAAGGGAAAACGCCAGTCTAGATTTTTCCTTCACTTGCAATTTTCTTTTCAAAAACTTTCTTTTTATGAAAAGGATCACCTCCTTTATTTTTGAAAAAGATAAGGAGTCAAACATAAATCCTGAGACCTTCTCTAATACCAACTGTTAGGGGTGTTCATCCGGGTTCCGGATTCCTAAATCCGGAATCCGGATTCGAAATTTTCTTAAATATTTAAAAAAAAATTCAAAAATGTTAAGAAATAAATAAAATTTTAAACTGGGCCGGGTTGTACCCGGCCCGGATGAACACCCCTACCAACTGTAAGGACCCGACCTTTACGTGGCATTTTTTTTTTCAAAACAATTTTAGAAAACAAGATTGGTTTCGTTCATTTTAAAACCTCTCAGTTAATTCCCAATGTGTCAAACTTCACATTTTAAAATAAAATATATTTTTATAATAAAAGAAGTTTACAGTGAAAAAACATAAGATTTAAAACTAAAAGATCCTTCTCACATGTCTAAACTGTTGCGCTTTTTTTTTGGACTGTCTGCTTCCTGCTGCCTACTCCTTCATGGGGGAGAAAATAAGCAGAAATAAAACTAAAATGAGTCGAATACTCAGTAAACATTATTTCATACCGTTTTTAATATATAACAAATAGATTTTTCAATGATGCAATCAACACACAATTATACGTACATAATTACAAGACAATACATGCATTATTTTTCATAACTATAATCCTATTATGTCATTTTATTCCTATGTGCCTGGTTACGTTACATTCATTACATAGAGGATCCAAAGATCTATCCTTTATCCTTAACGATTACATAAGCCATTAACACACGAGGATCAACAACAAACAAGCATCTAACTACCAAGCAAGCACGACAATAGACACAACTACCAAACAGCTATCAAACAAGCAAGTCATAAATCAGCAAACCAGAACAACCAACAATTACAAGTTATCAAAATAACTAACAAGCAATGACTCATCCTACACATACATATCATGCATGCAATACACATCATACATGATCATGACATTCATTCATGTTCATTCACTTCTTTTAAACTGTTCCACACTATTACTCCCGTGTGCTAGGGTTGGCAGATCTTCCTTTGGATCCTAGGTCTTCCTTTGGACTCTTGGGTCTTCCTTTGGACCCCTTTTGCATTCCCATACATCATAGAATAACATCAATTCATACATCATGGCATTCATTCACTCATGCTTCCCTTATCTTTTTCCTAATTTCCTTAGACTTCCTCTCATGTCTTTTTTTTTTACCTTATTTTCTTTAGACTTTCCTATTTCCTATTTCCTACGCTTTCTAGTTTTATTTTATATTTGTTAGAGCATACAAACAATAATTACTACGTATAGGCATCCAATCATAAGCATATACTTACGTATTTGTAATTCGATAAAAAGGGCTACCAAAAATGGTCATTACGTACGTATACTAGCATTTTCACTCCTATTATCTTTCTTTACTAGTCCGGTAAACACTAATGTGTATGAACATAATACCTACCTAGTCTTCATGTTATTTTCATATCATGCAGTCCAGTCACAAATGCATCATATGACAATTAACCTACAGCATGCACACAATAACATCAATATATATATCTAGTACACAAGCAACTAATTAGGAAAAACCTATATTTCACTAGGACACTATTCTGCTATCCCCATGACTTAAGGTCTTTACTATGCTAAGACCAGATTCACTGCAGACACTGAGACACTTTCCGATATCTCCATGTTCTTGAAGTCCTAACTCACTATACTATGACCATCGGGGACTCACTGCGGATACTAGAACACCTCTCAATATTTCCATGTCCTCGAAATCCTGTTCGGTACCCACGCTACCAGATGCACATGTATCCTACCTCCATGTCACTTAAGATCAACATAGAGTATGTCAATCACTTGCTGGTACCAAAAAAATCATATATCGATAGTAGCCTTCTCTATACCGGTTGGCAGGACTAATCTCACTTTTCAGCCATCTACGAGTTCATCTTGACACTTGATACAATATGATTCATCTTCAATGTACTCCTGTTGTGTCACGCAGTTCGAGACTACTATCGAGTTATCTCATCATCCACCACTTCACATGGCAATGTGCCATGTGACGCCTACGTTGACTCCCAGCTTGACACAACTACGACTCCTTACGATCCCTGATTACTCTCCTAATACGTCACTGATACGCGATTTCGTTGCTTCGCACATATTTCGAGATATAACACAGTTACACAATAACAGCCATTACTAGGACTACTAGTCATATCACTACTCTAGGATACTGCTCCACGGTTCTCGACACTTCACGCGCCTTACTCTTCCCAGACGTGCAACTACACATCTTTGTAACACGTCTTATGATGCGTCACGACTACGGCATAAGGAGTACCCACCACATTTCTGTTGCGCACACCATTCTGCACATACACCCCACGTCAAGTATACTCTATGTATACTCTTTCCATAATCCTCTATGCCACAACCCATACGATACACGTTACACGGTGCATCGCTTTACCCCATAGAATACACTATGCGTATACTTCCTTCAAACATACTACCCCACATCAACATATCCATACATGGACCACCCCCATACTATACACCACAACCCTACTTCACAACACAGTTCCCAACTCCAAACAATCACGCCATACCTCTGTCCTCCAATCCATCCGACCTTCAAACTCCTCGAACTCAGTCCGGTACAACCAACTAACAACACAGTCTACAAACAAGTAAATAATCATAAATACTAGTAGGATAAACCCGTACATTACTCGTTTCCCAGCACAGTTAGTGGCGTCGAAAGCCACTAACTCGAACGTTAACTACTTCGTTAAGGTCAATGTTGTGACCTCGGAACGGGAATGTCTTGATGTTCGGATCTAGGATTTTAACTACTAAAGTTAGGTCAGTTAAAAGTGGTCATCATGGTGGGGAGTTCGTTGGTGATGAAAGAGGGGTCGTACGTTATGACTAATGTCACGTACTATGACATCAATTACGTAAAATAATGGTTTGGTAGTGCTCAGTTTGACACGAAAAGCTAGAAAAGTACTCATTGGATGGAGGAAAATCTCATGGTGGTAGTGGTGAGGCGGTGCAACCACCGAAAGGTGGCGGTTCTAGCTCAAAATGGTGGAAACCCATTTTCGGATTTAGGCTTGCTGGCAGGAGGTAGAGGCTTGGTTGGGAGAATTGAGCTAGGGGTGGGGTCGCCTGAGGTGGGGGAGTCTTTTGGTGGTGGAGGAGAGACCCACGGTAGCCAGACAACGACACGGTGAATATAGGCCCATTTGGAGACCCATTTCGAGTGGAGGAGGAACCACGGAGATGGGGTGTCTACTGGCGGTGGGTTTTGTACCCTTTAGGATGAAGAGTCTAGTGGTGGTGTTGGGGAGCCAAGGCGGCTAGTGGTGATGCCGAAAACTTGTTAACAAGAGAACTTGTTAAGGTTTGAGGCTCAAGTGCCAACTAGGGGTGGCCATGAGGTGCATCGCCGGTGGGGTTGGACTCGCCAACAACCACCACTTCAGCGATGACTAGCGGTGAGGCTGGCTGAGCGGCAATGGCGCCGCCATGAGCTGGAAGCCGAATGAGCATAAGGGAGGCCTGCGCGCGGGAGAGAGAGGAGAGAGGAGAGAAAAAGGAAAAGGAAGAAAGTGAGGGTCTTAGGTTTTCTCAAGCTATTTATAGGTCCGACACATTAGGATCCTTAAACTGACAAATGATGTGCTTAAACAATATTCTGAAAATACGTAAAATTAATTTAACTTAAAATTCTCAGAATAATTAAATAAAATATTATTTTAACTTTCTTTAGTTCACTACATAATATTCCTCATCATTAATTATAATGATGAAACTTACTAATTTTTTAAAATGAATAAAGTCATATATTTAAATAAGAGATTTAAAACATAATTAAAATCTTACAATATTTTAAATAACTAAAATCAGGATAATAAAACGATCTTGTACAATTATAATATTTTGTAGCGCTCCAAAATATTATAATTGCATATTTTATAAATCTAGTTTTAGTCCAATCACACTAGAAATATCTCATATAATATTTTTAAGACATTTAAAATATTCGATAGCATTAAAACACTGGACGCATTTTAAAATCAACATTATCTTTTTTAAAAATACGCCATTGGGGTGGGCACGTGCTTCGAGACTTGTCTCAAACGAATGAAAGATGAACGAGCTGTCACATCATCTCATTGAGATTTGCTAAACATTAGGAAAAAGAGGGAGTAGGTGTTACAGAACCATTTCAGAATAGTTAAATTTCTCTTCGAATGTTGAAGATGATTTGAAGATGGAGATGAACCATTTTAGGATTGGGTAAAGGTAGGGTTTCTTAAAGCCAACGGGTTTGGGATTTAGAGGGAAGGAGATGGGTTAGGGTTTCTGTTCGAAAGGTGAATGTAGGTTTGAAGAAGTCGACGGGAAATTGGTTCTCTTCGAAATTTGAAGTCGGCAATGGGAACTCCTTTTGATTTGTAGCGTTCATGTTCGGGTGCAATTTTGTCACCTTCCTCTAACTGTAACAATGTCAAAGTTGGGGTTTGTAATAGTCGGAGTCAAAGTTGAAGAACGCCGGAATTTGGGATGATGACATCGAAGACGAAATCACAGAGTTTCTCTCTCCTTCTCATGCAGGTTTGATGAAAATGAGAACTATCTCCTCTAAACTCCCGCCTTCAAACCCTAGAAGAAGTCGACAAAGATTTTTCAATTTTTTTTTTGAATTTATCAACTGACGTGACATCACGCCACATCAATCGACTATGGTTCGACTATACTTAAGTTGACTTTGTCTAGCATTTTTCTATTGCATAACACTCAGCCATAAAAGCTGAACAGACATTAGCTCGAGAAGCTACCAACACCACTTGAAACTCACCCGCGTTATCTCTAATAATAATATCAATTCCTAGAGTCTATTTATCCTTATTAAATCTAGCATCGACATTTAGTTTTATCCACCCAAGAGTGGGTACTTTCCATACTTCATCTGCAGGATTTGCAATTCTTCTCTTCCCATTTTGAGCAACAATCTTTCTAGTTGGAAATCCAGCACTAGAACTCCCAATAGTTGTAGCAGCAATAGGCCTTAATCGTGAAGCTTCCCTTTCATTATTATCTGAGCTTAAACCATGACGAACATCAATCCTTCTCTTTAGAACAACAACAAATCCCATCCCATCTTGAGTAGGCCATTAATTCATGTTGCCTGCTCCCCCAATCTAGTACTATGTTCTAGCAGTATCCTTCTAATTTATATTTATCTCTGGAATAGCAGTATGATTTTCATGTCTAGCAGCTTCAAATAATGTATGATCTTCCACCCCGTTCTTCATTGTTGCCAATTTAAAATCCTCAATGTTTGTTACAGCTCCACTAAGCACCATCGTGGGACTTACAAACACATCTTGAAAACTAAATTGATTCCTTCTCATCCATGGTCTATAATAGATTTCACAAATTAGATTAACAACTTCTCCGTCTAATCTGTCCAGGAAAGCAACTCATAAACTTGCAAAGTCACCATATATACCACTCCATTTTTTTTACAGGACTCATTCCATCTCCCCAAGCATCAACTGCTTCAAAGCATTCCCATAGAACATGTAAAGTAGTCTCCTCTTCTCTATTACAGATTAGACATTGAACAGACTCAAGAATCTATTTTTTCCTTAGTTTAACTTTAGTAGGTAATAAATCATTCAAAACCTTCCACATAAATTGTTTTACCTTTCCTGGAATCCCAAGTTTCCATATCTTGTGCCATTGAATCTGATTTTGATGTATCCCATAAGACTCCCAATATTTTTGTTTTTTTTTGTTGCCAAATCCGCATAATAAGCACTCTCTACAATAAAAAAAACCTTTGCTAGATATTCCCCAAATATGTTTATCAGCTGCCATCCTCATACTAATAGGTATTCAACAAATAATACTTTGCTCCTCTTAATTAAACACTGCTTGGATCAATTCCTTCTTCCATACTATTCTTTCAGCATCTATTAAGTCAGAAATGGAGGCGTCAATATCAACTATATTTGGAACTGACTGAACTTGAAAAGTAGAGAAACTTGGTAGCCATTTATCTTTCCACACCTTGATACTTCTTCCATTGCCAACTCTCCATACCAAACCTTTCTTAACTAGGTCCAAAAGTAAACATAAGCCTCACCATATCTGAGAGGGGCTGCTCCTAATTTTGCGTTCATCATTTGGCCTGTTTTGAAATATTTTGCTTTATAAATCTTAGCCACTAATGAAGAAGGTTCCTGCACAATCATCCATGCCTGTTTAGCAAGTAATGCTCTATTGAAACAAAGAAGATCATGAAAGCCTAACCCTCCATTGGTTTTAGACTCACCAAGTCTATACCAACCTCTCCAAATTATTCATCTTCCCTCCTTCTTATGACTCCACCAAAATTCAGCTAACATAGTCACAATTTTCTTCAACAACAATCCAGGAAGTCTAAAAACACTCATTGTATAGGCTGAGATTGCTTGAAGTATGCTTTTTATCAATATTTCTTTACCAGCAACAGAGAGAAAAAAAGGTTTTTTAGCTATTAATATGCCTCCATATTTTTTCTTTTGAACTTCTGAAAGCTTTATATTTTGATCTACCCACAACAATAGGAAGACCCAAATATTTGCTATATAATTGTCACAAGAAACCCCTTGAGCTTGTTGAAGAATATACTCATTTGCAACACTCCCTGTGTTAGAGTTGAAAAGAAAGATGTTTTTTGTTTATTAATGGTTTCACCTAATGCCTCCTCATATAATTGTAAAAGGGACATAAAATTAAACCATTTTTCAACTCTTGCCCTACAAAACACCACACAATTGTCAGTAAATAATAGATGGCTGATCTTGTACTTCCTCTCGTCACTACAACTCCTTTAAGAAGACCTTTCATTTCAACTTTATGCAGTAAACTAGATAACCCCTCAGCACATATGAGAAATAGATGTTAAGATAGAGGATTTTTCTATTGCAGTCCTCTAGATGGATAAATGGTATTTCCAAGAATCCCATTAACCAAAATAGAATAGCTAACAGATTTAACACAAGCCATCATCAAATTGACCCATCTCTCACTAAACTCCAATTTCAGTAACATCCCCTTCAAAAAAACTGACTACACCCTATCATAAGCTTTCAACATGTCAAGCTTTATAGCCATACTATCCAACCTCCCTTTATGTCTAAATTCCATAGTATGAAGCACTTCATAAACAACCATTATATTGTCAGTAATCAATCTTTCTAGGATAAAAGTATTCTAATTCTAGAATTTTTTTTTTAACACAACCTAAGCCTTTACTAAAACTTTAGAAATCAACTTATATATGATGTTACATAAGCTAATAAGTCTAAAATGACGCATATAGGAAGGATTGTTAACCTTAGGCACAAGTGCTATAAAAATGTGGTTTAAATCTGAAGGTAATAATCCAGTAGAGAAAAATTCCAAAATTGCACTACTGACCTCATTTCCATCTTGATTCCAATGGTCTTTGAAAAAATCAATACTAAATCCATCATCAGGTCTAGGGGTGTAAAAAGATCGAACCGGACCGGCAGACCGGACCGGTTGTCCCGGACCGGGACCGGACCGGACCGGTTGGAGTCCGGTCCGGTCCAAAAAATATATGGACCGGAAAATTCCGGTCTAGTCCCGGTCCAGGGAGTTCATCCCCCTGGACAGGATCGGACCGGACCGAATCCATAGTGTTTTTTTTTTAAATTTTGATTTTTAAATATATGTATATATAAATAATAATATATAAATTTTAATATTAATATTAATATATATTAACATATTAATATACAATATATACTCTTATAATATTAACATATTATGATTTATAGTAGACTAGTAGTTGACTAGTTATAGTATAAAAATATAAATTATAGTATATTTAGATAAAGTATCAGTAATAACTTATAAGTAATAAGTATATTATTATTATTTAATATATTATTACTAATTTATTACTATTTACTAACATATAAATATATAATATATTAATATAAATTGTCATAGTGTTATTACTAATTAGTTATAATTTATTAACATATACTAATGTAATAGTATTATTAGACTATTAGATTATTAGACTATTAGTTATAGTGTACTAACATACTTAATATTTAATATTAACTAACATATTAATATATAATATATACTCTTATAATATTAACATATAAATAATAAGTGTATTATTATTATTTAATATATTATTACTAATTTATCACTATTTACTAATATATAAATATATAATATACTAATGTAAATTGTAATAATGTTATTACTTATTAGTTATAGTTTATTAACATATACTAATGTAAATTGTATTATTAGACTATTAGTTATAGTTTACTAACATACTTAATATTTAATATTAACTAACATATTAATATATAATATATACTCTTATAATATTAACATATAAATAATAAGTGTATTATTATTATTTAATATATTATTACTAATTTATCACTATTTACTAACATATAAATATATAATATACTAATGTAAATTGTAATAATGTTATTACTTATTAGTTATAGTTTATTAACATATACTAATGTAATAGTGTTATTAGACTATTAGACTATTAGTTATAATTTACTAACATACTTAATATATAATATATACTAACATATTAATATATAATATATACTTTTATAATATTAACATATTATAATTTATAGTAGTTAAATTTGGGCCAAAAAAATATTTGAGAATTGTAGAATTTTAGATTAAATTTAGCCCATTAAATCATATGGGGCACCCCTGGACCGGACCGGACCGCCCCTGGACCGAATTGGACCGGATCGGTATGGACCGAACTCCTGTTCGGTCCGGTCCAGAGTGAGAGAATTCTTGGACCGAATGGAATCGGTCCACAAATTTCCCGGACCGGACCGGACCATTTACACCCCTAATTAGGTCCGAGGGATTTGTATGCTGAGGTTTGGCCAATTGCTTCTTCTACATCTTCTCGGGTAAATGGTTTCTCTAACTGTTCCTACATCTCACTTGAAATTCTGCTTTCAACTCCTTCTAGGCACTTGGAAATAGAACTTGGGGATGGATAGGAGGACGTGTAGACCCTAGAAAAATGTTGCCAGAATCCTCTTGCAATGTCTTCATGCTCAGTCAATAACTCATCTTCATCTGTCAACACCTTGAAAATTCTTTTTCCTTCTTTGATTAACACATGCATGATAAAACGTGTTTCTATTATCATTTGCTAACCATTGAAGTTTTCCCTTTGTTTCCACTTTGTATCCTCTTGATCCAATAAAAAATTCAAATATGTTTCTAGTCACTTAATCTCACCTACTATTTTAACGGATTCGACTTTTTGCAAAATACTCAGCTTTTTTGAAGAGTGAATAAGAAGAAAATTTTGTGAATGATTTATAAATTAGAATTTTATATGATTTTGATAAATAGGAGAGAAAATTGAAGAAAAAATATTATAAAATTAAAATGTTTTTTAATTATTTTTTAAAATATTTTTATTTATGTATTTAAAATAATTGAATTATCTTTTATTTTTTACTTGAAAGTTCAAAAGAATTGTAATGATTAAGAGCTAGAAGTCCCCAAATGCGATTAAACTAGATGAAAAAATGATTAGTTTGAAAATATTTATATTTAAATGATATTTAAAGATAAAATAAAATAAGATGAAAATTTACCTTTGTTGTAAATACAAAAGATGGTAGCCAACCTCATGTGGCCTGATGGCATAGCACACATCTCTAAAAATAGAAATACCCCATCTCCAATGTATAAAAAAATACATTAAAATTTATTTTTATTATAATATAACATCACTTATCACTATATTAATTTATAAATTTTTTTATTGTATCTCTTTGCAGCCGAATTACTAAAAATTTTGATATAAATATTTTCAAATAAAAAAATAACGTGAAAAGAGGGTCGGTTGGCATTTTACTTGGAAGACTTTCAAATCTATATATATGCATTGAACAAAATCTGAAGGAAGAGATGATTGAGTAGAGAGAGACTCGGAGCATTCCCATCACATTTTTTATAAAATTCTTTAAAAGTTAATTAATAAATATATTTTTTTCTTAAAATCAAAACTCTTACTCATCTTTCAAAAATTTCCTACACTTTATTTCTTATCATTTTTTTATATTCTATTAATATAATATTTATCTATTATTTCTTTATTACTTTTTTCTGTCACTTTCATTTACAAACTTAACTACTCAATATTTTTCTTATATTTTGAACTATTACTCTAGCGAATATTTTAAATA
This sequence comes from Platycarya strobilacea, assembly GCA_036898215.1. Classification (NCBI taxonomy): domain Eukaryota; kingdom Viridiplantae; phylum Streptophyta; class Magnoliopsida; order Fagales; family Juglandaceae; genus Platycarya; species Platycarya strobilacea. Next base: position 30,396,291 of record CM072550.1, read on the forward strand.
CATTTTATTTGTAGATATGATAATATTATTTTTTGTAATTATTTAAATTGTTTTTAAAGTTAGTATTTAAAATGATAATAAATATGAGCATGAGAAAAAATATAGATGATTGGAAAAAAAATTTAGTTTATTTATTAGGTTAAAATATTGATAAAAAATAATTTAAGTGATGAATAGTGATTCTCTATATTTAGAAAACTACTATTCATTCTGTAAATTTTTCTTTTTTCTAAAACAGAGATCTTGGTGGAGGGAGGTTTAGAGTGAAAATCTAAAATTTCTTCCTAAAATAGAGGGATATAACAACTATACGACACTGATGCAAATGCTCTGAGAGAGAAATTTGTGATCACAGAACAATGAGATTTCAGCAATTGTGAATTTTTGAAATGATGATTATGAAGGTTAAAGATTTAACCAAATTAACATTTAATAGTCATAAGTTTTTGAATCAATAGTTGGGTGTTTGGCAAATAACATTAAATCAAGACCACATCACATGCAAGTTCAAGTCTCAAAAGAGACAACCTATAGACTAAATTAAAATGTCTTGATATTTTATGTATGGACATGGTATTAAGACCCAACCATTTAAGTCGTAGGATTGACCTTTCATCTAATCTAACTTCTTTTTAAATATAATTTAAATACAAAATTTTAAATTAATTATTAAAAAATTTTCAAATTAATAATTACAAATTTTTTCAAATTTCTAAACCAAATTATTAAAAAAATAGAGTTATTCAGATTGGATTATTTTCTCATCTTAAAAAAAAAAAAAGAGACTTTCTTTGTTTCCCATCAAAAAAGTCAGTGACCGAAGATGGAACCAAAATGGAGGCACAATCTGGGCCTTTTGCCTTGCGATTGCTTTGCTTTTGGTCTACGGACCACGGGGGGAGGCATGTTTCGTGCTTTGCATTTCCCGTCTTTCCCTTTTAACATTATTAAGCCTTCACAGCATCTCTCACTCTCTCTCTCGATCTCGTACACATACTATTAATAATACCCCACCCACCAATCTTATTCTCACGCGTACAAAAAGTTATTCAAAACTCATTTTCCTTCCCATCTACTAGCATCTCCCATCTTTTCCCACACCCCTTTTCGCCCATTTGATTGCTTGTCTTTTTCTTTTCTTTACCATTTACAATAATCTCGGCAATCATGGCGGCCATTATCGCACTGCTTGTTACAACTTTTGCTATATTCTTCAACGCTGCTGCCGCAGATCCTGACTTGCTTCAAGATGTTTGTGTTGCCGATCTCACTTCTGGTATCCCTATCCTAATACTTTTAACTTATCTTCCCCGTTCAAGTACTTTTCTTTTATACTGGTCTTCTTGCGCTTTAATCGATATACAGTAGATCAAGATAACTATTCCTGTTTTATTTTGCTCTTTTTTTATTAGTTCAATTACATTCAAAGCTAATTATAGCGAACTTAGAAACTTTGATTTGTCAATCATATAAGTTCTTATGTCATCCGTGTGGGCCAAATATGCATATTCTTGGCATCTATGATTTCTGAGTAAAACATTATTAGTTTTAGAAAAAATTTGAATTCATGAATATGAGTTATGGTCATGATGATGAACAGGTCTGAAAGTCAATGGGTTCACTTGCAAAGACGTGGCAAACATATCTGCCGCAGACTTCTTCTTTGAGGGCTTGGCCAAGCCAGGCCTCACCAACAACACTGTTGGTTCTCTGGTCACTGCAGCCAATGTTCAAAAAATTCCAGGCCTTAACACCCTCGGCGTCTCGCTCTCCCGCATCGATTATGCCCCTGGCGGCCTTAACCCGCCGCACACCCACCCACGCGCCACTGAGATAGTGTTTGTGCTCGATGGTGAATTGGACGTGGGGTTCATAACCACAGCAAATGTGCTCATATCTAAGTCCATCAAGAAGGGTGACATATTTGTGTTCCCTAAGGGATTGGTACATTTTCAAAAGAATAATGGTAAGAAGCCTGCATCTGTGATCGCTGCCTTTAACAGCCAGCTGCCCGGCACACAGTCTATTGCCGCCACCTTGTTTGCCGCCACACCGGCGGTGCCCGACAATGTCTTGACTAAGGCATTCCAAGTTGGTACTAAGGAGGTTGAGAAAATCAAGTCTAAGTTTGCTCCAAAGAAGTAGAGGATTATTGAACCATATGTACAATATCATACGTGTGCTGACTGCTGGGGCTATTTTGTTGTTGTAACCTCATAACAAGTGTTGGGATTTCTTCTTCTCTTTCTTAATGTAATGTGGGTGATCTTTTAAATGTCTTTGATTTTGGAATTAATATTCATTTTAATCTCTGGGTTACTTTTCATTTTGCATATAACTAATCACTCATATTATGGTTCAATCAATTGGATTGATGGATCCATCAGTTGATCCTCTGCTTCTACGCATTTGTTGCATTTTTGTTTGTTCATTTCGGTAGGTGTTCTTTTATTTCACTCGGCCAACTGGGGCATATACTACAACAAGCGCCGCTTGATTTCCAAGAGCCATCTGATGCTATTTAGGATCTTTCTAGTTCTTGTTTGAATTTTTAAGTTTTAAAGAAGAGAGAAACAGATAATATTTGTTATTATTTGTAAATATTTCCAACCATGTTAAGTAATAAGTGTGAGTAATGCTGCACATGCTTATTGAGAAAAAAATATTTGCAGCTTTGACAAAATAAGTAAATACGAGATTTCTATTGACAAAATAAGTAATCTATTTAACAAAATAAGTAAATACGAGATTTCTATAAAAAAAATTAAATTTTAATCATAAAATTAATTTTTTTTAAATAATTGCATAATAGTGACACATTCCATGATTGAATGTAATATTACTTTTTTAAATTTACTTATAAATTTACGTCTAAGATCTATTTTATCAATTTTTTAAAATTAAGAAGAGAGAAACAGATACGGCAAGCAAAATTTATAATATCTATTATTATTCTTATAAATGTTTCCAATTAAGTAATAAATATGAGTAGTGCTGTATATATTTACGAATTGAAAAAATATTTATACTTGAGCGTACAAATGTTACACAATCTCTTTAAAAAAATAAATTAATATAAAATCACATAAAAAAATATATAATAAGTATATGTCACTTTTTTTTAAAATGATTATGCGTCATTTGCATATTTATGATTGTATTTAATATTACTCTTATAAATTTATAAATTTTTATATAAAATCAATTTTATTGTTTTTTTAAAATTTATAATTTATAATTTTCAGCATATAAGAAAATATGTATTTTTAAGACATGAGACACTTGATTCACAATTTATTAGAGTTTTAGCCTCATTCTTTTTTACAAAATTTTTCATCTTATTTAATTATTATAATTTTTTAACATTTTTATATAAAATAAAATAAATAATTTTTTTTTTTTTGAGTTATAAAATATATTTTATAATATTTTATTAACTTTTTAATTTTTATTTTAAATTATTTTATATTATATCATCTTATTTTATCTGCAAAAATAAACTAGCGAGTAGACGTTGATCCCCGTGAGGGAGATTAGTTTAAGTTACCAATCGGGCCCCATCATATTCTATATCTGGTTTTGTTTGCTTCTGATTACATAAAGCATGTGGCTATATTTTTTTACGTCCCCAGTAACGTTTCATTGGGACCAGAATTTCTTATCAATTATTCCCATACATGCTCCCGGGAATAAGGAACACGTTGGCATGGGGCTATTTGGATGAAAGACACCTATACAAACGCAAACACATCAAAAAATAAAAAATATTGAAGGCAGGATTCCCCTTTTATCCAACGCCATCCAAGCTACACGTGCTCCGCTCGCAAAACTAGAAGTCCTAATTTTTAAATTAAAATAGGGTGTCAAGACCATGGATTAGTACGTGAGATTCATTTAATAATATATCGTGCTGTCTTGGTTTTGCAAGAATCTCACGCTCCAATGATGTTAAGGACTAGTCAATATTCACTACATTCATCTCATATGAATAGTATCATACACTGATTGTAAACACTGTTTATATGAAATAGATGTAATAGATGTTGACTACTCTCACTCATTTTTTAATTTTAAATAGCAATAAATAAATAGTAGTGGGGGTAATAAGGATATTATTATCCTTACTTCCAACCCTCTAATCATGATATACGTGTAAAAGCTAAAAATCGAATGGGAAAATGCACGATAGTGCATAGAGAACACGCATGAAAAGCAACCTTCAAATGGGTTCTCTGTTATTGATAGCTTGAGAGAGTAAGTGTACAGTAACAAAAACCACTTATACCACTAGCAAAGACTTCTTACCCTAATAGAGTCCTATTTTCAATAGAAAGAATACAAAATATCTAAGGAAATTTAACAAAACTAAATCAATGATAGTAGAGGGTATAACAATAATAACAAAGACAAATAAAATTCATCTTTTTTCATTCTTGTGCAAGCTTCTTGAGCGTAGATGATCATCATGGGCTTTATTATCTTGAACCTGGAACTAGCCTGTGTAGTTGGGCTTTGGGCTTCACTTTCTTTGTCTAATAGCCCCCCGCAAAATGGAGAGTAGAGATTTACTACTCTTATCTTGGATAAGTGCAACTGTAGTAGATGAGCAGACAATGCTTTGGTGAAAATATCCGTCAATTGAGCTTGTGAGGGAACATGAGAAGTTATGATACTACCATCTTAAATCTTATTTCGAATGAGATAACAATCCAATTCAAAGTGCTTAGTTCTTTCATGGAAGATCGGGTTGGTGCCGATATGTAGAGTTACTTGATTGTCACAATGGAGCAAAGTACCTTGAGGGTGAGAGACCTGCAAGTTAGTGAGTAAAAATCTGATCCAAGTGAGTTATGAACATATTGATACTATGGAACAATACTCGATTTCAGCGGAGGAGCGAGAGACCACGATTTGTTTCTTTGATTTCCAAGAAACAAGAGAGTTTCCAAGGAAAATGCAATAACCGGTAATGAAACGACGTGTATCGGGGCATGAGGCCCCATTTGAGTCACAATAAACTCTTAGTTGGAGTTGAGACATGGTGGGCAACAAGATTCCCTGACCAGGAGATGTCTTTAGGTATCTAAAAGAGCTTGTGAGCTATGAACAAGTGTGAAAATGTGGGGTAATCCATGAATTGACTCAAAAGTTGGACAGTGTAACTTATATTAGGTCTTGTGATTGTGAAGTACAATAAGCGCCCAACTAGTCGTCCATAGGGACTTGGATCTGAAAGTGGCTATCCTGAATCCTTGCTCAACTTGAAATTTTGTTCAAGGGACTGTTTAAGTGGTTTACATCCAAGGGAACCTGAATCTAAAAGTATGTTCAAAGCATACTTTCTTTGACACAAATGTTTCCTTTAGAGGATCGTGCAACCTCTATACCAAGAAAGTAATGCAAGCAACCAAGATTCTTTATCTTAAATTGGGTGTGTAGGAAAATTTTAAGAGATTCAATGGATTTTGGGCAATTACCAGCCACACTGATGTCATCAACATATACTAACAAAGCAATAAAAGAAGTGTCATTTGATTTAATGAAGAGACTATACTCAGCTCTAGATTGCTTGAACCCAAAAGCAAGAAGAGAAAAAGAAAGCTTGGAATGTCATAGCCTTGAAACTTGTTTAAGACCATAGAGACTCTTAATTAATTTGCACACTTGATGAGATTCACCTTTATTATACCTTTGAAATTTTCTCATGTAGATTTCCTCGTCTAAATCACCATCTAGAAAAGCGTTGTATACATCAAATTGATGTAGGGACCTACCTTGTATCACTGCCAGAGACAAGAGGACCCTAACAATAACCAACTTAGCAACAGGAGAAAAAGTTTATGGGTAGCCAATGCCTTCTTATTGCGTGAATCCCTTAACAACAAGTCAGACTTTTAGCCTCTAAATGGACCCATCAGAGTTGAATTTAGTCTTATAGACATACTTGCAACTAATGGCTTGTTTTCCAGGAGGTAAATCAGTGAAGATCCAAGTGTGGTTTTGTTCTAAGGTATTTAACTCAGTTTTCATAGCTTGGCACCAGCCAGGGTGTTTCATTATTTGTTTATATGTGATTAGTTCAAATGTGGTAGAGATAGAGGCCGAAAAAGCACCAAAGGATGGAGAAATTATTTTTATAACAAAGATATTAAGCAAAGGGTGAGAAGTACTCATGTGTTTTGTACAATTTGTGGACAAAGATTGAGTTGGTTGGTGAAGGGAAACCTGTTGGCAGTGGAAATCTTGCAAGTATTGAGGTGCTCTCCTTAGTCTAGTGGACCTTTGAAGGGATTAGGTAGAAAAGGAACCAAAAGAAGTTGATATAGGAGGAGAGAGGTCTAGTTGTGGGGGTAAAACAGATTGTAAATCTGGTTGGGGGGATGTAGCATCCCGTGAAGGAGGGGAAAATAGGTCAAAGGGGGGAATGCAAGCTGGATATTCAAGTGAGTCTGGCAATGGTTTAGTAAAAACTATATTTGTATTGAGAGGGACATCTTGTGGAAAGGTAAGTGAGGGAATTACATGAAAAGGAAAATTTGATTCATGAAACATGACATCCCTAAAAATGAAGGTAGTTTTGGTTTCAAGATCAAGGAGTTTGTATCCTTTAATACCAAAAGGGTATTCAAGAAAAATACGTATGCGACCATGGGGATCAAATTTTTTCCTACTTTGAGGAAGGGTAGTAGCAAAACATAGTGAGTCAAAAATTCTCATATGAACATAAGTTAGTGGAGAGTTAAATAAAAGCTCATATGGTGTTTTGTTTTGAAAGAGTGGGCTTGGGGTCCTATTTATTATATAAGTGGTTGTTAAAACACAATCATTCCAATATTCAATTGGAAGTCCAGCTTGTAATTTTAATGTTTGAGCCATATTTAACAAGTGTTGATGTTTTCTTTCTACAATCTCGTTTTGTTGGGGGGTGGCAACACAACTTTTGTGGTGAATGATGCATTTGTTATTGAAAAATTCAGTCACTTGGAATTCTCCCTTGTTGTCACTTCTTAAAATTTTAATTTTAAGATTGAATTGAGTTTCAACAAGATTGTAGAAGGATTCAATGCACTTTCTAGTTTCAGGTTTGCTTTGAAGAAGATACAATCATGTGCTTCTAGTAAAATCATCAATTTTGGTTAAAAAAATATTTGGACCAATCATATGCGGTTGTTGAGCAAGGACCCCATTAATTGCAATGTATTATTTCAAAAGGATGAAAGATTTTATGTTGACTAGTAGGAAATGGTAATCGATGCAATTTAGCCACTGGACAAATGCAACAAGGCTTTGCATTAGTAGAGGAAATATTACATTACAATAGGATCATTGATCAAACTAAAACAAGAAAAAGATAAATTACCTAGGCGACAATGCCCAAGGTCAATGGCACCAACATGGTGCCAAACAAAAGCTGAAAAACTAGTAAATGAAGAGTATGAAAGTCGTGACAGTGTTGTAGCTAGACTTGAAGGAGAGACTTCAATTTGGAGCAAGTGGTAGAGGCCATCTCTCACTTCATCCTTCTCAATCATTGTCCAAAAGAGAAAGTTTTGAATAAAACAAAAATAAAAAAATAAATGAGGCAGCAAGTGAGTGAGTTAGCCAATTTCTTAGCTGATAGAAGATTGAATGTGAATGATGGAACAAATAGGACTCTAGTTAGGTAAATGGAGGCTGTGAGCTGAACATTACCAATATGGGACACAGGGACTTTAGCTCCATTTGGTAATTTTACAGAGTGAAAAACAAGTATTGTGGAAGAGGTGAGCAAAGAGGGGCAAGAGATATACCTCATTGAGGTCCTATGTGTCTATTATCCAAGGAAAAGTGCTGGATTGTAGTGCATTATGTGTGTGTGTGGACACGGAAAGAGATATACCTAAAAACTTGGAATGAGGATAAGGGAACTTGGACTGAATCTAGTTAGCTAAATGCTAAGCAACAATGGAAAACTCCCTTAACTAAAGCAAAGTCATTAGTTGCTAAAATTGTGCCTTAGTTAAACCCACTCTATCATCACTGATTTCCTCAGTTTGTGAGGAAGGGGATATGGGGGATTGGGCGACAAAGGCTACCATGGATTTGTTAAAAAGTTTGTGACCCGAGGGGTAGTCGTGCAATTTGTAGCATTTTTCTACTGTTTATCCAGACAAATGACAATGAGAACAAATGAGTGCCTCGACATAGCCAGCCTTAAAGCAAGTGTCTAGTGTATGGCCAGTAATTTTGCAATGAGTGCAAAATGGTCTGTCTCTCTTTTGGTTAGGGCGTGTGTAGTGTGGAAACTTTTGAGGTGAAAAAGGTTTCTTAATGGAAAGAGCCATTGAGTCAAGGGATGGGCCATGTGGGTAAGCTGGTATTGGTGTTCTTGTTGTATTAGGGAAAAAAACCTTAGTAACAGGGGGTATGGGATCTAAAAGCATCATGGTCATGGACATTGGAATAAGCATCATTCAAACCCATCACAAATTGGAACACACAGTCACGATGATAACGATCCAAAAGAGTAGACATGGTACCACAATTGCATACAAGAAATGGGTCATAAATAGAGAGCTCATCCGATAATGTTTCCAGTTTACTATAATAAACACTTATAGAGTCAAGGTCCTTAAAGAGACCAGCAAGGGTTTTCTTGAGTTGAAAAATTTGAAGTCTATTATGGTGGGAGAAGCGGTGCTACAGGTCAAGCGATATGTCCCATGCATTATCCACAAAGACAACACTAGACTTGACGGAAGCACTGATGGAGTTTTGAATTCAGGAGACCACGATGTCATTGTATCGCTCTCAAAGGTCGAGTAAAGGGTCATTTAGGTCACTAGGTCATGGGATATCGCCATTGATGAAACTCACCTTGTTTTTGGCATGAAGACTGGGATGCATGGTGCGCGACTAGGTGGGGTGATTGTCGGGGGTTAGGAGGTCAGTGATGAGGATAACGACTAGGTTATCACCATTGTCAAAGCGAAAAGGGTTCGCCGAGTCACTCAAGTTCAAATATCGGGTCGTGTTTGTTCAATGGGAACCGTTTGGATTAGGGTTTGTGGGGGATTGAAGAATCGGCATTTTCAGGTGGGGTTTCCATGAACAACGTCTCTCTCAGGCAACAAATATCATACAAGGGTTGAAAATTGAAGGGGAAAATGTACTATCGTATAAGGAGAACATGCATGAAAAGAAACCCTCAAATGGATGCTCTTTTATTGATAGCTCGAGAGAGTAAGTGTACAGTAACAAAAACATTTTATATTAGTGGAGACTTCTTACCCTAATAGAGCCCTATTTACAATAGAAAGAATACAAAATATCTAAGGGAATCTACCAAGAATAAAACAATGATAGTAAAGGGTATAACAGTAATAACAAAAACAAATAAAATTCAACCATTTTCATTCTTGTGCCAGCTTCTTGAGCGAGGAGGATCATCATGAACTTTATTATTTTGAACCTGGAATTGGGCCCATGTAGTTGGGCTTTACGCTTCACTTTCTTTCTCTAATAATACGATATTGTCTAATTCAGGTATAATTTATTTTTATAATTTATCTCATCTCCTTTTATTTAATCATAATCTTAATTCATTTCATATGCAAAAATAAACGAAGCCAATATTTCCATTTGTTGAAGCTACAAGAGGACTATTCTCAAACACCTAGAAAGCCACCAAACGAACATATCGACAAGAAATAAATTTCATTTTCATTTCATTTGTTGAGTTATAAATAAACAATTGACACTGAAAATGAAATCGAATAAACAATGTGTATTTATAGATCAGCAAATGAAATGAAAATGAAATTTATTTCTTATCGATATATTCGTCTGGTGGCCTTTCAGGTGTTTGAAAATAGTCCTGTTATTGCTTCAATACCACTTTTCCCTAAGACGAGTCGTTGCACTCCTTTGTATCGAGGGAGTTGAAACTCACAGCATTCAGCTTTATTAAGACCACAAAACTACCCCCCAACAACAACAGCACAACTGACAAACAACATTCAGCTTTATTAAGACCACAAAACTACCCCCAACAACTACAGCACAACTGACAACACCACACTAGATGTTGTTGCTGCTTTTGTTGCCTCACTTCCTGACAAGTAACGCAGCCCCGCAGTACACTTGCACCTCTGGAAAGCAAAGTAATTTTGGAACTGCAAACTTGGAGCGAACCTGTGGGTCCATTTTCGAAGAATGTCACTCATTATTCTATATCACACATTTCACATATTTTAAAATCATTTTTTAATATTTTGAATATCTTAATTTTATTTTATTTTATTCGTGTTATACTAATTGACATATTTAGTATAGAAAAAATAAATAAAATAAAATAAAATAAAATAAAATAAAATAAATGAAGTGCATAGTAAATGAAAATGATAAATAGAATTATTCTTGTCGTCCCTTTCTCCTCACATTCATTTGCCCTTCTTTCCTTTGTCGCTGCCATGCCTCTTCCAGATAAGGGCTGACGATGTGACAATTTTGAACCTTCAAAATTTTAGGATTCATATTTGGACACTCAAAAACCATTTAAAATTTACAGGTTAATTTAGGTGGAGTGGTATTAATGGGAGACCCGACAATTTTAAGGGATTCTAGTTCTCGGTAACCTTCCCTTTATCTTCCCAACTACTCCAACCTGGTCCTGGTCCATTCAACATGTACAACGCTCCCAACAATTCATTTTGCAGCATTTATTCATATCCAAACGCAAACTCCTGAAATGAACAAAAGATTGCCCTAGTTTGGATTCAAGAGTCATCTCGTCTCATCATTACAATTTTCTCAAATTCCAACACAAAATATAATAAAAAATTCAATTTTTTCTTTCAAATTCCAAAACAATAATAATATTTTATTCAACTTTTAACTTTCATTTGAAACTATCTCATCTCATCCCATCTCATTATTCAAACAAGACCAAGTGTTTTGACTGGGGTAGCATGATGAGCAAATGTTAAGAGGCAACTCTGATATTATGCATCACACAGAAAAACAATGCAACCCTGAACTCCAGCCATGCTCAATCATGCACCAGTCATCAAATATATATCAATCATTCAATACCTCAAGTAATGTGTTCCAAGATTTTTACAATGAGCAGCAGTGCAGTCATTCTTCAAATGATTGTTGACAACGGCAAATAAAAAAATGCCTTGTTGGAGAAGGAAAGATCAAAAGAATCAAAAGAAAACAAAAAATGGAACCCCATCTCACCATTATACAACGCCCTCTATACTATTGCAAACATATAATACATTATACGTGAAAAAACTCAAATAATTATAACTTAGTGAAAGCGCGATCCTCGGAAGTCAGTTAGGTTCCCAAAGGAGCTCTGTCATCTGGTCCGGCTAGCATGATCTGGCATGTTAAGCATGTGCAATAGCTTACATAAGCCATAGGGAAAAGCGAGAAGAATTTACTAACTAGAAGTTTTATCTGAGGTACAGCTTGAAAGAATTTAGAGAGCACATACATTACAGTCAAAAGCAAACCTCCGGGCCAGCATAATAGCTGCATTCCTTTGTCTCTCCGATTCAAAGGCTATTACGAAGGAAAGTCCTTTCTTTGCTTGCCAAAACACTGCCTGAGCTGCAGCATTACCAGCCCCTCTAACTCCGCATAGCTAAAGCATTAGAAAAAAACAGTGTCAGACAAGGTAACTGACACTCAGTCGAGGTGGGGCCAAGGCTGAAAGAAAAATCCTAAACAAAAAAATCCCCAGCCCGTTGAAGTTTTAACGAAACAAGGGCTAGAATATATAATGATCTATGATAAACATATCACAATAACAGAAAATTCAGTAAATTAGTACCATGTGGGGGAAACAACTTGAGATAATAACCACCAAAGACACATGCTTGAGGTAATATGGAAAAGAAATTATTATTTTGGAAAGTGAAGGAGAAAACAATCAAAATGAAGGATATTCCAGTTATACTGGCTGGGAACCAAAGACGCAGGTATATAACATGGTTCATGAGAAATTTTTTAACCAACAATAATTAAAGCATAGGTACACTAGAGAGAGAGACGCATTAAGAATATTATTTCCTTTCATTTTAAAACATCAGTTGTAAAGGATAAAAGACACCTTGCTAAATGTTATTCTTCCAAATTTTGGAGGTTGACAAGGATGGCTCGCTCAAATTAAGGAATGGAGCTTAAACATAGTGTGATGTTTAGAAATTGTCAATCCAAAATAATCAGTTTGCTTTTGATTGGCTTTTTGTCCATTGTGTATTTCATCCAGAGCCGTGAGAAAGTGTAAGCTTTTTATCATATTTTACTTCAGATCAAAACGATCCAATATAGTTACCAGTAATAGATATGTAAATATATAAATATCTCTATATATTCACTGTGTTCCACTTCATTCTATCCCTCACATAACACTCACCTTCTCATTTTCCCTTTTCCATGAGTAAATGCAATCTCTACATTGCAGATCAATAATATTTAAAAAATAAGTGACGGGAGATAAATACCAAACCTTCTTGGCCCTTCTCAAACCCAAAATAAATTTAAAATCAGCTATACCTGCATTGCAGAGGAATAGTATTCTTTAGCAGTTGTTGTCTTTCCTTTACAGAGTTTTATCCTCATCTTTCCAACATGAAGCACATGAATGGATTCTGATGGGTAATTTGCACCATTCATTTGGGTAACAACTACCTGTAAAGTGTGAAAAACAACTGTCAAAAAATACCAAATGTCGAGGCAGTAAATTAAAATCAGATATTCCCTAATATCCTCCAACAGTCAAAAAATAGACAAATAACGACTAGTGATTTGTTTGAAACGATAAAACCAACCAGATTACTGAAGTCAACAAAACCAAATCTTACTGCATTATGGGTTTAAATTTTATTGTGTCTGATAGGGAGACGGGGCGGCAGAGGCCCATCACTCAGCCCATTCGCATGTCCGCCCGGCCTGTAAGGTACCCCAAGCAGGGTGGGTGGGTGTATTCCACCTGGCCCCTTTTTACCTGCCCACCCATATACCCTTGTACATAAAAAAGCCACTAATGTCATGATTACAGCACTCTCATTTTTCTTTCCTCTTCATTTCTCTGCTCTTTTCTTCTCCTCCTCCTCCTTCTTCTCCTTTTTATTTCTTTCTTCTTCCTCTCTGAAGATGAGACCCACAGCCATGTTCCATGGGTCTTGATGATGAGATCTCTACTCAGTTGTAATATGTCTACCTGAACTTGGGCATGATGTTTGAGCATTGTGAAGTTTGCTAATTGGTTGGGTGGGGACCACAGGCTGGGGGTTGGACCACCTGTCTGCCCATTGAACAGGTCGAGGAAGAGAGGTGTCGGGTGGATAAAGAGCAACGCCGCCTAGGAATGGGGTGGGTGGGGCAGGGGGGAGGGGGGAGGGGGGAGGGGGGATGAGGGTGCTGCAGGTAGTAGCACTAATGTCTGATGGTTTAAATTATGTTCATGACTTCTTACCAAAGGTGAGAAATTGAGTGAGATATGTGAAGTCTTTCTTGGCGAGATTTGATAGGTTTAAGATGTTTGCCAAGGCCTTTAGTCTTGGTGCTATACTCCCTCCAAGGTCTAAGGTTCGAATCTTCTTGGATGCAAACAATCTCTAGAGGCCATCGGACTTGGAGATTTTCCCCTTAAGTTACCCAAGATGCACTTGTGAGAAACTTCTTGAAAGAGCCTGTGCACCCCTAAGATTAGTTGGGATGTTGTTCTCAAACACCCAGGGCCAATAATAAAAAAGATGTTTGCAAAGGGAAAATAGATTTTGAGTAAGAAGTTGGTATCGTGATGTTCCAAATAGATGGAACTCGATATACTTAATGTTGAGCACAGATGAAAAATCTCAAAGAACCTTGAACCAACGGGGATGAAGATATGCAATATGTTTGTCATTCTCGTTATGAAGATGGGAATGGAAGAAGACCTTTAGGGCCTCCCAAGTATAATGATTACCAAAAGAGAGATGATTTGTACAAGTCCCAAATAGACAAGTCCCATACAAGCCATTGTATAAAAGTGGACCCTGTCTAAGAAGTGTAAATAAAAACTTTTTTTATTAGTGAGACCCACTTTTTTACAAAGAGCTTGTATGGAGTTGTCTATTTGAGACTTGTACCTAACATTGCTCTTACCAAAATGTCTGGGTATATGTAAAGTTTTTGAATGTTCTTTATGTGTCACATAGGACCTTTCTAGTTCATTGTGTGTCACTTTAAATTTATATTTCTAACAACTTTACGTCATTCAAAGTAATTTTAATGAGATGTATGATAATATTGATCATATCTTGCCTGTAATGGCCATGACTAAGAAAAGTATGAGAAGTATTGGAGGGACATGTATAGGATTAGTCTGATGTAATATGTTGCTATTGTTCTTAAACCACAATTCAAGATGAAGGTGTGTGTTTTGGTAAAGATGAAACCTTGAATCATTCAGACCAATATAGTAAATTTTATGAAGTTTGAATCTCGTATGACCAATAGAGTAAATTTTATGAAGGTACCATTGGGGCTTCTTCATGAGCCATATGGGAAATTTACCTTGATGACCCAACATCTTAAATGGGAAAATGATTTGGAGTGAAAATCAAAGATAGCTATTTTTGGAGTGAAGCATCAGTAGTATGGTTTGGCATTTAAGTTGGCAGAAGATGAATTCAATCAAATATCCTATCCTTGGAGAGATACCACACGATGTGTTGACCATCCCGATTTCCTATGCTGCTCCCAAGTTTGCCTTTAGCATCAGGGGTCATGTATTAGATCCCTTTAGAAGTTCACGCCTCTAAATGCCGATAGGGCTTTGATTGGTATACAAAATTGGTTGTGTATTTTGGACAATGTTGTAAACTTGTAAGGTTGGTTTTTTTCCTTGTTTTGGATATAACTTGAGTGGGTTGCTTGTGACCTTTTTTTTTTTTTTATAAGTAGTTGGTTGTGACCTTATGGCTACGAATGCTTTCTTTTTTATATGTTCAAAGCTTAAAAGGTTGGAAGATTGAAAGCTTTGAAGTTGGATGTTAAAGAAATGTCAATTGTTTTTTCTTTGTGTTGGTTTTCTTTTATTTTTTCCCCTTGTTTGTTGTGTCTTGTGCTTTATGGAATTGCTAGGTTTTTCTTGAACTGCTGTAGATAACTTTGTCCATTTCAAATTCATTACTAGGATTGTGAGTGCCTATTTTTTTTTTTTATAGGTAGCGTGAGGACCTAAGTGACAACTCATACACTTATCATCTGATTGAAGTACTCCATTCTGAAAATATAGAAGTCTAGATATACCCAAGTTTTCACGAGTTATAAAGATCCCATTTCAATCCAAACCTGCACTTCTCCAAATGTCCCATAAATAAAGGTAGTGCTTGCAAGTATTGGAGCTGGGTGCAAATACCTTTCACAAATAGAGATATATGGGTAAGGGTAAATTTATGGAATAATGATCAATAGGACATATAATTGAGAGAAAGTATTAAGACGAGGGTGATATCTTTAATTGCCATCCCCAAAGGCAACTTTCTTGTCCATTCTCTAATCATAAGTTGAGGGAACATTCTCCTAAGAGTCGAAAAACAAAGCAATAAAGCTCCATCCTCTGCTTTGCAGCTTAAATAACTAAATCATACCTATTCCAAATTCATTTCAAATGGCTTGACTGGAAAACCATTAAGTCATAACTTTTTAAGGGCATCCAGCAAAGACAAAAGATAAAGATGAATAATTCATCATCACAACTTATATACCATAGAGATTGTCAGAACCTGGTCAAATATGACCCTTTTTTTTCAGAAACACCAAAATAATTTAACATTCTTTGCCCTGAGGAAAGCCTCCAATAAGCTTTATGACCTGGTATTTTCTCAGGTTTGACAAAGAATATATTAATCTCCCATGAGGCCTTTGATCTAAGACAGGATTAGGTGATGCTCTCGTATATGTCCCATATGCTTGGGCTCTTGCCTATTCTTATGATCAATAAAATTTTGTTTTCAGATAAAAAAAAGAATTGAGAGATCATGATTAAATCAATGGGTGGTCAGCCTAGTCTAAGCTCCACACATGACTAGCAGCACACTAGAAGTAGAACAGTGAACCTAGTATCATCATCAAGACAAGCAGAAAAATGATGCATACCCCCCTTAAAACTAAACCCTCGCCGTTATAACAAGAATACTGAAAAGATATCAGATACTGAAGCTGATATACATTTAGTTATGCACAGGAAAATAAACCTGAATAGTATTAGGAAAACATACATTGAATTCAACGTCATGTTTCCGTACAAGTGCCTCCACATAGCTTCCCAAACCAGCAGCTGCTCAAGAAAATCTATCAGCTGTTTTTTCTTTATTTCATTTTTACTTATAGACAAATATACATTCATTGCAGATTATATGAGGACTACAAAAATTTCATATTAACAATATTGAATAAATGGTGCTGAATGGAAACCCTACAAATCATATTTTGAACCCAGATAAACAATACAAATGAATACCAACTCTAATGGTAGCTTTTCCTCATGGAACATGGCAGATGATAACATCTTCAGTTAAAGACCCCTAGGTGCATGTATAACTTACCAGTAAAAATAAAAAGCATCAGAGAAACAACATTTAAGAGTACGGATCGAAACTAGACCTGGATCAATAGGACCAGCAGTTGTCAATGTGATTTGCTGTCCTTCTGAAACAATGTCAGCTTGCAAGATCCTTCCAACATCAAAAGGCTCAGGAGCATAAACTGATTTGGTAGCTCCTGAGATAGAGAAAGTTGAATCAGAAATGACCAGTTGGCAGCAAATAATTCATAAAAAATTAACAAGTGGACATAAAAACCAGAAGTACATCAGGGAGGCCATTCAGAGATTTAAGTGGCAGCAAATATGCCCCTAGAGAGTGCAATGTGGTTGCACACAAACTAGCTTAGTATGCAATACAATGTGAAGAAGAGATTGTAAGGTTAGAGGAAAGTCCAGTATGGTTAAATTCATGTATCCAACTGGAGAAAATGTGTACCTCTGTTAATGATGAATGAGAATGAGGCACCTTTAATTAAAAAAAAAAACAGTCATACCGTTTTTCATTTTCCATGCTCATTGGTTACTTATCTAAGAGATCAACAATTTGAAAAGGAAAATATTTATAACAAATGAACTCTGCAGCATAGACTTTGGCACTAGCATTGTTTTACACGTCACACTAGCCCTGCCTGGGCTGAAATTCCAACACAGTTTAAAAGCACCTCAAGGATAGATGGAAGAAATGCTGATTATATCATTTTGACATAACATTTGAGGCTGCCTCCAGTTAATTTAATCCCCGTTCCACCTCATCCAATATTTCAATAAGGGGCTTGCCTCTTTCTTCACCACCAAGCTTAAGCTACCATGTTGAGAGCAGTGGGACAGCACCAGCAATTGAGAGAGCTCCACCTCTTTATGACATTCAAAAACTAGAACTTGAATGGATCGAATTTGAGGGTAAATGGTATGCAGGCATAATACCTACAAGTTAGAAGTGGGAAAGTGATACTTTGAATTCAATGGAACTGTACCTGAGCTTCATCGTTTAGTTTGCCTCTCTGTTGATGAATGAACTCTCCCTGCCTATGCTGGATGGGATTAATATCCTCTTTATATAGAGTCCTCTCAAGGAAACTAGCCTGTTAAGGAAAACCCCTTACTAGGCCTATTAACTCTTTGAACTCCTTCTCCAGGATTGGCGAACGACAAATCTCATTAAGCACTAACAAATTTACAAGACTGTAACTTATGTCAAGTCTAAACGACACACATGGAGAGAAAAGACAAGGACCAAGAGAAGACTGAGCATGGCTAACCAAGACTCTTATGCAAAACCAAAATTCGGCTTCATCAAACTTTGTTCTGCCATATATATTCTGTGCTAATAAGATAGGCAATTTGAGAGATTGAACTACTAAATTCATCAAATCCTTCTTAATCTTTCACTTTGAGAGACATTTTTTAAAAATAAAAAAGAAGGGGGGAATTGAAGTTACAAAACTAATGCACTTAAAACACTGTCAATGGGGCATCATGACTGATATTTTTTACTTATTTACATGTCAACTGCATCTGCTCAATAGTATGTGTCAGCTACATTGAAATAAATTACAAAGCCTTCAATAGGGGTCTGTCAACTAGTTATCTCACTTCTCAACTACGGCCATGCTTGCTGTTGTATTAGATGCCGGCATGTGACTTTTCACTACTGTCACCCATCTATATGGCCGCGCCCTCATCTAGGAGAATTGTAATATTTAAGTCTTCAATACAATGCATATCAGGCACAACAAAACCATGTCAACCAAGATTCCTTAAATTTTTCCCGTACAAGGGAATCACTAACACCAAGGTAACATGTTAGCATTTTCAGAATAACTTTCAGATTATATAAGTAAGTTCTTTCATGTAGTCTTTAGAATTGTGTGAACATTTGTTTAAGGGAGCATGAGCAAAGGACCTTCCATGACAATATTTCAGTCCTTGACCCCTAGAGCACAGATGAGAATGTCCAACTTATGAATATATGTTCTACATTCTCTTTTTCCCACAATCATTCCAATTATATACTCTTCATGACAATTCAAAGACAGCCATAAACTTTTGCTGCAAAAAGAGAAAATGCTGCGAAGGAAAAAGCATAAATCTCTGGCATAAACTTGGAAGGTATTTAGGAATAACATAACAGAGCAAACATTGTTGCAATTTATTCTCAAATCACAACACCAAAGTCCACAAAAATGAAAAACACCAACTAATACTGCACATATACCAGATATAAGCTCCTTCTTTCCAAATTCTGCTGATACACGATACCACTGAATTGAGCATTTAAAAAGTTCCGGAGCATTATCAGAGGAAGGTTGAATCCTCAAGCATGAACCTAAAGCTTCATGCCCATCTAATTCAAATATCTGGGAACCGTTCTCCACAACCCTCTTGCTCCTTGCCAGCTGAAGATGATATGGGGGAAACCTTAGAAAGCATACCCAATAAATGGAGGAACTTGAAATTCCATGCGAGGAAATTTCATTTATGCTACAGCAGCAAAGCAACTACACACCGCAAAGATCATCAAATCCATGGTAAAATCATGTACCAGCACACCTCAACTGTTTTATGAAAATTCAGCTGAATAATTCAGTGAGTTCAGTAAATAAGATACAAGGGACTAAGACAGTTAGAATTCTGAAGCCGTATTTAATACTAGTATTAGCCCACCTCTAATAAGTACAAAAGTCACTTTTGTCTCAATAGACTTTTAACACAAGAATTCTGGTCATTCCTATTTCATGTGTATGGTTCATGAGAAAGATAGAAAGGGAGGAGGATCAAGGGGGTAGGGAGAATATGATGCGTTTCGTCAGATCAGCTAATTCACGACATATGTTCCTCATTTCCAGATATAAATAAGGCAAGATAAGGAACAAACAAAATAATTGATGATTGACAGCAAGAAAGCTAAAATGACATCAAGAGCATGAGAACCACAATCATGTTACCACAAT
This sequence comes from Platycarya strobilacea, assembly GCA_036898215.1. NCBI lineage: Eukaryota > Viridiplantae > Streptophyta > Magnoliopsida > Fagales > Juglandaceae > Platycarya > Platycarya strobilacea. The sequence goes on from CM072550.1 coordinate 30,415,830, forward strand.
CTTCCAAGGACAAATTCCAGCTCCTATTAACAACATTGCAACTCTTTGCCTAAAAAACATGTATACATTAATTATTCAAGCTTTTAAGTTAAGAACCCACACCCAAGGACATCAATATGAACTAACTTCAATGAACTAACTTTAGAATCATATCATGACCTCCAAAGGTGCAAGCATGTGGCTCCCTTGGACCCTTACAGAACCTATGATGTACCATACCAATTTATTCACATTAAGCTAAGGCAGGGAAAAAAAATGTGGCACCTGTAAACTAAGCATATGTTAACATATATTAAGCCAAGAACACTTCAAAGCTCGTCAAATTTTATGAAACCTACAAAAATAGAGCAAAATACTTTTTGACAAGTAAAAATAGTGCAAAATAATAAACAAACCTCTTTCTGAAGCAGAAGAGAATGCTTAGACTTCTCTGCAAGCTGTGCTCTTAATGCTCGAAGCTCAAGTTCCATATCCATAACCTATAAATTAATGCTTTATTTACTCATCAATAAGAAAAGAACATACAGTCAATATTTTTTAGATCAAAAGAGATCATGTATGTTCGGAATGTAAAAACAATAGCGATGACGTTCTAATTCAGCACATGGCTGGAGGAAACCAAGTTTTCCTAATAAAAAGGAGGATGAGCCATCTTTCAAGTACAAAGCTCAAAGGACACCTGGATACACTAGAAATAAAATAACTAAATTAAATAAAATAACTAAATTGAATAAGAAAAAGAAAAAAAAATGACGTGGAAACATTCGATGCCTGGAAAATCTCATCTAGCAGCCAGCTTTACCATTTCTAAGTGATCTACTTTTAAAATTGAAGTGTGTCATCTATGAACAAGTCATAAGTTCCTAACTTATAACTCGGTGTTCTCTTTTGTATGCTTCCTGTATACTTGGGCTACAGGAAGTAAGGTCAGAGTTGCTGTCTCTAGAGTACTACTATAACTATTACATTTTTCCATCCATGGTTCCAATTTTTTTGTGTGAAGCAAGCTTGAACACAATTTTTTTTTTCTTTTGAGCAAAAACCAAGAGTTTTATTGATGCAAACTCAAACACACTTCATAAGTTTTCTCTATCAATAACAAGAATAAAATAGCAATTCAGTTTGTAATGTTTTGAGCATTGAAGCAACTTACCCTATCAATAGGCAAAAACTCTTTGTAAGTGTTGAAAACTTTTTTACAAGAGAAACAAGAAATCGTCACAGCTAAAATCCAAATCAATAATCTCACCGCTATAGTCGTTGAAGTTCCATCGACCCTAGAGTCATTCCAGCCTCAGACACTTTCTTGTTTTTTTTTTACAAGTATTCAAGAGTTTTACGGATGAAAGCCATAGGCATAACCAGTGTACAGATGCATACCTCAGAAACTTGACCCATGACAGGAACTGTCAAATAATTACGTCCATTGATAAAGGAGCATCCGGTGGCGTTCTAATTATGTTTGATAAAAGGGTGGTGGAATGCATGGGTGATTTCATTGTGGCTTGCTCCTTTGTGAATGTGGAAGACGGTTTTCAATGGGCATTTGCAGGAATCTACGGCCCTAATAGTGATTCAGAAAGAAGGTCATTGTGGGAAGAATTGGTGGGACTTCTTAGTTGGTGGGAGTTACCAGGCTGTATAAGAGTGACTTCAATGTATCTCGTTTCCCAAGCAAAAGGTTGGGTATGTCCTATATCATGCCAGTTATGAGGGAGTCTTCTAATTTCATTTCAAAACAAGCAATTATGGACATTCCATTAATAGGAGGTCCGTATACTTGCTCAAACAACCGTGAACTCCCATCTTGGTTGAGGATTGATAGATTTTTGCTAACTCTAAAATGGGAGTAACTTTTTACAAATGTGACCCAAAGAAGATTACCTAGGATATGCTCTGATAATTTTCCTATCATCTTAGATTGTGGAGGCATCCAATGGGCAGAAGGTATTTTAAACTCGAAAATATGCGGCTTAAATCTGAAAGTTTTGTAGACAAGGTTCGACAATGGTGGTCATATGATTTCTAAGGCTCTCCAACCTTCATAATGGCAAGAAAGTTAAAAGTGTTGAAACATGATTTGAAAACAATGGAATGAACAAGCGTTTGGCAGTGTGATTCTACAAAGATGCTCCCTGTTAGAAGAGTTACAAGGTCTGGAGGGCAAGGAGGAGGCAATAACTCTCTCAAAAGCCGGGAGACCTTGCAAGAGCTAGGTCGTCTCAGAACTTGAAAGAGTAATATTAATGGAAGAAATATCATGCAGACAAAAAATCAAGGGATTATGGCTTAAGAAGGGAGACAAGTGTATGAAATTCTTCTACAGGGTGGCTAATTCACATTATAGGAACATCACTATTGATATATTGATGGTAGATGAAGCAGTTTCCTTGGACCAGGCAGTTATCAAGAACCACATTGCATAGTATTACGAACATTTCCTATCCGAACAACAAACATGGAGACCGACAATAAATGGTTTGACTTTTTCAGCATTAAATCAATAGTGTGCAAGGTGGCTCGACAGGCCATTTGAAGAAGATAAGTGAGCAAAGTAATCAAGGTATAGCTAGTGACAAGGCTCTAGGTCTTGATGGTTTCAACACAGGCTTTTTCCAAACTTGTTGGGAAGTGATAAAGGGTGACCTTATGCAGATTTTTCAAGAGCTCCACAATAATGCCTAAGTTTGAAGAAGTCTCGATGCTACCTTTTTAGCAGAAAGTGCCTTATGCGGGTTCAAGACTATCGTCCCATTAGCCTCGTGGGGCCTACAAGATTCGCTTCAAAGTGCTAGAGAATTGATTGAGTACAAGATCCTCTCCAAAATGCATTTGTCAAAGGCAAACAAAATCTAGATTCGGTTTTAATTGCAAATGAAGCATTGGACGGTCGACTAAATCTCGAGAACCTAGGTTACTTTGCAAATTAGAAATGAAAAAAAGCCTATGATCACACCAATTGGAAGTTATTACTTTATTTACTTGCAAGATGTGGCTTTGGTGAGAAATGGCTGATTGGGTATAATTTTGCATCTCAACAATCGCTTTTCTATCTTGGTGAAATGGTTCGCCAGTAGGTTTCTTCGACTCCCCCCAAGGTTTGAGACAAGGGGATCCGTTGTTCCTTTCACTCTTTTTTTCATCTTGGAAGCATTAGGTAAGATGATTGTCGGCCTTGTGGAAGGTGGTTTCCTCTACGGTTTCTTTGTAGGAAATGGTACCTATGGCTCTATTGATATTTCTCACCTACTTTTTGCTAACGATACACTCATTTTATATGGAGTAAATAGCGGGCATATCCAATCTTTGAGGGCTCTACTTCTCTATTTCGAATCTGTCTCGGGTTTGAGAGTAAATCTCTCAAAATCTGAATTCGCACCGATGATGTCCTCGAAGCGGTGACTCTGGCCTCTTTCTTGTGATGTAAGGTATCTTATCTACCCCTGAAGTATCTTGCTATGATCCCAAGGTAATTCACAAGTCAGTACAATCTGAAAAATGGTTCCTATATGTGTGTTGGTTTATTTGGCAGGAGTGAAATGATAGAAGCTTTGAAAACCATGAGAGAACAATGGAGGAGCTGAAAATTTTCTTCTTTAAAACATTGTTCTTATGGGTGGGGTTCATTGTTTGTAACAGACTAAAATAGGCAAAGTCCAAGTATACTCCCTGTATGCTTGAACTTTGCCTATTTTATGAATAAAATTCGATCAGGAAAAAAAAAATTATGTCCATTGTTGGATTTTATGTTTGGTAATGGTACTCTTACATTTTTGCACTCCCAAACTACCACAATTTTTTCAGTTTACACTCTAACCAGAATTGCAATTGGCACCTTAACCTACTAAATTTCTACAATTTGCACCATCAGTTAAGATTAGATCATTAATATTGCACCACGTCCTTTTTTTTATTTATCTTAACGGTCAAATTGGAGATAAAGGGTGCAATTGAAAAAAGAAAATAGTAGTTTAGGAAGTTAATGAGCAGTTTTAGTAGTTTTAATTATTTCTACTGCAGCATAGAGACATGAATCAATTAAAACATATTTGGGTGAACTGAATAGCTGCACAAAGCAAACATGTGAAACAATTTTTTTGATAAGTCACATGTGAAACAATTAAATCAGACTCGGAAGAAAACATGGTATTAACAGAGGAAACAATGCAGAACTCCACATATGATCTTGTTACAGCAAAAAAAACATGAAAACATCGCAAGACTTTGACAGCACACATCTTCACTCACGCACAAAGGGAATAAATCTTAAGGGACTTTTTTATTACGAGATAAGCATATAATTAAGACCAGAGATCCAGTGTACACCTTGCTTGGCTGATGCAGCATTATAATTCGTCTAGCCTCTTGAACTTCCTTCATCAATTCTTCCAAGTCCTAACAGTCCCAAATAAAAAAGTATGTGTTCAAGAGAGAAAAGAGTAATCATAAAGGCACGACCTCATATACAACTCTTTTACCAACTCTGTTTTAAATAAAGGGCAGTTATGTAAAATTTGAGATTCAAATAAAAAAAAAAAAAAACCTTTATACCTTTGATGAAGTGGCTGGCACTATCATATTGGTTGGTTCTTTAATGGGTGTAAAATAGTTGTATGAATATCATTATTTAAAAAAATAGATAATAAAGTAGGTATGCCATATCAGTGATGCTCCAATCACTATGCTGCCAAGTTTTGAAACACGAGGCACCACTAAAGAGAACATAAACCATGATGCAACTACCTAGGAATATCCACCCACAAACCATTAAAGTCATCAATCCAATAAGCATAGACTTACATTAAGCAATAAAGGACGAGCATGAACATATGCATGTACAGACGCAAAAAGATTAATAACTGACAAGCATGAATATTAGCCATGCAGAACGGGACAGATTCCAATCTTTTCAAATTAACAAAGCCCAACTCAAATACTACACTAGGGCTGCAGCGGCCAAGCACTCTTGAAAATATATGAAGAACACATACCTGCTTTCCAGAACCCCGAGACATACGCTCTTGTTCCTGAAGAGCCTCTTCTACTCTCTGTACTGTTGCTCTGGCAGTTTCAATTTCAGCACGAGCAAAAGCTCTTTCCTCATCAACAAGTTTTTTAGCATCTTCTGAAGCCTAAAATAAAAAATAAATGCAATCAAAACAGTGAGAGAGAGACAGAGTTTCTAGAGCAGGTTTTGTGTGGTATTTTAAGGAACACAAGACCAGAGCAAGCTGGGGAAAAGTTTTCCAAGAAAAAAGGGTTTGCAGAGGTGCCACGAGGTAGGGCATAGCTTTCCACCCCCTCCTGTACTAAGTACTTGATTTTGAGCAAGCAATTTGTGGAAGATGAAGAAGGAAAATAACATAAATAGGGTAGAGAACTAAGCTTTCTCCCCTATTTTTCATATTTATAATGCAATCTTGCCGTTAACTTTACATTAAAAATTGCAAAAGGTTCATGTCTCACAAAATATGGTAAACGTTGTGGAACAAAGTAAACAGGAATGTTATGCGTAACTTTCTACCATGGGCAAATATCTTTAGCGCCTAAAAAGGAAATTTGGAGTCGACAAGGGTGTGGATTGAGTAATTAAGAGGTACTGTAAGGTATTGCTTCCTATTAGCTATAGGGACAACAAATTCTTCACAATATATTGGACTTCTAGAATATAACTTATTTAACTGGGTAAAGAAACATCTTCCTTCCTTTGTCCAAACTTAAAACATCAAAAGCCTTACTAACTCCAAGATGATTGGAGAAATCACTTACTATCAAGTGGATGGCCCAGTCCCAATGATACAACTTCCAAGGGATTTAATATTTGATAATAGCTATCAAAACATCATCTAAACCAGTTCAGTATATTCTTATAAAAATAGCATATTATTAACCTATAAAAAAATAATTTTTTAATATCTACACACAAGCATTAATGCAATGATTTTTAATTCTTTTAGTCATTACGATGCATTGAAATTGTATCAGTTTTCAAAAGAGTTTTCTAATGAATATCACGATACTTCACCCAACATCAAAGAAGTTAATGTCACCTGCTTAAGAAAATTTGCTAGTTTCTTCACTTCTGCCTTTTCTTGTAGCAACTCCCCTTCTCTTTGAGTCAGCTGTACTGCTAAAGCTTCCACCTACACAAAGTGACAACAGTTTGGCAGCCATTACTTGCTTCACTTGGAAATTCCATCCAGCTTGCCCAGGTTCGAGGCACCATGGGCACGCTTTGGGAATTTAATTTACTTATCAAAAAAAAAAAAAAGAATTGGGTATAGAATTAATACTTAACCAAAGGGAGTTAATATGAACAAAATCCTAACCAACCAAAAGATCCATTATAGGGGAGAAATAAAAGCAGCAATTCAAGGACAACCCCAGCTTTCTATGATATGGAAATATCATAAACAATATATACTCTACATATTATAAACAATATATACTCTACCACAAGTACATATGGTTATGGGACCGAGCTGAGAACAATTACCAACTAGATTTCCAAAGCCAAGCGCATAAACAACAATCGAATTTCTCAAGCAAGAAGCCAAAGATAAAACATTCTGCAGCTGCAGTTTCTAACATATTAGAACACAAAAGATTGAACAGTGGAAAAAGTATATATTCTCCTCAAAAGAGCAAAAAAAGGGGCCATACACATCTTATATAATAATGAATAATGAAAAAGGATAAAACAGTTTTTTTTTATCAATAAAAAGATAAATTTTATTAAAAACGATGAAAGAAGGCAGAGCTCTTGTATACAGGAAGTATATAAATGAATGCCTAATTACATTCTAGGTCCCGTAAAGAAACATAAGAAGGGACTCAAAACAGATTATGGTTCATTTCATGATGGTACTGTCACATTTATAAAACTACTTTAATAAGGAACTCAAAACCAAATGATGAGCTGTCTACTCACGCATGTCTTAATACTGCATTTGAATTTGAGTTATATTTCAGGTTCAGTAACTGACTAAAAGTGTTAGATTTAAGGCATAGGAATGCTGAGAAAAACAGAACTCAAATAAAAGGATCATATTATAGGAACTAACCATAGAGATAGCTTCCTCTACATCATCCTTGTTTCTACCAGCCACACGCCCCTTTAGGGATTCCAGTGCATCTCTAAGCTTCTTCAGAAGAACGTGTTTCTCCAATGAAGCTGCCTCCCTCAGTCTATTCTGAAGTCCACAAATGACTAGCTTATGAGTTCTCTCTGTATCATCCACTCTTCTCAGAAAAAAAAAAAAAAAATTGCCTATTTGTTCTTCCCAATTGGATACAAAAACAACATAAGAAAGAAGCATTGTCAAATGAAACAAACCAACAATATTCCAAGCTGTCTAAACACTCTACGATATAAGACATACAATAGATTAATCTGTGCATCTTATATTTTTCAAAAACTGAATTACTCAAAATTTGTTCTTCTTTCAACCGAGCGTAGTAACTCTAATTCACACATCTTAACAGAGTTGATTAAATTTTCCAAAATCTTAATAACAGAACCAAACTTTCCAAGACCTTAATTTTTTCAGTAACCAAAAGATCAGCCAACAGAAGTCAAAAAGAAAAGAAAAGAAAAACGTATTGAGAAACGAAAAAAGAAATCCTAGGAAAATTGACAAGTCACGAATAAGCACAAACAGAACATTATTTCCTAACATAAAAGGGCATAAAAATTGTAAATAAAATTTAACCTCTTCAGACAACTTAGCAGCAGCAGCCAACCCCTTCTCAAATTTACTTGCGAGGTCACGAACAGATAGGCGTTTCTGTTGTTCCAACAGTTGAGCAGTCTCACGGGCGACAACTTCCTTCATGGATAGTACTTTAGGGTCATCCTTCGACTCCACAATCTGATTGTTAGCTCCAATTTTGTAATTTGGAAAACGACTAGAATTAAATATCACATCCGCAGATACTGCCGGAACGGCATCTTTTTGCATGGTGTCTCCAAAATCACGGCTCACCCTCGTCATAATGACAGACAAACTACTCTGTTAACCAACAAAAGTCAGCTTCTTAGGAGAAAAAGTAAAGAACAAAATAGCTGTAAAAAGACCTCTCAACCTCGCCAATAAGCTGAGCTCAAGCGAAAAATGGAAGCTAAATATATTGTAATGAAAATATATGATCTTCGAAAAAGATGAAACCTTTACATACACGGCTTAGTTGAGAAGTTCAATCATTTCCTGAATTTTTCTTGTCAATAACACAACAAACCAGACAACTCACACCGATCACTACTGATTCGAATTTCGAGCAATAGTATAAAAATCAATATAATATGCAAAGCCTGGAGAAATCAGACCGGATACACAGAAAAAGCAAAGAACAAGAATATCTAATGCAATTGCCAATTACCCATTTCAGATTTGGACTCAAAACAAGCGGTAAGACAAAGGAAATGAAAAACCCTAGTTCTTCGAATTCCCTTTTTTGGTTGTACTATAGTTTAGAGATAGAGAGAAACAAAAGTTAACAATGGAGACAAAAAGGGAGGCTTACACTTACAAAATAAGTTGGAATAAGTAAATAATGGAGCTTAGAATTGAAGATTCTTGGATGGATCAGATGCACAGCAAAGCCCTTCAACTCGATCATCCACTAGACATGATGACGGAGAGAGAGAGAGAGAGACTGTAGGAACAGAATATGCAAACAAAGAAAGTTAAAAAGAGAGGGCGTTGGGTTGTTGCTTTTTGAAAAAGCGAGAGAGAGAGAGAGAGAGAGAGCGAGAGAGCCGTCCTATAATCTATGAAGAAGAATTCTTTGTTGTATCAAATATATTACATATGAGAATGGTGACATTTTCATTTTGTTAATGGTTATGGGGTTTGGTTGAGATTGGGTGGTGAGGTGAGAGAGAGAGAGTTGAATTGGGATTACCAGTGTGTTGTCATGACCCATGCGTACGCTTTAAACTTGAAACTTCTTGGCGGTCCCATGCATGTCTTCTTCTTCCGTCCTTTCTTCCTTAAGGCTATTCATATTTTCTTTTTCTTTTTTTTTTTTATCAAATCGGATAGCAAGACTAAAACATTCATACGAACTTCCCGTCGCTTGAAAGCTTATTTGTAGTATTAAATAGACTGTGTCTGATTTTGACATTTTCAATATTTTATACTGTTGTAAATAATAATAAATTGATTTTAGTTAAGATGTGGAAGGAATATTCCCCTCCTGACCCATTAAATTGGCCTTGACAAGATATTATTCGAATTTAAAAAAAAATATGAGTTTAAATAATAAATAAAATATTGAATAAGATATTATTATTTTAAAATTTAAAAAAATTATATTACTTCTTATATTTTATATAAAAATTTTAAAAAATTATAATGAGAAAAATCATAATAAATCAGATAAGTTTGAATCCAAACTAAAGTAAAGCCCATTTCGACGTAGATCCTCTTCTCCAACAACTTGCATAGTGCCAATGGAATCCGGGCGAACCTGGGCTACGAATTGTACTTACAAAAGGGATATACATCACATGAGAAACAAGTTGGGAGAATAGAAAAGATGCACCGACCCTAACACTCAACGGCAGAACCATGGGGAGGGATAGAAATGTAAGAAATACAATCCAAATTGGTCATTTTGGACTAGACTGGACCAAATGGGATATTACCTGGTCCAGTTCCAAAAAGATAGGATCGAATACTGGTCGAGTCTCGATCTATAAATTTTTTTTCCCTTAGATCAGATCGAATCGAATATAGTAATATATATATATTTTAGATGTATAACTATAATATATAATATAATAATATTTGAATTTAAAAAAATTAAATATGAGTTATTATTCGAATTTAATAGTATCCTGGCCCATTAAATTGGCCTTGATAAGATATTATTCGAATTTAAAAAAAATATATGAGTTTAAATAATAAATAAAATATTGAATAAAATATTATTATTTTAAAATTTGAAAAAGTTATATTACTTCTTATATTTTATATAAAAATTTCAAAAAATTATAATGAGGAAAATGATAATAAATAAGATAAGTTTGAATCCAAACTAAAGTAAAGCCCATCTTGACATAGATCCCCTTCTCCAACAACTTGAGTAGTGCCAATGGAACCCGGGTGAACCCGGGCTGCGAATTGTACTTACAAAAGGGATATACATCACGTGAGAAACAACTTGAGAGAACAGAAGAGATGCACCGACCCTAACACTCAACGACGGAACCATGTAGGGGCAGGGATAGAGATGTAAGAAATACGATCCAAACTGGTCATTTTGGACTAAACTGGACCAAATGGGATATGACCCGGTCCAGTCCAAAAAAATAGGATCGAATATTGGTCCAGTCTCGATCCATAAATTTTTTTTCCCTTAGACCAAATTGAATCAAATATAGTAATATATATATATATATATATCTTTTAGACGTATAACTATAATATATAATATAATAATACTAGTGTTGAATCCAAGGTTTCAAGTTTCATGTAAATCTACAAATGGATTTTGATGATAACAAATGAATCCAAAGAATAAAGGAGTCTCAAGCTCAAGTTGTCCACACAATATAATCAAGCACATCAAGGAAGCAAGCATGAGCAAGAAGGAAACAAGTTCACATTAAAATCATAGAGTAATGTTGTAAATCTCTTAAAAATTCAAAATTAGGATTAAGGCTCAAAATTAATATTTTATCATAAAGCATTAAAATACATTTTCCACATGTGCATGATATTTTGAAAATTAAATTTGAAAATTTTGAAAGATGATTGATTGTCATCTTTCACATGTGCATGACATGATTAAAGGTTTGAACTTTGAAAATTTTGAAAGATGATTGATTGTCATATTTCACATATGCATGACATGATTAAAGGTTTGAATTTTGAAAATATTAAGATAATTGATTGTCATCTTTCACATGTGCATGACATGATTAAATGTTTGAATTTTGAAAATATTAAGATGATTGATTGTCATCTTTCACATGTGCATGTTTTATTTGAATATTTTCAAAAGTGGTGGATGCTTTTCTTGACTTATGCAAAAGGTAGATTTCTTTATTTGAAAATTTTGAAAAGTAAAGTGTGCTCATTTTATCATATGCAAAAAGTAAAAGATTATGTTTGAAATTTTTGAAAAGTAAAGTGTGCTCCTTTTGTCACATGCAAAAAGTAAAAATATTATATTTGAAATTTTTGAAAAGTAAATGATGATGTTTTTGATATGGGAATCTTTTCAAATTTGAAATTTTGCAAAATTCACAACAAGAGCTTACACATCTATTGCTAAGTTTTGCATCATTTCTTCAAAGCTCTCATTCTCTCTTTTCTAAAGTTTTGAGTCTTAATTCTTGTTCTTGTTGAGAGAGATATAGGTTGCGCTGTATTGTTTCTATCTCACTCATTGAGGAATGTACTTTGATAGTCTACCTACTATCAATTCTTGTATCAGTAAAAGGGTGTGTATAACTCTTGTGTGTGTAGAAGGTGTTCTACACGGGGAATAGTTAAATCACAAAGTGTAAGGTGATTAGAAGTGTAAAAGGTGTTCTACACGTGGAATAGTTAAATCACCAAGTGTGAGGTGATTGGAAGTGTAGAGGGTGTTCTACACGGATTCTTTGGAGCGGTGCTGCTCAAAGGTGTAATAGGTTTCTATCTCCACCTAAAGGAGATTGAATAGTGGATTTGGGGATCCTCAAGAGGTAGCTTGAGGCGAGGATGTAGGCAGTGGGGCCGAATCTCGTTAACATACTGAGTTTGCTTCTCTCTTACCCTTACTCTTTATATTTATTATTGTTTCATATTTTATTTATATTTTATATAATATATTTGATTTATAATTGTTATTTTTTTTTAAATACAACTCAATTCACCCCCCCTCTTATGTTAGTTATCTGAGCAACAACTAGTATTTAATATTAATATATTAACATATTATAAGAGTTGTAGTATAAATTATAATATATATAAATTTATAATACTATTAGTATAATTAACTTAAGCCTAATTTATTTTTATAGATAAGATAATATGAGATAAGATAAAAAGTTAAAAATTGAATAAAAAATTGTTGTAATATATTTTTTTAATATTGGTTTTATTTTTTATATTTGAAAATATTATTTTGAAATTTGAAAATGTTGAATTATTTATTTTATTTTGTATACAAATTTGAAAAATTAGTAATGATGAGATGAAATGAGATGAGATGAGAGTACTTGTGAAACCAAACTAGGCTTTAATATGTTAGTATTAAATCATCATAACTTATTACCTATATAGAATATTAGTAATAAATAATAAAAATATTATTATTATTATTTAATATATTATTACTGATTTATTACTAACTTCATATAGTATACTAGTGTTACTAGTCTACAACTATATATATTTAGATCACTATATTATTATAATTTATATTCTTTGACGTATAACTATAATATATAGAACTAGTATATAATATTAATATATTAATATATTATAAGAGTTGTAGTATAAATTATAGTATATGTATAAATTTATAATAGTATTAGTATAATTTATATAATATATATATATTCTTGTAAACTGATTTTTTTCCTACTTTTTTTTATTCAAATTATTTTTCTTTTATCATTTTTTCCAAAAGTAAATTTTTTTTAGCTTAAATCTATTATAAAAATATGAAGTGGGTCAAAAATAATTGAAATTGGGCCAACAAATAAATTTAATTAAGTCATGTCTATATTTTCTCTGGATCAGATCGGACCAGATCGAATAAGACGGGTCTATCACCTTACCTGGACCGGACCATTTAAAAAATAATCCTATTTTTTTTTTCATAATTTCATGTAATTAAAAATCCCCCCCTAAACAAAAAATTATAATTTTATTTATTCCCACACACTTTATAAAATTTTACAAAATTTTAATATATATAAAAATGTATCTTTCTAATTAAGTTAAACAATAAACTATATATTATCAGACTCCACATATTCAACAAAATCAACTATTCATCAAATAATATTGAATATGTTTCGTATCTCTTCTTGAAAAATTATCTTACTTTAAAAACTACCAAAAAAATATCTAGATGATATATTATTACTAGTGGATACATAAATTATCCGTTATTTTTACTTTCCAAAATTAACAAATTACACTTCTCAATTATAATTGGCTATTAGATAACACACTTCATGAAGGTTGATGATCAAGATTATCTTTGTAATTTTCTTTTAACAAGATTATCTAATTTTGGTATATCGAGGATACAATTTCACAAATCAAAAATATAATATATTAGTTTGGAGGTAAGATGTCACTTTTACTTTATAATAAGAAAAGTTTTATATATTATATTTCTATTTTACTTTTATTTTATCTCGTAAAATGTGATACATTTATTATTATTGAATATTTTTTATTAGTCAAAAGTAATAAATATATCATATTTTATGTAATGAGATACAAATGTGGCATATAGCATTAGAAATGTTCATGGACACGGTCCTCTTTTTTTTCAATACCTTCCTTGTCAATACCTTCTAAAGAGAGAAAAAGAATTAGGTAAATGTATTAAACATATTGATTTGTTTTCAAATAAATATTTATTGATATATATAATTGCATTATATCGGGATTTAAATAATTATAAAATACATAGAAAATAAATAAGTTTAGTGCATATTTTTCTTCTAAGCAAAGTCAACTAACCACTCTCGAGAATCATAACCAAGATTCAAAACACCTATGTCCGTTTAATACCGCGTGAAGCCTACAAGAAAATAAATACACTTCAATGACTTCATGAATGATTCAATTGAGAGACTTGTAGACCTTTAGTTGTCTACCTTGTTTGTTCCTTTTCTCGCAATTAATAAAAATGCATTACTTTTTATAAATAACCCTTTAATTGATTAAGAGCATTGATATTAAATTGATTAAAAATTTTCTTCAAAAAAATATAAATTCGCATATATATTAAAAAATTTTAGTAATATTTGATCAATAATAAAGAGAAAAATATAGAAAAATGAAATAAAAGTACTCTTAATTTTTAAAAATGAATAGTAAATTCAAAATTTTCTTTAAATTTAAAGAAAATTTTGAATTTACTATTCACTTTTAAAAAGTAATAGTAATACTTTTATTTCATTTTTCTATTTTTATTTTTTATTTTTAATTAAATATAATCAACAAATTTTTATATGTATATAAATTTTAATTTTTTTTAAAAAAAATTTAATCAATTCAATATTAATGCTCTAACATGAAAAAAGAAATGGAGGCTTTATGGGAACTTCAATCTAAAATGAGAAATATTGTTCTTCATCTAAAAAAATTTCAATATGAGAAAGGAGTGCATTCAAGATCCCATACCATTTCTTCCAAGTTCAAAGGCGATTGGCCAATTCCAAATGTGTTCTATTGTCAAATTAGGCCCGACCTTTTTCATTTAAAGCAAAAACAACCATGTCATATGCCTCCCGCCGTAGAATTCCGTTTACTTTATTACCCCTTTCTTACATAAGAATCGTACTAAGGCAGAGGTCCATTTCTTCGGTCCACGTCAAGTTTTTTGTAGGCCTCTCATCAAAATAGGGGTGTAACGTTTGGTTTGGTTTAGGATAAAATTTGGGAATGAATCGATTTGACTGATTTTAAGAAAAATAAAATGGGAATTGGACCGAACTAAACTCGATAGAGGATCAAATTTATCAGTTTCGATTTGGTCTAATTTATCGATTTATTTATTTTTCAATCCAATTTTTCAACCTTAATCATAAGTAATTTTTTGGATAGTGAAGTATTTTGAAAATATTTTACTGCTATTTATTATTTGATCAAGAGGCAAAACTCAGCCAATCCAAATAGGAGAAACCGGCCAAGTTGACCATTTCAGTCTGGGCCGAACCAGACCAAGATTGAGACCGATTGGTCTCGTTCCATATTTTAGAAGATTGAAAAGTTTCGGTTCAATCACAATTGAAAATGAACCGAATCGGATTGAATGAAAAATAAAAATATATTATATATATTATTTATATAATTAATTAGGTAATTTTCATCTAATTTATTATTATTGACCGCGTAAAATATTTTTTTTTTATTGAGTTACATAATTCACTTTAATAGATCACTTAATTTTTTTAATATTTTAATTTAAAAATAAAGTCTATTAATCTTAATTTAATATTTTAAATAAAAAAATTATTAATTAATTTTTAAAATAAATAATAATAATAATAAATTAATCGAATCGAACGGACTGATAGCTACCGGTCGATAAAAAATGATTGATCCCAAAACAGATTAAACCGATTTCACCCCTAATTTTATCATATTTTTTTATTATTATTTAATATTTTATTATTATTATTTTCATATTATTCACTATCCGACGCAACCTTACTATTACTATTTAAAATTATTACTTTTTTAAATATTTTTTACCTCACTATCCGACGCAACCTTAGACACAATTCCTGTGTCTACCCCTCCTTGCTGACTCTGAAGTCGGCATCAGTTTCAGCATATCATTATCAAAAGCAGCTTGATCGTTGCCTATGAGAATGCCCAACACATCAAAATCTTCACTGAACTTTGCTCAGAAGAGCCTGGCATCAGGGTGTGCCTGCGGGTAAACTAGATATGATCACAAAACAAACAAAATTAAAAACAATTCAGTATCACTCTGATCAATTGCATAAATATGCATGAGAGTGCATGAATATACATTGATATAGTCATTCCATACAGAATTATCAGCTTTTGTGTCTCATCCCACCTAAATCCTTTGTGAGCAAGGAGCTCCTTTAAACTCCTAAACTGCTTCTTCCATGTTTTTAGCCCAAAATTTTCATATTTTAGTAATTTTACCTGTAGGCACACCCTGATTCCAGGCTCTTTTGAGCAAAAATGCTATAAGGGAGAAAAACTGCTGTTGCTTATCCGCATGCAACCATATAAAAGAATTTTTTTTTGTTTGGCTGGGAGTAAGACAATCTCAAATATTTCCTCAATTTCTAGTCTGTAAAATCTCTGGCGAAATAAACAAGACATAGCTCTAGAATTTAAGCAACAATGCACTTGAGATAAAAATAAAGAAGTCAAAGGCTACATAAAATAAATTGAGGCTTTGAGGGTAACATTATTTTGGTCAACCAGGAAACAGTAGCATCATTGCATGAGTTGCATTAACTTCCATGTTTTTTTAACTTAAAAACAGATATGTAAAGTTGCAAAGGGTGTGTAAGTACAATAAACTAAACCACAATAGAGACTGCTGGTTTAAGGGCTGTTAATAAATATAATACAAATAACTAAATCTATCTCTTTCCATCAGAGTAAGTTCGACTCAATAACCTGGTTACTTGATTAAAGGTGCCATCTTATTCAACATTTTCAAGAACAGCATGTTCCCTGAAGACAATGTTATTCTAGTCAGGAGCCTACTGATTGTCCCTTAGCTTCAAACCTGGTTTAAATATAGTAGCGTTGAACAAAGTTATTCTTCACAAGTGTTTGATCATTATTCTTTTCATGCGCTCGCACTATCATACCAGAGTTTTTAGTAACTTGGATTACAGATTGCTTTTAGATATCTTTGAGGTGATAACTGCCATATTATTGGTAAAACATAAACCACAAATGCTTTTCAAAGTGCAGAGCAAGACTGACAAATCCAGGCAATAAAATTTGGAAGATCTCATTTTTCTTTGTTCTGAAAACAAAGATGGAGAAAGTTCTGGCAATGTCTATCTATCAACCAATACCTACTAGCTCTGGCTGTTAATTTGATGATACCAAGAGCAGTTAAAAGTATCAGCATTAGCTATTTGTTGAAAAGGAAGAGTTTTTGTGGGCTCTGAATAGATAAATGAAATAGAAATATTGGAGGAAGCCAAGTAGTAGTATTCGAGAGATGTTTTTCAATAATTGAGAATGATAAAATCATAAAGCTGAATGGATTGGGGAAACCTGATGATTTGACTTCCAAGACAGGTTGCTGGCTATTGAACAATCTGACATCAGAAATCCTCTACTCATACAGTGATTATACGAAATTAATCTAAAAAATTAACGTAGTTTGACGTGATTTATCAGATTATAAAATTATTTTTATTATAAAACAGATTTGACAAATCGTATCAAATCACATCAGTTTACGAAATTTCTTTTATATAATTCAATTGTTGTTGTGACACTCCCTATCCGACATTAGTTCTATTTATTTGCATTACTAATACTACTACGCAGAAATACTCGACAATAATTAAAACCAAGATCATCCAAACAAACATGAAAAACCAAGCTGCATCATATTGGCAGTCAAATGAAAAATGGACTAGGGCTTTAGTGCAGCCACCTAATTAATGACTAAGCTCTTCAACTGGATAAAAGTGCCTGTTGTATGGCCAAAGAGAATCAGCAGTGATGGCAAAACTATCTTGGTTACTGTTAAGGACATATTTTACAGTCTGATTTATCAATTTTCGATCTATCGGAATCTGCAAAAGTAAGAATAAGGATGATCGGGGTCCGGAACCGCTCCGACGATCAAGTTAGTTGAAGAGAATATGATAAGAGAAATTTGTTGAGGGAATTGTCAGAATGTACCTCGTTTCGGCTTTGGTTCAGTCTTATTTATAGGTGTTTCCCCTAAAGGGTGGTTTTATGATAAAAGATCTATTAATCGGGATATCACTCGATCGTCATCCTTGAGAAGAAAAAACCTGATCTGATCCTGTCTGTCTCATCGCATTAATTGGATATTTCCTTAATTAATGCTCAATCAGACCCTTTTGGAGAGGGACATTAAATGCTGCTCTATCCTCATTCAATCTAGCAATTAATGATGTGTGTTTATAGCATTTGCGCATTTAAGAGGGGAAATCCGTAGATCGACGATTATCTGGTTGTTCATAGATGCGGGAATGATCGTGATGTGAGGTGGATCCCCAAGATATGCCAATAAATGAACCGTCGTTCCTGACATTAGCATATCCTCGAAGCCAGTTTATTCTCTTCTTCTCTATTCGGGATAACCAGTAATTCGGATTGTCCCCGATTCCGGTATTTCTAGTTGAATTCGGACACGTGTCATCTGGGTTCAGATCACGGGTCTTAAGCCCAACTTTTTTAGGCTTGGGTTTGTTGCCAACTATCCTTTAAGTTACGGTGCCAAGTATAGTGGGCATGGGTTCCATTCTTTATATCCAGAATTGCATGCCCAAAGCTTGCTTCCCGTAATGCATAATAACTTGGTTGTGGGTCACTAAAACTGCATCCAGAAAACAATTGAGAGATATATATAAATAAAAAGTGTAAGGGGTCAGCAGCAGATCGATACAGATAATTATCCAATTTTAGTATTTACTGTACGTGTCAGCAATGCCCTCAATATTGCCGCCATCTCCAGTTGTTATGTATATTGGTGCAGATTGGTCCTTTATTGGCGCGCTGAGTCCATCTGTTAAATTGTACCTTATATTCGATATTCTCTCCTGCAACAATAAATATATTAAAATATATATATATATATATATATATATTTGTAGTCATAAAATGAATAAGTCCTAAATATTTATTTTTTTTATAAAAAAAATGAATAAATACGAGACTCATATTAAAAAATCAATTTTTTAATGATAGACCTCACTTTTTTTTAAAGGAGTAATACATGACGATTATATAATCTATAATTGTATCTAATATTACTCTTAAAAAAATAATGATTTTATTAGGAGATTTATTCATGATTATTTGAAAAATGTCATACGAATTTTGTTAAAAAAAAAAGAAGAAGAGACAAAGGCTAGGCTTACTGAACGCTCATAGGAATGAACATGACTAGCAAAAACAATGTCAACTTTGCTTTGAACAAACCAGGATTCAAAAGCCACTCCCATGCTTTCTCCTTCCATAAAATGGTAGTTGTTACTGTTATACCAAGGTGAGTGAAGAATAACTATAAGCCATGGAGTTTCATCTTGATTAACTTTGGTGAGCTCCTCTTGGAGCCAAGTGTATTGAGGAGTGTATTTACCTGTACAAAAACAGAAAGCACTAAATAAATATCATGATCAGATCAGGCCGCTTCTACGTACATATATTATCACTATAAAAAAAATTGTTTATTTGTAATAAATTATTTTTAATAAAAATGACTATTTTTAGCTAATTAAAGCATGTTTGTTTTTGTTATAAACAGTTATTCTTATAGTAAATAATCTGTAACAAATATAAATTATATTATGTATCCATACCATATGCTGAATAAGAAGAGAGGACAATGATGTGTGCAGATGCACGCTTGATTGAATACCAAAGTGGGGATGTACTCTGCGATGATCTGTAGGGCACGTGGTATCTGTTCATATAGGGCATGAAAGGCTCATATTCTTGCTGATATTACATAAATATACAAACATGTTAATGAACAAGATTCACAAAATACTGCTCAAATGCCAAAAAAATATTCTAAAAATATTCTCACTTTGAACATCTACCATGCACCACAGCTACGTCCGGAGATATATATCTACTAGAAAAATTCTTTATTTATAAAAAAATTGTACAAAAATAATTTTATAAACTGACATACTTTGACGTAATATATCAAATTATAAAATTATTTTAATATAAAATACATCTAATATATTACGTAAAATCATTTTAATGTTTTAATTTATTTTTATATAATCTATTTATATTTATAACAGTACTTATCATATCTAAGAACATTATTAGGTATTTGCATTTTTTAAAAAGTATATTTTTGCATATATATTAAAAAAATTTAATCATATTTAATTAAAAAAAAAAGAATAAAAATATATTTTCACTTTAAAAATAAATAATAATCCTTCAATATGAAAGTTCTTTGGATCTAGAAAGTTTCACACTTTCAAAAATTACGTCACTCTATAGGAAAAGGCCAGGGAGAATAAAATGAAAAAATGACACTCCAAAAGGTAGAAGTCTTACAAGGTATGGACCATAATTATAAGTTTACTGCTCCGGCCGAAATCACCACTTACAAATAATATACATATAACTTCTGGTTACATTCATCATGCCACCATTAAAGGATTAGAGGTTAAGTAATTGGTTTTTTATATAATTTCTAGTACTTCATCTTTTAGATTATGAATCTATTATAATGATCTATATATATATACAATAAAATGTTCATAATCCAAGCTGTAGATATGCAATTCATATTAAAATAATACTAAATACAAACTTCAAATGTATAAGTCTTTTATAAAAATATGGTCACATTTTTTCATGGTGAGGTCCACTTTTTATATATCATTTCTCTTCTTGGTAATCTCATATTAGGCCATAATTGACATGATTTTTTTCTCTCTTGTGGTATATATGCTCAGTATGACACTAAAATACTTCTATGAGATTGGGTTTGGTGAGTGTGCACGTCAGTTCCACTTCAGAACTCCTCCCAAAGTGGGACCAGATGTTCCCTACACATTTGGTATTATTGGTCAGTACTAAGAATTGCATCTATCTTAGGAACAAAAAGAAATTTTGTTGTTGTTCTGTTTGGTTCTTTAATTTAGCATGCAGTAGCTATATATATATATATATAATATTATTGCAAGAGGTCGGAGCTTTTTTGATGGATGGAACAGTCACAAAAAATAAATAAAAACAAATCGACACAATCTTTTGTGTGATGAAAAAAAAAAAAAAACTATCGATATAAGAATCGTGTCACCAATAACTATCGTGTCAGTTTACTCTTCAATTGTCACAAAAATGATTTTTTATCAGTTTATGACCTAAAGATTAATTGAAGGTCCAAACGTGATCAACTTTTGGTGACGATTGGTAATTCCCGTCACAAAATATTGAACATTCTGATGGATGCATCAGCGAATGTTCTTATGTTACGGAACTTCAAACTTATAAATCTATATTCAAACGTAATGACTGAATGTTCGAACGTAAAAATAGTATAACGTTTGAACATAGATCTAATAATATTTGAACGTAGACATGATAATATTTGAAAGTCAATATATAGTTAACATTCAAAAGTGAAGTTGAAAATGTTTGCACGTCCATATGATCATAAAATTTGAATGTGAACATTACGATATTTTAATAAGATATTAAATTGATAATTAAATGCAACAAGTAGTACTATATATGATGATTTAAGGTTTAATACCTGCTCTAGTGCATTGAATCCTGGAGGAGGAGGAAATGCTTCTTTAGGTAAGTCAGGAGATGCCTCAGCTTTCCTAACATAACTACTGGTTACACCACCATGACACAAACCAACATTACTCAGAAGAATAACCGAGATCACTACTGTTAACAAGCACGATGCAGTACCCATATTAATGAAGTACTGCACACAGAGAAGAGAAGAGAAAGAGAAAGCAATTTTCTGTCATTACAACAAAAAGTAGCTTTTGTGGCCAGTTTTTTTTCTCGGGAAACAAATCATGCAGAAAATACTTATTTTTGACATATCATTTCTGGTGCTTTATTTTTTTGCGAGAAAAGTTATTTATTCTGGTAGAAGGGAGTTCTTTAAAAAATAAATTTGGCTACTTTGGTTAAACCCCCCGCGAAATTCTCCCCCTTCTTTCTCCCCAATCCCTAATATCTCTGCGATCCCCCCCATTCTTCCCAACCCTAATCTCTCTCTCTCTCTCTCTCTCTCTCTATGATCGCGCTACTGTGCTGTTGTGGTCGCTGTCCCAATTCGCAGGTGAGTGTCTCTCTCTCTCTCCGTTCGTTTCTCACTCTCTCATGCCTCTCTCTCTCTCTCACACATTCTTTCAGCTTCTCTTTGATTTATTGTTGCGATTTTGGGTGGTTCTTGGTTTTGGCTAATGTAACACCTCGCTCCAGGGTCATACTTTATTCTAAAATTATTGGTTTTAAATACATTTATAATCTATTTGAGATTTTCAAATATTTAGATTTCGTGCTGAGTTTATTTAATTATTTATTTATTTTAAACGGATTGTAGAGTTTCTTTTCTATTAAAATTCTTAAATATCCAAATTTGTTTTTTTTTTTGTTCTCTTTTGTATTTATAGATATAACTCTTAAACCCACAACATGTACACTTGCCATCTAGTAATTTCTTCCTCTATTTTCAGCGCAGTTAATATTATAGATATAAAGTTTCCTTTCAAACCAAGATTTTCCTCACTGTTTGTATCCCACACGTGCAGGATTCACGTCTCCGTATCCTTAGGGTATAGATTTCAGATTAGTTAAAAATTTCCCTTCCACTTTTCACTAGGGTTGCAATTGTATATATATTGATATTAGTAGAGTTCCTCATCACGGTATGCACCCAAAGCGTTTCCGCCACTGCACCTAATCACCGGGAGAAACCCAACCACGACAGCACCTTGCCCTACGTTGCACCGTATCACCCCGGCATCATCACCATCGTAGGGAAGTTCCAATGACAATACTTTCTCAGAGCACCCCAAACCGAAGCCAGCCATATAAACCACTTGCAGTTTCTTGCCCTCACGGAAGTCACCAATGATTTGAGTCCAATGCACAGCCAGCAAAAAATATAAATCCAAGCCCATGAAAGCACTTGCCAAAAGACATCACCATCGCCCAACCACCATGATCCCACTTTGTACCACCGCTGGAAATCAAAATAAAAAGGGCCCCTGTTTTTGATACCGAAAACAGAGCAACTTTGTGTGCTCTCAACGCAGATTTTTCCTCCCACTGTGAACGGCAACTCAGCCACCTCACGGTAACAACCAGGCCACCATATTTTCACCCCACGGTAAGCCACGAAGCCAACCTCTTCATTTTCTCTCATTCTCTCTCTCTCTCTCTTGACTTAACCACCCTCTCTCATCGTGTCTCTCTCGCTCTCTCTCATTAGTGCCCACTGGTACTTCTCGCCGACAACCACCTCAGACGCCCTGTGACGCCTCCAAAATTCTCTTAAAATAACACGAGAATCGAGGCGTCAAGATGATGACAACACGGGTCACACATCCCAACGACAAGTGTTAAACGTGTGTGCACACATGACATACATAAAATATAGGTCGCAGCAGATAATAAAATTAATAACTAGGTACCAGAATTTTTAGAAATATTTAACAAACCAATTTTAATAAAAACTCTCAAACAGGAGATTTAATACAGTCATCCGAAATACAAATTAAACAAATACATATTTATAAAAAGGGGAAAATAAATTTTTCGAGATAACAATTAATATTAATATCACCTCAACGGCGGAGCTGTCTCCTCAGGCTCAGCCTTTTCATAATCTGCATCCAAAAAACTACGACGCCAAGATGACATCGCAGGTAAGTATAATCCAAACAAACCCAAGACAATAAATACATTAATGCCACAACAACAACCACGAACAATTACCATATGCATGAGGCTTAAAATCATCTTTCTCAAAGTCAATGAAATAACCACACATGCCAAAATCCCAATTTATCCACAATAAAATCCCAATAAAATCACCCATCATTTCTCATAAAATAACATCCTCAAAACCAATCATACCGGGCGTTACGTATCGCCATCTCCGATATGATTTACACAAAACACCAATCATAATGGGCGTTACGTATCGCCGTCCCCATTATGATTTACACAAACTCATTTCATACCGGGCGTTACGTATCGCCGTCCCCGATATGAAATGCACACCCAATGACCATAATGGACGTTACGTATCGCCGTCCCCATTATGTCATCCACACACGCTATCAATCATAATGGGCGTTACGTATCGCCGTCCCCATTATGACTGACACACACACACACACGCTGATCACAACGGGCGTTACGTATCGCCGTCTCCGTTATGACTCAGCCCAAAACCATTAAAATCCATTAAACTCAATTTAAATCCCAGTTTCTAATTCCAACACATGAATATCCGAAATCATGCAAAAATCCACTTTCCAAATATTTTCATGAGCATGCGCGTAAATACACAAAGCAGACAACCATGCACCAAATATCTAACATTTAATTAATCTAATCAACCAACAAATACCAACATCAATCAACACATGACAACAATAATCAAACACAATAACTGTTGATGCCAAAAATATATTTAAATCTTAAAACTCGTTTGGAAAGTACTTACAGCGGTTAAAACGCAATTCCTTGAACAACGCCAATCTGTAGCGTTTGTAGTGGTCACATGTACGTTAGGCTAAAATGCTCGGTTTGACACCAAAATTTAGGGAGATACTCTTTGAAGGGTGGGGAATCTCATGGAAGTGGTGGTGTAGCGGCACAACCACCGGAAGGTGGCGGATCGGGGTCAAAATGGGTGAAAACCCATTTTCGAGTTTGAGGTTGTACTGGGAAGGTGAGGCCGCGGTTGGGGAAACTGAGCTAGGGGGATGACCAGCTGGGTGAGGGGAGTCTTTTGGTGGCAGTGGTGAGGCCTATGGTGGCCGGACGGTGGCGCGGCGAAGATGGATCCGTTTAAGACCCATTTCGGGTGGAGGGGGTAACCGGCTGCGATGGGTGACTTTGGGCGGTGGGTTATGCTCGCCGGAGGGTGGGGAGTCTAATGGTGGTGGTAGGAGGCCAAGAGGTGGCCGGAAAATGTAAGGGAATGCAAAATACCCATTTCGAGTTTGTGGCCGTGGAGGGGCGGTGGGATGGATTGAGGGGACACCACCGGTACCGTTGAACTCGCCGACATGTGGGGGTGAGGTTGGACTGGGCGGTGTCGCTTGTGGGTGGCCGGCGGCGGCCCTAGGTGGGGGAGAAGGGACGGGCGAGAGGGAGAGGAGGCAGGGGTCGCGGGCTGGTGCGTGGGTCTGGGACCGAAATGCAGATGAAGAAAAGGGAAAAAAGAAAGAAAAAGAAAAGAAAAAAGAGAAAAAGGAAAAAGAAGGGAAAAAATGAGTCAAACTAGAAAAACACAATAAATAAAATAAAAGCCCACTGATAATACTATAATTTAATATAAATAAAATAAAATATTTAAAGTCTATCAATAGAAATAAATTAAACTCAAACGCAATATTAATTACAAAACAATAATTAATATAACGAAAGCAGATCAAATAAACTCACATAATAAAATAAAGGAATTAAATTCCAATCATTAAAATAATTAACTCATTAAAATAAATAAGAAAAGTAACGTAACTCAATATTAACTAATTAATAACTCAAATAAATATCTTAAACAAATAAAATATGACTAATAATATTATTTAAATAAATTAAAATAATTAACACCGAGAATAAAATAACGTGTAAAAATACACGTAAATCTGGGATCTTACACGCTCAGTTCCGTCGCTTCTCTTCCTCTCGGTAAGCTTCGGCCACGCGTATGACCCATTTCGTGTTTACCTTGTGTTCAAAGACAGAAAATACTGTTTCTTCTGTAAGCTTAGCATAGGGTGTGTTCATCTTATTGGATTTATGTTTAAAGTCTTTTTTTTTTCTACTGGATTACTTCTTATTTTGAGTATGTTGTTAAGTTTGTTTTTAAAAGTTAAAGGTTTTGGTGTTGGGCTTGAGCCATGCATATCGTTTTTGGCTAGTGTGTCTGGTTTGCTTTCGAGCCAGTTAGCTACGTGGTTTTCTGATTGTTTTTGGTAAAATGTATTGGGTTCGGTTGGGCATAACTATTTTGGATTCGTGTTTTTAAATTATTTCTGATATGAGTTCTGAATTATTACGACTATGTTCGGTTATTGTGAAGTTAAAATATTTTGAGTCGGGTTCAATTTTTTTAAATTATTTCTGGACTCGTGTTTTAAATGATTTTCGAATAGATAAGTGGCGCTGCTTTTTATTAAATGGATTAAGTTTTGATTTTCGTAAGATACTTTATTTGAGCAGGAATTTGGGTTAAGTATTTTTCTACCAAAAATTGAGGTATTAGAGAATTTTAAAGTTTTGGAGGATTTTGGTAAATTTAATTAGCAAGAGTTATATTCAAGATTCGGGGATGTATTAATGTTAAGATAAGATATTGGACTCTATATCTTAGGTTACATTTTTGAGGTTTGTGATCAATTGAGAAATTTATGAAAGTACGTGATTATCTTATAGGTGGCGATTGAGTTTGTGCAGCTTTGTTGAGGATAGTTTTGAAAAGCTAAAAGATCCAGGTAAGCGGGGTTCATATGCTTGGTTTTATACCAAATGTAGTCTGAGGTTGATTTTCTGAAAAATCGTGCATGTTTTGTTATGAAATGAGAACTTGAGAAAAACCAACCTCAGTTAGTTATTTGCATTACTCATGAAACTTATATGAAAGAAAGAAAAATGTTTCTATCATGCATTGTGCAGACATGGGCTTAGTTTTTGTCATATTGTTTCTTAAATGTGAAAAAAAGCGATATTGATTATCTTGCATATTTGTGCTTTTATTTATAAAGATATTCTGACACTGTTTTGTTTTGTAAGATTGATCTGAAAATATTTTGGAACTCCGTGTAATTTTAGTGTGAATCTGAAAACCTTTGGCATGGTATACTGGTTTGTATCTGACTCTGTCTCTGCTTTGCTCTGCTCTACTCTACTCTGTCTCTGCTCTGTTTGGGTGGTTGGTACAAACTTCTCTGTCTCTGAGTGCACCCATTTTGGAAACAAAGTGGTTTATTGTGGATTTTTCTGTGTGCACACTCGGGGCTTCGAGAATGATTAAGGGAAAGTTTTACGTCTGTCTCTGCCTGGTTTGGCCACCGGGATTAGCACAACCCTACTACGGGAGTTAAACATGGTCTCTGCTCTGTAAGATGCTCTGTTTTGATATGATGATGATGTTCAGTTTTGTTATGCAAAATACTCTGTATTTTATATGATTTAAAAATTGTCGCTTTGTTACGTTTAAAAAATGTGTTTTGTTTTGCATATTAAAACTAAAGAATATTTTGCTCTGCATATTGTACTTTGAAAAATGCTCATGTTTGCACTTTGGTATATGTTCCTTGCTTACTGAATTGTGGTTAAACTCACCCCTTATCTCTGAATATTTTTCAGATGAATTTGGATATTTCAATGGATGATCAGATTATGAAGTATTGGGTGAGATGATTTTAGGAATGATAGATTAATCATAAAGAGTTTATATGAGTATTGACAAGATTTAGTAAGGAAGTATTATTATATTTTTGTGACGTAGTATTTCCAGAATTGATGATATTGAGGAAAGTGATTTTGGAATAAAATTTTATATAATATTGGAGAATTTTAAGTATTTAATTATTTTGTTGAAATGTGAGTTTTGTAATAGGAAGTAATTCTCTGACTCCCGCGGGACCGGGGCGTTACAGATGCTCTCTCTCGAAGTGATTGCGATTGCAGGTAAGGATCTCTCTCTCGCCCATTTGTTCTTTCGGCTTCTCTTTAAAAACATGGGAATTGTTCTGATCTAGGTTTTTTTGTTCTGATCTAGCTTTATAATCGATGGCCGTTTATATGCTTTTATTCGATGGCCGTTTGTAAGAGCGCATCGGACCATTTCATTTGCTTTGTTCATTCTTCAAAAATGCCCTCATTTTATTCATAAAGTGGAGACCTAAAGTTAAAGCTTAAAAAAAAAAGGTAAATATATTAATCTGTTTAGGTGGATTTCTCCAAAATATTCCCCTGATTTCATTTGCGTTCACTGAAGGAAAGAAACAGGGTGGTTGAATTTCTTTCAAACTAATCTGCTAACACCACTTCTACATTTGTAAATAATTATTTACACATCATCCTTGTACAGGTTGCTGTCCTGATATCTTGATCTATTAACTTTAAAGCATGATTTTTGAGGTTTGGCATTCTTACATGGGATTTTTATAATTTCTCTCTGTAATTTTTATTGAGTATTGGGTGTTCAAAGTTCCCAGAAATTTAGATTCCTAACAACATCAACCAAAGTTAGGCAATATAATCAAAACTGCTATTATATGCTATGATAATATGAGATGCAGTTTGGTCCGTGTTTCCTCAAGTGTATTTACATTTCCCAGCTACCACAAATTTTGATAATCTGTCTATATCAATCTGAAAAATTTGCTTACTATTCAGAATTCAGCTTTTTTGGGTTCTAACTCTTATGTTGGCTATGCATATATCAATCTTTTTTTTCATGTTAAATATGTTATTCTATTTTCCTAAGTACTTACATGTTTTAGGTTCCCCAACTTAAAAAAAAAGAAGGATAGTTATTGCATGTTTTAGAAGATATGAATTTCATATTTATCTTGTTTAAGGCTTACTGTTATGCAGCCAACCAATCTGTTTGCAGTATAGATGGCCACTTGTTCGATTGCATAACTTGGACATACATTTTAATAATCAGACCGTACATGCTTCTTAGAGTTCTAACCATTATATCCATTGTGCTTCAAATAATTATTGGGTAAAAAACAATGTAGTTCAAATAATTACTTGCTCTATGTTTTTTTTTTTATTATAATCACTTCGCAGGACAGCTTGCACAACATGCAAGGGATTTCTATATTTTTTTACATGAAATGAATCTGAGCAATATATGTTCTGTATATTGCTTGTTCTGTCAGGTTGCTTCTCAAGCAGTTTATTCCTTGCATAAGACCTCAACAAGAGATGTGAGTAATATCTTCTGTGATTCCAGCTATTTGATTTGCTCAACATCATTTTCCAACCTGACATGGTTGATTGGGTTTATTTATCATCTCCTAAATTGTGCTTGATTGATGATAGTAGTGTAATCATCCAGTTAATTAATGTGCTATTAGAGAAGCATTTCCTGTATTAGATACTTGGAGGGGTTGGAGACGATGTCTGATGTTGGCATATGTGTATATTAGATACTTCAAGATATGTGAATTGATTTATCTATTTTTTTCCTCTTAATACATATGTGAATTTATTTATCTATTGATCTTGAAGTGTTTTTGTTTCTCTTAATGCACTTTCCATTTTAGGTTCCTCTTGTTTCTATTTTTTGATTTCTTTATCGTATAGAGAGTCAAGAGTAGGCATACTTCTTTTCTTCCCATGTCCCCTTGAACAAAAAAGTAAATCATTTCAGTTTGTATACAGCTATTGCTTCATTTTTTATTTAATTTTATTATAATCTGTTTATGCAGGATAGCTTGCCCAACCTGGAGGTAGTTATTACATTCTTTGTTGTCATTTGGCGTCCTCTTTTTTATTATACAGTTTGTATACAAGTCTATCTTTGTTAATACTACTAATACAAAGTGTTAATGATGGTTTTTGTGACATCCTCAATTTTCGTTCATAATCTTTTGTGACACTTCAATTTGCGTGGAATTATGAATGAAAATTGGGGATGTCACAATTTTGGCCTAAATTTGGGGTTATTAATTGCAGGTTGTGCTAGAAACACTTAATAAAGCTAATGTAAGTGAGACGGATCTATCAGCTGTTGCTGTTAGGAAGGCTTTTCAATTCTGGAAGGCTTCTTGGGCTGTTGCTATTAGGCTGTTGCTGTTAGGCAGCTTTTGTTCATTTTTATGTTTCTTTCTAAATGTTGTTTTAGATTTGAAACTTCCATCTATTCTGATTTGTTGTTAATTGAAATTGGACTTTACAACAATAAGTTATTTGGGTGTGAGTGGGACTTGTATTTATATTTTCCATTTCTTTTCAAACTATCTAGAAATTCTTATTTGTATTCCAATATATATATATATATATATATATAATATATTGTTCACATTCTTTATGTATTTAAGAGTAAGGCTCTAAGAAAAGTGATATTATTTTACTATTATTATTATTTTTAATTCATAAAAGACTATTTCTTAAAAAAATATAATATCGTAAGAAGTTATTTCCTGCAATTGTACACATTCTTTATGTATTTTTGTTGTGGTGTGTGTGGAATGAATCTCCGTTATGTTGTGTTTAAATAAAGGAAATCTTTCATCCAGAAAAATCTTAATTTGAGAAAAAATCTAAAGGCGGTTGGGAGTTCGAATTTCAGCTTATAATTAAAAGAATATGTTGGGGCTTTATTAAAATGACATTCGAATTCTTTATTAAAAGAATTCGAATTTCATTTTATTACTAATTATCCATTTATATTTATCAATTTACACGTGAGTTTGTGAGATGCTTAATATTATTCTTTTTAAAATATATACCTAAATTTAAGATTATACATGATCTTCTATCTCAACAGTAATATTCTAAAATGTCATCTCTCCATAACGTTATATTATTTGAAAATCCGATTGATGAGCAATATTGTTGTGCTTTTATCTTTTTTTTTTAGCAAAGCTCATGTTTAGAAATACTTAACGAAGAATAATTTTAGATGAGTCAGTTTGAGGGAGTTTGGAGTACTGGACCTAAGGAACTAGAGTGGAGCTAGATAGTTTGATGAGGCAGTTTTGCATTAATTATTATTTCTCACTGCAACAAAATCTGTTTTTTGCGGCGCAATTATTAGCTGCAAAAAGCCTTAAAATTCGTTGCAACAAATGGTTAGTAGCGATTTTTTTTGGGCTGCATGGTCAACGCTATTAGGGGTCCACTTATAAGTTCATAGCAAAGGTGTAAAATCACTACAATTAATAATGCAATTGCAGCGAACAAAATTTCTATAAATAAAGGAAAATTTCGTTGTAGTTGAGCCCCACGTTTGAACATAAAATTGTTAAGATTATCTTATTGTGGCGGGACAAAAATGATGGAAATAGCGATAAATTAGTCGCAAAAAAAAAAAAAACAAAAACAAAAACAAAAACTGGCCAAGTCCTTTAAAATCTTTTTCGACGCAAAAAATCGCTGCAATATCATTTATTTGTAATAAATTTGTTTTTACCGCATAAAAATACAAGAGGGTGTAAATGTTTTGCTACGCACGAAATTTGCCGCAACTAATTTTGCGACAAATTTGTTACCGCCGATAAGGACAACATTATAGTGCTCGAAAATTAATTTGCAGCGAACTTTATTTGCCATATGACTCATCATGATGACTTCATCTTCTTAATTCTCTTAAGGTTAAAACCATTTTACCCTGAAATATTACTCATCAAATCATCTGATATTTTCCTTTAGCTTAGGCTTATGATCTCTAGTACAAATCCGCTTCTGTGACAGAAACTATGATTGGTAAAGGAGGTTGTCTAGCCAGAAAGGTCGTGGAAAAGACTTGATCAGCATTCGCTCTAGCCACTGCACTTGATCAGTGAGAGGAAAAACTCAGATTTCTATTTGAAGAGCAACTCCAAGAGTACGTACAAGTATATACTATATTCAATAAATGCAAGTTGGGAAGAAAATGAATTAGACTATACAATGATCATAATTGATTCACTAAATCCTTCAAGTTGCTTTTGTTAATTTCTTTACTGGACATAACAACCACTTAATTTACACTGCTCCAGGCAAATTAAGAGAGCCCAAACCCTTTATAATCACAAAAACAAAATAGATAGAATATGAAAGACATGCAGAGCAAAAAACTGGACACTTGATGTCCAAAAATAAGGGATACACATCGTCCACAAGTTAATCACAATCACCCAAAAGTAAGTACATCACAAAATTCAATTTTCTCCATCCAGGAACATGAAGAAAGAAAAACAGCGAAATAAGGCACTCCTGCAACCCTATGAACTATGAAGGCATCCTAAGAAGATTTTATACCCAACACTACAAGATTTTGGACTTTTTGTCATGAATTTTTTTTTTTTCTGCAGCATACTGTCGTGGCAATAAGTCGTTTTTTGTCACGAAAATGACTAGAGGAAATAAATATCAACTTTTTCTCATGATTTTGTCGTGGTCAAAAATATTTTATGGAAAAATACTTTTAATTGCGATATAACTATTTTTTGCCACCAAATTTTATTATGGGATATAAAAATGACCAGAACCTAAATTAATTGTAGGAAAAAAGTTATTGTATCGAGTTCAATTACCTTTTGCCATAAAATCATTTGGCCACAAAAAGTTATACAAATGAAAAAATTTCTATTATGACTTATACTTTTTTACAACGACTCATTTATCAATTACTATGAATGTGTCTTGCCACAAAAAGTAAAAAAGAATTAGAAAATGTAGAAAAGAATTATTTCCACGAGAGCATCTTATGGCACAGAATCACTTTTGCCATGACTTCACATCTCACGATTTCAAAACCGTGGATAAAACTTACTTTTGTAGTGACATCTCCTCATGGCAAGAAAAAATTTCTATTATGACTTATACTTTTTTACAACGACTAATTTATCAATTACCATGAATGTGTCTCGCCACAAAAAGTAAAAAAGAATTAGAAAATGTAGAAAAGAATTATTTCCACGAGAGCATCTTATGGCACTGAATCACTTTTGCCATGATTTCACATCTCACGATTTCAAAACAGTGGGTAAAACTTACTTTTGCAGTGACATCTCCTCATGGCAAATAAGTATTTTGCATTACTACACATTTTATTTTAATTTTTAAAAATAATATAATTATAAAATATACATTACAAGAAAACATCCCTTTTGGGGTGTTTTTAATTTAGTCGTAATATTTATTACCGCAAAAGGTTCGGCATTCTCCATTTACTTAACTTCATTGTTATTGGTTTATATTTTTTGTGGCCATTTTTTTGCCTATTTGCGGCAAATTTTAAGCGCCGCAAAGAGTCTTTTAAAATTTTAAATCACCCCCCGATAATATCATCTCTCCCAATCCCTAATTCGTCTCTCTCTCTCTCTCTCCCTCTCCCTCTCGCTCGCACTCAGTTTCTCTCTTTCTCTCTCACGCCATGCCACCACCCATTCCCAAGCCGTGTCACTACCGTGCCGTCGCGCGCTCTCCGAGCAAGTGTGTGTGTGTGTGTGTGTGTCTCTCTCTCTCTGTTCGTCTCTGTCTTTTGAAATCGCGATCGCAACCTAGGGTTGCTTTGTCTCTCAAAATCGAAACTGCAACCTAGGATTAGTCTCCATTCCTCCTGCCTCTCTCTCCATTCCCCTATCTCTGGAAATCGCAACCTAGGGTTGCTCTCTCCATCCCTTAGTTTGATGCTTAAATCTGCATCATGTGAAGACGAAGAATTAGTTTATACACCTCTAGATGTTCTTCCCTAATTTTTTCAGCATCATAATCTCTTAAGCATGATTGTAGTGTTGTTGAGTATCTGCGGAATGCTTCTAATTTTTTCGGCATCATAATCTCATAATCTCCGGTATCATAATCTCATAATCATAATCTCTAGATTTTCTTCCCTAATTTTTGCATGTACTCTATGTGGAATATATATGTGTGTGTGTTTGTATGTGTTGATTGTTTTAGGTAATGCAACAGGTTTAGGTAATGCAAAGAAAGTTGTTTTACTGTTGGATTACAAAGATTTATGGTAGAAACTCATAATTTGAGAATTTCAGGTCATTAACCAATAATCAAGACTATCTTTCAGGTTATTAGATGGTTCCGTACTTCTTTAAAGTTGAGAGAGTCCAAGGCATTGCTGATGAGTTTATCAAGGTTTGGTTTTTAATTGTCTTCATAAGCCCCTTATAATTATATTCTACCCTATTAGCGAGGCTGGTGAACTATACATTGGTTTTTAGGTTCACATCCCTGTATTTTCCTTTTTGTTTGGTTAATTATATGTTGGTGCTATTTGTTTAGTCAATTATATGTTGGTCAATTCTAAATAAAAATCACTGTGAGCATCCATTCTATGCAGGCAAATGTGACTAGGACAAACCATATAATGTGGACAATGGGTGATGACTTTTAGGACCAATATGTTGAGTCTTGGTTCAAGCAAATAGACAAATTGATTCACTATGTTAACAAGGTAGGGAATTAATGAGACAATCAATGCATTTGCTAGCAATTTGATTCCAAAGTTAAAGCATCTGAGCTTATTTCCCTTTGTTTTGAAGCTTGAAAATAGCTGGGTTCTAATTTAGAACGTGGGTGTTTAGTTGTGGTGTAAAAATTTACAATAGCACCCCATATGGTGAGGCTTGTCCCCTTTTCCCCCATAACATCAAATCTTGACTAAACGCTTAGATGACTTCTTTGAAAACTTTGCTGATGAAGTACCCCTGTTTGGACAGTAGCTTCCGAGAAAGGTTGATCATTTATGTGTCTTTTTCCACATATTTGTGCTTGATGTTTGGATACTAGATATATTAATAGATTTTACTATGATTAGATTTTCATCATGAAATACAACTACTAGATGAGTCTCTACAATGTCTCTAATGAAAGGTTGAGGATTTAAGTTGTGGAATTAAGTTTCTTTCTCCACAAATTTTTGTAATATTTTCCAATAGAGACTAACACAATGGATTTAGATTGTTTTTGGATTAGAGTTGTGTCTCATGTCCTGAACTGAAACTTATTTTTTGTGTTGGTATGCCAAGCAATGGGACATTACGTTGGTATTTTAAAGGATACCTTGATTTCCTAACATGATTCTTGAATAGGGTGTTTTTTATTATAGTGATGCACTTTCTAAATTAAATTTTGATTATTAACTCTATTTAATACTCTCACCTAGTCATTATATTATCTACTCTTTAAGAGGTTTCTCAAATTCTTCGTATGGTTCTTTAGCTTTAGTTCTTTAGCTTTAGATTTATAATTGAAATCTCATGCTTCTTTTCTTGGCCTTTGTGATTTAACTGGTTTAGATGATTAATTATTTTTTTTAAATTACCCTTTTTCTTTTTTAGTTGTTCAATATATTTTCTTTTTTGTTCCAAATAAGGCATTTACAAGTGTGTCTAATTTTCTCAAGATGGTCAAGTTAATGAATTGTATTCTACACCAAAAATAGAATTATATAACTTGTCAATAGTGCAGTATGTCTCATTTAGTTTTTGTTCTTATCTACTTAGGATCTCTCATGCAGTAATTCAAAGTTTGAACTCTACTCTTGTGCCATTGATTGTTCGTTTTGTCCATTTTTAGATCCTTAGGATCTCTCTTGCAGTGTTTTGATAGTTTCATGCAACTTTTTTCTATATCTATGACAAACTTGGTTAATTATTTTATTGTAAGTTTATATAAAAGTTAAAGGAGATGAGAAATGTACAATGCCTTATTGAATGCAAATCATAAGAGGAAGCTATGTGTTGGGTCGGTATTGAATGAGAGTTGTAAGTGAAGTATAATTTTTTTTATTAGATGATTATGATATCTTGAGTTATGTCACCTATGTTATTGTTCTGATATATTTAAATTGCCTTTTTATAGTTGAGCACAAATGTGGGATCTTTTGTGGTAGACTAGCCAGTCACACACTAGTCATGCTAGGAAACTTTTATATTTTTTTAGTTCTTTATTAATTTATTTGTAATTCGTTAATGTCTAACTGATAATGAGTTTGTGTATGAGTAATTCTTTACTATACGTGTAGCTTTTTTTTCTTGTCAATTTATATATGAGTTACTCCTTGATATCCTCTTACGGATTCAACATCTTATTTTGACAGGTATAAGCTATTATATTGTTGAAGTGATGGTTCTTGATATCTTCCAGAAATCGAAATCTGCTACTGCGTTTATTTGTGCCTTCTTAGTTGGGTCAGTCATGCATTTTTATTTTTTTAAGTTTTGATTGATGTGGTTTAGTTTTTGTGTCTTATTATCTGAGTACAAGAAAAGAAAGTAGAAGACATGCCTATATAGCTCAACTTAGTTTAGTTCATAATGTCTTATCTCGTTATATATATTTTAGCCTATATAGCTGAATTTAGTTTAGTTTCTAAATTTGTATGTATTGGGTATAGATTAAGTTTGTAAAAATAAATGTATATTTTAGCCTATATTAGAGTATTTTTTATGATTATTGTTTATTTTCTATTTTTTTTCTAAATTCTCTTAGCATTTGCCATGAACATAATTCGTGGCAAATACTTTTTCCCCACAATATTAGTAGTAGGAACAAGTTATATGCCATCAATGTATTCGTGGGTAAAAGCCTTTTCCGGCCTATTGTCTTCATGGATAGTATCATCTTTGACAGTGGATGAAAATGGTATTTACCACGAATTTTGCATGTTATACCCATAATGTCAGGTGCTGGGAAAAAATTCGTATTTGCCATGAAATAAAATTTTGGTGAAAAATTATTTTTGTTCATGGATTATATACCACCAACATCCCACCAACAAATTTGGTGGAAAAAAAATATTTCCCACTTAACATATGCTATTTTACATCATATAGCTTTGTGGCAAAAAGCCCAAAATCTTGTAGTGAATTACCTATCAACCCATTAAACCTATGTACTACCCGCCACAATAAATGCATATTAAGATTCAATCAATTATGGCGTAAAGAGAATGAGCACATGATTTACTAATTATCATTAATTTGAAGGTTGGTGCCTTATTTCACACCGTGAATCTATAACATCATAAAGAGACTACTGTTTATTTCAATTTTATCATTCAATTCAAGATTAATTACCTCTCCTATGATCAACTCTCTCCCTCTCACAAAGCATACTCTATCTCTATATCCTTTACACATGAACCAAAATCTTATAATGAGGCAGTATTGTATGAGCATTGGAGAGAGGCCGTGAAATATAAGTTGAAGGTTTTAGAGGCTAACAAAACTTGGATACTTAACTCCTTACCTGCTAGTAAGTTAGTAGTACGATGCAAATATGTTTATAAGGTTAAGCTAAGATTTGAATGCACAATAGACAAGTACAATGCTAGATTGGTGGCTAAGGGCTACACACAAGTTAAGGACTTCAATTATCAAGATACTTTCAGTCTTGTTGCCAAAATCACAACTGTTAGACTGTTCTTAGCTTTGGCAGATATCCACAATTGGTATTTGTTGAGATATGGCTTGAATTGAGTTCAATCAAGCGCATCTTCATGCTCGTTCGAGCTATCGCTCGAGTGAGCCTCAACCCGTAAGTTCGCTCAACTTTTACTCGACATCCCACTCGAGTGAGGCATAATAGAGAGTTCGCTCGACCATCGCTCGACATCCAGTTTGAGTGAGATTCAAGTAGAGATTTCGCTCGACATTCCGCTCGAGTGAGAGTTAACCCTAGACGTTCGCTCGATAGTTTGCTTCGACCTAATATTTTATGGACTAGGGTTGGCACCGCCTCATGCATGTTCACTTGAGTGAGACTACTCTCGCTCGAGTGAGATATCACCTATAAGAGTAGAACGCAGCTCATTTGGAAGCAGAATGTGTGAGGTTCTCATTTTGTTTAGATTTTCGTCTGAGAGCTTTTGTGAGGTTTGAGAGTATGTGAGAGAGAGAGAGTTTTGCAACTTGTAAGTGAGATTGAGTGTTCCAGTATAAGAATCTTATGATTCAATCTCTGTACTCTATCTTTATTGTTATAGTGAATTCATTGAGACCAACTCAACAGTGGATGTAAACTTGTGTTAAGTCGAACCACTTCAAATCTTGGTATCTCTTGGTATTCTATGCATTCTTTGTTTTATTTCTTTTGTTGCATTTGTTGCGTTACTTCCTATTTACTATTTGTTAACCGGCCCATTCCTAACAAACTGGTATCAGAGCAGTTGCTTTGTGAAGATCTGAAGGGATGACCTCAGTAAAGTTTGAAGTAGAGAAATTCGACGGATAGAACAATTTCAGTTTATGGGGCATCAAAATGAAGGCGTTTTTGCGACAACAGGGTTTGTTCAATGTTCTAGAAGAGGTGACTGGTGAGTCTCCTACACCGTCAAAGAATGAGGAAGAAAGGGCTCACAACATTATTCTATTGTCACTATCAAATGGAGTTTTGAGGGAAGTTGCTGAGGAGGAGACCGCTGTTGGTCTATGGGACAAGCTGGAGAGCTTGTACATGAAGAAATCTCTCACTAATTGGTTGTATTTGAGACAACGGTTATACACTCTCAAAATGATGGAAGGTACTTCTATTTCTGCACATCTAGATGAATTTAATAAGATTATTATGGATCTAAGGAACATAGACATTAAGATTGATGAGGAAGATCAAGCCTTAATTGTTTTGTGTTCATTGCTTATTTCGTTTGATAATTTTGTAAACTCAATGTTGTATGGTAGAAATACAATCTCCTTGGTAGATGTTAAGTCTGCTTTGAATTCTAAGGAATTGAGAATAAAATTTGGAGGATTAGGCATGGATGATCAAGCCGATGGTTTGTTTGTAAAAGGTTCCTCTGGTGATAGATCCGGGGAGAGATGTTCAGGGAAGAATAGAAGTAGTTTTAATGACTCTAAATCTAACAAAAAGAATGTTAAGTGTTATTACTGCCATAAATTTGGTCATTACAAAAGTGAGTGTCCTAGATTGAAAAATATTCAGGAAGAGGAAAATTTCTCTAGTGATGATGACAGCGAAAAAGAAGACAGATAGTTTCTACTTCCTTGAGGACAGTACGGTAATAGGTGGAGTATCCTCACATATTTCGGATTCAGATATCACTCACATAAAGCACATGTGAGTGTGCCAGACAAGTATGGTCATTTATGAGTCGACAACTTTTACTTAGTGTAATCAGAAGACAATAATCTTGATTTTTTTGTTTACATTGTATTCTCGAGAAACAATATAGAATCAGGTTTCCTGCAGTTGTTTATTTCTGATTGGGATACATCTTGTGTAAAGTTATGTTTTGTTATACTCATATTTGTTTTATGACCATTTGAGAAGAGTTTGGTTTTGTAAATCTGTTTTGTGTTGTGTCTGATGTGTTCAAACACTTGAGAAGACTAATGATCCACATACAAGAAGGTAGAGCATTGCTCAGACTATAAAGTTTGTTCCACTCCACATAAATGGAGTAGCTGAATAGAATGAGGTGGGCTTGCAGAGTCCACAATTTTCTTTGAGTTTGCCAGACTTGTCTATAAATTTTGGGTGAAGCGGTCAACTACAGCTTGCTATTGCGTGAACCTTTTCTTCTTTTGTTTCCACAGGAAAGAAGAGAGAGTTATAGTGAGAAGATGGAGTTGCTGGGAGGGCTTCACAACAGAGTACGTGTGGTACTCTAGATAATGCTTTTGTGTTTGAGTATGGTTTTTTCTTTGGCATTAGTACACAGTAAGAGCAAGTCTACAGTTGGTAGATAGATGGGGCAGTTTGGCCACCTATTGCGTATGCTCATACATGCTTGTGTTGGGTTCTTACTTTGGTGCATTGTAGAGGAGATAGAGAATATTTATTGTCTTTATTTATATTCAGAAGTTGTTGTTCAAATAAGCAGTTTATATTGTGGTGCATTGTCGTTTGTGTGAAGATTTTGATTCTTCATCAGGATCTTTGCCGGTGATTTGGTCACGTCTTCCATGGTGTTGAAGACTTTTGTGTAGAAATTGAGTTCTTCAAAGATAGACTTCGTGTTTTGGTTGGGTATTCCCTTTTGTGATATAATTAAGGGATTTGTGGGTCTTTTGTAAAGACTAGATTTTGTGAGGCTTGTGACAGCTCAAGCCAAGGTGGAGATTTGTTGAGATGTGGCTTAAATTGAGTTCAATCAAGCACATTTTCAGTGCTCGCTTGACCCTCGCTCGAGCGAGCCTCAACCCGTAAGTTTGCTTAAGCCTCACTCGACATCTCGCTCGAGTGAGGCATCAGATAAAGAGTTTGCTCGACCCTCACTTGACATCCAGCTCGAGCGAGATCCAAACAGAGATTTCGTTCGACTCTCGCTCGATGTCCCACTCGAGCGAGAGTCAACCCTAAACGTTCGCTTGACAATTTGCTTCGAGCTAATGTTTTATGGACTAGGGTTGGCGCTGCCTCATGCATGTTCGCTCGAGCAAGAGTAGTCTCGCTCAAGCGAGATATCACCTATAAGAGCAGAATGCGGCTCATTTGGAAGCAGAACGTGTGAGGTTCTCATTTTGTTTAGATTTTCGTCTGAGAGCTTTAGTGAGATTTGAGAGTATGTGAGAGAGAGCTTTGCAACTTGTAAGTAAGATTGAGTGTTCTAGTGTAAGAATCTTGTGATTCAATCTCTGTACTCTATCTCTGTTGTTATAGTGAATTCATTAAGACTAACCCAACAGTGGACGTAGGCTTGTGTTAAGCTGAACCACTTCAAATCTTGGTGTCCCTTGGTGTTCTGTGCGTTCTTTGTTTTATTTCTCTTGTTGTATTTGCTGCATTACTTCTTATTTACTGTTTGTTAGCCGAACCACTTCAAATCTTGGTGTCCCTTGGTGTTCTGTGCGTTCTTTGTTTTATTTCTCTTGTTGTATTTGCTGCATTACTTCTTATTTACTGTTTGTTAGCCGATCCATTCTTAACAATATTTATGTTAATTAGATGTTAACAATGCATTTCTTCATAAAGATCTTGAAGAAGAAATTTACATGGAACTACATCCAGGTTACCAAATTTAGGGGGAGTCTCCTTCATTTGGAAATAAAAGGATTATATGCAAATTACAAAAATCTTTGTAAGAGTTGAAACAAATCTCTTGGTAGTGGCATTCAAAATTTTCCTTTGCTCTTATTACTATTGGTTTTCAACAATCAAAGTCTGACTACTCATTATTCATAAGGTGAGATAAAATAGATACATAACCTTTCTAGTCTATGTAGATGTCATTCTCATAGGGAGCTCAAATTTGGTTGTTGTTGAGTTTGTCAAATTGCATTTAGACTCTTAGTTTAAGATCAAAGACCTTGGATCCTTGAAATATTTCTTGGGTCTAAAAATTGCTAGAACCACAATAGATATCCATCTCTGCCAAAGAAAGTACAACCTTGAAATCCTTAAAGATGAGGGCCTTATTGGAAGCAAACCAGTTAACACTCCCATGGAGGTTAACCACAAACTAGCTCACTCTCACACAAACTTGTTGGTTGACATTACAGGCTACCAAAGATTAGTTGGTAGACTGATTTACTTGACAAGCACATGACTTGATATCACATCTGCTATTAATATTTTGAGTCAATTCATGGACAGACAAGCTCAAGTTCACCTACAAGTTGCTCACAGAATCTTAAGCTACATAAAGAGCACAATTGGACAATGACTCTCTTCTCCTCACAAATTTCATTGCACCTCAAAACTTTCAATAACTCTGATTGGGCTGCATGCCAATCTTCTACGAAAGAATCCTATTTTTCACAAAAGAATAAAATATATAGAGATAGACTATCACTTTGTTAGAGCAAATGTCCTTGCTAAACACCAGCCCACATAGCTTCAAAGTTCCAACTTGCAAACATACTGATCAAAACACTACCAATAGCTGCATTTCAATTTCTACTATTGAAGATGGGCATATTGAATATATATTCCCATCTTGAGGGGGTGTTTTAAGATTTTAGAGGCTTATTTCCACCAAGCCACACAAGCAACTATCCTCATGCAGAGTTGTGCAAGATACCAAAAACACGCAGCTGTCCACTATGAAAGGCAAGTAGGCTGGTTTACTCTATAAATAAAGTTAGTATACTTGTCCTTATCCGTACACAACTATATTGTCCTTCTCTGTACATGATTCTACTACTAGCATTTCTCGATTGCCTCTTTGTCACTACCTTGGTTGGATTCAACCATATGTATAACACTCTAGTGTTACACTGAAATGAAAGAAATTAATTATTTTCTCACAATCTCGAGTTGTCTTCTTTCCATATAATCTCAAAGTTTTCTTCTTATTGTGGATGACATAAAAGGTTTAGCTGCTTTGTGAGGTTTATATATGATCTTACATTTTGGATATTCTAGTTTAATATTAAAAGGGGATTCTTTGTTTGTCATAACCCGGATGATTTAAATATCCGTTTAATTTTCATATGTGGCATGATCATTGAAAGTTGATCAAATAAGGAATAATATAATAAAAAAAAGACTTATAATCATATGTTGGAAGATTAGGAGTATGATTGGGTACAATGGTGGCTTGTCTTATGTGGAAAAAATGCCTAACCCGAGATCTTGCTCGACTTTAGCTTGATGTCTAACTCGAGCGAGATACAGAGAGAGATTTGACATCTTTTGATAAAATGGCCATAACTTGCTCATTTGATATCGGATTTGAGTGATTCAAAAGGCTATAGAAATCTAAGAGAAATATATAAAAATTTTATGTTTTGAGGTTTAAGAGATATGGACTTAAGAAATACAAAATTGAGATTGAAGTGGAAGATCTAGATTGGAGATAGATAGGCATTGACTTTGAAGTTGACTAAGGACTTTGGATAAGATTAAGTTTTTGAATTATTTTATAAATTAGGCTAAGATATGGAAAAGTGTGTATATATGTAGAAAATGAGGAGATTTTATCTAGGGAATTTCGTGTGAAACAAGAAGGAATATCTACCAAACACTTTATGTGCCCGGATTGGTATTCTCGGGCTTATCTGTTGACTTTTAGTGAAAAAATC
The DNA here is from genome assembly GCA_036898215.1 of Platycarya strobilacea. NCBI lineage: Eukaryota > Viridiplantae > Streptophyta > Magnoliopsida > Fagales > Juglandaceae > Platycarya > Platycarya strobilacea. The sequence goes on from CM072550.1 coordinate 30,458,134, forward strand.
ATAACTTGATCATATGAGCTCAGAATTAAGTAATTCTAGTTCTTATAGAACCCTAAGAGGTAGATATAGAACTTTTATGTTTGGATTTTTAAAGATAAACAATGGATCAAGGACTAAATCTGGTGTGAAGTGGGCGGCTCTGGGTTGAGTCCAATTGATAACCGACTTAGATGAATTGTCCTATATTCGGCCATGTGAAGAAAATTTTGATTGGCTATCAACTTTCTTGAGGTATTTACATGTGTAGGAGTATGTTTCATGAGGATATGAATTGATCTAGAAGCTTTGGTGGGTAAGAAAATGAAGGAAAACAAATGGAGAACTCGGATTGGGTTTCTCGGGTGGTTTTGACATATTTTGGTATATTAAGAATATCTCTCTCATTTCATCTTGGAATAAGGTGATTCAAAATTCTCTAGAATCTTAAGAGGATAATCTAAAACTTTCATGTTGTGAGTTGTCGACGAATCAAATCAGATCGATGACTTATTTAGGATTAAAGTGGACGGATACACCCCATAGGAAGAAAATATCATACTACTTTGTCTTTTCCTTTCATGTGCTGGAATGATTCTAACCATTGATCAAGATATGCATATAAGAGATACAACCATGACCTTTGGATGGAGATAGGACCAATAAGCCTAAACTCTAGGAGTAATGATGAGCTTAAAGAGGTTGGAAGCTCATACACGGCTCTAAGGGTGGAAATCAGATACCTTGAGGAATTTAAGGGGATTTATGTTTTAATAAGTAAAAATAATATTTATGTGAAAAGATTGCATGTTTTAGATTGAAAAACTCTATAAATTGTGACCTCGCTCGACTGAAGGATCGAGCAAAGAACAAATATAAACTCTTGCTTGACTCTCGCTAAAGGTTTGGCTCGAGGGAAGTGCAACCTGAGACTTCGCTCGACACTAGCTCGATGTCCTGCTCGAGCGAGTTCTAACTTGAGAACTTGTTTGAATCTCGCTCGATACCTTGCTCGAGCGAGATATCCAGTTTGCTTGATGTTCGCTTGATACTCTGCTCGAGCGAGTTCCAACCCAAGACTTCGCTCGATTCTCGCTCGATACCTCGCTCGAGCGAGATACCCTGTTTGCTTAAATTCAAGACTTTTACTTAGATAAAAGTTGATGTTTTAATAAAGAAAAATTATATATGTTATTTAAGGGTATAATTGGTATGATACATGTTATAAAACCGTGTTTGTCTTAGTAGGTATTGATTTTATGAATTGATGTAACGTAAATGTATGTGCATGTAACGTATGCTATTGTGAAATGTTCTCACATGTTATAAGACTCATATGGATATAAAATATGCATGTCATAAGTCTAAGTTTATGCGTATGTTACATTACGTCACATATATGTTTCATGAAGTATGTTTTAAGAAAATACGTTAAGAAAACGTAACAAGTGGAAAGATTAATAAGTCAGTCATGTCATGACGGGAACTAGCGATACGCTTGTATGATTGACGTGCCGAAAGGGACCTAAGCCTGTCGAGTATGTGAAAATCGGCAGGGACCTAAGCTTGTCGAGTATTTGAAAACCGGCAGGGACCTAAGCCTGTTGAGAATGTGAAAACCGGCACGGACCCAAGCTTTTCGAGGATGTGAAAATCGGCAGGGACCTAAGCCTGTAGAGGATATGAAAGCCGGCAGGGACCTAAGCCTATCGATGATACGGAATAAGAAATATTCGATGGGGATGCCTGTCAATGATACGAAACAAGCAAGACATACAATGTTACGAAAGAAAAGAAATAAGAGTTTAAGTATAATAGAATGAGTCCATAAAGAATATAAATTTAAGTCATGCATGAGTCTTATAAAGCATTTTTATAAGATATATGTCTCTGAGCATTGACATGTATGATAAGTTATTATGTCATCTATGCCATATTTCGTTGACTGTGTATTACTGAGATTTCTTGGAAATCTCACTCTTTTATATTTTATCTATCATTCCTTATGGAATGATAGAGGGTGTTGCAGGAGTGAATAAATTATCATGAGACTCAGACATCACAGGAGATTCTGAGGAGCCCCGAGGGTCCTATAAAATACTCATCTCCTAAGGGAATGATCTTGCATATGAGATCGAGTGGAATAACAAGAGTATCAGAAGGCAGGAAGAGATATTTGTTAGAAGAAAACTAACTGGGTTGTGTAAATTCTGGATTCGATATGTTATGATAAATGAAAAATTATAAAGGATATAGTTTTAAAATGCCATGTGATCTATTTCTGCAAGAGTTAGATCTCTTTACATGTATTGAAGATTTATCATTTTCGTTGCGTTTTACATTGCACTTAATTAGTAAGTTTAGGTGCATGCATAGTTGTAAAAAAAAAATCAGGACGTTACATTGTTAGTTATTGAAGTGATAAAGTCCAAAAACCTAATTTTACTACTCAGGGGTCTTTGATAATGGAAATTCAGCTTCTTCTACGATGCTTTCGAGATAATAAGGTTATTCGTATGACCTTCATGGTAATGAAGGAACTTGTTTATTAGCTAATCAACATGCAAAAAGGAATGGCGGCACTCCTATCCTGATTTTATTTCAACTAGGGTGATTGTAGATGCTGACTTGTAATTGGTCCTTTATATTGTACTAAAAATCTTGGTAGTGTTTGATGTAAGTTACTTTCAGTTTCTTGAACTATGAATGAAATCAAAAGTTTATATATATATATATATATATATCTCTTTTACTTATACTTATACTTAAATACTTATACTTATACTTAATACTTAAAAAAGCGCCTATCTTTTTATGAACAGTGTTAATTTGGTTTAACATTCATAATCCGAAATTACCCTTCACCTATGCACGACATCCCCATTTCTCCCAGAAATGCTGTTTGTATACCTTTCGGCTACCACACTACTACCGACGGCTATGCTTACCACCGGCCACCAAATCTCACTGCCATCTTTGGCACCTCCTCTATGCTCTGACGAAAAACCTACCACCATCGAAATCCACGGCCTTCAACCACCTTCGAAAACCACAACCCACGAAACCCACTCATCCCCGATTTCGCGAAACCCACAACCCACCTTAATTGGAAACCCACAACCACCGTAATCTCCAATTTGAGACCTCATTTACACTTCTTCAATTGCCTTAATCCCCATTTTCAGACCTCATCCCCGATCTTCAAATGGAGTTCTCATCCCCGAAACCCACGAAACCGATAACCCACGAAACCGGCCACAACCCATGAAACCCATTCCTTCATTGAAATGGATGACCCAAATCACTGTTAGAGCAAACCCAACGAAGAGAGAGATGGGGGAGCTGCTTTATCCCCGAAACCCACGAAATCGAGGATTAACTTGATGCATGAGGAAAAAGGGGAGAATCGGTGCATTGCATTTTAACGTTTCTCTGATAGATGTGAAATGCACCGTTTGTAGGTAAGCCTGACAGTCTACGCACCATTTCGTTTATGCCTTATCACATGATAAATATTTCATCTATTTGCTCCGTGTTTGCGCATTATACTTCTCGTCCCTTACCAAATATTAATCTATTTTTCTGGTCTCTTTAACTCATTCCTTTGTAATCATTTTGATTTTTTTTAGTTTGGTCTCGTTCTTCTAATTGTATTATTTACTGTTTTGTGGTGTGACGTCGAATGAAATGATGTATTGGCTTGTTGATGGGAGCGATGGACGGCAGAGCATTGTCTTCTGCTTCTTCATTATTTGTTGTAGTGAGAGAGAGAGAGAGAGGAAAAAAATTTCCCATCTGTTGCACTGGTTTGAGACAAAGCTGAAAGAGGCAAATTTCTGCTTCTTGACTATCTTTATACATTTGTTTATTTCTTATTTATGTTCATGTACTTTTGAATTTGTTTATTTTTCGTTTGTGTTTTTGTGCTCTAAGACTTTTTTTTCATTTTTTTTATTAATGCACATTTGTTTTATTTTATTAATAAAAGATTTTTTTTTTGGTCTATTACAGTGGTCTGAGAAGTGGTTTATTTTTTCAGCTCATTCTCATTCTTTTTATTTGTATATTTGTTAATTTTGTGGTGATAGATATTCATTTATGTATTTGTGTTTTTATGCTTTCAGACTTCTCCAAGTTGTCAAAGACAGGGCTGGAAGCGAGAAAGACAAGTTTTCTTGCCGTGGTTGAGGGTGCTTTGCTGGTATGTTTTTTGGTGATAAATATTTATCTATGCATTTGTTTATTTTTCATTTGTGTTTTTATGTTTTGAGACTTCTTTAATGTTGACAGCTAAATGAAACAAATATTCTCTTTATGCATTTATTTATTTATGTTCATGTGCTTTCGCATTTGTTTATTTTGCTTGGTTTATTGCCATTTTTCATGGGTGCTCATTACAGGTTAGTGGATTATCCATTAATCGCGACTTCTTTTTCGGGTGTCCATAGTTATCCATGTATGTATGTCTTAGATTTCATAGTTATCTCAACGTCAAGGATGAAGAATATTAAGGGAAAGAGTAGAAAACATATATTGTAACTGCAAAATTTTATTTTTGAGGAGATTTTGAGCTGGTGGTTGGGATGATGAGTGGGATAAGATGTGAGAACTTTTTTTTTTAATTTCTCTAGCTCTTAATTACTTGATTAGATATACTATTCTAAATTAGTGGGTTCAAATTTTACAGTTTATTGTCTATGAGGTTAGTTTAAGATTTGGGCATGGGATTGTGGTTTAGGGGCTGAGTTAAGAAGAAATTGTAAGATTTGCCACCACCACAATTTAAGGTTTCCAGGAATAGTATGTTTATTGAAGGCAAGTTTAGTGTTACTTATCAAAAAATTTAAAATGAAAAACTAAAGGTAAGATTTTAGGACTAGATTGAATAGGTGGGTTTTCCTATAGGAAAATATTGGGGATACCGATCCCCTTGAAAAATGGATGCCGGCATCTCCGTCGGCAGTGGGCTACACCGCCCACCCCATTATGACCGCCGGCGTCTGGCAATCCCACCCCTACAACGGCGACCCCTGGCGACCTGCGGTGTGCCCCACGCAGCCTAAGACCCGTTTCGGACCCGTCCGATGCTGTCTGGGTTGAGGTCGAACACCCATTTAAATCATCTTATTTTATTTTTTTATTGTGTTTTTTAAATTTTATTTTTTTATTGTATTTTTTATTATATTTTTTAAAATTTTATATTATATTTTTATTGTGTTTTATTGATGGGCTGTTTTTAATGGGGATAAGATGGACATATCCCCAGCGTCTCCCTTTCCTATAACTTTTGCATACAAATGAAAAGAAATAAAATAAAATAAAATGAAGTCTCATAATCTAGGTCTTGGTGGAGTCTCACAGTCTCATGTCATCAATAATAATGGTGTAAAAATATGCAAAGAATTCTTGTCAATCAAAGCTCACTAATTGGCGGACTTGTTGATATAAATGAAAAATAACCAACTCATAAAAAAACATTGGTGTAAACTGTAAATTATGCAATCTGAAGTAGACCTGAATTTAGTTCCCAATGGCCTCTTGCTAATTGTTTTTTGCAGACATATATATGGAAATAAAGTTTATAGTGATTTCCAAGTTCAACTATTTGTGATCATTTTTTTTTGTTGTATTCTTATTTGACTACATTATTGATGCATCAATGCTGGAATTAAATCCTGAACAGAGCAAGGGTACAGTGTTGTGCTTCTAGAAAAATTGCAGTTAGGAAAGTGGAATGTGTACAGGTGGGGTTTTCCACTTTCTTAGATTTTAATTTCTCAAGATTGTCATTTTATCCCATAACCATTTACCATTTCTTTTCTTTTTCTTTATGGCAGATCGACACGTTGTCCTTTGAAACTTGTGAGTAGATTCCAAGATCATCCAGAAACTGGTACACTTCATGATATTTTGTGTGATCATCTCCAACAATGATGGCTAAATTATTGTTTAGACCTTTTCAATTTCACAAAAATGTTTTCATGATAAAACCTTTTCCCCTATTACATGTGTCAGTAGAAGTACTTTTTTTCAAATTTTAATAAAAAAATTCCGCAAATTTTTTTCATATTATAAAAGTTCTAATGGTAAAAGTTAGAACTTGTATTCGATATTATACAAGCCATTGGAAATATAATTTCTCTAGAATTTACTTTCAATATATTACTTGAGAGGTTTCCTTTTGCGAACATAGGCATTCGGTTGACACTTTTTGAGATTACAAGTATCTGGGAGCACGAGTTCGGGTTGATGGCATAGTTCGAGAGTATGTATTTCTTTTGTTGGGCATCTAATCTAAGTTCTCAACTTTACTAATACTGTTTACTCATTCATTTTTACTCCTTTTGCACTTGTCTAGGTACAAATGGATGACATATGGAGAAGCAGGTATTGCCCAATCAGCTATAGGTTCTGGCCTGATTTATCATGGGATATCAAAGGTAAACATCTGAAAAAGTAATTTTATGTTCAAAGATGTTTATGCTTCATAAAATTTGATCAGATTACCCATGAGTACTTTCATGTTTTATAAAATAGTCAAAAGTGCTTGATGTTTTCTTTTAGCATTTAACTACTGCTGCATTTTGCAGGGATCTTGCATTGGGTTGTACTTCATCAACAAACCCGAGTGGCTCATTGTCGAACACGCTTGCTCTGCATATTTGTACATATCAGTTCCTTTATACGACACTCTTGGTTTGTTACATCACTTCATAGAACTTAGATAAAATCTTCCCTAGTTTCGCATAGTTGCAGATGTTATTGTAAATTATTGCTTACTTTTCAGGTCCAGATGCTGTCAAGTATATTGTAAATCATGCTACCGTACAAGTTATATTTCATGTTTCTGTGAGTTTAATCCAAACAGTACTAAGCTGGGACTTATAAAATCAGTTTTAGTTGATATGGGTTTTAAGACATCAGTTGAGATTCAAGAATAGTGGTGGATAGACGAATTTTTTTTCTTTATTTCTTCATATATAGCCAAGAGGATAAAGAAAAATGTCGTGAACAATTGAAAACTTAGCTCAACCTATTTCAATGAAATATTCGATTTCAATTACCTAGCATTTTCGTAATTTTCTCTAAAGAACTAGGATTGTAAACTACAAAATAGATATCGTCCTTGGTGCTCAAAATTTTCTCAAAATTTTTTATTTTTATTCAGTAATATATGCTTGTCTTTCTTTTCCCTTATATGAGAATGAAAAAGTGGCTATGAAAAAGTGTCATTCCAATTTTAGTTAATCTTGTGACTGTAAAAATCATGTAATTCAATGATGCATTTTTTGTTTGTTTGTTTGTTCTGAATAGGTAGACTTTTACGTTAATCACCATTTACTTTAGGGTAGGTGTTGCATCTTCAGTGAGCCTTCTCCCAATTTTTTTTTTTTCAGTTACATGATTCTCACTTTTCTCCATGTATATCAATTCCTGAATCACTTTCTTATTTATATATGCTGCTTTTTGTTTATGTCAATTTTCATGAGTAGATCGGATCAATGCTCTCCATGCATGGTTGTTACCAACACCATAAGAAAGCTAGCAGTGACAGGGTTGATAATGTAGAGTTAGATACGTAGCTAGGTAATTGTGATGCTACTCCGCATGGAGAAAGTTCCAAAATCTCCAACCCATCCAAAAGCTCAAGTCATCTACGTAAACCTGCAGGCATCTGGGGTGGGGTTATATCTTTCAAATAATTTTTCAAGTAATTTATTCAAAAATCAATTGCTAAAAATTAAAAATACAGTGCCTTTGCATTGCTTGGAATTATTAATTTGGTGGCATGATTTCATAAGACTGAAAGTTATATAAATAAATCAATGTTTAATCCATGTCCTACTGAGGCAAGAGGCTCGAAAGGCAGGCCAGTTTATTTATACAATTCCTTTAACTTTTCAGTTGAAATTGTTCTATGGCCCTTCCTATGTGATATTACAAACGAGAATAGCTTGGGTATAACAAGGGAAGCACCAAATAAATTGGAGTTGAAGCTTTATAAATATGAAATACTGTGCCTTTTGCCTCTTATATTAAAGAAATAAATGTAATACATTCTTTTTTCCTTCATACACTATTTTGACATTTTCTTACTCTTCTCAAGAGATGAATGCAGGTGCTGTCATGCTCGCATATAGCATTTTTTGGTTTATTATTGTTCCATTTCTTTTGATCAGAGATTATGAGGTAAACTTTGTAAGAATAATAAAGAGCTTCAATATAGTTCTTCATGATAATTAGTTTATGATTGTATCCAAAAAACACTTATTCCAAATAATTTTTAAGGTGGGATGGAGAACTTAAAGTAGGAACTGTGTGGAGTTGTTGTATTTCAATTCACATTAGAAATCATCTTATCCTCCTTTGGATTAAGCCCAAGATCTATTGCAAAGGTTATTGTTGTAGGAACCCAGAAGATCAAACAATTAATTAAAATCTAGTGAACATAGACCTTATCTGATGCTCCATAAGCTAAATGGATTAAAACTAGAAGATAATCATTCCTTCATTGTATTTTCCTAACAAAGGACTATTCTCTCTTCCCCCTTTCATACTGTTTCAACTATTGATCTAATAGCCATTTTTTTTCATATTTCTGCAGTTGGTTATAAGTAATGATAAGGTAGTGAAGGATAAGCAGCAGCAAAAGCTGTTGGAAGAGAAAGTAAAAGAGGCTGAAAAGTAGTGGAAGACATGAGAGAAATTGCAAAATGTGAAGCCCAGGAGCATTCTTCTGAAAAATGAGTTATATGTGTGTGCTTCTCTTCCTTGGACTTGATTTATTTAGCTATGAAATGACTCGGCAGGTTAATCCAAATCAGAAATGAGATTAATTTGTTTGTCCATTTTTCTCTTATATTCAAATAAAAGGCATTGATTTATGATCTACTTGTATACTACTGGCATACTTTGTTTCTATCAATAAAGTTTACTTTTACTTATCAAAAAATAAAAGGCATTGGATATAAAAGACTGGAGTAATTCCATCTTCGTGGACACTCTTGTTTTCTGATTTTAGGAGATGGCAAGTGCAAAATTGAATAGATGGAAAAGGCTGGAGTAATTGAATCTAGAGGTGCATGGTGTCTTTGTTGTATACTAAATTTTTCAATAATCGGATTAGGTGCAACAGTCACTTTACCATCATGTTATTCAATTTTATTGAAATGATATTTAAACTTAGTCATATTTGCTTTCCAAAGGTCATATTTGCTTTCCAAAAGAATATCATTACTTTCCATTTTTCCATGAATTGCTTGGTATTTCATCATGCAGTCTAGATATTTCAGAATGCAATATTGCAACTTGATTGTTGCTTTGAACTTCTTCTATTATATTGAACGGAGTTTATTTTAATGATTTTTATGTTCCTTTTCTTAGAGAGTAGTTTGTAACTAGGCTTATTATTATTATTATTTTATATACTTCCTGCGTAATTGGGCATTGCCTATTTATGTGGATTAATAAAACTTCTTACTTAATAAAAAAATAATTTTTATTTTCATTCCTTAAATAATTTATGAATAAAAAAATATTATTTTGGTAAAGAAACTGTTTCACTTAATTAGGCAACGTGTTTTGCACATTACTTACGACCTTTTCCATAAGCTTGCCCTTTTTCTTTCCTTGATACCTTTACTTTAGCATAAGTTTTTTTTTTTTTTTTGGAACCAAGCAATGCAGAAAAGGCATCTTTGGTGTAAATTATTGTCATAAGGGTAGCATTGATCATTGCTTTTTGATTAATTTGTTGTGTTTGGCGTAGAGGCATGGGTTTCCCCATGAACTTCCCACCACCGTGCAGCTCCCACCCTGTAAAAGTTGTGGCCTGGCTGATCTTTTAGCCCCAAGACCACTGCCCATAAGACTGCTACTGGGTTCACGCTAAATCAAGATTCCGGAGAAGCCACAATTGGAAAGAGAAAACGAGGTGGCTTGTGCTTGGTAGGAGAAAATGGTGGCTTCTTTGAAGGGTCGGGGGGCCTGAATTTGCTGGTGGATAAGGTCTCGCAGCTTCAAAAAAAGGTTCTTGGTTTATAATTCGCTTATAAACACTTGATTTTTTTTGTTGCTATTTTGTATGCTGATTTGTTTTACAATTTGGGGTTACTTGGTTTTTTTTTCTCCCTTGGTTGGTAATTTTAAATAAAAAAGGTAAACCTTTTCCAGAGTGAAAGCATGCTGTTACACTTTTTGATCGGGTAATTCAAGAAATGTTGCACTAAATATTAGGATAATATTTTGCCTGTAAGTGCTTGATATTCTTCTCTGTTCATTTTTTGACAGAGGCATGCACCAAGGGGATATATTTGAGATTAAAGAAAAACTAGCAAGTTATGACTGTTACATAGCTTCAAAAAAACCCAGGAAATGGTATTGTATTTACCTATACAAGATTAAATTTTGTGAAACATGCCATTAGGAGTAAGTCGTAGAGTGATCCTTTTTTGGACTCGATATCATGTATAGCTAGAGGAAAGTAAAAAAGAAGTTTCCCATGAAGAATTATGTTATCCATATACGACGTTTCTAGTAATAAGCCTCTCCTCGGTCATGCATGTTTAGGTGTTTGCACATTTTTGCCTTATTGCATTTGTTCTGAATCACATACTGTGTACATTCTAATAATATCTCTTTGTCATATACTTTTTGGATTTGTATTAGAAAAAAGTATAATATATATTTTTTTGAGAAGTAAATATATATATATATCTTTGAAAACCTAGGTTCTTTTCTCATGCATCTGGTTTGAAAAGGTCACGACGAGTAGTTAATTGAAGTGCTATTCATAAATGAAAAATGGATTGGATGTGTAACATGGGGATGATCTCTTGCTCATGTTCTTTTAGGTTTTGTTTAATATTTTACCGACTCACATTTGCTTCTAATTCTAGTTTTCATATGCCATGTCAACTTCACATAATTGGCTTTTCAACTCAAACCAGTTATATCACATAATTGAAAATTAATCTTTAGTTGCTATTGTTCTTATGCAGGCAGTGTTCTACTAATGCTAAGAAAAGTATAGTTTGAATTGCAAAAACTTATTGGTGGCTATGTGAGTCATTATTCTTTTGTATAAAATATGTCAGACACCTCTACTTTGTTTTGGTACTGACATTTTGTTTTATATTTTTTAGCGGTCTCATGTATGCCAAACAATCACAATCTCATCAGTCTATTTTTAACGAACTTCAAATTGTTGAGGTTTGTTCTTGTGGCTTCAAACTGTTGAACTTCTTAATAAAGAGAACATACCACCTTTTGATACATAATCTCTAAAAAATTTTAACCGTCATTTCAATGGCAAAGAAGAGAAAACCGTCCTATTTTGTCTTTTAGGAAACATACTGTAATATATTTGAAACTTGATCTTTTATTTTTCAAATTTGCTTGGACTTATAGTTTATTTAAACTTTTTATTATTTGAAGTAGCTTGCAACTTGAATAAATTATGTTAATTTCATTTATTTTAATATTTTTTTTTATACTAGATGATTTGTTTTTGAATTTATTTGATAGTGATACAGGGCAACGTGCCTCCCACGTTGCACCACTAATATATATATATATATATATATATATATAAAATAGAAGAGTTCTTCAAAAATCGTTTTGAATACAGAAAATTATAGAAAAATTTAATTTAAAAGAAAAATTTTAAACTTTAAATCTTATCATTTAAATTTTATTATTTAAGTTATGGGAGTTGTATGCTATAGTATACATTAATGTAATAATAAAATAACTCATAATTATATTTTACAATTTAATTTGGATGATCCTAACTACTAATTGACTTAACTTATAAGATTGTAATCGTAAGACGTGATTATGATTTTTTAAATCTATTTTATAATAAAAATATTTTAAAATAATATATATGATATCAAATTATATTAATTTATAAATTTAATTTCATATAATTTCTTTATAACTAAATATTTATTTTTGTTCCGTTGAGTTTTCTTGCTATTTTAGTTTTTAATTTTATTAATCTAATTTCCACATTTAAAAAGAACTAAGTCTAGATCCGACTGATCACGTCTGATAAAAATTGGGGATCGGCTCTATCATGGAGGCTCCTGTCTCCATGTCACCGAGTCCCTGATCTCGTACAGCTCCCCCTCGTCCGAACTCAACTCTTCTTCTCCATTGAAGCTTTCAGTAGAACTCTCGGAACCTCTCAAACCCTAGCAAAAATGGTGGGTACGAAAAGACACTTCCTTCCTCTTCTTTTTCTCTCCCTCTCCGCCTTCTTCTTCCTCTTCTTATGCCACTCTTACTTCTCCTCCTCTAACTCTAATTTCATCCATTCCCTTCAAAAATCTAATCCTATTGCTAATACTCGTTTTCCTAATTCCCCAAATTTCACTTTCATTATCAAAGTCCTTGCCCTCAACCGCCTGGACTCGCTCTCCCGGTGCCTCCGCTCACTCGCCGCCGCCGACTACCTCTCCGACCGCGTCCATCTCCATATTTACATTGATCATTTTGCCCCGGGAGACAACGAGTCCCTTCAATTGGACAGCAAATTAGACCGTTCGCATCGGATTCTGGGGTTCGTGGATGCTTTCGATTGGTGGTTCGGGGAAAAGCTCGTGCATTATCGGACTGGGAATGTGGGGTTGCAGGCGCAGTGGTTGGAGGGGTGGTGGCCGAACTCCGACGATGAGTTCGCTTTCGTGGTCGAAGACGATCTGGAGGTCTCGCCGCTCCACTACAAGTTTCTTAGGAGTTTGATGATGAACTTCTATTATAATGCTTCAAATTTTAGCCCGTCCGTCTACGGGGCTTCACTGCAGAGACCAAGGTTCGTCCCAGGTACCATTTTGTTTATTAGACTAGTGTTGTAGTAAACAATCGTTCGAGGAGTTTACTTTAAAGACTGAGATCTATATATCTATTCATCATATTGACAACCAATTGTAATTACCGGAAGTTGAAAGAAAGAAGACAATGGTTTAGCGTTTATAGATTTTTATACATAGTTTAATGGTTGAATCCTTGTATTAATATTTAGTTTTCCTCAGAAAAAATGAAAGCATTTTGTAAAGAGACTGACTTTGGAGTTCAATATTGAGAAAAAATTAATGTTCCTGATACCATACTAAGATTACTGAAATATATCCGTTTACGATGGAAAATATTGTATGTGGATCTGAAAAGTTGTTAACAAGTACTATATTTTAAGACTTCCAATTAAGGATTAAGAACCAGAAAGTTTAACAATCCCAATTAATAGCCGTTATGTAAATTCTGAGTAGGAGAGCAGATTCACCGGTCATAAGCAGTTTTTCTGCTAGCTGGAGTAACGTTTCCTACCTCCAGGAACTTATAGTTAGGGAGGTTCCCTAACTCAACGAACTATCCTATTTTTGATTTTATAACTTATTTAGCCTAAGGAGGTTTTTCCTAGGTGTGGGGACTTCCTTGTGCCATCTTTATCTTTGTGCCAAACGTCATTTTGTGTATTTATAAATACATACATACATAGATATGATTGTAGATGTACCTATCAAAAAAAATAAACGATATGTATATAGATGTGTGTGTAATATTTCTGTTACAAATTATGAGTTACCTGATACATTATTCTGAATAGGGGTGTTTATCCGGATTCCGGATTTGGAAATCAAGGTTCCGGATTTGGAATTTTCTTGAACCCTTTAATTAAAAATGTTAAAATTATTGAAAAATAAATAAAATTTCAAAACCAGGCCGGGTAAAACCCGGCTCGGATGAACAGGCCTAATTCTGAAATATTAGGCCCATGATTTTCAGTGAGATAATTGAGAGAACTGAACAAAATTAGTAAACAATCATTTGCCTGTTGAAGCAGTTCTTTATACTAAATTGTAGAGCCAAACTTTTGTGTCTCTCTTCAATGGAAGTTCTGAGTTTTCACTGTTTGGTTTTGGTTTCATGGTGTGTACCATTCATGACCAGGTTGTTTGGCCATATGTTACGTTTTATTTTTCTTTCTGCAATGGAGGACTCTTATATCAATGTCCTTCCATAGTTGTAAGCACTAGTTAGGTACTTCTCATGTATACATCCTCTGTTCTTGGGCTATGCTACTTATAAAAAAAATGTACTTGGGCTATGCCTCCTTTTCTTATGATAAAAAATGTTGATTACCTATAAAAAAATCAATGTCCTTCCTTCCCCTGCCCCCTTTTCCCCTTTTTCTATGCTCGTTCATTATTATTCTGACAATGCCCTTCTTACATTTCTTGTACTTGCAGTTTATTAAATTAGATCCTTATATGATATTCCTTCGGTTCTATTGTTTGCTTATTACAGGTAAACATGGAAACAAAATAAAACTGGATAGCGGAACACGACTTTTTTTCTACCAGATAGTTGGCACTTGGGGTCAACTTCTCTTTCCAAAACCTTGGAAAAAATTCAGGTTGTGGTATGACAAACACAAGGCCAAGGGAATTAAGCCATTTCTCGATGGGATGGTAATTAGATTTAAATCTCATTCATATCTTGTTGTTTTCTGGCTTTCTTGGAAATGTCTTATGGTGCTACATATTATCTCAATTAAATCTGAAATCACAGGTGACAACTGGGTGGTACAAGAAGATGGGAGAGAGAATATGGACTCCTTGGTTCATTAAATTTATTCATTCTCGTGGTTATTTTAATATCTACACCAATTTTTTACGTGAGAGAGCACTCAGTGTCTCTCACAGGGATGCTGGTGTTAACTATGGGAAAACAGCTGGGCCTGATTCTCAATTGTTGGATGAAACTTCCCTTGATTTCAGTCTCTTTGAAATGGCGCCTTTGAGTAATCTGAAATGGTACGATTTCTGTTTCAGAGAAGTACATCCTGGTAGAGTTATAGGGAGCGTTGATGAGCTTGGCTCTATTCTTTATGCTGTGCAGAAACAGCAAACCATTATTTTTGTAAGCCTCTTTGGAGTATCAGAGTCAGTCACCAGGAACATGCTATGTCAATTTGAGAGGCTAAATATTTGGAACTACATACTAATGGGCCCTGAATCTGACTTGCTACTAGATTTCTCAAGAAGGGGGCATCCAGTGATTAATGCAGACAAGGTTTTTAATAATATTAAGGCATACAAATTGATTCCATCTCGATACTCCAATGCAGAACTGATCAAGGAGATTTTAGTGAAGGCATATGTAATCAAGAGTTGTTTGGGGTTTAGGTATAATTCTTGGATGGTGGATGCGAAAATGCTTTTCGTTCGTAGTAACCTATTTCTCGAGACCATTGATCCCACCTATGATTTCTATGTTGGGAAGAGCTTTAAACTTTTTTATGTTCGAGGTTCATCTTCTGCCGAGAAATTCTGGGTTGGTAATTTATTATCCAAGATCACAGCAATGGTAGACGACTCGAGGAAAGTGGCATTGCCTGGAGATGGAATTCATTTTGTGTATTGGGCAGCAAAGTTAATGGAACAGATGGATATGAGGATTAAGAGGGTTGACGAGACAAGCTTCAGCATTAAGATTGGTGCGGATGGTGTTAATCAATCTTCTTTTGGGGATGGGAAGAAGATGGTTTTTTGGTCTACTGAGATAGGTCCAAATTTAATTCAGATGCGGCTTCAAGAGTTGGGGATGTGGATTCTGGACAGTGACTCATCGTGCATGGCTGTTGTTTGTCGCAGGTTATAGCATTTGTTGTAGATTTAATTTCTACTTCCATTATGTGGCATCAAATGAGTGGTAGATAAGTGAAAAATAATGGACGAAATCCAAATGTTACTCCGGCCAATTTGATACACTCACTGTTGCTGTCCTTTTTGTTTCTACCAGGTCTTGACCCTACCCGCATGTAATCTGGACGTGACTCGGGAAAGCACAGTTACTTTACACTACTAAGCAGTCTTCTTCCATTTTTGAAGCATACTATGTCAACAACACGTTTATTGGACAGCTTGGTGCATGGGATTTTCTTGCCCTCCATGTAGGGTCTGAATTGTGGCGTTCGAAGTGCAAAATAATGGTGGGAACAAAGTCTCTGATCAGCCAAATTAGATGGATTTAGCAGTTAACATTGAGAATGAACAAAATCATAATATTGAAGAACTTGAATCAAAAGATGACGAGGATACTGAAGAAGAAGATAACCTTCCATCTGGTTTCTACGATATCATACACTTAGAAAATGAAGAAATTTTTGCACCTCCAATTTTCATACGATCTTACAGTTACCTAGTTAGGTTCAGTTCTGTTAAGGCAGCACCATTATCCGAATCAAAAAATTCTTCTAGAATATCTCATTGTAACAGAAAGAATAAAATAGCTAGCTAGGTGTTATAGCTAGGTGTTATAGCTAGGTAATAGAATTCTGTTATGAATAGCTATCTATATATTCTCCATTGTACTCGGCCTTATTGTATTGCGGAAAACGTTGAATAGTGATACAGAGAATCTTTGAGGAATTGCTTCAAACAGTGTGTGCGCGTTGTATTTTTTTGTGCTTCATTATGGTGTCCAGAGCCTAATGGACCCACGTTCATCCCTTTCTTCTTCTTCTTCCATTTTTCTTCCATGCCTTCTTCAGAAAATTCAATTCTGCCTCCATAAATCGCTCCCTTCTTAACTCATCCATGCATTTCGTTACTATAAAACTTACCATTGAGAATTTCCTTCTATGAAAAGCGCAAATTGTCTTGTTTTTGAAAGGACATCAGTTGCTTGGGTATGTTCATGGTAATCTTCCTCGAGCCCTAGCCACTCTTGACGATTGCCCAAATGCCGCTCACACACAATGGATTTTGCAACATCACTTGATAGTTTCTGCTATTAATTCTTCTCTCTCAGATTCGTTCCTGGCTCAAGTGTTTTGATTGTGCCATCTCCTGTGAGGTATGGACCACGCTTAACAACCTCTTTGTAGCGAAATCTTCAACTCACTTAATCCATACCAAATACCAACTTGTTACCCTAAAGAAGGGCCCTGAGTCAATTTTTGACTACTACAACAAGGTCAATCTCATGCGGGCTTAGGAGCTGCTGTGCATCCTTTATCTGACTATAAGCTGTCTATTTACCTTTCAATTGGCCTTGGATTCGAGTATGAGTCACTGGTGACATCCATAACTACTCGGCCTGATTCCCTTTCCCTCATCAGATTTTTAGTTTTCTTTTCAACCATGAATTCCGCCTTGCTCATCAAATACAATCTCTTTTGGCTGGTACCACCTTAGCTTACTAACAATACTACTAAAGTCATGCATTCAGGCAACCCGAATTGCGGCCGTGCTAATTTCTCTTGGAGGTGGAGGCTTTCTTCTTGGGCCATGCCCACTTGCTTTTTCCTTTAGTTCATCTGGTTCTCTTGCATGGCCAACATACTCGTGTGCCAAGCATGTAATAAACCAGGCCACACATTCGTTGTTTGCTACTACCGCTACAATGAGTCTTACCAATCCCCACATCCTGCTGCAAACTCTACTACCCTTGCCTCCTCTCCATATCCTACAAATACACGGTTTCTCGATACTGCAGCATCTCATCATTTTACTGCTGATTTACAGAATCTCAACTTGGACTCTTCTAGTTATTAGAGCCCTAAGCAAGTGAACATTGTTGATGGTTCCAATCTTCCTATCCAACATGTTGGATCGGCTTAACTCGACACAAACATTGGCAAATTTCTTTTAAATCAACTTTTACGCGTTCTTGATATTTTTCGCAATCTTCTTTCCGTTCGAAAATTTTGTCATGATAATAGTGTTTTCTTTGAATTTCACTTTGTTTTCTTTGTGAAGGATTTACGAACCTGAGAAGTACTTTAGGGTCACGTTGAGGATGGTCTTTATCTGCTACGGTTGGATGAAGGGTTCTTACTAGTTTCTCCTCAAGCTTTTTTGGGTATTCGCACAACGGCTCAACTCTGGCACTCAAGGCTGGATCATCCTTCCCCTTGCATGACCTCTCTCATCCTTTGTCAGCTTTGTCTTCTACTAAGTATCTCTATAACTTTGCAACATTGTTCTGCCAGTTTGTCGGCCAAAGCACATGCCCTCCCTCATCCTCCATCCTCTACCTGATCCACATTTCCTTCTCAATTATTGTACCTAGATGTATGGGGTCCTGCGTCTGTCTTGTCTACTAGGGGCTCATGTTATTTTCTTTCAATAGTAGATGACTACTCCAAGTTTATTTGATTTTTTTTTCCATGTAATTGAAATCAAATGTCACTACACTTGTTATTGCCTTTCTGAAGTTTGTGCAGATTACTTTTTCTTCCAATATTGATTTGGTTCAAACAGATGGCGGGGGTGAATTTCGACCCCTCCATTCTGTTTTCCAAACTTTTGGCATATCACATAGACTTACCTGCCCGATGAGTGTACAAAAATGCACTCTAAATACCCTATTTAAATACTAAAAAAAAGAGAAAATAATGATATAACTCATTTTATTTAATTTAATAGTTATTTATCTTGAAATGGATATGAGTATGATTTAATATATTTAAGTCTCAAATAAATACAAAAAGAAACATATGAGTTAAATCTATTAAATAAGTTCCATATCAATTCATTTTATCTTACACTCCAAATATGCTACACGCATTCATGTTTGGCATCACAAAATGACACCTCATGCTAAACCCCACATATCTCATTAAATCCCACATGAAATCTTCATTTAATAAGTCAATTTGCTTCCAAACTATTTTCATTATTTGACTTTTACATTTAATTGTATTTGATGGCAGCCACATGTTAGGTAAAACTTTAAATCCATCAATTAGATATTGTTCATTAATACAAAGTTCAAGTAAACACAAGTCAACAATTAATTTGGATGGCTTCATGAGTATTCACACTTGCACCTTAATAATCATGACTCCCATTTACATGGTTTTAAATCATGGAGGGCCGCACGACATTTAATCTTGTCTCCCACTTAGACTTCAATTTATTAATGCACTTTTGGTTTTATTTGTTGATAGCCAGCAACAATGATGGAAGCAAATGGAAACACATGGCAACTCCTAAGTGCCAATTCAACTAAGCACCAACTTCATCATAGTACAAGGTGACAAATCAATTGGCAGGCTCCACTTGTAATCATGTTGAGTTGCATGTTGACTCAAGGGAACAACACATTACAACTCATTACCTCTACAAGAAACCGGCCACATATTTACATGCCAACTCACTTATGCTACAACAATCAATCCCAAGATTCGGTGTTCTCAAAGATGGAAGCTAACACATGGCACCTTGAAATTTCTCTAAAATGGAAAGCTAAACACACCTACATGAAGACTCAACTTGACATACCAACTCATTTATGAAATCAAGTATCTCAAGTTGTTGATCAAGTTGTTAACACACGGCAACTCCTCTAGAGAAACAATCATATCATCACATGGGCCCCTCATGATCTAAACAATTGACACTTGATGCACCAAATTTACTAGAAACTCTCAAAGCTGGAAAATGGAGTTACACGACACTTCAATTGAAGAAGACACTTGGCGTCAACAACCACTTGCATGTATATTTACATGCCAACTCAATCATCATTACCTCACTCAAGTAGCCATACATGAAGCTCAAGAGGTATTCGGCGCCCACATCAACTTGAAATTCAAATAATTCATGAAAGACCACTTGGTTTTGTCATAATTTCAAGTTTGTCAAATTGCATGAAGGATGCCTATAAATAGATGGGGTTGGGACGTGTATAAGGAGAGAATGCTTGGATGCTTGGGGAGATACATTTGATAGCTTGATGAGAGAAAAGAAAAAAAATCAAAAAAGAGAGAAACACATGGCAGGCTTTACCATAGTATCTCTTGGAGAATTGTTGTTGCATATTTTCAATATGTGTAACTAAATTCTTTAGTAGAGTTAGAGATGAACTTGTGTATGTGATGGTATTTGTAATTTCTTTTTGATTCATATATTTGGTATTTAAATATTAAAACTCTTTTATTCTATTATTCTTAATTTATTTGTGATTTTTTTTTCATCTTTAAATAATTATATAATCTATTTCGTTTATGGATTCAGTCATGCTTTTTCCATCGAGTGGATTAGTTCTATGATTATGTTTGGAGCAATTGATTGTCTATATTGATTAATTCTTTGCTGCAGTATCGTTTCCTGAGTATATTGTCGACGTTGGATTTTTTCAATAGTGATAATAATTTTTGTTCTTGAATTGTGACGAATGATTTTTCAAAAGATTACATTTGATTTAAATCTGGTTAGTAATGTTATATTTTTCGATTGAAAATTTGGATATAGAATTCTCAATTGTGTTATCAATGAATTAAAAATAAATTTGAATACCAGAAATACGCAAGGAATTCTCTATGCTCTACTTTTCATCTTATTTTTATACTTTTCAAATTACTCAGGGGCGGAACTGCCCCAGCTCTAGGGGGGGCTACTGCCCCCCCAAACTTTTAAAAAAATGATATATAGGATATAAATATATATAGTTTTTTTAATATAATTAAAATTTTCACACTAATTTATTAAAAAATAAAAAATTTGCACCCCCCCAAAATTCTTGGACCTCTAAAACTTTTACTAAAATTATTTTTTTTTTAATTTTAATACTTACCTAATCTCACTCTAAATTTTTATTTACACCCAAATTATCTTTTCTACTTTAGTTTAATGTGCTAATGCAACTAAATTTTTTGGATATGTTTGGATTATCTAAACTATGTAGATGACTAGAAATATGAATTTTTTACATATCATTTGCTAATTTAGATTGAGAAATTATTGTCAATAATTTCACTTTAGAATTGATAATAGATGAATTTTATTTCATGAAAGATCATTATCGAGTTTAATTTGTAAGAGAAATCTTAAGTTCCTTTTTTTTTTTTTTTGTAATGGGCTCTAACAAAGTGCAAAAATTTTTTAAAAAAAAGATGATTTATAAACATGTATTTTTATATATAATTTTATAATCATGCGCAAGTAAAAAACTTATATTCACAGATACTACATATTTTGTCAATCGCCCCCCCAAATAACAAATCCTAGTTCCGCCCCTAAAATTACTCATTTAGTTTTAGTTTACGTCACACTTAAAAAATCATTTTTTGCACTCTTCTACACCTTTTCGTTAGTTTTATCACTATATTTCATTTCTCAATCCATCTTCCTGTAGAATCGACACCCCAAAGTTATACTACAAACAATCGCGCTATTTTTTGGGCGTAATCACTACCCATTCTCCCATTAACAAAATGAGAATGTGGAACGTCAACACCGTTACATTGTGGAAACAAGCCTTTTCCTACTTTCTCATGCTTCAATCCAACACATTTATCGGATTGAGGGCTTTTAAATCGCCACTTATTTAATAAATTGGATGCCTGCCCCCATAGTTCAAAATAAATCCCCCTTTGAGATTTTAATGGGCAAATTTCAGATTACTCTTTTCTTCGTGTTTTTGAATTAGCCTGCTGGCCCAACCTAAGGCCCATTAATAATCATAAATTGGATTTTGGGTCCAAAGAGTGTATGTTTAAGGGCTATAGTTATGATCACAAAAACTATGTTTGTTTACACATTCAATAGGGTCGAACATTTACTTCAAGGTATGTGATATTCAAGGAGTTTAGCTTTCCCTTTGCTAAGCCCAGTCCCTTACTTTCTCCT
The DNA here is from genome assembly GCA_036898215.1 of Platycarya strobilacea. Taxonomy (NCBI): domain Eukaryota; kingdom Viridiplantae; phylum Streptophyta; class Magnoliopsida; order Fagales; family Juglandaceae; genus Platycarya; species Platycarya strobilacea. The sequence goes on from CM072550.1 coordinate 30,479,754, forward strand.
TTATCACAACTAACAATTGAAGTGTTTCCCTCAACTCCTTGCCTAGCCCACCTCGTCATAGCCCATTTCTCTTAGCCGGTGTGATGGGTCAACTTGATCTATATTATCCTTACCTTCCTTAGACCCAATCAAGCAGTATGTTACTTCTCAACCCGGTGGCTGTGTCCAACCCGTTTCAGGGCATCATCTCTTTTTTCCCCTAATCTCTTAGGTCTCGAAAATCCTAATTCTACCGCACCTCTCACTAATTCTTCTTTTCCCTTGTCTGAGTCCTCCAATTCGTTACTATTCCTTCTCCCAAATACCAGATGATCACAAGGTCTCAGTCAAACACTATGTATCCCCTTCGCCGTACTGATGGCATTATGCCGTGGCCTCCTCCCAAACCCAAGGCTTTGCTCACTCAATTTTCCTCTTGTGAACCCTCTTAACCTTCTATTCCGGAAGAACTGGTATCCTTTACTGAAGCTTCCAAACATCTTGACTGGCGTATTGGCATGGCCATTGAGATAGATGCTCTTCTCCTCAATAAAACCTGGGATTTAGTTCCACCTACTTCCTCTTATAATCTTCTTGGTTCTAAATGGGTCTAAAAGACTAAACGTCGAGCTGATGGCACACTTGAGCGATGCAAGGCCAGAGTGGTCGCTCAAGGGTATCACCAGCAACAGGGTCTCGATTATATTGAGATGTTTAGTCCCGTAGTCAAACCCACCACCATACGCCTTCTTCTCTCTCTTGCATTGTCTTCAAACTGGGCCTTTTACCAATTGGACATATAGAATGCCTTCCTGCATGCGGAGCTTGAAGAAGACGTTTACATGAAACAACCTCTCGAGTTTGTGAACCCCGACTTTTCCCACCATCTTTGTTAGTTAAAAAGGTCTATTTATGGTTTGAAATAGGTTCCTAGAGCCTGGTTTCTAAATTAGGTAATAGACTGATTTCTTTCAATTTTAGGTGCTTTGGTGCTGATTCATCCTTATTTATTATGCAAACTACCACTGATTGGATCTATATTTTGATATATGTCAATGATATCATTGTTACTAGGTCTAACTCTATTCTTATCTCTGAGTTTATAAATTCCTTGCGTGCATATTTTCCTGTTAAGGATGTGGGATTGTTGCATTATTTCCCTTGCATTGAAGTTCATCAAACATCCTTGGGTAAGTTTTTATCTCATTCAAATTATGTTATTGATTTATTAAAACGGACCAATATGCACAACTCGAAATTTGTCAATACACCAACGTCTTGTTTTGAAAAGCTCACCACTTTAGATGGTTTCACCTATGAGGATCCTTAATGGTATTGTAATGTAGTTGGCAGTTTACAATATTTATCTTTCACACGTCTAGATATATGTTTTGCTGTAAATAGAGCTTGTTAGTATATGCATTGTCCTCCCATCCCTCATTGGACTACTGTCAAGCGCATTTTGCACTATCTTAATAGTACTCGTCATCTTGGACTATTTTTCTCCTCTGTTTCCACTCCTCCATTGACTGCATTTTTTGATGTTGATTGAGCTAGGTATCCTGATGACGGACGATCCACATGAGGTTTTTGTTTATATTCTAGAAAACATTTAATTTCATGGGGTCCAAAAAGTAGTCTACTATAGCTAGATCATCTACGGTGGCTGAGTATAAGTCGGTTGCTGATACCACTTGTGAGCTTCTTTGGTTGCAATTTTTGTTGGGTGAACTTGGAGTTTCTCTTGGATCTGCCAACACTTTGGTGTGACGACATTGGTGTTACGTATCTTTCTATGAATCCAGTGATCCATGCCCAAACAAAACATGTTGAACTGGATTATCATTTTATTCAAGAAAGAGTTGTAGCAAAATCTCCACGTATAGCATTTGTTTCCAACAAAGACCAACTAGCTGATATACTCATAAACCACTTTCCAATACTCGGTTTACACAGCTTCGATCAAGCCTCACTCTGACTTTAGCGTTGCTTGAATCCCGAGGGGATGTTAAGGCAGCACCATTATCCAAATCTAAAGAATCTCATGGAATATCTCATTGTAACATAAAGAATAAAATAGCTAGCTAGGTGTCATAACTTGATTGGTTTACTTTAGAATTTGGTTATGAAAAACTTTCTATATATTTTCTCCATTGCACTCGGTCTTATTGTATTGCAGAAAACACTGAATAGTGATACAGATAATCTTTGAGGAATTGTTTCAAACAGTGTATGTGCATTGTATTTTTTTGTGCTTCATTAAGTTCAAAAGGTCCAAGTGGTAATACATTTAGGTTCTTTCTGGGATGGATTATCTCTTTGAATACCTTCACCAGCTTGTGTCTGAGGGAAAAAAAAGAAGCTTGCGTCTGAGGGTTAAGTTTTTGGCTTTTCTCATGCTTAGCACAAAGGCCAAAATGTATTTTGCATTTCCTTTGCATAATATGTTTGAGAGGTTTTGTTAAAGATTCTGTAGTCATTTTACGTACATAAATGATCATCCATTGGACACTTCATGTCGGGTTTATGTATGGGGTGAAAACTTTTCAATTTTCCAAAATCACAATTCACAATTGCAAAAATCAATTTTCAAATCCCATATATCAAAAGATGAAAAACTTGCACACATCAAACAATCCTCTAGACATCTACAACACAGCACATGGAACATCTTGTTTTTGCTTGCTTGTCTGATGAATAGTTATACCGGTCAACTCCAAGATCAATTCACATCCAGTCGTAGGAACCAAATACCAAAAGAACAACCCAATAAATGAAGGAAAAAGGCGTGCAAAGCAGGAAAAATGATTACTTTGCAATCATTCACGGTAGGAGAAAATGTTCTGTCATTATCGGGTATTCACAGAAGGACAAATGAATAGGTTTTCAGTCATTTAATTTCATGAACATGATAGCCCTTCTCTCATTAAAACAATGAGAATATCTAAGGATCGGTCCATTCGATCCCCTTCAAAATCGGACCCCGCCGGCGCCGGTGGCGGTGGGCGACACCACCCACCCCATCGTGACTGCCTGCATCCGGCAACCCCACCCCTGCGACGACGACTCATGGTGACCTTCGGTGTGCCTCACGAAACCTCAAACCCGTTTCGGACCCTGCCGCCGGCACCGTCTGTGCTTAGGCCGAACATCCATTTAAAATCATCTTCATTTTATTTTTTTATTGTATTTTTTATTGTGTTTTTTTAATGTATTTTTTTTTATATTTTTTATTGTGTTTTTAAAATTTAAAATTTTATTATATTTTTTAAAACATTTTATTGTATTTTATGTGAGAGCTGTTTTTAATGGGGATCGGACAGACCGATCCCCAGCGTCTCCCAAAACAATAAATCCATAACCACCTAGCCTTTTTAATGGTCCAACCACCTTCATTCCTGTCAACATCAATAAATACTAAATAAATATTTTGGCACGTAGTACTAGATTATTCACTGGAAAACATCTCATGAACTCCTCGTTTATGTTTTATATAAAATGAAATTGGGTGAGGATTAATATAAAAAATTTCCTTAACATGATGGGATTGCATATACATATATATATAAATATATTTTACTGAAGAGCCGGTAACTACCCTCATAGTAGTCCCGTCTCAAGTTGATTAAAAATGCTCTTACTTATGGCGGAGGGATACCATGGTAACAACATAATACTTGGGGGCCTATAACATAAAGCACTATAAATTAACCAAAAACCAAGTGCCAAAACAACCAACACAAATAAAAAACCAGCAACTAAAGAAAGCATACCAATAGGCCTATAGAAAGATAAAAAGAAAAAAAATAGAGCCATCTAAACATGCCTAGAAGAGCAAACAAAAGAAAAAACCGTCGAAACCAGCCTGTAACACAATAAAATCAAAACAATAAACAAAGAGCCAAACACTCACCCCAAAAAGGAACTAAAGTCTCAAAGTCGGAAGACCCAACTTATTAACCTTTAAAATACCTTTAAGCACATGAGGAATATCATCAAAATTCCGCCAAAAACCAGCAACTCTTCCCGAAGCCATACGTGCAAGAAAGTCTGCATCGGCATTGCCCTCCCTATAGATATGCCTTATAACAACTTGCAACGTCGATAAAAGCTGCGTTACTTCCTCCCAATAATCCTCAAGATACTAGATGCCACATCTTCTATTCTTGAACAAGTTTACAATTAAAAGGGAGTCAAGTTCCACTTCAATTCTTTGGATTCCCATCTCACTACAATGTCTCAATCCATAGAGAATGGCCAAAAATTTTGCAACATTATTAGTTCCCTCATCCAAGCATTTAGCAAATGCTAAGATTAAATTCCCTTTATCATCTCTTACCAAACCACCCACCCCCATATAGCCAGGATTTCCCAAATAGCTTCCATCTATGTTTAACTTATACCAACCCTGCATAGGTTTTTTTCAATGAACAAGATGCACCTACTTCCTTTTAATCTTTTTCATCAGAATTGAAAAAGTTAATAAGAGATTTTCGTCACTACTATTAGCCTACGTCCTACGTCCTTGCCTCACTGCCTATTAACGAGTAAATGTAAGAGAGAAGCAAACTCAGTATATTAACGAGGTTCGGCCCCACTGCCTACGTCCTTGCCTCAAGCTATCCCTTGAGGATCCCCAAATCCACTATTTAATCTCCTTTAGGTGGAGATAGAAACCTATTACACCTTTGAGCAGCACCGCTCCAAAGAATCCGTGTAAAACACCTTCTACACTTCTAATCACCTCACACTTGGTGATTTAACTATTCCCCGTGTAGAACACCTTCTACACACACAAGGGTTATACACACCCTTTTACTGATACAAGAATTGATAGTGGGTAGGCTATCAGAAAACACTCCTCAATGAGTGAAATAAAAACAATACAGCACAAACTATATCTCTTAAAATAAACAAGGGTTAAGGCTCAATGCTTAGAGAAGAGAGAATGAAAACTTTGAATGAATGTTGTATGCTCTTGGTGTTGTGAACGTGAAGCTATCAAATGATCTATTTATAGGCATATGAGACTTCATATTCAAATTTAAAAAGATTCACATGTCAAAGACATCATCATTCACTTTTCAAAAATTTCAAATCTAATCTTTTTACTTTTTGCATGTGACAAAAGGAGCACACTTTACTTTTCAAAAATTTCAAATCTAATCTTTTACTTTTTGCATATGACAAAAGGAGCACACTTTACTTTTCAAAATTTTCAAACAAAAACATCTGCCTTTTGCATAAGTCAAGAAAATCATCTATCATTTTTGAAAATATTCAAATAAAACATGCACATGTGAAAGATGACAATCAATCATTTTAATATTTTCAAAATTCAAACCTTTAATCATGTCATGCACATGTGAAAAATGACAATCAATCATCTTAATATTTTCAAAATTCAAACTTTTAATCATGTCATGCACATGTGAAAGATGACAATTAATCATCTTTCAAAATTTTCAAATTTCAAACCTTTAATCATGTCATGCACACGTGAAAGATGACAATCAATCATCTTTCAAAATTTTCAAATTTAATTTTCAAAATATTCATGCACATGTGAAAAATGTATTTTAATGCTTTATGATAAAATATTAATTTTGAACCTTAATCATAATTTCGAATTTTTAAGAGATTTACAACATTACTTTATGATTTTAATGTAAACTTGTTCCCTTTTTACTCATACTTGCTTTCTTGATGTGCTTGATTATATTGTGTGGACAACTTGAGTTTGAGACTCCTTTATTCTTTGGATTCATTTGTTATCATCAAAATGTATGTATAGATTTACATGAAACTTGAAACCTTGAGTTCAACAGCCTTTTTTCCAGCTCTTAATCATGCACCCACCCACTAAATAGCAGCTTTAATAGATAGCCATAGGGAATCAACAGAGTTTTTCTTCTGTTTGGTACATGCCTTACATCACCACATCCATAGGGAACAAGTAATGATAATAGGGATAAGACTAAGCAACGTACTTTTTTGAGAAGAATGATTAGCATGTCGAAACCATAACTCCAACTTCTCTTTCCACGGCTTGTAAGGATCAAAAGGCAATATACCAAGTTGCAAAGAGGCCCGACACCATATATCTTTTGCAATAGTTCCTGTGGTGAGGACATGGTCTTGGTCTTCAACACTCTCTCTTGTACATCATTCACACCTTGAGGCCAAAGAGATGCCAGTCGCTCTCACATGAACATCTACACTAAGGCAATGATTCATGGCTTTCCAATACAAAACCGAATATTTTTTAAGAGTGCAGAATTCCACAACCAATCAGACCACTCCATTTGCAAACCTCTAATCCTAATACACTACCAGGAAAATTTAGATGAGAAATCCCCACTAACATTTGGCTTCCATATGAGAACATCCTCTCCATTTTTCCTCTCACCTAGACATTCCAATATCTCCTCCATTTTATTGTCTCCTACCATCTCTCTCAATGAATTAACATCCCAACCATCATGGAGCTTGTACTTCCTAACCAACAAATTAAGATGATTAGTAATCGGCAAATCATTAATGACAGGTCCTGATTCCAGTTAGCTATCTTTCCAAAAAGAAACTTTCCCCTCCCTAACTCACCAGGTAGAATTTGATAACACCTTAGGAATAAAATCCAAAATACACCTCCAAAAAATCGAACATTTGTGCCGATTAACCAAAGAAATATGGTTGTCCTTGACATATTTAGCTTTAACAAAATCAATCCATAAAGATCTTTTGGTTAACAAATTCCAGGCAAATTTCACAAACAAAGAGGACTGCATCTCATTTAATGGCCTCAGACCCACTCCTCCTTTAGAAAATGGTTTGCAATTTTGATGCCATGCAATCCATTTATGTTTCAGCTTGCCATTGGAAGAACCCCAAAAGAAGTTACTCATCAGTCGATTGAGAGAGTCTATAACTGCCTTAAGAGCTTTCACTGCTGATAATAAATGAACAGGAATGCAACTCACAACATGCCTTAGCAAGAGGAGTATAACACAAGAGGATAAGAAACGGTTTTGCCATCCTTATAATCTTTCCCAAATACGATCCAACAATCCATCAAAGAAAGCCACTTTTAACCTCCTAGAGATCAACGGAGCCCCCAAATATTTAATAGGAAAAGAGCCTTCAGAAAAGGAAGTCAATCGTAGTAATCTTTGCTTTCTTGCATCAGATGTATACTTTGAAAAAATAATGGAAGATTTGTTTTTATTCACTGCCTGACCTGACCAATCCTCATATAGCCTGAAATCTCAACAATCCTCTTCAAAGAAGACCTGCCACTATTAGCAAAAATAATGACATCATCAGCATATAAAAGATGGGAAATAAGAGGGGCACCTCTTGGATGAGCAAAAGGAACAATCCTCCCATTTCCATTTTTTTTTAAAAGCCGTGTCAGCATCTCTTTAATCATAATAAACAAATACGGGAGTAATTGATCCCCTTGGTGTAAATCACGCCCATTTGGGAAAAAGCTTTTCGCTGTGCCATTCATCACTATGGAAAACCATGAGCTAGAGATACATAGCCAAATCATCTCACAAACTTTTGGCGTAAAACCAAAGGAACGCATCACATGAACAATGAAGTCCCAATCGACACTATCGTAAGCCTTAGCCATATCAACTTTGATGAAAACATTCCCACCTCGAACCGGTTTATTAATCAGATGAATCATCTCTTGTGCAAGATCAACGTTTTCAAATATATTACGTCTAGGAAGAAAGACCCCCTGTGTACCAAGATCTTTGATAAGACCTTATACACCACCGAGCATAAGCTGATAGGTTTGAATTTCTCAAAACCAGAAAGCTGTTTCACTTTCGGGATCAAGACAATATAAAATGCCATATAAAACCATGGAAAGGACGATCTCTGAAAGAACTCTCTAATTGCATCCACCACATCAGCTTCCACAATAACCCAACAAAACTGGTAAAACCCTGACCTGAAATTGTCAGGTCCCAGACTACTGTCAATTGGAATAGAGAACATAGCTTCTTTCACCTCTTGGATTGAAGGGAGCTTTAGAAGCTCATTATTTTCCTGCTCACTAATATTTTCATCTATAAGCAATTAGAGGTCAGGAAGGGAATTGCCAAGTCTTGCACTAAGAAACTCCCTGAAATAATCCACAGCACCAGCATGAATTGCTTTTGGACTGTCAAGAATAGAACCATCATTAAGACACATCCTTTTCACCATAGTTTTAGAAACATTAGCAAAAGTTTTGAAAAACTGAGCTAACGCTTCACCTTTTTCCATCCAACTCAGTTCGTCTGTTGAGACAAATGAGTCTCTTCCCATTGTAACCACATAGATAATTCTTCCTTAGCCATCATTAAATCGGTATCAAGATCCTAAAAAAAAACCTGCTGTAAATTAAATTCAAGCTTCTCAATCTTCTTTTCTAGTTTTAAAATATTAGCCTTTGTGTACCCAAAGACTTTCAGATTCCACTCTTTAAGCACTGCCTTCAACCTCTTTAATTTGTTGGCCAATCCATAGAGACCCGACATCCCCAAATTGCACTGCCAATTATCCTCAACCACCTTCTTAAAACCCTCATGGGAAACCCACATTTGCTGAAACTTGAATAAAGATGGACCATACTTATCCCTTCTTGAATCAAGCAAGAACCTCAAATGTGCATGATCAGAAGAAGTTCGTGGTAGAAACTTCACACATGCATTCGGCAATAAATCCATAGCAAAGGAATTCATCAGGATCTAGCTTAGACCAACTTCTAGCTAGACCACTTTGTCCATTACACCAAGTAAAGTTACTCCCAACAGATTTCATTTCACATAGGCCACAAGAATCAATAAAATCATTGAATTCCTCCATAGCCATCCTCAGTCGAGGCTCTCCACCACGTCGCTCATCATCCCTCTGAATAACATTAAAATCTCCAAGACAAAGCCAAGGTGCATCCTGAGGCATATCCACCTGTAAAGAATTCCATAGCTCTCTTCTCTCTACATAGTTACATTTCGCATAAATAACTGATACATAAACCCATCTACCTTCAACAACTACAACAATTGTAATATGTTGGTTACTAGAATTAAGAACTGTAATCTGAATATTATTGCCCCATAGTAACTAGATCTTACCCCTTAAACTTTGATTATAAAAACAGCCTCCAAAATGTAATCTATTCTTCAATAACACCATTTTAGCTTCTTCAATAAAAGGTTCAGCAAGCATAATAAAATTCAATTTCAACCGATTTACCAACTTACATAATCTTCTCCGTGATGAACGCAACCCACAGATATTCTATAGAGTGGAGAAAACATCATAGATTCAGTCTAACGGGCTTGCAAGGAACTCGATTGGAACTTCTAGTCTCCCTCTTCACAATCGCTTTCTTTACTGGAGAATCATTATCTGAAGCACATGACTTCCTTTTGCTCAGATGTTCATGATGGGGACATTCAGGATTCGACCTCACCTCCTTTTCTAAAATAGCTTCCTTTAGCATGCACATGTCTTAATTCAGAAATAGGAGCGTGAGAAACTGGCATAGGAAACTCATTAAAATCGGAACTTATCTATGTATTGACAGCTAATTCAGTACCCGGTTCCTGCACATATCTACAATCATCCTGTTCAATCATTTGAAATGGCATCTCAATTACACCTACCTCAGTTTTCCCCTCCTCAACGTCCACTACCCCCACGACATCATCAGCCAGGAACATTTTCGAATTTCCATGCACAAGCCCCTGTTCCACGTTGATTGCTTCCTCAGTAAAGGCCTGATTCACCTTTCCATACCCACTCACATCCTCCTCATTTGCCACTGTATTTACCACTTCAACAGCCAACCTTGTGTCCATCTCAATCCGACCATTTGATTTTGTATGACTAGGACCAGACATATCCAGAGCATTGCCAACATTAGCATTCACATTCTCCTTTGGAATCCACACCTTCAATTGCCGATCCTCTGTTTTCTTAGTCTTTTGCACATCATGATTCCTAGCTGGCTTCTTATTACAAGTTCTCAGATTGTGACCCTAAGTTTGGCACTTACAGCAAAATGCCGGTAGTGTTTCATAAACCAACTCAACATAACAGCTCAATTCCTGATGAGGAATTCCAATCCAAACACCAGGAACTGGTTCACGAGCCGCATCAACCAGGAGACAAGCCTGTGCTCCATCTGTTCTGGTTGCACAACGAGTCGCATTGTCACATCTCAAATAAGATCCAATCGGTGTGGTGATGTTAGACAGATACGATTCCTAGTAAAGATTAGGCAGCAAACCAGGCAACACAACCCAAACCGGAACCATTGATGGTTCTTTGTCCTCCTTGAATTTTGGGAACCATTTGAAGCATTGGCATGGTGCCCCATCAACCTTCCTAGTCTCCCTCAGAAGGCCTTTCAAAAAATCAATTTCGTTTGAAAACCGCACAAATACATTACGTGGTCTCTTCATAGCCGAAACCACTAGTTGAACACTTAGACCCCATCTATTTCTAATGAAGGAACGAATCACGTCTAGAGAAGACCTTTGTCTTAGAAATTTCATTACAAGAGAATACCTGAAAGGGATAGCTGAATTCTCAATCTCTTCCCTGGAGAACAAGACTAGGGCTGTAAAAAGACCGAACCGGATCGGCGGACCTGATCGGACTGCTTGAACAGGTCCGGACCGAATTCTCCACATGGACCGAACCGAACCCTCATCTTTATATATATATATATATAAATAATAGTATATAAATTATAATATTAATATTAATATAGATTAATATAATAACATATTAATATAGATTAATATAATAACATATTAATATATAATATATATTAACATATTAATATATAATATATATTTTTATAATATTAACATATTATAATTTATAGTAGTTGACTAATTGTAATATACGAATATAAATTATAGTATATCTACATAAAGTATTAATAATAACTTATAAGTAATAAGTGTATTATTATTATTATTTAATATATTATTATTAATTTATCACTATTTACTAACATATAAATATATAATATACTAATGTAATAGTGTTATTAGTTATAGTTTATTAACATACTTAATACATAATATATATTAATATATTAAGACATAATATATACTCTTATAATATTAACATATAAGTAATAAGTGTATTATTATTATTTAATATATTACTACTAATTTATTACTATTTACTAACATATAAATATATAATATACTAATGTAATAGTGTTATTATTTAATTCTTAAGAGTTAATTTATTTTTTTATTTTATTTTGGTTTTTATGGACTAATTTTTTTCCTATTTTTTTATTTAGATTATTTTTCTTTTGCCATTTTTTTAAGAGTGAGTTTTTTTAATATTTTTTTGCTTAAATTTATGATAAATACATAAATTGGGCTGAAAATAATTAAATTTGGGCAACAAAAAAATATTTGAACATTGCAGATTTTTAGATTAAATTTAGCCCATTAAATTATATGGGGTACCCATGGTCCATGGATGGGACCGGACCGCCCTTGGACCGAATTGGACTGGACCGGTATATACTGAATAAGAGTTCGGTCCGGTCCAAGGTGAGAGAATTTTTGGACTGAATAGAACCGGTCCACAAATTTTACGGATCGAACCAGACCATTTACATTCCTAAACAAGACGCAGAACTCACCATCTATGATTTTCGATGCACGTGAAGGAATCTCCACCACCGGAATTGGTTGTGGAGTCTGCGCCACCATGTCATCAAATGTTCTCTGACATCCCGCCAGTGTCGACGAGCCAGCGAGGCCCTCTGCGGCAGCCATTGATCTCGCATGCTCAATACCCTAGTAGAACCTTCAAAATCGCCTAAAAGGTAAAGATGGAAATTGCTTGTCAAAATGGGGATTGCATACATATAGAGCTACTTGATTGGGCCGATTTTATTCAATATACTTTTAAAGAAATTCTAATGCAATGCAACAAAAAACAAAAAACAAGAATATCCACTGAATAAAAGGTTGGCGACCAGCCTACAATTTATTTCATATATGGTTAAGTTTACAAGCAAATACATACAACACTAGTATTGATTATCATTTCATACTTAGTCCCTTATCATATGTTATATATAATTGAGGAAGATGGATTGAAGATGATATGCAGGTTATATAGTGTTTATGTCAAGGGAAAAGAATAGAGAGAAGGTGTATATTTTCTCTAGGATTTTGTTTTGAGGTGCGGAAACAAATAATTTATAAGCCGTTTAGTTAGTGAAAGTGTTTCATCTCATTATTACAAAATTTTCAAATTTCTACAAAATATAATGAAAATTAAAGTTTTTCAAATTTTAGAATAATAATACTAAAATTATAATAAGATTTTATTATAACCAATTTGTTGGAGCTATTCTGGCCGAGTTTAGCTTCTTGTCCATGTCTTTCCATGAAAGATGGTGTCTTTATCTAGAAGTAAAAACATAATGGGATCCATTGGGATTCTAATATTTAAAGGTTTGGAGTTCAAATGGCCCCTAAATGCAACAAGTGCGTTGTTGGGGATATTGAATCTAATGCTCATATCTTGTATCAATGTTCTGATTCAGGAGCTGTTGATGTAGACTTACTGATTTCTCATTCTTGAAGAGCTAACTCTTGCTTTAAATCTTTGGGGTCTCTGGCTAACAATGAAACCGGCTATTTTTTTATTAGTAAACTGGTTCAAATGTGGAAGAAACCTCATTCAATATCTCAAGATAACCGACTGCACCCACTTATACTGCTACTAGCTGTGGCTTACTATCACAACGTCTCTTAAAACGATACTCTCTTCGTAGGATATGGGTAGATATCAATAAATTGGTCTCAAAATTCGTTTGAATTCTCTTTTCATCACCATTATTGCACTGTAATTATTGTATTGGAATATTTGTTGGAGAATTCCACTTCCTCAACATGTATCATCTTTTCTATTTTGAATGAAGTTTCCTTGATTAGAAAAAATAAAAAACTTGTTTCAACTATAACTTAATAGGCTAACTGATCTTCGTAAAACTCAAACCAATTCTACACGAGATTAAGCCAAAGCTTCACTAGAACAAACGTTTCTATTTTTCTTTGTCTGAAAAAGACTTAACAACAGTGTAGATGGCGTTTAATTTATCTCAATTTAGCTCCGTACACTTAATCACGTCCATATAAAATTACTTTTATTATATTTATTCTTGTAGACCTAATACTTATCAAAACTCAAAAATCAATATGACTGACCGAAAGACTAAGACAGAGTCGTAACTACACTCTGTGAATGGAATAACTCTGAATCGAATACAAACAAGTTATTTGGATGTGGATTGTTGACTTGATAACATCCGGCCCGTACGTCAAAGTTTCCGTTTTTTTTTTTTTTTTTAAATGGAGGGTATGTATATATATATATATATATTTTATAATTGAAATAATGGATCGAGAAATGAAATAAATTGTGGTGGATTCATTAGCCACACCTCAACGACTTAATAGAAAAGTTTATGGAAGGGTCTAATTCGTCAAACCAGCTCGTGGAGTTTTGAATATTGACTGAAATGGCAAGCTGATTAGTTGCCTTTATTATTATTATTATTATTTGACTGACTTAATTTGTGTTTTTGAGTTCATCTTAATTTAATCGATTATCTCATTTTATTTTATTTAATTATTATAATTTTTTTTTAAATTTTTACATAAATAAAATAATAATTTAATTTTTTCAAATTTTAAAATAAAAATAATATTTTAAAATATATTGTAATAATATTTTATTTATGTTTAATATTTTCTCAAGTCAACTCATGCGTAGACGTCACCTCTAACCAATTTTTAGGGCAACAGTACTCCTAAGCGTAACAGGCTAACCATTGACTAAAGTCAATGTCAAATATTATTATTTCATATTCAGTCATGACTCATATATCACATGCCATATATATGATTGAAGAAGATGCATGAAGATGGTATGTTTGAGAGGAGGTTTCCATTTTCTTTTTTCAGGAATCTGTTTCTCATCCCTTGAGCTCCGAAACGTCTAGTTTAGCCTTCTTCATTTCATTTCAATTTCTTTGAGATTTTTCCCGGCATCATGGGTCTAATTCCCACCTCGACTACTTCACTATTGATCTATTGGTTTGCCTTTTGCATCCTTGTTATTTCTTCTATCTTGTGCTTTGGTTCTTGCAATACCTATGCCATGGCCGGGAATGAGACTGACCGAGTGGCATTGCTTGGGTTCAAGGCCAAAATAAGCCAAGATCCTTTCATGGTTTTGAGCTCATGGAATGAAACCACCCACTTTTGCCAATGGTATGGTATTACATGCGGTCACCGGCACCAGAGGGTCATTGAGTTGCTCCTACCATCGCTGAAGCTTGCAGGCTCTATATCTCCTTTCATTGGGAATTTGAGCTTTCTAAGAAGTCTACGTCTCCAAAATAATAGCTTTGGTCATGAAATCCCTCCACAGATAGGTCGTTTGCATCGATTGAAGAATTTTTCTTTGGAGCACAACTCAATGGTAGGCAGAATCCCTTCCAATTTATCCAATTGCTCAAACATCGAAAGCATTAGAATTTCGCATAACAAATTTGTTGGAGATATCCCAACCGAGTTTAGCTTCTTGTCAAAGCTTCGAGAATTTTATGCAAACAGAAACAGACTAACAGGAAGTATTCCTCCATCTCTTGGGAACTTATCTTCACTTGAAATACTTGCTGTATACTCAAATAATTTGGGTGGGAGTATTCCGAACTCACTAGGCCAACTCCGAAATCTTATTGTTATTGCACTTTATGATAATAAGCTTTCAGGTACCATCCCTCCATCAATCTTCAATATCTCTTCTCTTAGATTTCTTGATATAGGAATTAATCAATTGCAAGGGAGTCTTCCTTGGGAGTTGGGCATAACTACTCTTCCTAATCTCATAGGCTTCTCCATTGCCTCTAACCGATTTACTGGTTCCATCCCTCCTTCAATATCCAATGCCTCAAATTTAGAGATACTTCAAACTGGATCAAACAAATTTACTGGAAATGTGCCTTCTTTGGAAAAGCTGCATAAGCTGAAATACTTTACTGCTTTTAGGAACAACTTGGGGGGAAGTGGAGTAGCCGATCATGACTTGAGTTTTATCTGCTCTTTGTCCAATGCAACCATTCTAGAGGTGTTTCAAATACACGTCAACAATTTTGGCGGAGTCTTACCAGAATGCATTGGCCACTTGTCATTGACCCTAAAAACGTTTTCAGCGAGTGGAAACAAAATAACTGGAAAGATTCCGAGTGGGATCTTGAATCTTGTCAACTTAGAAGTTCTCGAGTTGGCAGACAACCAAATGTCAGGTAACATTCCAGCTGCTATAGGTAGGCTTCATAGGTTAAAGGAATTGTTTCTATGGCAAAACAGTCTCTCAGGCAACATCCCACACTCTCTTGAAAATTTAACTTCGTTACTTGTACTTTTTTTATCTGGAAATAACCTTGGCGGAAGCATCCCAACAAGTTTAGGCAACTGCAAAGCTTTGATCTTACTCGACCTTTCTCTTAACAATCTCAATGGTTCCATACCCAAACAGATATTTGGTCTCTCATCTTTATCAATTTCCCTAAATTTGTCCAGAAATCGTCTTACGGGTCCTCTTCCCGTGGAAGTTGGAAATCTCAAGAATCTAGGTCAATTAAATATCTCAGGGAATATGTTATCTGGTGAGATTCCGAGCAGTCTTGGCAGTTGCATTATGCTGGAGACTCTATCCATGGCAGGAAACTTCTTCCAAGGACCTGTTCCGCCAAGCTTTGGCTCTTTGAGAGGACTTCAAAACTTAAATCTTTCTAAGAACAATTTATCGGGAAGAATACCTGACTTTCTTGTGCATATGAACTCATTGCGGCATTTAGATATATCAAACAACAATTTTGAGGGGCCGGTGCCAACCGATGGCATTTTCAAGAATTTCAGTTCAGCTTTAGTTGCAGGGAACAACCAACTATGTGGGGGAATCCATGAGATCCACTTGCCTAAATGCAACATTAAAGAGCCTGGGAATACAAAATTGACCCGAACCTTGAAGTTAATAATATCTACAGTTTCTGGGCTACTTGGAGTAACTTTGGTTCTGTACTTTTTATTTGTTTGTTGGTTGAGAAAGAAAATAAAAGTGTCAGTACCAAATTCTTCAGGAATCTTGCTTTTGAATATATCTTACCAAAGTCTTCTAAAAGCCACTGATGGCTTCTCTTCAGCAAATTTGCTTGGTGTCGGTGGTTTTGGATCAGTCTATAAAGGAATTCTTGATGAGAGTGGAACTATAATTGCTGTCAAGGTCCTCAACCTTTTGCGCCATGGAGCCTTCAGAAGCTTTCTTGTTGAGTGTGAAGCCTTGAGGAACATCAGACACCGAAATCTTGTAAAGATTCTTACAGTTTGTTCTAGTGTTGATTACCATGGTAATGATTTCAAGGCTCTAGTTTATGAATTCATGGTCAACAGAAGCCTTGAAGAATGGTTGCATCCAACTGCCACAGAAGATGAAAGGCATCAAGACCGAAGAAATCTAGATCTTTTTCAGAGGTTGGATATCGCCATTGATGTTGCGAATGCATTAGAATATCTACATTACCATTGCCAAACACAAATCATTCATTGTGATCTAAAGCCGAGCAATGTTCTTCTCGACAATGAAATGATTGGACATGTGGGTGATTTTGGGATAGCAAGATTCTCTCTTGGAAGCAACCATAGCTCTTCAGCCACTCACTCCAGCACTATTGGATTAAGGGGAACTATTGGTTATGCTGCTCCTGGTGAAAAAATCTTTCTATCCATTCCTTCTTAACATAAACGCTCTTTTTTTTTTTTTCTTTTTAGAAACTAATGTTGCATGCTAATGTAGTGTTTTTGTTTGAAATTGCAGAGTATGGTGTGGGAAATGAGGTATCAATCTATGGTGATATCTACAGTTATGGGATCCTTCTATTAGAAATGTTCACAGGAAAGAGACCCACTGACGACATTTTTCAGGGCAGTCTAAGCCTACATTCCTTTGTCAAGACAGACTTTCCTCAAAGAGTAGTAGAGATTGCAGATCCAATTCTTTTTCAGGAAAGGGAAGAAGAGACAACTATAAATAATGGCCAAAAGAACAACATTACAAGAAGAAATAAAAGTCAAGAGTGTTTGGTTTCGATTTTTCGGATTGGAGTTGCATGTTCAGTCGAACAACCAGAAGAACGAATGAACATGAGAGATGTTGTAGCTGAGCTTCATTTAATAAAAAAAAAGATTCTTCAGAGTGGAACAAACAGAGGCACTCCAAGAATAAATGGACCATAGTCTTAGTAGCTTTATTATTGGTGTCTTTGTGATATTTATTGTTTGGTTAGTACAGGTTGACGTGCCTTGTACCAATAAAGTTTTGTTTTTGTTGAGACTCATCATCTTTTGTTACTACTTGAAATAATCTTAGTCGTATTGTATGCTTCTTGCCACTTAATTTTGATGTTCTATGAGATATGAAATTTATCATTCCTCTTATTCTGTGAAGTTGTGTCTTATTTTTAAAATGAAGATCACAAGAAGATTTGATGTCATTGATCTATGAAGTCTGCAAAACTCCTGTTTTAGCCTTAAAAAAAAAAGGATCAGATGCTCGGGTTTAGAAGCATAACTCAAATGGAATTTTTACTTCTTCATCAGCCTGGTAACTCTTAAGGCCTCACCACTCTATCTTCCCTTTGGCATGAGTTTATTTGGGGCTCCATTCTGCCCTTGAAAGCTAGTGTCTTTATCTGTTGTTGGGGATATTGAATCAGATGATCATCTCTTGTATTAATATTCTATTTTAGGAGCTGTTTGGCATGATCACTTCTCAAGTCTCTTTGATGCAGACTCACTGATTTCTCATTCTTGGAGAGCTAAATGCACTAGAGGGTGGACTACTTTCTTCTCTGATTCAGACCAACTTCATCTCATTGCACAGCTAACTCTTGCTTTGATTCTCTGGGAGCTCTGACTAACATTTAATGCATGCTGCTGGATTTAAGAATTCCTTAAAGCCTTTCTTTCTTACTATAAATGCTCTGTTTTTTTTAATTTTGAGAAATTAATATATTTATTCTAATGTAGTGTATGTTTCTTTCCTATGGTGATATCTACAGTTTGGGATCCTTCCATGAAAAATGTTCATTGGAAAGAGATCCACTGATGACATTTTTCACGGCACTCTAAACCTACATTGTTTTGTCAAGAAAGCTTTGCCTCAAGGAGTAGGAGAGTTTTTAGGAAAGGAAAGAGAAAACTACTAAAAATGGCCAAAATTACCACATTAGAAGAAGAGAACAAAGTTAAAGTGTGCTTGGTTTATATTTTTAAGATTGGAGTTGCAGAATCTGTTGAACAGCCAGAAGAACAAATGAAAATGAGAGATGTTGTAGCTGAGCTTAATTTAACAAAAAAAAAAAAGCTGCTTCTGAGTGGAACACAGAGACCAAAAATAGAGGCAAACGAACAATACATGGCTTTTAACCATTCGCAATCATGGCTTTTAACCCTGGCTTTGTGATATTATTGTTTGGTTTCTACAGGTTGATGGGGCTTTTAACAATAAAGTTTTGATTTCGTTGAGTCGTTTCCTTCCATTTCAGACGTAAGTTAAAAAATGTCTACTTTTTATTGTCACCTCTACTTTTTCTCCTTTCTCTTCCCCACCACTTAAAACTTATTCCATTTTATTATTACTTTTCTAAAAAAGAAATACTCTTCATCTTATTATGAGTTTGTTACTATTGACCACTTGACTCTTTTGTGGAACTCTTTGTATTCTTGATGTTTTACGAGATATGGAAATCATCATTCCTCTTATTCTGTGAAGTAGTTTTTAGATGTGTCATTTTTTACCTTTTTCATGTTCTTCAAAAAAGAAGATTACAAGAAGGTGGTTGCTGAAATTGGGAATTGATCAAGCACCGATTTCTATAGTTTTCAAAAACTCTATTAAGAAAACAGGATCAGATTAATTTGGAAGCTTTACTCAAATGTCATTTTTACTTCTGCCTCTGAAAGCTATCTTCCCTTAGCATGAGTTTATTTGGAACTCCATGCTACCCCTGAAAGTTAGCGTTTGTACCATTTGGAAGTTTTGGGATAATTGGATCCCTTGAGATTTGTTGGGAAATAGCCAATGAAACAAACAACAAGAATATGAAATAAATTGCAGCGGATGCAACAATAAGAAATAAAACAGTAAACAATCAAAAAATACAGCGATTTAAGTGGTTCAGCTCAAAATGAGCTTACATCCACTGTGGGGTTGGTTTCAAAATTTTACTAGATCAAATAGAGGTTAGAGAGAGAGAATCAGAAGCTTCTTACAAAATGAAACACTCACCTCACGTGTATATACTCAATCCTCACAAATTTCACTCAATATAGTGGAGAAATGGAGAAGAAATGATCAATAGGGGAGCTTTGTTCTTCGGGCGGAAAACAAGGGCTGTTGTGTTCGTCTTCGTCTGTTCGTGCGAAATGACTTCGTGATATTTATAATATGCAATCTCGCTAGAGCGAAACTTACTTTCGCTTGAGTGAGGACTTCTAGGTCAAACTAGCTCAACATCAAAACGGATACCTGGCAACACGTGGCACTTCGCTCGAGCGAAGGGTCGAGCGACAGTCGAGCGAAGTCACTGCCTGATTCTCACTCGAGCCACGCTCAAGTGAGGGTCGAGCGAAACAGGGCTAAGGCGTGTATTCACAAGCCATACTCAACAAGATTCTAATTATATTTGAAGATGTGTGGAGTTCAAGTGGCCTATAAATTTTTTTGATCTCATGCTCATCTTTTTTTTTTAATCAATTTTCTCTCTCAGGAGTTGTTTGGTATGACTTCTCAATTTTTTTTGGCGTAGACCCATTGATTTATCATTCTTGGAAAGCTAAATTGACGTAGCGAAAGAGTGTAAAGAAACAAAAGGAAGAGCTATGTCTTCCAAGAGAATGAAACATAGAACCAAACTTCACCAAACTTTTTATTCAAAATCAAACAATGCCTCTTCCAAATCACCCAGCATGATATATCAAGCTAAGAAAGAAAATTATTGTTCAAAAAGAAATTTATAACAAACTAGGAAGGAAATAACTTGAATTGTAAATAAGGAAATATTAAGGAAACTTTGCAGAAAATTCGTGTGTCAAGAGTTGGAAATGTGAGTCCATGCTGCTACATTTAGTGTCTTGATTGTCTTGCCTTTTTTGGCCTATGTCGTGTCCTGCATCAATTCTCCCCCACTCAAAACAGAACTTGAGCTCGAGTTATTAACAAAATATAACGGCTCGTCGGGTGGGTGATACTCATAGAGGTCCGCCACATTAAAAGTAGGAGAAATGGACATGTCTTCAGGTAATTCAATCACATAAGCATTGTCATTGACCTTCTTCAAAATTCTGGAAGGGCCATACTTCTTGTTTTTGAGCTTCCCGTAAGTGCCTATTGGAAATCTAGACTTGCGCAAATGCACCATTACTAAGTCTCTTTCGTGAAAAATCTTGACACACCTGTATTTGTCAGTTGAAGTTTTATATTTCTGATTAGCTTTCTCCAAGTTGTTGTGCACCTCTGAGTACTGTACCTGTTGAATGCGTTCTGCCAGATGTTCAGCTGCCACGTTGTAACCCGAAAGCTTGGGAAGAGGTACAAGATCAAGAGTGTGATTTGGTGGACTGGTATACACAATTTGGAAAGGTGTTTTCCCAGTGGCGCGGTTGCTCATGTTATTGAAGGCAAACTCAATTTGAGGAAGAGCACATCCCACTGTTTCGGCTTCTCCCCTAAAATGCAATGGATCATGTTGCCTAGTGTTCGATTGGTTACTTCCGTCTGGCCATCAATTTGGAGGTGGGAAGTTGTGCTGTATTTGAGTGAAGTGCCGAACTTCTTCCATAGGGTCACCCAAAAATGACTTAAGAACTTAACGTCCTAGTCGGAGACTATGAATTTTGGGACTCCATGAAGGCAGACAATTTCCTTGAAAAACAAGCTGGCTATGTTGGAGGCGTCATCTGTCTTTCGGCAAGGGAGGAAATGCGCCATTTTAGAGAATCAATCCTAGACAACAAAGATTGAATCCGCACCTCTCTGAGTCCTAGGAAGACCAAGTACAAAATCCATGCTCAAGTCCTCCCATATGTTTTCCGGAATTGGTAGAGGATTGTACAATCCAGTGTTTTGAGCTTGCCCCTTCCTCACTTGACACACAAGACAACATTGGACAAATCGAGCTGCCTTGCGTTTGAGTTGGGACCAAAAATATCGCTCGCCTGCAAGGGTGAGGGTCTTGTCTTGCCCTACATGACCACCCAATCCTCCTCCATGTAAGTCACGTAAAATGAGTTCCCTTAAAGAAGAGCGGGGAACACAAAGTTGTGAGCCATGAAAAAGGAACCCATCTTGGACATGAAAGTCGCCTGCTAGCTGTTGCGTGATACACTTATTCCATATGTCTGCAAAATCTTCATCTTTGGCATACAATTCGCTCAAATGCTCAAATCCAACCACTTCCACTCATAGTGTTGCAAGTAATTGTGCATGGTGGCTCAATCCGTTAGTGACCTTGTTTTGCTTGCCAGGCTTATGCTTCAACACCATTATGAACTTTTGAATGAAAGTAATCCATCGAACATGTATGTGATTTAAGTGGCTCTGAGTATTGATGAATCTCAGCGCTTCATGGTCGCTATATAGCACAAACTCTCTTTGTATTAAATAATGCTCCCAATGTTTCAGGGCACGAATTATTGCATAAAATTCCAGTTCGTACTTGGACCATTTCTTCCTTGCGTCATTAAAATTCTCGCTAAAGAACTCAACTGGTTTGCCTTCTTGTGATAGTACAGCCCCAATTCCGATCACGAATGCATGACACTAGACCTCGAACAATTTGTCGAAGTTGGGCAAAGCTAAGATTGGTGTAGTGGACAAGTTATCCTTCAATGTTGCAAAGCTGGTTTCTTGTTCTTCTCCCCATTTGAACCTTTCCTTCTTCATACAGTTCGTGAGGGGTGCTGCCATGGTGCTGAAGTTGTGTATAAAACGCCTATAAAAAGTAACCAATCCGTGAAAACTTCGGACTAGAGTGATGGTAGTGGGGCTGGGCCATTCTCGAATGGCGAGTACCTTGTTTTGGTCCACATGAATGCCTTCCGTACTCACCATGAAGTCGAGGAACAATAGTTTATTGTTGAAGAAGGTGCATTTCTTCATGTTGATATACAACTTAATGCTATGCAGAACTGATAGCATTTCTCACAAGTGTTCAATGTGTTGTTGCTTGTTTTGGCAATAGAGGAGAATGTTATTAAAATAAATTACCGCAAACTTGCCAATAAAAGGTTTGAGCACATGATGCATGATGCGTATGAATGTACGTGGCGCATTGGAGAGGCCGAAAAGCATCACTAGCCATTCATATAGCCTCTCTTTGGTTTTGAATGCTATTTTCCATTCATCACCAAGCCGAATCCTTACTTGATGATACCTGTTATGCAAGTCAATCTTGGAAAAGATCTTTGAACCTACAAGCATGTCTAACATATCATTTAATTGAGGGATTGAGAATCTATACTTCACTGTGATTTTGTTGATAGCGCGGTTGTCCACGCACATTCGCCAACTCCTATCTTTCTTGGATACAAGTAGTGCGGCACGACACAAAGATTCAAGCTTTCTCGAATTAGTCCCTTGCGAATAAGGTCTTCCACCTGTTCTTGCAAAATCTGGTTGTCTTTTGGGCTCATGTGATAATGTGGAGGGTTTTAGCTCCCAAGACCAAATCAATGTGGTGTTGGATGCTTCGCATAGGAGGAAGGCCCTCAGGCAACTCGTGGGGAGCTAGCACCTCAAACACATCAAGTAAGCACTGCACTAGTGGAGGAACTTTGCTCACCTCAACATCCTATTCTCCCTTCACCAATAGTGTCTAGACCTCTTTGGCCTCTTTAATGTCCTCCAAAAATTGAGTCTTGCTTATTGTTAAAAAGACTCCCTTTTTCTCTACTGTAGTAGGCTCAACACTCTTGATGAATAAAGGAAGTAGTATGATTTTTTTCTCGTGCCACCAAAAAGAGTATACATTCTCGCACCCCTTATAAGTTGCACTTGTATCATATTGCCATGGCCTTTTCGAGTAATAAGTGACAGGCGTCCATCTCTACAACATCACAAGTGGCTTCATCTTTATAAAATTTTCCTATTGCGAAACGAACTCAGCATAAAGAGTTCACTCGTGCTTCAGCCCCCTTCTAAATCCAGCTGATTTTATATGGGTGTGGGTGCTTCTCGGTCTCCAAGTTCAATAACAAGGGCCTTTGACACTATATTTTTATAACTACCACTGTCAATAATTAAATTGCACACCTTGCTGTTGATAGTGCAGTGTGAGAGTCGCTGAATTACACAGTTCACCATCTCGCCTTCGTCTCCTTCCACCAATTCGCCTTGCTCTTCCTCATCAGTGTCTTCATTTTGCACTTCATGCTCCACACCTTCAATCATGTTGACTGGCCGATGATTGGGGCATTCGTTGGAGTGATGTCCAGGCTAGTTACAATGAAAACACTTGCCTGTCATTGGTTTGGTGTAAGGATTTTTACTGGAGCTCCCCCTCTCTAGAGGTTGTGCCATAAGTGACCCTTGTGCCTGGTTAACATTATTGCTTCTTTGCGGTTTGCTAGATGATGGTGCTTGGCAGTTGCTAGGTTGTTGATCTGTAGTCTCGGTTGACGGCAAATAATTTGGTGCTTGAGGGGTTGGACGAGCCAATTGCATCTCAATTTTCATGGCCAAGTTAACAGCTTTCAAGAGGTTCCACACCGTGTGTAGTGAAACATTATCCTGGATTGCTAATCATATCCCTCCAATATACCTCGCAACTTGTTGTCCATCTGTTTGAGATAAATTGTTTCTCGAGTTCAGCTTGTAGAACTCCTCCATATACTCGTTAATGCTTCTCGATCCCTGTCGACAGTTTTGGTATCGTTGATACAAAATCTATTAATAGTCTGGCGGTAGGAACCTTTCCCTCATCAAATGCTTCATTTTGGCCATGCACAAACAGGCTGCTTGCCTCTTCTTCTACGATTATTTTGCATCTGTTCCCACCAAGCCACTAGCTTCACTTGTTGTGCCTCTGGAATTTGCATATAGTCAAAGCAATTCTCTACCTCCAACAACTAGTCGAGAAAGTTCTCTACATGCAGATGGCCATTGAAATATGGCAAATCGATTTTAATTCAATAGTTGTTCATGCGATCCAAGCCTCTTCTATTACCTCGATCTCCCCTAACAGGTTCCTCGAGCTCCTCTTCACTGGAAGAATCATTCACTTCTTGATGCACCTGCAATGGTATGGCGCCACGATCACCACCCCTGTGGTCTTGACCGCCCCTATTACGATTTCGGTTGCCATAAACCTAAACACTCACAATGGTTTGTTGTATTTCTTGCAGCATACGTTCGATGCCTTCAAAACGTTGTTGGTTTAGTTGGCTTTGTGAACGCATGGCTGCCCAAAGGGCTGGAACACTTTGTTCCTCACCACTAGGCTGATCTTCTTCTCTCGCCATTAATGCTAGGAACAGGCAAGACCTGGTCTGACGCCAATTGATATGGCGGAAGAGTGCAAAGAAACAAAAGGAAGAGCTATGTCTTCTAAGAGAATGAAACAGAGAACCAAACTTCACCAAACTTTGTTGGAGATGTGGCTTGAATTGAGTTCAATTAAGTACATCAGATAGTTCTGCTCGACCCTCGTTCGAGCCACAGCTCGAGTGAGTCTCAATCCGTGATTTCGCTCAACCCTCACTCAACATTTCGCTTAAGCGAGGCATCAGACAAAGACTTCGCTTGACCCTCGCTCGACTTCTAGCTCGAGCGAGATCTAAGCAGAGATTTCGCTCGACCCTCGCTCGACGTCCCGCTCAAGCGAGAATCAATCCTAGAGTTGCATCGCTTCTAGGTACTAGGGTTAGCGCCGTCTGGAATAGTGTTTGCTCGAGCGAGAAGGTCTCCTTCGAGAGAGCTATTGCCTATAACAAGGATTACGTTCATTTGAACGCCAAGCTGTGAGGAGCTCAGGATTTCGCTCGAGCGAGAAGAGTACCGCTAGAGTGAGAAGACGGACACAACGAACATGAAGTTCCATAAGTGTGGCTTCTTGTTTGATTTTGTGAGTGGAGAACTATTTGTAAGGGTGTGAGTGTTGTGAGAGAGAGTTTTACAATTAGTAAGTAAGATTGAGTATTTCTAGTGTAAGAATCACATGATTCAATTTCTGTACTCCATTTCTGTTTTATAGTGGAATTCATTGAGACTGATCCAACAGTAGATATAAGCTTGTGTTAAGTCGAACGACTGTCCATCGTTGTTCTGTGTATCTCTGTTTCATTTCTCTTTGTTGCATTTGCTGCGTGACTTCATATTTGCTGTTTGTTCGACCGACCCGATTCCCAACAAACTGGTATCAGAGCGATTGCTTTGAAAATCTGAAGGGATGGCCTCAGTAATTTTTGGAGTAGAGAAATTCGATGGACATAATAGTTTCAGTATATGGCGAATCAAGATGAAGGTGTTGTTGCGACAACAGGGTTTGTTCAGTGTTCTAGAGGTTACTGGGGAGTCTCCTGCACCGTCAAAGGATGAGGAAGAAAAGGCTCACAATACTATTCTATTGTCACTATCAGATGGAGTTTTGACAGAAGTTGCTGAGGAGGAGACCGTTGTTAGTCTGTGGAACAAGCTAGAGAGCTTGTATATGAATAAATCTCTCACCAACCGGTTGTATTTGAAACAACGATTATATACTCTCAAAATGATTTAAGATACTCCTATTTCTGCACATCTAGATGAATTTAATAAAATTATTATGGATCTGAGAAACATAGGCATTAAGATTGATGAGGAAGGTCAAGTCTTAATTATTTTATATTCATTACCTATTTCGTTTGATAATTTTGTAACTCAAGCCCCGTTTGGATTCGGAGACGAGATGGGTTGAGATGGGTTTAATTTATTTTTTAATATTATTATTATTTTAGAATTTGAAAAAAATGTATTGGAATTTGAAAAATGTGTATTGGGATTTGAAAAAGGTATATAGCAATTTGTGTTTTATATAAAAAATTATAAAAATATAATGATGAAATGAAGATGAGTTGAGATGAGTTAAGCTGAGTTGCGAATACAAATAGGGCCAATGTTGTATAGTAGAGATACAATCTCCTTAGTAGATGTTAAGTCTGCTTTGAATTCTAAGGAATTGAGAACAAAATTTGGGAGATTAGGCATGGATGATTAAACCAATGACTTGTTTGTGAAATGTTCCTCCGGTGATAGATTCGGGAAGAGATGTTCAGAGAAAGATAGGGGTAGTTCCAGTAGCTCCTAATCTAACAAGAAAAATGTTAAATGTTACCATTGCCATAAGTTAGGTCATTACAGAAGTGAGTGTCCTCAATTGAAAATGTGGAGGAAGAGGAAAGTTCCTTTAGCAGTGATGACAGAGAAGAAGACGACAGTTAGTCTCTACTTCCTTGAGGGCAGTATGGTAACAGGTGGAGTATCCTCACATGCTTCAGATTTAGATGTCACTCGTATTCAGTACATGTGGGTTTGCCAGAAAAGTGTGGTCATTTATGTGTCGGCAGCTTTTACTTGGTGTGATCAGAAGACAATAATCTTGATTTTTTGTTTGCATTGTATTCTTGGAAAACAGTGTAGAATCAGGTTTCCAGTAGTATTTTTGATCAGGATAAATCTTGTGTAAAGCGCTTTTGTTCTACTCATATTTGTTTTATGATCATTGGAAGTTTGGCTTTGTCTATCTGTTTTTTTGTGATGTGTTTGGTGTTCAAACAATTTGGTGAAGACAAGTGATCTACAGACAAGAAGGTAGAGCGTTACTCAGACCATACAATTTTGTTTCACTCCCGATGAAGTCGCTGAATGAAATGAGGTGGGTTCGTGTTGAGTCCATAGTTTGCTCTTTGGTTTGCCATGCTTGTCTACATATTGTGGCTGAAGCAGTCAACTACAGCTTGCTATTGGGTGAATTTTCTTTTCGTTTGTTTCCACAGAAAGAAGAGAGAGTTATAGCAAGAAGGTGGAATTCATGGGAGAGCTTTAGAACGGAGTACGTGTGGTACTCCAAATCATGCTTTTGTGGTTGAGTATGATTTTGTCCATGATATTGGTGCACAGTGAAAGCAGATCTACAACTGGTAGATAGAGGAGGCAGTTTGGCCACCTTTTGTGTATGCTCATGCAGGTTTTGTTGAATTCTTACTTTGCAGAGGATATTTGGTTTTCTTCGTATTCAGATGCCGTTTGTTCAAGTAAGCAGTCTGTATTGTGGTGCATTGTCGTTTGTGTTGGGTATTCCCTTTGAGGGATTTGTGGGACTTTTGATATTTGTGGGGCTTGTGACAATTCAAGCCAAGGTGGAGATTTGTTGGAGATGTGGCTTGAATTGAGTTCAATTAAGCACATTAGATAGTTCTCGCTAGACCCTCACTCGAGCGGCAGCTCGAGTAAGACTCAACTCGTGACTGCGCTCAACCCTCGCTCGAACGAGACATCAGACAGAGATTTCGCTTAACTCTCGCTCGACTTTCAGCTCTAGCGAGATTCAGGCAGAGACTTTGCTCGACTCTCACTCGATATCCCGCTCGAGCGAGAGTCAATTCTAGGGTTGCATCACTTCCAGGTACTAGGGCTAGCGCCGTCTGGAATAGTGTTCCACTCAAGCAAGAAGGTCTTGCTCAAGCAATCTATTGCCTATAAGAAGGATCATGTTCATTTGAACGCCAAGTTGTGAGGAGCTCAGGATTTCGCTCGAGCGAAAAGAGTCCCACTCGAGCGAGAAGACGAACACAGCGAACGTGAAGTTCCAGAAGTGTGTTTTCTTGTTTATTTTGTGAGTAAAGAGCTTTTTGTAAGGGTGTGAGTGTTGTGAGAGAAAACTTTGCAACTAGTAAGTGAGATTGAGTGTTTCTAGTATAAGTATCACATGATTCAATCTCTGTACTCCTTTTCTGTTTTATAGTGAAATTCATTGAGACTGACCCAATAGCAGACGTAGGCTTGTGTTAAGCCGAACCACTTCAAATCTTGGTGTCCATCGTTGTTCTGTGTGCCTCTGTTTCATTTTTCTTTGTTGCATTCTCTATGTGACTTCGTATTTGCTATTTGTTAGACCAGTCTGATTCCCAACAAACTTTTTATTCAAAATCAAACAATGCCTCTTCCAAATCACTCAATGTGATATATCAAGCTAAGAAATTAATTATTGTTCAAAAGGAAATTGATAACAAACTTGGAGGAAATAACTTGAATCATAAATAAGGAAATATTAAGGAAACTTTGCAAAAACTTCGTGCTGTGAGTTGGAAATGTGAGTCCATGCTACTGCATTTAGAGTCTTGATTGTCTTGCCTTTTTTTGCCTATGTCGTGTCCTGCATCTTATATCTCCGTGAGATTTTTCCTAGCATTATGGGATCCCTTGGGTTCAAATAGCCTCTAAATGCAGCTAATATTTTGTTTCGGAAGCTGTTTGGATGATCACTTCTCAAGTCTCTTTGATGTAGTTTGTGTGGATATCTTGGAAATATGCTTTTGATGGTATGCGTGGATTTCATGGTGTCAAAAAACTTAGCCTTACTCTTGTTGGGAATACAAAATGGCAGATGAATAGTTATACCAGTCAAGAAAACTCCAAGATCAGTTCACATCCAAAAATTCACAACCAGACAGTCCCTACAACCAAACACTCAAATAAATAAGAGTCCATCCAGGTACAATTCCAGAAATAAGATAAAATAAGATAAAATAAAAATTAAAAAAAGAATAAATATTATTATAATATATTTTTTTAATATTGGGAGATAAAATCTAGAAAGTATATTCAGGGTGGCATTGTTTGTTTTTGCTCCATCCATCTTATCGATCTCATCTTATTTAAAATTCATCATTACATTTTTTTAAATTTTTATAAAAATATAAAATAAAAAATTTAATTTTTTTAAATTTCAATACAAAACTAATACTTATAATAACCATAATGCCCTTGTGACGACCAAAATTAAATTCCCTCTCCCGAATTCTGCCTAGCATTCCCTCTCTCAAGTTTTGCTGAACCCGCGCTTTACGAATTTTTTATTTGATTTCGAGTTACAACTGTCTGCCAGTGTTGATTGGATCTCTTCTCCTCCACCACCTTCGATTTTTTCAGCTTTCTTTGACTTTGAGGGCGGTCAATAATAGGATGCTATCTGCACCATACACCATAGCCTCACCCCGTCCCACATGGGCTAGGGACTGGGATTTTCACCCCCGCCCCTAAATTGTTTCAGAAGTGATCATACATTTTTTACCTAAATTGTAATTTTAAATTTGTGAATGACTAACTGGTTGGGGGTGTAAGAATAAGCAAAAAGGCTACAAGAGTGAATTGAAAAAGGCTACTGCTTCTCATTCATTAAGCGTGTGTATTACAGACTATTGCATTCTATATATAGTAAAAGAATCAAAATAACAATCTGCCAGCTTGGGAAAGAAGATAAAAAGACACTACAAGAAAAGTTGGCTTTTCCAGGGCCAAATTTCGCCAAAACAAACATCACTAATCGCTGCAAAAACTTATTCCCTGAGATTTTTGGAGCGTTGCACGTCCGTATTAAAGTGCTTATTATAAGAAATTGCAACGAATAGAGTAAATTGCTGCAAACTCAATTACAATCCCAGCGAATATTTTCACTGCAAATTTTTTATTTAATCGCCGTGATGGAAGGCATGAAGTCAAATTTAATCACCGCTTACTGCTTTGCAGTAGCATGAACTCATATTGCGGCGACATAAAATCGCAGTAAGTGCTGATATCGGTGATCATTTTGCCACCGCAACAAACCCTAATGTTACAAAATTAATTGCGGCGATGTTTTACCACCTGGAAAAGATAAATAGTGACTTTAAATAGCCGGCAGTGGACTATTTAAAGATAATTACGGCAATGTTTAATCGTTGCAAATTAATTTTGTAACGTTAGATAGCTTTTTCAGCGATTTAAAACCGTCGGTAAAAGATCAATAGCGACTTCAAATAGTCGGCAATGGACTGTTTAAAGATAATTACGACGATGTTTAATCTCCGCAATTAGTTTTGTAACGTTAGATAGTTGTTTCAGCGATTTAAAACCGCTGGGAAAAGATCAACAGCCTTCAAATAGCCGACAATGGACTCTTTGAAATAATTTATGGCGAGTTTTAATCGCCATAATTATTTTTTATACGTTAAATAGTTTTCACAACGATTTGAAAATTGCTGGACCCTTCCGTTTTTTTTTTCCAGCTCACCGTAATATGCGCAAAATGAAATCCTGTGTTTGGGTCCCAAACATTTCCTGTATACAAATCTGTACGCAACCCACTTAATTAAGTAAGCAAATATATATCAGCCACTAAAATGTTCTTTTAATGGGGAATTTCATTAAATAGCCAAATATCAAACTATAAGTAATTATGAGTCACAAATTAACGTCACGGTGTTAGCAAATACCTAATCAAACAGGTACATAGTCAATCATCCCAATTGTACAACAATTTTGAGTTGCAAATATGTAATCTATATAATAGTATGGGTGCATAAATGGAGGCAATTACATACTACATAAGGGAGAACTAAATTTTTCCAGAAAATCAACTTAAATATTTGAGACCAAGCAGGCCAAAGGGGCATTCTTTTGAGCTGATCCTCAATACTTGACCTTCTTTCAAGTCACTTTTGCCATGTTCTATGTCTCCTTGATGCGAGAAAGGCCCGTACTATTTGCAACACATCCTCAGTACTCTGCGGAATGATACCACAATTAATCAGTTTCATCAATAAAAACATGGAGTGGAGAATAATATGTCCAACTGCTTTTATAAAGCACTTGTTGAAGTTTAATCTGTAACACCCGGCTCCAGCGACACATTTCTTTTTAAAATGTTTTATTTAATTAATTATTTATTTAAGTAAAAACTCCTTTTTGATATTCAAAGATTTATTTTAAAATTGGCCACGAGTGTAAAATTGTTGTTTTAGTAAATTTTGTCCTTTCTCATTCGATTTGATGATTATTAAAAAAAATTTATGGGTCGAGAAATTCTTTTAGACAAATTGATTTTATTATTATTATTATTATCATCTTCCTACACGAGGATCAAGCTTATCTTTTTATTTATTTATGCATATATATATTTAGATATATATATTGATATTGCTACTTGTATCTGTCCCTAAGGTTTAATTCCTATATATAGGTATGTTTTGCCCCACGCAGGTTCCCATCGCCACGATTTTCATGGTAACTGTGCGCATGATAGATATATTTTCATAATTGCATTTTCTTCTTCTCTTCTTCTATTTTCTCTAGGATTTGTAGTTCCTATATATAGTTAAAACTCCCACGCCCGGAAGTCTCTCCTCCATCTCTAGGGTTCTGTATTTTGAATGGCCTATATAAACAGTTCACACACAGCCGCCTCCTGATGCCAAAAAAAATAAAAAATTCTCATCAGACTTAGGGTTTGCCGTCGACCCTTCTGTGCTGCCAAAGTCTGTGCCTCCACGCCCAAGAGCACCCAGCAATCGACAATAACCTTTTGGTTGTTTCATGTTTGCTGCCATGCACAACTCTCATGCACCACGTCATAGTCAATTGGTACTACCACCTAACACCCATTCCCAGCCACCATGGATAGCACCACTGTGAGCCTCGTGCTTTTTGGTTTAGACCCAAAGAAAATTACCCCTGTTTTACTTCACCAAAACAGAGCACATAGGCCATTCATGAGCTATCCCCACACGAGTGTCTCAGGCAATAGCCACTATGTAAGTCCAGTGCCACCGTGTACCCTCCATTCGGCAGTCTCTACCTCTGATGACTGTTACTTCAGTCACAGACTCGTTGCCCCCCGTTGTGCCACGGTATTCATCCATCTTGTGTCGCCGACATATATAACCTCCGCCACTTCCCAGCACGGCGTACCGGTTTTTCTCTTGGTGAGTATGAACACCCCTGCTGCATGGTTTGATCTGAAAGTTTCAAACTTTCGTTGTTCCTTTACGTTTTCGTGTGTCACCTAGGACCCATGCACCGAATGTTCTATTTACTAAGAATATCCTGCCTTTTAATTTTGTTTTATTTTAAGTCTGATTTATTTTTTTGTGAAGGTTTTATTTTAAATAAATAAAGATGAGAATTTTGTAACAATAAATATTTTTAAGGTATGAATTTTAGAAGTGCTTAGCAAGCACAAAATTTACTTTTTGAAACCTTTAACAGTAACTTTTGATGCTTATTTCCGAGTTAGCAAAAGTTATAATTTTCCACTTTAAAAGATTTTAACATAAATAAGTTATTTAGCTCTTTGCTTTTATTTATTGAATTTTGGACGTGTGTAGCTTTTATCTATTTTATATTTTATTTGAGAAAAAGTGTTTTCAATGAAAGTTGTGTCGATTTCGCTTTTCTTCTTTTAATACCTCAGTCAAAAATTAAACGGATGTTGAGGGTTTTGGAGATTGATGATATTTGTTAAGGATGGAGAATTTTAGGTTCGTGAGGAATTAACAATATGTTATTTTAGCATATTAGGCTTAAATATTGAAGTATGTGTTTGATTGAAAATTTACAAAAAGCTACGTGACTAATAGGTGACAAGTATCATAGATCGAAATTATTGAGGAAATTTTTGAAAAGTTAAGGAGTCCAGGTAAGCAGGGTTCATATGCTTGGTTTTATACCAAATGTAGTCTGAGGTTAATTTGCTAAAAAATTATGCATGTTTTGTTATGAAATGAAAACTTGAGAAAAACCAATCTTGGTCAGTTATTTGCATTACTCATGAATCTTATATGAAAGAAAGGAAAATATTTCTGTCATGCATTGTGTAGACATGAGCTTAGTTTTTATCATTTGTTTCTGAAATGTATAAAAGAGCAAGTACGAAAATTAATGTTTTATTTATGTGATGTGAAATGTTTAGAGTATTTAAAATGATATGAACAAGTTTGGTACATGATTTGATATGACATGACATGATATGATATAGATATGAAAACTTTTGGCATTCTTATCTGTTTGATCTGCTTTGGAATATAGTTCTGATATGATGATATGGATTCACATGATATGGCTGGTATCACTATGATATGATATGATAGGAGTGCAACCACTTTGGAAACAAAGTGGTCCTTTATGTGTTTCTTTCATGTGTGTACACTCGGGACTCCGAGAATGAATAAGAAAAAGTCTCACAATATGATACTGCCTGGTTTGGCCACCGGGGATAGCACAACCCTACCACGGGGGTTAAACATGGTACATGTTCGGATATGAGCATAAGATGAGATTGTACGGTTACCTATACCAAAGCGTTTTTGATAATAAATAGTAATTTTATAAATGTAAAATAATTGAAAAGTCGTTCTATTTTATTGATAATATATTTTTTTAAAAATGTATATGGAAATAAAAGGTTTCTAGTTCATGCATATGAAGTTTCTTTTGAAAATGCTCATGTTTGCACTCTGGTATATGTTTTTTGCTTACTGAGTTGTGGTTAAACTCACCCCTTATCTTTGAATATTTTTCAGATGAATTTGGATATTTCAGCCAAGGATTGAATTATGAAGCATTGGGTGAGACGACTCAAGAATGGTTGATTAAATATAGAGAATTTACATGAACATTGATAAGGTTTAGTAAGAAAATATTATTGTATTCTGGTGAGTTAGCATTGTTTTTGGTATTGATGATATTGAGGAAATGAGTATTAAGACCAAGCTCTATATGATATTTGGAAATTTGGAGTATTTAATTATGGTATTGAATGCGAGTGTTGTGATAGGTATTAACTCTCGAACTCCTACGGGACTAGGGCGTTACATAATCCCTCTAATCAGAAAATAACACTTTCTGTTTTATGACCTTAAAAATGAGTACCTCCTAGTAAAATGGAAATTTCTAACATTCAAGTACATTTGGTTAGCTAATTCAGAAAATATTGCATATATAAAGTATAAACACAAGGAAGCCTTGCTAATTACCTAGGTCCATCATGAGATGCATTGTATCTCCTTAATTAGTATTCACGAGCTTGGGAAAAAGATGGACTTGTATAGGAGTTTTTCTTAGGACTGTACAAATAATCCGATTTCCGACTCGACCTGTTATTTCGATTACCTCCGACCCGAAATGCCGACCCAATAACAATTAGATTCGGAAACAGGTATACCCATTACTGATTAAAACCTCTTACAATTGGACCGTTCTCATTCTCATTCAATCCCCGTCTCTCTCTATTCTCTATCTCTCTCACTCTCTCGCTCTCTCTCGGTAGCAATGTTGTTGCTGTCACCGGATAACATTCCGGCAGTTACGGAAGATGACCACGAAGCCTCTAGTAGCGAAAAAATTACGTCGGCAAGGCCACCAGAGCACATTGCTGGACTTTGCGCAATGTTTCCATTGGTGGAGGTTGTCTGGAAAAAATAAGGCTCCAAAGACTCGAGTTCATCGTCGGATCAGGTTAATTAAGTTTGGTTACTCGATTTTGGTTAATGGAGTTCATCTGATCGTTCGGTTCACTTCTTAGATCTAGGGTTTATCTCTTACTTTTCTTGGATTCTGGTTATTAGGGTTTTGCATTCTTGGATTCTGGTTATTAGGGTTTTGCATTCTTGGATTCTTGTATTAAGGCCGGTGTTCTTGGATTATGCCGCTTCATTGCCTCCATCTCACGATTGGAGGCTTCAGCCGCATTCTTATGCTTTTCTATCGCAGCCAACAAGGATTGCTCACGCGCAAGGTCGCATTTTCTTGTAGGCTCTGGGATCACCATCTCTCCTAGTCCTCTTGCGTAACTTGGTCTATGACTAAGCACCTCCTTAAAGATACTTGATGATACGATTACCGCAATTTGCGTCAATTTTTTTATTTGGTAGCTAAATTCCAACGCGAACTTTGGCGAAAGTTGGTGGAAAATTTACTGTGTAATTTTTTGCGGCGACTTTTATGTTTGTTTGCAGCGATACGGAAGCACCCGAAATAGTCTTTTAGAAATTAGAACCAGTACGCATACCCCCACCCTCAATACTTTATATTTTTTCTACCAAATTTCCTAATCCCTAATCTCTCTTTCTCTCTCATGTTGTGGACTGCTGCCCTTCCAATGCCGTGCCGCTACCACGCCGTCGCTGCCTCTCCTAGCAAGTGAGTCTCTCTCTCTTTCTCTCTCTATTCGTCTGTCTTTCCCTCTCTCTATTTGTCTCTCTCTAATTTTGATAATTTTTAGTTTGTATTTCGTGAATTCTTGTATTTATCAACCTAATTTTATACAATAAAAATGCTTATACAAAGACCATATCGATTTTAGCATGTGTGAGAGATTTTTTCTGTTAGGGTTTCATGAAAATAGAGGATTAGGGTTATTGTTAGTTGATTGTAGTGTTGTTTGGTGTCTCGTTGATAATTTTAGGTTCTGTTTTATTTTTATTTTTTATTGCATTTTGTTGGAGAATAATCTTTTTTTTATGTTTGTTTATTTTGATTTTAAGGAATATCATGCTTAGCATTTCTTTAAATTCTCATGCTATGATTTCTGTGGTTTGTCACATAGAGGTAGTGTGATGCAGCCTAGGTTTGTTACATAGAGGTAGTGTGAACTGACATGGTAGTGTGAAGTAACTTACAAGCAAATATTAATATTACCTATCCTTAAGGTTTTTATTTAGATGATTGGTGACTCTTGTTTTGTTTCCTCATTTTATTCCTTAATGTTTATTTTGCCTTAATTAAATTGTATGCTTTAGAAATATTAATATTTGTTTTAGAAACAACATCTTATGGTATGACTTATTTAAAATAAGACCATCCAATAATTTTTTATCCAATAATAAGTTTTTCAGTACTTATTATGAGTGGATGATTCTTTACTTTTATAATTGAAAATTATTTCTTTGCTCAAAGAAATCAAAAGAGTTTGTTCTTCTGATTATCTATCCAAGGTTCTATATGCATAACATCTATCCATAACATAGCTTCATGATATACAAACCTACATAGATATAGCCTACATGCACACAAATATAATTATATACATATATGCATCTACAAATATTTCCTCAAATTGAGATCAAAAGATGAAGTTTATCATTAAACTATGTTTGCTGTCATTATTGGATTTGCCAACAATATTAGTGAATGATGTGTATGCCTAATTAATGAGTTTAAGCCCATTAAGTACATTAGATGTACTTTGTTCATATCTATTGACTTTTTTTTTTAACAGGTAATCAAAATTTTTATTCATAACAAAAGAAGGCATAGCCCAATTGCACAGGATGTGTACATGAGAAGTACCTAACTAGGGTTTACAACCAAAAGTAGAAAATCATGGACATTTAGTCCATTAAAAAAGGCATAGACCAAGTACAGAGGATGTAGACTTACTTCTTATTGGACCTCTTTGTCCAAATCATTAGAGTTGATCTTGATTTTATCATAATTGAGAAATTGATCATAGATTTAATGTTTTTAACATGAAAATTAAGAAAGCAAAGGTGCCGCACACTAGAAAAGAATGTGCCATAATGCTCATGTAGTCTATGGCTTTACATTTATAAAGGTTTGAATCACCCGGATATGGTATTTAAAACACTGAGGTATATTGTTAATTCTTTATCAGTTGCACATTTTTAGATTATTTATCATCACAAATATGTAATCTATGGCTAGTCATATATATGCAACATGGCTGTACATTAATGGGCTACATAAAGAAGAATGGTCAGATCATGTTTCTTGAACTTGGGTAGTGGCTTTCCACTTGTTACTCTTCACTTCATTGGGAAACATGAAATAAAAAGCAGAAATAATTGAAATGTACTTGGTTTTCATATTCGGTAAATGAGATGCTACATTGAACATTAAGGCATATAGTATCATGGATCACTGATGACACCAGTACGTATGACCAAGTTCCATCCTTATATAGAGCTGTGCTAGTTGAGTATGGATCACTGATGACACCAGCACGGTATGCTTTTAGTTGCCTAGTCTGAGTGCTTGATCCCTGCACCTGCTAATATTTTAAAGTATTTGGTTGCTAACTCAGCCCCATAAAATGGTTGTTTCATCATGCTAGCTAGAGAAGTTATGATTTAGTTTGTTCTGTTAAAGTAAACCTTTCCAGATAACTTCTAAGTGTTGGCTTGTTTCATCTTGAATTAATTATGTATATGTGCAGTAACTTTAATAGATTTCTTAGGTCGTTTGCTCATACAAATGATCTTATAATTATCTGCATGCTTAAGTCTGGGGGTATTGGTAACTGTTATGATGTTTGTCTCTATGCTCATTTGGTAATGTTGCATTGACTGTGTAAGGTGCATCCACATGTTCAATAAGCTATAGAGCTTTTATTAGCACCTTGTCATCAATCTTGTCTTTATTAGTTTCAGGAGAACGCGTAATACTGGATACAAAATATTGAAAAGGTCTAGCTATTGCGGCGATTTATTAATTGACACAAAAAATTCGTCGCAATTGATTTGTTATAGCAGCGATTTCATAATCACCGTGGGTTTTAACGCTGGGTCCATAATTTTTATTTAGCAGCGATTTTACTAATAGCATTCTTTTTAGATTATGCAAATATAAATGTAAAAAAGTATAAGTTTTCACATATTTAAAAAAAAAATTTGTACTTTTTTTTAATTAAAAACAGAGGTAAAAATGAGAGAAGTGTTATAAACGATTATAAACGAAGTCGGCAGCCGCCCCCCTGGCCCACCACTAAATTATGTGAATAATCCCACCACTATTATTTTAAATCTGCATAGTGACTTGCATAGTAACTTGCATAGTAACTTGCATAGTAATTTCAAAGCCTATAAATATGGGCTTCAGTTGTAATGAAATTCATAAGAAAAAATAGAGAGAGAAAGAAAGCTTCAGTTCTTAAGAGTTTCAAGAGAATTTCTTATTTCTCTTTTGCAATAGTAGTTCCTTTCTTTAAGTTTCATAACACGTTATCAGCACGACGGTTCTGCCAATTCTGAAGCTAGTGGCCTTATTCCTCTGTAAGTTTTTCAATATATTATTTGAAATTTTTGATATATTTTATTGATGATTATCTGTGTAAATTTATAAATATATTTTCTGAGATATGCATATTTATTATTTATATGTGTAGAAAATGGCAAATCTTACAAAATTGGAATTTGTTGCTCTTGATATATCTGGAAAAAATTATTTATCCTGGATACTTGATGCTGAAATACATCTTGATGCAATGAACCTGGGAGAAACTATTAAAGAAGGAAATCAAGCATCCCTGCAGGAACGTGCTAAAGCAATGATTTTCCTTCGCCACCATCTTCATGAAGAATTGAAAACTGAATATCTCACTGTAAAAGATCCCTATATTTTGTGGAATAATTTAAGGGAGAGGTATGAACACCAGAAGACTGTCATCCTCCCAAGAGCTCGTTCTCAATGGATGCACTTGAGGTTGCAAGATTATCAAAGTGTTAGTGAGTATAATTCCGCACTTTTTAAAATAAATTCAGTATTAAAATTATGCGGTGAGAAAATCACCGATGAAGATATGCTAGAGAAGACTTTTACTACATTTCATGCCTCGAATGTGCTCCTGCAGCAGCAGTATCGAGAGAGAAAGTTCAAGAAATATTCTGAACTTATATCATGTCTTCTAGTAGCTGAGCAGAATAATGAGCTCTTATTAGAAAGCCACCATACACGCCCTACTGGCTCAATATCATTCCCTGAAGTGAATGGTAATAGGTTTGCATCATTCCCAGAAGTGAATGGTGCATCCTTTAGAAGAAATCGGAGGCGTGGACGT
Source organism: Platycarya strobilacea (assembly GCA_036898215.1). Lineage (NCBI taxonomy): Eukaryota > Viridiplantae > Streptophyta > Magnoliopsida > Fagales > Juglandaceae > Platycarya > Platycarya strobilacea. The sequence goes on from CM072550.1 coordinate 30,518,710, forward strand.
AGTAGGAGAAATTATAGAAATGTTGGTCCCAGGAGTGACAACATTAAAAGGGATTATAATATACCATATCACCAGAAGTGGTACAATTCAGAGAGGGGTAAAAATCCTCAGAATAATTCTTCAAAAAAAAGTGAAGAGGTGTGCCATAGATGTGGAATGACTGGACATTGGTCACGTACCTGTCGTACGGCCAGGCACTTAGCTGATTTATATCAAGCTTCTATTAAAGGAAAGAATAAAGTGCATGAAACAAATTTAGTAGAACCATCAGATGATTTATTAGATTCAGTAGATGTAGACGTTACTCATCTTGATGTATCTGATTTCTTTAATCATCTTGATGGTAGTATTGAACACTTAATTGGAGATGGAAGTGTTCCACTCAATTAATGTATTTTCTTTCTATCAGTAATAAAAGTTTTGTATATTTTGTAGAATCATGGATCACATTGATGAGCTTTTTATCTCTGAGTTGAATGATAAAGATATATGTCTGGCTGACAGTGCTACAACTCACACAATTCTCAAAGAAAAGAAATATTTTCAAAATTTAACACTAAGTAAAGCCTATGTCCATACCATATCAGGTTCATCGGATTTAATTGAGGGCTCCGGAAGAGCTTATATTGTGTTGCCTAATGGCACCAAATTTTGTATTGATGATGCTCTATTCTCTTCACAATCCAGAAGAAATTTATTGAGTTTCAAAGATATACGTCGTAATAATTACCATATTGAAACGACCAATGAAGGCAGTAAAGAGTATCTTCTTATTACTAAAACAGTATCGGGCCAGAAGCTCGTATTAGAAAAACTGCCTGCTCTATGTTCTGGATTGTATTATACAAAAATGAGAACAATTGAATCATATGTGGTAATGCACCAGAAGTGCATTGACCCTAAAGTATTTATGACTTGGCATGATTGCCTTGGACATCCGGGTTCTATAATGATGAGACGAATTATTGAAAATTCGCATGGGCATCCCTTAAAGAATCAAAAGATATTTCTACCCAATGAATCTCCGTGCTCTGCATGTTCTCAAGGTAAGTTAATTATTAGACTATCTCCCTCAAAAATCATTGTTGAATCTCCATCCTTTTTACAAAGGATTCACGGAGATATATGTGGGCCTATTCATCCATCAAGTGGACCATTTAGATATTTTATGGTTCTAATTGATGCATCTAGTCGATGGTCACATGTTTGTCTTCTTTCCACTAGAAATGTTGCATTTGCTAGACTTCTTGCTCAGATAATTAAACTACGAGCACAATTTCCTGAGTATCCAATTAAGACCATTCGATTGGATAATGCAGGTGAATTTTCATCTCAAGTTTTTGATGATTATTGCATGTCAATAGGAATAGATGTTGAACATCCTGTTGCCCATACACACACACAAAACGGTTTAGCTGAGTCTTTGATCAAAAAGCTTCAACTAATCGCTAGACCTTTACTTATGAAATCAAGACTACCTATTTCTGTTTGGGGACATGCTATACTTCATGCAGCATCTCTAATTCGCATTAGACCATCTGCATATCATAAATATTCTCCATTACAGCTTGCATATGGTCAACAACCAAATATTTCTCATCTTCGTACTTTTAGATGTGCTGTATATGTTCCAATTGCACCTCCACAACGTACAAAAATGGGCCCTCAACGTAGACTTGGGATATATGTTGGTTTTGATTCTCCATCCATTATTAGATATCTTGAACCCCTTACAGGGGATATGTTTAAAGCACGTTTTGAGGATTGTCATTTTGACGAATCAAATTTTCCGTTAATGGGTAAAGAAAAGTCGGTGCCTGAAGCACGACAAGATATTACTTGGGAAAATAAGACCCTGTCTCATTTTGATCCTCCTACAAATGAATGTACATGGGAAGTTCAAAGGATTATTCATTTGCAAAATGTTGCAAATCAGTTACCGGATGTATTTACTGACACTAAAGGTGTAGTAAAATCTTATATTCCTGCTGTTAATACTCCAGCAAGGATTGAAGTCCCTGAAGGACAAATTGTCAAAGCAGCAATAGGTGAATCTAAAATACGCCTGAAGCGTGGAAGACCTATTGGTGCAAAAGATAAAATTCCCAGAAGGAAAAGAATACAAAATGAATTTGGTGTTCCTGAAGAACACGTACCCACAATACAGGCCACAAATATAATTGATGCTCCTAAAGAACTTAAATCTTCTATTCCAGAACCTCCTGAAGAGGAAAATCTTGAAGAGTATAAATCTCCTAAAAAGGGACCTCCTGAAGAGGTGTGTCATGAAATGTTTTCCCCTGAAGAGGAACAGGTACCTGAAAATAATGAGATCTCAATACATTTCATGAAAACTGGAGAAATTCTGGATAGAAATAAAACTGTTGTCGACAACATATTTTCATATAAAATGGCCCTTGACATTACCAGAAGTAATGAAGAAAGTGAGCCAAAAAGCGTCGAAGAATGTCGACGTAGAAATGATTGGCCAAAATGGAAAACAGCTATTGAAGCTGAATTAAATTCGCTAGCGAAACGAGAAGTATTTGGACCTGTTGTCCAAACACCAAAGAGTGTAATGCCTGTTGGATATAAGTGGGTATTTGTACGAAAACGTAATGAGAAAAATGAAATTGTGCGATACAAAGCACGGCTTGTTGCACAAGGTTTCCTGCAGAAACCCGGGATTGATTATGAAGAAACATACTCCCCCGTTATGGATGCAATCACATTTATATTTTTGATTAGTCTGGTTGTTACAAAAGGATTAGAAATGCGGTTGATGGATGTGGTCACTGCATATTTATATGGATCCTTAGACCATGACATATATATATGAAAATCCCTGAAGGATATAAGATGCCTGAAGCATCTACAAGTACATCTAGAAATATGTACTCAATCAGACTACAAAGATCTTTATATGGGTTGAAGCAATCCGGACGCATGTGGTATAATCGCTTAAGCGAATATCTATTGAAATAAGGATTTGAGAATAATCTTATATGCCCATGTGTTTTTATTAAGAAATCAGAATCCGGATTTGTCATTATTGCGGTTTATGTTGATGATTTAAATATTGTGGGAACTCCTGAAGAGATCTCAAAAACCGCTATATATTTAAAGAATGAATTTGAAATGAAAGATCTTGGCAAAACAAAACTTTGTCTCGGCCTGCAGCTTGAGCACTTGCCAAATGGAATATTTATTCATCAGTCCATGTATACTGAGAAAGTCCTAAAGCATTTCTATATGGACAAATCTCATCCCCTGAGTACTCCAATGATTGTTCGAACACTTGATGTGAAGAAAGATCCATTCCGTCCTTGTGATGACGATGAAGAAATTCTTGGTCCTGAAGTACCATATCTCAGTGCAATTGGAGCTTTGATGTATCTTACAAATTGCACTCGACCAGATATTACATTCTCAGTTAATCTGCTTGCAAGATATAGTTCTGCACCAACTCGAAGGCATTGGAATGGCATTAAACATGTCCTTCGTTACCTTCATGGTACGGTTGATATGGGATTATTTTATCAACGTGGTTCAAGTCCAGAATTGATTGGGTATGCAGATGCAGGTTATCTTTCAGACCCACATAGAGGTAGATCTCAAACTGGATATTTATTTACTTATGGAGATACTGCCATATCATGGAGATCTGTTAAGCAGACACTATCTGCTACTTCTTCAAATCACTCAGAAATCATTGCTATTCATGAAGCAAGTCGAGAGTGTATTTGGTTGAGATCAGTTATTCAACATATCCAGGAAAAGTGTGGACTTCTCATGATCAATAATAGCCCAACAATCTTATATGAAGATAATACTGCTTGTATCACTCAAATCAGAGGAGGATATATCAAAGGTGACAGAACCAAACATATTTCACCAAAATTCTTTTATACTCATGAACTTCAAGAAAAATGTGAAATTGATGTCAAGCAGATACGATCTAGTGATAATCTGGCAGATTTATTCACAAAGGCATTACCAACTTCCACATTCAAGAAGATTGTGCATAACATTGGAATGCGAAGACTCAAAGATCTTTTGTCATGCACTTTTCAGGGGGAGTAAATGTGCTGATTGTACTCTTTTTCCTTCGCTGAGGTTTTGAATCTGGCAGATTTATTCACAAAGGCGTTACCAACTTCCACATTCAAGAAGATTGTGCATAACATTGGAATGCGAAGACTCAAAGATCTTTTGTCATGCACTTTTCAGGGGGAGTAAATGTACTGATTGTACTCTTTTTCCTTCGCTGAGGTTTTGTCCCACTGGATTTTCCTCTGCAAGGTTTTAATGAGGCAATCCTAAAGCACTTGTGGATACATAAAAAGACTGTACTCTTTTTCCTTCGCCATTGGTTTTTCTTCCCACTGGGTTTTTACTTGGCAAGGTTTTAATGAGGCAGATTCTTTATGGGTGGTCATTCAAGGGGGAGTGTTATAAACGATTATAAACGAAGTCGGCAGCCGCCCCCCTGGCCCACCACTAAATTATGTGAATGACCCCACCACTATTATTTTAAATCTGCATAGTGACTTGCATAGTAACTTGCATAGTAATTTCAACGTCTATAAATATGGGCTTCAGTTGTAATGAAATTCATAAGAAAAAATAGAGAGAGAAAGAAAGCTTCAGTTCTTAAGAGTTTCAAGAGAATTTCTTATTTCTCTTTTGTAATAGTAGTTCCTTTCTTTAAGTTTCATAACAAGAAGGAAATAAAAGTATATTAAAATTACATTTTTTTGCAAAAAATAAATAGTAACTTTTTAAATTTAAAGAGTTACTATTTACTTCTTGCAAAAAAATATACTTTTATTTATTTCTCACACTTTTACCTCCTTATTTTTAATAAAAAAAAGTACAATTTTTGTTTAACATATATAAAAATTTGTATTTTTTTATATTTGTATTTACATAATTCAATGAGAATGCTCTAACAATTGCAACACATAATATCGCTACAAATAGTGAATCAGAAGTTGCGACGAACTCTTTCAACGCTAATGCCACCTTTTTTTTATATTTTTCATATATTTTTTTAAAATTTGTACTTTTTTATATTTTTTTGCAACGAATAGTGCTTCTTCGAAGCTTCACAACTTATCTCTACCAAAATAAGTTGCATCTTTGTGCTGTTTTTGAGACATTGCCCTGTTTTAGGCCCCAATAAAAATATAGCTTCATTTGGTTTTCTTTTTTGCACTTCAAACTTGGTATTCTTCAAAGACATCATAGAAATGCATGAAGATGAGACAAATTTGGATGGAGAGACTCATGCGCATGAAATGTTTGTAAAATATTCTAACTGAGAAAACACTGTGAATAATTGTTTCTATTTTACTATGTTCCTCTGTATACAGTCGATTATGATATATAGACCAAGATTCTCCTAAATTGTATTCTCCTACGCATAAACTATTTTTTTGAATGGTGTGGATGCACAGCTGTTGTTGCTACTGCCTTAATTAACAGATAGTGAGTCTTTTTAAGTGTTGGTATATGTCCATTCCATTGTAAGTGATGGGGGCGTACATCCATAGATCATCCGAGCTCAAAAGTTACAGACAAGAAAACAAAACATCAGGTTAATGAAGAGATTCACGTAGAAAAGCTACCTAGCTAGGAGTGCTGCTCTTGCAAGCTATTGAAAAGGTCTAGCTGGCAAGTGTGCATTCTGTTGTGATCTCAGTTGCTTTTTTATTATTTGCCTTGTGATGAGTATGGAACAAAACAACGCCCTCACATAAGTTAAACTCTCAACTCGTGACAAAGCCAGCACATGATAATTTATGATAATTTCTTGACTGCCCTTATTTTTATTTGTCGCATAGTAAGTAATATAACCTAAAGGAGATAGATGGGCATTCTGTGTCACTAAAGAAAGAGAAATTTGCTAGCTGTTTTCTCTTTTATACACCCCTATGCCTATTGAATATTAATAAATATTACTTATCAAGAAGGATCAAGGAGGAGGAACTTTACTTCTTTTTTGATTGACCAAATCAGATTGCTTATTCTCCTTTACCTGATTTAGTGCACCATTGGTGTCTACTCCTGTACGGGCTCAAGACTTCAGCTCCTCTAAGGAGCTAATCACTGAATTTTGTAGAGTGCAGAATTGTTCATAAAGGTTGTAATTCAATCTTGTTTTTAAGATGCTGAGGATTTTTATGGATAAGTGAATTAATTGTAGTGATTTTCCTTTCAATTTTTGAATTTGCATTCGATAATCTGGTTTTTAATGATTTGTGCATTCTTATTCGTATGCGATTTGAAGAAGGCTATGAAAGATGGGAAACCAATTAGAATTAAGGTATGTTTACTGTTAGGATTATATGTTCATCTGCTTATAATTTATGACAGCTACATGTAATACTTTTATGGGAATCAAGTAGTTTTTCTTGCACTCTAAAATCTAAAAAACGTTTTCATTGGTCAATATTGAATGTTTGGGAAACAATTACTTTCATTGTGTAGCTCTAAAAATGTTTTGAAATTTACAACCATATCTATGTTTCTTATTTACTCCTTGACTGAGATTTATAATCTTTTAGAGGTCAATCCTAGATTTCCTTTTCTTTTTTCTCTAGACACCAATTGATTTTTTGTATATGCTGCACTTTAAAATTAGGACTTATGCTCATCCTTCTTTTTTCGTTGGTTACCTGAGTAGGGTAATGCTGGAAAACTAGTGTTATGGCGGTTCTCTTGCTGGCTTTACTGTTATTTCATGCAAAATTCTGCGCATACTTAATATTATCTCTGTTTTATGAAAATCTTGTCATGTCACCTAGAACCTTATAGACTTTTCCACCTACAATAAATCTTATCAATTCCGATTTACTTTTATGCTTCTTTTTTCATTTATTTTGCTGGTTTCAGGATATAAGAGATAGCTCAAAAAATGAGGTTGATCTTGACTCATCGGATAGGATTTAATGTATTCTCTTTATTGCTGGAATCTATAATCTTGCTGTTGAGATACATTAATGATGCATTAATCGATCCACTATGATACTATTACTTGTTTTTAATTAGTACAAAAGAGTGCTATGTTAATAGTACTACGACTTTTCTTATGATACAGCAACAGAATATATGGGGTTGTACAAGCTCTATTGGTGAATATATGTACATTGTGTTTGTTTAACCTTTTTTTGTATTTATAAGTACAAATAGAGGAGCTGACAATGAGAGATCCCGAGATGAGCTAAGAGTTTTATTTTACAAAACTCTTTGTACTTGGTCCATTGTCATGGACTGCAATGACATGGACTTACATGATTTTTTTGTATCTAATGTGCTTAGTTGATGGGCCATGCGAACTTTGTAATCGGCTTTTGCCCTTTGTGATCTTGATTAATGTATTTTTTTTTTTTATTAAATTGTAAGGGGCCATTTTTGGCATTTTTTGTAACGCTCTGTACTCGTATGGGGGTCACGAAGTCCAACCTGTTTAGAATAATCCATCCTCAACTACAAATAATAGGTCTCCGACCATGTTCAAATAAAAAATATTTTCCACATCTTAATCCATATAATAATGTTCACAAAGTCATAAATAAAACAATATGAATAAATCATAAATGAGAGGGTTTACATTCTCCCAAAAAGCTTAACAATAAAGAATAACTAACATTTTAAAATCCAATGAACTAGAAACCCAACATCTAAAAAATTTAATTGTTTTCCCCCATCTAACCTGTGGCTCTAACTGCTCAAAACTTGGTCAAAACTCTACTCATGGTCCTCTGATGGAACATCCAAATTATCTGAAAAATATATGAGATAAGGGGGTGAGTTTTTCCACAACTCAGTAAGCAAAGAACTTATACAAGCGTGTAAACACGAGCATTTACCAAGTAATAAAGTACGGAACAAAACATAATTATGCATAAAAGAAACAAATGATTTTCAAAACAATTAAATCATAAAGTATTTTGGCATAACGAAACTGAGTATTATCACTATATCAAACGGAGCATCTCACAAAGCAAAGACCATGTTTAACCCCTGTGGTAGGATTGTGTAAGTCCCGGTGGCCAAACCAGGCAGAGACAGAGGTGGAACTTTCCCTTATTCGTTCTCGGAGTCCCGAGTGTGCACATAGGAAAGCCCACAATAAACCACTTTGTTTCCAAAGTGGGTGCACTCAGAGATAGGAAATTGGTACCAATCCAAACAAAAAAAAAGAAAGAACCGCATTGAATACCAAGTTAATCCTAAAAGAAAACGAGAAACAGAAAATACATGTGATCACATCATCCCTGCCTTCAGCCTCTCCTGGTGTCAATGCAAAGACTCGAGCAGGTGCAGTGGGACGCTGATTGTTACCTCATCCTGTAACTTCATTTCTCTGGGGTGGAAACATGCTCGCATTATTGTTGTCCGGTTGCAGAGGGCAATTCCTGATGTAGTGTCCTGACTTGCCACAACGGAAACATAGTCTTGCCCCTCTTCTGCATTCTCCAGAATGCACTTGGTTACATGTCTTACACTGGTAGAGCTGCCGATTACTTTGGCCTGGCCTATTGCTTGAACTACCCCCTTCATTTTTCTTCTTCCACGATCCTTGATTGACGCTTGTATGGTATACAGATGAGGTAGACCTCTTCCTTTGATCAGATAAAGTTGCACTTCTTTGAAGACTTCTTTCAAACACTGTAGCCTTATTCACCAATTCTGTAAATTTTTTGACCTGGAAGCCCACTACTCGCTCAAAAAGCTACTCGTTCAGCCCTTGTTCAAATTTGCGACACTTCTTCTCTTCATCTGGAATCAAATATGCCGCAAAACGTGCCAGCTCAGTAAATATGGCTGCATATTGGTGTACTGACATCGCTCCCTGAACTAAGGTGGCAAATTCCATAGCTTTATCTTCCTTAACTGAGACTGGGAAGAAATGCTCTAGGAAGACTTCCTTGAACAGCGACCAACTTTTTATTTTCGTCTTTTCAGCTTCCCTAATAGTCATTTCAGAGATCCACCACCTTTTCGCCTCCCCGGTCAGCTTGAATGTAGCAAACGCCACCTTTTGTTCATCCGTGCAAGGTAAGACTCGAAATATCTCCTCAATATCCTGTACCCAATCCTCTGCCAGTATCGGATCGCCTCTTCCATCAAAAGACGTGGGATACAACTTGTTGAAATCTTCCACAGTGCAACCCCTTTCACTTGTGGTGCAGTGACGGCCAGATGGATTTTGTGCGAGATCATCAATCAACTGATGCGCTGCTGCTCGAAGTACTTCAGAAGCTCTTGGATTTGCTTCCCTTTCATTTCTGGTCGCATTCAAATCCGACACACTTCGCTCACGTCGAGGTGGCATCTTGAGAACACTTGGACTATTAAACAAATCGTTCACTAAAACATATAACCAGCTAGCTAAAATAAACATCTACAGGTAATCTTAGTAGTCAAAACAATAGTATATAATACTCCCCAAACAAATGAGGTACCCACCACAAACAAGATCACCTAATACCAAAAATAAAAAATATATCTATATAACCCTTCACTCTCCAACAATACGAAATCAGCTCACAAGTCTATATAATTCTACACCTCAAATAATTCCTAAAGTTGGCGAATTCTAGGACCTCAAGTCTGCAGAATAAAACTACACCGTGAATGCGATAGAAGAGTAGCGTGCCCAATTTTGTCGGCAAATTTTGGCGCTACAGTATTTGTCAAGGATGCCTTATTCCGGCTGAAAATCATGCCTTTAGGGACTAATCTGGCAGCCGCCGGTAAAAGCAAGGATCAATCTTGCTAGTTTAAGATTATATCTAACATTAATTTTTATGAACTATTTAGCATTTCTTAATCCTATATTAAAAAGAATGTTACAACTTACAAATATTATAAAAAGATACTAGCAGATCATAGTTTTAGCAATTCATCCTCTATAGGAAGATGACTTTTAACATATAAAAGAATTATATTAATGTTATGTATAATTATGAAATATGTAAATATCGTATAATTATTTTAAAGAAAGTATAATTCATTATTAAAAATTAAATTTTTTAGGTGAGGCTCGAATTTGTTTATTTTTTTCAAGAGATTACATGACGCTTGCATTATCATAGGAAAGAGAAAAGTAAAACCCACCCAATGTTAACCCAATGCTAGGAAGTTGGGTCACAGTCTTCAATGTCAATGGCCCAGTTTAGCATATCTAACTCATACGAAGGAGTAACATCTTTTATAATTTTTTTCAATTAACCACATTCCAGAAGCATGATAAGAGGGACTAGGATGATCCCCTGGCCTAATTAGTTTTAATTAATCTTGTCCTTCCATTACTTCAAATAGAACTTACATGAATAGTTACGATATTGCCAAGTGTTCATTAGAAAAAAAAAATTGCTAATCAAGTAAACAAAATATGAGAACTGTTATAGTCACAAAGACATTTTATAAAATCAATTGTTTAAACTGGTGTAGTTTCATTTAATCCGTTAGATTTATTTTATAATAAAACTAACTTTACAATCTGACGAACTACATAAAATCACATCAGTTTGTGGGATTTATTTTGTAGAATTTCTTTGTGGCTAAAGTATTTCTTGCAAAAGTTGATACTAATCTTCCCAATAAAAAGAACAAAAAAGTATAAAAGAAGAATGTTTGATCTATAAATTTTTTTATATAAACTTATAAATTGACATAATTTAATGCAATTTACTAGATTATAAATTTTTTATTGTTATAAAAACAAATCTGGTATATTATATTTAGGCCTCATTTGAAAGTTGAATTGAACTAAAATTATCTTAATTCAGTCTAATTTTAAGTTAAATCTAATGTTCAAATATATTCAACTCCAAATCACTAAACTCATTTGAACTCAAAATCTTTTTATATTTGAGACCCACAATTTTTATTTTTTTTTAATTTAACACCTATTTACATGCAAGATCACAACCTTTCAACTTTCTATAAATATTTCTAAACTCATTTTAGATGGATCCTACAAAACTTACTCCACTATCTTAATTTATTATTATTCATAAAAAAATTAATTCATCTCAAGTCAATTCTGGGGCCTTAATCACGTCAATATATAAAATTATTTTTATAATCTTTATTCTTGTAGACCTAATACTTATAATCAAAGCTCAAAATCAATATGACTGACCGAAAGACTAAAGACAGTCGTTACTAGACTCTGAATGAAATACAAACTCCTTGGGCCAAACTAGGGGTGTCAAATCGTGTCAACGGGTCGTGTTCATGTCGTGTCAAGACATGTATATTATATACCATATAGGCCAACCCTAACCCGACCTGTTAAGCTTATCGTGTCAAAATCTTAAACCCTAACACGACCTGTTAACATAACGTGTCGTGTCGTGTCAACCTGTTATAACCCATTAGTGAATATTATAAAATAAATTAACATGACAAAATATGATACGTTTCAATCTGTTTATGTAAATGTATTGAATATGTCTGAAATTAATCCGATTGACTTAATTAAACTTAGCATAATTTTATATAAATGTTAAAATCACAATATTTATAAAAATTATAATACTAATTACAAGTATGAATTACAATCTAAATAAGAACAATATCAAAATTGATTCTAATAATTTTACTTTTAAATGTAAAAGTATATTTGTAATTTTAATTTTTTTAGCTTATTATAGCGGGTTAAAACATGTTAACCCGCTATCAACCTATTAAGCAATCGTGTCGTAACGAGTCAACCTGTTTTGACCCGAAACCCATTAGGACTAAATCCTAACTCACTATTATTGTGTCGTGTTCGTATTGGGTTAATGGGTCATGTAACATATTGCCACCTCTAGGCCAAACAAGTTATTTAGATGTGGATTGTTGACTTGATAACATCCATCTTGTACGTCAAGTTTATGGTTTTATTTTATTTTTTAAATAGAGGGTCTAAAGTTTTTTTTTATAATTGAAATAATGGATCAAGAAATGAAATAAATTGTGGTAAATTCATTAGCCACACATCAACAAATTAATAGAAAAGTTTATGGAAGGATCTAATTCGTCAAACCTTGTGGAGTTTTTTAATATTGACCGAAGAGCCAAGCTGATTATTAGTTGCCTTTATTATTATTCGACTTAAGAGACTTCGTTCCTCACCTCTCATGTACAAGACCAGAGTACTTCATGACCTCTAACCCATTTTATGGGCAAGACTACTTAACAGGCTAACTCTTGACTAAAGTCATTGTCAAAGATTATCTTTTCATATTTAGCCCTTTATCAAATGTCATATATATAGTTGAAGAAGATGGTATGATTCAGAGTACGTTTCCATCTTCCTTTTTAGGAATCGGTTTCTCCTTTATGACTATGGCAGCAAGAGAATCTGGAAAAGAGAGGATTCTCAAAGTATTGCTTGTATGATTGAGAGTGTTGCTTGTATGATTAAGAGTATTGCTTGTAGATCAGTATTAAAATTTTCAAAGTCTCTTAAGCCCAATCCTCCTGAGTTTTTGGACTTGCTCCTCTGTTTCTATGAAATCCAATGTATCTTGTACTCTTTAGTTTGTTGCCTCCACCAAAAAGACTTAACTAACTTGTCAAGGTCATGAAGTAGATGTTTTGGTAGCTTGAAAATATCTTTGTTGTATGCTGGTATAGATTGGATCACAACTTTAAGCAATATATTTTTTTTTCCTTCTTGTGAAAGCAGTTTAGTCGTGCAACTACTGAGTTTAGCTTGCACGTTGTCCAATATTCCTTTGAAAGAGTTGGTTCTGGATATACCAATTAAAGCTGGTAAACCCAAGTATTTTTCATAGAAATTGGCCAACAAAACCTATGACAATCTCCCTTGTTTCCTCTTTGGCATTCTTACTGAAAGAGATTAATGTTTTATCATCGTTGAGCATTTGACCTGATGCTTTCTCATAGGTGTCCAACAAATGATGAAGGTGACTCCATTCATAAAGTTGGCCTTGTAGAAAAGTGAGGAATCATCTACAAAAACAAAGATAGTTAACGTACAAAAAATTCTTCCTAATAGGTAAGCCTATGATGAGTCCATTGTTTTCAACTTTGATGAGGAGACAACTTAGAGCTTCAATGCACAAAACGAAAAGGTAAGGGGATAAGGGATCCCCTTGCCTAATACCTCTGGTTGGATAGAAAGAAGGTTGTGGCATCCCATTAACAATGAGAGAATAGGAAACTGAGGTAGCACATTACATAATAAGCACGATCCAAGTTGCTGAAAAATCCTTATGTTGCACAATAACTTTTAAGAATTGCCACTCTATCCTCTCATAATTTTTTCTCATGTCAAGCTTTAGTGTATCCATTCTTACCTTTTAGTTTAGCCTTTATGGTATGTGAGGATTCAAAAGCCATTATGACATTGTCAATTATAAGTCTTCATAGAACAAAAGCAGTCTGTGTAGGTGAGATAATCTGATTTAAGATAGTTTGACCAAAGTCTTAACAATGATTTTGTAGAATAATTGCATAAACTAATTGGCCTGAAATCAATGACCTATGATGGGCTCAACTTCTTGGGGATAAAAGCTATATAAGTTTCATTGATTTTTCCATCCCACTTGCCACCATTAAGAACCTCTAAGGCTGCCTCACAACATGGGTCTCCATCGTGTCCCATGTCTTGAAAGAACTTGGTTGGGAATCCATTAGGCCCCAATGAGCCTAAATAATTTATATTGAAAATGTCTTCCTTGATCTCTATAGCCATGAAACCTTTTGAGAGGGTAGATTTCATGTCCCCTATGACCACCTGTTCCATTGCTACTAAGCAATATCCCTCAATGCCAATAGGTTGAAAGGTAGAAAACAAGTCATAAAAAATATATATAAAGTATGACAGATAACCTAAGGGTCACGAGTTTCATGACCTAGGCTTGAGTGGATCCTACTAATGGCATTGGTCTTCTTCTTTTGACTTGCACACTTATGGAAATATGTTGTATTTTTTCCCCATCCTTTAGCCAAGTCCATTTTACTCTCTGTTGCCACTTTTGGTTTTGAACATCCATGATGGATTTCACATCTTGTTGTACAAGCTTTATTTCATCATGTAAATTGCCTTGATTTGCTTCTTTTAGAGAATTCAGTTGTGCAATTTTTTCCTTAAGAAACTGCCTTGATTCTTGTGTTTGGTCTTGTTCCAATGTTTCAATTCTTCTTGAAAAAATTTGAGACCTTACAAAGTTCTTTGTAAAGCTCTTGGTTTACTTGTTGAGAAGTCCCATGCACATTTAATAATTCTCTCACATCCATCCTACCTACTCCAAGTAGATTCATACCTAAAAATCTTGTCTTTTTTCTGGGTAGCATCCTAGTCTTTAGTTTGGATTGGGATAGACCTATGGTCCGATTGAGTACAAGTTGAGTGTGAAACTGAGTGGCTATTGAACTTGTTAATCTAAAGTGTTACCACAAGCTCTATCAAGTCGTTCTTTTGTAAATTGACTCCCTTCCCTGTTATTAGCCCTAGTGAAACTACACCATTGAACCCCAAATCATACAGCTCATAAGAAGACAATGCTTTAGTGAAGCTGAATAGTCTGTGAAAGGCCCCAACTTTCTCCTATTGATGAGTAATATCATTAAAGTCGCCAAAATAAAATCAAGGAATGTTGTCATCAAGTTTTAGAGCTCTTAGCAAAGGTTAACTTTCATGTCTTTTAGTAGTCATGGGGTGCCCATAGAAATTAGTAATTTGCCATTTTGAGGATTCTGAAAGGAGGTTTATCATTACTAATATGTGCCAGTTAGTATAGGTGAGAAATTCAGCTTCTATGGAAGTATTGTTCCATAGAAGTGCCAACCCCCCACTCTTTCCTCTACTCTCTACAAAAAAAAAAGTTATCAAAACCCAATTTTATCCTTAACTTTTCCATTTTGACACAATTACACTTAGTTTCTAGAAGAAAAACCAACTTAGGATGCTTAGTAATCACCAAATGGTGAAGTTCCTGAACTGTTCGAGGGTTTCTAAACTCTTGATAGTTCCAACTCGAGCAATTCATTAGAGATGATGGGGCTACACAACAACTTCCACCAAACATGCCTGAGTCTTGGTCTTTTAAGACTTGAGCCGTAGTGTAGGTTTCTTTTTTGTATGTGTATAAGATTTTACAACAACTTCATTAACAATTCTCTTAGTACGTGCCATAGGGGGGTTACCGATTCTGTTCGTCATATTTAAGAGGGCAACAAGGTGCTCTCTTACCGTTATTTTCTAGGAACTAGCTTTAATAGGTTTGGTGGGAGTGTTCCTCATTTTGTCATGGTCCAAAATAGTGGTGGAACTAGGAAAGTTTTGAGCAAGGGTATTTTTAATCAAAAGGAAGGTCCTTGGATAACACAATATCCTCATCAATAGAAAATGGATATTTTTGGGTAAAAGGACTTACCTGAAGAGGAGATTTTGCTTGATCCTTGGGAAGGTTATCCTAGTGATCAGCATAGCAAGCAATAGAGGAGCAGGTCACGGGAATGTTGGTATCTAGAGAACTGCAATCAGCATAATGCAACTATCTTTCCCTTGCTGAAATGTTATTGTTTTGGTTACCTATGACATCCTTAAAACCTATTGTGTTAGCCAAGTTAGAAGCCTCTTTTTATGTTTGTGGTGTAGATTTACAAAAATTGGGTCTACTTCCTTCCTCTTCATCAGCATTCCATCGCCAAGAGGATCCATGGTGGTCATATTCCATGGAACCACTATATTTCTTCAGAAGATTCCCTTGAGAAAAGGAGGAAGTAGCATGTAACCATTATCCATACTGCTCTTTGGCCTAAAGATCTTGAGATAGCTCAGAATAA
Organism: Platycarya strobilacea; assembly: GCA_036898215.1. Taxonomy (NCBI): domain Eukaryota; kingdom Viridiplantae; phylum Streptophyta; class Magnoliopsida; order Fagales; family Juglandaceae; genus Platycarya; species Platycarya strobilacea. The sequence goes on from CM072550.1 coordinate 30,534,532, forward strand.
CTTCCTCTCTCATGCATCAATAGGCCACATCTGAAACAAAATATTGGAAGATGTTTGTACTTTAAAGAGAGTCAATTTTGTTTATCACCAAATATGAGAAAAACAACCTCTTGGAAAAGGCTTGGTAATGTTAACTTTAACTTCGGTTCTTAAGAAGCTACCCCAGCCATATCCCTCAATGTCAACCTCGACGTTATTAACTTTTCCTAGACCAAAGCCGATTAGAACTCCAATATCTTTGTTCATCCCAACAAATGGGAGGTTATGAATTTGTATCCAAAGAGGCTTGCTTGAAACTGTACTTCTGAAGGGGACAACACATCATTAAACTTTTTTAAGTAGATCAAGTGATGGTCAAAAGACCATGGCCTCCCTTTCAGCACTTTCTTCTTGTCTGGAAGCAACTGAAACTCTAATAGAAACTTGTTGATACCAAACTTCTTGAATGTAATCCAGCCCTCTATGTTTCAAACCTTAGCCCTATTGTTGATTTGAAAGCTTCCCTATTTGCAATTTTGTAATTAAAAATCATTACAAAGAAGCAATGTGTCTCATTGATACTTGATGATACGACTATCTCATTTGAGAGGATGATCTCCTCTTGTTTTACTTCCGTTAGTTTCAAAGATTTCCCATATCAAACAATGTCATCTACCATTTTACCAAACCCCTACAAACTCTAAGTCTAGGAAAAATACGCTATGTCAATAGACAAAGGAAAAAAACCTCACCCTATATAAAGGAGAGGACAACAATGCTAATGTTAGAAAGTTGGGTCAGCGTCTTCAGCCTCAACGAACAAGTTTAGCCTATCTAATAAATATAAAGAATACAATCTTTTATTTTAGTACAACTTTTTTCTGGTCAAAATATTGTTTTAATTAACCACAATCCATAAGCATGATGATAGGGGGACTAGGATCCCTTGGCCTAATTTCTTTTAATAAATATTGTCCTTCCATTTCAAATAGAACATAAATGAATAGTTACGATGTTAATTACCATGTGTTTATCAGAAACAAAGATGATTTGCTAATCAAGTAAGCAAATGATACTGATCATCCCAATAGAAAAAGAAAAAAAAGCATGCAAAGGTGAATGTTTGATCTATAAATTTCTTTTATATAAATTTATAAACTCACATAATTTAATATACTTTATCAAAAATTTTTATTATTATAAAATAAATTTAATATATATTATTTGATCATGTCAAGGTATAAACTAATTTTCTTTTAAATTCTCACATAAAATAAAATAAAATAAATAAAAAAATAAAAAATTTGAAATCTCAAAATAATAATATTATTTTATTTAAATTTAAATTTTATTTTAACCTCATCTTATTTCAATATATGATATCAGCGCCATACTCATCATTAGACTGTGTGAATGGAATACAAATTTCTTGGGCCAACCAAGGTACGATAGGGGTTATTTGGATTTGGGTTGTTGACTTGCTAACTGGCACGTACGTCGAATTTATGTTTTTGTTTTATTTTTTAAAAGATAATGATAAGCTTATTATAGTTCTTTTACTATTGATCTGTAATGAATTTAAAGTTTTTATTTTCTTAATATTTTTTTTAAAATATTTTTTTAACAGCTTTAATCCTTAAGAAAGAATTTTAAAAAATATATCACTTCTTAATCATTAAATAAATAATAAAATAATAAAATAATATAAGGTAGTAAGGCTATCATTATATTTTTTAAATAGAGGGTCTAAAGTTCTTTATATGATTGAAATAATGGATCGAAAACGAAATAAATTGTGGTGGATTCATTAGCCACACCTCAACAAATTAATAGAAAAGTTTAGGGAAGGGTCTAATTCGTCAAACCAGCTTGTGGATCTTTTGAATATTGACGCAAATGGTAAGCTGATTGTTGCCTTTATTATTATTATTTGATTGACTTGATTTGTTTTCTGAGTTTATCTCAATTTAATTTAATTGATAATGTTATTTTATTTTATTTAATTATTATAATTTCTTTTTTTAAATTTTTACATAAAATAAAATAACAATTCATTTTTTTTAAATTCTAATTTAAAAATAATATGAAAAAATATATTATAATATTTAATTTAATTTAATTTTTAAATTTTTAAATATTTTTTTTCTCAACTCTACCTAACTAACTGAAAAAACAAATCAGGCATAAAGAGACTTCGTTGCTCACCGCCGACGTACAAGCTGACCAGACTTCATGACCTCTAAAGTCTAACCCATTTTAAGGGCAAGAGTACTTCTACGAAACAGGCCAACCATTGACTGAAGTCAATGTCAAAGATTATTATTATTTCATATTCAGTCATTTATAGCATGCCATATATATGTATGATTGAGAGCATTTTTCCATTTTCTGTTTCAGGAATCTGTTTCTCATCCCTTGAGCAAACCGACTAGTTTAGCCTTCTTCATTTCATTTCCTATGAGATTTTTCCCGGCATCATGGGGCAAATTCCCATCTCGAGTACTTCAGTACTATTGATCTATTGGTTTGCCTTTTGCATCCTTGTTGTTGCTTCTATCTTGTGCTTTGGTTCTTGCAATGCCTATGCTATGGCCGGGAATGAGACCGACCGAGTAGCATTGCTTGAGTTCAAGGCCAAAATAAGCCAAGATCCTTTAATGGTTTTGAGCTCATGGAATGAAACCACCCACTTTTGCCAATGGTATGGTGTTACATGCAGTCAGCCGCCCCAGAGGGTCATTGAGCTGCTCCTACCATCTCTGAAGCTTGCAGGCTCTATATCTCCTTTTATTGGAAATTTGAGCTTTCTAAGGATTCTACATCTCCATAACAATGCCTTTGGTTATGAAATCCCTCCACAAATAGGTCATCTGCATCGACTGAAGATATTATTTTTGAACAACAATTCGTTGGTTGGCAAAATCCCTTCCAATTTATCCAATTGCTCTAACATGGAAAGTATGGGACTTTCTTATAACCAATTTGTTGGAGCTATTCCAACTGAGTTTAGCATGTTGTCAAAGCTTCGAGTATTTTATGCATTCAAGAACAGACTAACAGGAAGTATTCCTCCATCTCTTGGGAACTTATCTTCACTTGAAGACCTTAGGGTATTCTCAAATTATTTGTTTGGGAGTATTCCGAGTGCACTAGGCCAACTCAGACATCTTACAACTATTGCACTTGCTGAAAATATGCTTTCAGGTACCATCCCTCCATCAATCTTCAATCTCTCTTCTATTAGAGTTCTTGATATAGGAGTTAATCAATTGCAAGGAAGACTTCCGTTGGAGTTGGGCATAACTACTCTTCCTAATCTCCTAGAGTTCTCCATTGAGTGGAACCATTTTACTGGTTCCATTCCTCCTTCAATATCCAATGCTTCAAACTTGGAGAGACTTCAAATTGCAGCAAACCAATTTACTGGAAATATGCCCTCATTGAAAAATCTGCATAGGCTCAAAATATTTACTGCTTTTAATAACAGCTTGGGGGGAAGTGAAGAAGCTGATCAGGACTTGAGTTTTATCTGTTCTTTGACCAATGCAACCATGTTAGAGATTTTGTTAATACACGTCAACAATTTCGGTGGTGTCTTACCAGAATGCATCGGTAACTTGTCATTGACCCTAAAAAGGCTTTCAGTAAGTGCAAACAAAATAACTGGAATGATTCCGAGTGGGATCTTAAATCTTGTCAACTTAGAACTACTCGGCTTGGGATCAGGGAACCAAGTGTCAGGTAACATTCCAGCTGCTATCGGTAGGCTTCATATGTTAAAGAGACTGGATATATCGCAAAACAATCTCTCAGGCAGCATCCCGCAGTCTCTTGGAAATTTAACTTTGTTACTTCAACTTTATTTATTTGCAAATAACATTGGTGGAAGCATCCCATCAAGTCTAGGCAATTGCAAATCTTTGATCTCACTCGACCTTTCTGGTAACAAACTCAATGGTTCCATACCCAAACAGATCTTTGGTCTTTCATCTTTATCAATTTACCTAGATTTGTCCAGAAATCATCTTACGGGTCCTCTTCCGGTGGAAGTTGGAAATCTCAAGAATCTAGGTCGATTAGATATCTCAGGGAATATGTTATCTGGTGATATTCCGAGCAGTCTTGGTGGTTGCATTATGCTGGAGAATCTATCCATGGCAGAAAACTTCTTCCAAGGACCCGTTCCACCAAGTTTTGGCTCTTTGAAAGGACTTGAAGAATTAAATCTTTCTCGAAACAATTTATCAGGAAAGATCCCTAACCTTCTTGTGGATATGAAGGCCTTGCAGCTTTTAGATATATCATATAACAATTTTGAGGGGTCGGTGCCAACATATGGCATTTTTAAGAATTCAAGTTCAGCTTTGGTTGCAGGAAACAGTCAACTATGTGGGGGAAGTCTTGAGATGCACTTGCCTAAATGCAAATTCAAAGAGCCTGGGAATAAAAAATTGACCCTGATCTTGAAGTTAATAATACCTATAGTTTTTGGGCTAGTTGGAGTAACCTCGGTTCTGTACTTTTTATTTGTTTCTTGGTTGAGAAAGAAACGAAAAGTTTCAATATCAAGTTCTTTAGAAATTATGCTTTCGAATATGTCTTACCAAAGTCTTCTAACAGCCACTGATGGATTCTCTTCAGCAAATTTGCTTGGTGTGGGTTGTTTGGGATCAGTCTATAAAGGAGTTCTTGATAAGAGTGGAACTATAATTGCTGTCAAGATCCTCAACCTTCTGTGCCGTGGAGCCTGCAGAAGCTTTCTTGTTGAGTGTGAAGCCTTGAGATACATCAGACATCGAAATCTTGTAAATATTCTTACGGTTTGTTCAAGTGTTGATTACCATGGTAATGGTTTTAAGGCTCTAGTTTATGAATTCATGGTCAACGGAGGCCTTGAAGAATGGTTGCATCCAACTACTACAGAAGATGCTAGGAACCAGGACCCAAGAAATCTAGATCTTTTTCAGAGGTTGGACATCGCAATTGATGTTGCGAATGCATTGGAATATCTACATTACCATTGCCAAACACAAATCATTCATTGTGACCTAAAGCCGAGCAATGTTCTTCTCGACAATGAAATGGTTGGACACGTGGGTGATTTTGGTATAGCAAGATTCTCTCCTAGAAGCAATCATTGCTCTTCAGCCACTCACTCCAGCACTATTGGATTAAGGGGAACAATCGGTTATATTGCTCCTGGTGAAAATACCTTTCTATCCTTTCTTTCATAACATAAATGCTCTTTTGTTTTAGAAACTAATGTTGCATTCTAATGTAATTTGTTTGTTTCAAATTGCAGAGTATGGTGTGGGAAATGAGGTATCAACCTATGGTGATATGTATAGTTACGGGATCCTTCTATTAGAAATGTTTACAGGAAAGAGACCTACTGATGACATTTTTCAGGGCAGTCTAAGCCTACATTCTTTTGTTAAGACAGCCTTGCCTCAAGGAGTAGTAGAGATTGCAGATCCAATTCTTTTTCAGGAGAGGAAAGAAGAGACAACAAGAAGAAATAAAAGTCAAGAGTGCTTACTTTCAATTTTTTGGATTGGAGTTGCATGTTCAGTCGAAAAGCCAGAAGAACGAATGAACATAAGAGATGTTGTAGCTGAGCTTAGTTTAATCAGAAAAAAGTTTCTTCAAAGTGGAACAAACAGAGGCAACACATAATATTAGTAGCTAGTATTGGTGTCTTTGTGATATTTATTGTTTGGTTAGTATAGGTTATGTAGCTAGTATTGGTTTTGTTATTGTTGAGATCCATCGTGTTTTGTTATTACTTTAGCAATAAACAGGAACAGATACTTGGGTTTAGAAGCATAACTCAAATGACATTTTTACTTCTTCATCAGCCTGGTGCCTTTATCTGTTGTTCGGGATATTGAATTTGATGCTCATCTCTTGTATCAATGTTCTGTTTCAGGAGCTGTTTGATGTAGACTCACCGATTTCTCATTCTTCTCTTGTTTTAGAAGCATAACTGACTTCAGTTTTAATTCTCTGGGAGCTCTGGCTAACATTTAATGCATGCTGCTGGATTTAATAATTCCTCAAAGCCTGCTGTTATTGATACCCTCTTTTGGAAGAAACCTCGTTCAATATTTTTTGAGCAGTGGATTCTCTTCAGCAAATTTGCTTGGTGTGGGTGGTTTTGGGTCAGTCTATAAAGGAATTATTGATGAGAGCGGAACTATAATTGATTTCTGAAGAGAAAACTACTAGAAATGGCCAAAATTACAACATTACTAAGGAGACCAAATTCTAGAGTGCTTGATTAAAGTTTTTCAGATTAGAGTTGCTTGTTCTGTTGAACGACCAGAAGAATGAATGAACATAAAAGATATTGTAGCGCTTGATTTAATAAAACAAACCTTCTTCAGAGTGTAACACAAAGATCAAAAATTGAGGCAAAGAACAATAGATGGACCATAATATTAGTAGCTTTGTGTTAGTCTTTGTGATATTATTGTTTCGTCTGTACAGGTTAGATAAGGAGATGCAAAGAAGAAATGCTGCTGTTTTCAAAGATAAATTTAAATGTTCATCTGCTATTATCGCCATGGCCAAAGCTGACTTAGCCTTATATCAGCAGGTGCATCAGAGACAACTGGGTTCAAGTAAAAGAGAATTTCCATCAGCAACAAGCTAGAGATGGAAACTGCCAAAATGGTCTTTTTCAATGTGAACTTTGATGCCAGTTTCGAGAAGGATAGTGGAAAAATGGGGTTAGGCCGTGAGGTTATCAGGGAATTTCCATCAGCAACAGGCTGTTCGGATTGCTCCTAAGGACCATGTCTTGGCAGCATGTCAAGCTGAATGTTTAACTCTAATCAGAGCTATGCAGCTATGTTCTAAACTGAACTTTACTCAAGTTGTTTTAGAAGGGGATGTAAAAGTTGTGATAGATTCCATTAATTCTAGAACTTCAACGATTCGTGGGATGGACAGCTTATTGAAGGTATGCAGAAGACTTTTATGAGTAGTCCTGACTGGAAGCTGAAGTTCACTCCTAGAGCAAGATATATGGCAGCACGTGCAGCAGCAAAAAGGGCAATGAGATCTGAAAGTGAAGTGGTTTGGCTGGAAGATGGGCCAAGTGATGTTTCAGCTTTTGCTTTAGATGATGAGAATTGTTATTCTTGATTATTTACTATCAGTGAAATTTCCTTTAAATAAATAAAAAAAAAGGAGTTTGCTAAGATCTAAAGGTCAAAATGTTTATTTTAAAAATTAATTATTGATGCATGCATGATGTTGTAGGAACATTAATTAGAAATATTACTTTTAAGTATTGATTAAATATTTTTGCTGTTATAATTTAAATAACAAACAAGTCACTTTCATATAAGAAAATAACATGATATGTATGAGTATCTTGCTAAATTCAAAAATAACAAATAATTAAAAATAAATAACTAAGAGATTTAAAACAGAACTGAATATTATATAAATTGGTGTTTTATTTACTTATTTACTTTTATTGAAATTTCAACAGCCCTTGAAAATTCGCATCATTACTAAATTACCAATTAATTTGACACATTTCGTTGCAAAGAACACGTGCAAAAATTAAAATAGGAAAAATTATAGAATACAGAAACAAAGAAAAACATAATCGGAAATCCAAAAAACTGAATAAAAAAGGAAAAAATCATTTTCTAAGAAACAAAAAGAATTAAATATCTGAGGACCAACAAGATCAAAAAAAATACAAGGAAAAATCAGAACACTCAAATGAAAAATGAAAGCACAGAATATATAATATAAAAATAAGATTAGTCTTAAACTGTGAAAACTAAATTCATAAACAAGAAATTAAAAAAATACCAAAAAGGAAAACGAAAAAACATATAATAAGTTTAGAGCAATAACAAATTAATAATATATATTTTTTAAAATGATTATATACAAATATATATATATATATATATATGTGTGTGTGTGTGTGTGAAGAGAATTTATCATCATTCATTCATATAAAAAACTTACATTCATGCCAGATATATCTTGGGATGTTCCTATATCAAATATGGATCATAAACTAAAATAATGTATTAAGAACCCCATTAGTACACTATTTCTTTTTGTGACCGGTCTTGTATGTATTGTCTACAAATAAATATTTAAGAGACAATACTCTTTATCTAAACAGAGATTCAACTTCATCATTCATAAAAAGTGAAAACTCAACTTCTACAGACAAAAATTCAAAAGATGATTTTTTTTTTAATTAACAATAAAGAAACCTAAAAGGAAAGCAATAAGACATGTAAAATATGACGGATTACAATTTGGATAAACTTCGATAGACTTCAAAATCTGTGACGGCCATGAAGATAACATATATGTCTCCTTTTAGCCATAAATGTTAGATCTGAAAGGTCTAGTGGTGTCCAGTCTGGTGATCTGATGTGTGTGTTAAGAAGAGCTATCAAAATAGGTAGCGCATGAGAACCACGGGACAATAGGTGCGGCACATGATGAGAACCACACAATGAATTTCCTAAAACCACCACTTTCATTTGAACAATTTTAAACCTGTAAATTTGCTTATACTGCTCGTGTCTCTTAGGAGTTGTCGGAAAGCTATGTTGGAAATATTTTGAATAATAAATGATATATGTGTACACACTTTGTAAACTAAAGGATATGTAAATTAACAAGAAAAAAATTAAAATAGAGAACCCGATGTTGAGGCACATTCTAATGAATGCTTTCCTTAAAGTAAATTCCGTTACCTCTAAATTTAAACATGCACTAGATTTTTTGATAGTTTACTCTCAAAATACAATAATGTCGATTCTAGTTAGTTTTCTTGTCGGTGCACACAAAAGAAAATTCTTAAACCAAATGTAAAATAGCCAAAGCTCAAAGAAAGAAAAATTAAAATAAGGAAGTATTTCTCTATTTTTGTAGAGAATTGGGATAAATTGAATTTATTGGTTGAGTTTCTTATTTATAGATAAAGAAATGGCACTTGTAAAAATTTACAACTTATATAAATAAAATAGTTTTTGTGAAAAGTCACAACATATGAATAAAATAATACTTGTCAAAAGTCATAATTTATATAAATAAAAATGTATTTATAAAAAATCATAACTAAAATGAATGATTTTTTAAAATGTTTCTAATTCACCAAAGACAACCCTTTGGATTTTTGATTGGCAAGTGGTTAAAGGCTTCTGTGATTACCAAAAGGCATGCATTAATTGAAGTTATCAGGACATATTTTTATTTAAATCTAGACAGCTTGAACCATATTTTTTTTGAGCGACGGAAAGAGGGAAGAAGGAGCTAGAGTTTATAATCCGAAGTTATAAATCTGAAGTGCTGGGTTAAGAGTTTTGGACAGAGGGAAGAAGGAGCAAACATGACATTAGTGAAATTGGTTTTTTCTTTTTCTTTTTTTCTTTTAAGCATTTTTTAAATATTCCTAATTTTTAAGAAAAAAATGAAAAAAATAAAAATTTACAAGTGGTAATTTTCTTAACCATTAAGAAAGAATAAAACAATAAATCCGAGTCAAACTTTTCAATTATTTTTAAGTTTACAAACATGATAATGTTAAGTCCACCAGACCTGTGCCGCGTTTGAATATTGAGTTGAGTTGAATTAAATTTAATTTTTTATAAATAATAATTAATTGAGATAGTAGAATAAATTTTGTAAGATTTATTTAAAATAAGTTTAAAAGTCTATAAATGCTAAAATAAATTTAAATATATTTATAAAAAATTAAAAAAAATTGTGAATTTCATATATAAAATAATATTAAATTGAAATTATGAATTCTACATATAAAAAAATTTTGAGTTAAGATAAGTTTAGTAATTTAAAAATGGGCTATTTGAATGTTAAACTAAACTTAACATTAGACTGAATTAAGTTAAACTTATTATGCTTTGGCAACTAAATGCAAGTGTCGTTTAGATAGTCAATTGAGTTGGGATGAGATGCGATAAATAAGTATAAAAGTTGAAAGTTAAATAAGATATTGTTAAAATATTATTTTTTTAATAATGTTTTTATTTTTAAATTTAAATAAGTTGAATTATTTATTATATTTTAAATAAAAATTTATAAAATTTATGCTGATGAGATAGATTAGAATGAAATTAAATAAAATACTTATTATATCTAATCAGACTGCAATCTATCGGTAGAACCGTAGAGGTCTACCTAGTATTTCTCGATTGCGAAATGGGTTTGAGCCGTCTAATTGATCGTCCATTTCGAGTTTTTTTTTTTTTTTTTTGCAAAAAGGAAACTTTTGGGTGAAAATGTTTTATCCTTTGAAATGAAATTGTTATTTTGTTTATATTTACAGCTTTCTAAAGCATAAACAAAACCTCATTTTACTAAAAAGAGCGAAAAACAAGCATATGCATTAGCCAATTAAATCCAAAATTCTTAAAAAACTTCACAAAATTAACCATCTATATGTTTACATCCATGTCTATTAAACAACGAACAGTACAAAACAGCTTAAATAAAAAATATATATATATATATATAAGAAATGAAAATAAGAAATACTAATCCACTCTATAAATTAGACTAATTATTTTAATTACCTAGTTGATAAAAATAAAGAACTTTTAGATTAAAGTAAATGTTGGATGGTGTTACTAAAATAGACCGTAATAAATAAAAAATAAAAAATAAATTCAATTTAGTTTGAAGTACATAAATCTCAGTATGTTTTAAGGTGATTCAAGCTATTTACGGTAGACAAAGTTTCAAATGAATTAGTGCAACTTGATTAAGCCACCTTCGTGTGAATACTCAAGTGGGAATGGAGAAGGCTGCACTGTCCAAATGGCTGCACCAACCAGCCACCCACCTAGAAGCTTCAACAATGGCTGTACCGTCCTAGGCATCGTTGAAGTTTGAATGCAGAAAATCAAACGTTGGCTGTACCTACTCTTCACCTACTATTTTGGCGGCTGCATTTTGTAAAACCTCTCTTATAAAAGGAGAGCTTTGGTATGAATAGAATGTGTGAAAATTTGAGAGTGTACGTGAGAACTTCTTGAGTATTTTGTAAATCTCAAAAAATTTAGTAAATTTGGCACCAGTGGATGTAGGCAAATTGATGAACTAGTTAAATATCGTCTTGTTTGATTTTGGACAGTATTGTTTGTGCGCAACAATTGGTATTAGAGTTTTAATTCGCACTGTCCAGAAATCAATTTGATCAAAATGAATTTTTGACAACTTCAAGTTGTTCTTTGCATCGAGACGAATCCATAGGCACAAATGGAATAAAAAACAGACATCGGAGGAGCCCGTACGCACCGGTAGAAGGTCGGAGCGTGTACCCACGTGCCCCACTCGCAGCTGGAGGTTGAAGACGACTGGAAAATACTCGCCATGCGCCCCCACATGTGGCCCAAGGAAGAAGACGCGTGAAAAACACTGTCCACGTGAAAAACACCAGTGGATGTAGGCAAATTGCTGAACCACTTAAATATCATCTTGTTTGATTTTGGACAGTATTGTTTGTGCACAATAATTGGTGTGATTCGCACTGTCCAGAAATCAAGTTGGTCAAAATTAATTTTTGACTACGCTAGGCTATTCCTTACATCAAGACGAATTGGTAGGCGCAAACGGAATAAAAAACGGACGTCGAAGGAGCCCGTACGCGGCGGTAGAAGTCGGAGCGTGTACCCAAGTGCCCCACTTGCAGCTGGAGGTTGAAGACGACTGGAAAACACTCACCACGTGCCCCCACGCGCGGCCCGAAGAAGAAGGAGCGTGAAAAATACTGTAAACGTGCCTCCACACACACGCACGTGCCCCCACGCGCCTCACAGCTGTTCTGCATGTGAGTCCAATGCGCCCACACTCCCTCACGCGCCTTTCATAGTCTTCGCACGTGAAACCCACGCGCCTCACGCGCCCGTGACTTCCTCAGCGCGTATCACATGAGCCAGACGATCTGGACTGTCCGAATTTTAAATCTGATTTTGGGCTTAATCTAAGCAATTTGGAGTCCGATTTCGACGATCAAATGGTACTTTCTAACTATTTGAATCATTCCGGACTCATCCGTATGGTTAGAATTTTAAAATTTGTCTTCTAAAATTTCTAAATTAATATGGAAGGTGTTAGAGAAGATAGGAACTCAAGAAATGCCAGCAGTTCAGGGCGTACGTCCACAGTTTCAAATGTCAAGTTTGAAGTTGAGAAGTTCGATGGAACTTTTAACTTTGGTATGTGGAAATGTGAAGTAATGGATGTTTTGATTCAACAAGAGTTGGACATGGCGTTGGAAGAAAAACCCAACGAAATGTCAGAAAAGAATTGGAGGAAGCTTAATACCCAAGATTGTAGTACAATATGTTTGTGTCTTATCAAAGATCAGAAGTATTTTATCATGAAAGAGACAAATGCAAAGGAACTTTAGAAGAAATTGGAAAATAAGTTCATGAAGAAGAGCATTGAGAGCCGCTTGCATTTGAAGAAAAAGTTATTCAGATTCAAATTTTGTAAAGGTATTAGTATGTCCGAACATTTGAATAGTTACAATTAGATTCTTTCTGATTTATTAAATTTGGATGTTGAAATCTAAGATGAAGATAAGGCTTTACTTTTGTTAAATTTTTTGCCCGATACATATGATCATTTAGTTACCACACTATTGTATGGGAAAGAAAAAATTAGTTTTGATGATGTATCTAGTTCTCTGATTAGCAATAAGTACCGAAAAAAAGATAAGCAGGTACAGCTAAAAACATTAAGTGAAACATTGACAGCAAGAGGGAGACCATAGTCAAGGTATCCAGGAAAGAATAAAGGTTTTCAATCGAAAATTCGGGCCACATCACGTGGTTCATCAGTCGGTAGAAAGCTCGTCAACGATGAATGTTCCTATTGTCATGACAAAGGACACTAGAAGAAGAATTGTCTCAAATTGAAGGGACAACAGAAGAATTAAACCACCATAGCCAATGTTGCAGACAGAGATGAAGATCTAGACGTTGCTTTGACAGGTTCATCATTCATTTGTCATTCTGATGAATGTATTTTAGATTCCGGATGTACCTATCATATTTTTCGCAATCGGGACTGGTTTACTGACTTCACAAAAATTGAAAGTGGAGCAGTACTTATGGACAATGACAATGCCTATAAGACTCAGGGTATAGGGAGCATTCGATTGAAGCTGCATGATGGAACTGTCAGGACTCTGACCAAAATTCGGTTCGTTATAGACTTGCAAAAAAATCTTATCTAACTAGGGTCTCTGGATTCAAAGGGATTTAGAATTACTATTGAAGATAAACTCTCAAAGTGGTAATAAGAGTTCAAGTGGCTTGAAAAGTTTGAGGTGAGGAAACTTGTACTTCTTGCAAGAAAGTACTATTGTTGGAAAAGCTTCTACAGGTTGTGAGAAGCTAGATGAGACTAATGCTGACACCACCAGTCTTTGACATATGCATATGGGACACGTTGGAGAGAAAGATTTGCAAACACTCATAAAATAAGGCTTACTCAAAGGTACTAAAACTGGTAAATTGTCTTTTTGTGAGCACTGAGTATTGGGAAAGCAGATGCGGATCAAGTTCAGAACTGCTGTACTCAATATATAGAGGATACTTGACTATGTACACTTCGATGTTTGGGGACCTACCAAAATTGCATCTTTGGGAGGTAAGCATTGGTTTGTAACTTTTGTAGATGATTATTCTCGTCTTGTGTGGGTGTATACGATGAAGAATAAAAATGAAGTGCTAAACATCTTCCTTATGTGGAAGATGGTTGAGACTCAGACTAGCAGAAAAATCAAGCGGCTCAGATCAGATAATAGAGGGGAGTATACTCTAGACCCTTTCATGGAAGTATGTCAGAGAGAGGGAATAGTCAGACACTTTACGATACGAGGAACACCATAGCAAAACGGTGTGACAGAAATGATGAATCGTACTTTGCTAGAGAAAGTACGGTGTATGTTACTGGATGCTGGATTCAGTAAAAAATTTTGGACTGAAACTATGACATATACATGCTACCTCGTCAACAGACTACCTGCAACTGCCAATAATGGGAAGAAACCCATTAAAATATGGAAAGGTACACATGCTACTGATTATGATTCTTTACACATTTTTGGATATCCTACTTACTGTTATGCTAAATAAAGTAAGCTTGATCCTAAAGCCAAGAAAGCAAAATTCTTGAGTTTTAGTTCTGGTGTAAAAGAGTATAGACCCTGGTGCATAAAGTCTAAAAAGGTATCATCAGTAGAGATGTTACATTCAATGAATCTGAAATGCTTAGGTCATATAAACATAAAGATTCCATTGAAGGCAGCTGTGATGACGAAATATCCGGAAATTCGCAAAATGTGGAGTTTATTACTCCAAATGATTCAAGAGAAGACAGACAAGAGGAGGTTGATCGTACAGTCACAGTACCTCCAAGTCAAATTGAATCAATAGCAATAAACAGGTCGAGACGAGAAAAACATATACCGACACGTTATGCAGACTTTGTGACATATGCACTACCAGTTAAAAGGGGTGAGACCCTAACCACTTACAAGCTAAATAAGTCTCTCTATAGATTGAAGCAGTCACCTCGGTAATGGTACAAGTGATTTGATCGCTTTATGATAAACCTGAAATACACTCGTTGCCAATACGATCATTGTGTGTATTTCAGAAAACTTGCAAATTGATCTTTAATTTATTTGCTTTTATATATAGATTATATGTTGATTTTATGTCAAAGCAAGGTGGAGATAAATCATTTGAAAACTCAGTTGAGTCATGAGTTTGAAATGAAAAATCTAGGAGAAGTACAGAGAATATTGGGGATGAAGATCACCAGAGATAGGATGAAATGTACAGTTCACCTTCCTCAGAAGCAGTATCTGATAATAGTTTTGCAACGCTTCAACATTGACTCAAAAACGAAACCGGTGAGTACTCCAATGGCCCCATTTCAAGTTCAGTGCATTGCAATCTCCTAGATGATGAAGAGTGGGATTACATGAAGGGTGTCCCGTATGCAAGTGTTATTGGTAGCCTAATGTATGCCATTGTGTGTACACGATCTGATATCTCCCAGGTCGTCAGCGTAGTCAGTCGCTATATTCATTTTTTAACTGCCACTTTCTCTCTCTCTCTTTTGAATAGTAGTAAAAATTGTGAATCAAAAAGAGTGAAAAATAATTTAAAGACATCCGGTAAAAATAATTTAATAGTTAGGATAATAAACTAATAAGGAGATTTATGGGTCCCTATGTTTTAAATAGAGTAAATAATATGATTTAAAACAAAGAAACGGCAATGGACAATAAATAGAATTAAAACAGCCACTAACAAATTATGTTGATTCAAAAAGTATTAGAATTATAAGCCGGAACCAACAAGCTAGAAACAATCCATTTTATAAATTTGATTATTGAAATTTGAAGCAGGTAAACGAACCGTCCAATCTTAATAAATGAATTTCAAATGCCATCATATAAATGCTATACGAGAAATGATTTCACGGTTTTAAAATATATATCTTTTGAAAAATATTATTAAATTCGGAAACATCATTTCTCTTATATCATCAAGAGAAAAGGAGAGAGAAAAGTAAAACCCACGTTACATCTCCGCTTTTGTCCCGCTTGAGAATCCAACGTTAACCCAGTGCTAGAAAGTTGGGTAGAGTCTTCAGCCTCAACGGCTAAGTTTAGATCTCGATTAACTTCAAGAAGAGATAAATTAAGATAAATTGAGTTAAATTTATTTTTTAATATTATTATTATTTTAAAATTTATAAAAGTTTATTAAATTATATTTTAATTTAAAAAATTGTATTAAAATTTATATTTTATATAAAAATATAAAAAAAATATATTTATAAATTTAAAATAAATTTAAACGAGTTCATCTTGACTTCAAATATAAACGAGAACTTAGCCTGTTTTCTTCTTCTGACCCTAGGGACAGTGATCAATGCCTTTCTAGCTTGGATTCTCGGGCCTCAGTAGAGAAAAATGAACAGCTATCAGGCCATATACTCTCTTCCTCCTTCTAAATGAATGGTCTAAGTTCACCGGGTCTTGACAGTTTTCTAGCAGCCTTTTACCAAAAGCATTAGGGGTCGTCGGTTTCAAGTAATAGCCGCCAAGTTGTAAGTGCTAAAGTCAGGAGGAGAGATGGCTGCCCTTAACAACACCCAGTGGCAAAACTAGTAATTTTCTTTTAGGAAGAGCCAATTTTTCTATCGCACGATATTTATATAAAATATAAAATATAAAATATATTATAAAATTATAGAGTACATAGAAAATTAAATTTAGATAATATGCCAAATAAAGTAAAAATGAAACTTAATATTTATTTTAGAGAGTAATATTCATTTATTATTATTTTTATAAATATAAAATATTTAAAAATTATTTTCTTCGTAAAAATTATCAAATAATTTTTTTAAATGTCATTTTTTATTTTATTATCTAAATTAGTTAATCAAATTTAATATAAAATCTATCTTTTTTGATGTCATATTAAGCATAATGTTTTTTTTATTTAATGAAGTTTAGAGGATAAATTACCTCTATTATTTTTCATATAAATAATGATCAATCTTAAATAATTTTTCTGATATTTTTATTTTAAATTTTATATTAAGAAACTCAATATTCATGTATAATATAAAATTGGAGTAAATGTTAATAATTTATTGTTTAATTTAATTTTAGTGTAGTCACATTCTAGAAAATAGATCATATATAAAAATTATACAAAATCTAAAGATTATAGGAAAAAAATTAAAAACAAACATTTTTATGTGCACTAAAATTTTATAAAATCTTAGAAAACATATGGGGAATAATAAAATTATAAATTTTTTGGGGGGGCCAATTTCTATATATATATGAAATTATGAATAAAATTTAGGGATTATGTTAAATTTTTAAAAATATGAAGGGCTAGTTAGAAATTTGAAAAATTTTTGGGGGCTCTGCCCTAAGCCAGTTCCGCCACTGACGCACCTACATTACTCTCAATCCAAAGAAGAAAAATCCAACCAAAGTTACTGTTAACCTATCAAATTCAATTAAGGAATAGAGAAATAGTATTTCACCTAGGACTGTTCAACCAAATTCGGATCCGGATATCCGGCTATAACTAGATCCGGACCGAATTTTAAAAACTGGGCGGTTATCTGCCCGGATTAAATCCGGTTACAATCCGGATAAATAACCGGATCATATACTCGGTTTTAAAACCGGATAACTAGATTTTACTTTTTTTTTTTTTAAATAAGAGTTAAAACTAAAAAAAAAAATTTGGGAAAAATTATAATATTATAGTGTTCATGAAATCCCCTTGATGCTCTTATAATATCAAACAACATTGTCTAAAAAATTAAATTAAATTAAATAGGCTGTAGGGGTGAATACTATTTTCTACCAATTTTTATTTCTTCAATGCTTTGATTGGGACCTGTTCAGTTGCTAGATATGGTATCTCGGCTAGTTTCCATATTGCTGAAAAATAAAAGTGTGGCATAATCATTTATTCATTGCCAGAGTTCTATTATTACACGGCACTCAAACAAGGTACCAATTCTTTTACAAATTTGTTTTTATTGACTATGAATTTGGAGTCTAAACAAAATTTCAGAAACGGACAGCTGCACTCTAAATTTTAGAAATTTTGAATGTAACAAAATTACAAGCTAAACAAAATTATCAAAGTGGAAATAATTCTCATTAAAGTTTCAGAAATTTCTACTTGCAAGTCCAAGAACCATTATATTATAGCTGACTAACTCAACATATAATCATTTTATACTTTTAATTCAACATATAATAAATTTTGCATTCCTCATATGAAACAGAGTGTATTTTTTTTTTTTCCAAAACCAAGCCCTAAGAAGCAGAAGCAGCAGAGGGTTCTGGTAAGAGCCATGTTTTGTGAGATTTTGTTTCCTATAAATACAAGTGCTTCATCTCTCCTTCAAATACAATGGCTAAATCTTAAACCCCACTAATCAACTGTAACTTTATCTATCCCAAATTTATATTAAACCCCAGAGATATTGAAATTGCTGCTTGTTTTCAAGTACATACTTCACAGGGCATGAGGAATCTATGAGGCTCTAACAAACCAAGAAAGTGGCAAAAAAAAAAATGAATAAAACTCCCAAACATGATTATTAATCAATTCGGTTCTTCCACACATGCACAGACAAGAAGTTAATCAATGGAGTTTTCACCGATTCCCAGCACTTGAAGCCAGCAACTCTTCCTAAACCTTGCCAAACCTACAAGAAACGAAGGAATCCAAGCGGAAATAAAACACAAACCCAAACCCAAAAAAAGGAATCCAATTGAATCGAGACAGAGAGAGAATAACATATCTTAGGGTTTTGCTGAATCGAGATATGCTTCAAGAAACCAGCAACTCTTCCCAGACCTTGCCAAACCTACAAGAAACGAAGGAATCCAAGCGAAAATCAAATACAAACCCAAACCCAAAAACAGGAATCCAACTGAACCGAGAGAGAGAGAGAGAGAGAGAGAGAGAGAGAGAGAGAATAACATACCTTAGGGTTTTGCCGAATTGAGATATGCTTCAAGTTGTCGCCGATCGAGAGATGATTCAAGTTGTTGCTGGATCGAGACTTAGCAATTGAAGAGAGCTAGGGTTGTCGAATGTTCGAGACGAGACAGAGAGAAGGTCGAGCGTGGTGAAAAGCCCGAATTCCTTATGCTTTAAGTTCGCCCAGTTACGGATATCCGGATTTAAATCCGGATCCGTAATAGATTCGGGCGGATACATTTATATATGTATCCGCTTGGATTAAATCCGGGTGGATATCCGCCCGTACACCCCGATTTTCGGGATTTAAAACTGGATCCGGGAGAAACCTGGATCCGGTTGAACAATCTTAAATAATGATTGTTTAGAGGATAAATTACCTCTATTATTTTTCATATAAATAATGATCAATCTTAAATAATTTTTCTGATATTTTTATTTTAAATTTTATATTAAGAAACTCAATATTCATGTATAATATAAAATTGGAGTAAATGTTAATAATTTATTGTTTAATTTAATTTTAGTGTAGTCACATTCTAGAAAATAGATCATATATAAAAATTATACAAAATCTAAAGATTATAGGAAAAAAATTAAAAACAAACATTTTTATGTGCACTAAAATTTTATAAAATCTTAGAAAACATATGGGGAATAAGAAAATTATAAATTTTTTGGGAGGGCCAATTTCTATATATATATGAAATTATGAATAAAATTTAGGGATTATGTTAAATTTTTAAAAATATGAAGGGCTAGTTAGAAATTTAAAAAAATTTTGGGGGCTCTGCCCTAAGCCAGTTCGCCACTGACACACCTACATTACTCTCAATCCAAAGAAGAAAAATCCAACCAAAGTTACTGTTAACCTATCAAATTCAATTAAGGAATAGAGAAATAGTATCATCGGGAGACTCTTGAATTAGATTTCTCGAGAGATGTTATCAGAGTCTTTTTCACCCAAAGATGTTATCCGAAAATTTCTCTTGAAAGTAAAATTTTTTTTAAATTTTTTTTTATTTAATAATTAAGAAAGTAATTTATTAATAATATTGTGAATTTAAAAAAAAAATTAAGAATATATATAAGAAAAAGACTCTGATCTCATCGGGAGACTCTCGAATTAGATTTCTCGAGAGAAATTGCACTTTAAAAAAAAACATCTTTTATTTTTATATAATTTTTGTGCGTTTAAAATATATTTTTTAAAGTTAACCACATTCCATAAGGCATGATTGGGTGGGTGGGGGGAGGCACGGGACTAGGATAGTAGGATCCCCTGGCCTAATTTGTTTTAATTAATCTAGTTCTTCCATTTCAAATAGAACATGAATGAATAGTTACGAATTATGATGTTGCCAAGTGTTCGTTAGAAAAAAAGAAAAAATTACTAATCCAGTAAGCAAAGGATACTGATACTCCCAATATAAATTTATAAACTAACATTATCTAATGTAATTCATTAGATTATAGATTTGTTATTAATTATAAAATAAATCTGATATCTTAATTAGATCTCATTTGAAAGTTGGATTGAACTGAAGTCATATCAATTCAGTCTAATGTTAAGCTGAATTTAATATTGAAATATCCAATTATCAAATTATTAAACTAATTTTAATTCAACTTCTTTATATGTAAGACTTATAATATTTTTTAACTTAATATTTATTTATATGTGGGACACACAATATTTTTCAAATTTTTATAAATATATTTAATTTCATCTTAACATTATAATACATTTAAACTTATATTAAATGCGCATACAAAATGTTGGGATCGGCGGAAGCTCACAAATAATATGGAGACCAGAATTTAACGTGGTTCGGCCAATTTAGCCTACGTCCACACAGAGAAAGGAAACTTCCACTAATAACCAGTGAAATACAGAGAATATTTTAGGGAGGAGATCACACCCTCTCAACTCGCCTCTCACTTCTCTCAGAGCTCAACCAACTCTCTCTTTCTCTCCTTACATCTCTCATACCACGCCCCTATTTGTTTCAACTCTCATTTCATGTATTTATAGGCAAACAAATAAGTGTGAACGTGTAGTGGAATTCCGGCGGAGATTCCGGCGCCTCAATCCAGCTTCTTCCATTCGGCGCCTGCCACTCTAGAAGCCTCCAGCTTCTCATCACGTTGCATAATTTTGGTGTTGACTTGACTATTCCAACAATCTCCCCCTCAACACCAAATGGAGGATGTTCTGACATCTTTTAATTCAAGGTATCTATTCAAACTATGTCTTCACATAGCTCTTGTGAGATTACCTTTGTTAGTATGTCATCAAATTCTCTTTCTCATGGATCTTCACAAGCTTCAATAGCTACTGATCCATCACCTCATATATCCAATGATGGCGAATCACATTGTGACCCAAGTCAAAAGCTCTTTTGACTTTCACAATACACTTTGTACTCCTTGGTTGAACCATGTCTCTTGGAGAAACCGCTTTAATCACAACATCTCTTCCGTTGTGAATAAAGCCACACATGCCTACAGTCTGGACTGTCTTAATACAGCTCCCCCTGTAAATGTGTAAATGAATCTTGATATAGATCTTCCATCAAGATCACCAGCCGTATCAGCTTAACCTTCCAAGATTGGATCCGCTCCCCCATAGTACAAAGTTGATGTACCTTTGCGGTACCTGAGAATCGACTTTACTGCTCTCCAGTGTTCTTTCCCTGCATTTGAAAGAACACTACTCACTATTCTCATAGCATAAGTGATGTCAGGTCTGATATACACTACTTGTGTACATAGGACTTCCTACTGCTGAAAAGTAAGAACTGCAACCATCTCTTGAATCTTTCCTAACTCCCCTCATCTGCCAATTGTGCAGATTCTAATGGAAAAGGAAACTGCTCCCCTTGCTCAATGTTTATTCCTCCATCAGTTCGGCTTTAATCTTTGATTAGAGTGATCTTTTCTCAACGTTCGGAGTTGAATCTCAACAAACGGAGCTCACCGTTGCGTCCGGAAAGGTGGAAAACCTTGGAAATGACTCTTGTCTCGTTCCAAACCGATCAAAATTGCGCCGAAAACCTGAAAAATAAGAAAAATGGAATATTCTTTCGTCTGTCGGAATATTCCCCACCGTCCACCGGAATATTCTCTCCGGCCACCGGAATATTCTCTCAGTCACCGGAATATTCCTGCACCAGAATATTCTTGCCGGCGACGGAATATTCTTTCCGATGACGGAATATGCTTCCGGCGACGAAATATACCGACGAAATATTCTTTATCCGTTGGGTTACTGTAGCGGGTCAGAAACCGGGTCAAACCGGTTTGGGGCGGATCACCCAGATTTAAAGGGTCGGAGCTTGTCTTCTTCACTGCGCGCGCGTGTGGCGTGTGGGTCCCGTGGCCGGCGCGTGACCGTCGAGATTCGGCACGTGTGGAGCGTGTAGCTTCTTCCGGTGTCCGTTTGAGACGAAATTTTTACCAAAATTTTCGTCTTGACCTGAGGAATCTGATGGTATCCTCCAAACTTGATTCCGATCAAGTTTAAAAATGGGTCTTTTACGAAAATTCACAAATCCGGCCTCCTACCGGCTCTGATACCACTTGTTGGGATCGGCGGAAGCTCACAAATAATATGGAGACCAGAATTTAACGTGGTTCGGCCAATTTAGCCTACGTCCACACAGAGAAAGGAAACTTCCACTAATAACCAGTGAAATACAGAGAATATTTTAGGGAGGAGATCACACCCTCTCAACTCGCCTCTCACTTCTCTCAGAGCTCAACCAGCTCTCTCTTTCTCTCCTTACATCTCTCATACCACGCTCCTATTTGTTTCAACTCTCATTTCATGTATTTATAGGCAAACAAATAAGTGTGAACGTGTAGTGGAATTCCGGCGGAGATTCCGGTGAAATACAGAGAAAGGAAACTTCCACTAATAACCAGTGAAATACAGAGAATATTTTAGGGAGGAGATCACACCCTCTCAACTCGCCTCTCACTTCTCTCAGAGCTCAACCAGCTCTCTCTTTCTCTCCTTACATCTCTCATACCACGCTCCTATTTGTTTCAACTCTCATTTCATGTATTTATAGGCAAACAAATAAGTGTGAACGTGTAGTGGAATTCCGGCGGAGATTCCGGCGTCTCAATCCAGCTTCTTCCATTCGGCGCCTGCCACTCTAGAAGCCTCCAGCTTCTCATCACGTTGCATAATTTTGGTGTTGACTTGACTATTCCAACACAAAATTCATTCTACTCTTTTAACTTACTACCATCTATAAATAAGTCAATTCAACTCAACTTAATTCTGAGTATGAATCATGTCGATGACTGATCGAAATACTAAAGAAATAGTAGTTGCCAATTCATCTCAATTTAATTCTGAGCCTGAATCATGTCAACTGAGATTATATCAATCAGTCTAATGTTAAGTTGAATCTAATATTGAAATATCTAATTCTCAAATTATTAAACTGATTTTAACTCAACTCCTTTACACGTAAGACTTATAATATTTTTTAACTTAATACTTTTTTTATAGGCGGAACACATAATATTTTTTAATTTTTTATATATATATATCTAATTTTATCTTAGATAAACTTATAAAATTTATTTTACTATTTTAACTTCCTACTATCTATAAATAAGTCAATTCATCTCTACTTAATTCTCAGCTTGAACCATGTTTGATGACTGACCGAAAGACTAAAGATCTGGTAGTCGTCAACTCATGTCAACTTAATTCTGAGCTTGAATCATGTCGACAACTGATCGAAAGACTAAAGACATAGTAGTCATTAGACTTTGTGAATGGAATACAAACCCCTGAAGTGAGGCCAAAAGTTAATTAGGATGTGGATTGTTGACTTGATAACATCCTGCCCGTACGTCAAGTATATGTTTCTATTTATTTTTTAATTGGAGGGTCTAAAGTGCTTTATATAATTGAAATCATGATCGAGAATTGAAATAAATATTATAAATTGACTGAAGAGCCCAGCTGATCGTTGCCTTTATTATTACGATCAAGTCTATAATATGTACAATGTGCAAACTGTTATTTATATTGAAGTTTATAAATTTAAATAATTTATTATATAAATAATTATTATTAAAACTATTAAAAGTATATATCAAATATGTATAAAATATAACATTCATATATAAAAGAGTTTACTTTTTTAATAAATATTTTATGGTTGAATCTCTATTTAAGTAAAGAGTTTCTATTTAAATAATGCTGCACTTTCATCAAGTCGACATTAGTACTCCCTCCATTGGTGGCCAGATTTATTGCATGTATAGGTGTACCCATAAACCGGAAGGTAAACATTGTTCCAATTATACAAATATAATTGAAAAATGGTTTGCATATTTGTTTCTCCAAGTGTCAAATCAGTGGACTCCAACTAAATTAAATGAAGAAGGAAAATCCAGCTTTACTTTTTGGTATAATACTGCTGCTCTTCTTTCAAACGTCGGAAGGAAAAATAACCGTTCCTTATTCTAGGTACGCGGGAAACACGGTATAATGGATGTCATGTGGATTTTAAAATTTGACTTTTATATATACTAATAGATTGTTTGACTGAAGAGACTTCTTTCCTCATTGCTCACGTACAAGACCAGACTTCACCTCTAACCCATTTTAAAGGCAAGACCAGTACTTCTGCATAACAGGCTAACCACTGACTAAAGTCATTGTTAAAGATTATTATTTCATATTCAGTTCTTTATTACATGCCATATATATGATTGAAGAAGATGCACTGAATATGTATAATTGAGAGCAGGTTTCCATTTTCTTTTTCAGGAATCTGTTTCTCATCCCTTGAGCTGCAAAATAACGTACTAGTTTAGCCTTCTTCATTTCATATCCTTTGAGATTTTTCCCAGCATCAGAGGACAAATTCCCACCTCGACTACTTCACTATTGATCTATTGGTTTGCCTTTTGCATCCTTGTTGTTGCTTCTATCTTGTGCTTTGGTACTTGCAATACCTATGCCATGGCCGGGAATGAGACTGACCAAGTAGCATTGTTTGAGTTCAAGGCCAAAATAAGCCATGATCCTTTCATGGTTTTGAGCTCATGGAATGAAACCACCCACTTTTGCCAGTGGTATGGTGTTACATGCGGTCACCGGCACCAAAGGGCCATTGAGTTGCGCCTACCCTCTCTGAAGCTCGCGGGCTCTATATCTCCTTTCATTGGGAGTTTGAGCTTTCTAAGAAGTCTAAATCTCCAAAATAATAGCTTTGGTCATGAAATCCCTCCACAGATAGGTCGTTTGCATCGATTGAAGAATTTTCTTTGGAGAACAACTCAATGGTAGGGAGAATCCCTTCCAATTTATGCAATTGCTCTAACATTGTAAGCATCGATCTTTCTTATAACAAATTTGTTGGAGAAATTCTACCTGAGTTCAGCTTCTTGTCAAAGCTTCGAGCATTTTATGCAGACAAAAACAGACTAACAGAAAGTATTCCTTCATCTCTTGGAAATTTATCTTCACTTTAAGTACTTTTTTTATCCTATAATAATTTGGGTGGGAGTATTCCGAACTCACTAGGCCAACTCAGAAATCTTACCACTATTGTACTTTCTAAAAATAAGCTTTCAGGTACCATCCCTCCATCAATCTTCAATCTCTCGTCTATTATATATTTTAGTGCAACAGACAATCAATTGCAAGGGAGTCTTCCTTCGGAGTTGGGCATAACTACTCTTCCTAATCTCCTAGACTTCTCCATTGCCGGTAACCAATTTACTGGTTCCATTCCTCCTTCAATATCCAATGCCTCAAACTTGGATACATTTCAAATTGCAGATAACAAATTTATTGGAAATGTGCCTTCTTTGGAAAAGCTGCATAGGCTCAGAATATTTACTGCTTTTGAGAACAACTTGGGGGGAAGTGGAGAAGCTGATCGTGACTTGAGGTGTATCTGCTCTTTGACCAATGCAACTATGTTAGAGATTTTTGTAATACACACCAACAATTTTGGCGGAGTCTTACCAGAATGCATTGGTCAGTTGTCATTGACCCCTAAAAATGTTTTCAGCGAGTGGAAACAAAATAACTGGAATGATTCTGATTGGGATCTTGAATCTCGTCAACTTAGAACATCTCGACTTGAGTGGGAACCAAACGTCAGGTAACATTCCAGCTGCTATAGGTAGGCTTCATATGTTAAAGATGCCGAATCTGTCGGAAAACAATCTCTCAGGCAGCATCCTGCACTCTCTTGGAAATTTAACTTTGTTACTTCACCTTTTTTTAATTGGAATTAACCTCAGCGGAAGCATCCCATCAAGTCTAGGCAATTGCAAATCTTTGATCTTACTCGACCTTTCTCTTAACAATCTCAATGGTTCCATACCCAAACAGATCTTTGGTCTCTCATCTTTATCAATATCCCTAACTTTGACCAAAAATCGTCTTACGGGTCCTCTTCCAGTGGAAGTTGGAAATCTCAAGAATCTAGGTGAATTATGTTGGGATCGGCGGAAGCTCACAAATAATATGGAGACCAGGATATAACGTGGTTCAGCCAATTTAGCCTACATCCACACACACAAAGAAGAGAAATTTGTATTAAACAATAAACCAATTATTTACAATGGTTTCTCTCTTCTAATCTCTCCAAAGGACCTCACCTCCGACTCTACTCCTCATTACAATCTTACATGTATTTATAGGAGAAAGAAATAGTGTGAACGTGTAAAAAACGGTGGAACTCCGGCGGCCGACTTTCTTGAATTTTCCG
Organism: Platycarya strobilacea; assembly: GCA_036898215.1. Lineage (NCBI taxonomy): Eukaryota > Viridiplantae > Streptophyta > Magnoliopsida > Fagales > Juglandaceae > Platycarya > Platycarya strobilacea. The sequence continues at coordinate 30,560,834 of CM072550.1, forward strand.
GCGGCGCCTACCTTCCAGCTGCTACTGACGGTGCCGTTTTCCACCTTCCAGAAGCCTCCAGCTTCTTCATTTGCGTGTGTTGATTTCTAACAATCTCCCCCTCAACACCAAATGGAGGATATCCTGACACATTTTAATTCAAGGTACTTAACCTGGCTATGTTTCTATATAGCTCAAGTTTTTTGTATGTGACTACCTTCGTTAACATGTCCGCTGGATTCTCCTTTGTATGGATCTTTACAAGCTTCAACAGCTGTTGCTCCATTACTTCACGTATCCAGTGATACCGAATATCAATGTGCTTTGTTCGGGAATGGTACATCGAGTTTTTACTCAGATCAAGAGCACTTTGATTATCACAATAGATTCTGTACTCTTTTTGACTGACTCCCATTTCTTGGAGGAACCGCTTTAGCCACAACATTTCCTTTCCTGCTTCTGCTATAGCAATGTACTCTGCTTCTGTTGTAGATAAAGCCACACATTTCTGCAATTTGGACTGCCATGATACAGCTCCACCTGCAAATGTGTAAATATATCCTGATGTAGATTTTCTACCATCAAGATCACCTGCCATATCAGCATCTGTATAGCCATCCAAGACTGGGTTAGCTCCCCCGTAGCACAAGCACAACTTTGATGTACCTTTAAGGTACCTGAGAATCCACTGTACTGCTTTCCAGTGTTCTTTCCCTGGATTTGCAAGAAAACGGCTCACAACTCCAACAGCGTGAGCGATGTCAGGTCTGGTACAAACCATAGCGTATATTAAACTTCCTACTGCTGAGAAGTACGGTACTGTAGCCATTTCTTGAACCTTTTCTGGTGATGAGGGACATGAGCTTTTGCTCAATTTGAAGTGATTAGCCAGTGGAGTACTGACTGGCTTTGCTTTCTCCATGTTGAACCTTCGTAGTATTTGTTCAACATACTTTTCCTGTGACAGCCATAGCTTCTTTTTCTTCCTGTCACGAGTGATCCTCATGCCCAAAATCTACTGGGCAGGTCCTAAGTCTTTCATCTCAAAGACTTTGGAGAGATCCTTCTTTAGCTTCCTGATAATAGATGGATCTTTACCAATAATCAGCATGTCGTCAACATAGAGCAGTAACATCACGAAGTCACCTTCTGAAAATCTTCGGGATATAAACGCACTGATCTGCAGCAGTTTTCTTGTAGTCATGACTCATCATGAATGAGTCAAACTTCTTATACCACTGTCTGGGAGCCTGCTTCAAACCGTAAAGGCTCTTTTCCAACTTGCAGACCAAATGTTCCTTTCCAGGAACTTGGAAGCCTTCTGGCTGCTCCATGTAAATTTCCTCATCAAGGTTACCGTGAAGAAATGCTGTCTTCACATCCATCTGTTCAAGCTCCAAGTCAAGACTTGCCACCAATCCGAGTACCACTCGAATTGAAGTCATCTTCACAACAGGTGAAAATACCTCATCAAAGTCGATTCCTTTCTTTTGCTGGAATCCTTTGACGACCAAGCGAGCTTTGTGCTTCACCTGCTTGCCATCATTTTTCAGCTTGAACACCCATTTGTTTCTCAGTGCTCTCTTATCGTTTGGAAGTTCCATCAGCTCATAAGTCTGATTCTTCTGTAACGAGTTCATCTCATCCTGCATAGCCTGCATCCATTTGTTGCTATCTGGATGAGATATTGCCTCCTGGAAGTTTTCTGGCTCCCCCTGATCTGTAAGAAGAATATAATCTGATTCCGGATATCTTCATGACGGAATCAACAATCGCCCTCTAGAGGATCTGTCCTGCTGAGGTTGATCACCTGACAACTCTGCAGTTTCTGATGGAAAAGGCAACTGCTCCCCCTGCTCAGTAGTGGTTTCTCCGTTGTCAGTATCCTCTTCTTCTTCTGGGGAAACTTCCTGTCTATCTTCAGTGTTTGAAACAGACTGAAGTGGTAGTGAAGTCGGAGCTGGTTCTGGAGCACTTGGAGTTGTTTGTTCTGATCCAAACATCTGGTCTTCATGGAACACTACGTCCCTGCTTCTGATGACCTTCTTCGCTTTTGGATCCCATAATCTGTATCCAAACTCTTCATCTCCATAGCCGATGAAAAAACATGGAGTAGACTTTTCATCAAGTTTCTGTCTTTTTTCCTTGGATACATGTGCAAATGCTTTGCACCCAAATACTCTTAGATGAGAGTATGAAATCTTGCGGCCTGACCACACCATCTCTGGGACTTCGAACTGCAGTGGAACTGACGGTGTTCTGTTGATCAGGTAACAGGCTACTTTTACTGCTTCACCCCAGAATGGCTTAGGCAACTTTGCCATACTCAACATGCATCTGGTTCGTTCCACAATGGTCCGGTTCATCCGTTCTGCTACACCATTGTGTTGTGGGGTGTAGGGGACACTCTTCTCGTGTCTGATGCCATGTCTGGAGCAATATTCTCTGAACTCTCGAGAAGTATATTCACCTCCATTGTCTGTCCGGAGGCATTTCAGCTTCTTGCCAGTTTCTCTTTCTACAATGGCATGAAAGTTTTTGAATTGCTCAAAAACTTGATCTTTCCTTTTTAGGAAATACACCCACACTTTTCGTGAAGCATCATCAATAAAAGTAATAAAATATTTGTTACCTCCAAGTGATTCAACTTCAAAAGGACCGCAAACATCAGAGTGTACCAAGCTCAATAACTCTGATCTTTTTCCAGCAGATGTCTGGAATGAAACTCTATGCTGTTTACCAAATAAACAGTATTCACAAGGATTGAGAGCAATACCTTTGTTTACTGTAATCAATGCTTTCTTTGCAAGCATAAACACCCCTTTTTCTCCCATGTGGCCAAGTCTCCGATGCCACAAGTTTGGTGATGTATCATCTTCAGCTACATTGAGACTGTTTGCACATATCTTAGCACTTGATTTGTACAAAGTGCCACAGACATGTCCCCGTGCAACGACCATTGCTCCTTTCTTCAATTTCCAAGCATTGTTGCTAAAAATGCTCTCGTAACCCTGTTGATCAAGGGTTCTTATAGAAATTAGGTTGAGTCGAAGATCGGGTACGTGCCGAACGTCATTTAGCACCATAGTACAGCCAACACTAGTTTTTATCCTGACATCTCCAATGCCCACGATCTTTGAGAAACTCGAATTTCCCATCTTGACTGTACCGAAGTCTCCTGCCTTGTAAGTACTAAAGAAATCCTTACAAGGAGTGTCATGATAGGATGCTGCTGTATCTATTACCCACTCGGCTTCCTCGCTTGACACGTGCAAGCAAGATTCTTCACCAGCAGAAAGGAGTACACAATCTCCAGAAAGCGTCACTGCAGCTTCGCCTTCTTCGTGCTTTGACTGATTGCTTGGCTGATTTTGCTCCTTCTGCAGCTTTCGGCATTCTCTTTTAAAGTGGCCTTCAATATCACAATAAAAGCATTTTCCCTTCTTTCGCTGTTTACCGCGACTTTGGGATCTCCCTTTGCTTTGACTTCTGTTCCTTTCTCGACTTCTACCTCTACTATTTCTCTGATGCCTTCCTTCTGTTACAAAGGCATCTGTCTCATCTCCTCCAATCTCCTTTCGTCTAGCCTCTTCATTAAACAAGGCGTCTATCACCATTGACATGGCGAGCTTTCCATCCGGAGCTGAATTACTAAGTGAGACCACTAGCATTTCCCAGCTATCTGGTAGGGAACTGAGAAGTAGTAAAGACTGCTCTTCATCTCCGAGCTTAAAATCTACGGATGCAAGTTGATTTACAAGATTCTGAAACTCGTTGGTGTGTGCGGCCACTGAGATGCCGCTTTTGAGTTTCAAGTTGACAAGGCGTCTCATTAGTAATGCCTTGTTTCGAGCAGTTTTTGCTTGGTACATGCTTTCCAGCTTTTTCCATAACTGATAGGCATCCGTTTCCTGTGCAACATGATGAAAAACACTATGGTCAATCCACTGCCGGATCTGACCAATAGTTTTCTTATTCAACTTATGCCAGTCTTTTTCCGCTACATCATCTGGCTTTACGCTTTTCTCTTCAATTGGATCGAAGAGATCTTTACAATTCAGGAGATCTTCCATTCGAGGTCTCCATAGTGCGTAATTTGTAGATGTTAGCTTGATCATCGCACCTGCTCCCGAATCCTCCATCAGTTCGACTTTAATCTTTGATTTGAGTGACCGCTTCTCAATGTTTGGAGTTGAATCTCAACAAACGGAGCTCACCGTTGCGTCCGAAACGGTGGAAAACCTTGGAAACGACTCTTGTCTCGTTCCAAACCGATCAAAATTGCGCCGAAAACCTGAAAAATAAGAAAAATAGAATATTCCCCACTATTCACCGGAATATTCTCTCCGACCACCGGAATATTCCCTCCGATCACCGGAATATTCTCTCAGTCACCGGAATTTTCTTGCACAGAATATTCTTTCCGACGACGGAATATTCTTTCCGATGACGGAATATACCGACGGAATATTCTTTTTTCCGTTTTGGTTACTGTAGCGGGTCGGAAACCGGGTCAAACCAGTTCGGGTCGGATCACCCGGATTTAACGGGTCGGAGGTTGTCTTCTTCACTGCACGCGCGTGGGGTGCGTGGGTCCCGTTGTTGGGATCGGCGGAAGCTCACAAATAATATGGAGACCAGAATATAACGTGGTTCGGCCAATTTAGCCTACATCCACACACACAAAGAAGAGAAATTTGTATTAAACAATAAACCAATTATTTACAATGGTTTCTCTCTTCTAATCTCTCCAAAGGACCTCACCTCCGACTCTACTCCTCATTACAATCTTACATGTATTTATAGGAGAAAGAAATAGTGTGAACGTGTAAAAAACGGTGGAACTCCGGCGGCCGACTTTCTTGAATTTTTCGGCGGCGCCTACCTTCCAGCTGCTACTGACGGTGCCGTTTTCCACCTTCCAGAAGCCTCCAGCTTCTTCATTTGCGTGTGTTGATTTCTAACAAATTAGATATCTCAAGGAATATGTTAGCTGGTGATATTCCAAGCAGTCTTGGTAGTTGCATGGCAGAAAACTTCTTCCAAGGACCTGTTCCGCCAAGTTTTGGCTCTTTGAGAGGACTTCAAGCCTTAGATCTTTCTCGAAACTTTTTATCTGGAAAAATACCTGACTTTCTTGTGGATATTAAGTCCTTGCAGCTTTTAAATATATCACACAACAATTTTGAAGGGCCGGTGCCAACAGATGGCGTCTTCAAGAATTTAAGTCCACCTTTAGTTGCAGGGAACAACCAACTATGTGGAGGAATCTCTGAGATCCACTTGCCTAATGCAACCTCAAAGAGCCTAGGAATACAAAATTGACCCAAACCATGAAGATGGTAATACCTACAGTTTTTGGGCTACTTGGGGTAACTTCAGTTCTGTACTTTTTATTTGTTTCTTGGTTGAGAAAGAAACAAACAAAAAGCGTTAATACCAAGTTTTTCAGAAATTTCACTTTCGAATATATCTGACCAAAGTCTTCTAAAAGCCACTGATAGATTGTCTTCAACAAATTTGCTTGGTGTCGGTGGTTTTGGATCAGTCTATAAAGGAATTCTTGATGAGAGTGGAACTATAGTCGCTGTCAAGGTCCTTAACCTTCTGCACCATGGAGCCTTCAGAAGCTTTCTTGTTGAGTGTGAAGCCTTGAGAAACATCAGACACCGAAATCTTGTAAAGATTCTAACAGTTTGTTCAAGTGTTGATTACTAGGGAAATGATTTTAAGGCTCTAGTTTATGAATTCATGATAAACGGCAGCCTTGAAGAATGGTTGCATCCAACTGCTACAGAAATCTAGATCTTTTTCAAAGGTTGGACATCGCAATTGATGTTGCCAATGCATTGGAATATCTACATTACCATTGCCATACACAAATCATTCATTGTGACCTAAAGCCGAGCAATGTTCTTCTCGACAATGAAATGATTGGACATGTGGGTGATTTTGGGATGGCAAGATTCTCTCCTGGAAGCAACCATAGCTCTTCAGCCACTCACTCCAGCTCTATTTTATTAAGGGGAACAATCGGTTATGCTGCTCCTGGTAGAAAAACCTTTCCATCCTTTCTTTTATACCATAAATGCTCTCTTGTTTTAGAAACTAATGTTGCATTCTAATTTAGTGTGTTTGTTCCAAATTGTAGAGTATGGTGTCGGGAATGAGGTATCAACCTGTGGTGATATGTATAGTTACGGGATTCTTCTATTAGAAATGTTCACAGGAAAGAGACCCACTGATGAAATTTTTCAGGGTAGTCTAAGCCTACACTCTTTTGTCAAGACAGCCTTGCCTCAAGGAGTAGTATAGATTGCAGATCCAATTCTTTTTCAGGAAAGGGAAGAAGAGACAACAAGAAGGAATAAAAGAGAAGAGTGCTTGGTTTCGATATTTCGGATTGGAGTCGCATGTTCAGTCAAACTGCCAGAAGAACGAATGAGCATGAGAGATGTTGTAGCTAAGCTTCATTTAATCAGAAAAAAGTTTCTTCAAAGTGGAACAAATAGAGGCAACCCAAGAATAAATGGACCATAATATTAGTAGCTAGTATTGGTGTCTTTGTGATATTTATTGTTTGGTTAGAATAGGTTTTGTGGCTCGTACCAAAGAAGTTTTGTTATTGTTGAGATTCATTGTATTTTTTATTACTTGAGCAATAAACAAGAACAGATACTCGGGTTTAGAAGCATAATTCAAATGACATTTTTACTTCTTCGTCAGCCTGGTGTCCTTATCTGTTGTTCGGGATATTGAATTTTATGCTCATCTCTTGTACCAATGTTCTGTTTCGGGAGCTGTTTGACGTAGACTCACCGATTTCTCATTCTTTTCATGTTCAAGCCAAAACTTCTTCTCATTGCACAGCTGACTTCAGTTTTAATTCTTTGGGAGCTCTGGCTAACATTTAATGCATGCTACTGGATTTAATAATTCCTTAAAGCCTGTTGTTATTGAAATCAACTCTGTTTTTAGTAGTGAACTGGTTCAAATTTGGACGAAACTGAAATTTCCTTTTTACCTCTGTATGGCCAAATATATCTAACAATTTCACAATCAAACTTGTTAGATATTAATCGTGTGAATATTCATAAACATGCAATAAATAATTTACTAATTACTAACACGTCGATTGGTTATGAAGGGAAACCCTTTGAAGAACTCTTCAAAAGTAAAACCCTACGGGGCAACCAAACCCATGAAAGTCCATTTTATTGATTGAAAATCATTTTACAAGTAGGTTACTCAATTACAAAACCTTTGACAATTGACTCCCTTACTTGACTAGATAAACGACCTGTTTATCCCTACCGTTGTAGCAGCCAGAACCTTTGACGATCTTCAATCTATGCCTTTCCTACTAGAACCTCCAGTGGTTGATCATATACTCCAATCAACAATCTTCTTCCAACCTTGGAGCAGAATCATACTTCACAAGTGTATAGATCTTCTCCCTTGAGTTCTCCTCACCGTTTTTCCTTAGAAAGGCTCTCCAATATCTCAAGGTAGGTGCTCTGGTCGAAAACCCTACTTAAGATTATGATATGACTTCATTTAAATAGTCTATCCAAAAGTGCTGCTGAAACACGTTTGCTGACAGGTCATCTTTCATCAGAATCCATCTGCTGACAGGTTGTTAACAGATTTCTGGATTTATTTCTGCAATTTGAATTTCGAATTTGTCTTTTGGTTTTATCATACCAGATTTCAAAATTCAAGTCTTTAGCCTTTTTAACAGACTCCAAGACTCCTAGATGGACTTAAAAAGCTATGGATAAACTCCATAGTTTGAATGACACTTATCTAAAAATTACAACTTAAATATAAGACTCCATCTTATCTTATTTGAATTCAAATTAAATAATTCAAAATTTACAGCTTTATCTCATTTGAATTCCACCTCACTAATCCAAGCCAATTTGCGTTTTCAATCTCCCCCTTTGGCTGATTGGTGACAAAACATTTTTGATGAATGTGTAATTCCTATGATCACAAAAAAATAATTTAACACCATCAATTTTTAAAATGATCATCAGCATTGTCCATAAGATTTCATATGTCCATGAGATAGATTTCATAATATGTTCAACATTGTTCCAAAAATTGGTTAGGAGCATATCAAAGAAAGTCACTAAAGTCAGCAAAACATTTAGAGTCATTCATGGACACATTCAAAATGATCACAGCAGCAGCTTCAGCTCCAGCTCCCTCTATCTCTTTGCTGCTCCCCCTTTCTCATGTCTCCCCCTTTTTGTCAGCAATATCAGACAAAGAAACTCAAAATTCATCATCACTTTCGGGCATTACATGCTCAGTTAGATGCTGAATGTCATTGGAGAGTTGAACAATTTGATCATTAAGAGACAGAAACTTTGTTTTGCAGAAATCTGCCAAGCTGTCCAGCTTTTGAGTGAGCAAATTAAATTGCTCCTGAAATGGTGGTGGCTGGACAGTGGGTTCTGGTGGAGAAGAGACAGACTCGGGCTTATGTGGGCGCTTTTTAGACACATTAGTCAAGATAGCTTCAGATTTGACCAAGGTGAGCGCTGAAATTGGACCAGCTATCTTAGCAGTGGGTTCACTCGGCCGTACTGGAACTTTAGCCTCCAGTGCTACTCGTGTAATGAGGCTACCAAAAGGAAGGCTTTGTTCTGGATCTTGCTGAGCACGATGGATCACATCTATAACATGTGTAGCAAAGTCAATAGACATGTCAATAGCCAGAGCATACACAAAGTAAGCCTTATCCATAGTTAATTCTGTTTTGCGACTGATTGGCCACAAATTGGAGAGCACGATCTGAGAGAGAAGTCGATATTGAGGCAAAAGTTGCTTTAGAGGAAGGCGTACAAGCTTAACCGACCATTTGGAGCTCATGGGGCCCACCAGTAGATTTTTTAGAGCAATCTTGGAGGGCACATCAAGACTAGAAAAAGGATACTCCGGAGAGTTAACTTCTGGCAGCTCATACATCCAACGAATGAGCTCAGGGGTGATCTCAATTTGGACACCTCTAATGGTGGAGGTTATGCTGTGGGAATCCAAGTTGAAATGAGCAATATTAGCATAAAACTCCTTCACCATCTCCGAGTATGGAGCTGTATGTGCATGAGTGAGTTTAGCCCAAACTCTGGCAACAAACATCTTCTTAATACATTTGAAGTCCTCGGATGGAAAGTCATTAAGAAGAACTTCCCTTTCTCTCAACACTGGACGTCTAGAGAATGTAGTGCGATAGGCATTCTACATTCTCTGCAGTGGGGGAAATAAATCGCCCACAACGTGTCTGCAGTGGCTGAGGAGAGAGTGGAGAAGAAGGTGCTGAAGCTTCACCAATAGGCTTAGGATTCGAGGAAGGTTCTGCTGGATGGTCATCGCTGGAGGAGCATGAAGAGTGGGCATGGGAACCTTGGTCTGCTTGGCACGCTCTTTTGTCCTCATCTGAGACTCAACAAATCAGTTATGAATAATAAGGGCATAAGTTAGCAATTGGTTAATCACCGAGTGGCAAGAAAGCAACAGAACACTTTGTTTCAAAACCAAGAAATTTTCTCTGAGAATGGTCACAGACATATCCTTAAGTGAAGAACAATGTATAGATGCATGGAATAAAGAGCAACCAAGTCATAAGCATACATTAGACTTGATTGAGACAGATTATCAAACACGTGGTATGCATAAGATAGAGACCGAAATGCAAGGGTTCGGAACCCATGATAATCAGCCTTAATACATGCATAAAATACTCTTAGAACACTCAATAATCATTTACCAACTCAGTCAAGTGAATAATCAAGCTCAAAATTTCATTTCAATCCATCCATCCTAGCCACAAAAAAAAATCGAATGCCGAACCTTAGGGTTCACGGAATGCCTCATGGAAATCAGAAAGCTTACCTTGAGATTGATGTAGCAATGAAGAGAGTTTGATCCCAAAGTAGTGTGTGAATCAAGTGAGACGAAATACCCAAGCTTTGGAGTGCTAGGGCATCACGGAACCCATATTGCAGAGAGACGAGGCACAGGGGACTTTTGAGAGGGTTCTATTGCATGAAGTCGGGTTGAGCCTGCCTGGGGAGATTTTAAGTGGCCTAGTCCTGGGTCACGTGCCGTGGCATTGCGGCAGAGACTCTTAATTGGTTGAGTCCTTCTGGGTTTTAAACACTTAAGCATACAACACAGAGAGGGCATATTATACTGGGATTAAATCACACAGCACACTGCTTTAAGAGCACTCAAAGCTCATCCTTTTAACAATGGTGGCTAAGCTACTTATGACTTATCACTGTGGAGCCTCAAGACACCCTAAGATTTACTTCTCAAGAACTGCTCTATATGCACTGTTCACATCACAGTTAAAAATATATATATTTATATATATATATATTTTATATTTCTTGTTTATATATATAAAAAAATACCAACCCAAAATGCCTATATGCAGAATTTTGTCAAACATGTGGCAATGAGGGAGAGAGTATGCTGAGGGACATCAAGGTCTAATACATGTGCTCCTCACAAAATAAAGCCAAGACCATACCTCCTCTAGGTTGCACATCCATATTAGATTTTCATTCCTCCTAAAATCATCAAAGTCAAGGTTCATGTGAGTGTGTGAGTGAGCAACTTATGAAAGGTAGCAACTTTTTCTTAATGATTTTATTGCTTAATTTTTCCATGATTTTTTTTTTCATCATTTTTAATAGGAATTTTATTTTAAAAGATGCTCCCAAGAGATTGTCACTCACTTTAAGGCAAAATTTATGCTAGGGCTTAGATACATAAGTGTCTCCTCCAAACACTTTACTTGCATAGCCCCTTTTTGGTTCATTTTTATTGCTCATCTTTTTCCACAATGATAGGAGCAATGAATTTTTCTATAAGAACTTCCAAGGTTAGATCCGTGTGGGGTGTGAGTCTTGTTCTGCAATGAATTTCACACCGACTTTTTCTATGTGGATTAACAAGTGGTGTTTGGCAAGATGAGACATTTTTCACACTTGTACTAGGTTCAACTAGTATTAGTCAATTTAAAGTTTGGACTCTCTCTATGATGAGCATCTCAATACCCTTATTCAACCTTTTTTTTTTATAATCAAACAAAAGTGCATTCACACAAGTTTCTCACAGTGCATTAAGAGTGAACCTTTACTATGATGACCCATAGGGTTAGGATGCACAACACAAAAGTATTGCATGAGTGCAAGGATTTATAAAGTGATATCAACATGTTCAAAGCTTTCAACATACCATCAAACATGCACTCTAATATCATAGGGCTGAAACAACATTTGTCAGCCAGTTTTTTTTTTATAATTTTTTTGGTTTGTATGTATATATATATATTTTTTATGTGATGTTGCAAATACCAATGGCTTTCCTTAAGAATTCAAACCTTAGACCATCTAGAGGTTTAGTGAACAAGTCGGCCAATTGATATTCAGTGGAAACATGCTCTAGGGACACTATTTTGGATTCCACTAAGTCTCTAATGAAGTGATATCTAATGTCAATGTGTTTGGTTCTTGAGTGCTACACTGGATTTTTGGAGATATTAATAGCACTCGAGTTGTCACAATAGACCATCATGGTGTCTTGAGGGAATCCATAGTCTTCTAGGACCTTTTTCATCCACAATAGCTGAGTACAACAACTTCCTGCAGCTATGTACTCAGCCTCGGCAGTTGACAAGGAAATTGAGTTTTGTTTTTTACTCAACCATGCAACTAGATTTCCTCCTACATAGAAGCATCCACCCGAGGTACTTTTTCTATCATCTGCATTTCCAGCCCAATCCGCATCTGAGTACCCAGCAAAAGTTAGGTTGGTGTCTCTAGTAAACCATATCCCATAATCCACAGTTGCATTAAGATATTTTATTATCCTTTTTACTGCAGTGAGATGTGACTCTTTTGGATTGGCCTGAAACCGAGCACATACTCCTACGCTAAATGCTATATCAGGTCTACTGGCAGTGATGTATAAAAGACTTCTTATCATGCTTCTATAAAGAGTAGGGTCAACACTTTTACCTGTAGGATCCTTGCAAATTTTCACTGATGTACTCATAGGTGTACAAGCATTGCTTTTCCCCTCCATGCCAAACTTTTTTACAAGGTCTCTAGCATATTTGGATTGAGAGATAAAAATTCCATCTTTGCATTGTTTTACTGGAATTCCCAAAAAAAAAATTAACTCCCCTATCATGCTCATTTCAAACTCAGATTGCATTTCATTTGAAAACTCATATGCTAAAGACTCAAGTGTAGCTCCAAATACAATGTCATCACAATGTCATCCACATATATTTGGACGAGTAAGAGTTGCTTACCTGATCTTCTTATGAATAATGTTCTATCGGCTTGCCCCCTACAAAATCCGTGCTCCAAGAGGTAAGCTGTCAATCTTTCATACCAGGCACGAGGTGCTTGTTTTAGTTCATAAAGTGTCTTCTTCAACCTGTAAACAAAATCAGGATGTGAGTGATCAACAAAACCTTTTGGTTGTTCAACATATACCTCTTCTTGGAGTATGCCATTTAGGAAGGCACTCTTGACATCCATTTGATAGAGCTTGAAGTCTAGATGACAAGCAAGAGCCAATAGAATTCGGACAGATTCTAGCCGTGCTACTGGGGCAAAGGTCTCATCGAAGTCGACCCCTTCCACTTGAGTGTATCCTTGAGCAACCAATCTTGCTTTGTTTCTTATGATTGTTCCATGTTCGTTGGACTTATTTTTGAAGATCCATTTAGTCCCGATTATATTGTGGTCTTTTGGTCTTGAAACTAGTTCTTATACATCATTTCTAGTAAATTGATGGAGCTCTTCGTGCATTGCATTGATCCAACTCTCATCTCGTAGTGCTTCTTCCACCTTTTTGGGCTCAACTTGTGACAAATAGCACACAAATGAGACTTGGTTAATCACTCTTTTTCTTAGTCTCATACCTTCACCTAATTCACCAAGTAGATTTTTCCTTGGATGATTATTTGTCACTCTTGATGAGGGTTCCCTTGATTTGAGATTACTCTTTTCTATGTTCTCTTAGTCACTTTGTTCTTGAGCATCTTCCTCACTTGTTGATGCAGCCCCTTCTAATTTTTTCAGTTCTCTCATGGTGGTTTCATCTTAGACATCATCTACAACTACGTTAAAAGATTTCATGACAGATTTTGTGCGTAAGTTGTAAATTTTATAAGCTCTACTGTTTGAAGAATAACCAAGAAACCAACCTTCATCACTTTTGCTTTCAAATTTATGATTGTTCTCTCGGTCTCTTAAAATGTAACACTTACTACCAAAATTCCTGAAATACTTTACCGTGGGTTTTTTGTTTTTCCACAAACCGTAGGGAGTTTGCTTTGTGCTGGGTCTTAGAACCACTCGATTCAAGATATGATTGGCAGTGTTAACCGCTTCTCCCCAAAAATGTAGTGCCATTTTCTTATTGCTTAGTATGGTCCGAGCCATCTCCTGTATTGTCCTATTCTTTCTTTCTACAACTCCATTTTGTTATGGAGTAATAGGTGCTGAAAATTCTTGGTGGATTCCCTGTTCATCACAAAAAGTAGTGAAATTAGCATTGTTAAATTCCCTACCATGATCACTACGAATTCTAGAAATTGATTCTTCCCTTTCTATTTGCAATTTTTTAAACAAATTTTTTGCAAGTTCAAATGCTTCAGATTTTTCTCTCAAGAGGATGGTCCATGTGTATCGTGTAAAGTCATCCACAATCACCAAGATGTATTTCTTTCCACCCATGCTCTTTGTTTGAATTGGACCCATCAAGTCCATATGCAAAAGTTCAAGAGGCCGAGAGGTGTGAATAAAAGAATTTTTCTTGTGTTGTGTTCTAGTTTGCTTCCCTTCTTGGCATGCTCCACACACGATTTTCTTGCCTTTCATGACTCTTGGTAATCCATCCACCACATCTCTTTTTGAAATTTTAGTTAGATCTCTGAAGTTGATATGCCCAAGTCGTTGATGCCATAGTTCGACCTCATCTAACATGGTTCTATGGCAGCTCAATCTTGAAGTTGGAGACACTCCATAACAATTGTCTGCAGTCCTTAGGCCCTTTAGCATCCATTCTCCTGCTGAATTGAAAATGTTGCACTCCTCTTTTATGAACTGCACAGAAAAGTTTTTATCACAAAATTGGCTTATACTTAATAAATTGGCTTTAAGACCATTGACAAACAAAACATTGGTTAAAATAGGTAATCCAAGTATTTCAATACTCCATTTTCCTTCTACAATGGCTTTGCTTCCACTCCAAATGTTACTGTGCCTCCATTTGTAGGTTCCATCTCTTTGAAGAGTGTTTTATCTCCAGACATATGCCTTGAGCAGGCGCTGTCCAGGTACCAAAACCAGTTCTCCTTGACTTTAAGTGCCGTGTGAGCTATGTGGCCTATGATCTTGTCTTTCATCACCCACTTTTCTTTAATTTCCAGCTTGCTTTTCTCATTTTTCTGGGTGCATATCTTCACTAATTCACCAAGTTCACGACTCACAAAATTAATTTGATGATTTATATCATCAACTTGATTTTGTAGACTTTTTCATTTTCTTTTTGAAGTTTTTCCAACTTTGGTTTTCTGCACTTGAAACAAGTTAAAGCAATGTGGTCTTATGTGACCAATTATTCCACAGTGATGATAAATAGGAGTGTTCTTACCTTTATACCTACCTTTTTTCACCAAGCTAGATGCTGAATTTTTGCTAGAGTTTCTGGGCTGTGCAGCTTTCGGCATGTCAGGACTCTGGTGGTTCTCCTTTTCACTTTCTTGCACAAACACAATACCTTTAGAGCTTGATGCAGCGGATGATGGTATTTGTTTTTCTTTTCCTTTGGATGCCGCATATCCTAGACCCGTCCTATCACTACTTAACTTTTGGAAACTCAACATTTCATTTAATTTTTGTGTTGCTGAATTTTGTTTCCATTCTTGAGCCTTTTTTAATTTTTGTTCTAATGCACATTTTTGATCTTTTAGTCTCAACACTTCAACCTCAGACACTTTTAAAGCCTCACACAAATTATTTTTCTCATATTCTAATGCAGTAAGATTACTGTACAGCTTTTTAGTGAGCTTTTTCAGCTTGAATACCTCTTCACACACTTCATTATAGGCATCTTGAACACACAATTCTTGATCGGCATCGACTATAGCAATGTCCGAGTCACTTGAATCACAACCACTTTCAGATTTTGTTACTAAATTTTCAGGTAAATCAGTCACACTAGAGAGAAAAGCCATGAATGATTTTTCATCATCTGAGGATGATTTTTCATTTCCAAATCTGAACTATCACTTAATGACACATTCAGTGTTTTTCCTTTATTTTTCTTATAATTTGGACACTCCACTCTAATATGACCATAACCTAAGCATTCATGACACTTTACTTTGTCCTTTTTCTCAATTTTTTCTTTGTTTAAATTTTTGGAGTCATTTTTTTTTGCTGGAAATTCTTTAGTTTTCTTTTGTTTCCCATTTGTTTTCTTATTGAACATGAATTTTATAAATTTCCTAGCAATAAGAGCTATATCATCATCATTTAGGCTTTCCTCATCACAACTATTCTCAATTTCTTCTTTCATAGTTCTTAAGGCAATAGACTTACCTTTTCTTGGTTGAGGAAGGGAGGATTCATACGTTTGTAGGGACCCGACCAGCTCTTCTACTTTGATTGTGTCCAAGTCTTTGCTTTCCTCAATAGCTGTAACTTTGGGTCGAAATCTCTCATGTAGTGACCTCAAGATTTTCCTTACAACTCTTGAGTCTTCAACCTTCTCTCCAAGATTAAACTTGGAATTCACAAGGTCATTTAGTTTAGCATAAAAATTATTAAAGCATTCATCTTCATGCATTTTAATTTCTTCAAATTTAGAAGTTAGCAATTGTAATTTAGAGTTTTTCACAGTCTTGGTTCCCTCATGTGTGATTTCCAAGATATCCCATGCCTTCTTAGCTATCTTACACATAGAGATCCTTTTCAACTCTTCTTGTGATACCGCCATGAATATGGCGTTCAATCCCTTGCTATTAAAATTGCTACTGCTTAATCCATCATTTGACCAAGCTTCTACACTAGTCTCGGGTCTTTTCCAGCCAGTTTCAATAGTGTGCTATACCTGTTCATCTAATGATTTGAGGAATGCTCGCATGCGTACTTTCCAATATGCATAGTTCTCACCATCAAATTGTGGAGGAATATTCAATGATGCCATCTCTACCAGGGGAACGAATCACACTCAGATGAGTGAATCCGCTCTGATGCCAATTGAAATTCCATTTTTACCCCTGTATGGCCAAATATATCTAATAATTTCACAATCAAACTTGTTAGATATCAATCGTGTAAATATTCATAAACAGGCAATAAATAATTTACTAATTACTAATACGTCAATTGGTTACGAAGGGAAACCTTTTGAAGAACTCTTCAAAGGTAAAACCTTACGGGGTAACCAAACCCAGGAAAATCCATTTTATTGATTGAAAATTATTTTACAAGTAGGTTACTCAATTACAAAACCTTTAACAATTAACTCCCTTACTTGACTGGATAAACGACCCGTTTATCCCTACCGCTGTAGCAGCCAGAATCTCTGACGATCTTCAATCTATGTCTTTCCTACTGGAACCTCCAGTGGTTGATCATATACTCCAATCAACAATCTTCCTCCAACCTTGGAGCAGAATCACACTTCACAAGTGTATAGATCTTCTCCCTTGAGTTCTCCTCACCGTTTTTCCTTAGAAAAGCTCTCCAATATCTTAAGGTAGGTGCTCTGGTCGAAAACTCTACTTAGGGTTATGATATGACTTCATTTAAATAGTCTATCCAAAAGTGCTGCTGAAACGCATATGCTGACAGGTCATCCTTCATCAGAATTCATCTGCTGACAGGTTGTTAACAGACTTCCGGATTTACTTCTGCAATTTGAATTTCGAATTTGTCTTTAGATTTTATCATACCAGATTTCAAAATTTAAGTCTTCAGCCTTTTTAACAGACTCCAAGACTCCTAGATGGACTTAAAAAGCTATGGATAAAGTCCATAGTTTGAATTACACCTATCTAAAAATTACAACTTAAAGATAAGACTCCATCTTATCTTATTTGAATTCAAATTGAATAATTCAAAATTTACAACTTTATCTCATTTGAATTCTACCTCACTAATCCAAGCCAATTTGCGTTTTCAGAAACCTCCTTCAATATTTTTTGAGAAATGGATTCTCTTCAGCAAGGTGACAAAATTCAGGAGTGCATGGTTTTAATTCTTTAGATTGAGCGGCCAGAAGAATGAAAGAACATAAGAGATATTGGAGCTGAGCTTGATTTATTAAAACAAATCTTCTTCAGAGTGGAACACAAAGATCAAAAAAAGAGGCAAACGAACAATAGATGGACCATAATATTAGTCGCTTGTGTTAGTCTTTGTCATATTATTGTTTAATCTGTACTGGTTGACGTGGCTTTTAACAATAAAGTTTTGATTTTGTGAAGTTGTTTCTTTCCATTTCATCTACTTTTTCTCCTTTTCGCTTCCCCACCACTTAAATCTTGTTCCATTTTATTAATCTTCATCTTATTCTGAGTTTGTTACTATTGACTATTACATACTTACCCTTGAAGTGAGAAAACCTTTGTTGTCCAGATGAATCCGACTTGTATGAACAGCCTTATGAATCAAGATGAAGAATAAGAGTACTACTTTTTTGTATATATTTGTTTCCAACTCCACTTAGCAATCTTTTCATTGGCCACACGACTTCAAATAGCTCTTTCGGATTAGAGATAGCAACTTCTCTCAATACATGGTTTTGTCTGTACAGCAGCTTCTAAATGCAGCACATGATCCACCAGAACTGCAAAAGAGGAATTTTAAAAGCACGCAAGGTCAAAATGTTTAATTAAAATACAATATAAAGGGGAAATTTATTTTAATTATTCAAGCCACATAAACTATTTTTTTAGTTGACTTATTTTTTAAGTATAAATTGACCCATTAATACTGCATCTATCATAAAAAAAAAAATCATCCACTTTAAAGATTAAACGCACCAACTACCAAAAAGTGCTTACAGAAAAATATGATCAAATGACAATTTCTTCTGTTGGTTTCATTACCCTGTAGGGTTGCATCCAGATGCTTTTTCCACACCTGATTTGATTAAACATATAATTTATTTCATATACTGCAACAATAGCTGATCGGTTTTAGCATTTACTGATAGTTGGTCAGTACTTATGACAAATTAATAGCTTCAAGACACCAAAACAGCCAAAAGAGGGAAGCAGTTGCAACAAGTTGCTCAACTGTAATATAGACGCGCGGGGCTTTCCCCTGCCTTTCACCTCCAATAACTCGAAATGTTTGTATTTATCAGAGTAAATGACTTTGAAAGTTACCGATCTTGTGAAGAAGTTGAGAGCAATTACTGTATTCAAGGCCACATTCCAAAGTTCTGTTTTGTAAGAGAGCTGCTACATATATAAAGAGATTACATAACTAAATTTACAAACTGATATGACTTTATGAAATCTATTAAAGAGATTGCTCATTGATCCTTCTTCTCTTGTTGCTGCAATTTTGAAGGAAAAATACTTCAGAAATGGGAATCTGTTTGCTGCTCCTTTGGGCTGAGGTCCATCTTATCTTTGGATAAGTTTGTGGAGCTCTCTGCTTCTGTTGAAATCTGGTCTGATTTGGAGGGTGGGCAATGGTATTAACATTAATAATATTTGGGGGGATTCTTGGCTGCCAAACTCTCTCACCCATTAAGTACAGACACCTCCTCGAGTTCTTGACAAAACTCTTCTTGTTTTTTCACTCATAGATGGTGACTCTACTTGGTGGAAGAAAGCTGTCTTTGAGGCTGTGTTTTGTGCTCAGGATGTCAGTGCCATTTTTAGCCATAAAAGCAGTAATTCATGATAATAGTGTATACTATAGTTATAATAAGTTAATACACAATCTGTACAACAAGCAGTTGCTTTTTACTCGTAAAATGCTTGCGCAAATAGCTATATTAAATAGAAATTCTCTTTATATGATTTCCAATGAAATTATAAAATAAGTAGATTGGAATGAATTCATGAGAATGCTTTAAATTTTAAATGGAATTTGCTGGAGAATTAACTCTGGGAAGGTAGAATAGAAATTAGTATGATACAATATAATAATATGATATGGTCACCAAAATGAACAAACAACACGTTCAATAAAAAAATATTGATTCTTTTTTTTTTCTTATGATACAACAATACATACCAATTAGCAAACAAGGTGTTGAGAGTAGGTTAATTTGGGCCTACACAAAGGATGGTAGATATTCAGTCAAATCTGCTTATCATCATGCTATGGAAAGACAAAGAAACATTGCAGGTGGACCCTCCAAGCAAGCAATAATGGCAAAGTTTGGGAATAATTGTAGGAGTTGAATGTTCCAGGTCATGTTAAGCACTTCATTTGGAGAGCTATTCATGAAATTTTACCCACTTGAAGCAAAGCTCTTTGCAAGGAAATGTATGGATACTTTGTATTGTCCCATCTGTCTATCTGAAGAAGAAACAACCTGCCATGTGTTATGGGGTTGTTAAGCAACCAGTTGGGAGTCCAGTACAGAAATGGCCAAGATCAGATGGATGTTTCATGGATTTGTGGCACCAGCTTTCTGCGAAGCTATCACTACAGGATTTGCAAAGGGTGGTTATGGTGATGAAAAGGCTGTGGACTAGATGAAATAATCATGTATTCCATAACCATTTTGGATCTCCTGGTCATTTATTTGTTGCTGCTATCAATGATCTAGAGGTGTACCATGAGTCCCAATCTGTAAGCATATCTCCTAATTCATCAGAAAGAGGTAGATCACAGTCAAGATGGATGAAACCGAGGGGATTGATAGTTAAAATAATTGGGATGCTGCTATTGATGGCAAGACAAAAAAGATGGGCATTGGTGTTATGTGCTGATCTAGTTTTTTCACAAGTCACCTTTGAAGGGGATGCACAATATGTTATCAACTTGGTCAACGAGGATGGAGAGAATTATTTATGGTTCGGCCAATTGATAGCGGATATCAAAAGGATGCTTTCAAGAAGACCTGCTTGGCATGTTCTGTTCCAATATAGAGAGGCTAATTGTATAGCACACTTTAGCAAAACATGCTTTTCATTATACTGATGAGTGTATTTGAACTGAGGCAAGTCCTTCTGTAATTGATTTGTATGTCGAAAGGGACAAAATTGTTATGGTTGCTTAATGCAAATGAAGTATGAGGTTCTTTTCAAAGTATATATATATATATAACTTATGTTAGAATTATAATTTAAAGCATTAATACGATTTCTCGATCTATCATAAGAATTTATGTTCACTTAAACGCACCAACAGACAAAAAGTACTGCTTTTAGAAACATAGTATCAAATGACAATCAAATTATAGTTTTTAATACCACTGTACCGGACGGTAAATATGCTGCTCTGAGGAAGCTCCATTCCACATGATCATATGCCTTGCTCATGTCGAGCTTTAAGGTCATGAATCCGTATTTTCTTGTCATTTTTGCTCTCATAGTATGTAAAGTCTCAAATGCAACAACAATGTTATCAGAAATAAGTCTATGAGGGACAAAGACTGACTGATTTTCTGAGATTACACTAGGCAAGACTTGTTTCAGCCTGTTTGCTATTACTTTTGAGATAAGTTTGCAAATAATATTACAAAGACAGATAGGCTGAAAATCAATGACTTTAGTGGCATTTTTCTTTTTGGGGATGAGTGTGATAAACGTATGATTAATCTCCTTCATACGAGCTTGACTATTAATGGCCTTAAGAATAGCTGAGCTTACCTGGTTGCCCACTATGCTCCAATGTGTTTGGTAGAAGCATGCTGGAAAGCCATCTGGGCCTGACGAGCTAAGTCCCATCATAGAGAAAAGAGCTTCGTCCACATCTTGGTGATAGTAGAGCCTGGTTAGGATACTGTTTTGGGCTTCTGTGACTCGGGGCTCCAGGGAGTTGATGCACTCGGCAGGATTTACAGGGTTTGAGGTTGTGAAAAGCTCAGAAAAGTAGGACTGGAACATGTCGCTGTTGCCAGCTTTTGATCTTATCATCTGACCTTCATTGCTCAGCAGTTGGCTTATTCTGTTGATTTTGGTTCTGTGGGTTGCAACTTGGTGGAAGTACTTAGTGTTTCGATCCCCTTCCTTTAGCCACCTTTGTTTTGCACGTTGCTTCCACTTTAAATTTTCTGTGTCCAGGAGTCTGTCAATCCTTCCTTGAGTAGCTCTAATTTCTTCTGTGAGCCATCCTATGTTCCTTTGTTGTAAAGCTGCCAAGTGATCCACCTGATCCTTTAATAGTGCTTTAGTGTTGCCCATGTTATGTCTGCTCCAGTGTTCCAGCCTTTGTTGACCCCGAATGAGGCCTGCATTTGTGTATCCTAGAGAGTTTGAGGCTAGCCTTGGCTTGTTCCAAGCTTCAGCTATTGTTTTGGCACAATCTTTGTGAAGGGATTAGCTGGTTTCATACCTAAAAACCTTATGCTGTCTCTACTCTTTCAATTTGCCAGGCTTTAAAGATATCAAAAGGGGGCTGTGATCTGAGTGGAGGGTTGGGAACACTTGCACTATCGCATTGGAGAACATATCAGTCTAGATCGAGTTACAAAGAGCCCTGTTAAGTGTCTTCTTTGTGTAGGCAGTACCATGCCTCCCATTTGACCAAGTGAACTTGTTTCCAGTGAAGCCTATATCTAGCAGGTCATAACTTTCGATGGTAGCCTTGAACTCATCCATTTGTTTAAGGGGCCTCGATGGACTTCCTCTTTTCTCTCCATAGGATAATATTTTATTAAAGTCCCCAGCGCACAACCATCCAATGGTGCCATTTGGTTTAAGACCTTTCATTAACTTCCAGCTGGCTCGTATTTGTATTTTAGAAGTATATTTTGATGCATTAATACCAATCTCGGTCTATCATAAAAATTTACATTCACTTTAACGCAACATTAACGAATAAAAAGTACTGCATCTTTTTTTTCTTTTTTCTCTTTTTATGAGAAGGACTTTATTGCATTCAATAATTCAAAGTTATAATTATGACTAAAATACAAGAAAAATCTAGATTACAACTAAACTACTTAACTATTTGGGTACATTTGCATACAAATTTCTTTATTATGGACATTGTCTTAACTTTTCTACACTTTCATGTGACAAAACCATTTAGAGATCTTAATCTCGATTTGTTTGAGAGTAAGGCACTCTATAAACAAAGATAACCAATCCCCACCCTCCAAAGAGGGAGAGAGAGGGACAAAAATCATTCTCCTCCAAAGAGGAGGGGGACAATTAAAAAAAGTAGTGTTCCTTTTTTTATTATTACCTAACAAACAAAAGAACCAATAGTATACAAACTCCAACATAGACTTGAAGCAGACATACAAAAAATGAAACTTAATACAGAAAAAACAACTACACAAACAAATATAAAGCATGGTTGTAATGGCACATGTAGAACACGCATTACATTGGGATTTACCAGACAGTCTATCCTATAGCCTTTGTAGTTGCTATGCCCAGAAGCTAGTGCCTTGTGTGGTGGTTGGAGAGCCCTCTGGGTGGGAGTGTATTGAAACCACAGGAACACACTGATTCATACGTGGGGAGCATGCTTCGCTCCTTCTGATGAATTCTTCGGTAGGATGACAAATCGGCGACCGAGGAGCCTCCCAATGAGGCACGTGGTGATAGCAGACCATCGAAAAATCACGAAACCACTATCCTGTGCTGGAAATGAAAAACGAACAGAAAAAACAATGAAAAATCGCTACGCACAGAGCCGCGAAGAGGAAAGGGGTTGGGGGGAGCCAAAGCTCCCATCCCTGTCTGAGGTGGTGGCAAGCCACTGGAAAAATACGAACCCACTCCCCTTTGTTGGAGATCGAAAAGAAACGAAAAAAACTAAAACAAATGCAAAAAAAACCGCAGCGTATAGGAGAAAAAATGGCGTAGGGGAAGGGGAAGAAGGATTAGAGGAGGAGAGGAGAGGAGGGAAGGTGGAGCCGAAGCTACCACCCTCCCTTAGTAACGTTTTTGGATTAGGTTTCTAGAGATACTCTCTCCATTCTACACAATTACCCTACATCAAGTGTACTCTACGGATACTCTCTCCATAGCACACTGCACCACAACTCATACGATACATGCTACACAGTGCATCACTTTACCCCCATGGAATACACTCTACGCGTGTTCCCTTCACACACTTGTCTGAATACCATACCCACACACAAAGCACCCCTGTACTATATAGCACAGTTCACAATTCTACTTCACAATACAGCCAACCAACTACACACAACTTCCTAGCGAACTCCAGAGCATCAACAACACAGTCTACAAACACACAATAAACATAAATACAAGAGAGAGAAATAGGGTTATACCATAGCTGGGTAAACTCGTATGTTACTCGCTTCCTAGCACGGCTAGTGGCATTAGAAGCCACTGACTCGAACGTTAACCGTTTTGTCAAAATCGGTTCCGTGACCTCGGAACGAAAATGGCTTGGGGTTCGGGTCTAGGGTTTCTGTTTACCAAATTTGGGTCGTAAGAGGGTTGCCAATATGGTGGAGAGTTAGTTGGTGGTGGTGGAAACGTCGCACGCTGCGACGTTAGCCTCGTACGATGATATAAATCACGTAAAGTGACGATTTGGGCTAGGATGCTCACTTTGACACCGAAAGCTAGGGTAATACTCATTGGAGGGAGGGGAATCTCATGGTGGTGTTGGTGAGGCGGTGCAACCATTAGGAGGTGGATGATCTCCACAAATGGGTCAAAAATGTGCTTGGGAGAGTGAGGGAGGGTGTGGGAAGGTGGGGCCGTAAATGGAGGAGTTAAGCTAGGGGAAGGGTCGCCGAAACCTGGGGAAGCTTTTAGTGCCAATGGTGAGGTCAGGTGGTGGCCCTATGGTGGTGCTAGGTGGAGAAACCCGTGGGTTTTAAAACCTACTTCGTGGGTCACATGCTCCGGCCAAAGAAGGAGGAAGGGGCCAAGTTGGTCAGGGTAGGTCCCTGGTAGTGTGGGGAAGCTGGCCTGAGGTGGTGGTGGCCATGGTGGCACCAAAATAGAAGGAGAAATATGGGAGACCTATTTCGGGTCTTGGGGTTCACGCGCAGGGGTAGGGGGCTTCCGAAGGTGAACCATCGGTGTAGGGAAGCTAGTTGGAGGGTGGGGAGGCCGGCGGCGTAGGCGATAAGGGCTGAAGGATAGCGGTGGCGCCGTTAGGGGATTGGAAGCCCAACGAGCTAAAGGGATGCTCCACGTGTGAGAGAAAAGAGAGAGAAAAAGAAAAAGGAAAAAGGAAAAAGTGAAAGGTTTCAGGCCTCCTTGGGCTATTTATAGGTCCAACGTTTTAGGATCTTCAAACTGACAAATGGTACATTTAAAACACTACTCTGAAAACATATAAAATCATATTAACTTAAAACTCTTAGAATAATTAAATAAAATATTATTTTAACTTACTTTAGTTCACAAGATATTATCCCTCATGATTAATTAAAAATGATGACACTCATTAATTATCTGAAAGGAATAAAATCATATATTCAAATCAGCGATTTTAAACGTATTTAGAATCTCACAATACTTTAAATAACTAAAACATGGTATTAAAATGATCTTGTACAATTATAATATTCTGTAGTGTTCCAATATATTATAATTGCATATTTTATAAATCTAACTTGGGTTCAAAAACACTGGAAATACCTCATATAATATTTTCAAGACATTTAAAATATTTTATAGTATTAAAATGCTGGACGCATTTTAAAATCAACCTTATCTTTCAAAAAAATGCCATCGGGTCGGACACGTGCTTCGAGACCTGTCAAGTATATCGAGACTCGTCTCAAATGGATGAGAGAGAAACGAGCTGTCACATCATCTCCTCAAAATTCGCTAAGCATTAGAAAAAAGAGGGAGCATATGTTACATCTCTTGTCACCAACCAAACGAAATCTACTTCTAGCAATAGGTTTAGAGATATCTAGCATCACATTAACACGAATAAACTTACCCTAACAAGAATCATTATCGGTTGTATCAATCATAATAACATCACCTAAAGATCTTCCTAACTTCTCTATCACTCCTTGGGACATACTAGCAAAACGTAAGTTGTGACATTGCACTCAGAAAGGTTTGTGAATAAATTGTATTTCCTACCTTCAGGATCAACCATACAAACTAAGATTTTGTCAAAAGACCATGGGTGACCCTTCAACACTATCCTCTTATCAGAAACCTCATTGAATTCGATAAGAAACTTATTAAGGCTACTCTCTGAAGACTACCTTACCCTCCACTTGCCACACATGAGTAAGGTGATATGAAAGCCCCTCTATTGACACTCTTGTCAAAGATAAGACATGACATGATACATGTGATAGGGGGAAAATAGGTAGGGTGCAACCCCTTAGTACACTACAAGACAAGAAGTGGGGGCTCCAAGGGACATGAGGTGACAGGAGAGGGTGGGGGCTAGCAAGCAACATGTGATAGGGAATAAAAAGCATGAAGGAAAATGGTGGAACGGAAAGAAATGGAATTGACGGAATGGAAGGAGATTGACACATACAACCAAAAGGGGTCTATAAAAAGGCCTCCAGAGGACCAGAATCGGGATCTCTCTTTCAGCCTTATTTTCAACTTCTTCTTCTTCTTGTTACGCTTGAGATATCCTTCTAGAGGTATTTTTTTTTATAGCACATGGTTTTTTCTTGTACAGTGAGATGCGTGAGATTGTAAAACATTTATTATAGTCGATTAACAATCCCGAAAGCCTGTGGATGTAGGCATTATGCTGAACCACGTAAATTGTGTGTTCATTTCTATTTGTTTTGTATGCTATGATTGTATGTGCCATCACCGTATAATAGCATCGATGCCTCCGCCAGGAGCTCCAAACAACACCAAACGACGCCCAAATTTCCTCAGCGGGCTGGAAATGACTCTTTCTCTCCCTTCAAATTGTTGAGAAATTTTTATCGTGTCAATAATAGCGTCTTCTATGGGATCTAAACACTTTCTAAGCCAGAGGTGAGAGAAGGATATTTTTTTGGCACACTAGATAAATTAACGGACAAGCGAAGATAACCTCCCAAATGAGTATCCTTTACCTTTTTTAAAAAAGAAAAAAACTTTTGTATACATAAAAAAAAAGGGTAGACAGTGAGAAAGCATTAAGTCTTCTCATGCCCTGGCAAAGGAATCTCCGAATGCCTTGTGCCTGCACTAAAATCATTTGGCCACATAAATAGTGCACGACCTGACACATTTAACTTTGAGTCACGGTAATTGTTTTTGTTTAGAACTACACAATTAATAACATGTTTCTGAGTAAGGCCACTTGATCGTTGAGCAACGCACATGCCATGCAAGGCATGTATAGTGCCATGCAAGGCATGTATAGTGCCATGCATGTTGCTTCACGTCCACGTCTTAGAAACACAATGTGCACTACTTGGCCCACCACTCAGTCTTCGGAGGTAGGCCTGCCTGCGGCCACCACTCAGACAGCCGGTAGTTTCTGTCTCGAGTGAGGTGGATGCCGACCATCCAAATATGCTGGGAGTAACTCCACCACTCCACATCTCCAACTAAGCAAGGGTGAATAGCCTAGTCCATCTGTTGCATGGATGGGCTGCTTGCCACCACCAAATAGGTTGTTGGCATTGTCTCTTACCCCTGAGGTGGTTTTTGACATCCTTAGTTGACTAGCTTAGTAGCTAGTTATGTACTCCATGCACCATGAACACAACTAGAAATGACCCTGACTGACCAAAGGCCCATGATAGCTTATCACGGGCCACTGATCATGTCAGAGACCACCAAGTGGCTCGCCTGCAACCTCTACCCTACCTTCAATCGGGTGCTCCCCCTCGACGGTGGGTGGGAACTTCATGCACTACAATAGTTGAAAAATTGTTGGAGGCTGGTGTCTCCATGCCTCAAGGCCACGGGCTCGAGTGTCATTTGGCTTGGGAGCTTACCGATCCCTCCCCCTACAGTTTGCCGAGCTCCTTGGACAAATTGCTCAATGGCTCGAAATCATGAGAGCTCGCCTCGAAACCATGGGTGACCCACCTGACACCTCACATACTCGAGAACCACTAACTTGGATGCAACACCATTCGAGACTCACTCCCAAGCCCAAAGCTATGCTCGGGTTCACCTCCTTGCCCCCATGCACTAAGCACGAACTCCTTACCACATTGGATTCAGGACTCAACCAACTGGGAAAACACTCAGGGGTCCGAGACTCACTAGAGCTCAACACCATGGCAACTTGACCCAGAGCCTAGACCATGGGCTTGAAGGTTTTACGTTGATCCCCTCCTCCATGTCTCAGTGCCACAAGATCAGAGAGTTGGAGATCGAGCCCCCTTTGCTGCTTGGACAGACCGCTTACCAAGACGACACACCCACTGAATGCACCTCTCAGGAAATGTCATCCTCGACACAAGCATGGGCTTAGAGGTTGCCAAGCCTAGGGATTGGATAGGGCATGCATGATGCATGAATCAAATCATCACGTCACACACGACAACTACCCACAAAAACTGGGCTCGGACGTGCATGGGCTTGGAAGTTGCCGAGCCCCTCCTTGCTTCGCCATTTTTGAACATGCGTGGGCTCGGATGTTGTCGAGTTCCAACCCAATCTATGTTTCACTACATTTGGTCATGCATGGGCTCAGATGACACCTCACCAACTTGAATTCTCCCCCAGCTCAGGACCCTAGGTTCGGGATTCACCTACAAGGACTCGGATAGGACTCAACCTTCACAAGACTTGGCCACATCCACAAGCAAGGACCCAAGACTCGGTCTAACAACCTGCTGCACCGCCCGACAAAAGAAAAAAAAAAGGATGCCACCAACAGAGCCCGCAATCTATTTATCAATTGAAAAAATCGACTATGACAGCTAAAAATACCTTGTTTGTCTTTCTCACAGTATGTAAATTCATTTTCTACTAACGAAGTTGTTGTCTATAGCATGGAATGGCAAACACATAGCCCTTTGCCCTGGAAAAGCAACACAATACGGACAAGTGTCTCCATTTGACAAAGTCGCGATGACTCCTGTAAGGTTGAGGTCATACATCAGTCCCGAGCCCTTGAAAAAACCTTGATGATGACAATTCCCGCTAGGTCACTGAAGATGACATTTCCTGCGGGGTCAAGACCGAGTATCAACCCCGAGCTCTTAGAAAAACCCTAGGGATGACAATTCCCGTGAGGTCCCTAGTTATGAAAATTCTTGTGGGGTCAAGGCCGAGCATCAACCTTGAACATTGTTAATTCCTTGGCGATGACAATTTCCGCAAGGTTAAGGCCGGGCATCACCCCCGAGCCCTCGAAAAAACCACGACGATGACAATTCCCTAGTAAACCCTTGCCACATAAAGTTGGGTTCCTTGACCTGCTACATGGTAAGGCCAGGTCCTTAAACTTGCTGACCCCCTATCTAACAAAGCCGAGTCCCTAGACTTGTGACAGGTTGCGATGACTTCTCCTACGTGGTAAAGGCCAAGCATCACCCTCGAGTCCTCAAAAAAATCTGGCGATGACAGATCTTATAAGGTCCCTAGTGATGACAATTCCCACAGGGTCCCTGGCAATGACAATTCCCGTGAGATTCTTGACAATAACAATTCCCGTGGGGCTGAGGCTGGCCACCAGCCCCAAGCCCTCAAAAAACCTTGGCGATGAAGATTCAAGAGAAGCTCCCTGGAGTTGACGATTCCCAAGAAGGTCCCTGATGATGGCAATTCTCATGAGCCGAGGCCTGGCATCAGCCCTGAACCCTTGATAAACCCTGGCGATGATAATTCCTATGGGTTCAAGGTCGAACATCAGCCCCAAGCCCTTGAAAAATCCTTTGCGATGATAATTCCCTAGTAAACCCTCACCGCATGAAGTTAGGTCCCTTGACCTGCTGCTCAGTAAGGCAAAGTCCCTTGACCCGCTGCATGGTAAGGTAAAGTCCCCTTCCCGTTGCGCGGTACCAAATGTAATGGGCCCTTCAGATGACTGGTTCGAAAGAGTCACTCTCCAAAAACAAGAAGAAAGAGAGAAGAGAGAGAGAAATTAGAGGGAGAGAGACAAGAAAGTTTGGTTGAATTCGTGATATGCGATCCTTTCCTCCCATTCCTCTATTTATACTTATGTTATTACACAGTTGAAAGAATACAAAACAATGTCACTCCTCTCTAACTTGTGTTACATATAAAAGCTACTAAACGATGACGTTCTATTTAATGGACAGATATAGATCAACTAAAATGATAATGTAGTATTTAATTGGCTAAATGACACTATCACTTATATAGATGAATAACTTCCATAACTGTCACTTCCACTCCTAACATTTCTTCTGTTGTAGCTTTGATACCTTCAACCTCTTCCTCATTCCAACTTCACATTCCCTTTCTCACTTGTAGACCTTGAGATGTACCTACATTCTTGATGATGAATAGATAACACTTAGCCATGATTAATACACCACCCATGTTGCCTTTAACGTTATTCATCACTTCATTGGACGGTAATGTTAGTACATAAAACGGGATTTTAAGGACCCCCCTTTCCCTTCCCAACACCTAAATCTTTCTCACAAGAACATTTTACAGCTGCCTGAAGTAAAAAGAGATACTCAAACTACTCTTGTACTTATGTTGACTCTCTTTAAGCAGAGGTACTTTACTGATACTCAAATAATTGAATAAGTCTGTACTTACACTCATTTCATAAGTGATATAGATAAAATTTTACCATTCACATTTCTTCCTCCTAATTATAATGCAAAAGGTTGTATCGGTGTCATTACTCGTAATGCAATCTTTACTTTAAACATATAAAGATTTGTTTATTATTATTATTATTATTATTTTCCTATAGTTTCATGAGAACCAAACAAAATTATACTACAACAAAAACCTGCATTTCTTACGAAGCATTGTTGTGGTAAAAAGTGGGTCTTTCATGAGTGATAATGTTTTCCCACAAAATTCTTTGGTGGGAGGTTCATGATATAAAATTGCTGATATCAAGTAGTTTTTCCCACGAAAATTTCAATTCATGGGAAAATACTACAAAATAGACTATTTCTGGCAATTGTGTTTGCCGGAAATATAAACACAGTGACAAGAAGATATTAGCAGCGATTTAAAATTTGCCGATGAGTTTGCAAGTTAATTTTGCGATTTGACTTTTTGTAGCGAATTTACTACTTTAGCGACCAAAAAAAATCGCTGGAACATTTGTTTCCATTTTTACAGCGAATTTATTTCACTGCAGTTATGTTTTTAATGAATTTTGTAGCGATTAATTGAAATGTACCTTGTTTGTTACAGCGAAAAAAATCACTGGAATAGATCACTTTAATGAATGCGCCAAAGTCCTGGGATATTTTCCCCCCTCATTTCCCTTTCTTCCCCAAAAGACGAACTCTCCCACCCCCTTACTCCAATCCATCAGTAGATATCCTAACCACCCCCAAACAGTGTTGTTCCTCCACCGAATATCGTCGTGAGACCTCGTCTCTTCCTTGACACTCCTCTTTTTTGTCGCTCTCACAAGGATTCCGTCTTACATTTCCTCATAACACGGTAAATTGCGTTCTCTTGATATCCTGTTATCTTCTGCAATTTTATTCTCTTGAAACTTTGTTTATTTTTATAATCCTATATGGTGTTTCTCAACGAGATCCTTTTACAAGTGGCCAAGGGTTTTTGTCACTTATCAGCCTCAATCGCGTCCTTTTCTCCATCCTGTTGCGATACTTCATCCATGGTAAGTACTTCAATTTTCTTCCCACTTTTGTAAAACCGTTTAGGTCAACTTGTTGTTATCATGTAGGTTTAACATTTAACAACTTTTCTCCATTATAATAGTTCCTACATGTTGCCTGCATAATCCTTGATTGATGTTTAATGCTAACTTTTGATTGGTTTGATCTTTTTTTTCTTATACAATTTCACTGTATTCTCCATTCTAGCATTTTAGGAATTCTGAAATTGAAAGGCCAAAAGGTTAACTAAATTTCCTAGCATTGTTAGTTCAAAAGCAAGCAAGAAAAATTTATTGTTCTCTTACTTATAATCAACCATGTGAGCTTTTACTATTAATATTAAGTGTATCCCAATCTATTTGGTAAGTTCTCTGATTTTTTGTTCAGCTGTTTTTTAGGATTTTAAATTGCAAATTCTTTCTTTTCTATATATAAGAAAAAGAAATGAAAGGAAAAGGCAAATAATGACATGTTATAACATCACCACGCACTTAACTCAATAGTTGAAGCTAATTTATATGGTTTTGGATCCAAGATATTATATTAGCTGCGTACTTGTATTAATATTATTATTCAAAATATGGGATGTTGCAATCAGACTTTATGATGAAAATAACATCAACAGAAGAACATACAAACACACATATATATAGTATATGTAGAAAGTTTTAGTACTTTGGCTTTCAATGAAGCAAGTACTCAATTTGTAAGTAGCAGAACTGCACTAATACTAAAAATTGTCATTTAAGCTGGTTCCATTTGACCTACAAATGATTTCTTTTCTACATTTTGGCTTGTGATGGCCAATGGATTACTTTTATTCTCTTTCAAGAAGGAAGTACGATGTTGTTGTGAATAGGAAGTACGATTACTTTTATCCGTTATGAATTATTGCTTGAGACGGCCGTCGCCCCCTGTCTCCACTAATAATTTATGTGAATGACCCTACCACCATATTTTAAGTCATGCATAGTAACTTGCATAGTACTTTCAAGACCTATAAATATGGGTTTCAATAGTTCTGAATTTTATAAGAAAAGTATATAAAACGAAGAAAGTTTCAGTTTTTAAGAGTTCCAAATATTTTCTTTCTCTTACAATAGAAGCTTCTTTTAATTTTATACGATAGTAGTTTATTTTAGTTTTATAACACGTTATCAGCACGAATGACTCTCCAAAATTTTTGATCAATTCTTGAGCCCGTTTTCTTCCCCCACAGATTTCTGTCTGTCTTTTTTTGAAATCTATTTGAAGAATTTTTCTCAAACTGGTCCAAGTATCTGAGGTGTTCAAGCACATGAGTGCCACTACAACAAGAGAGAAAGAGAGGTGGTTGATCTCATAAAGGTTGAGAGTTGAAGATGGCGAGGGTAGATCTAGACGAAAATCCAATCAAAACAATTGTGATGGCGACAAAATTGTAGAGAGCAAAGGTGGTACAATTATTCAAACTTTAGATGCATAAATATTGGTAAGTTGATTGAATTTATGCTCATATTTCTTTATGGTGGTTCATGCACCATGTGACTCAACCACCAAATAAAATAAAAAAAAGGGGAGAAAAAGCATATACAAACATGGAAGAGAAGCCTGCAAGTTAGATCCCACCCACATTCTGATAATAATAATAATAAAAGAAAAATGCATCTTCTTCTTTATGTAGCCTTGCTTCCTAGTTTTCTCTCTCACAAAAAACAAATATCGTTAAATCTGTGGTCAATTTTATTCACATAGTTTACATACAAGTTCTATTTATTTTGTTATGAATTATTGATGATAAGGTTCATCTTGATGAATGAATCTTAGAATAGAAATATAGCATTCCTGAATGATCGCTCTAATTCAATAATTACATGAATACATCATTCAATACTGTCATTTCTGAAAAAAAAATGGTTATTTATTCAGGATTCTTGATGAGATCCATTTAGATATAATGAACTTGGGAGATACAATTAAAGAAAAAAAATCATGTGTTCCTACAGAACCGTGTTGTGTATCTCATAGTGAAAAATTTTCTTATTTTGTGAAATAATTTAAATGAGATATATAAATACCAAAAGATGTAATCATCCCAAAAGTTCATTATGACTTATTGTACCTAAAGTTGTAATATTTTAAAGTGTTAAAAAAAACTATAAAAGTGTGAGTCCCAGAAGTGACAACACTAAAGGGAATAGTAATATAAATATACTGTATCACTAGAAGTGATACAATTCAGAGAAAGGTAAAGGCCTTCAGAATAATTCTTCATAAAAAAGATGAAGATGTTTGTCATAGATGTGATATGACTGAACATTGGTTACGTACCTGTTGTACGGTCAAACACTTGATTTACTTATACTGAGTTTTTACATATTATAGTAAAGCTTTTTAATATTTTATCATGTTTTAAAATAATGAAAAGTCAGTATCTGAAACACGACAATAAATTATTTAGGATAATGAAATCATGTCTAAATTAATTCTTTTACAAATGAATGTGAACCAGAAATTCAATGGATTGTCTATTTGTAAAGTGTTGCAAATCAATTAATGGATGTATTTACGAACACTAAAGGTATTGTAAAATTATATATTACTACTGTTAATATTGCTTAAGCAATAATTGAAGTGTTGAAGACAAGTTGTTAAAACATCAATAGATGAGTCTAAGACACACCTGAAGTGTTGAAAACTTATTGGTATAAAAATAAATAAAATCGGTGCTCCCGAAGAGACCGTATCCACAATACAAGTAATAAGATCTATCCAAATTTTTAGTGTAGAAAAAAAAATCCTGAAGAGTACAAATCTCCTAAAGAGAAAACTTTTGAAGAGTACAAACCTCCTGAAGAGGAAACTCCTGAAGAGTACCTCCTAAAAAGGTGTTTCATGAAACGTTTTCCCCTGGAGAGGAACAATGAGATCTCAATATATTTCATAAATACTGAAAAAATTATGAATAAAAATAAAATTGTTGTCGACAACACATTTTCATATAAGATGACACTTGACATTACCAGAAGTAATGAAAAAAGTGAGCCAAAAAATGGTCGAAGAATGTCGACATAGAAATGATTGGCCAAAATGGAAAGCAGCTATTGAAATTGAATTAAACTCACTAGTGAAGCGAGATGTATTTGGACCTGTTATCCAAACACCAAATGGTGTAATACTTATTGGTTATAAATTAGTATTTGTACGAAATCGTAATGAAAAAAAATGAAATTGTACAGTATAAAGTACGATTGTCGCACAAGATTTCCTGCAAAATCCCAAGATTAGTTATGAGGAAACATATTTTATCGTTATGAATGCAATCACATTCAGATTTTTAATTGGCTTGATTATTACAAAATGATTAGATATATGGTTAATGGATGTGGTCACTGCATATTTATAAGGATAATTAGATTATGACATATATAAAGATATATAATGCTTGAAGCATCTAATCCAAGTACATCTAGGAGTATGTACATTATAAAACTTTAAAGATTTTTATATGGGTTAAAGCAATCCGAACGCATGTGGTATAATTAAATAAGCGAGTATCTATTGAAAGAAGGATTTAAGAATAATCCTATATGCCCATGTATTTTATCAGAACCCGGATTGCAGTTTACGTTGATGTTTTATCTTGTTAGAACTCCTGAAGAGATCACAAGGATTGTTATAAATTCAAAGAATGCATTTAAAAAAGAAAGATCTTATTATTCAAATACTAGATAGTTACAAAAATTTAAGACTTTTAGCCTCATTACTCAAATACATTTGCTTTTCATAAAGCAACATATTATCCTTATCTAAAGGACTAGGCAGTCGAAATGAAGAAGCAAGCAATGATTTTAAATTCTTATTCTCTTGCTTTAAGTCTACTATTTTTCTATTGGACTCTTGAACGAGTCGTTGAAGCATGGAAACCTTCTGCTTAAACTCCTCAATCTCACGATTTTTGGATTGTAACCAATCGGAAAACCCAACAATAGAGGAAGAGTATCGGGTTCCAAGGGTCGCCAGCTCATAAACAGCTTCACGATCTGACTTATTAGCCAGATCATTCATTTGCTGCATTATGACACCCACAGAAGATGTAGGAACAACTTGTATCTGAGGTGAATGATACCTCATATGTTGATCGTGAGAAATATTGAAAGGAAATTGACGAGCCATTTAAAATTTGTAGAATAAGAATGCAAATACAGATGAATTATAGATATGAGAAGAAGATTTGATGCGAATTAAATGAAACTAAAGATGATTCTTATAGAGATGGAATAAGAATAAGACAAACCATCATCTCTTTAAATCTCACTTAGTCAAAATTACAAGATATGCTGGATGCATAATTTCAAAAGCCAGCAAGATTAATTGCAGCTATCCCTATTTTCTTGTAAATGCTGAACATTTGCCGTTAGTTGTTGTTATTGACTTTGTATTTGAGCTTTCTCTCGTCCCAGCTCTTCTATTCGTATTTTCAGATCACAAGAATACAAGTATACAAATTTCTTCAACTCCTTATTTTCTTGTTTTAAATTTTTATTTTTTCCATTTTTAGTTGCAAGCGTTTGATGCAACTCAGATATTTGATTTTTAAGATGATTAACCTCACTCGCTTTCGCCAGTAGCCTTTGAGGCCTGGTTGTTAGAGATGCGGCATATTGAGCACTGAGGGTTCTTGATGCTGTAACGATTTCAGGATCAGTTTTACTAAAAAGATATATCTCTACTCCTATCATGATGTTTACAGCCTTAGGAGAAAAGATGAGTGGTTGAAGTATAAAATGTTTATGGTTCAAATCTGGGACATTAACAAAAGAATTTCTATCAGACATAATATCGTTCTGAATGAACAACAACTGGATCTATGAAAAATGAGATTTTTTGCTGGAGTAAACCAATCGTAAAAGTGGTTATATTTAAATAGCAATCCGAAGATTTTAAATCTTTTCAAGATCTCTTTTGTCAATAATGTCACACGGATTTTTTTTTTCCGCCGAACCGATAAAATTAGACTTCAAACTTTTATAGTTTTTATCATACATGGATGGTTTCCAATACTCTTTCCGTCGTAAATAAACAAATTCTCCCTAATAACACCGAATGAGGAGGATAAAATTTTAGATGAGAATATTATCATGTTCTCTCTAATAAATTATTTAGATGAAAATTATATTTGAATTCTTAACCCAGAGATATATATGCTGAAATATGTTTGTTTATTGAAAGAAAACTAACGCATATTCTCATGAGAAGTTTAACGTATTACTGCAGGTCTCAGATTTCTACTAAGTCTATCAAGCAGACACTATCTGCTACATCTTCAAATCACTCAGAGATCAATGTAATTCATGAAGCAAGTTGAGAGTGTATTTGGATGAAATCAGTGATTCAACATATCCAAGAAAAAATATAGTCTTCCAATGATCAATGATAGCCCAATAATGAAGATAATACTACTTAAATCAGAGTAGGATATATCAAATATACGATCAAGTGATAATCTGACAGATTTATTCACAAAGACATTACCAATTGCGGCATTCAAGAAGATTGTGCAGAACATTAGAATGCGAATACTCAAAGATCTATCGCTATGCACTTTTCAGGAGGAGTAAATGTTCTGAAAATTTGTGCTAATTGTACTATTTTTCCTTCACTTAGATTTTGTCCCATTGGGTTTTTCTTTGTAAGGTTTTAATGAGACAATCTTAAAACATTTGGCGGGATATAAGAATACTCTAATCTTTTCCATTCGCCTTTAGTTTTTCTTCCTACTGGATTTTTCCTTGGCAAGGTTTTAAGGAGATAGATTCTTTATGGGCGGTCATTCAAGGAAAGTGTTATGAATTATTGCTTGAGACGGCCACCACCCCCCGTCTCCACCAATAATTTATGTGAATGATCTTACCACCATTATTTTAAGTCTTGCATAGTAATTTCAAAGCCTATAAATATGAATTTCAATCGTTCTGAAATTTATAAGAAAAATATATAGAACGAAAAAAGTTTAAGTTCTTAAGAGTTTCAAATATTTTTTTTCTCTTGAAATAATAGTTTCTTTTAGTTTTATACGGTAGTAGGTTATTTTAGTTTTATAACATTATCTATATTTTCATGACTTTTTATTTTTTATTTTTTCAAACCCTTCGAGTTATGTCAATAGGAACCAAGAAAAAAAGCTATCAATAGCTCTACAACAGTAAAGAAGACAAATCTTGTAAAGTTGTCTCTAATAAAAAATGATAGGGAGCACTCACACTATCACACTCACTCTCACATGAATAGTACACATGTGAGAGTGAGTGTATATGAATAGTATATGAATAATACACATGTACTATTTATGTGAGAGTAAATATGATGAGTGTGATGAGTATGAGTGATTTCTAGCATTACTCATCTCCAATAATGCAAGTTGTTTTAGATGTTGGAAGACAGCCCATTTGAAGTGAAAGATGAAAAGGATGACCAATGATGAAGCTCTTGACTAAAATAAATAATTCTTGTAACAAAACAGGAAGTTCTTAACTAAAATGATTAGCTCAGGATAACAAACACCAGGGGATTTTTAGCAAATCATATTAAATTATAATTTGATTATTAGTTAACATATAATTTGTAGAATTATAAACTATGAAAAAAAGTTAAATTAAAAAAATATATTATTACTAAATTAATAATATTTTATAATTATTTTAGCTAATAAATTAATTCTAATGTGGGGAAAGATTTTGAATGTAATATCCAAATACAAAATTACGTGATATTATTATACAAAATATAATTTTACATTTGCATAATCTACAGGGGATGCTCTTAACACTATTTCCTCTCGCTTGGGAATGTATCTATGTGGTGGGAGATAGTGAGAAGGAAATGGCAGAGCATTAATTATCCTGTCAAAACACATCCTTCTTCGCATGAGTCTTATTGGCCCTGTACTTGGTTTAGTTATTTATAGAAGATCATGTTGGAAAAACTGCCTCAGTTATGCATGTGGAAGGTGTTACTAATATTAAAAGGGAATAGGATTCCTCTGTTGGGTTGTTTGTGTGGATCCTGTTTTTTACTCCATAGTCCCGTTTCTTTCCTAAGCTGCATCACCTTCTTGAGGGTGAAAAAAAACTCTAATTTACAGACTTTGTTCTCCAGTGTTCATATCTGTAGTTGGAGTTGTGATAAGTATATGTGGAATCAAACCCAGTTCAGTGATGCTTTACAATTCAGGATTTCCTAAACATGAGTTGGATCTAAACTTCTCATCTCTCTTTGCTCTACTCTTGAAGTGTCAACTGTAATCCTCTTTTGACTGCATGGCTGATGATTCGCTTAGTCTATGTACAGTAATTTAGCTGACATTTTCTTCCCTCCCACAAACCCCCAAATGGTGATTGTACCCAGCAGCCATAAGATTTGGTGAGGTTCGTTGTCTTATTTTCATTCAGGCACATTTCACTCTTGAAAATAACATCAGATGAGTCTCAAATGGCAACTACTTGTTTTGTTTTCTTGTTTTTCCTTATTTGATTTATGAATAAGGCAACGTTATGAATATGATTAGGAAAGATAAACTCATTATTAATTAGGTTTAGTAATACCATATATATGATGATTTGGTGTCAAATTCACAGGCCTGAGAATGGTGGAGGTGGAAAATATGATCTTCTTGCGGCTACTTCATTACTGTATCAGCTTAATTCCTCTATTTAATTATATATCTCATTGTTTAGAATGAAAGTCATATTGATGGAAATAACCATCAATCACCACGAGAGTTACTGGTGGAAAAAGAAGTTTGAGCTCGTCGGAAATAAACCAATATTTGTGCCAATATCATGGGTAATACTTTTATTTTCCACTAAAGATATTTGTGTGTAATAGTTTAACGTCCCACAAGAACGTTTTGGTGGGAATTGCTATTGGTGGAAATTACCATCAATCACCGCGAGAGTTACTGGTGGGGATTAGGCGTGCAAGTAATGGATTTTTCCAGTTAACCAACTTATCTTAAACAACAACGTCGAATCGATTTTACGGTACAAAATGGTACTATGTGATTTATTAAAAAAACTTAAATCATAAACATAAAAGGATTTAGGGAATTTAGATTTTCAATCTTCATCCTTTTGTGTTTTCGGGTGTCATTTTTTAATATATTTTTTTAAGTTTTTTTTAGTAAGCCACGTGACACCATATTGTGGTGCTACATGCATCATGGGGCAAAACTAGTAATGTAAATTAACGGGCATAGCAGAATTGTTACTCTAAAGCAAATTTAAAAGATGTGATGGTTGAGATTGTAAATTCAAAGATTAGATAAAAGTGAATGCCTAGCTAGGGTGCGGCCCAGCAATCATCCCCCAAGGCAAAATTTAGTTTTTTAATTTTTTAACATTTTTAAACATTGTTTAATTTTTTTTTTAAAACATATCAATATATTAATATTTACTTTCTTAATCAGTAAGTATTTTTTTTTAAATAAATTAAATATATGAGTAATCAAATTAAGAGGACAAAATAGAAGGATATAGTAGCATTATTCTTAGATAAATTAGCCCGGAATTTAAAAAACATGATAATGTGAGGATGCAAAATGAAATTACTCTTTATTTTGATAGAGTAGTGTTAGTACTAGCAATAGTTTTGGTTAAAACTTCCCTTCAAAAGGTATAAATTTACACATTTTTAAAAAAAATTCGTCATATTTGATTAATAGTGAAGAGAAGAAATAGTGGAGAAGGAAATAAAAATATATATTTTATTCATTTGTAAATAGTAACTCTCCAAATTAATCAAATATGCTTTTATTCCATTTTCCACCATTTCTTCTCCCCACTATTAATTAAATATGACGATTTTTTTTTTTATAGAAATATGTTTTATTTCTTTATTTACTTTCTTTTGAGTTTCAACATGTAAAGGACTTGTTTCACGCCACAACAACTCACCACACGGTTGACTTGAGATATGTAGAGAGGCGGCACTGGTTGTGACAATTCAATACCAAAGTCAGTGAAATATATGAGAATAAGTGTAAATAAAATGAGATTGGTGATCGTTCGTTACCTTTCTGGGACCATTTATAGAGTGATTCGCTAATTGCATAGAATGGTTGTTGCTCTCATATTATGGATCAACTATGATCCCTAGATAATCGGGATGGATAGCACCTATATTCTTGGAATTATCTTATTCGGTATAACTCCTATACATTTAGTGGGAGTCACTTTGTCGAAGATTGTAATTACAATTACCGGGATTTATCTCCAACTTCCTAAGAGGTTTCTTGCCACATAGTTGCGGCCAGGTGCATTTAGGCCTTGATTCTTTTGGGCCCAGGGAACCAATCCCCTCGGATGGTTCTTTATTCGTGGGCCGGGTTCCAGTTACCTCGTTAATTTTCTTTGAGTTAGCACATGAGAAATTAATTTTGCGAACTTCTTATGCCCATCATTTTACCGACCGTCTGGCATGATGTAATTTCATCTTGTCATGTGGTAATTGGTCCTTCTTTAATTTGACCCCATTTTCTTTTCCTTACCCCGCTGGGTAGAGGCCACAAATTTCTTTTTCTTACCCTGTTGGTCTGAGACCACAGATTTCTTTTCCTTACCTCAATGGGACGAGACAACAGATTGCTTCTCCTTACGCTGTTGGGCCGATATCGTAAGCTGGTTGCTACACGTTCTTATGGTCATATATTGTTAAAAAAAAAAAAATTGTATAAATTTATAAATCGATATAATTTAATATAATTTATTAGATTATAAATTTTTTATTGTTATAGAATAAATTTGACATATTATATTCTGACATAAATCTAATATTTAAATATTTAAATTTCAAATCAATAAATTCATTTTAATTTAAAATCTCTTTATACGTGATATCTACAATATTTTTCAACTCAATATCTATTTACACACGAGACCCATAATATTTTTTTAACTTTTCATATATATGTTTAAATTCATCTTAATATTCAAATATATCTAAACTCATCTTTAGTGGATCCTATAAAATTCATTCTACCATCTCAACTCACTGCTATTAATAAAGAATTGCATTCATCTCAATTCAACTCCAAGGTTAGGATGGTTTGGATTGAGAAATGAGATGAGATGAGTTTTGAAAGTTAAATAAAATATAATTAGAATATTATTTTTTAATATTATTATTATGTTAAAATTTGAAAAAGTTGAATTGAAATTTGAAAAAGCTCAATTGTTTATTATATTTTGTATGAGGATTTTGAAACAGTGTAATTATGAGTTTAAAATGAGATGACCTCACTCTCGAATCTAAATCGGTCCTAAAGACATAATCTAATCCAAAACATGATCACATGTTTTTATAAAAATAAAAATAAAATAAAATAAGATTTGGATGATTTCTAACATACTTTAATAAATTTTTATTATGATAATATATTCTTGACATATTATATATTTTTTTATATATAAGTTGTATTAAATATATTTTATTTTTATTATAAATCTTATTATCTAATTATTCTATATCACATAAAAAATTATATAAAAATATATATTTTATATATCTTATTTTAATTTTAGTTGACTCTTCTAAACCAAATCCACCACAGATAACGACGAATGATGCATATGTGGCATATTATTAGTAAGTAGTCTTAAAATGAATGTATATAATATGAGAAATGATAGATGCAGTCATGAAATTACAAATGGCATGCAGTCCCTTTAGAAAAAAGTGGAGTCCATTGTTAAAAAAGTTAAAACGACTGCACGCTGTTTGCAATTTTACGACTGTATGTAATATTACCCATATAATATTCTCCTAAAAAAGTAGTATTTGTTGTAATGCATAATTGAGGGGGGCATGAATGACCCCCCTCTCCCCTTGTCGTTGAAAAAAGAAAAAAGATATATAATTGATGGATGCACAGTATGCATCAATTTTGGCAATCGGCAATTAAGTCGTGCCTCACTGTCTATAAATACTCATTCATTCAATAAGCTTCGTACAAGTAAGAAGAGAAGAAAAAAAAAGAGAAAGAAAGAAAGAGAAGAAAGAAATTTTCAGTTATTGAATAATAAGAGTTCTAAATATTTTCTCTTGCAATCGTAGTTCTTCTTTTAGTTTTATAACATGTTATCAGCACGACGGTTCTACCAATTATGAATCTAGTGGCCTTATTTTTCAAGTAAGTTCTTCAATATATTATTTGCAGTTTTTGATAATGAACATGAAATATTTTATTGATTAAATCTACGTGACTTTATAAATATATTGTTGAGATACACATATTTATTTCATTATTTATATATGTAGAAAATAGAAAATCTTACAAAAATGAAATTCGTTGCTCTTGATATAACTAGGAAAAATGATATATCCTAGATTATTGATTCTAACATCCATCTAGATGCTATGAACTTGAGACAAACAATAAAAGAAGGAAATCAAATGTCCCTACAAGACCGTACTAAAGAAATAATTTTCATTCGCCACCATCTTCACGAAAAATTAAAAACTGAGTATCTTACAATAAAATATCCCTTTATTTTGTAAAATAATTTAAGGGAGAGGTATGAATACCAGAAAACTGTCATCCTCCTAAAAGCTCGTTATGAATAGTTAAATCTGAGGTTGCAAGATTATAAAAGCGTTAGTGAATATAATTATGTACTTTTTAAAATAAGCCATTACTAAAATTATGTAGTAAGAAAATCATTGATGATGATATGCTAGAGAAGACTTATACTAGTTTTCATGCCTCGAATATGCTCCTGCAGTAGCAGTATCGAGAGCGGAAATTCAAAAAATATTTTGAACTTATATCATGTCTTCTAGTAGCTGAGCAAAACAATGAGTTTTTATTAAGAAATCAGCAGTCACGCCCTACTGGTTCAACATCATTCCCTGAAGTGAATACTACTAGATTTGCATCATTCTCAGAAGCGAATGATGCATCTTTTAGAAGAAATCGGTGGTGTGGACGTGGTAGGAGAAATTATAGAAATGTTAGTCTCAAAAGTGACAATAGTAAAAGGGATAATAATATACCATATCACCAGAAGTGGTACAAATCAAAAAGGGATAAAAGCCCCCAAAATAATTCTTCAAAGAGAAGTGAAGAGGTATGTCATAAATGTGGTATGACTGGACATTGGTCACATACCTGTCGTACAGCCAGACACTTATCTGATTTTATCGAGCATCTATAAAAGGAAAGAATAAAAAGTTTGAAACAAATTTAGTACAACCATCAGATGATTCATTATATTTAGTAAATATAGATATCACACATCTTGATATTTATGATTTCTTTGAAGATTCTATTGGTAGAATTAATCACTTGATTGGTGATGGAAGTGTTCTTCCCAATTAATGTATTTTCTTTATTATTTGTAATGAAAATTTTGTATATTTTTGTAGAATCATGGATTACATAGATGAACTTTTTATCTCTGAATTGAATGATAAAGATATATGTCTGGCTAATAGTACTACAACTCACACAATTCTTAAAGATAATAAATATTTTCAAATTCTAATACGAAGCAAAGTTTATGTTCATACCATATCAAAATCATTAAATCTAATTGAGGGCTCCGAAAGAGCTTATATTGTGCTGCCTAATGGTACCAACTTTTGTATTGATGATGCTCTATTTTCTTCACAATCTAGAAGAAATTTATTAAGTTTTAAAGATATACGTCGTAATGATTACTATATTGAAATGACCATTGAAGGCGGTAAAGAATATCTTCTTATTACTAAAAGAATATCGGGCCAGAAACTCATATTAGAAAAACTGTCTGCTCTCTCTTCTGGATTGTATTATGCAAAGATAAGAATAATTATATGTGGAAGTGCATTGACCTTAAAGTATTTATGACATGGCATGATCGCCTTAAACATCCGGGATCAATAATGATGAGACGAATTATTGATAATTCGCATGGGCATCCTTAAAGAATCAAAAGATTCTTTTACCCAATGAATATCCGTGCTCTGCATGTTCCCAATGTAAGTTGATTATCAGACCATTTCCCTCAAAAATCGTTGTTGAAACTAAATCCTTTTTACAAAGGATTCATGGAAATATATGTGGGCATATTCATCCATCAAGTGGACCATTTAAATATTTTATAGTTTTGATTGATGTATCAAGTTGATAATCACATGTTTGTTAGTTTTCCACTAGAAATACTGTATTTGCTAGACTTCTTAATCAAATAACAAAATACGAGTACAATTTCTTGAGTATCCAATTAAAACTATTCGATTGGATAATGCAGGCGAATTTCCGTCCCAAGTTTTTGATAACTACTGCATGTCAATAGAAATATATGTTGAACATCCTGTTGCTCATACACACACTCAAAATGGTTTAGCTGAATCTTTAATCAAAAGGCTTCAGCTAATCGCTAGACCTTTACTTATGAAATCAAAATTATCTGTTTCTGTTTGGGGACATGCTATACTCCATGCAACATCATTAATTCGAATTAGACCATATGCATATAATAAATATTCTCCA
The DNA here is from genome assembly GCA_036898215.1 of Platycarya strobilacea. Lineage (NCBI taxonomy): Eukaryota > Viridiplantae > Streptophyta > Magnoliopsida > Fagales > Juglandaceae > Platycarya > Platycarya strobilacea. The sequence continues at coordinate 30,605,229 of CM072550.1, forward strand.
TTACAGCTTGTATTTGGTCAACAATCAAATATTTCTCATCTTCGTACTTTTGGATGTGTTGCATATGTTCCAATTGCACCTCCACAATATACAAAAATGGGGTCTCAACGTAGACTTGGGATATATGTTGGTTTTGATTCTCCATCTATTTTTAGATACCTTGAGTCTCTTACAGAGGATATATTTAAAACACGTTTTGAGAATTGTCACTTTGATAAATCAATTTTTCTATTACTGGGTAACGAAAAGTCGGTGCCTGAAGCAGGACAATAAATTACTTGGGATAATAAAGCTATGTCTCAATTTGATACTCCTACAAATGAATGTAAACTAGAAGTTCAGAAGATCATTCATTTGCAAAGTATTGCAAATCAATTACTAGATATATTTACTGATACTAAAGGTGTAGTAAAATCATTTATTTCTGCTATTAATGCTCCAGTAAGGATTGAAGTCCCTGAATGACAAATTGTCAAAACAACAATAGGTGAGTCTAAGACATGCCTGGAGCGTGGAAGATCTATTGGTATGAAAGACAAAATTTTTACAAGGAAAATGATACAAAATGAATTTGGTATTCCTAAAGAACTCATACCCACAATGTAGGCTATAAATATAATTGATACTCCTAAAAAACTCAAATCTTCTATTTCAAAATCTCCTAAAAAGGGACCTCTTGAATAGGGGTTTCATGAAATGCTTTTCCTTGAAGAGGAACAAGTACCTAAAAATAATGAAATCTCAATACATTTTATGAGTACTGGAGAAATTCTAGATAGAAATAAAACTGTTGTCAACAACATAATTTCATATAAAATGGCTCTTAATATTACCAGAAGTAATGAAAAAAGTGAGTAGAAAATCGTCGAAGAATATCGATGTATAACTGATTGGCCAAAATGGAAAGTAGCTATTGAAACTGAATTAAACTCACTAGCAAATGGAGAAGTATTTGGACCTGTTGTCCAAACATCCAATGGTGTAATGCCTGTTGGATATAAGTGTGTATTTGTACGAAAACATAATAAAAAAAATGAAATTGTGTGGTACAAAGCAAAACTTGTCGCATAAGGTTTCCTGCAAAAACCCGGATTGATTATGAAAAAACATATTATCTCATTATGGATGTAATCACATTCAGATTTTTGATCAGTTAGGTTGTTACAAAAGGATTAGATATGCGGTTGATGGATGTGGTTACTGCATATTTATATAGATCCTTAGATCATGACATATATATGAGAATTCCTGAAGGATATAAAATGCCTGAAGTATATAAGATGCCTGAAGTATCTACAAGTACATATAGAAGTATGTACTCTATCAAACTTCAAATATCTTTATATGGGTTAAAGCAATCTAGACACATGTAGTATAATCGCCTAAGCAAATATTTATTGAAAGAAAGATTTGAGAATAATCCTATATACCCATGTATTTTTATTAAGAAATCAGAATCCAAATTTGCTATTATTACAGTTTATATTGATAATTTAAATATTGTGAAAACTCCTGAAAAGATCTCAAGAACCGCTATATATTTAAAGAATGAATTTGAAATAAAAGATCTTGGCAAAATAAAACTTTGTCTCGGCCTGCAGCTCGAGCATTTTCCAAATAAAATTTTTATTTATCAATTCATGTATATAGAAAAAGTCCTGAAGCATTTTTATATGGACAAAACTCATTCCTGAGTACTCCATTGGTTGTTCGATCACTTAATGTGAAGAATGATCCATTCCATCCTTGTAAAGATGGTGAAGAAATTACTGGTCTTAAAATACCATATCTCAGTGCAATTAAAACTTTGATGTATCTTACAAATTGGTACTGGAAAAAGTTGAGAGTATGGTCCACTGACTAACGAATCAATCATCAACTTTTTTATGTAAGCAATCCAAGATGCTTAACATACGATGTATCAATTTTCAAAGAACAGAAAATTCCAATGCGATAAGCTGGACTTACAATGTCAGACTTCGAGATTCTGTACCCATGTGAAAGGGCAGATATATAAAATGCTGCACCACACAGCCCATTAAGCTTTCTGCCTGTGTGAATAATATAAGATCCCAGTAAGTCCTGCGGTCATCAAACATAGAAAAAATCAGCTGCCATATATGTGTACTTTTACCTGAATCCAATCTCTTTTTCATGCTTGCTATAATGTGTAATGCAGTTCCACAGACCTTCGTGTTCCTTTAATAGTCCTGCCAAAAAAAAAAAAAAATCGCTTCTTCAAAATGGGAACCTCCTCTTCGAACAACAATATGTGAGAACATATTTCAGAATTCCAATGAAGTTTGCCATGACGAAACTTTATCACGATGACACTCTGTCATTATACGATCAGGTTAGACACGATGGCAGTTTGCCATGATACAGCTTTAGAGTTTAGAGAACCGTTCTAGACCTCTAAAGCCGTTTGACACTTTGCCATTTTGTGACACTAAAAAGAAAGTACTTTATTAATCGTAATATTATGAGCAGTTTCTCTCCAGTCGTGACTCGTACTCCATCTACCTAAATTGAAGTTCCACAATTTACTCATCTCTATGCATTCTTATTTTTAGATGGATAAAAGCTCGATAAACTTGAGTGATAGACTTGAGTCACCTGCATACGCTAAAGTGTTAAGAATTTTCTCACCATGACAAGAAACCATTCTTGGGGAAGTTTTGGTAAGAGAAGTCTAAATTTACAGAATCTGTTGAGGACCACCCATGTGTTGATATTCTCCAACTCATGTTGAGGTCCACCCATGTGGTGATATTCCACATTGTGATGAGAACCACCATGTGTATTGGAATAATTGAGCATCTCCAGCTCATGTTACATGGAGGGAGAAGTCCAACCTCTCCTATAAATAGGAGAGGAATGTTGAAGTTAAGATCATCCCAACAAGAAGAAGTGTTTGAGTGTGTGAGAGTGTAAGTGCCATTTGAGAGATAGAGAAGCATTGAGAGTGTTTGTAATCTTGTACAAACATTTTGAATAGTAAGTTTCCGCTCCAGTGGACGTAGGCAAATTGCCGAACCACTTCAATATTGTCTCTATCTATTTTATGTTTGTTTTCTGGGCAGCATTAGGCACAACAATTGGTATCAGAGCTTCGGTTCGTGCTATCCAGAAAATTTCAGTTGCTCGAAATCAACTTTTGATCACACCAAAACGTTCCTCTCGTCAAGACGGATCCGTTGCCGCGAACGGCATTGAAAACGAACATCGAAGGAGCCCGTACACGCCATTTGAAGGTCGGAGCGTGTATCACACGCGCCTAACAGATCTGGACCGTCCGATTTTCAGATCTGATTTTGAGCTTGATCTTAGCCATTTGGAGTCCGATTTCGACGACCAAATAGTGCTTTCCAACTATTTGGATTATTCCGGACTCATCCGTACGGTTAGAATTTCGAAATTTATCTTCTAAAATTTCTTAATTAATATGGAAGGTGTTGGAGAAGTTAAGAACTCTGGAAATGCCAGTAGTTCAGGGCGTAGGTCCACAGTTTCAAATGCCAAGTTTGAAGTTGAGAAGTTTGATGGAACTTCTAACTTTGGTATGTGGCAATGTGAAGTGATGGACGTTTTGATCCAACAAGAGTTGGATATGGCGTTGGAAGCGAAACCCAACGATATGTCAGAAAAGGATTGGAGAAAGCTTAACACCCAAGCTTGTAGTACAATCCGTTTGTGCCTTACTAAAGATCAGAAGTATTTTGTCATGAGAGAGACAAATGCAAATGAACTTTGGCAGAAATTGGAGGATAAGTTCATGAAGAAAAGCATTGAGAGCCGTTTGCATTTGAAGAAAAAGCTCTTCAGATTCCAATTTCGTGAAGGTATTAGTATGTCTGAACATTTGAATAGTTACAATCAAATTCTTGCTGATATACTAAACTTGGATGTTGAAATCCAAGATGAAGATAAGGCTTTACTTTTGTTAAATTCCTTACCCGATACATATGATCATTTAGTTACAACATTATTGTATGGGAAGGAGAAAATTAGTTTTAACGATGTATCTAGTTCTCTGATTAGCAATGAGTACCGAAAAAAGGATAAGCAGGTACAGCTAGATACATCAAGTGAAGCACTGATAGCAAGAGGGAGATCTCGGTCAAGGTATCCCGGAAAGAAGAAAGGTTTTCAATCGAAAACTCGGGCCACATCACGTGGTTCATCAGTCGGCAGAAAACTCGCCAAAGATGAGTGTTCCTATTATCACGAAAAAGGACACTGGAAAAGGATTGTCCCAAATTGAAGGGACAACAGAAGAATCAACCAATCACAGCAAATGTCGCGGACAGAAATGAAGATCTAGACATTGCCTTGACAGGTTCATCATTGATTTGTCATCCTGATGAATGGATTATGGATTCCGGATGCACCTATCATATGTGTCCCAATCAGGACTGGTTTACTGACTTCACAGAGATTGAAGGTGGAGCAGTACTTATGGGCAACGACAGTGCCTGTAAGACTCGAGGGATAGGGAGCATTCGGTTGAAGCTGCACAATGGAACTGTCAAGACTCTGACCGAAGTTCGATTCGTCCCGGACTTGCGGAAAAATCTTATCTCATTAGGATCTCTGGATTCAAAGGGATTCAGAATCACTATTGAAGACGGAACTCTCAAAGTAGTAAAGAGAGTTCAGGTGGCTATGAAAGGCTTGAGGCGAGGAAACCTGTATTTCTTACAGGGAAGTACTGTTGTTGGAAGAGCTTCTACAAGTTGTGAGAAGCTAGATGAGACTGATGTTGACACTACCAGACTTTGGCATATGCGTATGGGACACGCTGGAGAAAAAGCTTTGCAAACACTCGTAAAGCAAAACTTACTCAAAGGTGCCAAGACTGGTAAATTGTCTTTTTGTGAGCACTGTGTATTAGGCAAGCAGACGCGAATCAAATTCGGAACCGCTGTTCACAAAACACAGGGGATACTTGACTATGTACACTCCAATGTTTAGGGACCTACCAAAATTGCATCTTTGGGAGGTAAGCATTGGTTTGTAACTTTTGTAGATGATTATTCTCGTCGTGTGTGGGTGTATACGATGAAGAATAAAGATGAAGTGTTGAACATCTTTCTTGTTTGGAAGAAGATGATTGAGACTCAGACCGGCAGAAAAATTAAGCAACTCAGATCAGATAATGGAGGGGAGTATACTCTAGACCCTTTCATGGAAGTATGCCGGAGAGAGGGAATAGTCAGACACTTCACGGTACGAGGAACACCGCAGCAAAATGGTGTGGCAGAACGGATGAATCGTACTTTGCTAGAGAAAGTACGATGTATGTTACTGAATGCTGGATTCAGTAAACAATTTTGGGCTGAAGCTGTGACATATGCATGCCACCTCGTCAACAGACTACCCGCAGCTGCTAATGGCGGGAAAACACCCATTGAAATGTGGAAAGGTACACATGCTACTGATTATGACTCTTTACATGTTTTTGGATGTCCATCTTACTATCATGCTAAAGAAAGTAAGCTTGACCCTAGAGCCAAGAAAGCAAAATTCTTGGGTTTTAGCTCTGGTGTAAAAGGGTATAGACTCTGGTGCATAGAGTCTAAGAAGGTAATTATCAGTAGAGATGTTACTTTCAACGAATCTGAGATGCTTAAGTCACATAAGCATAAAGATTCCAATGAAGGCAGCTATGATGGCGAAACACTTGGTGATTCGCAGAAGGTAGAGTTTATCACTCCAAATGATTCAAGAGAAGACAGACAAGAGGAGGTTGATAGTCCAGTCATAGCACCTCCAAGTCAAATTGAATCAATAGCAACCAACAGACCGAGACGAGAGAAACGTGTACCGACACGTTATGCAGACTACGTGACATATGCACTACCAGTTGAAGGGGGTGAGATCCCCACCACTTACAGAGAAGCCATACAATCCAGTGAAAAAAATGAATGGATAAAGGCGATGACTGAGGAGATGCAGTCTCTTCATAAGAACCAGACTTGGGAACTTGTGCCACTACCACAAGGAAAGAAGTCAATTGGCTGTAAGTGGATCTTTAATCAGAAAGATGATCAAGTTGCTAAAAATAGAATTCGATACAAAGCTAGATTGGTAGCCAAGGGCTACGCTCAGACAGAAGGAATCGACTACAGTGAAGTATTCTCTCCTGTTGTGAAGCATTCATCCATTCGGATATTGCTAGCTTTGGTTGCACAATATGATCTTGAGTTAGCACAACTTGATGTGAAGACAGCTTTCTTGCATGGTGATCTGGAAGAGGAGATTTATCTGTCTCAACCAGAAGGGTTTAAAGAAACTGGTAAAGAAAAACTGGTTTGCAGACTGAAAAAATCTCTCTATGGACTGAAGCAGTCACCTCGGCAATGGTACAAGCGGTTTGACCATTTTATGATGGATCTGAAATACACTCGTTGCCAATACGATCATTGTGTGTATTTCAGAAAACTTGCAGATGGATCTTTCATTTATTTGCTTTTATATGTAGATGATATGTTGATTGCATGTAAAAGCAAGGTAGTGATAAATCGTTTGAAAACTCAGTTGAGTCATGAGTTTGAAATGAAAGATCTAGGAGAAGCACGAAGAATATTGGGGATGGAGACCAGCAGAGATAGGGTGAAATGTACAGTTCACCTTACTCAGAAGCAATATCTGATGAAAGTATTGCAACGCTTCAATATGGACTCAAAGTTGAAGCCTGTGAGTACTCCAATGGCCCCATATTTTAAGCTCAGTGCATTGCAGTCTCCTAAAGATGATGAAGAGTGGGACTACATGAAAAATGTCCCATATGCAAGTGTTGTTGGTAGCCTAATGTATGCCATGGTGTGTACACGACCTGATATCTCCCAGGCCGTCAGTTTGGTCAGTCGTTATATGCATAATCCTGGAAAGAAGCACTGGCATGCGGCTAAATCGATTCTACGGTATATTCTAGGAATCGTAGATCTTGGTTTGAAGTTCGAGAAGAGTGAAGATAATCTAGTAACTGGATACGTTGACTCAGACTATGCAGGTGATCTTGACAAATGGCGGTCGACAACTGGATACGTGTTCACTATGTCTGGAGCACCAGTTAGTTGGCGATCAACTTTGCAGTCTACGATTGCACTGTCATCCATAGAGGCTGAGTATATGGCTGTAACAGAAGCCGTAAAAGAAGCCATTTGGTTACAGGGACTGGTAACAGATTTGGGAATTGAGCAGCAAAAAGTTACCGTTTACTGTGACAGTCAGAGTGCAATTCATTTGGCCAAGAATCAAGTTTATCACTCTCGAACAAAACATATAGATGTCCGTTTCCACTTCGTACGTGAGATATTGGAAGAAGGGGACATTCTACTTCAGAAGATTGGCACTGAAAATAATCCAGCAGATATGTTGACAAAAGTTGTCACTGGAATCAAGTTCCAACACTGCTTGGACTTGATTAATATCTCACACTGCTGAGCACCTAAGGGTGCATTGGCGCCTTAAGGCGCATTTGATAGCGGAAATCTTTCATGGCAAACGAACATTTCAATAAGGAGGTGAAATCATTACAAGGATGCAACATGTAGTATGGCACACTTGATTCGAGGGGGTGATTGTTGAGGTCTACCCATGTGGTGATATTCTCCAACTCATGTTGAGGTCTACCCATGTGGTGATATTCCACATTGTGATGAGAACCACCATGTGTATTGGAATAATTGAGCATCTCCAGCTCATGTTACATGGAGGGAGAAGTCCAACCTCTCCTATAAATAGGAGAGGAATGTTGAAGTTAAGATCATCCCAACAAGAAGAAGTGTTTGAGTGTGTGAGAGTGTAAGTGCCATTTGAGAGATAGAGAAGCATTGAGAGTGTTTGTAATCTTGTACAAACATTTTGAATAGTAAGTTTCCGCTCCAGTGGACGTAGGCAAATTGCCGAACCATTTCAATATTGTCTCTATCTATTTTATGTTTGTTTTCTGGGCAGCATTAGGCACAACAGAATCAACATCCTCAAACTGAACTTGAGATTCAAATGGTTTACAAATAACTCTGTTTTTTGTGTTTTTTGCGGTTTTTATTGCTCCAGCTCTGCTTTGAATGATAATGAGCGTGCTGTGAGGAAAATGGGGTGTGCAGTTTTAGTTTTTATGGCTGATGGATTGAAACGCCAACCCAGAAATGTGTTCAGTAAGCTTTTGATGGGAGTTGGATTTGGATTTGAGACCCACGTGATCATTTTTCATCAATGCATGGGATTCTTTACAGGTACAGTTCTAATAAACAAAGAAATTCGAATATGAAAACTAGGAAAAAAGAAATCTGTTTTCTGGGTTAAGAAGCATTTTCCCTTGGGTGATTTATTTAATCTAATGAAATCTGAGTCTCCTTCAGTCTATATGCATTGGAATGAAATCTGAGTCTCCTTCAGTCTATATGCATTCTTTACTTTAATGACTAATTCTTGTTTGCTCGGAAGACTTATATGTAGGGTTTAGGTCTAATTCAGCACAAGTATTAGGGGTTGCATATTTGGTCAGTGATTATTTATCTTATTCAGGATATTGAAATCTGTCAAATGTGTCTCAATTTGTCTGAGGCTGATAGCAAACAATATGTCAATATCCTTTAAGTTGTCCTAAAATCTTAGCTAAAGATGTAATAACATATTAGAACTTATTTTTTAGAGGAAAACAGAATCCTGGAAATTAGCAGGGGTTAAAGGAAGATCAATACAACTTTCAACACAAATATATGTAAAAAAAGCAGGAAGCCTTATCAATAATTATCTTAAACCCTGAAGGAGATTAAAATTGTTGGGTATGGAAATTCAAGAACTGCTTGTTGTTGATTAGTACATGACAATGTTGAAAACTAACAGGCTCGAGTTGAAGTCTGGACAGGACAGCTTAGTACATTTAGAATTCCTTTTATTCAGGAGGGGATGAAGCTAAATATTACCCTAAAAAATGACATGAGAAAGGCAAGGGGTAAAAGCATAAAACAATACAGTTAATGCTATTTGAGTTCAATTATGCTCCAGGGATATTGGAGAGGGAGGGAAATAATCATATCAGGGAACATTTGAATTTTGTGCAGCAACATTATCTAAATCCTGTACAAAGGGTCTAATAACGTAGTTATTTACAATGGTTTTGTACTTATGTTTCAGTGTAAATTGTGTAAACTAGTAATGATTCATAACCCTTTTAAGATAAGGTCAAATCAGCTAAAGTAACTTGGCCGTATATATCTACACTACTTGGAGTTATCTAGATTTTGGCTTAATATACTTTCAGTTTCCGAACTTGGAATACAATAATATGTCCGTAGATGCTGAGCAAAAAGAAAGGCATGCATGTATGATATGAAAATAAACTCATATGTAGTTGAAGCTAAAACAGCGTGGCTTCTATACTTGTTAGTTAATAGTGTTAAATAAACCATAGTTGTTTAATGGTGTTTTGTTAATTAATATAGGAGAAAGATATTCAAAGGAACTGATTCTGTGGTAGTTTTGATAGAGTGGATACTAGCGAATATGGTACTCCACCCTCATCCAATTAAGGGTGTATGAAGAGCTAATTAGGATCATCCGTAGATTGCGACCGTTGAAGATGAAGTTATGATTGTACTAAGACAATTAGTTGCTCTCCTATGTAGTACTTAATTGGCTTGATTTATGCAACCATGCCTCTGTATAGAATATGTGTTTGAATGGCACAAATTATTGTACTATTAGATGATTGAATATGTACACTCGGATGATATGGACGGTTGATTATATGAAATATAAAGATTAAAGTAAGGTTGTGTTTGATATTCTTGGTTCTTAAATAATAATTTAGGCCCTGTTTGTTTTTTCCAACTTATCTCATCTCATCTTAAATTTATCATTACACTTTTTCAAATTCTCATATAAAATAAAATAAACAATTCATTTTTTTAAATCTCAATCCAATTTTTTCAAATCTCAAAACAAAACTAATATTAAAAAAATATATTACAACAATATCTTTTTTTTTTTAAATTTTTATCTCATATCATCTCTAAAAACAAACAAGCCTTTGTATGTGAATATGTAAGTGAATTGGATATATATACAGACACAAGAAATCAGAAAAATAAAACTAATTATATGGCTAGGCGTGTAAACAAAAATATTCCATTTTCGGCGATTTGGATCTCGCTGCAAAAACATTTTACAGGAAAAATCAATTATGGCGCGTCATTTTCACCGCAAAAGAAATGTATAGCAATCACTGATTTTCTTTGCAGCGGTTAACTAATTCGCTGTTAAGTACTTATTGCGGCAATAAAAATGCGTTGTTACTTAAACAGCTCCGGTTAGTAACTGCAGCGAAAATACAATCAGTACAAATAGTATTTTTACGGCGAATATAAGTCGTCGCAACATGTTTTACTAGACTATCCGAGCATTTTCATGATTTTAGTGGCGAGTCATGATCGCCACAAATGTTATCCCAGCGATTATATTAACACGTGTGGCTCAATTGGGACGTATAGGGGTTTCCTTTGCGACAAATATATTTGCTGCTACTGTTTGATTATTTGTGGTGATTATTGCCATTCGTTGAAAGAAATTATAATTGGCTTTTCAATAGTGCCATACGTGCGACGCCATGATAATCTTTAAGAATATTTAATCACGGCAATTTAATGGGCTTATTGTGGCGAATTAGTGCGTTGGAAAAGATAATTTTTCTTGTAGTGCCGAAATATATTGACGGAAAGATATTACTTCAAATAATTTAGACTAGCAAGTGCCAATGAAGATCAAGAGTTGGCTTGTTTAACCTATGAAAAACCAACCAATTTGCATGGTTGGAGACCTAAAACAAGCATGCATTATAAGAATGCGTGACATCACCTGACTAATTAGTCAGGTCAGAAATCTTTTAGAACTAATGTACTAGAGTATGTTTCAAATTGTAGAGTATGGTTTGGGAAATGAGGTGTCAATCCACGGTGATATGAACAGTTATGGAATCCTTCTATTAGAAATTTTCAACGAGTACTAGTGGCCGAGATTGCCGATCCACATTTTTTTAGGAAAGGGAAGAAGAGACAACTATAAACACTTGCCAAAATAAAAACATTACAAGAAATTAAAAACAAAACACAAGAATGCTTGGTTTCAATTTTTCGGATTGGAGTTGCATGTTCAGTCAAACAATCAGAGGCAAATGAACATGAGAGATGTTGTAGCTAAGCTTAATTTAAATATCAGAAGAATAAGTGGACCATAATCTTAAGACCTGCTGTTATTGAAACAAACTATGTTTTTAGGGCAATGCTACATACAGTCTAAAAAATTGAATTTCTTTGCAGTCCAAACAATAAATAAATAGAAAAATTCTCATTTTTAAATAAAATTGATTAAAATATCTTTATTTACAAATAAAAAAACTTTAGATATCTGAAAATTTATTTCATTTAATCATAAAATAAGAGCGTTTCTATGTAGATTGCAATGCAGTTCACTATATATGGACTGCATTGCAAAAAGAATTATCCATGTTTTTAATAGTAAACTGGTTCAAATTTGGAAGAAACCACCTTCAATATGTTTTGAACAATGGATTTTGAAATTGTTCATATGATGTATATATAGGGAAGGAAGGTAACAAAGTTGGCGGGATGGACCTGATGAGAGCAGCTGTGCACAAATTTATCCTTCATCCATTGAATAGTTGTGCCCTCATATAATATAGCGGGGGGCATTGAAAAACTTGGATAGAATGAGTATGCCTTGTTTTCGAATTAGCTACATTTTACTTTATTTGTTTTTAAATTAATAAATAATATATACAGTCCTTGCAAACTAATTTTATATTTAACACTATTTAAAATAAAAAAATCTTACTTTAGAAGTACAAGCTGTTGACGCATTCATATTGCGCCATCTATCATTAAAAATTACGTTGATTTAAAAAATTAAATAATCTACGTGTTGACCAATGAGAGTGGCCCATATCTGAGGGGGGACTTTTTTTCTTTTTTTAAGAAGTAAGAAAACATCTTTGTTAATAGGAATATAAATAAGCATAGCCAAGTACACAGGAGTATAGTACAAAAGAATACTCCTAAATAAATTCTAAGAGTTCGAGCTTAAAGAAAAGACATGATGTGCGTTGCTTCTATAAGGTACAATGGCTTAGAATCATAATAAGAGAGTGTGTAGAAAAAATTCTTAGAGCTCTTTCATTGTTTGTTGTCTATCCTTGAAGCAACATGCATTCCCATCTACGTTCAATTTCACCCTTCCTCTTTCCAGTGGCTTCCACTTAATTAATATCGGTCCTTTATTTACAATAGAAGCAATCAGGCAATTCAACTTTTCCATCAACAACCGATCATTTTTCCCTAAGAAATGAATTTTTTTAAATTGACATAAACATGATCTATAATTAAGAACTTCATATTACCAATAATATCATCAGCCTTAAAAGACATACCTTCCATTCTTGCCACACATTTTGATCTCAATAAAGCTCATGAAATTACAATCGAAAGAGCCCCACATAGCCAACCTACTTGAGAATTGAAAGAAGCACGTTGTCACCAAAATCTCAACATTCCTTCCCAATTTCGGCTCAACGGTAACCTCATAAGACAAAGGTTTGTAAAAACATTGCAGATAATTTGAGCCCCTTCCCCCTCACATAAAATATGATGTAAAGTTTCCACTTGTGGAGTCATGTAGTAGTGATAATTTGAAGCAATCGGAATGCCCAAGTTTTTTATAATATCATCAACCGGAACAACTTTTCTCTTAGCCCGCCAGCAGAAAAAGACATTTTCTTCGGTATAGAAGCTTGCCAAAACCACTTTTTCCAATCACAAACTTGTCCAGAAAAAGACATGTGCCTTTCCGCAATTGCATGACATTATAAATATGATCACGTCCAATTAATATACTTCTTTATGAAAAACTCTGCTCCACATAGAATCTCCTTTTATCAAATTCCAAGTAAATTTCATAAGTAAAGATTTTTGGACCTTAATAAAATGTCAAATACCAAGCCCACCCCCTTTCACTGGTTTACAAATAGCCTTCCATGAAATTCATTGGTGCTTGTTGGTCATGGGCCCAGCTTGGACCATAAATCTTTTAGGTCAAGACAATAGATTGGGCCTGCCTTCCAATCGTGGGCTTCACAATTGAGAGGCCTAATATCTCTTCCAAAGAGCGTCAACACATTTTTATTTATCTTTTAATTCTCTCTTTCATTTGAATAGTAGTAAAATCGAGAAGCAAAAGATTAAAAAGAGAGTAATGCTACATATAGTCATAGAGTTATAAGCAGTATGCAGTCGTTTTGGAAAAAAGTAAGATCCACAGTTAAAAAAGTTAACATTTTTCATATGAGTCTTATACATATCCACTTTTTTTCAAAGTAACCGTACATCGTTTACAAGTTCACGGCTGCATCTATCATTTCTCTAAAAAAAAATAACTCTAAAGACATTCGGTAAAAGTAATTTAAGCGATGGAGGATAAACTAAGAGGTTTATGGTTCCTAAGTTTGAATAGAGTAAATAATATGATTTAAAACAAAAGAATCGGCAATGGACAATAAGATCCTTTTTGGATATAAAGATGATTTTATATTATCTAATTTAGTCATTATAACTTTTTTAAAATTTCATATGAAATATGAGAAATAATTCAATTTTTTAAAAATTTTAAAATAATAATTATATTACAAATAATATTATATTCAAATTTTATTCAAAATTTATTTTTATTTAAAATTATTTTATCTCATCTCATTATTAAATGAAAAATAATATAATTTAAACAGCTACTAACCATTAATGTTGATTCAAAAAGCACTAAATTAAGCCGGAAGCAAAAAGAAACAAACCTTTTATAAATTTGATGATTGAAGCATGTAAACGAACTGTCCAAACTTAATAAATGAATTTCAAATGTCATCGTAATACTAAATGGAAAATGATATTTATAATTTGTAAATTTGTAAATATATATATATATATATCTTTTAAAAAATATTATTAAATTTGAAATCCATATCGAAATTATAAAAAAAAAATATTTTGTTATGATAAATCTCATAGTTTTTAAGAGAGAGCATGAATTTGCATATTTAGGAGTTTAAGATTATATCTAACATTGTTTTTTATGAACTATTTAGTATTTTACAACTTAAAAATATTAAAAGATACTAGCGGATCATAGTTTTAGCAATTCATCCTTTATAGGAATTGAGATGACTTTTAATATATAGAAGAATTATATTAGAGTAATGTTACGTATATTTATGGAGTATATAAATATAGCATAATTATTTTAAAAAAATAAAATTTATTATTAAAAAGTAAATTTTTTTAGGTGAGAGTCGTATTTGTTCATTTTTTATCAAAAGATTTCAGGACGCTTACATTATCACAGGAAAGAGCTAGAAAAGTAAAACCCACCTTACATTTTCTTTGCTTTGTCCCACTTGACAATCTAACTCATACGAGGAGAACTTTTTTCTTGTCCTTCCAGTTCAAATAGACCTTATATGAATAGTTACCATGCTGCCAAGTGTTTATTAGAAAAAAAAAAAAAATTGCTAATCAAGTAAGCAAAGGATACTGATCATCTCAATAGAAAGAAAAAAAAGTCCAAAAGAAGAATGTTTGATCTATAATATTTTTTTATATAAATTTATAAATTACCATAATTTAATGCAACTTATTAGATCATAATTTTTTTATTATTATAAAAATAAATCTGATATATTATTTGTAGGCCTCGTTTGGAAGTTTGATCGAGTTAAGATAATCTTAATTCTGTCTAATTTTAAGTTGAATTTAACGTTCAAATATTTAACTCTCAAATTACTAAACTCATTTTAACTCAAAATCTCTTTATATATGAAATCTCTAACTTTTTTCAATTCAACGCTAATTTACATGCGGAATCACAACCTTTTAACATTCTATAAATATTCTTAAACTCATTTTAGATGAGTCTTATAAAACTCACTTCGTCATCTCCATTCATTATTATTAATAAAAAAATTTAACTTATCTCAACTCAATCATAAACTCGTCAACATATTAAATTATTTTAATAATATTTCTTCTTGTAGACCTAATACTTATAATCAAAACTTATAAAAATCAATATGATTGACCGAATTAAAGACTAAAGACAGTCATCACTAGACCCTGAATGGAATACAAACTTTATGGGCCAAATTAGTTATTTGGATGTGGATTGTTGACTTGATAACATCCGGCCCGTACGCCAAGTTTGTGGTTTTATTTTATTTTCTAAATGGAGGGTCTAAAGTTTTTTTATAATTGAAATAATGGATCGAGAAATATTGAAACACATTGTGGTGGCCGGATTCATTAGCCACACCTCAACAAATTAATAGAAAAGTTTATGGAAGGGTCTAATTCGTCAAACCTTGTGGAATTTTTTAATATTGACCGAAGAGCCAAGCTGATTATCAGTTGCCTTTATTATTATTTGACTTAAGAGACTTCGTTCCTCATCGCTCACGTACAAGATCAGACTTCATGACCTCTAACCCATTTTAAGGGCAAGACTACGTAACAAGCTAATTCTTGACTTAAGTCATTGTCAAATATTACGTATCTTTTCATATTTAGTCCTTTATCACATGCCATATATATGATTGTAGAATATGCACTGAAGATGGTTTGATTGAGAGCAGGTTTCCATTTTCTTTTTCAAGAATCCGTTTCTCCATTAAGACTGGCAGCAAAAGATGCTGGTAAAGAGATCAGGGTTCTTCAATATTGCTTGAATAGCAGCGTCGTTAACATTTTCAAAGTCTTTTCAGTTTGCTGACCCCACCAAAAAGACTTGACTAACTTGTCGAGGTCATGAAGTAGTTGATTAGGTAGCTTGAAGATTCACATATTCAATGTTGGTACATACTGGATCACAACTTTAAGCAGTATTTGATCTTTTCCTTCTTGTGAAAGCAGTTTAATCTTCCAATTGCGCCACTTCGTCCAATATTCCTTTTAAATCTGGATCTGCCAATTAAAGCTGGTAATCTACCAATTAAAGCTGGTGATTAACCCAAAGTCACTACAAAAAAATAAAAAAATTATTTTTTCCAGCTATTTTTTTCGTCGCATAAGGCCAATTCTAGTTGCACGGCATTTTTATAGCTGTTGCATAGTGGACGTCGTTGTCCACTTACATAAGCATTGAAGCGACTTCTGTAATAAACTGTCGCATTTATTCTATTATTCCGGTGACACGAAAATGCCGACAATAACATGTTATGCGCCGCAAATAGTCATATAAGTAGTGCTATGAAACGTTGTAAATCTTATTTGCGACGAAAATTAGGCCTTCTGTGGCGAGTGCAAGTCGCCACAAATATATTTTACAAAATAAAAAAAAAAAATATATATATATATACTTGTGAACCTGTATATATAGTTTCACAAGTATTTTCATAGTTGTATCTCCTGTTAAACAAGCCTTAGCACTATAATCAGCTAAAATGCCATATCGTCGAGTACCTCATTCAATAATCAGGCCTACGTACAGTAATTAATATAAAATGTACTTTGAAATCAGCAAAAATGCCTAAACCTCAATATATCAATTGAATGATATTATATAGACACTAAACTTTGATCCTCATAAAAGGGGACAGAGAGATAAGCACTCAATGTCTAATAAACTAAAGATCATAAAAAAGTTAAACAGCAAACAAGAAATTAAGATAACATATTAATGAATAGAATTTACATCGTATAAAAAATAAAAATTAATTACATAGCTCACAAGATTAAAAAATTGTGCTTCATCTCAGTACTTTCTCGAATATCCCTGCAACAAAATAGAAAAATGTTATATTATTACTTGTAAAAACAAAAATAGATAATTAAAGAAAGAAAAACACGGATAAAAATTAGCTATGCGAACCATTTAGAGATGAAAGAATTCTAAAAGCTACTTATTATAAAAAGGGTAATGTTAAATACCTGCCCAAGAAGAATTTCATTTATTTCACTCATGGAAGAAGTTCTCTCTATGGCATGAACCTAAAACATGCAACCACAAAGTTTTAGAACACCTACATAAATGTTGAAAATTGATTATTAAATATATTTTTTAAGACAACTTTTCTATTAATATTCGAAAAAAAAAACATGATTTGACGAATTAGACCCTTCCATAAACTTTTCTATTAATTTGTGAGATGTGGCGAATGAGTCCACCACAATTTATTTCATTTTCGATCCATTGTAGTTTCAATCATATAAAGACTTTAGACCATCCATTTAAAAAAATATAATGATGGGCTTATTATTTTATATATATATATATTCTTTATTTAATGATAAAGAAGTAACTATCAATAAAGTGATATATTTTTTTAATTCTTAAACATTAAGACTATTAAAAAATACTTAAAAATTATTTAAAAATTAAAACTTTTAAATCCATTATAGAATAGTAAAAAACAATAGAAGAATGTATAATAAGCTTACCATTATCTTTTAAAAAATAAAATAAAAAACCTAAAGTTGGCGTACATGCCGGTAATTGTTGGGAGTACTCCTCCTGCACTTCGTTTGGCCCAAGGAGCTTGCCTTCCATTCACAAATTCTATCAAAAACTATGGCGTCATTTAGATAATAAATTAAAATGAGATAAAATAATTTTTAAAAAAAATTAAAAGTTTCATAAAATATTATTTTTTAATTTAATTATTATATTAAAATTTGATAAAGTTTAATTGTTTATTTTATTTTATGTAAGAATTTAAGAAAACTATAATGATAAGATGATATAAAATATTATAAAAGAATTTCTTTTTTTTTTTTTTAACAAAGAGTTAGAGCCGCATGTCTAATAGTAGTCTCTATCCTAAATTTATTAAAAAAATCTTCACTTATAATGGAGGAATATCGTGATAATAATTAACAACTTATTACAATTAATAAAACAATAACCAAACTAAGAATGACGCAAATAAGGTAATTAATACAATTTATTAGGACGTAACAAAGTTCAAACCCTTAAGAAACTTCAGAACGTGTAAAAAGGACATCCAAGCATGCACCAAACCTAGCGTATCCAATTTAGCAAAAAAAACTATCGGCATATTTCCTTTGCGATAAATATATTGAATAGAAAAATTCCCACTGGTAAAATAGATTAGCACCTCCTTCCAAAAAATTTTCAAATATCACATCTTTGATGAGCAACCCAATCAACACAAACCAAAGAATCCGATTCAATATCAACAAAATCAAGACCCAGGTATCAGCAATATTTCTAATCAATTAACAACGCCTTTATGTCAGCAACATTGTTAGTACCATCATCCAAAAAATAAGAAAAAACAAGCACTAAATTCCCTTGAGCATTATGAATCACTCCACCATCTCCAATTCTCCTAGGATTATCCCGACAACAACCATCAATATTAAGCTTAAATCTAACCTAACTCGGCTTCTCACAATAGACAAGTTAAACATGCGGCACTGAAATAGAAGAAATCAGTAATTCAAGTTCTTCATTCTGACCTCATCAGCAAGCGTTAACTTAGAAAGTCTTTTAAGATTATCTTGGATTCTTAGTAACCACAAATAGATAGATCTCCAAGTCTCATTAACTGAATTCTTTTTGCCTTTCCTTCTTACCTTACATCGTCGTTGCCACAACTTCCAAGAAATAATACAAGGCAACAAATCCAGAATATTACCTAATTGAGAAGATTAACCTACCCTCCAAAACCATAGCATAATTAAATCCCTCCATCGACAATTTGGATCATAAAGAACCCCCAAAATAGATGAGAATTTCTTCCAAATAATTGAAGCAGTAAGGACATGGGATAAGTCCTCATAATTCCCTCCCTCACAACAATCACACCTAGAGATAATAAGAATTCCAATTCTTCTCAACCTATCATCCACACTTAACCCATTATAAAAGGTTTTTCACAAAAAAGTATAGATTTTCTTAAGTAAAGTTTCATGGCATACACATTTAGCCCAAAGAACTTTTGGACTACTCACTCTATCACACAGCCAAGCTAACTTAGTGGAGAAAGAACTATCCTTATTTTCCATCCAAAGAAGAATATTATTACCAACTTTTTGAGCTACCAATACATTGCATATTTCTTCTGTTTTATCAACGCCAGCTAGCCTATCTAAAACCTCAATATCTCAGCCATTAGAGATTTTAACTTCAGCCAACTTTAGATTTGGCAACTCCACTATAGGTGATAAATCCACAATATGACTACTATCCAACCACTAATTCCTTCAAAAAGAAATATTTCCATCTCGCACTCGCCATAATAAATGTTCTAACACCAATGGAATACACTTCACAATCATTCTCCAAAATCTAGACCCCTTTTGTGGATTTAAAAGAGAGACATGAGTGTCCCCCACATATTTAGCACGAAAATGATCCACCCAAATATCATTGCTTATCAACAATTTTCAATCATATTTCATATATCAAGAAATCTGAATCTCATCAAAATCTCTAATACCAATCCCTCCTTCTTAATGTGGCATGCACATATTCTCCCAAGCAACCCATTTTTTCTTAGACTTCCCATCAACCTCACCCTAAGAAAAAGAATTGAATAGTTTATTGATGCATGTCAATAGAATATGAGGTAAATTAGGAATCGACATAATATGAAGAGGCAAGTTGGACAAAACATGGTTTAATAACACAAGTTTGCCTCTTGCCAATAAACACCTTATTAACTAGAGGTTCCAAATGAAGTTTAGTAAGCTTGCCTAAGACAATAGGAGTACCCAGGTAGGTGAAAGGAAACCTCCCTTTAGAGAACCTCGTGCTATTAAGCAGCGCACTTTTCTTGGCTGAAGAAAAATCTTTAGCAAAATAAAATGCTATCTTCTCCTTACCAACACGCTAACCCGACCACTCTTTGTAGGTGGAAATAGCATTCATCAGTTCTCTAGTCAAACTCTATTGCCATTTGCAAAAATCACCATGTCATCTACATAAAAATGGTGAGAGACTAGAGGTGCACCTTTAGGATGTGAGAAGCATTTAATTCTCCCATTCAATAACTTCTTTTTTAAAAGTCTAAACCCTAAACTCTAGATCTCCCTGCCAAAGACCTCTTTTCCCATATAAGACCCGCCAAAGTACCATTTATCATTATAGAGAACCATGGTAAAGAGATACAATTTTTAATCAACCTATACACAGCAAGTGAGAACTCGAAAGCAACCAAAACATTTAAAAGAAAATTTCACTCAACCCTGTCATAGGTTTTACCCATATCAAGCTTGAAAATAACTTTATCCCTAACAATCTTCTAGTTAATGGAATTAACCATTTCCTAAGTCAAACTAATATTGTGAAAAATACTTCTACCCGGCCAGGATAAAACCACTTTGTTCTAACGAGATCTGTTGATGTAAAATTTGGGAGTTGGCAAATTTCTAGTGAAAAACCTATTATAAATGAGTTGTAACTAATGGTGGACAGAGTACATATGAAGAGGATCAAAATGGCTTGAGAAAAACCGAACACAGTGATCTCGCTCGACCCTCGCTCGACATGGCGCTCGAGCGAAGTCCAGGCAGAGACTTCGCTCGACACTCGCTCGACATGGCGCTCGAGCGAAGTCCAGGCAGAGACTTCGCTCGACACTCGCTCGACATCCCGCTCGAGCGAAGTTAGTGATAAATGGATTTCTCTAGGGTTTGAGCGCCGTTTTTGGAGGTGGCCTATAAATACATCTTTTAAGTCCTCAGCTGCAGTGTGAGAAAGACAGAGGAAAAGCCAAGGATCCCCAATTCATCCCTTGAGAGAAACATCTCCATTGTTTTCAAGGATCATTCTCTTGGATTATATTTCTCCCCCACAACACACATTCATAATTTTAGTGAGTCCATTGGAGTGGATGTGTTCATCAAGCTGGAAGAGTTCTTCAAGGTGCTTGGATGAAGAAATCAAGGTGTTCGTGTGAGAAGCTATAGAAAGGTCGGAGTTCCGGCACTACATGCGTGTAGAGATCGAGTGGGTCACTCGTGGTGTTGCAAGACAAGTTTAGATGCTCTTGTTGGTTTGTAAGTGTTTCTAAATTAGTTGTAACAAACTAAAATTTCTATAGTGGATTAGAGGTGGTGTCTTACACCCGGAGTGGTTTTAGATTTTGAAGAGGTTCTTCAAATGAGTTTCCACTTCGTAACCAAAATCAGTGTGTTGATTTCTCATTTGATTGCTTGTGTTTGTTGATTAATTTTTTTAAACTGCTATTGTTTTTGTTAAACACCTATTCACCCCCCCTATAGGTGTGTAAGGTAATTAGTTACCGCTTTTTCAAGATCAAAGATGATAGTAAAGAAATAAACCTTGCCACTAAGACCTTCGTGCAAATTTTATAGAACATCGAGTAAAGACTAATTGGCCAACATCTATCAAAACTTGTTAGTTGGCCCATTTTAGGAATAAGAACCACAAACAAAATAGAATAAAACCAAAGTAAAGAATTGCTCTGAAAAAATTCCCTAACAGCCTCCACAACATCCGCTCGAACCAAATCTCAACAGGTCCTAGGCTACTGTCAATAGGAATACTAAAAACAACTTGCTTAACCTTGTCCTCTGATGATTTTGAACAAATGAAATTATTATCCCCAACCAAGATGACAGGGGATAACAAATCACTCAAATTTAAAAGATTTACACTAGAAGAGTGACCCAAGAACTCAAAGAAATACCTTACTGCATCGTCATGAACGTAAAAATTAGTTTATATATTGACATGATCAAATAACATATATCATATTTATTTTATAATAAAAAAAATTAAAACTTGATAAATTATAGTAAATTATGTCAGTTTATAAATTTATAAAGAAGAAATTTATAGATCAAGTATTCATCTTTGTGTACTTTTTTTCTTTCTATTGAGATGATCAATCTCCTTTACTTACTTGATTAGCAAATTATTTTTTTTTCTAATCATCACGATTATGGATTATGGTTATCTAAGAAAATATTTTGACTAGAAAAAGGTTGTACAAAAATAAAAATAAAAGATGTCATTCCTTATATTTTTAGATAGGCTAAACTTGGCTATTGAGACTGAAGACGTTAACCCAATCGTCTAGCTAGCATTAGCATTGATGTCCTCTCCTCTTTGTAGGGCGAGATTTTTTTGCTTTGTCTATTGACAGAGCGTATTTCTCTTAGCCTTTGAGTCTGTAGAGGCTTGGTAAAATGGCAGATGACACTCATTTGACGTTGGGAATGTATGAAGCAAACGAAAGTAGAACAAGAGGAGATCATCATATCAAATGAGGTAGTCATGTCATCAAGTATCAAGGAGACACATTGCCCCCTTGGAATGATCTCTAATTAAAAAAATGCAAATAGGGAAACTTTCAAATCAACAATGTCTAAGGTTTGAAACACAAAGGACTGGATCACATTCACGGAGTTTGGTATCAACAAGTTTCTATTAGGGTTTTAGTTGCTTTCAGATAAGAAGAAAGTGTTGAAAGGGAGGCCATGGTCTTTTGACCATCACTTGATCTGCTTCAATGAGTTTGATGGTGCTCTATCCCCTTCAGAAGTACAGTTTCACACTGAACCTTTTTGGATACAAATCCATAATCTCCCATTTATTGTGATGAACAAAGATGTTAGAATCTAATCTCGGCTCTAGTCTAGCAAAAGTCATTGGCGTTGAGATTGACACCAAGGGATATGCCTGGGACAGCTTCTTAAGAACCAAGGTTCAAGTTAACATCTCCAAGCCCCTTCCAAAAGGTTGTTTTCTCAAGTTTGGTGATAAACAATACTAGCTCTCTTTCAAGTACAAACATCTTCCAATGTTTTGTTTTGGATGTGGCTTACTGATGCATGGGAGAGGAAGTTGTCTTGAGCTATCTCAAGATCCCAGGCCAAAAAGCAGTACGAGCAAGAACTACATGCTAATTCCTCCTTTTCTCAAGGAATTTTTTGAAGAAATATGGTGGTTCCATGGAGCATGACCACCATGCTCCTCTTGGCAATGGAACATTGATGATGAGGAAGGAAGTAGGCTCAGTTTTGTTAAGTCTGTACCATAGATAGAAAAAGAGGCTCCTAACTTAGCTAACACAACAGGTTTTAAGGATGCCACAGATAACTAAGACAATAACATTTTAGCATAGGAAGGAAGTTGGCTCAGTTTTGTGAAGACTGCACCAAAGATAGCAAAAGAGTCTCCTAACTTGGCTAACACAATAGGCTTTAACAATGCCTTAGGTAATCAAGACAACAACATTTCAGCAAGGGAAGGACAGTTGCATTCCGCTGGTTGCAGTTCTTTAGATACCAGAATTTTTGTGACCTGCTCCTCTACTCACTATAAGAAAAAATGGTATAAATAACCAATAACTGCATCCAAAAGGGTTATTTGCAACAAAAACAACCATTTTGGATGCAAATAACCTTTTTGAATGAAGTTAATTGATTATTTATACCCTTTTTTTTTATAGTGACTGTGTGCTCTGTTGATCACTAGGACAACCTTCCCAAGGATACTACAAAATTTCCTCTTCAAGTAAGTCCTTTGACCCTAATATCTCCCTTTGTTGTGGATGAGGATATGATGTTATCCGAGGACCTTCCTTTTAATAACACCCTTGCTCAAAACCTTCCTAGTTCCCCCACTATTTTGGACCATGACAAAATGAGGAACACTCCCATCAAACCTGTTAAAGCTAGGTCTTGGAAAAGAAAGGTTAGAGGGCATCCTGCTACTTTCTTACACTAAAGCTCAAGTTTAAAAAGAGCAAAACTCAAGCATGCTTGGTGGAAGTTGTTGTGCAGCCTCACCATCTCTAATGAATTGCTTGAGTTGGAACTGTTGAGAACTTGGGAACCCCCGAACAGTTCAGAAACTTCACCATTTGGTAATCATTAAGCATCGCAAGTTGGTTTTTCTTCTAGAAACCTAGTGTAATCGTGTTAGAATGGAAATGCTAAGGATAAAACTGGTCTTTGATAACTGTTTTTATGTGGATAGTAGATAAAGGAATGGGGTTTGGCACCTCTATGGAACACTTCTATAGAAGCTGATTTGTTCACCTATTCTAACTGGCACATCTCAGTAATGATAAACCTCCCTTCAAAATCCTCAAAATGGCAAATTACTGACTTCTATAGACACCCCAGGATTGCTAAAATATATGAAAATTGAACCTTGCTACGAGCTCTAAAAATCAGACAACATTCCTTGGCTTTGTTTTGGCAACTTTAATGAGATTACTCATCAAAAGAAAAAAGTTGGGGCCTCTTACAGACACTACATACAGATGGTCAACTTCATGGAAGCATTGTCTTTCTGTTGGCTATATGATTTGGGGTTCAATGCTTCAATTTCACTTGGGCTAATAACATGGAAGGGAGTTCATTTACAATAGAAAGACTTGATAAGGCATGCGGTAACACTCTAGACTAACAAGTTTGATAGCCACTTAGTTTCACACTTGACTTGTACTCAATCAGACCATAGGCCTATCTTAGTACAAACTAAAGGCTAGGATGCTACCCAAAAAGAGACAGGATTTTTAGGTATGAATCTGCTTGGAGCAGGGAGGTCGATATATGTGAGAGAATGATTGAATGTACATGAGACTCCTCAGCATGTGAACCAAGTTCTCTACAAAGAACTTTGCAAGGTCTCAAATTCTATTAAGAAGAATTGAAGCATTGGAGCAAGACCAAACATATGAATCAAGGCAACTTCTACAGGATAGAATTGAGCAACTAAATTCTCTAAAAGAAGCAAATCAAGGTAATTTACATGATGAAATTAAGCTTGTACAAAAAGATGTGAACTCCAATCATGGATGCTAAAAACCAAATGTGGCAATAGAGAGTAAAACAGGCTTGGATAAACAATGGAGACAAAAATACAACATATTTCTATAAGTGTGCAAGCCAAAGAAAGAAGATCAATACCATCAGTAGGATCCACTCAAGCTCAGGTCATGAAACACATGACCCTTAGGTTATCTGTCATACTTTCTAGATGTTTTTTCATGACTGGTTGTCTACCTTTCAAACTGTAGGCAATGAGGGTTATTGCTTAGCAGCAATGGAACAGGTGGTCACAGGAGACATGAATTCTACCATCTCAAAAGGAAATTATTCTTTTACCTTTTCTGGTTGATGCAAGTATTTTTTTTAGTTGTAAACAAGGATTGTATTAATGAGAACTAGGCATAGGTGGTTAATGCAAGCATCTTGCAAATAATTATCACTTGCTAGGCCAAATCATGTTTATTTCTTTTAAAAGTTATATGGTTGATTTGGGTTTTATAATCTATAATGCATCCAGTGGCGGAGTCAGAAATTTGGGTTGGGGGGTCAAGAAAGGTTAAAATAAAAAATAAAAAATATTTTTTATTCTATTTATATAAAATTTTTTTATGCGGTATAAAATAATTTGATACAACTTATGTATTAAGAAGTATATAATATAATAAGAACATGTCATCTAATAAAATATATTAAAAATATATTAGAAATCATTTAGCTTCTTTTTATTTTATTTTTATCTATAATAAAAATATGCCATTATGTTATAAAATTATTTTATTTTATATGAAATTTATTTTATTTTTAAATTAGATTAATTTTATAGAAGGAGACCAAAATAACTTTTAGAAAGGAGGCCAACATAAAACAAAATTAATATTATTCTAAAAATTATAAAAAATAAACATATTTTTTTTTCTTTAAAAACAATATATATTATTTTTTTTAATTATTTTTTTTAAAGAAGAGGGATAGGATCCGTGGGGAGGAGGGGCATGGCCCCCTTGTCCCAACATGACTCCGCTAGCACGTACTACACCTTTAACCCATTTTAAGGAACCTTAGAGTACTTCTAAGCAGGGGTGGACCTATAGCTAAGGGTCAAAAAAAATTTATTAGATAAATATATAATCTTTTTATATATAATTAAAAATACTCCCTTAAATATTAAAAAAAAATGTCTCCCAATACTTAAAAAATTATCATTTATTATTTTTTTGAGAAAAAATGATCAAAAATTTCATTTCAGAAATAATAATAGATGAATTTTATTTCATGAAATATCATCATTGAGTATGTAAAAAAAGCTTAAATTTATTTAATTATTATAATTTTTTTTTTTTGTAATGATCGCTAGCTAGTAATTTTTTTTTCTTTTTTTTCTAATTCAAAATAAAAAGAGAAAATAAATGAAGAAAGAAAAAATATAATTATTATTTTTTATATAATTATATATAAAAAATATATATTATTTATATTTACACATATTAAATATTTTATCAATCGTCCCTCAAATATTAAACCTTAGTTCCGCTCTGCTTCTAAGGGTAACAGGCCAACCATTGACTAAAGTTATTATGTCATATTCAGTCATGACATGTTGTATATATGATTGAAGAAGATGCACTGAAGATGGTAAGATTGAGAGCAGGTTTCCATTTTCTTTTTCAGGAATCTGTTTCTCATCCCTTGAGCTCTAAAACGACTAGTTTCGCCTTCTTCGTTTCATATCTTTTGAGATTTTTCCCGGTATCATGGGGCAAATTCCCACCTTGAGTACCTCACCATTGATCTATTGGTTTTCTTTTTGCATCCTTCTTGTTGCTTCTATCTCGTGCTTTGGTTCTTGCAATGCCTACGCCATGGCCGGGAATGAGACTGACCGACTAGCATTGCTTAAGTTCAAGGCCAAAATAAGCCAAGATCCTTTCATGGTTTTGAGCTCATGGAATGAAACCACCCACTTTTGCCAATGGTATGGTGTTACATGCGCTCACCGGCACCAGAGGGTCATTCAGTTGAGCCTACCATCTCTGAAGCTTGCGGGCTCTATATCTCCTTTCATTGGAAATTTGAGCTTTCTAAGGTATCTACTTCTCGAAAACAATACCTTTGGTTATGAAATCCCTCCACAAATTAGTCGTTTGCATTGTTTGAAGATATTATATTTGCACAATAACACCATCGTAGGCAGAATCCCTTCCAGTTTATCCAATTGCTCTAACCTCGAAAGTATGGGACTTTTTCGTAACCAATTAGTTGGAGCTATTCCAACTGAGTTTAGCTTCTTGTCAAAGCTTCGAGTATTTTATGGAAACAATAACAGACTGACAGGAAGTATTCCTCCATCTTTTGGGAATTTATCTTCACTTGAAGAACTTTTTGTATCCTCAAATAATTTGAGTGGGAATATTCCGACTACACTAGGCCAACTTAGAAATCTTACAGTTTTTGCACTTCAAGAAAATAAGCTTTCAGGTATCATCCCTCCATCAATCTTCAATCTCTCTTCTATAAGATATTTTCATGTTGAATTTAATCAATTGGAAGGGAGTCTTCCATTGGACTTGGGCATAACTGCTCTTCCTAATCTCGTAGACATCTCTGTTGCTTCTAACCAATTTACTGGTTCCATTCCTCCTTCAATATCCAATGCCTCAAATTTGGAGTTACTTCAACTTGCAAGAAACAAATTTACTGGAAATGTGCCTTCTTTGGAAAACCTGCATAAGCTCAAAAAATTTACTGCTTTTCAAAACAACTTGGGGGGAAGTGGAGAAGCTGATCATGACTTGAGTTTTATCTGCTCTTTGACCAATGCAACCACGTTAGAGCTTTTGGTAATAGCCTTCAACAATTTTGGTGGTGTCTTACCAGAATGCATCGGTCACTTGTCATTGACCCTAAAAACATTTTTAATAAATGCAAACAAAATAGTTGGAATGATTCCAAGTGGGATCTTGAATCTTGTCAACTTAGAAGTACTTAGGTTGGAATGGAATCAAGTGTCAGGTAACATTCCAGCTGCTATCGGTAGGCTTCATAGGTTAAAGACACTGAATCTGTCGCGAAACAATCTCTCAGGCAGCATTCCTCAATCTCTTGGAAATTTAACTTTGTTACTTCACCTTTCTTTATTTGAAAATAACCTTGGCGGAAGCATCCCATCAAGTCTAGGCAAGTGCAAATCTTTGATCTCACTCAGCCTTTCTCATAACAATTTCAATGGTTCCATACCCCCACATATCTTTGGTCTCTCATCTTTATCAATTGGCCTAGATTTGTCTGGAAATCATCTTACTGGTTCTCTTCCAGGGGAAGTTGGAAATCTTAAGAATCTAGGTGAATTATATATAGGAGGAAATTTGTTATCTGGTGAAATTCCAAGCAGCCTAGGTAGTTGCACTATGCTGGAGAATCTATCCATGGCAGAAAACTTCTTCCAAGGACCCGTTCCGCCAAGTTTTGGCTCTTTGAGGGGACTTCAAGCATTAGATCTTTCTTGGAACAATTTATCTGGAAAAATACCTGACTTTCTTGTGGATATGGACTCATTGCAGCATTTAAATATATCACACAACAATTTTGAGGGGCCGGTGCCAACAAATGGCATTTTCAAGAATTTCAGTTCAGATTTAGTGGCAGGGAACAACCAACTATGTGGGGGAATCCCAGAGATCCACTTGCCTAGATGCAACTTCAAAGAGCCTGGGAATACAAAATTGACCCTAATTTTGAAGTTAATAATACCTACAGTTTTTGGGCTACTTGGAGGAACCTGGGTTCTGTACTTTTTATTTGTTTCTTGGTTGAGAAAGAAACGAAAAGTGTCAAAATCAAGTTCTTCAGAAATTCTTCTTTTGAATATATCTTACCAAAGTCTCCTAAAAGCCACGGATGGATTCTCTTCAGCAAATTTGCTTGGTGTGGGTGGTTTTGGATCAGTCTATAAAGGAATTCTTGATGAGAGTGGAACTATAATTGCTGTCAAGGTCCTGAACCTTCTGTGCCATGGAGCCTTTAAAAGTTTTCTTGTTGAGTGTGAAGCCTTGCGAAACATCAGACATCGAAATCTTGTGAAGGTTCTTACGGTTTGTTCTAGTGTTGATTACCACGGTAATGATTTCAAGGCTCTAGTTTATGAGTTCATGGTCAATGGAAGCCTTGAAGAATGGTTGCATCCAACTACTATAGAAGATGAAGTGCATCAAGACCAAAGACATCTAAATTTTTTTCAGAGGTTGAATATTGCCATTGATGTTGCGAGTGCATTGGAATATCTACATTACCATTGTCAAACACAAATCATTCATTGTGACCTAAAGCCGAGCAATGTTTTTCTCGACAATGATATGATTGGACACGTGGGTGATTTTGGGGTAGCAAGATTCTTTCCTGGAAGCAACCATAGCTCTTCAGCCACCCATTCCAGCACTATTGGATTAAGGGGAACAATTGGTTATGCAGCTCCTGGTGAAAAAATCTTTCTATCCTTTCTTTCATAACATAAATGATCTTTGTGTTTTTGAAAAACTAATATTATATTCTAATGTAGTGTATGTTTCAAATTGCAGAGTATGGTGTGGGAAATGAAGTGTCAACCCGTGGTGATGTGTATAGTTATGGGATCCTTCTATTAGAAATGTTCACTGGAAAGAGACCCACTAATGACATTTTTCAGGGCAGTCTAAGCCTACATTCCTTTGTCAACACAGCCTTGCCTCAAGAAGTAGTAGAGATTGCAGATCCAATTCTTTTTCAGGAAAGGGAAGAAGAGACAACTATAAATAATAGCCAAAATAACAACATTACAAGAAGAAATCAAAGTCAAGAGTGTTTGGTTTTGATTTTTCGGATTGGAGTTGCATGTTCAGTCGAACAACCTGAAGAACGAATGAGCATGAGAGATGTTGTAGCTGAGCTTCATTTAATCAGAAAAAAGCTTCTTCAGAGTGGAACAAACAGAGGCAATCCAAGAATAAATGGACCATAATAGTAGTAGCTAGTATTGGTGTCTTTATGATATTTATTGTTTGGTTAGTATATGTTGTGTGGCTTGTACCAATAAAGTTTTGTTTTTGTTGAGACTCATCATCTTTTGTTATTACTTCTGTAATAAAGAAATAATCTTAGTCGTATTGTAAGTTTGTTGCTATTGAACACTGATTACGTACCCCTCTACTTGACTCTTTTATGGAACTCCTGTATCAAATTATCAATGTGTTGTTGGGAATATTGAATCTGATGCTCATCTCTTGTATCAATGTTCTGTTTCAGGAGCTGTATGATGTAGACTCACTGCAGCTAACATTTAATGCATGCTTCTGGATTTAATTCCTTAAAGCCTGCCATTATTGGAACCGACTCTGTTCTTCGTTGTAAATTGGTTCAAATTTGGAAGAAACCTCCTTCAATATTTTTTGAACAATGACATGAGATCCTCACCTTTCATTCACTCATGCATTTTGAAATTGTTCATATCTACTGGAGAGGTGACAATTCTTTGCCTCATTTCAGTTTTGGACTATTCATATATATATATACTGTATATGCACAATTAAGATCAAGTCCTTTTATATCCACTCATGTTGAATGATAACAGTATTTGTTTTCATTCTTTCTTTGCTCTTCTAATCTGGCAATAAATGGTTCTAATAAAAGGTGAATACGCAACTTATACAAAGCCCTTTTTTATGTTGAAAGGGGCTTCGCATAGTTGTATTCTCTCTTGAAGAAATATCTTTGTTTCTCTCTTCGGAAGGCAGTCCAACAGATGAAGAAAGCTTAACCTCCTGGGGGAAACCGGTTACTCAGGTTTCCGACCAATCCTACCTGTATGAACAGCCCTATGAATCAAGATGAAGAATAACAGCACTTTTTTTTTTTTTATGAGATACGAAAATTAACATTCATCTTATTCTGTGAAGTAGTTTTAAATATATATATGAATCCAACGAGCAAATGCTTTTTAGATGTGTCATTTTTTACCTTTTTCATGTTCTTCAAAAAGAAGATTACAAGAAAGTGCTTGCTGAACTAGGGAATTGATCAAGCACTGATTTTTCAAGTTTTCAAAACTCCTATTAAGCTGAAAACAGGATCAGATACATGGATTTGGAAGCATTACTCAAATGGCATTTTACGTCTGCCCTTGAAAACTATCTTCCCTTGGCATGAGTTTATTAATTTAGAACTCCATTCAAGTACCTCTTACTTTACTCTTCTTGAATTAATAATCATGATTTATGTCATGCCGGTTGAGTTGAGAAACAGACTCTTATATATATATATATATATATATATATATTATATAAATATATGTGTGTATATATATATAGAGAGAGATATATATATATATATATTATCTGAAGACTGACTAGTTGAGCAAGTCGTGTTAATGAATATGACATATTTCAAATGATTTTTTTTATGTCATTACAGTGATAGATCCAAGATCTTAATTCCGAACTACAAATATTGTATAATCTCTAAGCTTGTCATATTACCTATATATATATATATATATATATTATATTAGCCTGTTCATCCGGACTGGGTTGTCGGTTTGAAATTTTAATATTTTTTTTAATATAATTTTTTTTTTTCAAAAAGATTGAAGAAAATTTTAAATCTGGGTTTTAGATTTAGAAATCCTGATTTGGGAATCTGGAACCCGGATGAATACCTCTATATATATTATATATACATGAATAATTCTATTTGTTATCCTCACACATCACACACTTCACTTATTTTAATTTATTTCTTCATTTTTTTATAATAAATATGTGATGCATGGATGATAAGTAAAACAATTTAATTAGTGTAATATATTAGTTTGATGGGAATAAAATTTAAATTTAAATTTAAGAAAATAAAAATAATAAATATAAAATATAAAATATGTGTGTAAGATAATGAATAATATTTCTCTATGTAGGAAAAGTACCTTAGATACAGTCTGTAGCATAACTTTTTTAGTAAATGGTAGCTAATTTCCTCCCCATGATCACTCCCTATCTAGCTCACTACAAGGAAAATCGCTTTTCCCAGCAATTTTTCATCCGCCGAAAAATGATTCTCATATTTCCGTCAATTTTAAATTCGTCGATTATTTTTCACATATATTTGGCGTTCGCACTTTTTGCATAGATTGTAGTGAATATTACGGCGAAATAAATTGTTGTAAACTTAGGCTTGTAATTTTTTTTTAGATATAAGATGAGATAAAAGATTAAAAAAAATATTTTTATTTTAATATTAATTATATTTTATAATTTGAAAAAATTATTTTAAAATTTTAAAAAATATAATTATAAATTTAAAATAAAATATATAATTTAGAAAAATAAACCAAACTTAATTTTTCTTTCTCATGCCAATTTATTTCACAAAAATATCATTTTGGAAGAATACGCACGAAATATTAATTTTAGCAGCGATGAAGTTTTGCCGCAATAAATATTTTAATGAGGCGCGAATTAGCTCCCTTATTCCCCCCACCCTTCGATTTTTCGCCCCACTCAGAGTGAAATTGAACACCCAGAAAACCTTCCACCACTGCGATCACGCGAAAACCGACCTTCTCATCGGCCACCTGCTCCACTACGAACTGCCACCACCTCACCGCCTCCACCAACTTTTCTGCTTTTGCTCGGAAGGGGTTCATTCCTCGAATCTTTCAGGTAAACCTGACAATCTCTCCATTTTTTCTTTTAAAACAACGATTTATAAATCTGCAGCATGTCCCATTCCTAATCACAGAGAATGTTTCGCCGTTGGAGCTACAGAATTCTTCCTCTCCGGAACTAGTTTTGGTTGTCGCCTCCTCCATCAGCATTCGCTCACTCCGTTGTTGCTGATTATGGTAAGAGTTCTAAAAACATGCGGTTTACATTTTACTTTATCTAACTTGTTTTAATCAAATTACAAATAAATTCTTTGTTCATCTAAGGTAAGCTAAATTAGAGAAGCTAATTTAGGCGTTTATCTCATTTCCTAAATTGTTATTATATTTTTCTTAATATATATTTATATATCTGAGAGTAAGCACTGCATATTTTTTATTTTAGAATTTGTTTGTCACATGAATGCTCAATTTAATTGTTTGTCACTGCATATTTTCCTTTGTTTTTGCACCCGAATTTGCCGAGCTATGCACCAGTCATCTGTAAAACTCCTTCAACGTGTCTAAAGGAACTGCAAAACGTTGAGATGCATATATATATATATTTTTTTTCTCTTGTAAATTGAAGTAAACATGTTTCATTCCTTAGGCCAAGTCAACCCACAGTGATGTCATAGTAATTTCACTATTAATTTAGTAGATATTGAATTTTTTTCTCTGGCAGTGTGAGCATGCTTGTTTTTCCTCTTCGGCAATTGCTTCCGGAGATGTGTGTAAGAAATGAGGTAGAGAGATACAGAGAATAGGTTTTCTGGAGTTTGTTAAAAACTGTCAATTCTGTTTGTGCTCAGCTGTTGGATCGACTAACGGAGGACAAACAATGTAAGGCCCGTAGCTGCAGCCCACAGCCCAGGCCACTCCAGCGTCGCAAGCCCAGCCCAGCCCACCACAAAACGGCGCCGTTTCGCCCCAGGTATTAGTTTCTCCGCCCTTCTCCTTTCTTCTTCTTTCTTCTCCTTTCTTTTTTTTTCTTTCTTTCTTTTCCTTCTGCTTCCGTCGGTTACCACTCTGTTCTTCTCATCCGCACTTCCCGCACGCAGCTCCACGTCCCAGCGGTTGTTGCAACAAGATGAAAGTGCTCCCGCCCACTCCTCGGATATTTAATTGGTGTGCTACGGATCTATCATCACCAGACGCTCTCCCTCCTCCTTCGGCAAACCATTTCTCTGCTGGGTCTCCTCTTCGCCGCGAGCCCTGTTTTTCCATTCACCCAAATTCGCGCCGGTAATTCATCTAAATTCCTTCTCTCTTCTCTTGCGTTTTTGCTATCCATGTAAGGTTTGGTTATGGGTTTTAATCATAGTTAATTTGTGGGTTTCGGGTGGGGGGGGGGGGGGGGTGAAGCAGAGCACAGGGAAGACCAAATCCGACGCATTAGCTGTCGTTCTTGCGGGTTGCTCTTCCTTCTCAGGTAGGTTCCTCAGATAGTTTTGAATGGGTGTTTAACGTGTGTGTTTTAGGTTAGAGTTTTTCTTTTAAAATTTTTGGGTATGTCCGAGGGGTAGTATTGGTGTGCTGTTTAGAATTTTGTTGATGAAATCTTGCCGTTGTTGGTACAAATTCTTGCTGTTTTTTTTTTAGGTACTGCTATAGCCGTGGGTTGGAGTATTTTTTTTTTGTTGTGATGTTGAATTTTGAGAACTCGTTATTATTGTGGCTGGCTAGACCGCTTGGTTGTGTTGAGGTTAATAACCATGTTGCTGAATGATTTTTGGGTGATTGGTCTCGTTGGGTTTGTAAGCTGGAAAATTAGGAATGTATGTTCATGTGAGCGTGGGATAACAACCCGGAAGTTGGGGCTGGTCAGCACGTTATGGGTGTTGTTTGATTTAATATTTGTAACAAATTGTAACGCTTTAAGCTAGTGTAGTTTGAAGAAATGAGTGTTGCAAAATTTTTCAGATTTGGAACTTTAGATTACCATTTTTATACTTATAGATTGGGTTTGTTGGCCGTTAATGTTAAGTTCTTTTTTTTTTTAAATAGGCGACGAGAATCTTAGAGATCGGATTCCAAATTTTGATAATTCGCTTCAGGAGTCAGGTAAGCGGGGCTCCTATCCTAGATTTACATAAAAAGAAAATTTGTTTGAGGTTGGTTTTTATAAAATGTGCATGTTCTGTTTTTTTTTTAAGAAAAATGTGAAAAAAAAAAGTTAGTTTTGGTATATACTTTGTGAAAAATAAAGGTTCGCTCAGCTTTTGGATGGTTCATAAGTTTTGGAATTGTTTACTTTGAATAAAAGTTTTTCCGTTACATGCTTAAGGATTTTTATTAAAAATGCTCATGATTTACATACTAGTATAGGTGTTTTGCTTACTGAGTTGTGGATGAACTCACCCCCTTATCTATATACATTTCAGATGAAGTGGAGGTCTCGCCTGAGGACCAAGGTTAATATATATTGGAACCAGGATAGGCGGTCATGGTTGGGGTTGAAGCGAAGACAATATTTATTATTTTGTTGTTGCGTTATTTAGCATTTTTAGATTTTAGTGTTAGTAGGATATTTTGATGGGAAGTTTGTGGACCTTATATGATGGAATTATTTTATTTAATGTATGAACTTTATGGATGATTAGAATTTAATTGTTCTTTAAATTTGGAGATGAGGAATTATTTGTGGATTTGATCAGATATATTTTAGATAAAATTTATAGATGAAAACAGGTCCAAGTCAAACAGGTTGATATTCAGGACCCCCCTTACGGGTACGGGGTGTCACAAACAATCTATCTATTAGATATGTTTGTGGTAGTTTGGCTACTAAATACTACTTATCAAAAAAAAAAGTTTGGCTACTAAATACTAACTGCTTGAATTTGTAAGTAAATGATGATTGCCTAATGATAAGTCATGTTGCCACAGTTTTTTTTTTTCGTTGTTGTTGTAGTTAGAAAGTCATGGAGGATTTGCTTTTACTTCTGGTTTTTTTCTCTGAGCTAATTATTTTATCACACTTCTACTTCCTGCCCTACATTAAATAGGGTTCAATAAAATTCTTTCTGTTCCTTACACGCGAGGATTGATGGTGCATTCTTTTCGTTGTTATCATTGTGCAACAGTACGATTTTGAACTCTACTTCCTGGTTGTTTTAGCAAGGTTTGTATTGGTTTATGATTGTTCATGGTTACTTAGTTGTTCTAGGTCTGGAGTTGGGCTGTTCTCCGACCTGACCCGACATTTCCGACCTGATCCAAAACCATCCCCTTCTGATTAGCCGCTCAGCCCAATTAGCTGATTTCCTCCTCTTCATCTTCTTCTCCTTTGTTTATTTTTTAAAATTTTTTTTCCAACAAATCCCATTACTAGAATGGTAGAATCCAAACAAAAATCTCAAATCAACCCAAAAATACCAAAGAAATTTAGAGCAAAATTTTGCTTAACTCTAAGATTGGCAATGATGAGAAATTTACAGCACAAACCCTAAACTCTTAAGTGTAACGTCTTGTTCCCGCAGTGATCGGAGAGTTACTTCCTATTACAAAATCCACATTTTAACAGAATAATTAAAGACTCAAAAATTTCCAATATTATATAAAATTTGGTTCCAAAATCACTTTCCTTAATATCATCAATTCTAGAAATGCTACGTCACAAAAATACAAGAATATTTTCTTGCTAAATCTTGTCAATACTCATATAAACTCTTTAT
This sequence comes from Platycarya strobilacea, assembly GCA_036898215.1. NCBI lineage: Eukaryota > Viridiplantae > Streptophyta > Magnoliopsida > Fagales > Juglandaceae > Platycarya > Platycarya strobilacea. The sequence continues at coordinate 30,641,405 of CM072550.1, forward strand.
ATTTAATCTATCATTCTTAAGTCGTCTCACCCAATGCTTTATAATCTGGTCCTCCACTGAAATATCCAAATTCATCTGAAAAATATTCAAAGATAAAGGGTGAGTTTAATCACAATTCAGTAAGCGGAAGACATATACCAGAGTAGAAATATGAGCATTTTTCAAAGTACAATATGAAGAGCAAAACATTCTTAAGTTTTAATATGCAAAACAAAACACGTTTTCAAATGTAACAGAGTGATAATTTTAAATCATAAGAAATATAAAATACTTTGGCATAACAAAATTGTCATCATGTTTAACCCCCGTAATAGGGTTGTGTTAATCCCGATGGCCAAACTAGGCAGAGACAGGTGAAAATTTCCCTTAATCATTCTCAGAACCTCGAGTGTACATACAGGAAAGTCCATAATAAACCACTTTGTTTTCAAAATGGGTGTATTTAGAGACAGAGAAGTTGGTACCAACCCAAACAAAGCAGAGAGAGAGCAGAGTTAGATACAAACCAATATACCATGCCAAAAGTTTTCAGAGTCATCAAAATAATACATAGTTCCAAAATATTTTTAGAATCATTCTTACATAAATAAAACAGAGTCAAATCGTCTTTATAAAATCAATGCACAATTTTTCAGATTCTCAAAATCGCTCTTTTTCACATTTCTAAAACAACGTGATAAAAAGTAGGCTTATGTCTACACAATGCATGACAGAAACATTTTTCTTCCTTTCATATAAGCTTCATGAGTAATATAAATAATTGACTAAGGTTGATTTTTTTCAAGTTCTCATTTTATAATAAAATATGTACAAATTTTCAGAAAGTCAACCTCAGTCTACATTTAGTATGAAATCATGCATATGAACCCCGCTTACCTAGATTTCTTAGCTTTTCAGAATTTCTCCAAACAATGTTGAACAAATAATAATCAACATCTATAAGATAACCAAGTAATTCTGTAAATTCTCAAATCACCCATGTATTTTGATATTTAAACCTAAAGTACTAAAATCATCAAATTCCTCCAAAATTTGAAATTTTCATAATCCTCAAATTACATCCTTTCTCAAAACCATTAGTATTCGCTGGATACGTTTAACCTAATTTTCAACTCAAACATCGATCTCCTTAAGAGATCAAAAACCCAACTCTCTCAAATAATGTAACACCCATGTTCCAATCTGAAATAATTTAAATTATGAATCCAAAATAATTTAAAGCCCAACCGAACCCAAAACATTTAAATCCCGATTGAGTTAACAAAACACAATTGAAAATAAAAAGGGACCCGAGAGAATACATGCCCACGAAGCCAAAAGTAAGATTAACCCACTGAAAAACATATTATAAATATCTTGCTTTAAAACTGAGGGCAAAAGGAGTAAATTTTGCAATGCATCCCGTTATCTATGAATGAGACTTACGTAAAACATAACATAAATTAAAACAAAACTTTTGACTTGCAGGGATAAAACACGCAAGACCCAAAGTTCAAACGATGGAGGCTCACTGTGAGAGGAGAGTCGCGACAAGGCTAGGAGATTACGGTGGTCGAGACGAGACTGCCTCTAGGTGGCTGCTTACTGTGAGAGAAACGAGTGCTGAGAGAGAATCCGAGAGAGCATAAGAACGAGAGGAGAGAAAACTATTGTGAAGATTCCAAGTGGAATGATTCCAAGTGGGATCTTCAATCTCGTCAACTTAGAAGTACTCAGGTTGGAATGGAATCAAGTGTCAGGTAACATTCCAGCTGCTATCGGTAGGCTTCATAGGTTAAAGAGATTGAATCTGTCGTGAAACAATCTCTTAGGCAGCATCCCTCACTCTCTTGGAAATTTAACTTGGTTACTTCACCTTTCTTTTTTGAAAATAACATTGGTGGAAGCATCCCATCAAGTCTAGGCAATTGCAAATATTTGATCTCACTCAGCCTTTCTCATAACAATTTCAATGGTTCCATACCCCCACATATCTTTGGTCTCTCATCTTTATCAATTGGCCTAGATTTGTCCGGAAATCGTTTTACTAGTTCTCTTCCAATGGAAGTTGGAAATCTTAAGAATCTTGGTGAATTATATATGGGAGGGAACTTGTCATCTGGTGAAATTCCAAGCAGTCTAGGTAGTTTCACTATGCTGGAGAATCTATCCATGGCAGAAAACTTCTTCCAAGGACCTGGTCTGCCAAGTTTTGGCTCTTTGTGGGGACTTCAAGCATTAGATCTTTCTCGGAACAAATTAACTGGAAAAATACCCGACTTTCTTCTGGATATGGACTCATTGCAGCATTTAAATATATCACACAACAATTTTGAGGGGCCGGTGCCAACAAATGGCATTTTCAAGAATTTCAGGTCAGATTTAGTTGCAGGGAACAACCAACTATGTGGGGGAATCCCCGAGATCCACTTGCCTAGATGCAACTTGAAAGAGCCTGAGAATACAAAATTGACCCTAATCTTGAAGTTAATAATACCTACAGTTTTTGGGCTACTTGGAGGAACCTGGGTTCATGGTCAATGGAAGCCTTGAAGAATGTTTGCATCCAACTACCATAGAAGATGAAGTGCATCAAGACCAAAGACATCTAAATCTTTTTCAGAGGTTGAATATTGTCATTGATGTTGTGAGTGCATTGGAATATCTACATTACCATTGTCAAACACAAATCATTCATTATGACCTAAAGCCAAGCAATGTTCTTCTCGACAATGATATGATTGGACATGTGGGTGATTTTGGGATAGCAAAGTTCTTTCCTGGAAGCAACCATAGCACTTCAGCCACTCATTCCATCCCCATTGGATTAAGGGGAACAATTTGTTATGCAACTCCTGGTGAAAAAACCTTTCTATCCTTTCTTTCATAACATAAATAATCTTTGTTTTTTTGAAAAACTAATATTATATTCTAATGTAGTGTATGTTTCAAATTGTAGAGTATGGCGTGGGAAATGAAGTATCAACCCATGGTGATGTGTATAGTTATGGGATCCTTCTATTAGAAATGTTCACCGGAAAGAGACCCAATAATGACACTTTTCAGGGAAGTCTAAGCCTACATTCCTTTGTCAAGACAGCCTTGCCTCAAGGAGTAGTAGAGATTGCAGATCCAATTATTTTTCAGGAAAGGGAAGAAGAGGCAACTAGAAATAATAGCCAAAATAACAGCATTACAAGAAGAAATCAAAGTCAGGAGTGCTTGGTTTTGATTTTTCGGATTGAAGTTGCATGTTCAGTTGAACAGCCTAAAGAACGGATGAACATGAGAGATGTTGTAGCTGAGCTTCATTTAATCAGAGAAAAGCTTCTTCAGAGTGGAACAAATAGAGGCAATCCAAGAATAAAAGGACCATAATATTAGTAGCTAGTATTGGTGTCTTTGTGATATTTATTGTTTGGTTAGTATATCTTGTGTGGCGTGTACCAATAAAGTTTTGTTTTTGTTGAGACTCATCATCTTTTGTTATTACTTCTGTAATAAAGAAATAATCTTAGTCGTATTGTAAGTTTGTTTCTATTGAACACTCATTACATACTTGTTGTGCATTTTCTTTAACAATGTATGTAATCGTACATTGTTACGTAGTCACTCTTTTTTGTACCTTGTATAGTGCAGAGGCATCTGGAAATTGTAGCACTTCATGTTGCTCTTGCTCATTACTTGTTGCCCATTTGGCTTTAGCCCCTACATGCCATGTGCTGTACTGTTGCCACAACCACTTCCACTACTCATGATCCTGATCGATCACTTTTAATTCCCACAATTTATGTATTGCTGTTTAATTTGATCAGAAACCTAGTCCCAAGTTGCCCTTTTATAGACATCCTAGGAAGGAGAACATGATTGGATAGTTCTAGTAATCATCTCATGTTCAAACCCTACAAGTTTGATTATTAAGTTTCCTCCAATCTTTTTCTGGTATTTCGTTAGGTTTTTCTTCCAACACCATATGCAACTCTTGTTGAATCAAAACATCCATCACTTCACATTGCCACATACCAAAGTTAGAAGTTCCATCAAACTTCTCAACTACAAACTTGGCATTTGAAACTGTGGACCTATACCCTGAACAGCTGGCATTTCCAGAGTTTCTATCTCCTCCAACATCTTTCATATAAATTTAGAAATTTTAGAAGACAAATTTCAAAATTCTAACCGTACGGATGAGTCCGCAATGATCAAAATAGTTGGAAAGCACTATTTGATTGTTAAAATCGAACTCCAAATGGCTTAGATCAAGCCGAAGAAGGAATCTGGAATCAGACGGTCCAAATCCATCAGGCGTGTGTGATACACGCGCTGAGTGTGTCTGAGGCGTGTCTAGCGCTTGGGGCTCACGCGCATAATGGTGGTTGAGGCGTGTGGGGGAGCGTGGGGGCGTGAGGCTCATGCGCAAAACGTGGCTGGGGCGCGTGATGGGGTCCTCGGTCAAGACACCATACACCCAAGGTTCCTTCTTGCTTCGGGTTGCTCCTCAATGACCGAGAAGGAATCCTAGCTTGGTGTTAATCAAGTGGATGATGGTATGGTTGAAGTGGGGTTAAGATATATGGAGCAATGGTAGAGTGTTTAGGTGATGAATTGGCTTGGTTATGGGTAAAGTAGGGTCACGGCAATGGGGGCTAGAGGGATGCACGAAAATGAGTTGCTTTGGGGGATTGGATGGCTGATTATGGGATTAGGTTAAGTGTGTATTTCGGCCATGTAAGGGTTTAGGAAAGTGATTTAGGGTTTGGGAATTAATGGAAGATTTTTGGGGATGAAATCTGGAAAATCTGGTGGGTTAATTGTATGGCCGGTTTTTGTGAGTGAAGGGGATTTGATTTGGTTGACTTGGGGAATTAGGGATTTGATTAATTCAATTATGGAAGTATTGAATAACCAAATGAGTAAAGAATAATCAGATTTGATGAGGTGGAGGAAAGGATTTTCGAGCTAGGCAAGTTGCCTTAGCTGAATGGTTTAATTTGGAAAGTGGGGGTGATCGGTTTGGTAAATTTGGAGGGGTTTGAGGTGGCTGATTTGGGGGACACTTTTAGACCACGTCTAGGTATGTTTATGGAAGGTTAAGGTCTGATTTGGTGAAGGGAATATTGCAATTTCGTGGTAGGTAAGTTGCCTAACCCGAAATGGTGCAAATCTGGAAAGTGGAAAAACTATTTTGGCAAGTGTGGTGGTTTGGAAGGAAAGTCTTGGGGCTGCTTTGTGGGGTACGACCAGAGCTCGACCAGGGGTGTTTTAGGGTGATTTAGATCTGATAATATGATGGAAATAAGGCAAGTAGGGTTAGGGATTGATGGCTGGTTGGTGGGAAAGCTGGTGGGACGAAATTGGGCAACACACCTAGCTAGACTTGGTGTTTGTTGCCTTGGCTTGTGTGGGCTGTTGGGGGCTGAGTGATTTCGTGTTTAAGGCTAACGTAACTTCAAGAAAAGAGTATGAATACCCAAGAAAAATAATGAACACTCAAAGGAATGAAGAACATGCAAACTTCTCCCAAACTCCAAGGGATTCGGCCAAACACTCACACAACACTTGTCTTTCTTTTCTTTTATTTTCAAGACACTTTCTCACTCACTCTCTAGGGAATTTCGAAATTCACAAATGTTGTGGATTAAGAAACCCTCTTGAACACTCACACACTCTTTCTCAAATCCACAAGTGGTGTGGATTTGGCCTCACAAGAACACAAACACACAAACTCAAGAACACAAACTCACAATCACAAGAACACCAAGAACAAACTTCAAGAACAACAAGAACACTCCAAAATCGAAACACCAAATGAATAAACCTCAAAATACTTTTATAAATCAAATGAAAAACAAGATAGATGTGGATTACTCCTATTCACGAATTGCAAGGAGAAATCCTCTTCAAGGGGATTCACGAATTGCACCCCAAGAAGCCCAAGTACATGAAGCACCGAATGAAAATCCTAACCACTTGGAGTGGCTGGCCTAACTCTTCTCAGAGCAATGTTTTAGGGTTCTCAAATGTTCAATGATTAAAGATGTCTAAAATGAAAGCCTAAGTGTCCTATTTATAGGACAAACAAATTGGAAATTCCCAATGGGTCCCTAATTAAAATAAGCAAATGACTAACACGTCCTAATGCAACTTAAATAATTGAATAAAATAAATAAAAGATGATAGGCGCCCATGTGGTGGTGTGGCCGTGGGTTGCATGTGCCCATGGTGGGCTATGGTGCTGCAAGGTCCACGGGTGGGCATGTCTGCATGGTGCGGTGGTGCGCGGGCATAGCTCTGTGCAGGGCCAACTGATGGTGGTCATGGTAGGGTGCCATGCATGGTCCTGATGGTAGGCACAGGGTCAAGCCACGTCGCTCAGGAGTGGCCCAGTCAAGGTGCTCGGGCGGTGGTCCTGCATGGCCCGGACTGGGTGCCGGGGTGATGTGCATGCATGGCCCAAGCTGGTGGTCTAGGCACCAGCTGCATGGCGCGGGCTGGTGCCGTGCGCTGGATGGCATGCATGGTGTCCATGCCATTGGCCTGCTCCGCAGGGCATGGGCTGGAGCCATGTGCTGGATGGCATGCATGGTGTGCATGCCACTAGCCTGCTCCACAAGGCGCGGGCTGGTGTCGCGCGCTGGATGGCGTGCCTGTGAAGACACGCCACTAACCTCGCTGTGGTGTGATGGGGTGCGCAGGGATGCGCGCATGGCGGTGCGCACGGCCAGTAGTCTCGCTGGACACCCGCTGCGTGTCAAGGCCTAAGCCAAGACATGCATGCAGGCTAGCCAAGGGACTGTCCTGACCCTTAGGTGGCTGAGTCAAGGCATGATCCTGGGCAATCCTCCTAGAGATTCTGACAGCGCGTGGAGGCGCGTGTGGCGCGTGCGGTTGACACATCTTCTTCCTCAGAACACACGTGGCAGAGAGTGGCGGCGGGTGGGTGCGTGTTTTTCACTTGTCTTCAACCTCCAACTGCGAGTAGGCGCATGGGTACACGTTCTGACTTTCGAACGGCGCTTGCGGGCTCCTCCGAAGTCTATTTTCGATTCTGTTTGCGCCAACGGATTAGTCTCAATGCAAAGAACAGTCTAGAGTTGTCAAAAAATGATTTTTGACCAACTTGATTTCTGGACAGTGCAAACCAAACCTCTGATACCAATTGTTGTGCACAAACAATACTGTCCAAAATCACACAAGACGATATCTAAGTGGTTCAGCAATTTGCCTACGTCTACTAGTGCCACATTCAATATATTTGTATGGGATTACAAATACTCAAACAAATCTCACGTTCCTCTTTAATTTGTACACACCCACTTCTAACACCACCGCTACGATTTCCTACATCAGAGTCTCCTTTTATAGGAAAGGTTTTACAAAATTTCCACAAGCATGCAGCAATCATTTGTGACTTTGTGCAAGTGGACGGTGTGGTTGGTGCAACAATGGTGGATGAGGACGATGCTGCCAAGTTTTATTTTCTCCATTCAAACTTGGACGGTGCCTTGGTTGGTGTAGCTATTCTCTTAGGTATTCACACTAAGGTGGTTCACTTCAACAAACACAGCTCAATCCATATGGGAGGCCCTTAAAGAAACATATGCACAAGATTCTCAAGAGTGTGAATTCACTCTTCAGCAGCAAATGACTTATCTTTGCAAGGATGATAACACTACCATTGCAGAACACATTCGCAATTTCAAAGCTATCTGCGACAATCTCGTAGCTATTGGCAGTCCAATCACGGAAAAAATCAAAGTATTCTCACTTCTCACCAGCCTAGGACCCAAATATGAGTCATTCACCACCATTATGTTGAAGCCCCCACGTCCATCATATACTAAGCTGGTTTCCTTACTCCAAGGTTATGAACAAGGTCAAACGTAGTTCAACAATAATACCTCAACTCATCAATTGGCCTTCTATGGTCTAAAACAGCGTACTCACCATAAATATATATCAGGGCTCCTCAAATCATTTTACCTCCAATGATCGTGGCTTTCAAGCATATAACCATACCTCGAACAACCAAGGACCTCTTGGCTCCCCAAAACAAAACACCCTAGACAATAATAAATCAGGTCCTTGGCGCCCACCTCTGCCTGGCCAACGGCGCACGACCCCAACTAAACGCGACATGTACCGCAATGAGACCTGTCAAATATGTAGCATTACTGGTCATATTGCAAAGATATGTTGGCATCCTTCCAAACATACTTCTCAACATGAAGTTCCTCAAGCCTTGGCTGCCCTCACCCTGGACAACACAGTCTTTGACATCGAATGGACATCCGATACAGGGGCTTCCAATCACATGATAGGTAATGCAGGTATGTTAACAAATGCTCGTCCCTATCTTGGTACCAACTCTGTTTTGATTGGAGATGGCACCACTCTAGCAATCAAATCTATCGGTGATGCCAATCTCTGCAATGGCACTCAATCATTGCCTTTGCAAAATGTTTTGCATGTTCCTCACTTGAAATGCAACCTCTTCTCAGTAAGTCAGCTCACTGATCAATATCTTTTGAATTGTGAATTTTCTAACACTCATTTCCGTGTTAAGGATCAGGTGATAGGACACAAGGTAATGACAGGCCAATGCAAGCATGACTTATATGTTATCTCCAGACCCTATGAATCATATTTCTCCAACCGGTTCAAGTTAGGAATTGCTGAAATATGGCATCAGAGATTAGGATATCCTCAAGACCTTACTCTTTGACTACTCCAAAATAAAGGCTTAATTCATGGCTTAGGCACCAATAAATTGCATTCAGTTTGTGATAGATGTCAACCAGGCAAACTTAGTAAACTTCCATTTGTTTGTTCTAATAATATAAGTGATTTTCCTTTCACCAAAATTCATTGTGACTTATGGGGACTATCCCCTTTTTTATCTCTTGGAAAATATCAATATTGTAATGTTTAGTTGATGATATGTCTCAATATACTTGGTTTATTCCGCTTAAAAACAAATCTGATTTATGTGATGCATATTTCGCCTTAGAAAAATATGTTGCAAGACAATTCGATAAAAAGATTAAAATTTTCCACTCAGATGGTGGAGGTGAATTTATTAATTCCAAACTCATTTCACACTTCCAATCCGAGGGCATCATTCACCAACTATCTTGCCCCCATACGCCAAAACAAGCAGACATGGTTGAACGCCGGCATAGAATAATCCGAGAACTTGATATTATGCATTTGCCACTGCTATTTTTCTTATTAATCGACTACCCTCCTCCTCTATTAATCTTGACACTCCTTATTTTAAATTACATGGTACACACCCCAATTATTCTTTCCTTCGCATATTTGGCTCTAAATGCTTCTCTTACACCTGGGATACCAAGAAGCACAAACTCAAACCCAAAACCATTCCCTGCGTTTTTATGGGTTATAGTGAACATCATAAAGGTTATAAACGTTTTCACCCATTTGCACAAAAAATGTATGTTTCTCGGCATGTTGTTTTTTATGAAAACATTTTTCCTTTTAAGAAATCTTCAAGTCACACTTCTATTGTCAAACATGATCAATGGCTAAGTATTTTTGATTCCTGGACTGCCTTACCTCTCTCTAACAATTTTGCTTTGCCTACAGATTCAAGCACCCCCTTGCTCTATGCTAAGCTCCCGCCTTACAGTTCCTCCAACCCTTCCGATATAATTTCTCATATCACTCACTCCCTCACCCCCCCCCCCCCCCCCCCGCCGCCGCCACCGCCGTTGCCGCCCCCGCCCCCACCAACGTTCCTTTATTACCTCAAGTACCCCACAATGTCTACTGGTGAAACTCCCTCCTCCGAAATTCATGAGACCACTCCAAGCACTACTCAGCCAACCCCACCAACTAGATGCACACCACATCCACCTATCTCACAAACAGACTACACTCTACCACAACCTGCTCAACTTGCACCACCCGAACCTCAACAACATCAAATTGTGACCCGCTCTCAACATGGCATTAACAAACCAAATCAAAAGTATGCTCTACTTGTTGATACTCACAAGATTCTGAAAATACCCCACACAGTCAAGGCAGCACTCAGTCATGCAGGTTGGAAGGCGACAATGCAAGAAGAAATGAATGCACTTCACCAAAACAAAACTTGGCAACTTGTCCCCGCGATTCCACCATGCATGTCATTGGCTCTAAGTGGGTTCTCAAACCCAAACTCAACCCTAATGGCTCCCTAGACAGACTCAAAACCTGTGTTGTTGCCAAGGGATTTCACCAACTCGATGGCATAGCCTATCTCGACACCTTTTCTTCAGTCATCAAGCCAGGCACAATTCGATTAGTTCTCAGCTTTGCTTTGGTTCAAAAATGGGACATCCACCAATTAGACGTTAAAAATGCATTCCTCCATGGTTTTATATCCGAAGACATCTACATGGTACAACCGCCAAGCATGGCTGATCCACAATTCCCGAACCATGTGTGCAAGCTTCAATGGGCTCTTTATGGCCTCAAACAAGCACCGTGTCCTTGGTTTTATCATTTCAGTACATTCCTTCTACAACATGGTTTTTTTTGCAACTTATCTGACCCCTCACTTTTCATCATGCATTCCGCTCATGGCTCTTTGATTCTTTTACTATACGTTGATGACATGCTTGTTATAGGTTCTAACTCGCAGTTACTCACCAACTTCATTCGGCTTCTACACTTTGAATTTGCCATGAAGAATCTTGGACCTGTACACCACTTCCTCAACATCCAAATTGCTCACACCACTACCGGCTTACATCTCTCACAAACCCACTATACGTATACTATCCTTGAGAAGACACAAATGGTTGACTGCAAGCTGATGAGCACAGCTATGGGAGCTAAAACTAAAGGGTTTGATAGTGACACTTTACTCGATGATCCATGCTTTTATCGTAGCATTGTTGGCGCATTACAATGCTTAACATTAACACGACTTGACATATCATACACTATTAATTTTGTCTCTCAATTCATGCATGCACCCACCATCTCATATCTTAAAATGGTCCGAAGACTCTTGCAGTATATCAAAAGCACCATACACCTTGGTCTTGATTTCACATCGAACTCCACTCTTGATCTCTATGCCTTTTCAGATTCGGATTGGGTAGGTTGCTCAACTACTTGAAACTCAAACACTGGATATGCAACCTTCCTTGGTCATAATCCAATCTCATGGTGCGCAAAGAAGCAAAACACTGTGTCTCGCTCAAGCACGTAAGCTGAACATCAAGCTATGGCACACACCATACCCGAAATCACATGGCTAACGTTCATCCTCAAAGACCTCAGTGCACCTCAACCTCATCCACTCATTCTGTTTTGTGACAGCATCAGTGCTCTTCACATGACTAATAATCCAATCTTCTATGTCTGTAACAAACACATTGAGCTCGACTACCACTTTGTTCGCGAGAAAGTTGTACTCGGACATCTTGTCACTCGACACATCCCCACTACACATCAGATGGCTGATATATTCACCAAACCTATGTCCAAAGTTTTACTTGCTCAATTTCGCACCAAACTTTGCCTCCAACCCTGGCTAAGTTTGCGGGAGGATATCAAGACACAACACGTTCAACATCACACTCGCCCAGCAGATTGCACACCTCATCTTTCAAATATGGAAACTACAATATCGTTACCTGATTACGCCCAAAGAATAACGCGGTCGTTTGCAGTATAGCTTTGGGGTGTCGATTCCACAGGGAGATGGATTGAGAAATTGAATAACAGTAATGAAATTAACAAAAAGATTTAGATGAGTGCGAAAAGTAAAGCATCGGGAATCTTTTGTATATAATTGGTATTTTAATTATTTTCGATTCATTAATAACTCAATTGAAAATTCTATGTCCAAATTTTCAATCGAAAAAAAAAACATTAATAACCAGATTTAAATCAAATGTAATCTTTCGAAAAATCATTCGTCACAATATAAGAACAAGAATTGTTATCGATATTAAAGAAATTCAACGTCGACAATATACTCGTAGAGCAATATTGCAGCAGAGAATTAAATTAAAATAGATAACCAATTGAACCAAACATAATCAAAGGATTATTGCATTTAATAGAAAAAGCATGACTGAATCTATAAATGAAATAAATTCTAAGATTATTTGGTGAAGAAAACATTTATAATAAATTTCGAATGACTAAACAAAAGAGTTTAATATTTGAAGAACACATATATGAATCAAAAACAATTACAAATACCATCATATATACAAATTCATCCCTAACTCTACTAGAAAATTAGTTACACATATTGAAAATATGCAACAAAAATTCTTCAAGGGATAATATGGAAGAGCCAACCATTATTTTCTTCTCTCTTCTTTGGTTTTTCTTTTCTTTTCTCAAGCTCTCAAAAATAATGTATCTTCCAAGGCATCCAAGCACACTAAGCATGGTCTTAGAACACACACCCCTCCCTTCTATTTATAAGCATCCTTCATGCAAGTTGTCATGACAAAATCATCACAATTTCAACTTGTATTGCCATGTGCCATTCTTGAATCCAAGTGATTTGTGAGTTGTCATTTTGATCATTTGTTTTCCCACCATGCATGAGCTGGATTTTGCTTGTAGGTTGAGTGTTTCAATTTTGCTTCTCTATCTATTAGTTGTCTTGTATGACTTAATATCTTGTGGTCAAATAATTTGTCTTGAAGAAACTTGAGTGCACTTCATCTTGTATCTGAATTGATCATTGAATTTCCAAGTTGGTGTAGGAGTGCTTGCTAGAAAATATTATGATGACATTTGGATTTGATGCAAGTGGCTGAAAAATATCCAGGAACGTCAAGTGCAGGTGCGTCCACTTGATGGTCAATTTTGTCTTAGATTTAGTGGATATCTCTTCAAACATAAAACATAAAAGTTATAGATATTTCTCTTGCGGTTCTAGATCATCTTGAATCAGCTCAATCGGAGATTGGATGAAAGAGTTATGCCCATATTACGAAAAGATGTCAGAACTGTCTAAAATTCCGCAATTATCTTCATTTGCTCCTAATGCCTCTATTTGTGTCCTAAATCAAAATATAAGAATAATCAGTATATTTAGGCATCAAATAAGAATAAAGTATTAAACATTAAGAGAGGAAAATATGGCATTTTATATTCTAATCAATATATTAAATCATGCTTATATCTATCTCAAGATAAATGACCATTAATTTAATAACATAAGTTATATCCATTGTTTTCTCATTTCTTTTAGTATTTAAATAGAGTATTTAGAGTGCATTTTTGTACACTCATCACACCCTCCAACTTACTCATTGCTAGTCCCTAGCAATTTTCATGCAAAATGATGAGAAAGACTAAAAAAAATCACACATAGGGGCCATCAAGACACATTTTTCAAATTTACATATCAAAACAATCTTAGAAATTCAATAACCCTTTCACAAGTAATTTAAATATAGCAATCCACAGAGTGTGTATGTGTTCCAAACTATTTTTATCAAATCAGAGGTTTCGACACATGCAACATTAGAATATCTTAAGCAAAAAGGTTCAACTCCATAACTCACGGGTATAGAAGTGTTTCATGTATGGGTTCTCTCTATGGAGTTGACAAAGGTGTACATTTACTCTCATGGAAATTTAGCCAATTATATATAAGTAACAAGTAAACATTGATCTTATGATAGGAATACTAACAAATGAGATTTCCACCATTCTTTCCACAAGCATACTTAGGATCGGAAAAATCAACACAAAGGGTTGTAATGTGGTTTAGGGTTGGGGTTCATAAGAAGAAAAGGTGAAGAGATTTCAAAAACTTCCAAGTATACACAAAAGGGAATCTGTTAAATTTTTCAGTAGACTATACTTTCCTTTTGATGTACTTTTCAATTTTTTAGATTTTTGACTAAGTACACTTTTCCATCTTCTTTTTCCACTGGTGTCTTCTCAATTTGATGAACTCTTTCATGAATAATTTGATGGACACATCTAGCACCATGCCATTTTTGTCATGGTTTTTTTTTTTAATGATAATTTCACACCTAGTACACACTTGGAAGTAAAATGGTAGGAAAATATAGTGTATAAGCTATACTCCAATGTGGAGAGGTATGGATGATGTAGATATGAAAATAAAAGGCCATATGTGTATATTGGCTCAAAATTGGCTGCTAGGGATCTATGATGAAAAAGTTCAGCCTGAAAGGCTCAAACGTTAATCCTAAGTTGACTTTCGTCATATTCCAAGTATATCCACCATCTTACCACAAACCATGTAATGATATTCTCAAAAGAAGTGTCAAATTCAACAGATCAATGGATACTTATCACAATTTCTGTATTTGTAAGCTCTCAATTCTCACAAAATTCACATGAATACTTTAGCAAAATAATTCTTTAGTTACATGTGTCAAATCACCATATTACCACAAAGTTTGGAGAAGTGTATAAATGGCTCTGTGGATGTTTTAGCAAAATGATTTAAAATGGGTTTGTTGAATTCACCAAGATGGTTATGAATGAGCATGAGTATCATGTGTGAAAAGATGCCTGTGTGAAAAAATTTGGCAATTTTTTATATATTGATTGAAATATGCCACAGAGTTTAAATAACAGATTTGTATTCCCACCCCCCAACTTAAATGAAACATTGTCCTCAATGTTTAAGAATCAGAATTGAATAACTAAATAGGGTAGAATACACCTGATGTGAGATGTGGGTAGCTTGCTTGGCATCAAAGATGGTATTTATCAAAATAAAATTAACCTGTAACAAAATAAAGTAAACAATAAACAAAAATAAAATGAACGAAAATAAAATAAAAGAAAAACATACCTGGAGATGGTCAAGATTGATATACTGGGTCCATAAGTGGAATGTCTTCCACTTCTGGAATTTGTCTATCAATTAAGATTTTGAGGCGTTGACCATTTACTTTGAAGATACATCCATCTTTTGGATTTTCTATTTCTACTGCCCCATTTGTGAAAATATTTTTTACTATAAAAGGGCCGGTCCATCTAGATCGAAGTTTTCTTGGATGCTTATGGAGTCTTGAATCATATAAAAATACTCGATCATTAGGCTTAAATGTTCTTCTCAAAATATTTTTATCATGAAATACTTTCATTTTAGCCTTATAGATCTTGGAGTTTTCATAAGCATCATTTCTCAATTCTTCTAATTCCGTCAATTGGAATTTTCTAAATTTTCCTGCTTTTTCCAAGTCAAAATTGAAATGTTTAATGGCCCAATATGCTCGATGCTCGAGCTCCACGGGCAAATGACAAGGTTTTCCAAAAACAAGTCTATAAGGTGACATGCCTAAGGGAGTTTTGAAAGCTGTACGGTAAGCCCAAAGCGCATCGATTAGTCTCAAAGACCAATCTTTCCGATCCGGGTTGACCGTTTTTTCTAAAATTTGTTTAATTTCCCTATTCGCAAGTTCAACCTGTCCACTTGTCTGAGGGTGCTATGCAGTAGAAAGCATATGTATCACCCCATATCTTTTTATTAAAGCTTCAAAAGAACGGTTGCAAAAATGCGTACCTCGGTCACTAATGATAGCACATGGGGTACCAAATCGAGATAATACATTTTTTTTGAGAAACTTAATTACCGTCCTGTTATCATTGGTCCTGCAAGGTGCTGCCTCTACCCATTTTGACACATAATCTACTGCCACAATAATATATAAATATCCAAAAGAAGGAGGAAATGGTCCCATAAAATCAATGCCCCAACAGTCAAAAATTTCAATTACCAAAATTGGGTTTAAGGGCATCATATTACGACGGGTCATAGCTCCTAACTTTTGGCATCTTTCGCATGAGCGACAATAGATATTTGTATCTTTAAATAAGGTGGGCCAATAAAATCCACACTGCAGGATTTTTGCAGCGGTTTTCTTTATTGAAAAGTGGCCACCACAAGCTTGGGAATGACAAAATTCCAAAACGCTTGCAATCTCTTCATCAGGGATGCAACGCCTAAAAATTTGATCAGGGCAGTATTTGAAAAGGTAAGGGTCATCCCAGTAGAATTTTCGTACCTCAATCATGAATTTCCTTTTGTCTTGGGTGCTAAAATCCTTTGGTATTTCACCTGCAGCTAAATAGTTCACAATATGAGTAAACCATGGTAGAGAAGTAATAGAAAGTAAATGTTCATCGGGAAAATCATCTTTGATTGGTATGTGGTCAGAAGTGTCCTCGAATGT
This sequence comes from Platycarya strobilacea, assembly GCA_036898215.1. Taxonomy (NCBI): domain Eukaryota; kingdom Viridiplantae; phylum Streptophyta; class Magnoliopsida; order Fagales; family Juglandaceae; genus Platycarya; species Platycarya strobilacea. The sequence continues at coordinate 30,657,592 of CM072550.1, forward strand.
GAGTCTAGAAAGATGGTCTGCCACTACGTTCTCCACTCCTTTCTTGTCTTTGATGGTGATGTCAAATTCCTGCAAAAGCAAAATCCATCGTATTAATCGTGCCTTAGCATCCTTCTTTGTAAAAAGGTACTTAAGGGCTGCATGATCTGTAAAGATAATGATAGGAGAACCAATCAAATAAGCGCAGAATTTATCCAAAGCAAATACTACAGCTAACAACTCTTTTTCAGTGGTGGAGTAATTCATTTGTGCATTATTTAGAGTTCTACTAGCATAGTAAATGATAAAATGTTTCCCTTCTCTTCGTTGTCCAAGAACAGCACCTACAGCAAAATCACTAGCATCACACATAATTTCAAAAGGTAAATTCCAATCAGGTGGTTGCATTATGGGTGCTGAAGTAAGCTTGCCAATTAATGTTTTGAAAGCCTCTTGACAGGCTTGTGTCCATTCAAATGGGGCATCCTTAGTTAGGAGGTTACATAGTGGTCTAGATATGGCAGAAAAATTCTGTATGAATCTCCTATAAAAACCCACATGACCAAAAAATGATCTTATATCCTTGATTGTTCTAGGTGTAGGCAATTTAGAGATTAATTCAACTTTTGATTGATCAACCTCCATTCCTTTGGAAGAAATAATATGCCCCTAAAACAATACCTGAAGGTACCATAAAGTGACATTTTTTCCAATTTAAAACCAATTCTTTTTCTTCACAACGAGTCAGTACTCTTTCTAAACTCATTAAACATGCATCAAAAGAAGATCTAAAAACAGTCAAGTCATCCATAAAAACTTCCATGAACTTTTCAACCATATCACTAAAAATACTCATCATGCAACGTTGAAAAGTAGCTGGAGCATTACACAGTCCAAATGGCATTCTGCGGAAAGCATAAGTACCGAAAGGACAAGTAAAAGTAGTTTTATCCTGATCTTCTAATGCAATTTCAATTTGATAATAACCAGAATAACCATCCAAAAAGCAATAAAATGGATGACCAGCTACCCGCTCAAGAATTTGATCAATAAAAGGAAGCGGAAAATGGTCTTTTCGTGTGGCGGCATTTAATTTTCTGTAATCAATGCACATCCGCCAACCAGTCACCAGTTTTGTAGGGACTAACTCTCCAAGGTCATTTTTTATCACAGTTACTCCTGACTTTTTAGGAACAACCTGCGTCGGACTTACCCATTTACTATCAGCAATAGGATATATCATTCCTGCATCTAATAGTTTCAATACTTCATTTTTCACAACTTCTTTCATTGTGGGATTAAGTCTACGCTGGGGGTCTCTTCGAGGATTAGTTCCTTCCTCTAAATTTATTTCATGAGTACAGATTAGGGGACTAATGCCTTTTATATCAGCAATACTCCATCGTAGGGTTGATTTATATTTGCATAAAATCTGAATTAATTTCTCACATTGGGACTCAGATAATTCAGATGAAATAATAACAGGAAAAGTATCACCTGGACCAAGGAAAACATGCTTTAAACCCTTAGGTAGGGATTTTAATTCAACTTTAGGGGCTTCCCTACTTGAAGGAATTTGTCTTTCTCTTTTTTCAGGCAACTTCTCAAACTTTGGCTGCCATGCCTGTGTACTATAATCATGAGTTCTGTCAAAAATAGTACAAATGTCAAATACATCAGATGAATCACTTATAGGATTAAATTCAGAATTAACAATAAAGTATTCAAGGGGATCTTAGTCATGAGTTGTAAGAACATCCCTTTCTATGAGTGAGTCAATCATGTATGTCTGATGACACTCGACATCCTCTTCTGGCTGTTTTGCAATATGAAAAATATTTACCTCAAGAGTCATATTGCCAAAAGAGAGTTTCATCAATCCATTTCTGCAATTGATAAGAGCATTAGAAGTAGCAAGAAAAGGTCTACCTAAAATTAATGGAATTTTAGAGGTGGTTTCTACAGCAGAACTAGTGTCTAGAATTAAGAAATCAACAGGATAGTAAAATTTGTCAACTTGAATTAAAACATCCTCTACCACACCCCGTGGTGCTCTAACTGAACGATCAGCCAATTGCAATACCACAGAAGTTGGTTTGATTTCTCCCAATCCTAATTGCAAATAAATAGAATATGGCATCAAATTTACACTAGCCCCTAAATCTAGCAAGGCCTGTCCAAGCTCATGATTGCCAATATTGCATGTGATGGTTGGACATCCAGGATCCTTGTACTTAGGGGGAATCCCCTGTTCAATTAGAGCACTAACTTGCTCTGTCAAGAATGCAGTCTTCTTCACATGATTGCCATAATGCTTCCTCTTAACTGTACACAAATCTTTGAGAATTTTTGCGTAAGTAGGAACTTGTTTAATTACATGCAAAAGAGGAAGATTAATTTTTACCTGTCTAAGATTTTCCAAAATATCATTGTTATGATCTAGAGTTTGTTTGCTTGACTTTAATGCTTGAGGAAAAGGTACCTTACCAGGATTTTTTGTTACCGCAGGTTCTTCAGGTTTTGTTACCTCAAGTTCTTTGGGAAGCTCAGGACTGCTGCTATCTTGATCTTTCTCTACATCCTTTTTTTTTTATTATTGGATCACGTAGAGACTTACCACTTCGTGTCACAATGGCGTTTACGTCCTTCAGATCTCCTTGTGCCATATGTTGACCATGAGGTACAGATTGAGTTTGGGAAGGAAACTTACCTTTCTCATTCATAGTCAATGAACTCATTATTTTAGACACCTGGCTCTTGATTTCCTTATTTTCTTCGACAACCTGCATAATCAAATATTCAAATTTTTGATTAGTCTTACCCTATATTTCAATAAAAGTATGCAAAGTATCTTCTAAAGAATTTCTAAAAGATTGAGGTGCATGGGATGGTGCAGGATATGATCTAGAGAGTTGTGCAGGCTGCTGGTTTTCAGACTTCTAGCTGAAGTTAGGATGATTACGCCATCCTGGGTTGTAGGTTTCAGAGTAAGGTGTGAAGGGCTTTTTGTACATACCTAGAGCATTACTTTGTTCCTCATACATACCATTCATATTAGTATGTGTAGGACACTCTTGAGAATGATGATCTATCCCACCACAGACAACACATGGCCCAAAAGATTCTGCATGATTAGCCGTGTGTGTTGGTTTTGAGTTTTTAGTTTTCAATAACTCTAATTCTCTAGTGAGCATTTCAACCTTAGCCTTAAGGTTATCCTCCTCCCTTAGATGGTAAATACCACCACTCAAGTTTCCTGTAGGTCGTGACCTGTTTGTGCTATTAGTAGCACTAGGTCCAGTCCAAGTATGAGCTTTTTCAGCAAGCTCATTGAGGTACTCTATGGCCTCATCGGGATTTTTCTGTAAAAATTCTCCATTGCACATCATTTCCACGAATTGACGTTCCCTGGGCGTAAGGCCTTCATAGAAATAACTCACCAAGCTCCAATTCTCATATCCATGGTGGGGACACATACTCAGTAATTCTTTAAATCTTTCCCAAGACTGGTACAAAGTCTCACTATCCTTTTGTGCAAAGGTAGAGATTTGTCTTTTTAAAGCATTAGTCTTATGTTGGAGAAAGTATTTATTGAAAAACACTTGAGTCATCTCACTCCATGTTCCAATAGACCGTGGTCTTAGTGAGTACAACCAACTCTTAGCTTTATCTTTCAAAGAAAAAGGAAAGAACTTTAGCCTTACCGTTTCGTCAGTGGTATTTTGACTGTGAAATGTTGCAACTACTTCCTCAAATTCCCTAATATGAACATAGGGGTTTTCATTTTCTAGACCATGGAAAGTCGGAAGTAATTGTATCATTCCCGTTTTAAAATCTACATGACGAACATTAGGTGAGAACATAATACAGGATGGTGTGGCTGTTCGTGCGGGATGAAGATAATCTTGGAGGGTTCTAACAGGTTGGTCCACGTGTTCACTCATCGCGTCAGAATTGGAAGAATTATCAAACAAGCGATTAGAAAAATTAGATTCTGAATCTGATTCTAGCACGGGTCTACTAGCAAACAGTCCAAAAGCGTCTCTGTACCTGCGCATGCAAAGTAAAGAAAAGCGTAATACTAAAAAAAAAAATTACGAAAAGAAAACTAAAATAAAATAAAGATGCAGAAAGCTAAAAAGAAAATGAACGAAGCTACCGCTCTCTTTTTTTTTTTTGGTTTTTTTAGAAACTACTAAAAAAAACTACAAATTCTTTTACCGTCTCCCCGGCAACGGCGCCAAAATTTGATTACGCTCAAAGAATAACGCGGTCGTTTGCAGTATAGCTTTGAGTGTCGATTCCACAGGGAGATGGATTGAGAAATTGAATAACAGTAACGAAATTAACAAAAAGATTTAGATGAGTGCGAAAAGTAAAGTATCGGGAATCCTTTGTATATAATTGGTATTTTAATTATTTTCGATTCATTTTTAACTCAATTGAAAATTCTATGTCCAAATTTTCAATCGAAAAATAAAATATTAATAACGAGATTTAAATCAAATGTAATCTTTCGAAAAATCATTCGTCACAATATAAGAACAGGAATTGTTATCGATATTAAAGAAATTCAACGTCGTCAATATACTCGTAGAGCAATATTGCAGCAGAGAATTAAATTAAAATAGATAACCAATTGTACCAAACATAATCAAAGGATTATTGCATTTAATAGAAAAAGCATGACTGAATCTATAAATGAAATAAATTCTAAGATTATTTGGTGAAGAAAACATTTATAATAAATTTCGAATGACTAAACAAAAGAGTTTAATATTTGAAGAACACATATATGAATAAAAAACAATTACAAATACCATCATACATACAAATTCATCCCTAACTCTACTAGAAAATTAGTTACACATATTGAAAATATGCAACAAAAATTCTTCAAGAGATAATATGGAAGAGCCAACCATTATGTTCTTCTCTCTTCTTTGGTTTTTCTTTTCTTTTCTCAAGCTCTTAAAAATAATGTATCTTCTAAGGCATCCAAGCACACTAAGTATGGTCTTAGAACACACACCCCTCCCTTCTATTTATAAGCATCCTTCATGCAAGTTGTCATGACAAAATCATCACAACTTCAACTTGTATTGCCATGTGCCATTCTTGAATCCAAGTGATTTGTGAGTTGTCATTTTGATCATTTGTTTTCCCACCATGCATGAGCTGGATTTTGCTTGTAGGTTGAGTGTTTCAATTTTGCTTTTCTATCTATTAGTTGTCTTGTATGACATAATATCTTGTGGTCAAATAATTTGTCTTGAAGAAACTTGAGTACACTTCATCTTGTATCTGAATTGATCATTGAATTTCTAAGTTGGTGTAGGAGTGCTTGCTAGAAAATATTATGATGACATTTGGATTTGATGCAAGTGGCTGAAAAATATCCAGGAACGTCAAGTGCAGGTGCGTCCACTTGATGGTCGATTTTGTCTTAGATTGAGTGGATATCTCTTCAAACATAAAACATAAAAGTTATAGATATTTCTCTTGCGGTTCTAGATCATCTTGAATCAGCTCAATCTGAGATTGGATGAGAGAGTTATGCCCATATTACGAAAAGATGTCAGAACTGTCTAAAATTCCGCAATTATCTTCATTTGCTCCTAATGTCTCTATTTGTGTCCTAAATCAAAATATAAGAATAATCAGTATATTTAGGCATCAAATAAGAATAAAGTATTAAACATTAAGAGAGGAAAATATGGCATTTTATATTCTAATCAATATATTAAATCATGCTTATATCTATCTCAAGATAAATGACCATTAATTTTAATAACATGAGTTATATCTATTGTTTTCTCATTTCTTTTAGTATTTAAATAGAGTATTTAGAGTGCATTTTTGTGCACTCATCGTTACCTCACAATCAAGCATTGGCAATAATCTCGGATGAAGATCAATTAGACCAAGACTCATGAAGACATCACTACAATCACGGCATTGACATCACAGCAAATATTCTATTGATACTTAGGCTCCTCTTTCCATTTACCATATTTATATTGCGGGTTGCTCTGTTCTCTGTAAATCGGCTTTGTTGCTCACGTTGTGAAAATGATAATACATATTTTTTCCATTTTTCAAATTTCATCTTTTATTAGATTATAAATTTTTTATTATTATAAAAATAAATCTGATATATTATTTGCAGGCCTCATTTAGAAGTTGGATTGAATTAAAATCATCTTAATTCAGTCTAATTTTAATTGAATTTAACGTCTAAATATTTAACTCTCAAATCACTATATTCATCTCAACTCAAAATCTTTTTATACATGAGACCTATAATTTTTTTAAGTCAACACTTATTTACATGTGGATCATAACCTTTCAACTTTCTATAAATATTTTTAAACTCATTTTAGATAAGAATTACAAAACTCACACCACTATTTTAATTCATTAGTATTCATAAAAAATTTAATTTATCTCAAGTTAATTTTGGGACCTTAAACACGTTAATATATATATTTCTAATATTTATTCTTGTAGACCTAATACTTATAATCAAAAATTAAAATCGATGTGACTGACCGAATTAAAGACTAAAGACAATCGTCACCAGACTCTGAATGGAATACAAATTCTTTGGGCCAAACAAGTTATTTGGATGTGGATTGTTGACTTGAATTTATGGTTTGATTTTATTTTCTAAATGGAGGGTCTAAAGTTCTTTATATGATTAAAATAATATTGGATCGAAAACGAAATAAATCGTGGTAGATTCATTAACCACACCTCAACAAATTAATAGAAAAGTTTATAGAAGGCTGTAATTCGTCAAACGCCCAGCTTGTGGATTTTTTTAATATTGACTGAAATGGCAAGCTGATCAGTTGCCTTTATTATTATATTATTTGATTGACTTGATTTGTTTTTTGAGTTTATCTCAATTCAATTCAATTGATCATCTCATTTTATCTTATCTAATTATTACATTTTTTAAAATTTTTTGCATAAAATAAAATATTAATTTAATTTTTTCAAATTTTAAAATAAAAATAATATTAAAAAATATATTTTAATAATATTTTATTTAATTTTCATTACTTTTTTAACTCAACCCAACTAACTGAAAGAACAAAACGACAAGTTTAGCCTTCTTCATTTCATATCTTTGAGATTTTTCCCGACATCATGGGGCTAATTCCCACCTTTATTAGTTCACTATTCTATTGGTTTTCTTTTTGCATGCTTCTTGTTGCTTATGTCTTGTGCTTTGGCTCTTGCAATACGGCCTATGTCATGGCCGGGAATGAGACTGATCACCGAGTAGCATTGCTTGAGTTCAAGACAAAAATAAGCCAAGATCCTTTCATGGTTTTGAGATCATGGAATGAAGCTACCCGTTTTTGCCAATGGTATGGTGTTACATGCGGTGACCGGCACCAGGGGGTCATTGAGTTGTGCTTGCCATCTCTAAAGCTCGTGGGTTCTATATCTCCCTTCATTGGAAATTTGAGCTTTCTAAGCATTCTACTTCTCCAAAACAATAGCTTTGGTCATGAAATTCCTCAACAAATAGGTCGTTTGCATCGACTGAAGATACTATATTTCCACAACAATTCGATGGTTGGCAGAATTAAATATAATCCAGTTGGACTGCACAATTTTGACATGCTTAAATGATAACTTTAACATAACGACTTAAAATCATTCTTTGCCTTTCTTCTTGATAGATGCTACCATTCGTAGCTTATCTTTCAAATAAAAATATAAAAAGATTTTACAATTATATTGCTATTATCATGGTTTTCAAGGATGACGCAAGTCCAGCCTAAGCAAAGGGCATGGTTTCTACAATGCAATGCCAACCACATGAAGAATGAAACTATGGCATATATATATATATATATATATATATATATATATATATCACTAAACTAAATGAGCTTATAAACAACAATGCCAACCAAAGGGAAGACAAGCATAAGACAGAAGGCCGGAAGGAAAAGATAATTAGAAGAAAAAAAAAAAAACAGCTCCTCATCAGCAAGTTACCTATGATTTAGATGATACTTGAGGCCCACCCCTTCTAGAGCCCTTGGCACCATCTTGCTGGCTTACTAAATCTGTAAAAATGCAGTCTAAAGACCACAATACAAACGAACAAATTGCCTCAAGCGTAAATCACTCGATCCAGTCAATTGAGGTCTTGTATACAGTTTCAGGGATGTGCGAAATAGGAATCTATTGAAAATATTCTTTCTGATTAGGTCCACATATATCACAATAATAAGCTCTGACGAATCTACAAATACATAAGTATAAATGCCTCATTTATCATTGCGATTATGTTACGAAGATGCGAACAATTTGGATGGCATGATGAGTAAAAAAAAAAGAAAAATGAACAAACAGGACGGTTTTGCACATAAACAACAAAATACACTCAAGAAAAGGCAATGATATTAGAGACCAGGGTATGGTATGCGGGTATATATATATATATATATATATTTCTTACGATGATTGTCAAAATCTTGATCCAATAATTTCCTTTGCCTGGAAATCCCATCTTTTTAATGATATTTCTGTTGCTTATTCAAAAAAAGGTTTCTAAAAGAAAACATGTGAGCTCCTGTTATTGTTTTGACGTTCTTAGCAATGGGGCTGGTACCAGGACACCTTATGAGCTTAAACTCGACCAGAAACAGAGCACAATGAACTCAAATTGGCAGTCTAACAAAGCACTATGAATACAGTTACCATAAAATATTATACTGAATTTATAAATTATTGAAAGATAAACAATGTCCATAGAAATCTCGAAGAGGTACAGAATCTCATCATATTTATTGAAATATATCTTTAACATAAAGAAGAGATAAAAATCAAATATGTCAAGATTTCCTTTACCTATCTTAGTTAGTTATTGTCCACAGAAAGCAAGCACAAATTGATTAGTACTACTTCAAAAAGAAAACTCCCACATTTGTATCCCCTAAAACAAGCAGTGATCGAACTCAAAACAAACTCCATCATACAAAACCAAAACAAAGATTGATCAAAATCAAAGTAATTTATTCAGATATGACAATAAATCAAAAAATGGAAAAAAAAATAATCAACAAATACCAATGCGCACACACATACACGTTCTCCATGTATAACCGTCAGCATCTACATATACAAACACATACACATGGAGGAATTTTAGAAATACATACACCAACTCTTCGGTGGAGGAACACTTACGTACTATATGTGGATTTTAAGAATTTAAGAAAATGATTAGAGTTTTACCAATAGATTCTACCATAAATCACAGAACAATGTATTAAAGCACTTTAAGCATGAACTCAGCCCTTTAGTTCTAGTCTTCCAGATGCTTTCCTTTGAGTTGTGTCTTCCACGATCTAGGGCTCCTAACAGAGGAACTCGACAAATGGAAGAAATCGGAGGAGGCAAGCTCCAAGAGCACAAACTTCGGTGGAGGAACACTACTACATTGACAGCTATGTAAATGATATTTATTTTCCACAAAATCAGCAATTTTGCTCAATTAGATTAATTACCATTATTCTAGGAATTAGCTCAATTAGATCAATTACCATTTATTTGTTTCCATACTTCTCCATTGTAAAGCCTATATATTTTGTAAATTTACACAGAGTATATATGAAAAATTCAAGCTCAAATTTCAACTCCTTTCTCTATCTTAACATGGTATCGAGCTTAATTGATCCACAAACCCTAACCCCATGGCAGAAAACTCCAACCCACCTACAGCCTCACCCTATCTTCTCCATCTCTCAAATTCTTCTAGTCTAATTCTTGTCAATGGACAACTTACTGTTGATAACTCTCCAAAATGGCAGAAAGCCATGACACGTGCCTTGGATGCAAAAAATAAACTTTGTTTCGTTGATGGAACCATAACCCTCCTGAACCCACCTCATCCAATTACCCTCAATGGAATCAAACCAAAGACATGTTCTTACCTGGATCCTCAACTCCACCAGTCCATCCATAGCAAATTCTCTTGAGTATCACACAGACCCTCGTGATATCTGGGATGACTTTTCCTCCCGTTTCTGTCATAGCAATGATGCCCAAATCTACCATCTTAAACTAGCTCTCCCTTCCCTACAACAAACAACCAACTCTGTCCATGAGTATTACAATCAAATCAAACAATTTTGGGATGAACTTGGCCATCTTCAAAGCAGCACTGACCTCAAAGATCTCCAACAACAAGCCGAAGATGAATAGTCTTCCAATTTTTTCTTGGTTTCAATGATTCATTTGCACCTCTCAGAACTCAGATTCTAGCAATGGACCCTCTTCCTCCCATCAATAAGGTGTTCTCCATTCTCTTCCAATTAGAAGAGCAACAACGGTTGCTCCACCTTCACACTACTTCCTCCGACAGCCTCTCCATGGCTGTCCGCACATTTGGCCGCCCCAAATCCACCTACAAATGCACCGCCTACGGGAAGGAAGGGCATACCCGCGACAGATGTTGGACCATCGTGGGCTATCCAAGCCACAGATGTTGGACCATCGTGGGCGAGCCCAGATCCAAGCCACGGATTTCCATTCTTTGTCAACCACTACCGTCGATCAACTAGCTCTCATCAAACTCGAGTCCCATTCCTGGCCTTTCACCGGACCTCTACCAGAAGCTTCTCAGCCTCCTAGTGCCAGCAAGCTCATCTCCTTCGACCTCGACAACCAATTTCGTCGGTAACATTTTCTCACCCCCTTCCTCTCACTCTCCCTTCGACCGAGACCACCCCTAGGTGGTGGATAGTGGCGTGAGCCACCATATCTCACACAAAAGGTCTTGCTTTGCTGACCTACAAACCCTAATCTCCCCTCACTTCTTGCAGCTTCTAAATGGGGAAGAAATCGTAGTTGAGGGCATCGGCACATGCCATATCTCCCCTTCTCTCATTATCTCAAATATCTATTATATCCCTAGCTTTTCATTTAACTCTTATTAATTTCCCAACTTACCCTTCAAACCTCTTGCATTATTCTTTTTTCCTCTAATACTTGCATTTTTTAGGACCCACAATTGATGAGGCCGATTGGAGCAGGTAATCTTTGTAATGGACTCTATGTGTATCGTCCGGACTCTTCTCTCGCCTTTGCTACTCAAACCACCGTCAATAAAGTCCTAAAGTATCAACACCTAGGTTTTCCTTCTGGTTTTATAATACCCCGTCTTTTTAATTCTCCTTGTATTATTTCTGATTGCCACATTTGTGCTCGCTCTAAGCATACAAGATTATCTTTTTCAAACTATATTAATAAAAGTGTTTCTCTTTTTAATCGCATATTTTGTGATATTTGGGGTGGGTACCACACTTCTTCTCTGTGCGGGGCTCATTATTTTCTCACAATCGTTGATGATTTTTCTTGCACTACTTGGATATATCTCATGCGTTTCAAATCAGAAGCTTACACTCATTTAACGCATTTTTCTCTCTTGTCCAAAATCAATTTAATACCACTATCAAAATTATTAGAACTGATAATAGATAAGAATTTCTCTCTCATTAATTTCAAACATACCTTAAGAATCACAGTATAATTCATGAACGTATCTGTGTTGAAACTTCCCAACAAAATGATGTTGCGGAGCGTAAACATCGGCACCTTCTAAATCTTGCTCAAAACCTTCGTTTTCAAGCCCACTTACCTTTAAAATTTTGAGGTAATTGTATCTCACTGCTGCATATCTCATTAACCGTACACCTAGTTGCACTCTCCAAAATAAATCTCCCTTTGAGACACTTTTTAATAAAACACCCCACTATGATCACCTACGCATGTTCGGGTGCCTTTGCTATGCCCAAACCCTCTGTGCTCACCACGATAAATTTTCTCCTTGTGCCACCAAATGTGTATTTCTTGGCTACCCCAGTACTCATAAAGCATATAAGCTCTACAATCTTGACACTCAGTCCATTTTCTTTTCTCCTGATGTCACTTTTCATAAGTAACAATTTCCTTTCCAACATATTACTGATCCTTTTCCGCCCACCACTTCCATCATCCCTCAACCTGTCCCTGAACCTATGGTCTCTCCCACCTTACCTTCTGCAACCCCCATCTGATCTTCCTCACCTCCATCACCACCGTAGTCCCCATCCCCACCTCCCACTCGCCCTTGTCGCACCATTAATCGACCTGCCTACCTTAACGACTACATTTTTTCTACTTTACATACAGAGTCCACGACATCCTCACCTACTCCACCGGTCTCAGGTACTGCTCATCCTTTAACTTCTTTTCTTTCATATTCTCGTTTCTCACCCACACATATTTCCTATTTAACTACTCTCACTACTTGTATTGATCCTTCTTGTTATCCTGAGGCTAATCGTCACTCTCATTGGCATGAAGCCATGTCTTCCAAAATCCATGCTCTCGAAGACAATTCTACTTGGGCCATTGCGTCTTTTCCTCCTGGTAAGAAACCCATTGGTTGCAAATAGGTCTTCAAAACTAAGCTCAAGGCTGATGGTTCCATTGAAAGGTACAAAGCTTGTCTGGTTGCCAATGGTTACACTCAGATTGAAAGCCTTGATTACCATGAGTCTTTTGCTCTAGTGGCTAAAATGACCATTGTATGATGTCTATTAGCAGTTGCCGCCACCAAACATTGGATTATTTATCAACTTGACATCAACAATGCATTTTTGCACGGTGATCTTAATGAAAAAGTTTACATGACCCCACCACAAGGATATTGTCCCAAGGGGGGGACCCAAGTCTACCGCCTCAGAAAATCTCTCTATAGCCTCAAATAAGCCTCCCGGAACTGGTTTTTTAAACTAACCACTGTGCTTCTTGATGCAGGTTTCCACCAATTTTAGGCTGATCACTCTCTATTCACCCTTGTCCACAATACCATCATTACTCTTGTTTTTGTTTATGTTGACGATATTTTAGTCTCTGGTAACAACATTTCTCAAATCGAGTTTTTCAAAAGAGTTCTCTTCGAGTCTCTAGTCACTTCAAAACAAAAGATCTTGGTCCTCGATAGTACTTTCTTGGACTTGAAGTTGCCTGCTCCCCTACCGGCATCTTCCTCAACCAACGCAAATATACTCTAGACATTTTTTCTAAGAGTGGACAACTTGGTGCTCGGATTGCTTCTTTTCCCATGGCACAACACTTAAAGCTTAGCACTGAATATGGCGATCTGCTTCCTGATCCTAGCATTTACTGTCATCTCATTGAACGTCTCATTTATTTGACCATCATCAGACTAGACATTGTTTATGCAGTCAATATCCTCAATTAGTTTATGCATGCTCCTCAAGTTCTTCACATGACTGCTGCTACTAAGGTTCTTCACTACATCAAAGGTAGTCCTAGCCAAGGCATCTTATTCCTTACTTTCAACAATTTGCATGTCACTGCCTAAACTGATTCTGATTGGGCTAGTTGCCCAACCACTCGCAGTTCTACCATCGGATATTTCATTCAGATAGGCACTAGTCCAGTCTCATAGCAAACTAAAAAACAAACTACTGTGGCACGCTCATTTACTGAAGCTGAATATCAACCTATGGTCGTCACCACTAGTGAGCTCACCTGGCTCAAACAACTTCTCGCTGACCTTGGCATTCCACATCTTGAACCTTTCACTATGCATTGTGATAATCAGTCAGCTCTCCACATTGCACACAACCCTGTGTTTCATGAACATACAAAACACATTGAGATTGATTATGACATTGTCTGTGATAAGATTTGCTCTGGTCTTCTCCAAGCCGTTTATACCTCCTCACATGACCAAGTAGCTAACATCTTCACCAAAGCTCTCGGCCAAGATCTTTTCCACCATTTTTCATGCAAGTTGGCATTACGAATCTATATGCACCAACTTGAGAGGGAGTATTGACAGCTATGTAAATCTTGTAGATATTTATTTTCCAGAAAATCAGCAATTTTGCTCAATTAGATCAATTACCATTATTCTAGGAATTAGCTCAATTAGATCAATTACCATTTATTTGTTTCCATACTTGTCCATTGTAAAGCCTATATATTTTGTAAATTTACACAGAGCATATATGAAAAATTCAAGTTCAAATTTCGTCTCCTTTCTCTGTCTTAACATAGTATTTGTGGATTTTGGAGAAAATCAAAAGTGTGCCTCCAAACCCTTACTCTTGCTCATACGATGCTAGCGCGGGAAGATAAATAGGTTCCGGCGATGAGGCGATGGCAGTTCACAGCGGTGGAAGGTTCTTTGGGAGTTTGATTTCATAGAGGCCTGGCATGGGCGCAAAATCAAAGGGGATTGGGGGGGGGGGGGGCGGGAATGGGCGCAAAATCGAAAGAGGGGAAATAAGGGAAAAGACTCCCGTGTCATTAAATCTATTTTACGGCGATTTATTTCGCCGCAATACTTCAAGTAAATTTTTGGCGATTTTTTTTTTGCGGTAATAATCACTTCACTCTATGCAAAAAAGTGCCGACATAAATGTATTTGAAAACTAAGTGGCGAATTAATATTCGCCGAAAATGTAAAGCATACCTAAAAAAATAATTTGAAATGGATAGAAAATCGTTAGGAAAAGTCCTACTTATAGTAATGTTTGAGAGCAAGTGTCCATTTTCTGCTCTCGAAATTTTTTTCTCATCCCTTGAGCTACTAGAACAACTAGTTTAGCCTTCTTCATTTCATATCCTTGAGATTTTTTCCTGGCATTATGGGGATAATTTCCACCTTGAGTACTTCACTATTCTACATGGTTTGATTTTTGCATCCTTCTTGTTGCTTTTGTCATGTGCTTTGGTTCTTGCAGTCAATATTCTATCGGTTAATGCACTGATTTCGAGAGTTTTTTGGAGGAGACCAGATCAAGAGCATAATGTGGGGGAGTTGTATAGACTACTTCCAAAGGACTCTTTCCTGTCGACCTGTTCTTTATGTTGTTGAAAGCAAACTTCACGTAAGGAAGGCTCACATCCCACTTTTTCGATTTGTCCCCAGACATGCAGCGCAACATGTTGCCAAGCGTATGGTTGACCACCTTAGTTTGACCATCAGTTTGTGGGTGACAAGTGCTGCTATATTTGAGTGAAATCTTGAATTTTCTCCACAATGTGATCCAAAAATGGCTAAGGAATTAGGTGTCTCTATCAGAGGTGATGGTCTTCGGAATGCCATGTAGGCGAACAATTTCTTTAAAGAACAAATTTGTAACACTAGACGCATCTGAAGTCTTTCGGTAAGGAATAAAATGTGCCATCTTGGAAAATCGGTCTACTACTACAAAGATGGAATTAGATCCTCGTTGAGTTCACGGCAACCCAAGTACAAAATCCATGCTCAAGTCCTCCCAAATGTTTTGAGATCCTGGTAGGATTGTGTACAGCCTTGTATCTTGAGCTTGGCCTTTCTTCACTTGGAAAATAGGACATCGCTCAACAAATCTCCCCACATCCCTTCATAGTTGGGGCCAAAAATAGCTCTCTTCCACTAAGAAAAGGTCTTGTCTCCACCTACATGTCCTCTTAGCCCACCCCCATGCAACTCGCGTAGGACATGTTCTCGCAGTGACGTGCGAGGGAGGCAAAGCTAATTACCCCAAAAAAGATATCCCTCTTGCATATGAAAATTTGCCTTGGGCTGTCTCAAAGTGCACTGCTTCCAAATTTTAGCAAACTCCTCGTCATCGACATATAAGTCTTTGAGTTGTTCGAAACCAATGATCTCAGTCCTCATAATGGTGAAAGCAAATGCACGTCGACTGAGAGCGTCGGCTACTTAGTTCTGTTGTCCCGACTTGTGCTTAAGCACCATAGTGAATTTCTTCATGAAACCAATCCATCTTGCATGCATTCGATCCATGCTATTCTGAGTGTTTATGAACTTTAGAGCATGATGATCGCTATAAAGTATGAACTCACGTTGATTGAGATAGTGTTCCCAATGCTTCAAAGCTTTTATGACCACATAGAACTCCAGCTCATAAGTGGTCCATTTGCGCCTCGCCTCATTTAGTTTTTCACTCCACTGGACAGCCCTCTTGGACTAGGACGGTGCCTATGCCAACAAAGGAGCCATCATACTCAACTTCAAAGAGTTTGTCAAAACTGGGAAGGGCTAACACAGGAGCTGTTGACAAATACCTATAGAACTACTATTTTATTCGTGTTAATTTTTCCTGAGTGGGGTTCAAATTGAGTAAAATGCAATTAAGTTTAAAGGAATTTTAATAATGCAATGTTGCAAGGTAACTGACACCAGAGGGTCATTGAGTTAAATCTATCATTTCTAAAGTTCACAAGCTCTTTATCTCTTTTCTAGGGGTGAAAACCGTCCGATCTGGTTCGGTCCGTTCAGATTAATATATAAAATTAATATATAAGATTCCTTAACATGATGATGGGATTTGATATATATATGTATATATATATACACAGAGAAGTACTACTCTATTGTGCTGATTTTGTCCAACATATTTCTAAGGGTAGGCGGCCGGCCTACTATTGATTCAACATATATATGGTCAATCGTGGATTATTAATTACACCCTTTTTATAATCACAGTAATTACCTACCAATATCAAGTGTACAAGCAAATACCTATACCACTGATTACACGTCATATATAGTTGAAATGCAGTGAATATGGTATGGCTATATAATCTTATAATGGTCAAGGGAAAAGTATTGAGGGGAAGTGTCCAATTTCTTTTGTCGGAATTTGTTTCCGCTGATCCCTTGAGCTTCCGAAACAAAAAATTTGGCCTTCTCCATTTCATCCCCTTGAGATTTTTCCCAGTATTATGGCGCAAATTCCCACCTTGAGTACTTCAATATTCTATTGGTTTACTTTTTGCAACCTTGTTGTTGCTTTCGTCTTGTGCTTTGGCTCTTGCAATACTTATGCCATGGCCGGGAATGAGACTGACCGACTAGCCTTGCTTGAGTTCAAGGCCAAAATAAGCCAAGATCCTTTCATGGTTTTCAGCTCATGGAATGAAACTAGCCACTTTTGCCAATGGTATGGTGTTACATGCAGTCACCGGCACCAGAGGGTTATTGAGTTGCTCCTACCATCTCTGAAGCTTGCAGGCTCTATATCTCCTTTCATTGGTAATTTGAGCTTTCTAAGAAGTCTACATCTCCAAAATAATAGCTTTGGTTATGAAATTCCTCCACAAATAGGTCGTTTGCATCGATTGAAGATGTTATTTTTGCACAACAATTCAATGGTTGGCAAGATTCCTTCCAATTTATCAAACTGCTCTAATATCGAAGGCATCAGACTTTCTCATAACAAATTTGTTGGGGAAATTCCACACGAGTTCAGCTTCTTGTCAAAGCTTCAAAATTTTTATGTATATAACAACAGACTAACAGGAATAATTCCTCCATCCCTTGGGAACATATCTTCACTTGAAGTACTTGTTGTATCCTCTAATAATTTGGGTGGGAGTATTCCAAACTCACTAGGCCAACTCAGAAATCTTACCACTATTGTACTTTCTGAAAATAAGCTTTCAGGTACCATCCCTCCATCAATCTTCAATCTCTCTTCTATTATATATTTTCATGTAGGATTTAATCAATTGCGAGGGAATCTTCATTGGGTGTTGGGCATAACTACTCTTCCTAATCTCCTACGCTTCTCCATTTCTTCTAATCAATTTACTGGTTTTATTCCTCCTTCAATATACAATGCCTCAAATTTAGAGATACTTCAACTTGCATCAAACAAATTTACTGGAAATGTGCGTTCATTGAAAAAGCTGCATCGGCTCAAAAGATTTTCTGCTTTTAATAACAGCTTGGGGGGAAGTAGAGAAGCAGATCATGACTTGAGTTTTATCTGCTCTTTGACCAATGCTACCATGTTAGAGGCTTTGGATATAAGTATCAACAACTTCGGTGGTGTCTTACCCGAATGCATCGGTAATTTGTCACTGACAAGAATGTTTTCAGTTGGTCAAAACAAAATAACTGGAAAGATTCCGAGTGGGATCTTGAATTTTGTCAACTTAGAAAGTCTCGACTTGAGAGAGAACCAAATGTCAGGTAACATTCCAGCTGCTATAGGTAGGCTTCATACGTTAAAGATACTGGATCTATCGAAAAACAATCTCTCAGGCAGCATCCCGCACTCTCTTGGAAATTTAACTTTGTTACTTCAACTTTTTTTACATGGAAATAACTTCGGTGGAAGCATCCCACCAAGTCTAGGCTATTGCAAATCTTTGATCTCACTCGACCTTTCTCGTAACAATTTGAATGGTTCCATACCAAAGCAGATCTTTAGTCTTTCATCTTTATCAATTTACCTAGATTTGTCCAGAAATCGTCTCACGGGTCCTCTTCCCGGAGAAGTTGGAAATCTTAAGAATCTAGGTGGATTGAATATCTCAGGGAATATGTTATCTGGTGAGATTCCGAGCAGTCTTGGTAGTTGCATTATGCTGGAGAGACTATCCATGGCAGAAAACTTCTTCCAAGGAGTAATTCCGCCAAGTTTTGGTTCTTTGAGAGGACTTCAAAACTTATATCTTTCTCAAAACAATTTATCGGGAAGAATCCCTGACTTTCTTACGGACATGAAGTCCTTGCAGCTTTTAAATATATCATACAACAATTTTGAGGGGCCATTGCCAACAGATGGCATTTTCAAGAATTTAAGTTCAGCTTCAGTTGCAGGGAACAGTCAACTATGTGGCGGAATTCCGGAGATGCACCTGCCTAAATGCAACTTCAAAGACCTTGAGAATCCAAAATTGAACTCAACCTTGAAGTTAATAATATCTAAAGTTTTGGGGCTACTAGGAGTAACTTTGGTGCTATTTTTTTTGTTTGTTTCTTGGTTGAGAAAGAAACAAAAAGTGTCAATATCAAGTTCTGCAGAAAATTTGCTTTTGAGTATATCCTACCAAAGTCTCCTCAAAGCCACTGATGGATTCTCTTCAGCAAATTTGCTAGGTGTGGGTGGTTTTGGATCTGTCTATAAAGGAGTTCTTGATGAGAGTGGATCTATAATTGCTGTCAAGGTCCTCAACCTTTCGTGCCATGGAGCCTTCAGAAGCTTTCTTGTTGAGTGTGAAGCCTTCAGAAATATTAGACACCGAAATCTTGTAAAGGTTCTTACAGTTTGTTCAAGTTTTGATTATCACGGTAATGACTTCAAGGCTCTAGTTTATGAATTCATGGCCAACGGAAGCCTTGAAGAATGGTTGCATCCAAGAGTTACAGAAGATGAAAGGCATCAGGACCAAAGAAATCTAGATCTTTTTCAGAGGTTGGATATTGCCATTGATGTTGCGAATGCATTGGAATATCTACATTACCATTGCCAAACACAAATCATTCATTGTGACCTAAAGCCGAGCAATGTTCTTCTCGACAATGAAATGGTTGGACACGTGGGTGATTTTGGGATAGCAAGATTCTCTCATGGAAGCCATCATAGCTCTTTAGCCACTCACTCCAGCACTATTGGATTACGGGGAACAATCGGCTATGCTGCTCCTGGTGAAAAAACCTTTCTATCCTTTCTTTCATAACGTAAATGCTCTTGTTTTAGAAACTAATGTAGTGTGTTTGTTTCAAATTGCAGAGTATGGTGTCGGAAATGAGGTATCAACCTATGGTGATACGTACAGTTACGGGATCCTGCTATTAGAAATGTTCACAGGAAAGAGACCCACTGATGACATTTTTCAGGGCAGTCTAAGCCTACATTCTTTTGTCAAGACAGCCTTGCCTCAAGGAGTAGAGAAGATATCAGATCCAATTCTTT
The DNA here is from genome assembly GCA_036898215.1 of Platycarya strobilacea. Classification (NCBI taxonomy): domain Eukaryota; kingdom Viridiplantae; phylum Streptophyta; class Magnoliopsida; order Fagales; family Juglandaceae; genus Platycarya; species Platycarya strobilacea. The sequence continues at coordinate 30,677,334 of CM072550.1, forward strand.
TTCGGGAGAGGGAAGAAGAGACAACAAGAAGAAAAAGTCAAAAGTGCTTGGTTTCGATTTTTCGGATTGGAGTCGCATGTTCAGTCGAACAGCCAGAAGAACGAATGAGCATGAGAGATGTTGTAGCTGTGCTTCATTTAATCAGAAAAAAGTTTCTTCAAAGTGGAACAAACAGAGGCAACCCAACAATAGATGGACCATAATATTAGTAGCTTGTGTTAGTCTTTGTGATAATAACAATAGATGCGGCTTTTAACAATAAGTTCAAAAAAAATATCTAGTTTTTATTGTTTCCTCTACTACTTTTCTCCTTTTCGCTTCCCCACCACTTAAATCTTGTTCCATTTTATTACCACTTAAATCTTGTACCCTTCATCTTATTCTGAGTTTTTTACTATTGACTATTACGTACTTACCCTTGAAGTGAGAAAACCTTTGTTGGTCTAACGGCTGTTACCTTCATCCTATTTGAATCAAGAGATCTGTTTCAGTACTTAACTGGTTCAATTTTGGAAGACATATAACACCCGGCTCCCGCGTCACTTTTCTTTATAAAATATTTTCTTTAATTAATTTTTGTTTTAAGTAAAAGTCCCATTTCCGATATTCAAAAATTTGTTTTTAAAATTGACCATGGTGCAAAATTGATGTTTTAGTAAATTTTGTCTTTTTTTCATTTGATTTGATGATTATTAAAAAAAAATTATTTTTATGGGTAAAGAAATTCTTTTTAGAAAAATTGATTTTATTATTATTATTATTATAATATTTATTCGTGTGTGTTTATATATATATATATATATGAATTTAAAGATTTTATTCCAAGTCATATATCACGCATGTTTTCATTCTATTTTCTTTTCTTTTCTTTTATTTTTTATCATGAGGATCAAACTTATCTTTTTTTTTCAATCTTAATTAATTGTTATCCATTTCAAATAGCTAGGTTACAGCCTCTGAGTAACTGGAAGGCTCTTGCTCCACAATTTCTTCCGCTGTAGCGAGTGCATAACTGATCATATCTGCATGAGCATATCTCTAAGGTGGTCTGATCTGCTTTCTCTGTCTACCAGCAGCTATACTGTATTGCTCCTCAGATGGTGTCTCAATCTCTGACTCAGAACCATGCTCATCAGCCATAGCATGATCCTGAGTTACTGATGGTATCTCAAGTGAAGCCTGCAGCTCCACCTTCTTCCCTGTAGACATGGGAATTTGTTTCGTCGGACTAAACATGGATTTCTCATCAAACACAACATCTCTGCTTATCACAAACTTGGGTGGCTTGGGATCACTACACCACAATCTATATCCCTTCACCCCAAAAGCATATCCTATAAAAACACACTTCTTTGCCCTAGGTTCTAGCTTACCATCATTTACATGAAAATAAGCAGGACAACCAAATATCTTCAGGTTCAAATAATCAGTAGGCTCATCAGATCATACCTGATTAGGTGTTTTCAACTCAATAGCTGTGGCTGGAGAGCAGTTTACCAGAAAACAGGCTGTATTGACTGCTTCTGCCCAAAAGTCCTTAGACAGGCCGACATTGTAGAGCATACTGCGTGCTCGTTCTAGGAGGGTCCGGTTCATGCGTTTAGCCACTCCATTTTGCTGTGGAGTGTGCCTGATTGTACGGTGTCTGGCAATTCCTTCGTTCTTACAGAACTCATCGAAGTCATTGCTGCAAAATTCCATCCCGTTGTCAGTCCGAAGCCATTTCACCTTCTTGCCGATCTGATTCTCTATCAGAACTTTCCACTTCTTGAAGTTCTTGAACACTTCACTTTTCTATTTCAAAAAATAAACCCACACTTTCCGTGAGTAATCATTAATGAATGTAAGCAAGTAATTAGCTCCACCTTTTGATGGAACTGAAGACGGACCCCAAAGGTCGGAATGAATGTAGTCCACTGTATCTTTTGTTATGTGGACCCTAGTTGCAAACTGAACCCTGCTCTGCTTCCCGAATACACATTGCTCACAGAGGTCTAACTTGCCCAAATTCTGATTCCCTAACAACCCTTGCTTACTGAGGATAGACATCCCCTTCTCACTCATATGACCCATTCTCATGTGCCATAGACGAGTAACATCTGACTCTGACTGATCAGATACTGAAACTGCAGCTTCAGCGCTGACAGTACTGCCCTGGAGGAAATAGAGACCATCTTTCAGGTCTCCCTTCATAATGATCATGGAGCCTTTGCTGACTTTCAAAGCTCCACCTTGTCCCGTGTACTTCAAGCCCAAAGAATCAAGGGCCCCCATGGAGATAAGATTCTTTTTCAAGTCTGGAATGTGCCGGACGTTGGTCAATGTCCTAACCATCCCATCAAACATCTTGATCTTCACAGAACCCATTCCCGCAATCTTGCAAGCTGTGTCGTTCCCCAATAGATCAGAACCACTGTTGACTAATTCATAAGACATGAACCAGTCCCTTCTGGGACACATATGGAATGTGCAAGCTGAGTCCATCACCCACTTATCACTGAACCGACTGTTTGAATCACTGATTGCAAGAACTACATCAGAGTCGTCAGATTCATCAGCAGCACTGACGGCATTAGAGGAACTCGTAGATTCCTCTTTCTTCTTCAGCTTCGTACACTCACTCTTATAATGTCCAAACTTCTGACAGTAATAGCATTTTACATTCTTCTTGTTGTACTTGGACTTTGATTTCTCCTAGGACTTGCCTCTGCCCTTTTCTGAACCCTTCTGACTGGATCTTCCTCTGTCGGAGGTATCTTTGACAAACAAACCACTAGGCTGTGCTTCACCACCCTTATCATACTTACTCCTCAACTCCTTCAAGTTCAAAGCTGACTTCACATCTGCTAAGGAGATAGTATCTCTACCATATAGTATAGAATTTACAAAATTCTCAAATGAGGCAGGTAATGAACACAGCACAATTAGAGATTGATCTTCCTCATCAAGCTTGATGTCAATATTTCTAAGATCCATAACAATCTTATTAAACTCATCTAGGTGTTCAGTAACTGACGAACCCTCAGTTATTTTGAGTGTATACAACCGATGTTTTAAATACAATCGATTTGTGAGAGACTTCTTAATGTACAAGCTCTCAAGTTTGTTCCAGAGACCCTCAGCGGTCTCCTCCTCCGCCACCTCTCTCAACACTCCATCAGACAATGATAATAGAATAGTACTATGTACCTTTTCTTCATCATCCTTAGACGGTACAGGAGAATCTGCCGTCCTTTCCTCTAGAACTTTGAATAACCCCTGCTGGCGCAATAATGCCCTCATCTTCAGGCACCACAAGCTGAAACTGTTTCAACTGTCAAATTTCTCAACTTCAAATCTTGCTGTAGCCATCCCTTCAAATATTCACAGAGCCTAAAAACGCTCTGATACTAGTTTGTTGGGAAATAGGCAAGGAAACAAACAACAAAGATATGAAATAAACCGCAGCGGATGCAACAATGAGAAATAAAACAATAAACACAGAATGAACACAACTATTTAAGTGGTTCAGCTCAAAATGAGCTTACATCCACTGTGGGGTTGGTTTCAAAATTTCACTAGATCAAATGGAGGTTACAGAGAGAGAATCAGAAGATTCTTACAACAAAGAACACTCACCTCACGTGTATACACTCGATCCTCACAAGTTTCACTCAGAATAGTGGAGAAATAGAGAAGAAAATGATCTAGGAGGAAGCACTGTTCACTGGCGCTGAAAACAGAGGCCTGCATTTCTTCATCGTCCGCTGCGCGAAATGCCTTCGCGATATTTATATTATGCAATCTCGCTCGAGCGAGATTTAAACTCGCTCGAGCGAGGACTTCTAGGTCAGATTCGCTCAACTAGAAATCGGATACCTGGCGCCACGTGGCATCTCGCTCGAGCGGGAGGTCGAGCGAAGTCACTACCTGAACCTCACTCGAGCTGGAGGTCGAGCGAGGGTCTAGCGAAGTCTCGGGGTGGAGCAATTCTGGAAGTCTCGAAATCTCGCTCGAGCGACGGTCGAGCGAGACAGGTCTGGGCATGTATTCCTAAGCCATACTCAACAATTACCAACACGCATCCCAGCATAGTACTCCTCAGCCTCCAATCTACTCGCCCTAAACTGCACACAAAATGTCGATGAGTGGCCCTCAAGTGCGGCATGTACCAGCGCGTGGTTCTCATGCGCTACCGCTCTCCGACAACTCTGCCGGCAACACGTGCCGCACCAATTGGATTTCCACTTTTCGTTCTTTCAGATCGGCCTCTTCCCACCTCCAAACCACCAGTGTGTGGTCCACACGCACCACTCCAAACCCACAAGATGATTGTTATTCTACCTTAGATCTATCTGATTGAGTTGAATTATTACATATTTTGTATATTTAGAACCAATATATTCTTCGGTTATTGTATACAATTATTTTTAGTTTTAGATAAAAAATAATTATGAGGTGTAAATTTAAGTTGTGATTAAAATTTCGTAATAACATGGTTTATGTTTAATTTTATAACTTGTGATTTATTTAAATAGTATTTCTTTCAATGCATAACACATTTTTGATATTTCATTTTTTATTTTTTATTTTTTATTTTTATGTTTCTTTATATGGGTCATGTTTGAAGAAAAGAAAAAAATAAAAAAATAAATGAAAGGAGAAAACACCATATCACGCAACTTAATTTCTTTCAAAAAAGCAAGATGTCTGTTGTGCAACTTGCAAGAAACCTTAGATTTGTTTATTGGGAAAAAGAAACGTGTTGGTTTGATTTGACAAGATTTCAAAAAGATAAAAAAGGGAGAGTTGGTAGGAGATTTGTTTTATTTTCAAAAAGCCAAGTGCTTGGGGAGAAAGACGTGCTTGCCATACCATTCTTGCCTTTAGTTCTTTTTCATGTCCAGTGGCAGCACCTTTTGGCAGTTTCTTCACTTTTTGGATTCATCCAATACACTTGGACAGAACGTGAAACCGCTGCATAGAAGAAAGAAGCTGCATTAATTTGTTTTAATTAGATGGCAGCAAGCTATCATTTTCTGGAGGGGCTTGAAGGCTGTAACAAGAGAGGGTTTTGGCTTGATCCACTGGGTTTTACTTCAACGTAATGCAAGGAGGAGAGACATCGAAACTAGAAAGGGAGAGAGAAACAATACTTTGTAGAACTCTTATAGAGTCTAAATTGTAACTACTCTAGCCTCCACTTACCACCTCTACTTCCATTTATTCGTTTTTCTTTAATTTTATGGTTAAAGTAGGAATAAGTGTAGTGTAATTTAATTTTTCATTATTTTATTTTATTATAATTTTTATAGTGAACTCAAGTGGGAAAAGAGAGTATGACAGCAAAGGTTGTAGAGCCCTCTCGCCCAGCTATTGTCCGACTTTCTTCCTTCACTTGTAGTTTTCATCTAATGCAATTTAATTTTCTTGCTTAATTTAATATTTTTTTTTAATTTTTGGAGTGAACTAAAGTGAGGAGAGAGAGCATGAAAACAAGATTGTAGAGCCGCTGCTCAACTTTCCTCTTTCACTTATGATCTCTATCTCTAGATTTTCTTTATTTTATTGCAATATGAGCTTTATGATGCATTATTGTGAACTTTGACATTTTAATGTTTGTTTGTTTAATTTATGTCATTTACTTTTCTTGTTTTTTTAAATTTTTGTTAATTAGTTTTAGCAAATTTAATTTATTGTTTGTATTCCAATATTTTACCGTTGCTCACAACACTCAACTCTAAAATTAATATTAGAATTGGAGTTATTTAAAATCATTTTAAATTACAACTACTTGATCTTTTAATTAACTAGTTATATATATAACTCAAATTCAAGAAATGTAGGGTTGCATCCAAGTGCAAGGGTCGTTGCACAGTTGACTCTTAACTTGATGCGCTAATGCAGAAATGTAAGAGTCTCTCCTCTACAGACCTTAACTTGGAAATCCATCTGCATGATAATCCACTACATAAGCCAGTCTCTTGGCTCCATAATTTTTTCATTCCACTGAAAATAATGGGAATATCATACCTGCTTTGACTTGCAAAGATCTTCATGGATGTGGAAAGTTTTTGGATCAAAAGCATCAGCTGCAACCTGAATGTGAATAGCCAGCAAATTATCCCCTCTTGACAATCGAAATGAGTAATTGAAGAACCATCTTTCTACTGCAGTTTGATTTCAAGCCTACCATGATTGTTCTCCTCCTCTTCACTGTCCTAGACCTGAAGAGCGCTCACATTCTGATGTCAATTCCAATCAACATAAACCAAATGGATGCTTTATCTTACAGGCACTATCTCATTGTGTCAGGCCCGGCCCAGCCCCAGCCCAGCCCCAGCCCCAGCCCAGCCCCAGCCCCAAAACGTCGCCGTTTTCGCCCCAGGTATTTTAAACCCCCGCCCCCCTTTCCTTCCTTCTTTCTTTCTTTTCCTTTCTTCTTCTCTTTTCCTTCTCCTCTGGGCGACGGTTTCCTTCTGGTTCTTCATTCCATTTTTCTCGCACTCACTCCCACGTCCACGGCAGTTCTGATTTCTAGGAAGCTCCACGGAAATTTATTTCTTTCCCTCTCTCTTTCGGCAGTTTGCAGCTCAGTTTGGGTCCTCACCGCCGGCTCCCCTGTTTTCCTTCACACTGTTTTTCGCACCGGTAAGTCCATCTAAAATTTCCCCCTTCTCTTGCGTTTTACTTTTCATGCAAGGATTGATCTTGGGTTTTAAATCACTGTTATTTTCGTGGGTTTTCCGATGGGTGAAACAGAGCATAAGAGGCGAAAATCCGGCCACTGTCCGCGTGTTTTCACCACCCCATTTCGTGTGATTCTTCTGCGTGAGGTAAGATTTATGGATTTTCCTCTTGGATGCTCATCTCAGATGTTTTAGTTTAGATTTTTCTTCAAGTTCTGGGTCTCTCCGTGAGATATATATATATATATATATTTCATTTGTGGTATTTTCTGGTTTCAATTTCCGAAATTTTTGTTGCCAAGAGTGTACAGTTGTTGCTGGAAGGTTGGAGAGGTTAGCAAATAAATTTATGATGTTTGGATTTGATAAATTACTGGATACATTTTTCTTCCCGTGATATTTATGGAAATTTTCTCCAACTTCCGAATCCATGTTTCGAAGGGATTTTGGGGGGATGTTCGAGGATTTTCTTTGTTAATTTTCTTTTGCTGATTGGTGTTGCCGATGGGTTGTTTGGGATGTTTTGTGTGATGTAAATGGTTGGGTTTGGTAGTTTTGAACGTATGGGAGACTATACAATTTTTGGGTGTTGAAATTTTGTAGTTTGTGAAGTGCTGTTGAAACGCATATAATAATACTCGGTTTGATGGCTAACGGTATGTATTGAAGAAATTATTTTTATGGTATTTTGGGGTTTTGAGAAAAATACATGGTAAGCTGGAATGATGAATAATTGCTGAAATTTTGTGGGTTTGAGAAAATAGTCGTTGAGCGTTTTCGATACTATTTTTGTTGGGTTGCTGGAAATTGTGAATTTTTAGACAGACATTGTAGTTAATTTATAATTTATGATTTTAGGCCTTTGGAGTGGTCATTAAATATAAAGGGAATTATTTTCATGTATAGGTGACGAAACTTTTAGCGTTAAGACGCAAAGTTTTGATTTTTTTTCGCTACAGCAGTCAGGTAAGCAGGGTTCGTATGCTCGGTTTTATACCAAAAGAGGACTGAGGTTGACTTTTAGAAATTTGTGCTTTTTGTTAGTTATAAAATGAAAATTTGAGAAAAACCAACCTCAGTCGATTGTTTGCATTATTCATAACGCTTATATAAAAGAAGGAAAAATATTTCAAACATGCATTGTGTAGACATGAGCTGCTTTTTGTCGTGTTATTTTTCTGAAATGTGAAAAGAACATTTTTGTCTATCTGAGAAAAATTATGCCTTGATTATGTTGACTATGTTTTATTTACATAAGCTTTATTCTGAAAATAGTTTGGATTTATGTGTCTTTAATAACTCTGAAAATCTTTGGCATAGTATTCTGGTTAGTATTTGACTTTATCTCTACTTGGCTCTGCTCTGCTCTGTATTTGCTTTGTTTGAATTTGGTACCAATTTTCCTATCTCTGAGTGCACCCACTTTGGAAACAAAGTAGTTTATTGTGGGCTTTCCTATGTGCACACTCGAGGCTCTGAGAACGAATAAGGGAAAGTTCCACCTCTGTCTCTGTCTGGTTTGGCCACCGGGATTAGCACAACCCTACTACGGGGGTTAAACATGGTTTTTGCTTTGTGAGATGCTCCGATTGATATAGTGATAATACTCAGTTTGTTTATGCCAAAGTACTTGATGATTTAAATTATCTTGAAAATCATTTGTTTCTTTTATGCAATATTATGTTTTGTTTCGTATTTTATTACTTGGTAAATGCTCATGTTTACACGCTTGTATAGGTTCTTCGCTTACTGAGTTGTGGAAAAACTCACCCCTCTTATCTTATATATTTTTCAGATGATCTGGATGTTTTATCAGAGGGCCAAGAGTAGAGTCTTGATCAAGTTTTAAGCTGTTAGGGCCATAGGCTAGATGGGAGAAAACAAAATTTAATTTATTTATTATTTGGGTTCTAGTTTCATTGGATTTATGAAATGTTAGTTATTCTTTATCGTTAAGCTTCTTGGGAGAATGTGAACCCTCTCAGTTATGATTTATTCATATTCTTTTATTTATGACTTGGTGGACATTGTTATATGGATTGGTTCGTGAAAAATATTTTTTATTTTGGAATATGGTCAGAGACCTATTATTATTTGTATTTGAGGATGGAATATACCAAACAGGTGAAGTTTCGTGACCCCCTACGAGTACGGAGCGTTACAGTTGGTATCAGAGCAAAAGTTTAAGATTCTGCAAACTTATGCAATAAGGTTTTAGGAATTTGAGGTTTTAGGAATTGCCAACTTTAGGAATTATTTGAGGTGTAGAATTATATAGGCTTGTGAGCTGATTTCATATTGTTGGAGAGTTAAGGGTTGTATATTTATGTCTTTTATTTTTGGTATCATGTGATCTTGTTTGTGGTGGGTACTTTCTTTGTTTGGGGATTATTATATACTTTGTTTTGACTACTAAGGTTACTTGTAGTTGTTTATTTTTAGCTAGTTAGTTATATGCTTTAGTGAACGATGTGTTTAACAGTCCAAGTGTTCTCAGGATGCCTCCTCGACGTGAGCGAAGTGTGTCGGACTTGAATGCGGCCAGAAATGAAAGGGAAGCGAATCCAAGAGCTTCTGAAGGACTTCGAGCAGCAGCGCATCAGCTGATTGATGATCTCGCACAAAATTCTTCTGGCCGTCACCGCACCACAAGTGAAAGGGGTTGCACTGTGAAAGATTTCAACAAGTTGCATCCCACGTCTTTTGATGGAAGAGGCGACCCGATACTAGCAGAGGATTGGGTACAGGATATTGAGGAGATATTTCGTGTCTTGCCTTGCACGGATGAGCAAAAGGTGGCGTTTGCTACATTCAAGCTGACCAGGGAGGCTAAAAGGTGGTGGATCTCTGAAAGGACTATCAGGGAAGCTGAAAAGACGGAAATAAAAAGTTGGTCGCTGTTCAAGGAAGTTTTCCTAGAGCGTTTCTTCCCAGTCTCAGTTAAGGAAGATAAAGCTATGGAATTCGCCATCTTAGTTCAGGGAGCGATATCAGTACATCAATATGCAGCAAAATTTACCGAGCTGGCACGTTTTGCGGCATACCTGATTCTAGATGAAGAGAAGAAGTGTCGCAAATTTGAACAAGGGCTGAATGAGAAGCTTTTTGAGCGAGTAGTGGGCTTCCAAGTAAAAAAATTCACAGAATTGGTGAATAAGGCTGCAGTGTTTGAAAGAAGCCTTAAAGAAGTACAATTTTATCTGATCAAAGGAAGAGATCTACCTCATCTGGATACCATGCAAGCGTCAATCAAGGATCGTGGAAGAAGAAAAATGAAGGGGGTAGCTCAAGCAATAAACCAGGCCAGAGTAACCGGCAGCCCTACCAGTGTAAGACATGTAACCAAGTGCATTCTGGAGAATGCAGAAGGGAGGCAAGACTATGTTTCCGTTGTGGCAAGTCAGGACACTACATCAGGAATTGCCCTCTGCAACCGGACAACAATAACCCAAGCATGTTGCCACCCCAGAGAAATGAAGTTACAGGACGAGGTAACAATCAGCGTCCTACTGCACCTGCTCGAGTCTTTGCATTGACACCAGGAGAAGCTGAAGGCAGGGATGATGTGATCATAGGTATTTTCGGTTCTCGATTTCTTTTAGGATTAACTTGGTATTCAATGCGGATTGTTACTAGAAGGAGCATGTCTTTATTTTTTTTATTTTGTGATCACAGGCATTCTTTCATTGTTTTCTAACGATGCTACTGTATTATTTGATTCTGGGGCAATGCATTCGTTTATTTCTTTGAATTATGCTAAGTTTTGCACTTGGGAAGGTGAAAGGTTGGAGTATAGCATAGTAGTCGCGACACCGACAGGAAATTCAGTATCTTGCATAAAATCCTCCGTGGCTACCCCATAACTGTTGAAGGAAGATTAATGCTAGCTGACCTTATAATTTTTGATATGTTTGGATTCGATGTAATTCTGGGGATGAACTGGCTGGCTTCATACCATGCCAGTATTGACTGTTTCAAAAAGGAAGTAACCTTCAAGCCTCCTGAGGGGGGTGGAATACGATTCATGGGGTCGAAAGTGCGATCACATCCATCAGTCATATCAGCAGTTCAGGTTGGAAAATTTTTGCGAGATGGGTGTCAAGGATTTTTGGCTTGTGTGATAGATGCACCAAAGGAAGAGTTGAGTTTAGAAGAGATTCCATTTGTGAGAGATTACCCAGAAGTGTTTCCTGAAGACTTGTCCGGGTTACCACCCGACCGAGAAGTAGAATTTGCGATTGAGATTACTCCCGGCACGGCACCGTTGTCCAAGGCTCCTTATAGAATGGCGCCATCAGAGCTCATCGAACTCAAAGAGCAGTTGCAAGACTTATTGGACAAGGGTTTTATCTGACCCAGCGTGTCCCCATGGGGTGCACCAGTTTTATTTGTTAAAAAGAAAGACGGGACAATGAGAATGTGCATCGACTATAGGGAACTCAACCGAGTAACTATCAAGAACAGATATCCTTTACCCCGTATAGAGGACCTCTTTGATCAACTATAGGGTGCACAAGTTTTCTCTAAGATTGACCTTCGGTCAGGGTATCACCAATTGAAGATCAAGGCAGAAGACGTATCTAAGACCGCTTTCAGAACCAGATACGGTCACTTTGAGTTTTTGGTCATGCCTTTCGGCTTGACTAATGCTCCTGCTGTATTCATGGATTTAATGAATAGAGTATTTCATGAATTCCTAGATAAATTTGTGGTCATCTTCATTGATGACATCTTGATCTATTCTAAAAGTAAGGAGGAGCATGAGGAACACTTGAGGCTAGTACTCGGAACACTTAGGGAGGAAAGGTTGTTTGCTAAACTAAAGAAATGTGAGTTCTGGTTGGATTCAATTATATTTTTGGGGCATGTGGTTTCAAAAGAAGGTATTTCAGTAGACCCAGGGAAAGTAGAAGCAGTAGTTAACTGGCTGGCACCGAAGAATGTTCGTGAGGTTAGGAGTTTCTTGGGATTGGCGGGATACTATCGTCGATTCATTGAGGGTTTCTCCAAAATAGCAGTTCCTCTCACCGCTCTTACCAGGAAGAATAACAAATTTGAGTGGACAGAAAAATGTGAAGAGAGTTTTCAGACCTTGAAACAAAGACTCGTGACTGCCCCAGTTTTAACAGTTCCCACTGCGAGAGGTGGTTTTGTGGTGTATAGTGATGCTTCAAGATTGGGTTTGGGGTGCGTATTAATGCAGCACGGAAAGGTTATAGCTTACGCTTCTCGACAACTGAAAACTTATGAACAAAACTACCCCACACATGATCTAGAGTTGGCAGCGGTGGTATTCACACTCAAGATTTGGAGGCATTATCTCTATGGGGAAAAGTGCGAAATCTACACAGATCATAAAAGTTTGAAATATTTCTTCACCCAGAAAGAATTAAACATGAGACAGAGGAGATGGCTCGAGTTAATAAAGGATTATGACTGTACTATAAATTACCACCCAGGCAAAGCGAATGTTGTGGCTGACGCCTTAAGTAAGAAATCTTTGAGTTCAACAATGACAACCCTTACCACCCAGCCCCAGTTGTTAATGGACTTAGAGAGGGCCGGTATTGAGGTTATCACAACTGATACAAGCACTTTCGTGGCCAGTTTAATAGTGCAACCAGATTTGTTAGAGAGAATTAAAGTAGCTCAGAAAGTAGATTCAGCGTTGACAAAGCTAGTTGAAGAAGTTAAAAATGGGGACAAGGCTGATTTTAGCGTTTCTGAGGATGGAGTTTTAAGGTTTAGAGAAAGATTGTGCGTGCCGGCAGATGATTCATTGAAGAAAATAATTCTTGAGAAGGCACACCACTCTTTATACACAGTTCATCCGGGGAGTACCAAGATGTATCGGGACTTGAGAGAGTCTTTTTGGTGGAACGGTATGAAGAGAGAAATTGCTAAATTCGTAGAACAATGCCTAACATGTCAACAGGTGAAGCAGAGCATCAGAGACCAGCAGGATTGTTACAGCCATTGCAAATTCCAGAATGGAAGTGGGAGCATTATCCATGGATTTTGTGACAGGTCTACCGAGGGCTGTAAACGGACAAGATGCAATATGGGTAATCGTAGATTGCTTAACGAAGACTGCACGTTTTGTGCCCATTAAAGTTTCTTATAAATTGGAAAAACTAGCTGAACTATATATACAAGAGATCGTGAGATTGCATGGGGTACCAGTGTCTATTGTGTCAGATAGAGACCCTCGTTTCACTTCTAGATTCTGGAGAAGTTTACAAGAGGCAATGGGTACTAAGTTAAACTTCAGTACGGCTTATCACCCTCAGACAGATGGGCAATCGGAAAGGACTATTCAGATTTTAGAAGATATGTTGAGGGCATGTGTGATGGACTTTAAAGGAACTTGGATACGACACTTATCATTGGTGGAATTTGCTTATAATAACAGTTTCCAGACTAGTATTGGGATGGCACCGTATGAGGCTTTGTATGGCAGAAGGTGTAGGTCCCCTTTATATTGGGATGAGGTTGGGGAAAGAAAAATACTGGGACCAGAGATCATTCAGAAAACCACAGAAAAGATTGACATCATTAGAGCTAGAATTAAAGCAGCTCAGGGTCGACAAAAGAGCTATGCTGATAACCGACGCCGTCCACTAGAGTTTGAGGTTGGAAATGAAGTATTCTTGAAAATAGCACCAATGAAAGGGGTTATGAGATTTGGAAGTAAGGGCAAGTTGAGCCCTAGATATATTGGACCCTTTGAGATTCTAGAACGAGTTGGACCATTGGCATATAAGTTAGCACTTCCTCCAAATCTTGCGGGAGTGCATAATGTATTTCATGTGTCCATGCTGAGAAAGTATATTCCCGACCCAACTCACATCATTCATTATGAGCCGCTGCAGATTCAGAAAGATATGACATATATTGAAGAACCAGTGCGGATCTTGGAAAAGAAGGCACACATGCTGCGGAATCGTAGCATTCCCATGGTTAAGGTTTTATGGAGTAATCATACAAGAAGTGAAGCTTCCTGGGAACTTGAGGAGGAAATGCGAGAGAAATACCCACACCTCTTCAATGAAGATTTTGAGCTCTTGTAGTAATTTCCGAGGGCGGAAATTTGTTTAAGGGGGAGAGGATGTCAGGCCTGGCCCAGGCCCAGCCCAGCCCCAGCCCCAAAACGTCGCCGTTTTTGCCCCAGGTATTTTAAACCCCCGCCCCCCCTTTCCTTCCTTCTTTCTTTCTTTTCCTTTCTTCTTCTCTTTTCCTTCTCCTCTGGGCAACGGTTTCCTTCTGGTTTTTCATTCCATTTTTCTCGCACCCACTCCCACGTCCACGGCAGTTCTGATTTCTAGGAAGCTCAACAGAAATTTATTTCTTTCCCTCTCTCTTTCGGCAGTTTGCAGCTCAGTTTGGGTCCTCACCGCCGGCTCCCCTGTTTTCCTTCACACTATTTTTCGCACCGGTAAGTCCATCTAAAATTTCCCCCTTCTCTTGCATTTTACTTTTCATGCAAGGATTGATCTTGGGTTTTAAATCACTGTTATTTTCGTGGGTTTTCCTATGGGTGAAACAGAGCATAAGAGGCGAAAATCAGGCCACTGTCCGCGTGTTTTCACCGCCCCGTTTCGTGTGATTCTTCCGCGTGAGGTTAGATTTATGGATTTTCCTCTTGGATGCTCATCTCAGATGTTTTAGTTTAGATTTTTCTTCAAGTTCTGGGTCTCTTCGTGATATATATATATATATATATATTTTATTTGTGGTATTTTCTGGTTTCAATTTCTGAAATTTTTGTTGCCAAGAGTGTACAATTGTTGCTAGAAGGTTGGGGAGGTTAGCAAATAAATTTATGATGTTCGGATTTGATAAATTACTGGATAGATTTTTCTTCCCGTGATATTTATGGAAATTTTCTCTAACTTCCGAATCCATGTTTCGAAGGGATTTTGGGGGGATGTTCGAGGATTTTCTTTTTTAATTTTCTTTTGCTGATTGGTGTTGCCGATGGGTTGTTTGGGATGTTTTGTGATGTAAATGGTTGGGTTTGGTAGTTTTGAACGTATGGGAGACTATACAATTTTTGGGTGTTGAAATTTTTTAGTTTGTGAAGTGCTGTTGAAACGCATATAATAATACTCGGTTTGATGGCTAACGGTATGTATTGAAGAAATCATTTTTATGGTATTTTGGGGTTTTGAGAAAAATACATGGTAAGCTGGAATGATGAATAATTGCTGAAATTTTGTGGGTTTGAGAAAATAGTCGTTGAGCGTTTTCGATACTATTTTTGTTGGGTTGCTGGAAATTGTGAATTTTTAGACAGACATTGTAGTTAATTTATAATTTATGATTTTAGGCCTTTGGAGTGGTCATTAAATATAAAGGGAATTATTTTCATGTATAGGTGACGAAACTTTTAGCGTTGAGACTCAAAGTTTTGATTTTTTTTCGCTACAGCAGTCAGGTTAGCGGGGTTCGTATGCTCGGTTTTATACCAAAAGAGGACTGAGGTTGACTTTTGAAAATTTGTACTTTTTGTTAGTTATAAAATGAAAATTTGAGAAAAACCAACCTCAGTCGATTGTTTGCATTATTCATGACGCTTATATAAAAGAAGGAAAAATATTTCAAACATGCATTGTGTAGACATGAGCTGCTTTTTGTCGTGTTATTTTTCTGAAATGTGAAAAGAACATTTTTGTCTATCTGAGAAAAATTATGCCTTGATTGTGTTGACTATGTTTTATTTACATAAGCTTTATTCTGAAAATAGTTTGGATTTATGTGTCTTTAATAACTCTGAAAATCTTTGGCATAGTATTCTGGTTAGTATTTGACTTTATCTCTGCTTGGCTCTGCTCTACTCTGTATTTGCTCTGTTTGGATTTGGTACCAATTTTCCTATCTCTGAGTGCACCCACTTTGGAAACAAAGTGGTTTATTGTAGGCTTTTCTATGTGCACACTTGGGGCTCCGAGAACGAATAAGGGAAAGTTCCACCTCTGTCTATGCCTAGTTTGGCCACCGGAATTAGCACAACCCTACCACGGGGGTTAAACATGGTCTTTGATTTGTGAGATGCTCCGATTGATATAGTGATAATACTCAGTTTGTTTATGCCAAAGTACTTGATGATTTAAATTATCTTGAAAATCATTTGTTTCTTTTATGCAATATTATGTTTTGTTTCGTATTTTATTACTTGGTAAATGCTCATGTTTACACGCTTGTATAGGTTCTTCGCTTACTGAGTTGTGGAAAAACTCACCCCTCTTATCTTATATATTTTTCAGATGATCTGGATGTTCCATCAGAGGGTCAAGAGTAGAGTCTTGATCAAGTTTTAATCTGTTAGGGCCATAGGCTAGATGGGAGAAAACAAAATTTAATTTATTTATTATTTGGGTTCTAGTTTCATTGGATTTATGGAATGTTAGTTATTCTTTATCGTTAAACTTCTTGGGAGAATGTGAACCCTCTCAGTTATGATTTATTCATATTCTTTTATTTATAACTTGGTGGACATTGTTATATGGATTGGTTCGTGAAAAATATTTTTTATTTTGGAATATGGTCAGAGACCTATTATTATTTGTATTTGAGGATGGAATATACCAAATAGGTGAAGTTTCGTGACCCCCTACGAGTACGAGGCGTTACACATTGGAAACCTGACGAGTTATGTTTCATGTTCAAATTTTTTTTCCACACCTGATTTGATTAAACATAAAATTTATTTCATAAACTGCAACATTAGCTGATCGGTTTTAGCATTTACTGAGAGTTGGTCAGTACATAACAACAAATTAATAGCTTCAAGACACCAAAACAGCCAAAAGAAGGAAGCGGTTGCAACAAGTTGCTCAACTGTAATATAGACGAGCGGGCCTTTCCCCTGCCTTTCAGCTCCAATAACTCGAAATGTTTGTATTTAACAGAGTAAATGACTTTGAAAGCTACCGATCTTGTGAAGAAGTTGAGAGCAATTACTG
This sequence comes from Platycarya strobilacea, assembly GCA_036898215.1. Taxonomy (NCBI): domain Eukaryota; kingdom Viridiplantae; phylum Streptophyta; class Magnoliopsida; order Fagales; family Juglandaceae; genus Platycarya; species Platycarya strobilacea. The sequence continues at coordinate 30,693,967 of CM072550.1, forward strand.
TATTCAAGGCCACATCCAAAGTCCTGTTTTATAAGAGAGCTGCTACATATACAAAGAGATTACACAAGTAAATTTACAAACTGATGTGATTTTATGGAATCTATTAAAGAGATTATAGAGATTGCTCATTGATCCTTTTTCTCTTGTTGGTACAATTTTGAAGGAAAAATACTTCAGAACTGGGAATCTGTTTGCTGCTCCTGTGGGCTGAGGTCCATCTTATCTTTGATAAATTTGTGGAGCTCTCTGCTTCTGTTGAAATCTGGTGTGATTTGGAGGGTGGGCAATGGTATTAACATTAATAATATTTGAGGGGATTCTTGGCTGCCAAACTCTCTCACCCATAATGTACAGACACCTCCTCGAGTTCTTGACAGAACTGCTATTGTTTCTTCACTCATAGATGGTGACTCTACTTGGTGGAAGAAAGCTGTCCTTGAGGCTGTGTTTTGTGCTCAGGATGTCAGTGCCATTTTTAGCATACCAATTGGCAAACAAGGTGTTGAGGATAGGTTAATTTGGGCCTACACAAAGGATGGTAGATATTCAGTCAAATCAGCTTATCATCATGCTATGGAAAGATAAAAGAAATATTGCAGGTAGACCCTCCAAGCAAGCAGTTAATGGCAAAGTTTGGGAACAATTGTGGGAGTTGAATGTTCCAGGTCATGTTAAGCACTTCATTTGGAGAGCTATTCATGAAATTTTACCTACTCAAAGAAAGCTCTTTGCAAGAAAATTTGTGGATACTTTCTCTTGTCCCATCTGTTTATCAGAAGAAGAAACAACCTGCCATGTGTTATGGGGTTGTTCAACAACTAGTGATGTTTCGGGTAACCTTGTGTAACACCTGGTTCCAGCGCCTTTCCGCTTTCGAACTTTTTTGTGTGAGTTGTGTGAGAAGCACGGTTGAATTTTCGATTTCTTTTGTTTATAAAATTAGACCACGGGCCTAATATTTTTGTTCTGATTTAACTACGATTTTTCTCCTTGGATTTGATTATTAAGTTGAAAATCTTTTTATAACTCGAGATATATATATATATATATTATTTTACAAGTTAGTTTATTTTGTCTTCATATTTAAATAGAGGCCTTGTTTTATTTTGGAAATTCATCCCATGACTCGTTGTCTTTGAAAGATTTAGTAGTTATTTATTTATTTATTTATACAAAATGTGTAAAGTTACTCAGTTTAGTTTTAGTTTTATTGTTTTGCTTCTGTTCAAAAGCTTGAGCCCAAGTTTTTTTAAAAGTGGACCCTACCGTTTCCCTCATGGCCCAAGCCCATGGCATCTTTGTTAAGACCTCATCGTCATGCGCGGATTCTTGCCATTCTAGCGCTAACTTTCTTATAGCTTGGTTTCCACTTACCATATTTATGCACGCTTTTAGTTGCACAAGGAAGTTCAGAGTTTACCTTTGCCGCCCCTTTTCCCTCTGGGGTTTTTTTTATCACCTATATAAATAGTTTAAGCAGCCTTCTCCTTATGCATGAGAAACCCTAAGTATCGCATTATCCTCCAAAGTTTGCTGCGTCTCCCCTGCACAGCTTGTAAACCTAAACTAGCCAGTGTTTAGGTAGTTTTCCGTCGCACAGTATGCCACCATTGTACCATACTGAAACTTTCCCAATCGTATGGAGCCTCAGTCACCCTGTTGAACCACAGCACAGCCCCGCAACCACCGTGCAAGGAAGCCTCTAAGTTACAGAATATACTCTGTTTTACTACCGAAAAACAGAGCAAATCCTTCACCGGTTCTCCCACCGAGCAAGCACCATTCCGCTGGCCACAACCCCCCCCCCCCCCCCCCGGACTTAGTCAAAAAATTGCTCAGTTGCAGCTGGAAACCACTCAGACAACGGTCGAAACCGTCGAAGTACCCCAGGCCTGCGGTCTCCCTCACGGTTTACTCCTCCGTGTGTTCTCATCTCTCTCTCTCTCTCTCTCTCTCTCTCTGTTTTCACTATCTCTCTCTCAGTAGTCCGACGCCGGGGAAGCCACTTTCCTTTTCACCTCCACCACCAGCACTTCTCTTTGGTAAGCTTCAGCTGAACTAATCCTCTGTGATTTCCTGGCTCGCATGTAAAAGATTTTCTTTTGCTATTTTCATCTAATACGTAGAAGGATGAGGAAGTTTCGAGATGACGTTTTTGCCCTCAGAGCTTTAAGCTGGTATTGAAATTGATTTTGAAGTTGGGTTTGAGTTGGGTCTTTTTTTTTTTTTTTTTTAATGTGGGCCTCAGTTTGTTTTTCTTATGCCTTTCGGTAGTTTTCTCCGGTTTCTGATAATTTTTTTTTTTTAAGTTTGGGCTTGTTATTTACTAGCCTTCCTTTGCTTTGGGTTTTGTTAAATTATTTTAAAATTAAATGTTTTGGGTTGGGTTGGATTCTAAATTATTTTAGACTCATGTTTCAAAATAATTTCGCAGTGAAGCATGGGTGTTGCATTATTAAGTAAGGTGAGTTTTTGATTTATGAAGGAGACGTGGTTTGGGTTGGAAGATTTGGGTTAAATGATCATCAAGTGAGGATTTGGAGGATTTACAATAATTTAAGATTTTGGAAGAATTTGATAATTTTTAAAACATTTTAGAGAGAGTTGATATTACAAAGTTCTAAAAATGTTTAGATATTAAGAAAAAATATTGGATTTTTATTTCTCAAGTTCTATTTGTGAAGCTTGTGATTATTTAGAAATTTATGTAAATACGTGATTATTTTATAGGTGACGATTAATGTTTGTTGAACCCAAGGTTTCAAGTCTCGTATTTACGTATAAATTTTGATGATAACAAATAATATTGAAAACTCAAGCTCAAGTTGTCTATGCATGAAAGGAGCTAAACACATCAAGAAATCAAGCATGAGCAAGAAAGATATCAAGTCTACAAATGAAGCTCATAGATTATTTTTGTACATCTCTTGATAAAATTAGAAATTGGATTAAGGCTCCAAATTACTCTTTTTTCTCATAAAACATCAAATTACTTTTTCCACATATGCAAGACATTTTTAAATGTCTTAGTTTTGAAAATTATGTTTTTCACATGTGCATAACACCATCAAACAAAATAATTTCGAAAATTATATTTTTTTTATAAAAACTTGATTTTATAAGATGATTGATTATCATATTTGACATGTGCATATTTTGTTTGAAAGTCTTGAAGGGAGGTGGTGTGTTTTTTTGACTAATGCAAAAGGTAGATGATTTTGTTTGAGAATCTTAAAGGGTGGTTGTGTGTTTTTTTGACAAATATAAAAGATAGATGATTTGTTTGAAAATCTTAAAGGGTGGTTGTGTGTTTTTTTGACAAATATAAAAGATAGATGATTTGTTTGAAAATCTTAAAGGGTGGTTGTGTGTTTTTTTGACATATGCAAAAAGAAGATGATTTGGTTTGAAAAATAAATCATGCTCATTTTGTCTTGTATGAAAAGCAAAAGATTAGGTTTGATTTCTTTGAAAAATGAATGGAGTTGTCTTTGACAAATGCAAAAAGGAAATATTTTTATTTGAATTTTTTGAAAAGTGAATAGTGCTCTTATTTGACATGGGAATCTTTTCAAATTTGAAATTGAAGACTCATTTACCTATAAATAGCTCACTTGAGTTTTGCAAAAATCACAACAAGAGCTTACACATCTATTGCTAAATTTTGCATCATTCTTTCAAAGCTCTCATTCTCTCTTTTCTAAAGTTTTGAGCCTTAATTCTTGTTCTTGTTGAGAGAGATATAGTTTGTGCTGTATTGTTCTTATTTCACTCATTGAGGAGTGTTTTCTGATAACCTACCCACTATCAATTCTTGTATCAGTAAGAGGGTGTGTATAACCCTTGTGTGTGTAGAAGGTGTTCTACACGGGGAATAGTTAAATCACCAAGTGTGAGGTGATTGGAAGTAAGAGGGTGTGTATAACCCTTGTGTGTGTAGAAGGTGTTCTACACAGGGAATAGTTGAATCACCAAGTGTGAGGTGATTGGAAGTGTAGAGGGTGTTCTACACGGAATCTTTGGAGCGGTGCTGCTCAAAGGTGTAATAGGTTTCTATCTCTACCTAAAGGAGATTGAATAGTGGATTTAGGAATCCTCAAGGGGTAGCTTGAGGCGAGGACGTAGGCAGTGGGGCTGAACCTCGTAAAAATACTGAGTTTGCTTTCTCTTACCCTACTCTTTATATTTCCTACTGCTTTATATTTTGGTTATATTTTATATTGTATATTTAGTTTATAAGTATTAATTTTTTAATATAACCCAATTCACCCCCCCTCTTGTGTTAGTCATCTGGGCAACAAGTGGTATCAGAGATAGAGCTCTATTATAAGATTAACTATCTTTTGAGTTAAGATCTTATGGCTAACATTGCAGTTTCATTTGGTGAAGGTCAATCTAGCAGTCGGCCTCCACTCTTTTGTGGAGACAATTACTCATTCTGGAAAGTTAGAATGAGAATATTCCTTCAGGCTCAAGGTCGAGAAATCTGGAAATGTATTGTAAATGGACCTTATATTCCAACAAAAGTAGTTGATGGAGTAAAGGTCAAAAAGGAAGAAGAAGAATTTAATCGTGAAGACGATAGACTTTATACTTTGAATTTAACTGCTATGAATTTATTATATAATGCTCTCAATGGTAATGAATTTAATAGAGTAATGACTTGTGCTACAGCAAAGGAAATTTGGGATAACTTGGAAGTTACTTATGAAGGAACTTCTCAAGTCAAGGAATCAAAAATTTATATTCTTACTCATGAATATGAAATGTTTAAGATGAATGATGATGAATCTATTTCTAGTATGTACACTCGTTTTACTAACATCATAAATAACTTGACAGCTCTTGGCAAAGTTTATTCCAAAGTGGAGATAGTAAGAAAAATTCTCAACTCTCTACCAAAACGTTGGGAATCAAAAGTGACAGCGATTCTTGAAGCTAGAGACCTCAAGAAGCTCGAAGTGAATGAACTCATCGGGTCACTTATCACCCATGAGTACACATTGAAAAGAGGAGAAGAAGAAGGAAAGTCAAAGAAGAGCTTGGCACTTAAAGCTGTTCCACATGAAAGTGAAAGTGATGAAGATGAGGAAAATGACGACAAAGATGAAGAAGTTGCGATGATAACAAGAAGAATTCAGAGGTTCTTAAAGAAAAATAAAACTCCTCCAAGGAAATCCTTCAATAAGTTTTCCAAGAAAGATTCAGGTAAAAATGACACTTTAATTTGTTATAAATGCAATAAACCCGGTCATATCAAGCCAGATTGTCCTCTGCTAAAGAAAGATCGAAACAAAGGCAAAAAAGCAATGAAAGCTACGTGGAATGATGATTCAAGTAGCTCAGATAGTGAAGCAAGCAATGGAGAATCAGGAAATCTTTGTCTTATGGCTAAAGATGACATTGAGGTAACAAATTTTGATAATATTGAAGATCCTTCATATGAAGAATTGCAAAATGTTTTAGAAGAAGTATATGAGGAATTTGAAAAATTGGGTATCAAGTATACTGTTTTGAAAAAGAAAAATTCTTCTTTAACAAACGAAATTGATATTTTAAGAAAAGAAAATATTGTTTTGAAAGATGAAAATTTTGAGTTGAAGAAAAAGAAAACAGATTTAGAAAATATTATTGAAAACTTTACGAATGGAAAAAGAAATTTTGAAAAACTTCTTGGTAGTCAAAGATGTGTTTTTGATAAGGCACAGGCTTGGGATATATGCCAAAACAAAAATACAAATCTTATAAAAACTTCTTTGATAATCCTTCTACATCAAAGTCCAATATTCAAAATTCTTTTCATAAAAATAATTTTGTTAAAAAAGGATACTATTATAATCACTCAAGTTCTTCATATATGTCACATGCTATTTGCAATTTTTGTAATAGAAATGGTCATAATTATTTTGCTTGTCCTATTAGAAGAAAACATACAATGACTATTAGGGCCATATGGGTACCTAAAAATCTTATTTCTTCTAATACTAATAAATAAAGGACCCAAAGAACTTGGGTACCAGGAATTGTTTTTAATTGCTTTTGTAGGTATGCATGAAGTATTCTACAGGTAAAAATAAATGATTTTTAGATAACGGATGCTCAAGATACGTGACAGAAGACAAAACTAAATTCATTGACTTCACTTCTAAAGAAAAAGGATGTGTGATATTTGGAGACAATTCAAAAGGGAAGATCATGGAAATAGAAGAAAAGATCATCAAGACTTAGTACAAGATGCAACCAAATAGTGGAAACATGTGAAAGATCATCCAGCAGAATAAATTCTAGGAGAACCTTCACGAGATGTAAGTACTCGATCATCTTTTAGAAATATTTGCAATCATACTGCTTTTCTATCTTAGATTGAACCTAAAAATATTGATGAAGCACTTCTTGATGAATCTTAGATTCTAGCTATGTAAGAAGAGTTTAATCAATTTGAAAGAAATGATGTTTGAACACTTGTTCCTAAACCCAAAAATCATACTATTATTGAAACAAAATGGGTTTTTAGAAACAAGAAACATGAGTCCGGAGTCATTACTAGAAATGAGGCTCGACTAGTGGTCCAAGGTTTCAATCAAGAAGAATGAATCAATTATGATGAGACATATGCACCAGTCGCAAGATTAGAAGCTATTCGAATGCTACTTACATATGCTTGTTATAAAAACTTCAAATTTTTTCAAATGGATGTTAAAAGTGCTTTCTCAAACGGTTTTATAAATGAAGAAGTATATGCTGAGCAACCTCCAGGTTTTGAAAATCATATTTCTCTAAATCATGTTTTCAAACTCACAAAAGTACTATTTGGACTCAAACAAGCTCCTAAAGCGCGGTACGAGAGATTCAGTAGTTTCTTGATTGAAAAATGCTTTTTAAGAGGAAAAATTGATACAACTCTTTTCATTATATACGAAAATGATGATATTCTTTTGATTCAAATTTATGTTGATGATATAATATTCGGTGCTACTAATGAAAATATGTGCCAAGTTTTTGCTAAGACTATGCAGGAAGAATTTGAAATGAGCATGATGGGAGAGCTTATATTCTTTCTCGGATTGCAAATTAAGCAAGCAAAAAGTGGGATATTCATCAATCAAAATATATTAAAAAATTGCTGAAGAAGTTTGGGATGGAAGGTGTTAAGGAAACTGAAACACCAATGAGCTCATCCACTAAACTTGATAAAGATGAATCCGGTAAACTAGTTGATTCGAAGGTATATCGAGGTATGATTGGTAGCTTATTATATTTGACAACCGGTAAACCAGATATTATGTTTAGTGTATGTTTATGTGCACGTTTTCAATCATTTCCAAAATAATCTCATTTGATTGCAGTCAAGCGGATTTTTAGATATTTTGCCAATACCATTGACTTAAAGTTATGGTATCCTAAACACATTATTTCGATCTTATTAGTTATTCAGGTACCGATTATACTGGTTCTTTGAAATAAGATATCATTTTTTTTAGATCATGTGCAGAAAAGGCGATATAGTACTGGAGTTCACAAACACACACGATCAGTTAGCAAATATATTCACAAAACCCTTACCAGAAAATAGATTATTTATTATTAGAAGAGAAATAGGTATGATGCATGTTATGAATATCTCTTGAAAGATAGATCAGAGTTCATAAAAATAGAGAGATATTTTTTTAAATACTTTTACATAAACTTGAGGTTCTTAGCCTCATGTTTGAGACGCTCATTCTCTTCATACAATATCATGTCATCCCTATCCATGGGAACTGGCAAGCAGAATGAAGAATCCAATAGAGATTTCAACTTTTTATTCTTCTGCCGAAGGATTCCTTCCCTTGTGTGAGACTCTTGAACAATTCGTTGAAGTACAACAATTTGTTCTTTAAGCTTTTCAACCTCATGATTTTTGACTTGTAGCCGCTGGGAAAAAGCGACAATAGAGGATGAGTAGCGAGTCCCGAGACTCACCAAGTCGTAGATAGCATCGGAGTCCGGCTTATTAGCCAAACTGTTGTTCTCTTGCTGCAACATGGCGCCAATGGTAGCTGCAGAAAGGACATGAGATTGAGATGTAGAATACCTCATGGATGCATCTAGAGGAATGTTAGAAGAATAAGCCATTGAGAAAAGAATTGAAAACTTAAAGCGAGAATATTGAAGGAATGCAGATGAGTTATAGAGATGAGAATAAGATTTGATGCAAATCGGATGAACTTTAAAACTGATTTTATAGAGATAGCATAAAGAACAAGACAAACTATTGTCTCTTCAAATCTTATTAGTCAAAAGAAATATAAGATATGCTGGACACACATTGTCAAAAGTTTTCTTACTAGAAAAACGGTTCTCTGCTCCTATCATGGCATTGACGGCCTTAGGAGAGAAGATTGATGGTTGATGCGTCAAGGGTTCCTGATTCAAGTCTGGAACATTAGTGGAAGAGAATTGTTCGGCCATTCTATCGTTATGGAGAAACAGAACTTAGGTCAAGAAGCAATGTTTTTTTTTGGTATTCGATTGGTGAAAATGATTTTTTTATAGAAACTCAGAGCCTTCAAACCCGTTTGTCAACAACATGAGGCGATTGATCTGCTTTCGCACCGACTGCTAGAGCTAAGCCTCCAACCTTTACAGGTTTTGTCAGATACGCGTGGTTCCGCACCGAATTGCCAGAGTTAGACTTCCAACATTTGCAGGTTTTGTCGGACATGCATGGCTCCGCACCGCATTGCCAAAACTAGGCCTGCAGCTTTTGCTGTCTTTGTCAGACACGAATAATTTTAATTATTCATCTTCAAATCTCCGAAACATCTAATTCGTCAATAACATCAAGCGGATTTAAATCTTCTTCCGCACCGAGATGATAAAATTCGGCTTCAACGTTTGCAACTTTTGTCGGACACGGGTGGTTCTAATTTCTACAGTCTCTACTAACGCAGCGTTTTATTTGTCTATTGGTTATTGCAGGAATATATCTTATTGATCTAATTATGATTCCTTTTTAATGATGCCAAAAGGGGGAGAAGTCTTATACTAGTATTATACTACCCTGTTATATATGCTAGAATCATGTTTATATTTTTCTTGAAATACTAACGCATATTTTCAGGGGGAGCTTAAGTATTACTGCAGGTCGCAGATTTCTACTAAGTATTTGTCATCATCAAAAAGGGGGAGATTGTTGAACTCAAGGTTTCAAGTCTCGTATTTACGTATAAATTTTGATGATAACAAATAATATTGAAAACTCAAGCTCAAGTTGTCTATGCATGAAGGGAGCTAAACACATCAAGAAATCAAGCATGAGCAAGAAAGATATCAAGTCTACAAATGAAGCTCATAGATTATTTTTGTACATCTCTTGATAAAATTAGAAATTGGATTAAGGCTCCAAATTACTCTTTTTTCTCATAAAACATCAAATTACTTTTTCCACATATGCAAGACATTTTTAAATGTCTTAGTTTTGAAAATTATATTTTTCACATGTGCATAACACCATCAAACAAAATAATTTCGAAAATTATATTTTTTTTATAAAAACTTGATTTTATAAGATGATTGATTATCATATTTGACATGTGCATATTTTGTTTGAAAGTCTTGAAGGGAGGTGGTGTGTTTTTTTGACTAATGCAAAAGGTAGATGATTTTGTTTGAGAATCTTAAAGGGTGGTTGTGTGTTTTTTTGACAAATATAAAAGATAGATGATTTGTTTGAAAATCTTAAAGGGTGGTTGTGTGTTTTTTTGACATATGCAAAAAGAAGATGATTTGGTTTGAAAAATAAATCATGCTCATTTTGTCTTATATGAAAAGCAAAAGATTAGGTTTGATTTCTTTGAAAAATGAATGGAGTTGTCTTTGACAAATGCAAAAAGGAAATGTTTTTATTTGAATTTTTTGAAAAGTGAATAGTGCTCTTATTTGACATGGGAATCTTTTCAAATTTGAAATTGAAGACTCATTTACCTATAAATAGCTCACTTGAGTTTTGCAAAAATCACAACAAGAGCTTACACATCTATTGCTAAATTTTGCATCATTCTTTCAAAGCTCTCATTCTCTCTTTTCTAAAGTTTTGAGCCTTAATTCTTGTTCTTGTTGAGAGAGATATAGTTTGTGCTGTATTGTTCTTATTTCACTCATTGAGGAGTGTTTTCTGATAGCCTACCCACTATCAATTCTTGTATCAGTAAGAGGGTGTGTATAACCCTTGTGTGTGTAGAAGGTGTTCTACACGGGGAATAGTTAAATCACCAAGTGTGAGGTGATTGGAAGTAGGAGGGTGTGTATAACCCTTGTGTGTGTAAAAGGTGTTCTACACAGGGAATAGTTGAATCACCAAGTGTGAGGTGATTGGAAGTGTAGAGGGTGTTCTACACGGAATCTTTGGAGCGGTGCTGCTCAAAGGTGTAATAGGTTTCTATCTCCACCTAAAGGAGATTGAATAGTGGATTTGGGAATCCTCAAGGGGTAGCTTGAGGCGAGGACGTAGGCAGTGGGGCTGAACCTCGTAAAAATACTGAGTTTGCTTTCTCTTACCCTACTCTTTATATTTCCTACTGCTTTATATTTTGGTTATATTTTATATTGTATATTTAGTTTATAAGTATTAATTTTTTAATATAACCCAATTCACCTCCCGTCTTGTGTTAGTCATCTGGGCAACAATGTTGTTCAGTTTTGTTGAAGATAATTTAGAAAATTAAGAAGTTCAAGTAAACGGGATTCCTATGCTAAAATTTACATTAAAAATATGAACTGATGTTTATTTTGGAAAATATGCATGTTTTAGTTACGAAAAGAAACTTTGAAATCACCTCAATTATTTATTTCGCATATGCATAAAATTTTGTATAAAAATAAAGTATTTTTGACATGAACTGGTATAGACATGAGTTAATTTTGTTATATTTTATTTTCTAAACTAAAAGAGAGTGAATATGAAAATTTCGTTATAAATGATATTTCTAATCTGATTCTGTTTTGTTTTTGGAAAAAGTCTGTACTTTGATATGATATAATACGATTTCTGAAATATTTGACATGACATTTTTGTTTTGTTTTGCTCTGTTCTGTTCTAGGTTGGTACCAATTATTCTGTTTCCGGTGCACCCACCTTGGTTGCAAAGTGATTAACTGCGTGGTCTTTTCTGTGTGTATACTCGGGACTCCAAGAATAATAAGGGAAAGATTCATATTTTGTTTCTACTAGGTTGGCCGTCGAGATTTACACAACCCAACAATGAGGGTTAAACATGGTATTTCTATTTCTATTTATACTAAACCTTTACTCTGATTTTTTTTTTTTATAACATGATATGTTTCTGCATTTCTGAAAATAAGATTATTTTTTTGTTCTGCATTTTGAATTTAGTAAATACTCATGTTTGCATACTAGTATATGTTTTTTGTTTACTGAGTTGTTGATAATTCATTCCTTATATCTATAATATTTCAGATGACTGTGATGATATTTTCGTGATTTAGCATTTTTAGAATTTATAATATTGAGAAAATGAGTTTTATGACTAAGTTTTATATTATATTTAAAAATTTAGAATTTAATTATAATGTTGAATATGAATTTATGTAAAAAGATATAACTTTTTGATTCCTGTGAAATCGGAACTTTACACCTCCCTTACAAAAATCAGATCTAGAGCTTTTTTGTTTATTTTTTTTTTTTAAGCGGCGGAAAGAGAGGAGGAAGAGTTTATAATCCGAAGTTATAAATCTGAAGTGCTGGGTTAAGAGTTTTGGACAATGCACTAGAAATATGCACTTTAGTGAAATTGATTTTTTTTAAGCATTTTTAAATATTCCTAATTATTAAGAAAAAAATTAAAAAAATATATAAATATACTAGTGGTAATTTTCTTAATCATTAAGAAAGAATAAAACAATAAAAAATTAAGATATATGAGTGGGTACATTTAATGGAGAGGTGAGTTGATTTTACTACCTACTTTCTTCGATATCATGGTACACCTTACCAATCATTTATCATACGAGACTTACTTTGGAGGGCTAGTTCAATATAGGTGCATGTATCCTTTTGAGAGATATTTGGGGAAATTCAAGCGTTATGTTAGGAATCAAGCTCGCCCAAAAGGTTCAATTGCTCAAGCATATGTCCATGTTGAATGCTTATCTTTTTGCTCCTTGTACATCCATGATGTTGAGACCATACATAATCGGGAGGAACGAAACAGAAATGTAGATAAGGGTGTAGAATTTGAACATCTTCCTATTTTTTCACAAAAGGTACGTCCTTTAGGCTCACTTACTACCAATTGGTTAGATATGACTCTATTTGTAAAGGCAAGGTGGTACGTGCTTAATAATTGTGCAGAGATCAGTGAGCACATAGAGTAAGTATTTGGTTTTTCTATTACCTATACATTTCTTTCTAGTTTAGATATTTATAAAGACATCTCAATTTATGGTATTTGAATATGCCTTCGCAGTGAGCACTATAAAAAGATAGGAGAAGTTTCATCTGAGAATATTGATCATAGACATCAACTAGAATTTCCAATTTGGTTTCAAACAAGGGTAGGTTATCTTTACAATCAACCCACATTTAATCTTGTCAATTTACTTTGTAGAGTTTGCCTAATTAATTTGTTGCACGCTTCAATTTTTAGATTCAAGAAATACATTTAAAAAATCCCGATGACGTATCTGATGACATTTATGCACTTGCTTGGATCAGATCTATGGGTTTCTTCATATTCTGCTTGCATAATGAATGACATTAGATTCCGCACAGTAATGCATGAAAAATTTCATGCAACGCAAAATAGTAAGATTATTGTTAAAGGGGAACGTCGATCACAGCCTATTGATTTTTATGATGTATTGAATGACATATTGTAATTACGTTACATGGGTTGTTGTTGTGTATATTTGTTTAAATGTGGCTGGTTTGATATCAGTGATCGGAAGAGAGGAATACATATTGGGGATCACCTAACTAGTATTAACACTACTCGCAAATGGTATAAGGATGAACCATTTGTCTTTGCTTGTCAAGCCTTCCAAGTGTTTTACCTCAAAGACCCTAGCCTGGGTGGTAATTGGTCCGTGATACAAAATATTATAGGTAGAAACATGTATGATGTTCCAACCATACCAGTGGCCAATGATGATGTAAATGATGAGGAAAATCAAAATGTTCCTACTTTCCAAGATACTGACCCCTCATACATAGAAGTTGTACCTGAATATGATAATAATGAGACAGGGAATCCATTGCATAGAACTGACATGGAACCAACCCCATGTCATTGAAGAAAGAACCCCGCAACGTGCAATACCCTTTACTGATGATGAAGAATTCATAGATGGTGAAGATGATGAAAATGAAGATAATCATACTTATGACTGTAGGGCTTATTTAAGTCAAGGGGCCTGGAAGCCCACCAGTATAAGAGCCCAAATAGAATAAAGTTAATACCATGGGTCCAATAACATACTCAAGAAGGCGAATATGGATAAAATTCTATAGAATCATGTACATAAACTAATATTCAAATCTTCAGCACATTCTACAAGATTTTATGCAGATACGTGATCACGTTAGTCACGAGAAGATAACTCATAAATGGAAATTATATCAAAGGATAAGCACCAATACGATGCCTATATAAACTAGGTAGCCCTCTATGGAATGGAGACTCACTCTCTCATTAGCTCTCGAGCTACTTCTAAATAATTAGCAAGATTAATGACTTAGGTATCAGAGTTTTCTCAGGCGAAGATTGCCAGATCTCTTCAATTTCTTACAGGTGAACAGTTGCAAGACAGGAGCGAGACACGTCCTTAACATTGGCGCTGTCTGTGGGATACCTCTTATGGAGTGTTAACGTAGTTCTTGCATGCATACTGTAACTCGTTCTATAGCAAGCCGAACAAAGGAAGCATCCATGGATGCACGACTAGCAGCGACGGATGAGAGATTGAAGAAGGCGTTGGACGCTTTGGAAGCATTGCAGAAAAAAAACGAGGAATTACGGCGGAGGAATGTTGAGACCGAAGGCACAGCCCAACCCGCTCATAGTGAGCAAGGTGAAGAGGAAGCATATAGCAACGGTGAAGCCAAACGGGAACACACATAGAAACCGAAGATGCACGACTAACTGAAGGATCTCGAGGGAAAATACAAAAAAATAGCCATAAAGATGGGTGGATCTTCATCGGTCAACTGTTTGCTGAACTAAACCGAAATTCAAAGTTCCCCAAATAGATCTGTACGATGGGTCTAAGGATCGAGTAAACCATCTAGAAAACTTTAAAGCCCACATCATGTTCTATGGTTTCCCGGACGAGATCGCCTGCCAAGCCTTTCCTCTGACCCTAAAGGGGACAGCAAGAGAATGGTTTGGGACTCTTAAACCAAGGTCGATCAATAGCTTTGAAGACTTGGCCAAAAAATTCATAACACAATTCATGCCTAGTATAAGGCGCCGACGCCCAACCGCCTATTTGTTTACAGTCAAACAAAAGGAAGATGAAGATCTCAATAGCTATCTTACGCGCTTCAACAAGGAGCGATTGACGACAGATGACCAGGATGAGAAGATTACTCTCGCCGCTCTCCTGGGTGGAATCTGGCCGCAGAGTCCTTTCATGATGGAGATGGCTAATATGACCCCATCCACCCTCCGGGAATTCATGGACCAGGCGAATACTTTCGTCAACATCGAAGACACCTTGCAAGCTTTGGTAGATCCATGAAAGGAAAGCAGAAGAGAAGAACGAAGAAACGGGCGGGATGATAAAAGAAGTGGAGCAAGTCGGCGAGAAATGAGGCAAGAAAGACAGCCAGACTGGAACACCAGGCTGATATATAATAACCTGAGTGTCAGAGAAGAAGAGAGAGATCGGGATGAAAAGCAACAGCATATGATGGACGGACGATATTGGAAATACCACCGGACGAGTTCACATTGGATAGAGGATTGCACGACCATGAAAAAAAGGTCACTGAACTAGCAGGAACTGGAGAGCTGGAGCGGATGATAACAGAGCGTTTGAAGCCCAGAAGGCGACGGGATTACAAACGAGAAATTAAAAGAAGCGTCAGCCTCGAAAGAAGGCACCAAGGCAACGACCGCTAGAACAGTGACAACCAGACAACATCAAAAAGAGGTGGCGACAGAAACAGGGTGCCCAGAAGAGGCAATGAGAGCAGATTGCCACAAAGAGGCAGTAGGAACAGGTCATTACCAAGAGATGACCGGAACAGAGCACCTATTGGGGAGATTCGGACGATAGTAGGGGGTTTTGCTAGAGGTGGGATGTCCACATCCAGTCGAAAGTCGTATGCGCGAAAAGCAAGGTATGAGGACGTCTATATGGTGGACAGGGCGCCCAAACAGCAAAAACTCAACAATAACCGGATAGTGATATCCTTCGAAGAAGCGAACAAAGAGGGGGTGCTATACCCATACGACGACACTCTAGTTGTCACTCTTGTCATAGCCAATTATATGACCAGGCGGGTGTTGATTGACAACAAAAGCTCTGCCGACTTACTATTCTGGGAAGCATTCGAGAGCAAAGGGAATTGAGGCTGACCAACTACGACCATCTCCAACACCGTTGAAGGGCTTCTCGGGCAAAGCAATCCAACCCATTGGCGCCATCACCCTTCCAGTTACCGCTAAAGAGGAAAGGCGAAGAACGACTACCATGACTGACTTTTTGGTGGTCAAAGCCCCATCCTCCTATGATGTTATACTGGGGAGGCCAACACTCAACCATCTCAGGACAATAACCTCAACATATCACCTCAAAATGAAGTTTCCAACCGACGGAGGTAGGAGAACTAAGAGACAAGCAGACATTAGCTTGAGAATGCTATGTGCAAGAACTAAGGAAGAATAAGAACGAAGTGAAGTGTGTACCGTAGGAGAGATAAAGAAGACGTTCGCGCCACCTCTCCCACCACCCATAGTGGGAGTACAGGGAAAAGAAGTAGAGACCAGGGACAAACAGAGTCAGCAGCACGCCAAGGTCAATAAGCCCTTAGAGCTCATAACCTTATTCCCCAACCGCCTGGAAACAATTGTGCGGATTGGCACGAATGCTTCCCCGGCGGATAGGGAGAGTTTAAGATAGCTATTGGTGGAACACAGAGACATGTTTGTATGAAGCCATGAAGAAATGCCTAGCGTGGACAATGCTATTATCGAGCATCGTTTATGGGTGTACCCAGCATATAAGCCAGTACGACAGAAAATGAGGTCGTTTAGCATGGAAAAATATGCCGCTATCTGCCTGGAGGTTGAAAAATTACTCGCCGCCAGCTCTATCAAAGAAGCTCACTACCCGGAGTGGCTATCTAATGTAGTTCTAGTGAAAAAGGCAAACGGAAAGTGGAGAATATTCGTAGACTTCACTAACAGCGGGACACAAGACACTGAGTTTCATGGATGCCTACTCGAGTTACAACCAAATACAAATGCATGTTGCGGATAAGGAAAAGGCGGCATTCATAATAGATCGAGGGCTATATTGCTACCAGGTAATGCCATTCGGGCTAAAGAATGCAGGGGCAATCTACCAAAGGCTGGTCAATCGAATGTTCGTAAATCAAATAAGGAAGACTATGGAAGTCTATGTGGATGACCTCTCGGTGAAAGCAAGGAGCCCGCCAAACACATCTACGATCTGAGAGAAGTATTCGGGGTATTACGTCACTACAAGATGAAAATAAACCCTGCCAAATACGCCTTTGGAGTCGATTCAAGAAAGTTCTTGGGGTTTATCACATCTGAGAGAGGAATCGAAGCGTCCCTAGAAAAGATAGAGGCCATAGTCAACATGAAGCCGCCAAGCAACTTGCATGAGATACAGCGGTTGACACGAAAAGTAGCTACCCTGAGCAGATTTATAGCAAGATCCACTGACAAGTGCATGCCCTTCTTCCAGGTGCTACACAAGACACATCCATGGAATGAGGAGTGTAATGAGGCGTTTAAAAGACTGAAGCAATATCTGACCAATCCACCCCTCTTGAAGCAACCGGGAAAAGGCGACGTACTCTGTGCGTATCTAGCCGTTTCCCCACACGCAGTGTCAGCCGTCTTGGTAAAGGAAGAAGAGGCCGTTTAGCACCCCGTGTATTACGTAAGTCGAGCCTTCAGAGCTATTTAGAAGTAGCTTGAGAGCCAATGAGAGAGAGTCCTGGTGTTCGCCCACTCCCAACTGCTCTAATTCTCATGTGTGTAATCACTTGAGACGCCATGTACAAAAGAAATGGGGTGTGTGGTGGTAGATAGAACCTACCGCCCCTAACCATCAGTATCGAGTTATCGCATTCGAGGAAAGCCTCACTAATAAAGACTCATGGCGAGCTATTCAGCTTGTGGGGTTAAGGGAAAGGTCACGGACCGCCCAAGTCATAAAACACCAAAAACGAGTAAAACACTCGCAGGTGCCTTGCAAAAGGGAAAAAGGGGGCGCAGAGGCAAAGGACCCCGCCAACCTAAATTTCCAAAGACGAGTAAAACACTCATAGGCACCTTGCAAAAGGGAAAAATGGGGCGCAGAGGCAAATGACCATGCCTACCTAAAACACCAAAGACACAAAAGAGGGGCGCAGAGGCGCATAACCCCGCCTATCTCTAGAACACCAAAGACGAGTCTCAATGCTCGCGACGCCATAAAAAAAAAGAGAGAGAGAGAGAGAGGAAGAGAAAAGGGAGAGGTAAGGGACCGTCCAGCAAACAAAAAATCCACAACAAGCTATTTAGCTTGCGGGGTTGAGGAAGAGGTCAAGTTCGCAAGATAATCCAAAAAAAAAAAGTAAAGGCAAGAGTAAAAGTAGACCACAACAATGGTCGAGATGAACATTCAAAACTCCCCAGCAACAAATCAAGAATACAATGTTAAAATAAGTAATCTATGTTATTTACAGGAAATAATTTAATTACAGGTTGAAGTTACAATGCGCAACCGCAATAAAAAAAAATTAATAAATAAATATTACTAAGAATAATAGTAAAAATAATATACAAAGAGTTGCTGCCTTGAATTAGGGGGCGACGCCTTCTTCAGAAGGGGACAGTGGAGGCACGTTAAAAGGCGTCTAGAACTTCCTTACGCCCGAACTTATCAACCCGTCAGCAAATGGCCATCTCAAGAGAGAATAAACTCGCATCGATGGCCTGGAGGTCTGTAGTAGGGTCAGCCAAGAGAGGGTTCCTCAAGCGCACAATGCCAGCACCATGACCGTAAGAAAAGGCCGCATCCTTGACTTGAGGAATCATAGCCAATTGGGCCCGAAGATGAATGATGTCCGCCTACGCAACAGCCAACTGGTCTACTTTCCTGGCTAACTGCTCATCTCTGGTCAAAGCAATCAAGTTGGCCTTCCTAAGCTCTTCGTCCGTGCTCGCACGGCTTGTCTTGTACTTCTGGTGGCGCTCTCTGAGTTCAGCCAGAGAACCCTGTGCCTTGGAAAGATCTTGGGCTGTAAGGCGTGCTTTCTCCAGGGCGTCCAGCAGGTCCTTTGACAAACCACTACACCGTTCTAGAGAATCGGTAAGCTCCTCTCAGACCGAGTTTAACTCCCCACTACAGGCAAGGAGTTCCGAGTCCCGGCGGGCCAATTCAACGTTGAAGCCCTGTTGGACTTCAGAAACCTGCACTCTCGTCAGGTCCCTCTCAGATTGCAAGATCCGATGAGAGAAATCGTCCCTAATCTTCACCTCCTCAGCAAGGCAAATAGCATCCCGAAGCTCAAAGACCTCACCATCATGCAACTCCAACTCCCCTTAAAGAGATTTGAATAAGCCCTCCACCTAATCCAAGCGGCGCTCAAGTTCCCTATTCCACTCGACCAGGGTCTCCAGCGCAGCTTTGTCCGCCTGCCACTTCCCTTTCATTTCCTCTTCCCACCGAACAAAGTTAGCCACTATCCTAGCTGCTAGGTTGTCAACACCCTTTAAAGAAGAAAAGAGAACCCAGGTAAGGAAAGAAAAGGAAAACAAGGAGAAACGGTGAATGAAGAAGACAAGCCAAGGAAATACCGTAGAAAACCAATCCTTTAGCTGGTTGGCCATTTCGGTGACAATCTCTGTTTGAGCAAGAATTGGCGAAGAGAAAGCACCCACACTGCCATCGCCTCCAGTATTCTCCCCGGGACCACTGATTTCGCCAGGGGCCACAATCTTCACAGGATCAGGAGCCACACACTCCACCTGGCCTGACAAGTGCATAGTGTCAAGTGGTAATTCAGTGTGGGTTATCTTCACCGTGTGGGCACCTTCCTGAAACAAGTTATCCAACTCCTCATCAGTAAAAGAGTTGGGTTCTCCACCAAAAGAAGATGCTGGGAGAGGAATTGAAGAGAGACGCTCACCGCTACCAGCCAAAGAAGAAGTATTACCCCTGGATATGATAGATGGGGGAGTTTTCAAATCCAATTGGCCAACGGCTAAGATAGGACCAGCGCCCTCCCAAGCAAGAACCAGGGAGTCTGGTTGATCAAAAGGCTGGGTGCCAGCCAAACTCTCATTCCTTTCCCTAAGGGCGGTCTCCAATGGCTAGGGCAGGCGCGCACCAGAACTAGTAAGTCAATCCAACTGGAGGGCGGCCGCAACATCAGCGGGAAGGTCACCGACTCTCACAGGGCTCTCAATTGAAGGAGGCACAAACACAGAAGCAGGCACCAAAAGGCTGGTCTGAGAGAGCGCCTGAACTTGAAAAGTGGCGGCCAGCTCAAAGAGAGCTATGCTAGCCAGACCTTCCCTGTTCCCTAATCTAGCAGATTGTGACCTCGTGGAAGAACCACTGGAAGCAGCAAGTGCAGAAGCCATTGGCGAGTTAGGCGCCTTAGACTGATTGCCCCCCGAACTAGCCCTAAACTCAGGAGGCGGCTGCTTAGGGTCGCCTGTAGAGGACGCCAAGCTTCCCTTCGAAGCTAGAAGCATGGACTCCTGCTCCAGACCTTCTTTAGTGGGCACCAAGGGTTTCTTCGAGGGGGGAAGTTGAGAAGGATTCTCAATACGAGTCTTTTTCTTTTGGCCGTCATCATCCTTATTCTTGGACCTTCTTTCCTTTTTGCCCTTGCCCACGTCAGTCTCCGACCGCCTTTTCTCCTTTAGCTCCCCTTCCTATCCTACACAGCAGGGGCACCTGTCATGGTTTTGTTAGAAGGAATAGGTAAAAGGATAGGAATAACATCAATGATCATGAAATCACGTCTGAGCGAATGAGCGATTGGGAGACATCAGAAACTGAGCTATGTGGACGAAGGACAATAGCTTATCAGTCCAGAGGTCGTCAAGATGCTCTGCAGCCTAGGCACGAACGACATCTATACGAGCTAGCTCTCGGCAGGACAATGGAGCATAAGAGTCCACAAACATCGACCCTCAAGGATAAGGCGCCAGATTGCCCTGATAGGGAAGTCTCTGAAAACCTCTTTTTGGCCAGGAAATTCCCATCCCTACCCGCCGATAAAAAAGAATTTCGTAGTCCACGCCTTGGCATTGGAATACTGGCCTTCAAACATAGCCAAAGGTTTCCCTTTTTCCTTTTTACGAAAGACAACCACACAACCTTGTTGGTCGCTCTCACATTGTAGAAAGCCAAAAACTCCCGAGCAGTCATATCGGGGTATGGGTCACGGAGGGGTTCTAGAACCATCCAGAAGACTATGCAGGCGCACAAGTAAACCCTCAAAGCGAAAGGGTGAAGTTGAATGGGAGCCAGTTCCAGCAGATCCAAAATGTCGTGAAGAGGGCGACAAAAGGGAAGGTTCAATCCATGAGACAAAAGGGCTACAAAAATCGCTATCCAGCCCGAGAACCATTCATCGTCACAACACCCAGATTCGGAAGCTTTCATCACAACGGAATCTGGGATGCCGAACTCCTTTCATATCTCAACCAAATGCTTCTCTCGAATGCTTGAGTGCCATGTATATCCATCAAACATTGTGCCTTCAAGAATGTCGAAAGGTTGAACCAAACCGCTACCTTCTTCTGCCATAGGGTTGTAAAAAAGAAAATAAGCAAGAACAAGAAATAAGAACTAGTGACAAGAACGAAAGAACGCAAAGAACGGGAGAAATACCAAGTAACAAAATAAGCAGAAGAGAGAAAGGGAAAAAGGAAAAGGGGGTATTTAAAGGGCAAGATGACTGTGGAACGCCAATGGTCGAGACATTATGACTTGACGCAAAAATAGAGAAATAGCCGTCAGATATAAAATAACCGTCACACGCTAAACCTTCCCACTACTGCCACGATTATCGAACACAAAGATGAAGGGACGGCAAGCAAGTGAAAGGTCGTAAAGAAGAATACGTTCTCATGCATATTTAGGCGGGAACCAAAAACACACAAAAGTCAAATTAAATTGAATTCCCTACGCCTTGAGGCGTAAAGAATTCGTGGGGTAGCGGTAGGGCTTATTTAAGTCAAATGGCCTGAAAGCCCACCAGTTTGAGAACCCAAATAGAAGAAAGTTAATACCATGAGCCCAATAACATACCCAGGAAGGCGAATAAGGATAAAATCCTACAGAATCACGTACATAAATTAATATTCAAATTTTCAGCACATTCTACGAGATTTTATGCAGATACGTGATCACGTCAGGCACGGAAAGATAACTCATAAACGAAAATTGCATCAAAGGATAAGCACCAACACGATGTCTATATAAACCAGGTAACCCTCTATAGAGGGGGGATTCTCTCTCATTGACTCTCAAGCTATTTCTAAATAATTAGCAATATTACTAACTTAGGCATCGTAGCTTTCTCAGGCGAAGATCACCGGATCTCTTAAATTTCTTGCAGGTAAACAGTTGCAGGATAGAAGCGAGACACGTTCTTAACAATAACAATGAAGACATTTTGTCGAACAGTCAGTCTTCATTTGATGATGGTATGCGTTTATGCTAAGTTCTACTTATGTTACAAGATTAAATGAAAGTTCATGTGTATGGTATAATCTTTTCATAACTTATTATGTTAAAAACAGCTTTTCATTAACTTTTTTTTTTTCAAATATAATATATCTAACACCAATGAACTTTAATGTTTTATGTAGAATTTGATGAATAACTGACAACGTACATGGTCCGCATTCTTATGTTAAATCCGGGGAGGACTAGTATCTCTTATGCAAGCTATAATATTCTCGCCTTAAGTAGGAGTCATAATCATGAGTAATTGTGCAACTCACTACTGATTTTGTACACCATATTTTCGACTGATATTTTTGTTTGGATTTATTAGATATATTTACAATTGCTCAACCACATGGTTTGCACTTATCAAGCGCACAAGTATATGGAAGACAGGTAGAACCTCATTCCTTATCATTAGTCATACCAAACATTTACAACTATTGCTGCTCGAATAGAAGACACCATTTAATTATGTTCTTTGCTTCTTTTGTTGTATATGTATATAGCAATTCCAACATTGATCTTATATTATATTACTAACCAGGTTGTCTCGATTAGTGCTTGGCATCCTGTATGCCTACTTAAATACAAAAAAAACTTGGCAAATGTACAGCGGAAAAGGAAGCTTGATAGATTACAAAGGTCCCTTGCACTTGTAGGTTGTCAAATGGGAGGAAGTTGCTGCTTGGTTTGTGTTGATCTCACCGACTGTGAAAAAAGAAGACCAGTACTGCGGATTGCAACTGTTTAATTTTCTTTTTGTTTAATTCTTGTATATTCGCAAGGGTCAATTTTGTAAGCCTGCTATTTTGTCAGTAGTTATAATGTTTATGCGCAAGTAGATCAGATGGCTTGGATATACATTGGATGGATAATGTTGTAATGGTTGGACGTATATATAGGAGTCTTGTAATGGAAACAGGTTTTTGTGTAAGCTTTTATAACAATATTTGCTTGGTGGAGTCCAATATATCCGTTATTGAAACAGGTTTTGAAATATGTAGGAGAAGATAGGAGGGACAATTTTCTACCACGGATTGATTAAACTCAACTTATCAATAAATATGGCTGGTATTCAACTCTGCTCAATTGTGTAGTAAGAAAAGGACCAAAGCAGGGGCATTGTATATTTTTGTACTTGATGATGGTGACTCTTGCTCCTTTATCTTTAGATTTGAAATCCTAGGTTCAAAATACAAGTAGTAATATTTATCCAAACCCAAAATTAAAAATAAAAAATAAAATAATTTGACATAAACAATGTTCTATGAAAATGCTAAAAAAAATTCGAAAATCTGTGCCATTAAATTTGTGGTTCTTCAAAATTACAAAAATGATCGTCAAGTACTGAAGGTCACAAGAAAATCATTTTTTTAAAAATCGAAGATAGGTATATTGAATATATGATGGCACTTTACTTAGTGAAAGAAGGTATTCAATTCAATATATTTTTGTATTTTTTTTATCGTGTCATCGGATGTCTAGCACGGCTCTCTCTCTCTCTCTCTCTCTCTCTCTCTCTCTCTCTCTCTCTATATATATATATATACAAACATTATTAAGTTGAAATCAAATGAGCGGATATAACCAAGAGATAGAAGTTGAGAGATAGAAGTTGAAATCAAATTAGCTTATAGAACTTTGTGCTTCAATTACATATAATCTATTACCAATAATACCCTAAGAGATCAGGGTAAATTGAAGGAATAAATGTCTTTGTGTTATTGGAATGGAAAACACAATAAGATAGAAGTCATTGGTTGTGTAATGTTTTGGTTTATATATATGAATATATTTAGCTGATCCACAATATTACTTATCTAATATATATATAATACTTGATCATGGGTGGGGATCACATACACACACATATATAAATTTGGGGAGGGGTTGTTCTTAAACATGTTGGGGGGTTGTTCTTAGACATGTGGTCACCAACTCTTTGCAAAAAAAAAAAAAAAAACACTCATGAACATTGGAGCTCGAGTACCCTCTTTCAAATTTGATTCAATTCTATACGTTCGTAGCTCTACACATATTACTTAGATGAAATAAATTAATATTGGTCCTAGCCTAACTTGGTACATATAATGTATATTAAGTTACGTTTAAAATAAAAGGCACTGCTTCTATATAATATGTATATAAATAAATAGATATAAATATATAAATATTTATAAATAGATATGATAGCACTAATTATATATATATAATATATGTATATAATACTAAGATAAATATTATATATATGCATTTCATTGATTGATCATGGAAGTATATATATCATGTTGAATGAGACAAGATACATATATATAATAGATCTGCATATATATAATATGTATACAAATAGATAAATATTATATGTATAATATATACTTAAATATATTTATATATATAATACTTATCATGGAAGTTTGTAACACCGTTCATGCAATAAATTAATGGTCCTCGCCTAACGTACCACTTACAAGCGTGTATACAACACATTAAATTTCATAACTTATAATATATATATATATCTATTATATATCTGAGCCGGTTCAAGCATTAGACAAGACAGACGGTTGTTTAAGGCTACACAATGAAAAAAATCTCAAAATTATTAAAAAATTTATGATTGAAAAAATCTAAACTAAATAAATTAATCTTAAAAATTGAAGGAAAAAAAAATCAATTATCCATTCAGTAAAAAAACAAAAATACGTTAACATTAACAAATACAACCAATGGGCTTAAAATAAACTCTACATATTACAAGTTCACTTGAGAAAATCAAAAGTCACAATAAATGAAAGACGTCCCAATTGATTATTTGTAAAAGAAAAATTAAAACATTAAAACTCACTATTTATACCTTACGTTTATGGAGTTTATTTCATCTCTCTCAACTCTAATCTCCAATTTCAAACTCTAATCTTTGTTACATTTTGATCTATCTCACTTGTATTTGCACCGGAGTTCGGAGGCCTCTCCATCGCTGCAATATCGTTGCATCGCTGCAATATTGCTGCATCGCTGGAGCACCGAGCCGGAGCCATCGGACTTCGAAGAAAGCAGAGCTGCAGAGACGAAGGTAAAGCCTTTTGTGTTTCACTTTTTCTTTTATATTATTTTACTTTTTACTTTTAGTTTTACGTGTAATGTGTATTTGTGTGTGGTAATAGAGTTGCCACATCAGTAGTATACTGTTCAATCTGTGAGACTTTTGTTTTTTTTTTTTTGAAATGCAATTTGTAAGACATTGATAGATGAGTTTAAAGTTTAAAACTTTATTTATTTATTTATTTATTTTATACACTACGGACACATCAAAGATTTTATTTTCGTCTTTCACTACCTATGCATCATTCTACAATAAAACTGGGTAATTCCTACAACAGCTTTGGCCGCAATTGACTATGAATTTTATTGATTCAAAACTGACAAAAGTCCATGGTCGCATGGTTGTAGATAAAAAACTTCCAATTTTCGCATCAAATTGATGAAAATGTGACTTGCCAAAAATAGTAACTTTACTGTGGCAATTTCCTTTGCCACAATTGCAAAAAATATTTGCCAAAAATACCAGCCCAAACCTTGTCCAAATCGACCCATTTAGTCGAATTCTCACTTTGCATGTTGCCAGAAAGGTGTTATATTGACTATATACTTGACGGTATTATTTTTGTTCCTACAATGGTATATAGTAGCATATCTATTTGTATCCATTGCTTGTGCCGCAGCTAATCCACCATTTCCTTCAAACGGAAACCGTCATAAATTTTTGTATACCAACGGCCACTTTAGTGGTAATACCTTAATTACCTAGGAATTAATTCCGTAGACTAAAGCCAAATCCCACAATTTTAATTTTTGGAATTATACATATTTCTGGCAACATGCATGGTAGATAATTCTTTTTCTCTATCACATGTTTGATGTGTGATTTCTCATTCTCGGTAAACATGCTGCTCAGTTTTGTGCATCTCCGATGCCTATGTTTGCGGTAATCTGCTCTGTATTGTCGAGAATATTTTGCTGATAATGATCAATTTCTAGAAGAACAAGGGTAGTTGATTCCAAGCACTTGTCCATACATTCAGCCATTGTAATAAACATAGATTAAATTCCATTTGACATCTACCATCATTAAACATATGAAAAAGCATTCACAATCACTTCAACTCCTTTTTCAATATATAATATTACTGTTTATTTGTCATCCCAATACCCAGTACATATAAGGATGGACAGAAAAGTCTACCATCGGAACAAACTAACACAACAGTAGTAACATATATACACATTTAATACCCAGCAATCTTCTATTATAGATCAAGTCAATATCCACATAAAAGTTGAAGTGTGCAAGCAGCCAAGAATCACAAAAATCTAAGAATGCATCACCTCTAACTTAAATTTATATGGAAACTCCCATAGGTAGTGCACACATTTAGCTATTTTAATCCAACTCATCTGTACATGACATATCTGCTTTCCATGGCCGATCATATATGGTTGGTGGAAGCCCCAAAATGCATATGCTCCAATGGGCTGATTTGTTCTCTAAAATGGCAGGATTGTGTGTTTAAACATTTAGTCCCATCTAGAAATATGTGCTACCCTCTACAGACTTGAAAGTCCAAGTAATAAGCAAAATATTACTAGTAACTATCTTCCAGGTTTCAATAACTAATCATGAACCACACTAAGCAAAAACCAAGTAGGCATTAACTTATTGTATGATGTCCAATAACCAGTACTCGTAGCAGCAGTCAAGTAATCAAAAGTTACAAATTAATCTACATATGATTTCTAAGGTAAACTAGATATGTACCATTAGCGATATATATAATTATATATAATTGCATATATATTGATGAACCTAGTACTTTAATTAAATAATTGATGCCTACTCTGTACAGACATGCAAGTCCAATTAAAAAGTAAAATATTACTATATAAAGAATTTGTTCCAGATTTTATAAGCAAGAATGTACCACACTAACATGAAACCAAGTCAGTTTGAACTTGGCTAGCAATCAATTCTAGGATTGAAACACATTCATCTCCTATGACCATTTGGGTATTCACGAATATAAATGTATGTATATGAAAAAAGCATACAAAATGCCTTCTATACTTCTCAAGTATAATCATGTCCAATAACCCGTACTGTCAGCATCAGTCATGTAATCAAAAGTTGCAAATTGATCTACATATGATTTCTAAAGGTAAACCAGATATGCACTATTGGAGATATATATAATTGCATATATATGGATGAACCTAGCAATCAAGTAATTAATGCCTACCCTTTACAGACCTGCAAGTCCAAGTAAAAAGTAAAATATTACTATAAAAACTATGTTCCATATTTTATAAGTTCCAGATTTTATAAGCAAGAATGTATCACACCAACATGAAACCAAGTTGGTTTGCACTAGGCTAGCATTCAATTCCAAGACTGAAACACAATCATCTCCTCTGACCATTTGGATATTCACGAATACAAATATATTATATGAAAAAAACATGCAAAATGCCTTCTCTACTTCTCAAGTATATATGATGTCCAATACCCAATACTATCAGCATCAGTCATGTAATCAAAAGTTACAAATTGATCTACATATGATTTCTAAGGTACACCAGATATGCACTATTAGAGATTTATATAACTGCATATATATTGATGAACGTAACAATCAAATAATTAATGCATGCCTACCTCTTA
Organism: Platycarya strobilacea; assembly: GCA_036898215.1. Lineage (NCBI taxonomy): Eukaryota > Viridiplantae > Streptophyta > Magnoliopsida > Fagales > Juglandaceae > Platycarya > Platycarya strobilacea. Next base: position 30,721,616 of record CM072550.1, read on the forward strand.
CTCTGCACCATGCTACAAAGGATCACATATAATTTCCCTTGATTAAATACTGATTAAAACAACCTTAATTATTTAGTGCATCATTAATTTATAGACATAAATTGGTACGAAGTCCATGGGTCCTCATTTTCTAGATCATCACCAAGATAGCTAGCTAGGATAATTAATTGCGTTGATATATATATATATATATATATATATATATTACACTTCTACATTTAACTTAGAATAAAGTTAGCTATTTATATATTTGAAAAATTTTACATCCACATAACATAATTTGATTTGTAATATTCAAATCATTAGCCCATGATTTGAAAGGATCGTGATCTTAAATAGTTAAGCGTGCATATATAGTACGGGTTATTTTTCATTAATATATGTAGTACTATGTGACTGGCTAGATCTTAACCTAGAGTTAGAATTACTAAAACTTGGTAGTTAATTTAGAGAAAAATTAAAAATTTTGACATTCTAGAATGAAAGTTTAAAAAAGTACTAGAATATCGACCTACCATTAAAGAAATTATTAGAATAGCTAGCTATAAGGGAAGAATTTAAGGAGTTGAATTAAGCCAAATAATCCTCATGATGTTTAATTAATTAGTTGCAGTCATTAATCTACAAATATACATATATATATATATATATATATATATCTTTATATATATAAAGTGGTTATCTAACGAAAAATTTTGTTTTAACAAAAAATTTTGTTTTTCTGTTAAAGTTAACACCTTCCGTCCATTTTTGTAAAAATAAATACTGCATTTAATAAGAAATATTATTTTAAATATAATCCATTAATTATATTAATCACCAAAATAATGTTCTTGACATTAAATTTAATTACACCACTTCAATTTTTTATAACGATAAACTTTTCATTTAAAACATTTTTTTATGTAAAATAAATATAGAATAATAATAATAGTATATAATGACATAATAATAGTATACAATATATAACAATATATATAAATAAACAATTCATAACAATATAACAATGAAATCCTCACTTAGAGATGTTAATTTATACATTAAAGAGTTTAATTTTATTCATGAAATTTTATTCATATTCCTATTATATGATTAATAATTTCATTCTTTAAAAATTATTTTATAATTTTAAAATAAATGTATTATTTATTTATTTTTTGAGATGATAAATATACGATATATACAATTAACTATAATTATATTAAATTGATAATAATAGACAATAAATATAATTAATATTTCTTGTTATAAATTATAATATAACATCCTTTTATATAAATTTACATATTTAATATTAAAATTTTTTGTTATAGTCCAGTCCGGTCCCTTTCGGTCTAGTCCAGTCCGGTCCACTCCATTCGATCCAATACATAGATGTTATTTTAAATTTTAATACAAATATGTTAATTTAACCATACCAATACATACATTATACTATTATAAATTTATACATATATTATAATTAATACTACAACTCTTATAATATACTTAGTGTTGACATTAAATTATTAATATATACTAGTACTATATATTATAATTATACATTAAAAAATATAATAACAGGTTGAAACAAATTTCTAAATATATAAAGTAATACTATTACTATTTACTATTATAGTAAATAATTATACATCAAATAATATAATAATACTTTGATACTAAATATATACATAAATAATAAATAATATATTATATAATCAATTTATAATTATAGTTTATATAATATATATAATTTAAAAAATATATAATATATTATATAATCGGTCCGGTCCGGTCCAGTCCAGGCCTAAAAATGCCTGGACCAGGACCAGACAGGACCTATTTTGGTACTGGATTTTTGGACCGAGACCAAACCAAGGCATACTTGGTCCGGTCTCGGTCCGGTCCAAAATGACAGGTTCGATTGGTCTTTTCGGTCCCGGTCCAAAAATGCTCCCCCCTAGTCAGGAGGTTAATTCTTATAGCTTTCTAAACTCGCCACATGCTCAACTAATTGGAAATTTGCTACAATCAACTATTATGAGATTATCTGTTATAGGATTTCTTCTTCTCATCCCTTTCGGGGGAGAAGAAGGGGCTCGCACATTTGGATGAAGGGAAAAGGAAATTTTGAGGGAGAACTGAGAAGAAAGGGCTCATGCGTTTGGATGAAGGGAAAAGGAAATTTCGAGGGAAAACTGAGAATAAAGGACTCTCGCATTTTCAGTGGAATAAAATGTAATAAAATACCACAATGGACTTCGGATAGGACCTCGCCAATGTTGGCGAGGGTCGTGCAGTTATTGTAGCTCAAGTCTAAAGACTTGAACTTATAGCGAGTCTAATGTGCACATAAAGTTGGGTGAGGCTAACCATTTTACCCTTATAATGGGCTATAGCGAACCTATTGCTTCTGCTCTAATGCTCTAAATAGAAATACTAAAGCTATAGACCAAGATTCCTGACTGGGAATTCACATTGTAGTTTTTAAATTGTTTTTGTTAATTTTCTTTTAATTTAATGATTAAAGATGTGCTGATAATGATGTTGTGATTTTTTTAATGTTTTATAGAAATTTAAAAGTGTTAAAAAATAGATGAAAATAAAAGACAAAAAAAAAAGAGTTTTTGCACAATCGGGATTCCAGTCAAGATTCTCGATCTGTAAGTGTAGAAGGACTCAAAGCTAGAATCTCGCCGACTGAAAGACACATAATAAATCCATGACCACCTATTCATCCCTTTGAATGGTCCAACCACTCTAATACCAATCCTGGGGTGCAGTCCAGCCACTTTTTATTTATTTATTGGGAATAAGTAGTATTCTTTATTTTATTTTTTTGTTTATTTTTATTAACATCAATTAATATTAAATATCAAATGTGTAAGATCACCTTAACGTCCTAATTAATATAATTAGTTTGGTACGATGGAGATTATTTACTAGACAATATGTGAAGATTAATATATAAAATTAATATGTGAAGATTAATAATTAAAATTTCGTTAACGTGATGATGGGACTTCATATATATAGAACTCTTTTATTGTGCTGCTTTTGTCCAATAAATTTGAAAGGAATTCTAATGCATGGAAGGCAACTATTATCAATCCATTGCATAAAAAGGGTGGCGACCGGCCTACTATTATCAACATACATATGGACAATTGTGGATTATTAATTACAGTCTTCTATATAATCACAGTGCCTATCAATATCAAGTGTACAAATACATACACCACCGATCATCATGCCATATACAATTAAAGAAGATGCAGTAAATATAATAAGCTGAAGTCATTGTCCAAGATTATTTTTTCATATTTAGTCCTTTATCACATGCCATATATATGATTGAAGAAGATGCACGGCAGATGTTGTGATTGAGAGCATGTTTCCATTTTCTTTTCCAGGAATCCATTTCTCCTTTAAGACTCTGACAACAAGAGAATCTGGAAAAGAGAGGATTCTCCAATATTGTTTGTAGAACAGCATTAAAATTTTCAAAGTCTCTTAAGCCCAAGCCTTCTGATTTTTTGGACTTGCTCATTGTTTTCATGAAATCCAATGTATCTTGTGCTCTTTAGTTTTCTGCCCCCACCAAAAAAACTTGACCAACTTGTCAAGGTCATGAAGTTGTTGCTAAGGTAGCTTGAAGATTTCCATGTTGTATGTTGGTATAGACTGGATCAATACTTAAGAAATATTTCTTTTCATTCTTATGAAAATAATTTAGTCTTCCAATTGCTAAGCTTGGCTTGCATTTTTCCCAATATTCCTTTGAAAAAGTGGGTTTTGGATCTACCAATTAAGCTGGTAAACCCAAGTATTTTTCATAGGAATCAGTCTATCTAACCCCAGAAATACCTGTGACAATCTCTCTTGTTTCCTCTCTAGTATTCTTACTAAAAGAGATGGATGTTTTATCATTGTTGAGCCTTTGACTTGATACTTTCTCATACGTGTCCAACAAATGATGAAGGTGACTCCATTCATAGACTTGGCCTTGCAAAGAAGTGGGGAATCATTTGCAAAAAACATGTGGTCAATGTGAAAAAAAATCTTCCTAATAGGTAAGCATGTGATGAGTCCGTTGTTTTCAACCTTTTTGAGGAGACAACTTTTCAATGCACAAAATGAAAGGTAAGAAGATAGGGGATCCGCTTGCCTAATACTAGGGGTGCTACCTGCCCCGAGGGTACCCCTACATCCACCCCCCGCCCTCACATGGGCCGTGGTGGACTTTCCGTCTTCGCATCCTGCCACTGTCTACACGAAGGTGGGGTACCCCGTCCCACAATGGGGTGATAACCCCACCCCCGCCCCCCCTCCCCCCTGCGGTAGCGCCCTAACAAGTAACACATAATAATCCATCATACACATCCACAATCAATCTCCACAATATAATTTACAATTTCATCCTCCATTTCCATTAATCATCTCATCTTCCATTTCCATAAATTTTAGAAATAAAAAGAAAATGAAAATTTTGAAATCTCAGACTTACCTTCAATGCATAATGAGAAGATTAAAAAATCCAGATGAACAGATGGAAAGATGACGGCAGCCTGCAACAACGATGAGCTTGCGGTGGGGTTCCCATTTGGGGGCTAAGGTTCCCATTTGGGGGAAAATCTGAAAATGAGAGAGACGAGAGATGAGAGAGAGAGAGTGAGAGAGAGTACAGAGGAGAGAGATGTGAGAGTGAAGTGAAAGTGAAACCAGGGGTTAAGACTCTAAGTTACATTTATATAAAACGACATTATTTTATATAAGTAACTTAATAAAAAAAACCAATTGAATCAAAATGGCGTTGTTTTGATTAATCTGGGTTTTTCTTAAATATATAATATATAATATATAATTATATTAATATATTATATATACAAGGGCGGGGGCTAAGTACTTGCGAGACGCAGATCCCCTCATACCACCCCTGTCATAGGAGTAGAATGCAGGCGAGGGACCCCCCCTTGCCTACCAAGCAGATTAAGTTGACCTCACCGTGCGGGGCAGGATGGTTCTCGAGTGGGGCAGTGGGTGCGGGTACCCACTTCCCACCCCTACCTAATACCTCTAGTTAGATAGAAAGAAGGCTATAGCATCCTATTAACAATGAGAGTAAGATAACACATTTCATAAGCTCGATCCAAGTTGCTGAAAGACCCATTTTTTGCATAACAACTTTTAAGAATTACCACTCTATCCTATCATAAGTTTTGCTCATGTCGAGTTTTAGAGTCATGTATTCATTCCTACCTTTTAGTTTAGCCTTCATGGTGTGTAAGGATTCAAATGCCATTATAACATTGTCAGTTATAAGTCTTCATGGAACAAAGCCAGTGTATGTAGGTTAGATAATCTGATTTAAAATAGTTTTCAGCCTATTGGCCAAAGTTTTAGCAATGATTTTGTAGAATAATTATGTAAACTAATTGGCCTAAAATCAGTAACCTATGATGGGTTCAACTTCTTGGGGATAAGAACTATATAAGTTTCATTAATTTTTCCATCCCACTTGCCACCATTAAAAACCTCTAAGGCTGTCTCACACATGAGTCCCCACTGTGTCCCAATGGTTTTGAAAAAACTTGGTTGGGAATCTATTAGGCCTAGGTGAGCCTAAAGTATTCATACTGAAAATGGCTTCCTTGATTTCTATAGCCATGAAACTTCTTAAAAGGGTAGAATTCATGTCCCTTGTGACCACATGTTCCATTGCTGCTAAGCAATGTCCCTCAATGCCAACAAGTTGAGAGGTAGAAAACAAGTCATGAAAAAATATCTAGAAAGTATGACAGATAACTTAAGGGTCACGAGTTTCATGACCTGAGCTTGAGTGGATCTTGCTGATGGTATTAGTCCTCTTCCTTTGGCTTCCACACTTACGGAAAAAAGTTGTATTTTTGTCCCCATCCTTTAGCCAAGCCTGTTTTACTCTCTAGTGCCACTTTTGGTTTTCAACATTCATGATGGAGTTCACATCTTTTTGTACAAGATTTATTTCAGCATGTAAATTTCCATGATTTGCTTCTGTTAGAGAATTCATTTGCACAGCTTTTTCCTTTAAAAGTTGCCTTGATTCTATGTTTGGTCCGACTCCAATGTTTTAATTCTTCTTAACAGAATTTAAGACCTTGCAGAGTTCTTTGTAAAGCTCTTGCTTTACTTGCTAAGGAGTTCCATGCATATTTAATAATTCTCTCACATCCATCAACCTGTTGCTCCAAGTAAATTTGTACTTAAAAATCCTGTCTTTTTTCTCAGTAACATCCTAGCCTTTAGTTTGGACTAGGATAGGCCTATGGTCTGATTGAGTACAAGCATGTGTGAAACTAAGTTTCTATCAAACTTGTTAATCTTGAGTGTTACCACAAACCCTATCAAGTCGTTCGTTTGTAAATTGACTCCCTATCCTGTTATTAGTCCAAGTGAAACTACATTGTTGAACTCCAAATCAAATAGCTCACAAGAAGAGAATGCTTCCCTAAAGCTAACCATCTGTTTGTAATGTCTGTGAGAGACCCCAATTTTATCCTTTTGATAAGTAATCTCATTAAAATAACCAAAACAAACCCAAGGAATGTTGTCATCAGGTTTTAGAGCTCTTAGCAAGGTTCAACTTTCATGTCTTTTAGCAATCATGGGGTGTCCATAGAAGTCGGTTATTTTCCATTTTGAGAATTCTAAAGGGAGGTTTATCATTATTGAGATGTGTTAGTTAGTGTAGATGAACAATTTAGCTTCTATGGAAGTGTTCCATAGAAGTATCAACCCCCCACTCCTTGCTCTGCTATCCATAGAAAAAAAAGTTATCAAAACCCAATTTTATCCTTAGTTTTTCCATTTTGACACGATTACACTCAGTTTCTAGAAGAAAAACTAACTTGGGATGCTTAGTGATCATCAAATGACGAAGTTTCTGAACTATTCGAAGGTTCTCAATCCCTCAGCAGTTCTAACTCAAGCAATTCATTAGAGATGGTGGGGCTACACAACAACTTCCACCAAACATGCCTAAGTTTTGCTCAATTCAAACTTGAGGCTTAATGTAGGTTTCTTTTTTGCATGCGTATCACATGTAGTAACAACTTCCTTAGCAATCCTTTTATTGATTTTGTTTGTCATATTTAATAGGGTAGTAGGGTGCCCTCTTACATTTCTTTTCCAGGAACTGGCTTTAACAGGTTTGATGGAAGTGTTCCTTATTTTTTCATGGTCCAAAATAGTGGGAGAACTAGGAAAGTTTTGAGCAAGGGTGTTATTGAAAGAAAGGTCATCGGATAACACCATATGCTCATCCACAACAAAGGGAGATATTGGGGTCAAAGGACTTACTTGAAGAGGAAATTTTGTAGGATCCTTGGGAAGGTTGTCCTAGTGATCAGCAAAGCAAGCAGCAAAGAAGTAGACCATAAGGATTTTGGTATATGGAGAATTGCAACTAGCATAATGCAATTGTCCTTCCCTTGTTGAAATGTTGTTGTTTTGGTTACCTGTGACATCCTTAAAACCTATTGTGTTAGCCAAGTTAGGAGTCTCTTTTTTTGTCTGTGGTGCAAACTTAACAAAATTGGGCCTACTTTCTTCCTCCTCATCAGTGTTCCATCGCTAGGAGGAGCCATGGTGGTCATGCTCCATGGAACTACCATATTTCTTCAGAAGATTCCCTTGAGAGAAAGAGGAATTAGCACATAACCATTCCCTATGCTGCTCTTTGGCCTGGGATCTTGAGACAGCTCAGGATAACTTCCTATCCCATGCATCAGTAGGCCACATATGAAACAAAACATTGGAAGATGTTTGTACTTGAAAGAGAGCTAGTATTGTTTTACCATCAAACTTGAGAAAATGGCCTCTTGGAAGGGGCTTGGTGATGTTAACTTCAACTTTGGTTCTTAAGAATCTGCCCCAACCATATCCCTCAGTGTCAACCTCGACGCCCAATGACTTTTCCTAGACCATAGCTGATTGAACTCCAACATCTTTGTTCATCCCAGCAAATGGGAGATTATGGATTTGTATCTAAAAAGGCTCAGCTTGAAACTGTATATCTGAAGGGCATAGTATACCATCAAAATATTTTAAACAGATCGAGTGACGGTTAAAAGACCATGGCCTCCCTTGCAACACTTTCTTCTTGTATGAAAGCTATTGAAACTTTAATAGAAACTTGTTGATACCAAACTCCTTGAATGTGATCCAACCCTCTGTGTTTCAAACCTTAGCCGTTGTTGTTTTGAAAGTTTTCCCATTTGTAGTTTTGTAATTAAAGATCATTGCAAGGAGACAATGTGTCTCCTTGATACTTGATGAAATGACTACCTCATTAGAGACGATGATCTCCTCTTGTCCTGCTTCCGTTAGCTTTAAAGATTCCCAAAGTTAAACAATGTCATTTGCCATTTTATCAAGCATCTACAGACTCAAAGCTTAAGAGAAATACGCTCTGTATATAGACAAAGGAAGAAAACCTCACCCTATATAGAGAGAAGAGAACAACAATGCTAATGCTAGAAAGATGGGTCAATGTCTTCAGCCTCAGCGGCCAAGTTTAGCCTAAATAATAAATATAAGGACTAACATGATAACATCTTTTATTTTTATTTTTACTTTTGTATAACTTTTTTCTAGTCAAAATATTTTTTTAGTTAATCACAATCCTCACAATCCATAAGCATGATGATGAGGGGGGACTAGGATCCCCTAGCCTGATTTGCTTTAATTAATCTTGTCCTTCCATTTCAAATAGCACATAAATGAATAGTTTCGATCAGGTTGTCAAGTGTTCATTAGATTAAAAAAATAAAAAAATAATAATAATAAAAAATCTAATTTGCTAATAAAAGTAAACAAATGATACTAATCATCCCAATAGAAAGAAAAAAAAAGTACACAAAGATGAACGTTTGATCTATAAACTTCTTTTATAAAAATTCATAAATTGACATAATTAAATACAATTTATCAAATTTTAATTTTTTATTATTATAAAATAAATCTGATATATATTATTTGATCAGGTCAATATATGAAGTAATTTTTATAAAATACCTATTTTGATAATATTTTATCTCTTCTCATCATTATAACTTTCTTAAATTCTCAAACAAAATAAAATAAGCAATTGAACTTTTACAAATCTCAAAATAATAATAATATTAAAAAATAATATTTTATTTAACTTTTAATTTTATCTCAACTCATCTTATCTTATATAATTTCAATCAACTATCTAAACAATGCCATAATCGTCATTAATTTGTGTGAATGGAATACAAACTTCTTTTAAGTATTTTTTTTTAAATATACTGATAGGCTTATCAACTTAATATTTTCTTTTGAGGATTTTTTTAACAGCCTTAATCCTTTAGAAAAAAATTTAAAAACATATCACTTCACTAATGGTCAGTACTTCTTAATCATTAAGTAAAGAAAGAAATAAAAGAAATAAAAAAAAATAGTAAATAAGTAGTTTAAAGTAATAAGCCTATCATTATATTTTTTAAACGGAGGGTCTAAATTTCTTTATATATTGATTGAAATAATGAATCGAAAACGAAATAAATTGTTGGTGGATTCATTAGCCACACCTCAACAAATTATTAATAGAAAAGTTTATGTAAGGGGCAAATTGGTCAAACCAGCTTGTGGATTTTTTGAATATTGATTGAAATGGCAAGCTGATTAGTTGCCCTTATTATTATTATTTGACTGACTTGATTTGTTTTTTTAGTTTATCTCAATTCAATTCAATTCATCATTTTATTTTATTTAATTATTATTATTTTTTAAAATTTTATATAAAATAAAAAAATCAATTTTTTCAAATTCAAATTCAAAAATAATATTAAAAAAATATATTTTAATCATATTTTATTTAATTTTTAACTTATTTTTTAACTCAACTCAACTAACTAAAAAAATAAATAAAAAATAAGGCCTAAAGAGACTTCGTTCCTCACCGCCCACGTACAAGACCAGCCTTCATGACCTCTAACCCATTTTAAGGGCAAGAGTACTTCTATGAAATAGTCTAACCATTGACTTGACTTGAGTTGTTTTTTATGTTGAAAAGTTTTAAAATTTTAAAAATATTTATGAAGAGTTTAAGTGGAGAATAAAAAATTTTTATGAGTCTTGTTGAGAGTGTTTTAAATTGCTTAAATGTATAAATTATGTTAGGAGAAATTTTTTTTAAATTTATGATTTTTAAAATTTATGATTTTTAAAAAACGTGGGCTCTAATAATTAAAAAAAATAGAAAAAATAAATTAGAGGCGTTGAAAACAGCCCCGTTTCATATCTGCTACCTTTTCAGCTCCATAACAGTACCGTACGTAAATCTTTAATTTGAAACTAGTCACCATTATTGAAATAATTTTTAACATATTTAAAAATAATTTCGCATATTATTTTTTTAAATATTTTATTTAAATTAAAATTGATAAAAATTACTTTTTAATTACTTTTTAAATTTGTAGTTTTTTTTTTCAAAATTGATTTAATTTAATTTAATTTAATTTAATTTAATTTATTTATAATTATAATAAAAACTAGAAAATTAAAAATTAAAAATGGGAATATTTGAAGAGGGTCGTGAGAGAAGGAAAAAATTGTATTAATGTATTTAATGCATTTACATTGCATATGAACGCATTAAATGCGTTCACACCTAATTTCGGTGTGCTTTTTGATGTGGAGAGAAATGTTTGCTTGTCTCAAGTATTTTCAATTGCTATACGAAAAATGTTGAGAATACTCTAGAATACTTTGACATCCAAACTTGGCCTAAGTCTGTATGCAACTCATTGGGATGGGCCCTCACCTAAGCCAGCATGATCTACAGCTCGACCTTCCTCCTTGGGGTTCGGCCTAAGGCATAGGCTCTAGGAAGATGGAAGGAACCCTAGAGCATTTGGATTGGGAACTTCTAGTCAACAGCCTCCCCCTAGGGATACGCCCAACTCGAGCCTTAGACAAAGAAGAATTTTCGAGTGCAGTCCTTCATGCTCAAGTGGCATAACTCGAGCGTTGCAAACTTCCGCCAAGGAACTCAAGACTAGAAGTTGCATTTATTCTTGGACTAACGATTAATGCAATCAAGTCGGGATATATGTTGTTCGCTTCTTAGAGGGCCCTCTAGAAAATAATGCAGCTGGACATCAAAAGAAGCCAGGAATTAGGATGAAGTTGCATAACAGCCAACCCAAGGTAGTGGATGACCTTGCAAATAGGGTGACAGAATGGGAGGCACAGGCTGCATTTAATACAAGTCAAGCAAAAAATGTGCCCCATTCAATGTAGGATGGGACGAAAGTACGTTGTATTTAATGCCGACTGAGGATCCTGAACACGCTATAGAGGGATTCAAGAGGCAGGCTTGACCTGAATGCGATGTTCATTTCCCGATTCCCCTCATTAGTCCTTTCTGAGCCAAGCTTGACACACTGCCACGACCAAATGAAGATAGCAAGACTGGTCAAGACACGACTTCACTCATCATTCTCCCTTAACAGTCATGCCCAAGTTAGGTATAAATACGACATCGCACCCATGAAGTAAAAGGTCAATCTTTCTCTTTTTCTACTTAATTTGCTCTTGTTTCCTTCATCCTTACAACATTCACATTTGACTTTAGCAGTAGAGCGGTCTCAATGACCATTAAGGTTCATTCTTATTCCCCATTGTAGGTCTTGACAGTTGGGACTGTCGTAGAACTGCTCGGGCTGCAAAACTCGACATCAATAGGTGGATCCTACTTTTTTCAAAAGAAGTGTATGATACTTGCACACGTTGTTGGGAAGCTTAAATCTAATATGTATTGCCTTAAGGTCAACACTGGTGATTGTTGAAACCTAGTGCCTCCCCATGAAGTTTGAGGGGTGGACTCGAAAGAAGAAACTTCGATAGCCATGGAAATGGTGGAAAGTGATGGAGGAAAGAAGGAAGCACGATGGTGACAAAGAAAGTGACAAGAAAAACCAAGAAAGCACAGACAAGGAGAGGCAAAAATGGAAGAAATGGAGGTGAGGGAGAGAAGAAGGAAGCACGATGGCGACAAAGAAAGTGCCAAAGAAGGCTGAAAGATGCACGAGAAACAAAGCGATGTGACAGTTATGACTTCCACAAAATGGCACGCGGAACCCAACAGTTCAAACAAAACGAGTAGCAGCTGATGTGTCGGACAAGTGGGTAGCACAAATCATTAAGCTTCTGAAGGCATGGGCAAGAGAGTAACGAGCAACCACCGCGTGAAAAGAGTGGGGGACAAGGACCAATGTGAGCCCTAAGACATGGGGCAGTGTAATAACTGGCATATCCAATCAATAGTCGGAAGGCATCAAAACTATAGAAGTCGAAAAAGTGCATTTATTTGATGAACGGGAGGCCTTGGGAAACCATGCGGCAGGAGTCGACGTTTGGGGTCGGAATCAAAACAGTCGACTTCGAGAACTCACGAATTGGGAACCAAACATTTGGGCTTGGAAGCCAAACGTTCGAGCTCGGGAGCTCACGAAGAGTGAGATAAAGAGAGATAGAGTAACAACCGTCAATCTTGAAAACTACTGGGACTTGGGCAATAGGAGGCATGGTAAGACCAATTATTCTGAAATTTCCGCCACATTTCCAGTGGTAAGAATTCACGAGGTGTTATAAGGGGAAGCCCCTCCAAAGGAAGGCCCAGACCCAACAAAATCCAACCAAGCAGCAAATGAAGAGAGTTTGGAGTCTAGGCTAGAAAGTTGGGGGTGTATGCATTGTAACAGCATGTCAGGCCCACCATCAATGTATTTGCCTAGAAGGACATGAGTGCCCAACCCGGATTAGTGGGCAGTCAAGCCCCACAGCAGAAGGGCATCACAGAAATGATAAGACGTAAATGGCTAGAACATGCCACATTTAATACAAGTCAGGTGGAAAACGTGCCGCATTCAATGCAAGAGTTCGGAAGCATGCCACATTTAATACTTGCCGATCCCGAACATGCTACGGTGGGAATCAAGTGGCAGGTCTAACCCGAATGCGACATTCATTACCCAATTTCCCTCGGTAGCCCATTCTGAGTCGGGCCTGACACACTATCGCGGCTAAATAATGATGGAAGGATTGACCTAAGCACAAGACCACTCGTCATTCTCCTTCGATGGCCACGCCCAAGCCAGGTTTAAATATGATATCACACCCATGAAGTAAAAGGTCAATCTTTATCTTCTCCTACTCAATTTGCTCTTGTTTCATTTATCCTTACAATATCCACATTTCACTTTAGCATCGGAGTGGTTTCAATGGCCAACGAGGTCCACCCTTACTCTCTGTTGCAAGTTTTGACAGCTTGGGTCATCGTAGAACTACTCAGGCCGTAAAACACGACATCAATATGTGTATCTTACTTTTTTCAAAAGAAGTGCACGATACTTGCACACTTTAGAATTGTGTCAAGCTTTACTCTTATGGAGATTTTAGTCGGGGTAGAAACAATTATTACTTGAAGTCAAAAGAATCAAGTAAGAGGTCATCCTAAATCAAAGTGCTCTAAAATTTGATCTTCTTTGGAAACTTAGAATATCTTAGTATGGAAGTGAGAGAGAAAAAGTTGAAATTATTTAATACTTAAAATTACTTGATTATTATTTTTTATATTAGTTTTGTTTTAAAAATTTTTTTAAAATGTATTATTTTTTGTGTTTTTTTCAAGAGATTGAAAAAGTTGTAATTATTAGATAATTGCTAAATGAAAATAATTAGAAATTAGAAATTAGAAATTAGAAATTGAAAATATTTTATATTTAATTGATGTTTGAGAAAGAAATATCTAAAAATATTTTAAAATATGTTGTGTTGCGAATCGTACCTAACAAAGAATAAGAAAATTAACTAGTTATGTTTGAGACCCGACTTAAATTAAGCTCCAAACGGAATTAACTTTTGGACAATGTTAGGGTTACCGAGAAAGGTGACTCATACAATGAATCGATAGTGCAAATTGCACTTTTAAACCTTTTTTTATATATTATATTAAAAATAAATAAAAAATTCTCCAACTCATTAAAATATATTTTCTTAATCATTAAATAAAAAATAAGAGTAAAGAATCATTAGATAGATTCTCTCAGTAAACTTCTTGCGGTAGGAGACTGTTAACTATAAGTATTTTGTTATGGGTAGTGATACAGATACAATTTTTTTTTACAACTTTTACTATATTCATGTATTAAATAAAGGATATTTTTGTAAAATAACTTATAAAAATAACTTTAATTTACATAAATACCCTCATTTTAATATATGATTAAATTACATAATTATAAAAGAGTTGTATGTCATTATTGTTTTGGTTATTAGATTGGGTTTTACAAAAATAATACCTATTTAAATAGGGACCCGGGGAGTATAATGTGAGGGGACCAGAGCACGTATAACAGATATATTAAATATTCTTTTTTAGTATGCTTAACCTCACAATTCAATCACATATGAAAATAGAATCCAACGCTCATTTATTTCTTGAAAATCATTTCTAGTAGAATGTTTACTTGGAGTATCTCAAAATTTTGTAAATAGTAATATTTTGTAAATAGTAATGGAGTAGTCTGTAAAAAAAAAATATTAAAATAAATGAGTTAAAATATTTGATTGGATTTTACAAAGTAAAAGATCGAAAAAAAAAGTTGAACAAAAATATTATAAAGTTAAAATATGATTATTTAACTATGATTTTTTATTATTTTTATTTTAAAGTTTGAAAAAATTATATTAATTTTTATATTTTGTTTTAAAGTTTGTAAAAATTACAGTGATTAGACAAAAAAGTTAAATATTTAAAATTAAGAATAATCTTGTGCTTGAGTGATGTTGGAGAAAAAAATTGTAAAAGGTTTTGAGATTTTTTTTTTTTTTTTTAAATCTTGTCTAATTTGCAAAGAAGATCACGTAAATGGATGTTTGTTTAAGTATGCGACGTTGTGTTCCTCCTGCATAATTGTAAATCAAATAAACATTACACAATAAATATCAGTACCAAATTTTGGTAGAACCGTTGAAGGATGTTCAAGAAACATAACAGGGAAGGAAAACATCATTTGTGAGACGTACCTTTGCCTTCATCTAAAGAGAAGTTCAGATGCTAGCGAGAACCTACACAAGATAACCTTCCATTATCACCAAGAATTCTAGTGGACGAGGCTAAAGGAAGAAATTATTACAAAAAAGAAAAAATGAACCTTATCAATACAGATTTAATAGAGTTGGAGTAGCCCCGGGGTCCACGGGAGTTGGTGGGTTGGTGAGACGACGGGAGATAATATTAATCATACAATTTTGGGTTCATAAATAAATGAAAATGATGGGTGGATTTGATATATTGAACTATTGCCCTAACTTCTGAATTAAAAAACGCAGTTCATAAATAGGTAAAATTCATATCTTGGCTAAATATCGATGGGCCTCGTTATTGAATATAAGTGTGTTTTTACCTTTTTGTCAAGTGCTATGCTATGATCCGTGTGAACCCACATAAGAGCTATTGCATGTGCTTTTTGAGCGAGGCTTAAATTTAGAAAATGATTTGTACGTACAAACATTTTCCAAAAAAAGTGAGATTCATACAACAAAATCTTTTTTTTTTTTTATTGTAAGCTTTAATTTTTTTCAAAATGCTTGTTAGTAATTTGAAGACTACATTACTATATTTAGAGCCCATTTAGATAATGAGATGAGATGAGATAAGATGAGATGACCAAGCTTGACATTTTTGAAAACATGTTTCATATCATGAATAGAACTTAACATTCATTCAATGAGCCACCACATGAAATTAGTTGGTGCCAAGTGAACGAAATAAATTACTCCAATCTGGCTCCAGCACCGGCTAAGGTTTGCTTTTAACACTAGAAGTGATGTAAATGGTATTAGCTAGCTATCCCATTCTTGAAATGATCATTTTGCTGAAAATCTCAGCTTGATGTCTAGTGTATTAATTCCCTTTGCTTATTTTTTAACTCTTTGCTTACCAGCTTCACGTCTCTGCTAATTCAAAATTTTATAAAGGAACGAAATTAAAAAAGGAATTTTGATAGAGAATGTAAGCAAAGCAATTGCTGAGTAAGTATCTACGTGAAGAGATTGCCTTATTGTCAATAAAATCAATTTAGCAGAGGAAGGAGAAGCAGAGAGAAAGATGAAAGATGGGCGTCACAGACTCACAAGGTTCATACCTGTTATTTGGATCAATGGTTAGAACTCTCTTAATATCAGCCTCTGCTTTCTCTAGCTCAGATATTTTCAGGTATGCTTGGAATCTTCTGTATAGAGCTTTGACATTGTATGGATCACGTTCTAGGACCTGATACAATGCAAACAAATAGATAAGCATGCATAATTCGTATCCAACAAGAGACATAATTAGAGTGAAGCATTCTCCATAAGAAGGCCTTTTTACTGTTAAAATATAGCATAATAAAATTTACATATTTTTATCGATTTAAGTTTTTAGAACAAATGATGATTTCGACTCTACTTATTGAGAGAGTTTTGAGTTCACTCTACACTCTACTATATTTAATTAAATATTGTAATTATTAAATTTACTCATTGAAGGAAAGTTTAGTTTATAAATAATGAGTTTTAAAATATAAAATAATAAAATTTATTATTTTTATCGATTTAAATTTTTAAAAATAAATGATAATTTGACAAATGACATTCCATCAATCAATTTTCACCAGCTGTATGTATTGCACATCCAATCGCTTGCCGGGGGGCTTCATTGCTCCTCTTGTACTTAGTTAAATTACAATAAAATCCCTACTAACGTTCCCTATTTGAGGGAGGATGAAGCCAAATTCAATTATTCTTCATGCTCTGATGGATGAGAGAGAGATTAATCAAGCAAATGGGTAAGACGATTCTAAATATTAAATAAAGAGTAATGTTAGAGAGTATCTAACGCCCATCACACTCATTTATATAAACAGTACATATTTATATTGTTTATGTGTATTGTTTATATGAGTGAGTGTGATGAGTGTTAGATGCTCTCTATATTTTTTTTTAAATAAAATATTGTCAAAATATATTTTTTTTAAATTATTATTATTTTGAAAATTAAAAAAATTAAATTATTTATTATATTTTATATAAAAATTTGATAAAATTATGATAATAAAATGAGATGATTGCTTTATCCAAACCGCCGCCTATGTGAATGTGAGAAATTCAGCGACAATTCGATACCATTAACAGGAACATCTATAAGTGCAACAAAACTATGGCTGCAGCAAAACCATAAGTGACAGGCAACATACAAGAACCGAAATAGTCATTTTACATATTCAGAGGAGACGGGCCTCAACAAAAGAACATAGAGTTGCAGACATTCTCCTTTAATCTGGGTAGTTGCGGGACAGGAACAGCTCCAACAGATGTCAATCCGCTATGGCTTGAAGACGTCTCAGACATGTTAGATTATTTCAAATTTAATTTTTAAATATTATTTCAAATACTCTATTCAAAATTTTAAACTATTTATTTTTTGAAGATTTTCTATAATATTTTTTTTTTAATCCCACATTAATTAGACAGTAAAATATTTAATAATTTATAAGTGAATGTATTTCACTATACATAAACTAAATAAAAGGGTAGACATTCTGGAAGTGTCACCCAGTGCAAAGCACTGATCACATGCACGCACGTGCGCGCGACGCATAGACTCATTGACACTTTAGATGCACTTAGCACTTACACATCAAGTGACAAAATTCTTTTGCTAAATGAAATGATGTGTCTGATCACCATTTTGACAGTTATGATTAACTATCAATTACAGTTATATTTGTAACTTTTCAGACAATAACTGTCACATTTGTTTTAATCGAAACGTGATGTCTGTTGTTATTGTATCTTTTCATTCAAAATATTAGTGTTCAGAATTTATAATCTGCATACTATATAAACAGTATTGTATTCTAAAGATATAATTATTTTTTATTCTTTTTTGCATAACTCTATAGGAGTGGAAAGTAATATTTGTCTAAAAAATAAATTAACAATCGTCTTATTGTTCTTTTATTTCGATCTCTATATGTATACCACTTTCTAACAAGACATATTTTCAAATTTCATGAACTGCCCAATCTGGGTGGCTGCCAGGTGTGCATAGCATATTGGAGCAACATCATAGATTGGGAGCAAATTTTGCAGGACAACAGAGAAAAAAATGCTGTAAATTTTGAAAATTAAGGCCTCGCTTGGATTTAGAGATGAGATGAGTTGAGATGAATTTATTTTATTTTTTAATATTATTATTATTTTGAGATTTGAAAAATGTATATTGAGAATTGAAAAATGTGTATTGGGAATTAAAAAATGTGTATAGGAATTTGTGTTTTATATAAAAAATTATAAAAATATAATAATGAAATGAAGATAAGTTGAGATGAGCTGAGCACGCCTCCTAATACAAACGGGGCCAATATATTAAAAGGGTAAGAGGCAGGTTTAACTTTTAAGCAACAAAGTAGAACATTATCTTGCGTACGATAAATTGGCCAAATCTACAAAAATAAGTAAATGCACCATCATAATAATATCTGAATTACCTACAGAAATGGCAGTGGTGCTTCTTTGATACCTGCATTAATACAATTCAATTTAAAAGGAAATCCACCTTGATATGACCAACATAGACATGCTCACATAATCTATTTGGACATAAATTATATATGTGTAGTCACCAAACAAACATAAAATGCTAACTACGATGCCCCCTTTCACCAACATTTAAGGAAACAGTACATCATAAAATAAGATAAAAAGGTAAACGCATATAAAAATAAGTATAACAAAATCAGTCCCTCACCCCCCAAGTCACCAAACAAACATAAAGTGCTAAGTATAATACACCCTTTCACTAACATTTTAAGAAACAGTAGGTCATAATAAGGATAAACAGGGAAAAGCATATAAACATAAGTACAAAAAAACCGCACAAGGCTGGATGCAGAGAAGAATTGCTGAGGATTTATACGAAAAAAAAATCTATACTCGAAAAGGTAATAGTAAACCAAACAAAATCATGGGTACAAACTTGAAGGTCGTCCCCAAAAAAACTGCAAGTCATCTAGAGATAAGTTGTGAAAAATAGTAAGTAATTACTAATTATTTCTTAATTTTATATATTCTTTAGTAATAATAATTAAAAATAGATATAACTAGACCTAATAATAACTGAACTCTGGTCCCAAGGAACCCTACTCACGACGTGAAGTCTTTGCACATTAGTCTAGTTACGATTAATGAAAATTTCCAATAAAATTATCAAGTTTTACTTCTTTCTGGAAATTTCCAATAAAATCATTTACTTATTATTTATTGAAAGAGAAATGGTATTTACCATTCTAAAGTGTGCAAGTTTCGTTGCCCTTAATATATATATATATATATATATGCAAAAGCCATAAAGAAAATAATAATAATAATAATTTTTTAATGGTAGTGTGATGGGACGCCCCTACGAAGGAAGGTACAAGCTCAACAAAGACCCATCCAAACAGAAAATGAAGAGAGTCCAGAGTCCAAGCCAGAAAGTTGGGAGCCCATGCAAGGTAATAGCATGCCGAGCCGACCATCAATGTATTTGCCCAGAAGGACCTAAGCACCCGACCTAGCTTAGTGGACAATTGAGCCCTGCAGTATAAGGGTGTCACAAAAGTGATAAGGCATAAGCAGCTAGAGCATGCTGCATTTAATGTTGGCCGAGGATCTCAAACATGCTACGACAGGAGTCAGGTAGCAAGCTTGACCCGAACGCAATGTTCATTCCCCGACTCCCTTCAAAAGCCCTTTCCAAGCATGGCATGATTAACCTGTATGCGACACCACTCATAATTCTCCCTCGATAGCACGCCCAAGCCAGGTACTACATAAGACATTGTACCCATAAAGTAAAAGGCAAATCTTTCTATTTCTCGAACTCAATCTGCTCTTGTTTCCTTCATCCTTACAACATCCACACCTGGCTTTTGCATCTTAGTGGTCTCAACGGCTGTTGAGGTCCACCTTTTTTCCCATTGTGGGTCCTGATAGTTTGGGCTGTTGTAGAATTGCTCGGACCATTAAACACGACATCAAAAGTGGCGTTGTCTGTGAGATATTTTTTAATAGAAACTTGTACTTCTTATGCCAATAGCGATACGAATGAAATGATAAAAACTTGTAGTAGAATGATGGAGGGGAGACTTGTAGGCATGGATGAAATGATAACGAGATTGAAGGAGGAGACGGTGGCACTTCACGAGGAAAACACAATGCTTAGCAAGGCCTATGAAAAGATGGCAGAAGGAGCAGATCTTGGTGGTAGTGAGCTCGTGGACTCCCGGCATGTCCCTAAGGACACCACAACAAAGGATGAGAGGTGCAAAATGCACTTCGAACTCTGGGAGGTGTGAGACAAATATGCAAAGATGACCAAGTAGATGGGTATGCAATTTGTTGTAGATCAACTACTCGTCAACACTGACCTATTGTACGTCATAGGGGTCATAGTGGTACTCCTCCTGGCTATGCTTATGGTCCCCCAGATGGACGTGTATGAATGATCCAAGGACCCGCTTAAGCACCTAGAAATGTTCAAGGCCCATATGCCTTGCACGGCTTCCTATGAGAGATTGCTTGACGAGCCTTCCTTTTGACACTAATGGGAGCAATCTGAACCCTGTTTGGGTCTCTGTAGGCATGGATGAAATGATAAAGAGATTGAAAGAGGAGATAGGGGCGCTTTATGAGGAAAACATAGTGCTTAGCAGGGTCAATGAGGAGATGACAGAAGGAGAAGATCTTGGTGGTAGTGAGAACGTGGACTCCCGGCATGCCCCTGAGGACACCACGACAAAGGATGAGAGGTGCAAAATGCACCTCAAACTCCGAGAGCTGAGAGACAAATATGCAGAGATGACCAAGTAGATGGGTACGCAATCCATTGTAGATCAACTACTTGTCAACACTGACCTATTGTACAGCCGGGGGTCATGGCGGTACTCCTCCTGGCGATGCTCACGGTACCCCAGATGGAGGTGTATGATTGATCTAAGGACCCACTCAAGCACTTGGAAATGTTCAAGGCCCATATGCATTGCACGGCTTCCTAGGAGAAATTGCTTGACGAGCCTTCCCTTTGACACTAAAGAGAGCGATCTGGACCCAGTTTGGGTCTCTGTCGCCCGAGACCATTAGTGGCTTCAACAAACTAGCTCGCCTCTTGATGACGCAGTTCATGGCGAGCTGGAAGAGGAGACGCCTAGCTGCTTACCTTCTTATGGTGAAACAGCAATTGAGAACATCTGACCACAAATGACCAAAACGAGAAGCTCACATTGTTTCTCTCCTGGGCAGAATCTGGCCCAAGAGCCCTTTCATTGCTGAATTGTGTGAAAGACTCCAACCATGCTAAGAGAGTTTATGGATAAGGCGGACGGGTTCATCAACACAGAATGCACCCTTGAGGCCCTAACAACTCGGTGATGGTCTGAAGTAGAACGAGTAGATCAAACGACGAAAGAACAAAAGGGATGTTAGTGTTACAGTCATGAGGGAAGGAAAAGGGAAGCTCCAGTTGCAAAGTGAAAAGAAGGGCCTTAATCCAATTGCGTGATGTACCCCATGCCAAAGCAAGCTTAGCAATAGAGGGAGATTGTGAGCCAAGCCCAAGGAAGGGACCGTCCCAAAGAAAGGAAAGCCGCCAATATTGCTCGTACCACATGACCAACCAGCATAGTACCAAAAATTGTTATGCTCTGAGGACAAAAATGGAGGAAGACTAGTAGGGCATGAGGCATCAGTCAAGGGATCGAGAGGACTAGCAAGAAAATGGGTGATCGGGCCCCAGGCAAAGTGTAAGCCTAGAAAGGAGTGGTATGAGAAGAGAGGTTGGCCTAGTACCCTCCTCTTGACTCCTATCCCCAGGAGCAGTAGGGGAAGTTTTGGGATAGACTTTAACTTGCTCCTTATCTATTTGTTCCCCTCCTACACTCTTATCTTTCCTTCTCTCTTCGTTTTTCTTCTTCTTCTCTTTGTTCTTCATCTTCTCTTTCTTCTTCTTCTTCCTCCATTTTTCTTCGTCTTCTTCATCATTTTCTTCATCCTTGCCTTCTTCATCTTTTTGGGACCCAACATTGGAGGCGGTCGGAGAAAGCACTTGCCTTTCTTCCTCAAGCCTGGATTGCGATACCGTCTATTGAGCCTCGCGAACTATGACCTCTCTTAGTGTGTCCTATAAGGACATGAATGACTCAACCACACTAGACCCTCAAGGTCTATATATTCCTCATCCACCAGGGTGAAAAGTGGGTTGGCTGTTGAAGACGAAGCCCTAGTGGTGGGATGTGACTTGCTCGGATAGGATATGGTGTTGCCCTAAGTTTGAGAAGTTGGAATCTCCGTGTGCACGACCTCCTGCTAAACTTGCTCATGAACTGCCCCACCCTAAGACGTTTCAACCTGGGTCTTCAGTTCCTTATCATGATTTGATGGGGAGGGGACTCTACTCCTGGAACTACCTAAAGATGTTTTGACTCTTTTGCAGGATGTCCCTTGCGGACTAAAGTATCCCGAGGGGTTGTGGCGCACCTTTGGCTGCTTTCCCTTGCCTCCAAAAGAGTTGAAGGCACACTTTCGAAACGGTGATGAGGGAACCTCACCCACAAAGTTTGAATAGATTGCATACGGGCATTCCAACGAGGTTAGGTAGTTTCGAATATTGTCATTAGAGAGGACTAAGGTTGCGTTAGGATGTTGAGAAGTTTTGAAAAATTTTAAGAATACCTGTGAATAGTTTGAATAGAAATGAAAAAGTTTTGTGGATCCCACTGAAAATGTTTTAAGTTGTTTAGATGTGTATGATATGTTAAGAGAATTTTTTTTAAAAATGGATGATTTTTAAAAATCATGAGCCCCAATAATAATAAAGTAGAAAAAACAACTTCGAGGAGTTGGAAAGGGCCGTTTCATATTTGCAACCTTTTTGACTCCATGAACGGTATTATACGTAAATCTTTAATTTAAAACTTTTTCTCTTTTATTGATATTTGAGTCACCATTATTGAAATATTTTTAACATATTTAAAAATAATTTTACACGTTATTTTTTTAAATTTATCAATAAAATTGATAAAAATCAATTTTAAATCATTTTTTAGATTTGTAGGTTTTTTCATTTCAAAATTTATTTAATTTAATTTCTTTATATTATAATAAAAACTAGAAAATTAAAAATTAAAAATGAGAATATTTGAGAAGGTTGTGAGAGAAGGAAAAAAAAATTGTATTAATGCATTCACTTGCACATTTAATGCATTCACATGACCGTACGTAAATGCGTTCACACCTATTTTGGCGTGCTTTTTGATGTGAAGAGGGGAAGGTTTGCTTGTCTCAAGCATTTTCATTACGTTTGAAAAAGGAGAATGCGTAGCCATACAAAAAAATGTTGAGTATGCTGTAGAATATTTTGACATTTAAACCTAGCTTTAATGTCAAATATTATTATTTCATATATATGATTGAAGAAGATGCGTCTTCATGGTATGATTGAGAGCAGTTTCCATTTTCTTTTTCAAGAATCTGTTTTTCACCCCTTGGGCTGCCTAAAAGACTAGTTTTGCCTTCTTCATTTCATTTCCTTTGAGATTCTTCCCGGCATCATGGGGCAAATTCCCACCTTGAGTACTTCACTATTGATCTATTGGTTTGCTTCTGTCTTGTGCTTTGGTTCTTGCAATACCTATGCTATAGTAGGGAATGAGACTGACCGAGTAGCATTGCTCGAGTTCAAGGCCAAAATAAGCCAAGATCCTTTCATGGTTTTCAGCTCATGGAATGAAACCACCCACTTTTGCCAATGGTATGGTGTTACATGCAGTCACCGGCACCAAAGGGTCATTGAGTTGCTCCTACCATCTCTGAAGCTTACAGGTTCTATATCTCCTTTCATTGGGAATCTGAGCTTTCTAAGGATTCTACATCTCCATAATAATAGCTTCGGTCATGAAATCCCTACACAAATTGGTCGTTTGCATCGATTGAAGATATTATTTTTGCACAATAACTCCATGGTAGGCAGAATCCCTTCCAGTTTATCCAATTGCTCTAACCTCGAAAGCATCGCACTTTCTTATAACCAATTTGTTGGAGATATTCCAACCGAGTTTAGCTTCTTGTCAAAGCTTCGAAGATTTTATGCAAGGGACAACAGACTTACAGGAAGTATTCCTCCCTCTCTTGGGAACTTATCTTCACTTGAAAATCTTGTTGTATACACAAATAATTTGGGTGGGAGTATTCCGAATGCATTAAGCCAACTCACAAATCTTACTGCTATTGAACTCGGTGGTAATAATCTTTCAGGTACCATCCCTCCATCAATCTTCAATATCTCTTCTCTTAGAATATTTAATGTATTAAACAATCAATTGCGAGGGAGTTGGGCATTACTGCTCTTCCCAATCTCAAAGACTTCTCGATTGCTTTCAACCAATTTACTGGTTTCATCCCTCCTTCAATATCCAACGCCTCAAATTTGGAGAGACTTCAAATTGCAGCCAACAAATTTACTGGAAATGTGCCTTCTTTGGAAAAGCTGCATAAGCTAAATTTCTTTACTGCTTTTAATAACAATTTGGGGGGAAGTGGAGAAGCCGATCATGACTTGAGGTTTGTCTGCTCTTTGACCAATGCAACCATGTTAGAGATTTTTTTAATGCATGCCAACAATTTTGGTGGCATCTTACCCGAATGCATCGGTAACTTGTCATCGACACTAAAAATGTTTACAGTAAGTACAGACAAAATAACTGGAAGGATTCCGAGTGGGGTCTTGAATCTTGTCAACTTAGAAATACTCGACTTGGAAAGGAACCAAGTGTCAGGTAACATTCCAGCTGCTATAGGTAGGCTTCATAGGTTAAAGCAATTGGATCTATCGCGAAATAATCTCTCAGGTAACATCCCGCCCTCTCTTGGAAATTTAACTTTGTTACTTGACCTTTTCTTATCTGGAAATAACCTTGGCGGAAGCATCCCATCAAGTCTAGGCAATTCCAAATCTTTGATCTCACTCCACCTTTCTCTTAACAATCTCAATGGTTCCATACCCAAACAAATCTTTGGTCTCTCATCTTTATCAAAATCTCTAGATTTGTCCAGAAATCGTCTTACGGGTCCTCTTCCTGTGGAAGTTGGAAATCTCAAGAATCTAGGTCAATTAAATATCTCAGGGAATATGTTATCTGGTGAAATTCCAAGCAGTCTTGGTAGTTGCATTATGCTGGAGAATCTATCCATGGCAGAAAACTTCTTCCAAGGACCTGTTCCGCCAAGTTTTGGCTCTTTGAGGGGACTTCAAGCATTAGATCTTTCTCGGAACAATTTATCTGGAAAAATACCGGACTTTCTTGTGGATATGGACTCTTTGCAGCATTGAAATATATCACACAACAATTTTGAGGGGCCGGTGCCAACAAATGGCGTTTTCAAGAACTTCAGTTCAGATTTAGTTGCAGGGAACAACCAACTATGTGGGGGAATCCCCGAGATCCACTTGCCTAGATGCAACTTCAAAGAGCCTGGGAATAAAAAATTGATCCTGATCTTGAAGTTAATAATACCTATAGTTTTTGGACTACTTGGAGGAACCTTGGTTCTGTACTTTTTATTTGTTTCTTGGTTGAGAAAGAAACGAAAAGTGTCAATACCAAGTTCTTCAGGAATTTTGCTTTCGAATATATCTTACCAAAGTCTTCTAAAAGCCACTGATAGATTCTCTTCAACAAATTTGCTTGGTGTCGGTGGTTTTGGATCAGTCTATAAAGGAATTCTTGATGAGAGTGGAACTATAGTTTGAAGTGTTGATTAACCTTCTGCACCATGGAGCCTCCAGAAGCTTTCTTGTTGAGTGTGAAGCCTTGAGAAACATCAGACACCGAAATCTTGTAAAGATTCTTACAGTTTGTTCAAGTGTTGATTACCATGGTAATGATTTTAAGGCTCTAGTTTATGAATTCATGGTCAACGGAAGCCTTGAAGAATGGTTGCATCCAACTGCTACAGGAGATGAAAGGCATCAGGAGCGAAGAAATCTAGATCTTTTTCAGAGGTTGGATATTGCCATTGATGTTGCGAATGCGTTGGAATATCTACATTACCATTGCCAAACACAAATCATTCATTGCGATCTAAAGCCGAGCAATGTTCTTCTCGACAATGAAATGGTTGGACACGTGGGTGATTTTGGGATAGCAAGATTCTCTCATGGAAACAATCATAGCTCTTCAGCCACTCACTCCAGCACTATTGGATTAAGGGGAACAATCGGTTATGCCGCTCCTGGTGAAAAAATCTTTCTATCCTTTCTTTCATAATATAAATGCTCTTTTGTTTTAGAAATTAATGTTGCATTCTAATGTAGTGTGTTTGTTTCAAATTGCAGAGTATGGTGTGGGAAATGAGGTATCAACCTACGGTGATATGTACAGTTATGGGATCCTTCTATTAGAAATGTTCACAGGAAAGAGACCCACTGATGACAATTTTCATGGCAGTCTCAGCCTACATTCTTTTGTCAACATAGCCTTGCCTCAAGGAGTAGTAGAGATCGCAGATCCAATTCTTTTTCAGGAAAGGGAAGAAGAGACAACAAGAAGAAATAAAAGTGAGTGCTTGGTTTCGATTTTTTGGATTGGAGTTGCATGTTCAGTCGAACAACCAGAAGAACGTATGAACATGAGAGATGTTGTAGCTGAGCTTCATTTAATTAGAAAAAAGCTTCTTCAGAGTGGTACAAACAGAGGCAATCCAAAAATAAATGGACCATAATATTAGTAGCTAGTATTGGTGTCTTTGTGACATTTATTGTTTGGTTAGTATAGGTTGATGTGGCTTGTACCAATAAAGTTTTGTTTTTGTTGAGACTCATCATCTTCTGTTACTACTTGAAATAATCTTAGTCGTATTGTATGTTTGTTACTATTGACTACTCATTACGTACTTGCACTTTTTGCTTCCCCTCCACTTTAACTCTTTTATGGAACTCTTTATATTTTTGCCACTTAATTTTAATGTTCTATGAGATATGAAGATTTTAATTCCTCTTATTTTTTAAAAAGAAGATCAGCAGAAGATTAGATGTCATTGATTTCTGAAGTTTGCTAAACTCCCATTTTAGCAAAAAACAAGATCAGATGCTCGGGTTTAGAAGCACAACTGAAATGGAATTTTTACTTCTTCATCAGCCTGGTAGCTCTTAAGGCCTCACCATTCTATATCCCCTTGGCATGAGTTTATTTGGGGCTCCATTCTGCCCATGAAAGCTAGTGTCTTTATCTGTTGTTGGGGATATTGAATTAGATGCTCATCTCTTGTATTAATGCTCTGTTTTAGGAGCTGTTTGGCATGATCATTTCTCAAGTCTCTTTGATGCAGACTCACTGATTTCTCACTCTTGGAGAGTTAAATGCACTACATGGTGGATTTAAGAATTCCTTAAAAGCCTTTATTTCTTACTGTAAATGCACCACATGCTCTGTATGTTTCAAATTGCAGAGTATTGTACGGGAAATGAGTTGTCAACCTATGGTGATATCTACAGTTTGGGATCCTTGCATGAGAAATGTTCATTGGAAAGAGACCCACTGATGACATTTTCCCAGTGATGACATTTTTCAGGGCACTCTAAAAATGGCCAAAATTACCACAATACAAGAAAAAACAAAATTAAAGTGTGCTTTGTTTATAATATTTTAAGATTGGAGTTGCATGTTCTGTTGAACAGCCAGAAGAACAAATGAACATGAGAGATGTTGTAGCTGAGCTTTAATTTAACCCATTCAAGATCATGGTTCCCTGGCTTTGTTGAGTTGTTTCCTTCCATTTCAGATGTAAGTTCAAAAATATCTCCTTTTTATTGTTACCTCTTCTTTTTCTCCTTTCTCTTTCCCACCACTTCAAACTTATTCCATTTTATTATTACTTTTCTAATAAATAAATACTCTTCATCTTTTTACGAGTTTGTTACTATTAACCATTACGTACTTATAACTTACCTTTTTTGCTTCCACACTACTTGACTCTTTTGTGGAACTCTTTGTATTCTTGATATTTTGTGAGATGCGAAAATTATCATTCCTCTTATTCTGTGAAGTAGTTCTAAATATATATGACCCCAACGTGCAAATTCTTTTTCATGTTCTTCAAAAGACAAGATTACAAGAAGATGCTTTCTGAATTTGGGAATTGATCCAGCACTGATTTCTTAATTTTTCAAAACTCCTATATATTAAGCCAAAAACAGGATCAGATGCTTGGGTTTGGAAGCATAAACAGGATCAAATGGCATTTTTACTTCTGCCCTTGAGAGCTATCTTCCCTTTGCATGAGTTTATTTGGAACTCCATTCTGCCCATGAAAGCTAGCGTCTTTATCTGGAAGTTGTGGGATAATGGGATTCCTTGGGATTCTGCCCTCATATATATACTGTTCTGCATTTTCACACACAATTAGCTACCTCTTCTTTTATTCTTCTGAATTAATAAAGAAAACACACACACACACACACACATATATATATATATATTCCTTGCAAATTAATTTTATATTTAACACTATTTAAAATTAAAAATCTTATTTTAGAAATACAAGCTGTTGACCTATTCATAATCTACGTGTTGGGCGGCCCATTCATTGAATGAGGGTATGGCCTATATGAAAGGGGGAACATCAAGAATATAATACAAATGCCGAAACCTATTTAATTCCCATTAGGTTAAACTTTTGGAATAGTGATGATTTTGCAGTTTTCATGATTTTCTCTATTTATTTTTATTAACATCAATAAATATTAAATAATCAAATGTGTCTAATCACCTATCCTATTAGTTTGGTAGATGATTATTCAGTACAAGACCCAACAATATCTCAAATTCAAGCAAGGTGGAGGTTTGTAGGAAAAGTGACTTGACTTCCTATGTCAAGAGAAGACATGCATGCACTAAATGCAAGTGTGCTTTGTAAACCAAAATCTATAACTTCTGAATACAAGACTTTTTCTACCTAGCTTGAAGTTTATCCTATTTTGTCTATCTTCATTAAAAAATGTGCAACTCTCAAGTCTCGCCTATATATAAGAGCATTTAGAGCGTAATTGATTTGAATTGATCCAATTTTAGATAAAATTGGGGATCGAATCAGTATCATTGGTTTTGTATTTTTAAGAATCGCTTTAGTACCAGTTATTCCTTAAGTCGATACTTTCGGTTTTATCGATTCCGGTCCAATTTGATTTGATTTTTCGATTTTAATATACTATATTATATGTTTTATAATACATAATATATAATGTATCATAATATATAATACTATAGTGAATATATTATAATACTATAGTGATAATAAATTTTAGTATATTATAACATATATTATAATTATATTATAGACTATATAGTGATATAGAATTAGTATAACAATTAATACAATAGACGATAGTAATATAAGATTTAAAATTTAATATTATATTAATTGGTAATTTATCATATAACTACAAAAGTATTTTATATATAATTATATGTTATACAATATTGTATAAAAAATTTATACAATATAAAAACTATATATATATATATATATATATGAACCGGTCAATACTGTCCAAAAACCAATCCGGGCCAATCTATTGCTGATACACAAAACAAAAACCCACAAGCTTCAATGGGCGCCTTCATAATTTTATTTTATTTTTTCTAGAGGAAATATGAGATCATTTCAAGCATTTTCCCCCCACACCAAAAAAAAAAAATAGTGTAAGCATAAGAACCCCCCGGGTGCTAAATACCATTTATTATGTTAATCAATAATACTATTTCACCCGAAATGGTATATCAAAAATTTTTCTCAAAAAGGAATTTTTTCTTTATTTTTTTATTTTTTTATTTTTTTATTTTTTTATTTTTTGCACGGTTTGTCTTTTTATTTAATGATTAATATTTTCTTTCAAATAATATTGTGAATCTTTTTATTTTTAAAAAATATTTAAAAACACTAAAAAAGTAAATGGAAAAAAATCTAAAAAGAAAAGAAAAATTACTCTATTCGGTGCTACATCTCACCGCTCTTTGAGCCAAAAGTGCATATATCTACCACATCGTAATGCCAACTTTCTGAAAGGCACTAACAATGCCAATCTCTAATGGACTCATTAATTTATTTTTCATAGGCAACCATGAGTTTACTTAATAAAACAATTGGCATGAGACGCACCTCCTCCATCATTTTAATTCTTCCTCTCTTTCGATTTTTGTCTCCTAGGATTTCAAAAGACCTGCCAGCATGAGGGAAGTGGAGCTCTGGCTCCAGCACCTCATTTCCTTTTTCTTTTCTTTCCCTTTCTTTTTTTTTTCTTTGTTTCTCTTCTTTTTTTTTTTTACCAGACGGCCACCATGTTTGATTTTACTGTAGAAGGTGGTTTTCGGTTCAGTGTCTACGGTTTTTGAAGGCTGGGATTGTAGGTACGATGGCTTCAAGTGTTCTAAGACCACCACACATGATGTCACCGATCTAGTCGTTGCCCGGAGTTTTTTGTGGAATGGCGAGACACATGCTCCTCACGTGCAGAGACCGAATGAGAGTTAGCTTTCATTATGTTCTCACTTCGATGGATCTAACTTGCCGACGGTAGTTCAAATCGGATCCGGGACATCAGAGCATCCCTACCTTGCGGTGGCTTGTGATGCCCACGCGCCACTATAGATAGCCTTGTGTAGTTTTCGATTTTCTATTTTTGTAGTCTAGTTTTAGTTGGTTGTTGTGAATTTGGTTGTATAGAAAAAATTATATTAGAAAAATAGTGTCTCGGATTTAAGTCCATAGAATCTAACTATTCTCCTCCTTTGGAGGACGAGATTTGAGTGAACTGCATTTGGTAGTATTTTAGTCTCACAGACTTTTGTCTGTTGAGAATTAGAAGTTGTGCCTTAGTATGTACTTAGTTGACTTGTAAATTGAGTCCTCTCAGTTCTATTAATCATATTGTAAGTTTCAGTTTCATGGATTAATGTAGTAATCCTATTTCTTCAAAAAGAAAAAAAAAAAAATAAAACAATTGGCATCACCCATAAGAGATATATGTATAATCCAAAAATATTTTATAAGCAACTTCTTATTTTTTGATAAGGTTATAAGCGATTTTATGTGCAATTTTATGTACATGTATGTGTTAGAAACAAAATATGAATAGAGATTGAAAGATATGAATAATGAGGTAATTGTTAATATGTCTCTTAGATAAATATTGACTCACTCGTATAAAGTTCTGCAAAAGGAAATCAAAGTAATACTGTCCTCAGGATACAACACTATTTATATAGTGTGCAGATTACAAATTCTAAATATTAACCTTTTGAACGAGTAGATGCAATAGCAGCAAATATAATGTTTCAATTTAATTATATGTGACAGTTATTGTCTGAACTCTGAAGATGTACAAAAATAACTGTAACTGACAGTTAATCATAACTGTTAAAAATGTGATCAACCACATAATTTCGCTTAGTACAAGAATTTCGTCACTTGCGACAATGCGTAAATGCTATGTGTGTTTAAAGTGTCAATGAGTCCATGCATCGCACCCGCGATGCTCGTGTGCATATGATCAATGCTTTACACTAGATGATACTTCCAGAGTGTGTTTACCCTTTATTTATTTTATGTATAGTGAAATACATTTACTTATAAACCATTAAATATTTCAATATCTAACAAATGTGGGATTAAGAAAATATATATTAGAGGGAATTTCAAAAATTAGATAATTTAAAATTTTGATAGCATCTAATATCACATCATAAAATAATAAAAATTGAGATAATAAATAACATTACTTATATTGTATAATTTTTTGTGATTAAAAAATTCCTCTTTGTGATGAGATGTATAAAACACTACATACTAACAGGCTGGCCTGGCAATTTGACAGCCACCATAACTAAACATATGAGTAATTCTATTTGAAAGCCTTTCTATCGAACACCATCCAAGTGGCATAATTTAATTTTGAATATTAATTTTGAATTTTGAATCTTACAAAAAAAATCAAATGACACCACAAACAGATTACTAGCGCCAATATCCACTATAATTTCCCTTCCCTGCAGCTATTTTATAATTTTTTTTTAAACGTATTACAATTAAGTAAGTACATGATATGAAATGAGCAATCAAACAAGCAGAAAAAGAGCAAAAAACATTTTCGGAAAAAAAGAAAGCTAGCAAATTCATAAATACAGTTGATCAGTCCAACTATAAAACCATTTAGTTGCCAAGTACGCATGCAGACAATAGTTACATGAGATGAACACAAGAACATAAGAGCAAACACATGCTTATGATATCCTTCATTATCTTGAAAAGTTTTCAACAATAAGAGTAAACAAATTCTGGGCTAGAAACACAGAGATAGAGTCATCCTTGTGGTTACAATTTATGAGCAATGTCACTGTCTCACCGGGATAAAATATTAGTGAAATGAGAGTTTAATATATAGTATTTTCTTAAAAAAAAATGTGGGCAGAAGACTAGAAGAGAAAGCCCATTATTATTAATATTATTGTTGTTATTATTTGGATAGGTAGAAGAGAAAGCCATCATAGATCAATAAAATAATAATAATCTTATACTTTCTCATCTCAACTCATCTCAATTTCAATATTACAACCTTTTCAAATCCTTATATAAAAATAATAAATAATTCAATTTTTTTAAGTCTCAAAATAATAATAAAAAATTTGAAATTAAAAATTGAATTGGAATTTGAAAATTTTGAATTATTTATTATTATGTAAGAATTTGAAAAAGTTGTAATATTAAGATTAAAATGAATTGAACTTATTTTTAAATCGAAATGAGGCTAAATTATTTCCACGCATGGTAGCATGGTAACAGAAAGAAGAAGAGAAGGTATGGCTGGTTACCAACACGGTTAACCATTTAGTGTTCATTGTATTCACTTATATAATTTTACAGAGAAAAGAAAAAGAACTCTACATGTACATTAGATCCACAATATCAGGAAACATTAAATGAACATCACAATCATATAGCTACAGTCACTTCTACTCTTCAACTTTTCTGGTCTGCACTTTCTCAATTTAAGCAAGTCAATTGTCATCTTTAATGTTGCAGTCAAGTACTCTTATTTCATTGAACCATGATCTCTGCAACATTAAATTCCAATATCGATCTCAATACTCCCCCTCAAGATGGAGATGTGATTGAAAAAATCCTCATCTTGCTTAAGAGATACTGGAACTTCTTTGAGCTGATTGCTTTGGTCATCACGTCTGCAACTTGCAGATTTGTTGAAATGTGAAAAGTATTTATCAAACTTGCTTGTATTTTTTCCTCACAATGTGACAATCAATCTCTATGTGCTTTGTTCTATCATGATATACAGGATTTAAGGCAATGTGCACAACCGCCGGATTATCACAAAATAACTGTATCAATTTCTCAATGGATATACCAAAGTCACTTAATAAACTTTTGAACCATACTAATTCACAGGTTGTTGCAGCCATTGACCTGTATTTTGCCTCAACAGAGGATCTGGATGCAGTTCTTTGCTTTTTCGATTTCCATGAGATCATCTCATTTCCAAAGAAAATGCAAAACCTGGTAATGGACCTTCTAGTTGCTGAACAAGTGCCCCAATCTGCATCACAAAAAGTAGTTAATTTCATCTCAGCTTTTGCTAGGTAGACCAGTCTTATGATGGACATGCCTTAAAGTATCTTACTACCCTTTTTGCTACCTTCCAATGTATTTATTTTGGTTGGCTGAGATATTGGCTTAGGACTTGTACCGAATATGATATATCTAATCTAGTTATTGTCACATAGAGCAATCATCCTATTAGTCTTTTGTACTGTCTTGGGTCAGCTAGAACTTGTTCATCTTGTTCTTCATTCAATTTCAAATTTTGCTCCATGGGAAATTGGACTGATTTAGCACCAAGAAGTCCACAATCTTGCAA
Organism: Platycarya strobilacea; assembly: GCA_036898215.1. NCBI lineage: Eukaryota > Viridiplantae > Streptophyta > Magnoliopsida > Fagales > Juglandaceae > Platycarya > Platycarya strobilacea. The sequence continues at coordinate 30,755,667 of CM072550.1, forward strand.
GATTTCCAGTGTGTATTTCCATTGATAAATAAAAATCCCTTCCTTGGATCGTGCCACTTCTATTCCTAAGAAGTATTTTAGCTTTCCAAGATCCTTTACATTGAAGTGGTCTGCCAAATATCTCTTCAATTTTTGTATTTCTTCTTCATTGTCACCTACTATTACCAAAAGAAGAATTTGTTTGCTTGGTAAAGAGTGAGTAATTAGCTTTAGATTGGATGAAACCAATCTTGGTGATAACAAAAGTGAGTTTTTGATTTCATTGTCGAGAGGATTGCTTTAACCATAAAGGGATCTCTTAAGTCTGCACACTCATTGCTCCCCCTCTCTACCATATCCTAGAGGCAAGGACATATATACTTTATCATCCAATTGTCCATAAAGCAAGGCATTTTTGATATCAAGATGATGTAGAGACCAGTTTTTACATGCAACAATTGACAAAACGCATCTTACAGTTGACATTTTGGCTGTGGGAGAGAAGGTTTCAAAGTAATATTCTCCTTCTCATCGAGTGTAACCCTTTGCAACCAATCTGATCTTTTATCTCTCAATAGTCTCATTTGCCTTGTATTTGATTTTGTAGACCCACTTACAGCTGTTTGATTTCTTGCCTGGAGGCAAGTTGGTCAATTCCCATGTCTCATTGTCTTCAAGTGCTTGAATTTCAGTGTTCATAGCACTCCTCCAATTTGAAAAGTTTTGAGCTTCATAAAAGATTGGGGTTCTGGCTCAAGGGTGATGGATAAAGTGTATTTCAAGTGTGCAGGTGATAGCTTAGAGTAATCAAGAACAGAAGAAAGGGAATAATTGTTACCTTAAGAAGCTGGTGCATCAACAGGAAGAGTGTTTGAAGTTGCTAAAGAAGCTGCCAACCTGCAATGAAAACCTCTAAGATATTCAGGTGTCCTTTTGGTTCTAGTGGACCTTCGAAGTTCTTGGATAGGAGTTGATTCAATGGTTTCAGGGCTTGTGGATTCAGCATGGTCATGGTTGTGACGCCCCCAAATTCCCCTTAAAATAACATGGGAATCGAGGCGTCGGGATGATGACAACACGGGTCACACATCCCATCAACCAGTGTCAAACGTATGTGCACACGTGACATACATAAATAAAAATCGCAGCGGAATAATTAAAGTCAATATCTAAGTACCAGAATTTTTAGAAATATTTTACAAACCAATTTAATAAAAACTCTCCAACAGGAGATTTAATATAGTCATCCAAAAATACAAATTTACACAAATACATTATTATAAAAGGGGAAAATATATTTCCCGAGATATCAATTAATAATCACACCTCAATAGCGGAGCCGTCTCCTCAGGCTCGGCCTCTCCAAAGTCTGCATCCAAACAAAACTACGACGCCAAGATGGCATCGCAGGTAAGTACAACCCAACCAAACCAAAAGATAAAAATACATTAATGCCACAACAATAACCAAAAACAATTACCATATGCATGAGGCTCAAAATCATCTTCCTCAAAATCGATGAAATAACCACACTCGTCAAAATCCCAATTTAATCCACAATAAAATCACCCATCATTTTCCATAAAATAATATCCTCAAAATCGATCATACCGGGCGTTATGTATCGCCGTCCCCGATATAATTTACACACACACCCGAAACCATAATGGGCGTTACGTATCGCCGTCCCCGATATGAAATGCACACCCGATGACCATAATGGGCGTTACGTATCGCCGTCCCCATTATGCCACCCACACACTCACACGCTGATCACAACGGGCGTTACGTATCGCCGTCCCCGTTATGACTCAGCCCAAAACCAATAAAATCCATTAAACACAAATTTAAATCCCATTTTCCAATCTCAACACATAAATATCCAAAATCATGCCAAAATCCACTTTCCAAATATTTTCATGAGCATGCGCGTAAATACACAATGCAGACAATTATGCACCAAATGGCCAACAATTAAATAATCCAATCAACCAACAAATACCAACATCAACCATCACATATCAGCAATAATCAAATACAACAACTGTTGATGCAAAAAATATATTTAAATCTTAAAGCTTGTTTGGAAAGTACTTACAGCGGTAAAAACGCATTTCCTTGAACAACGCCAATCTGCAGCGTTTGCAGCGGTCACATGTACGTTAGGCTAAAACACTCGGTTTGACACCAAAATTTAGGGAGGTACTCATTGAAGGGTGGGGAATCTCATGGAGGTGGTGGTGTGGCGGTACAACCACCGGAAGGTGGCGGATCGGGGCCAAAAGGGGTGAAAACCCATTTTCGGGTTTGGGCTCGTACCGGGAAGGTGAGGCCGCGGTTGGGTTGACCGGCTGGGTGAGGGGAGTCGAATGGTGGCGGAGGTGAGACCTACGGTGGCCGGACGGCGGCGTGACGAAGAACGACCCGTTTAAGGCCCATTTCGGGTGAAGGGGCTAACCGGCGGCGATGGGTGGCTTTGGGTGGTGGGTTATGCTCGCCGGAGGTTGGGGAGTCTAGTGGTGGTGGTCGGAGGCCAAGGAGTGGCCGAAGGTGGCCGGAAAATGGAAGGAAAGCAAAAATACCCATTTCGGGTAGGGGGCCGTGTAGGGGCGGTGGGGTGGCCGGAGGTGACACCACTGGTGCCGTTGAGCTCGCCGGCGTGAGGGGAGGCTGGTGGTGTGGGCGGTGTCGCCGGTGGGTGGCCGGCGGCAGTCCTGGGTGGGAGAGAAGGAACGGGCGAAGGGGAGAGGGAGGCAGGGGAGGGGTTGGGCACGCGGGTGGGAAGCCGAGAAAGAGAAGGAGAAAAAGAAAAAGAAAAAGAAAAGAAAAAGAAAAGAAAAAAGGAAAAAGAAGGGAAAAAAAGAGTCTAGCCAGAAAAAAAAACACAATGAATTAAATAAAAGCAGACTTTAAATACTATAATTTTTTATATTAATAAAATAAAACATTTAAAGTCCATTAACAGAAATAAATTATATCCAAGCACAATATTAATTATTAAACATTAATTAATATAACGAAAGCAGATAAAATAAATTCACATAATAAAATAAAGGAATTTAATTACAATCATTAAAATTATTAACTCATTAAAATAAATAAGAAAAGTAACGTAGCTCGATATTAACTAGTTAATAGCTCAAATAAATATCTTAAACAAATAAAATATGACCAATAATATTACTTAAATAAATTAAAATAATTAACACCGAGCATAAAATAACGTGTAAAAATACACGTAAATCTGGGATCTCACAATGGTCATCATCATTGATCTCGAGTATTGGTTCTTGAGGTTGGATATTTGTTGGTGGGGGGGAATCACAGCAAGGATGTTGAATCTAGGGTGGTAAAATTGGAACATTGTCAAGGGTGGTAATTTTTGGTGTGGGCAGCAAGGATGGTAATTGATTATTTTGAAAGGGAAATGTGTTCTCATAAAAGATCACATCTCGGCTAACTATGATTTCTCTAGTTTTCAAGTCAAAGACTTTGTAGCCTTTTATGCCATTTGGATATCCAATGAATACACATTTTTGGGCTCTAGGATCAAATTTGTTTTTGTGGGGATCAAGAATTGATGCATAGCACAAACAACCTAATACTCTTAAGTGAAGATAATTTGGTGCTTTCTCAAAGAGAAGTTGATAAGGACTTTTGTTTTTCAAATTTGGTGAAGGAGTCCTATTTATGAGATAAGCAACAGCTAAAACGCATTCCCCCCAAAATTTTAAGGGAAGTTAGCTTGAAAACAAAGAGCTCTTGCCACATTTAATAAGTGTAAGTGTTTTCTTTCCACCACTGAATTTTGTTGTGGTGTGTATACACATCTTTGCTGGTGAATAACCTAATTTTAAGAGAAGAGTTCCATCATGTTAAACTCATTTCCTCGATCAAATCTTATTGCTTTATTTTGCACTTGAATTGATTTTCAATGAGGTTGAAAAAACTGTCAATGATGGTTCTAGTTTGAACTTTGTTTCTCATGAGATATACCCATGTCAATGATTATCAACTATTGTAAGGAAATAATGTGCTCTATTTAGTAATGAAACAGAGAAAGGACCCCAAATATCAAGATTTATTAAATCAAAATTAGCCTCTACAAAATGATGATCAGGAGGAAAAGGCAACCTTGTCTGTTTTCCCATATGGTAAGCATCACAAAAGAGTTTTTCATCAAACTTAGGAATACTAGAGTCTATGCTATGCAATAAATTTAATCTTTGGTGAGAGGGATTTCCCATTCTAAGATGCCAAAGTTCAGTTGCTAAGATAGAATTTGATGGGGTAGCAAAATGGTTGGTTTAAGGGCTGTTAAGTTGCATCTAGTAAAAACCTCAACATTCCTTAGCAACTCCAATCATCTTCTTGGTGATTAGCTCTTGTATGTAACAATGGTTAGGAAGAAACATAAAATGGCAATTAAGGTCTTTGGTCAATTTACTTGTGGAAATCAGATTGAAATTAAAGAATAGAACATAAAGAACATCCTTGAGGATGAGAGTAGGTGAAATGATTGTTGTTCCTATATGAGTCACTGGTGTGGATGTGCCATTCGGCAATTTTACAGCAGTGTCTTTGATGGGCCTTTGATGTGTTAATAGACTAAGAAAACCAACTATGTGATATGTGGCTCCTAAGTCTAAAATCCAAGTGTGTGACTAATTTGAAACATTTGTGCAGCTCAAAATATGTTTAGAGACAACAGAAAAGGTTCTTTTGGTATTACCTTATGTGCTCAAGATGATTACCTAAAGATTCTGTGTTAGAATTGAGATTTGTGGTGCTGGAATTTTGGCCTTGAAATAGTGCAATGAGCTGCTATATTTGCTCATGAGAGACATTGAGAGTGGGAGAGCTTCCTGAATCATCACCAATTGCTGCCAGGTTCACTGACCTATAATTCTTAGGACCAGATGGCGAATTGTAGAGCTTGTGATTAGGAGGATATCCTTGGATTTCCTAGCATGTATCCACAGTATGATTGGTTCTTCCACACTTGGTGTATGGTGCCTTGTTTCTTGATAGAGATGGTCTGGTATTGCTCCTTTGGTTTTGTCTTTTTATCCCTCTTGATCCATAAGATTTTTCTCCATGAGCAAGCATGGCTAAAGCCTCAAGTATCTTTTGAATGCTGTTAGTAAGCTCGTGGTTGGATTCCTCTTGAAGTATCAACTTGAAAATATTGTCAAGTGATGGCAATGGATCCATGAGGAGGATCTGGTTTCTCAGCCCAGTGTATATTTCATCTAAACCCATCAAAAACTACATTATTTGCCTCTTCTCTTGTCGCTTGTTGATGATGCTAATGGCTCCACAGTCAGCGGCAGAGCAAGTAAAGGGGTCTTCATATCTTGAGATTTCTTCCTATATCAATTTCATTTTGGAGAAATAAACACTCATAAGTGTTTTTTCTTGTTTGGTTACAGTTAGTTGTTGCTCGAGCAGCAAAATGCAATTGTTGCTTGATTTAGCAAACATTTTCTTGAGTTCTGTCCATACTTATTTTGCAGAATTTGAATACATTACATATCCAGCTATCTCAGGTGACAATCTATTTGTAATCCAGGACAAAATTATGTGATTGCATCGCTGCCATTGGTGGTATTGAGAACTTGTTTCGATTGGTCGCTTGACTGTGCCATCTACAAAGCCACATACATGGCTTTGCTCCAATCATGATAATTTTAAGGAGTAAGAGGTTGTGATACTGTCCAGGACTTTCTCCATGATGAAGAAATAGTGGGTTGGTTGGATTTAAAGTTTCATCATTTGAATCTAGGGGTGATACCCGCCCAGGCGGGGGTGGGGCACCCCTACTTCCGCCCCCTGCCCTCGCCTAAGTGAGGGGTGTGAGCCCATCCGCCCGCCCCCCAGCCCCGCCCCTCACCCCTGGCCCCTTCCTTATAGGGCCTTGGCCTATTTCGCAATTTTGGGTATTTATCACAAATCAAGTTTTCAAACCATTTTAGCCTAAAATACCATCAAATTTAATTTAAACACACAATTATATATTAAAAAATATTCGGTATTCCATTATTAAAGTCTAAGTCACTTAAAAAAATCACTAAAATAATAAAACTTAAAATAAAAACTAATTTATTACAAATATACAATAATACAAATTAATTCTACAAAATTATAAATTGTGCTATTAACTATTAACTATTAACATTACGATTTACAAATACTACTTCTAATTTTCTAAGAATCTAAATTCTAAACTAACAAAATTATTTTACATAATATTGGTGATTTATAAATATTTATATATATATAAATATTTATATTTATATATTAAGGGAAGGCGGGGCGGGGTAAAAGCGGGGCGGAGGGATCCCTATACTGCCCCCACCGCCTTAAGAGTAGAAAGCGGGCAGGGGGACCCCGCCCCCGTCTGCCAGGCGAGTGACTCCGTCCCTGCATAGCGATGTGGGACGGAATGCGGACGAGGCAGCGGGTGCGGATACCCGCTGCCCACCCCTATTTGAATCTGTTATAATGATGGTAGTTGAAGTTTGTTGACCGTGTGGTTGAGGTGCAGGACCATTAGAGAATTAAAACTCTTGCTCTAATACTATAACTGAAAGAAGAAGAGAAGGTATGGCTGGTTACCAACACGTTTAACCTTTTATTGTTCATTGTATTCACTTATATAATTTTACAGAGAAAAGAAAAAGAACTCTACATGTATATTAGATCCACACTATCAGAAAACATTAAATGAACATTACAATCATATAGCTACAGTTACTTCTACTCTTCAGCTTTCTTGGTCTATACTTTCTCAATTTAAGCAAGTCAATTGTCACTTTTAATGTTGCAGTCGAGTACTCTTATTTCATTGAACCATGATCTCTACAACATTAAATTCTTACATCCATCTCAATACATGGACAATAAAAACTGGTGCTTACCAGTTTTATTAAAAGCAAGGCAACTATTGGACTAAAATCCAATGTTGTGTCTTATGGCAAGAGGTATAAGGGTAATGTTCGGATCCGTTAGTGTGCCTCGCTAGCTTGTCCCATTAGTGTTAAAATATATTTTTTATATTTTTGTTTTTTTTCATATCATTTTTTAAAATGATTACATATTTTTTTAAAAAGAAAACATTTCACAATATTATTAAATAATATTTTCTTAATTATTAAATAAAAAATAAATTAAAAATAACAAAAAAACAAAAGAACGGGACAATCCAACGGGCTAAAAAGTATTTTCCTAGGTATAATATTAGTACTATTCTGTACTGTTTGCCAACAATTCTTTATTTTTATGGATAGAATGTGATGTTAAATTTTGGCTTTTATATATATATATATATATATATATATTTGGATTCTTAGCTTTTATATAATTAAATATATAATAGGATGGTAGTAATTATGAAGATAAAAAAAAAATAGTATTAATTTTTTTTTTCTAGGCGAATAGTATTAATTATTATCAAACTTCTTCTTTTTTTCCCTCAAAGGAAACATTTCATAAAAATAATAATATTAATACACTGTCCAACAATTATTATCAATCTTATTACTCGTGTAAGAGTTCTCCAAAAAAAAGAAAATAGTTCATCCTCTATATTTACGGATACGAATAGAGTAATGCTCTATGTATACTCCCTTGCATATTTTTTGAGTGGTGCGATAATAACATCATGTCAGTCAAAATATTTTTAAAAAAAATGTAATTAAAAAAAGACAAAAACATAATAATAAGGAAATAAAAATAAAAAATAAAAATAATTATATTAAAAGATATATACAAATAATATTTTTATATGATATATACACAAAAAATATATAAGTTGTATATAAATAATATTTTTTATACCAATAAATATTATTCCCCTCAATACGCGTCAGACTCACATCTGACATCACCGCCGATCACACCTTGTCTTGGTTTATGTGGTAACTCGCTATTTCTCTGTTCCTAACTTGGCAGCTGTTTTTTTTTTTTTTGCCCTTTTTATGGACATCTGGTTTGTTTCTTGGCTTCTTCACAGATCTGATTGTGTAACACTGCTATTGTAATTTGATAAGGAAATGGATGGAAATTGGAAATGCCAGAGAAATAGGATTGCCTTGCTTGGAGGGTAGGCTCCTCCAAAAAATTAGGGAGATAGAAATAACTGTAGGACAGTTTTCATTACATTCAACATAATCATGTCTGGACGCATTACAGGGACATATTCTTTCTACACTAACTGTAAGCAACTAAGCAAATAACCACTTGACAGTTGACACCAATAACTGTAAAATACAAACACACATGTTCACAACTGTCTGGGTTTGGGCTCGCAGGTCCACTGACTAACCCACTAACCTATTTACTTACTCGGACCCATTGATTTACGCAAGGCCCATGGCCCATAACAACCCTAAGTCTTCTTACTTCTTCATCATTCTCGAACGTCCAGTCTGCCGAATACCCTCTTCAGCTCCAAGCCGTGTGACAGATTTTCTAGGTATAACACTCGAATTGTAAACCGTATTTTCTAGCCAATGCTTTTACCTTATTTCCTATCGATCTAATTAATCAATGCGATTTATTTATGTGTTAATTTCTTTGTTTTCTGTTTATGATGTTCTGTTTATAGGTAAACAGAGTTTATTGATCATAGATTTTTTTTTTTTTTATTAGAGAAGAAGCGAGCGCCTCCAAAGCGAAGGGAAATGGTGAAGGGACGCCAAGGAGAGCGAGTCAGGTCTGCCTTCCCATTTTCCGGCACTCATTTGATCTTTTAAATCCCTAGATCTAACTTCCAAACGCCTGTTTTCACTTCATGCCTATAGATTTTCTCTAGTTTTCCATCTTGACCCTGTATTTATTATCAGGCTTTATGTCAGAGGAACAATCCTCGGCTACAAGAGGTACATTGACTTCATTTTCGTCTGTGGTATGCTGTTCCATTTTTTTCTTTCTCGGGAATAATTTTCATGGCACTAATTATCCAAAAACAATTAATGGCTCTTCTGGACTCTGTTGGGCCGCTCTGAAAACCGGGAGAAAATCACTGTTATTATGATTTTAGTTGGAGTTTCTGTCCCTCGGTGCCCAAATCCGTAAAAGTGAGGATTTTCTTGTATAGATTGGTTAGGTAGATAATAATTGCTTTATTTTAGCATCAGTTTGTATGCAGAGAAATATAGGAAAAGAGCAAGGATTTACTGGGTTCATTTTTATTTTTTTTTTCAATCTTTTTATTCCTGAGTCACAAAGAGTGAAAGCGGTGGAATTAAAATAGTTTCCATAGTTTTGTTATTTTCACATGCATTTACTCAGCTGGTCTTTAAATGTTTGATGGGGATTATGGGTCCAGGTCTAAGTCAAACCAATACCCGAACACTTCCCTCATCCAGGTTGAGGGGGTGAACACCAAGGAAGAGGTTGCATGGTACGCCGGTAAGCGCATGGCTTATATCTACAAGGCCAAGGTGAAGAAGAATGGAACTCACTACCGCTGCATTTGGGGTAAGGTGACCAGGCCTCATGGCAACAGCGGTATTGTTCGTGCTAAGTTCAAGTCGAATCTTCCACCGAAATCCATGGTATTGTAAAAGAAGAGGTTTTTTCTATGGTTATAAATTGGCTTTCTATAAGGAGACTTCTGGTTTATTTTGTCTTTGGTTCTTCTGCAGGGGGCTAGAGTTAGGGTTTTCATGTACCCCAGCAATATATGAGGTACTTACCGATCCTTTTCTTCATTTAATTCCCTTGTTTATTTTCACCCTTGTGTTTATTTTTCTGTTGTGTTAAATATTATAATAGGTAGGCAGTTATGACATTGTACATGGGCTACGCCTAAATTACCCATCAATCAAATCCTCAATTACTTAATGAAAAAAAAGGGCAAAGCATGGGCTCCGTGGTCATATTAATGCAGATATAAATCATAAATGATTTACAAGAATTGTCAATGATTATCCTACCAGCTGTACAAATGGGGTTTAGGCTTTTTCTCTCTCTTATTTGAAGTATCAGTATGTATATTTAACCCGTGTCTCTTAAGATCCTTAGTCAATGATCATATCATTATACATTTATTTTGTCTCCATCTTAATTTTGCTGTGAATTCAGTTTTTCCTTTCTTAGAATGGGTGTTCAAGTGTTTTGCATCCGTTTATTTGTTTAAGGGGTGAAGAATGGCCATGTGTCGAACATTGATTTTGTCTTTTCTAGCAGAGTGTTTCACTGTGACTCTACTATTTGGAACAACGATTTGAGATAATGAGAGATCCTGTTTGTTTCCATTAACTGATCTGTTTGACTTAGACTAACCGTACATAAACCAAAAAATTAGGTGTAACCACAAGGATGACTCTGTCTCTGTGTTTCTAGCCCAGAATTTGTCTACTCTTATTGGTGAAAACTTTTCAAGATAATGAGGGATATCATAAGCATGTGTTTGCTCTTATGTTCTTGTGTTCATCTCATGTAACTATTGTCTGCATGCATACGTGGCAATTAAATGGTTTTATAGTTGGACTGGATTCCTCTGGTCATTCATACTGTGTTTTTCTTTTTTCTTGCAGCTCTCAGGTTGTGTAGAATGCCAGATTGAGTAGATGACTGAGAGTTATGCTGTTACTTCTTTTTGTCAGCTAAATTTGTCATATTTTGAAGCCAGATCGTTTTTGCTTGTTTAGGTTGCTGGGTGGAATGTTGTTTGAGTTTTCTAGTTTCGTAAAGAAGCAATTGCCACCTATTTGTTTCTTGATTTAAGCTTTCAGAGTTCAGACTACCAGTATTTCATAGAAATGGATATTGGGCAATATTGATTCTAGGCATTTATGAATTTGCTAGCTCTCTTTTTTTTTGAAAAGTTTTTTTTTAGTTGATTTATGCTTGTTTGATTGCTCATTTCATATCATTTTACTTAATTGTGATACCTATTTTTTAAACAAATATATAAAATAGCTGCAGGGAAGGGAAATTATAGTGGATATTGGTGGCGCTAGTAATCCGTTTGTGGTGTCATTTTATTTTTTTGTAAAGTTCAAAATTAATATTTTAAATCAAATTATGCCACTTGGATGGTGTTCGATAAGAAGTCTTTCAAATAGAATTATTCACATGTTTAGTTATGGTGGCTGTCAAATTGCCAGGCCAGCCTGTTTGTATGCTAAGTGTTTTATACATCTCATCAGAAAGAGGAATCTTTTATTCACAAAATTATACAATATAAGTAATATGTTATTTCTTATCTCAAATTTTTATCATTTTATGATGTGATATTAAATGATTAGAGATTAATTTATTATAATTTATTTGTGAATATATTAATTTAGAAAAATGATATATGCATTAATGAAATTGTAAGTAGTGTGTAATTACTTTGAAAAAAAGTGAATCATTTAAAAAAAAAAAAAAAGTGAATACATAAGGGGCTGAGGAGGATTGGGTTTGGATCGGCATATATTCGTTTATACATTTTTTTATGAAAAATAATTAAGAGCAACCACACTCAAGCACACACACTCACATGAACAGCAGCATGAGTGTTGCTCTTTCTTTATTGGATACTTCTATATTTCCGTCTTCAATGGAATGGTTTTTCTCGTTTTGTGTGTTTTGATTGCCAGAATGATAAAAAGTTGATATCTTAGTCGGAAATCGAAATACAATAAAAATCTAAAATCACCTTGATGTACACCAGTTAATTGTGACAGAAAGTAAAGCAGAGAAGGAAAAAGGTGAAAAACAGTGATGAATAACAGAAAGGTCTGGAAAGAAGAATATCGTGTGTATTGTTACTGTGCAGACCATTACACAGGCAACTAATGTAGGCACTGTATTCTAACAAACTAACAGAATCAGTTGCGAAAAAATACAGAAAATATCAAAATATTTACAAAGAAAAAAATAATAATATGAAAGTAAATAAATTAAATACAGCAAGAAATTAGCCTGTATCCAAACGATATGTAGTTGCAATAGAATGACTTGTAGCAGCAGCCTTATCTTGTAATAGCCCTTCCACAAGATGGAGAATAGAGGTTTACTATTCCCATCTTGGATAAATGTGACTGAAGAAGTAATGAAGGCAGGGCTTTGGTAAATATATCTGCTGGCTGGCTGTAAGAAGAGACATGAGAAGTGGTGATGCTGCCTTCTTGAATCTTATCGCGAACTAGGTGACAATCCAACTCAATATGTTTAGTTCACTCATGGAAGACTGGATTGGCAGCTATGTGTAAAGCTGTTTGATTGTCACAATAAAGTAGGGCAGGTTGAGGATGAGGAATCTGGAGATCAGTAAGCAAATACCTCGACCAAGTGAGTTCACAACAAGAGAGGCCATGGAGTGATACTCGGCTTTAGCCGAAGAGCGAGAAACCACTAATTGCTTTTTGGTTTTCCAAGAAACTAGTGAGTCACTCAAGAAGATGCAATAACCCGTGACGGAGCGACGAGTGTAGGGACAAGAGGCCCAATTGGAGTCACAAAAGGCCTTGAGTTGTAGTTGAAATTTAGAGGACAGTAAAATACCTTGGCCAGGGGCAGCTGTGATGTATCTCAATACTTTGTGTGCAGAGGCCATGTGTGTAGAAGTAGGATGATCCATAAATTGACTTAATAACTGAACAGCATAGCATATATAGGGTCTAGTGATTGTTAAGTACAAGAGATACCAATGAGTCGACAGTATGGACTTGGATCAACCAAAGGAACACCAATTGTTTTGCTGATTTTAAAATTCTGGTCAAGGGGTATTTTGAGAGGCTTGCTCCCAAGTGTACTCGAGTCGGCTAAGATATCCAAAACGTACTTTCTTTGGCATAGATGGATGCCTTTGGATGAGCAGGCAACCTCCAACCCAAGAAAGTAACGCAAAGTTCTAAGGTCTTTAATTTTGAAATGGGTATTGAGGAAGGTTTTGAGGGAAGTAATAGAAGAAGGGCAATTTCCAGCCATAATAATATTGCCAACATAGACAAGTAATGCAGTAAATGAAGTGCCATCCAATTTAGTGAAGAGACTATAATCAGTTTTAGATTGATAAAATCCAAAAGCAATAAGAGAGGAAGAGAATTTGGAATACCATTGTCTTAAAACTTGCTTAAGACCATATAGGCTCTTAAGTAATTTGCACACTTGATGGGGTCCTCCTTTTGTGTATCCGGGGGGTTTACGCATATAAATCTCCTCTTCTAATTCACCGTGGAGAAATGCTTTGTTGACATCAAATTGATGGATAAACCATCCTTTAACAGCTGCCACTGAAAGTAATACTTGGACAGTGACTAATTTAACAACTGGAGAAAAAGTCTCTGTGTAGTCAATACCCTCTTGTTGGGTGAACCCTTTGGCGACAAGCCTTGCTTTCAATCGCTCTAGAGTCCCATCAGAATTGAACTTGGTTTTATACACATATTTACAATCAATAGCTTGTTTTCTAGAAGAAAGATCGGTGATGAGCCAAGTGTGGTTTTGCTCTAAAGCTTGCAGTTCAGTATTCATAGCTTGACACCAACCAGGGTCTTTTAGGGCTTGCTTGTATGTTTATGGGTCAGAGATGGTGGAATTAGAAGTGAAAAAGGCAGTAAAAGAAGGAGAAAATTTCTAGTATGTGAGGAAGTGTACTAGTGAAAAATTGTTATCTGAAATAGTGCCTTCCAGCTTGGACATCAATGGTGAGGAAGTAGAGAGTGATGCCTGTTGACAGTGAAATTCTTGAAGATACTGAAGAGCTCTCCTTACCCTTGTTGACCTGCGGAGGGGTGGATTAGAGGGGAAAGATGTAGTGTTATTTGGGGAAGGAGGGGCGGTAGTGAGTATGGGAGAGGGGGTGATAGAGTTGCTTCATGTTCTGGAGAGGAAGTGGACTGCCCAGAATTGTGTGGTGGTGGCAGGGGCTGAGTGTTGGGGGCTGTCTGCGAGAAGTCAAGTAGGTCTAGAAGTGGTTTAGTAAAGACAAAGTCATTATGGGATGAGGGGTGAGGGTTGGAAGGAAGGGAGTGGAAGGGAAATATAGTCTCATGGAAGACAACATCCCGTGATATAAAAGTGGATTTGGTGTGAAGGTCAAGAACCTTATACCCCTTGATGCCAAAGGGATAGCCAAGAAATATACACATGCGACCTCGGGGATCAAATTTTTTTCTTCCATGAGGGAGTGTGGTTGCAGAACAAGAGTGAACCAAAAATTTTCATGTGTGCATATATGGGTTTTGAATTAAACAAAAGTTCATAAGATGTCTTGTTTTGAAGAATCCCACTAGGGGTCCTATTGATTAAGAAAGTGTCTGTCAAAACACAATCACTCCAATATTCAAGAGGAAGACCAGCTTGTATTTTTAAAGCTCGAGCTACATTAAGTAAGTGTTGGTATTTTCGTTCCACAATGCCATTTTGTTGTGGGATGGCAACACAACTTCTTTGATGTATGATTCATTTGTTGTTAAAAAAATCTGTCATTTGGAATTCACTTCCATTGTCATTTCTTAAAATTTTTATTTTAAAGTTAAATTGATTTTCAATCATGTTAGAAAAAGAGATGAGACATTTTCTGGTTTCAGATTTGGTTTGCAAGAGGTATAACCAAGTAGTTCTAGTGAAGTCATCAATTATGGTTAGAAAAAATTTGGAACCATCATATGTAACAGTGGAGCATGGTCCCCATAGGTCACAGTGTATAATTTCAAAGGATTAGAGGTCTTATGTTGACTGTGAGGAAAAGGCAATCTATAGAGCTTAGCTAATGAACAGATGCAGCAAGGTTTTGTATTAATAGATGAAACATTATTCTTTACAATAGGATCTGTGATCAAATTGATACATGTAAAAGAAGGATGACCTAGGCGACAATGCCATAGGTCAGTAACATCTAAATTGTGGAAAATGGAAGCTAAACCAGTAAATGTAGCAGTAAAGAAAGTGGAAAGTTTATTAGCTAAGAGGAAAAGATAGACTGCAGTCTTGAAGAAGTGATAGAGGCCACTCCTTACTTCACCCTGTCCAATCATTGTCCAAGATAAAAGGTCCTGAATAAAACAACAATAAAAAAATAAAACTAGACAAGAAATGAGAGAGGTTGTTAATTTTTTTGCAGAAATTAAATTGAACTGAAAAGATGGTATGCACAAAACTTCATGTAGAGAAATGGATGGAGTGAGTTGGACAGTGCCAACATGGGTGACAGGGGCCTCAGTACCATTTGACATTTTAACAGAATAATTAACATGAGCAGTGATGGTGGTAAGCAAGGAGGTGCAGCAGACCATGTGGTCGGTTGCACCTGTATCAATAATCCAAGGAACATTGGTGGAGTGAAGTGGAGAGTGTGTGCATGTAGAGAGACAAAAGGGAATACCAGAGAGATTAGGTTGCGGATTAGGTAAGGTGGCAGAGGTGAAGTTGGACTGAATTTGATAAAGAGGAGATTGAGCAGTGGCAGACGATGTCCTTGGCTGAAGTAAAGCTAGTAGTTGCTGATACTGAGTTTGAGTTAAACCCACTCTTCCATCACTAACCTCATTAAGGTCAGAAGCATTAGACAATGTATTCTATGTAACAAGAGTAGCAGAACTGGTGTTTTTATTGAAGAACTTATGGCCCGGTGGATAGCCATGCAATTTGTAGCACCTCTCCATGGTGTGACTAAACAAATTGCAATGAGAACAAATAGGGGCTTCTCCATTTCCAGCTTTAAAACAGTTCTCAAATGCGTGACCAGAAATCTTACAATAAATACAATAGGCACAGTCTTTCTTAGGGGTAGATTTGGTCGGAGTGTATGGCTTAGCAGGTTGGATGAAAGGTCTTTTGATGGCTAAGGCCATTAAGTTAGGGGATGGGTTAGGGGGAAGGAGCTGGTGTTGGCGCTCCTGTTGTTGGATGAGGGAGAAAATTTTGCTCACAGGTGGGAGAGGGTCTAACATCATGATTTGGTCACATACATTAGAATAGGTATAATGTAAACCCATAAGAAATTGAAAAACAGAGTCACGTTGATATCTATCCAAGAGAGTTTTCGCAGTTTCCCAAGTACACACAGGAATTGGATCTTAAATGGAAAGCTCATCCCAAAGAGTTTTAAGCTTACCATAATAGATACTTACAGAGTCTGCGTCTTGAACAAGATTAGCTAGGGTTTTCTTTAGCTAGAAGATTCGAGGACCATTCTGATGAGAAAATCGGGCTTGAAGATCAAGCCATATGTCGCATGCATCATCAACGAACACCACGCTGGATTTGATTAAAGAGCTGATGGAGTTTTGAATACACGACACTACCATGTCGTTGCAACGCTCCCAGAGCTCAAGGAGAGGGTCTGTAAGTCAATTGGTTTGGGGATATCTCCAGAAATAAACCCTAATTTATTTTTGGCACGAAGGGCCCGTCGCATAGCACGTGACCAAGTGATGTAATTATCGGTTGTGAGCAAATCGGTGACTAGAATAACGGCAGGGTTGTCGCCGTTATCTTGCCAGAAGGGATTACCGGGATCACTGAGGTTCAGGTAACGAGCCATATTAATGGCACGATGGTTGGGTGAGTTAGGATTTGAGTGGCCGAAGGATTATTCAGCGTGGGTTGAGGATGAATCAGCTGAACTTTGGAGAGGATCTTCCATGGAGTTGGTGCTTAGGCTCAAGATACCATGATAGAAAGTAAAGCATAGAAGGAAAAAGGTGAAAAACAGAGATGAATAACAAAAGGGTCTGGAAAGAAGAATCTTGTGTGTATTGTTACTGTGCAGACCATTACAAAGGCAACTAATATAGGAACTGTATTCTAACAAACTAACAGAATCAATTGCGGAAAAATACAGAAAATATTAAAATATTTACAAAGAATAAAATAATAATATGAAAGTAAATAAACCAAATACAGCAAGAAATTAGCCTGTATCCAAATGACATGTAGTTGCAGCAGAACGACTTGTAGCAGCTGCCTTATCATGTAATAAATTGATCCAGCCAAATTCATCCCACAATAATCTTCTATCACCATCCATGTCGAGGTATATCTTTTTGAATGTCATGCTCATCTTTTCCTTTCTTTTTTAATTAATGTTCTCTCTCAGGAGCTGTTTGGCATCATGACTTCTTTAATCTTTTTGGTCATGTAGACTCATTGATTTCTCATTCTTGAGAAGCTTACTGCACTTCGTGGTGAACTTTCTTCTCTGGTTTGAGCCAACTTCATATCACTGCACAGCTGACTTCAGTTTTAATTCCTTCAAAAGTTTTGGAACAATGGCAGGATATATCCTCACCTTTCATTCACTCATGCATTTTGAAAATGTTCATATCTACTGGGTGTGCCTTGTTTTCGACATCAGAATGTTATGATGTTGTGCATATCGACTCATTTCAGTTTTGGACTATTCATATATACACTGAATATCCACAATTAAGATCCAGTCCTTTTAAATTTATATCTACTGATCATGTTGAGTGATGACAGTATTTGTAGATTAATCTTTGCTTTTTGCTCTCATTCTTTCGTTGCTCTTTCGATTTGGCAGCTAAGGGTCAAGGGTCGACAAGTGGTATCAGAGATTTTATAGCTCAGGATAATCCATAAGCCACTAGCTACAGTCCAGAATTCAAGGTTTCAATCTCAGTACGTTAGGCTTGAAAATTTGGGTAGTTAGAATTTTATTTTATCGAAGTTGGCTGGAATTTTCAGTGTGATAGGTATGAATCTTTAGTACAGTAGTATTGAGCATTTAGCAATTAGGCTTGTATTTGAAATTCGAGCTTAATTTAATAATTAAAAAAAAAAAAGCTTTTTCAGAGTACTGGAACAAAAAGAGGCAATCGAAAATATTTCCAACAATATATTAATAGCTTTTAAGAATGAAGTTTTGTTTTTAATGAGTTGTAATATTCTTTCGTTTCGTCTGAAAGTTTAATGAGTTGTAAGACTCCTAATCTGTTATACTGCTTTTGGGTACCCATTATTTTCTTCTTTGACTTCCCCACCATTTAACTTTTATTCCATTTTCTTATTACTTTTCTAATAAAGAAATACTCATTTGAAAAACAATGCAACAAAAATAAAGATAATCGAGAAAATTAAATACATGATATAAAGATTTACATGTTTTGACAACATGTCTATATATGTCTACGGAACTGCAAGAAATTTTATTATCTATAAGAATGGCAAGATGCAATCATGGCGAAATTACACTAGATGGCCATATTATTCATTATAAATATATTTATAGAGTTACACGACAGAAACCCTAATTTTACAGATTTTAGATTATGCGCTAGAGTGAGGTGTCAAGCAAACTTCAAGTGAACTCTTTGTCCGATGTTTGCTCAAGCGAACTGATCTCTATTTGAGCTTCATTTGAGCAATCTGTTAGCAAATTTTGTCAGGCGTTTTTTGAGTCGCAAATTGGGTCCAAAAAAAAAATATATTCGAGAGGGTCGCCCCCAGACCGCACTATGCATGATATGCTTACCTTTCATTCATTATGCATTTTAAAATTGTTTATGTCTAGAGGGTGGGTAAGAAGTTGAAGGACTGACTAGTTAGCCCATGGGAGCAAGTGGGCAGGCATATACAACTTGAATCGGATGGGTATGGCTTGCGTTCGACATCATAAATTAGCAGCTGCCCACGTAGCTGTTGGGGCGCATATTGAATGTTCTCAGTTCAGGTATTCACTTATAATCCACAATTCAGATCGAATTCTTTCAATTAAATATTGAAAGTATTGCATAATCGCTAAATCTGATCTAATTATATAAAAATAAATACATTGGTGACTGGCCTTTAAAGTTTAGAGTTAATACAGGGGTGACCTTGAATGAATAATGGGTGACACAAGTGGCAGTTTTCATATTTTGGGTACGTAGGGATCATCTTTTAATGGACGGTTGGAATCACTTGTTTTCAGACATTTTCAAGTAAATAAACTTGATTTTTGTTGTTGTAGGAACATTTTCTTTATGTAATAGTTGAAATCTTAAAACGGGTTACCATAATTAATTCTGTATACATATTTTTCTGTGGGTGCAATTACAAATAAACTTTTCATATATAATTAATGCAACAAATGCAATTTTTATAGCGTGTACAATAGCAAAAGAATTTAGAAAATTCACATAAATACAAATAACAATTTATAGCGTACGTGCACCCCCATGATTCTAGTTAGAGATGTAAGACGATCGAACTAAACCGGACTAGTGGACCGGATCAGACCAGATGAGATTCAGTCTGATCCAGTCCATTTTTTACATTAACCGAATATTTCTAGTTCGGTCTCAGTCCATGGCATTTCCCTCTTGGATCGGACCGAATGACTCTTTTATATATATATATATATATGTATATGAATATATAAATAATAGTATATAAATAATAATATTAATATTAATATAAATTAAGAGTGGTAGTATAATATGTTAATATATAGTATATACTTTTTATAATATTAACATATTATAATTTATAATAGTTGACTAGTTGTAGTATAAAAATAATAATTTATATTTTTTATAATTTTTTATTTAGATTATTTTTTCTTTTTCCAATTGTTTTAAAAGTAAGTTTTTTTTTTAATATTATTTGACTTAAATCTATGATAAATATGTAAATTGGGCTGAAAATAATTATATTTGGGCTAAAAATTATTTCTCATCATTGCAAGATTTTAGATTAAATTTAATCGATTAAATTATATCAGGTGCCTCATGAACCGAACCGGACCGCCCCTAGACCAGTATGGATCGAATAGAAGTTCAATCCGGTCCAGGGTGGAAAAATTTTTGGACTAAATGGAACTGGTCCACATTTTTTCCGGACCAGACTAGATCATTTACACCCCTAATTCTAGTTTATTTTTATGTGATAAATAATTTTTTATTTAATTATACAAATCTCTTACCTAATTTTATTTATGTAAGCACGTGACATTATTAGCGCGGTTCCAACGGTGCTCTATTTTTATGTGATAAACAATCTTTTATTTAACTATACAAATCTCATCTGGCTTTATTTAGTTAAGTACGTGACATACCTATTCTATCGGAATGGGGTGTGACACTTTGAGATCGTCTTCACTAATGGATGTAGGCTTGATCTCTTCAAGCCGAACCATTAAAAGTTTGGTGTATTGCTGAACTTCTTGACCATCCTAAAATCTCCATTTGTCACAACAATACCAATCATAGGGCCGGTGGTCCGGCCACTTTTTTCTATTAATAATAAGTAAGTTTCATTATTTTTTATTTTGTTTATTTGTATTAACTTGAATTAATGTTAAATAATCAAATGTGTCTGTTGACATAATATCCTAATTAATTATATAAGTTTGGTAGTAGATTATTCAGGACTAGAAAACATCTCAAGTCATCATCGATGATCTATATGTTTATTTAAAATGGAATTAGGACAAGATTAATAAGATTTTTATAACGGAAAATTGCCTATTTTAGAGAATCTTATTGTGAGAAAAAAAAAAACAAAAGAGAGAGAGAAAAACAAAACCCAAGATATATGAACTATGGTCCTCCCCCTTCTGGTAAGAGGGTGAGGTTTCTGTCTTTGCTTTCGCAAAGGTGGTCCACTGCATAGAGGTCCTAGTTGTTTTCACACCACAGTCATCCTCATTCTTCAGCAATGAAAAACGAGTTATATAAACTCTAGCAAAACTTCTCATTAACGGAATAAGAACAACAGACAGTCGAGGTTCAATAGGTAACAACAAAACGCGATGCAGCTAAGGCAAATTCTTTCTGATGTCTGATTATCTCGGACAAGATGGCAAACAAGGAAGAATTTCGTGGAACCATGTCCAAGGTATGGAATACTAAGAGCTGGATTCATTTCAAGGAAATGGGACTTAAAAAGTTCTTGATTGAGTTTCAGTCCAACCAAGACAAAGAGAGTTCTAAAGAGCAAACCTTAGGCCTTTGATAGGTCTCTAGTTTGCCTGGAGGAATTTGATAGCACAAAAACCCCATTAGAAATAGCTTTTAACTCATAAGCATTCTAGATACAAGTTTTCAACATGCCGGTGGGAAGCATGAACAGTGACATAGGTACCTAAGTGGGCTTAGGTCTGAAACATGTCTTAGACCCTCATTGCTAAGTTTTCAGTTGCTATGCTTATCCCGGGAAGTCTTGGGAGGGATACTAAATCGAGAGCATATTTCAGGGGTGTAGTGTATACCTCAAAAGAGATCTTGCTAGTTTATCTGTGCTTCATGCTACTAAAGGCGAATCTGACTTGGGGAAGATTGGCATCCCACTGTTTTGACTTGTCACTCGACATGCAACATAGCATATTTCCAAGCGTCCTATTGGCTACCTCACTATGGCCATCAATTTGTGGGTGACATGTGCTGCTATAGTTGAGGGTAGTCCTGAATTTCCTCCATAAGGTGATCCAAAAATGACTGAGAAATTTTGTGTCTCGATCGAAAGTGATGGTTTTTGGAACACCATGCAGGTAGACAACTTTGAAGAACAAATTGGCTACACATGAGACATCTGAGGTTTTTTTGTAAGGGATAAAATGAGTCATCTTTGAGAACCAGTCGACCATCACAAAATAAAGTCAACACCCCGTTGAGTACACATCAGTCCAAGCACAAAATCCATGCTCAAGTCCTCCCAAATATTCTAAAGGATAGGTAGAGGTGTGTACAATCCTATGTTCTAGGTGTTAAGGATGTTTCTCGCTGACCTCCTGTTCCCGTTACCTGCAAGAAGAACTAAGAAGAGTTGGCAGTCTTCCGCCTAGGAAAACTCCGATGCTTAAGTTAGTTATCACGTATTTTTTGGAGAAAAATCATTATATCTTCATAGTTGAGGTTTACCTGGTATATATAGGCCTCGGGATGGTCCATATCCTGTGTAACATCTTCCATAATCATCGTAATCACGTATCTACATGAGATATCTTTCCGAGTTTGACGAGATCACATATCTGCATGAGATCCCGTGAAAGGTGGCAATGGATTAGCATGTATTTCGGACTTTGCAGGGTTGGGCCGGCTGCATATCTTTCATTTCTTGTGGGCTTTTATTGTTGGTGGGCTTTTGGGCCAAAATAGACCCTACAGCTACCCCACAAATTTCCTTCTCCTTGAGGCGTAGGGAATTTAACTCTTTCCCGTTTTGCTTTCCCGCGAAGGCAAATCTAGGAATTCATTCCCTTCTGCAAATCATCGAGTGTGTGCTGTCCTTCCGTCTTCTCATCTAGCGGTTACATTTCTGCTTTTATGTCAGGTTATTATATCTCCGTCTGTTGGTATACCACATAGTTTCCTTTAAATATCTCTTCTCTCTCTCTCTTCATTTTGCTTTTCTGCATTCTCTTGCTATCAAGTTCTTTCCGTCCCTGCTTCTTTTCTTTTCTTGCTTCTTACTCTTATCTTCTCTTTTCTTCGCTACTCCTATGGCGGGTCAAGGCAGTGGATCGGCTCAGCCCTTTGACATCCCTGAGGGTACGACCTTCGACGGTTACTCGTGGCGTTCTAATGTCTGTGAAAAGCATTTGACCGGGATTAGGGAAGAATTTAAAATCCCGAGCTCGATTGTGATGAAAGCCCATGAATCGGGGTGCTGCAATGACGAGGGGTTTTCTGGTTGGTTTGCCATCTCCGTCGCCCTGTTATTGCACAGTTTGAAACTTCATTTCTTCCGCCCCTTTCGAGATATCTTAGACCTTCTGGAGTTTCGCCCTGAAGGTGTTCTTGTGTGCCTGCATCGTCTTTCGGATAGTGCTGGAGCCCCTCTGTGACCCTTACTCCGATCTCACTACTCGAGAGTTTCTGGCCTTCTATGATGTGAGGGCAGCCACTAAAGGATGCGTGGCTTGTTTTTGCAAGAAGGAGAAAGGCCAGTCCCCGACGAGATTTGAGAGAAGGTATTCCAATGTTAAGGCATGGACCGCAAAATTCTTTTTCATTAGTGGCCAAGGATGGGAGTTTCCTGCTCAAGAAGAGGTTTTTAGGGACTTTTCTGTCAGGACCATCTGGCACCCACTTCCTGAAAGTCAACGCTTGTGGTCAACCATACCCCCGCTATCCCGCTGAGAACTTGCCCGGATTGATGCTGTCAGTGCTTGGGCCGCGAACCATCCGGAGGACCGTTGGACTAATAAGTTGCTGTTGCCCGCGCATACAGATCGGTTCCTGACGTCTCCGAACCGTTCCTTCGTCCAGGGGCATGATTTCATGATTACGGATGTCATTCCCGCCCCTTTATTAGCGCCTTCAGAGAAGACGGTGACGGGTGCTCTTTTCATGCACGATGCGGAGGGAAAGCCTAGGGAAGCTGAGTGGCCAGAGGCTGCCACGGTGGAGGGCAAAAAAGAAAAAAGGTCCAAGAAGAAAAATGACGAGGGCCAGAGGAAACGAGATCGCCCATAGGGCTCTTGCGCGATCCCTCTACCAAAGAGAAACAGGGCGCTTACTAGGGGAGATCGGGAGTTGATGCCCGCGGCCTCAATTTCAAAGGAGAGCTTGGCGCCCGAAGTGAGCGCCCTTGAGCCCATGCTTCGAGATTGCGTGGCTTCTCTTGGATGTTCGGAATGTGGCGCCTACTTCATCTGTAGGCACTTCTCCCACGAGGCCACATTCTGCAGGTTTGGGGAATAGGGAGATGCTGGCCAATATAGCTCTCTTCGAACTGGCCACCATTTTCCAAGCTCACGCCCTTTTTCAGTCGAGCTCCCAGGCATCCGCTCTGGTTTTCCTGGTGCCAACTGCTGAAGGACCGGTGAGGGGCGGCGAACTTCCCCTTTGTGTCACAGTTGCCCTTCACTTGGAAGGGGTCGCGGGTCCTGGTTCACTCCATCAGTAACCCTCAAAGGGCGTTTCCAGGGAGGCGGGCGCTCCACCTTTGGGCGTAGAAGAGACGGACCGTAATGACGCCCAGTCTTCTGGACAAGGAGGCTTTGTGTCTCCCCCTCTTAAGGGCGCCCGCGATTCTTCGATTGCCGGCCTACCCAGCTCGAAAACGCCTCCCACTACTGTGTCTGGAGGTAAAACTCCCTCTTTACGCCCCTTCGTTTGACAGGGGTTCGGAGTCCCTCACTGAAAAGGAGCTGGACCATATGCTCCGTGATGACTCCCACGCTGCGTGGGTAGGGTCGGTTCATCCGAGGCTGTTGCCCATATTTGGACATGTGCCGGATTCGGCGATGGGCATGGCTCCTCGGGATGCCTCCCTTCTACCTGCCTTTTCCCACGGGGAAGTCGTCATCGACGTGGCCAACCAGCTAAGGGAATGGTTTTCCACGGGATTTGTTGGGCTTATACTTTTTTGTTGCTATTTCTTGCCTTTGCTTGCCTGTTGTTTCTGCTTTTCACTTAGGTTGTTTTCCTGTTTCTACAGGGGGTAGGGGGCTTGGTGGCGCGGCTTGCAGCCGATTTCCTTAAATGGGAGGAGAGAATCAAAGGGAGGTGGCGAGCCGACAGGGCTGAAATGGAGGCCCTAGTTGAGAGGAATAGGGAGCTCGAGCTACGGGTCACCCAAGCGGAAGGTGTCGCCAATTCCCTTTAGGGAGAGCTCGAGTTGCATGAAGGGGAGGTCCTCGAGCTCCGAGACGCTGTTCACCTTGCTCAGGAGGCGAAAGCCAAGGATGACTTCTCTCGCCAGGTTTTGCAATCAGAGAGAGACCTGGCGATGGTGCAACTTCGTGAGGCCTGGCAGGGCTTTGATATTGAGATTGCCCGTTTAAATTTTGAGGTTCATGCCAGCAGCGGGGAGCTGTGCTCAACCTGGGAGGAAGTTGCCGGCCTCAAGGAAAGGTACAGCGAGCTTACCAAGGATTTACTAAACGCCTTGGAGAAAGCTCACTTGACAGCCCAAGAGGTGTCTGAGGCGCAGGGTTCGCTGGATGAGCTCCGTAAGCGTCATAAAAAATATAAGGCGAGCCGTGCGAGCATAGACGAGGAGCTCAGGAAAGCCAATCTGGTTGCTATGGCCAAGGATGAGCACTTGGCCAGGAAAACTACTCAATTGGCTGCTGCCCGGGAGGAGAATTCCCGCCTTCGAGCTCAGCTGGCACTGGATCCTCAAGTCCGGGACACAGCCTTCACTTTTGGCCATGGCTTTGGGATCTTGTGCCTTCGAAATTGACTCCTGGCTGATTCGGCGATTGACTTGCAAGCGCTTGATATGGGCATATTTTCCCCAGAGATGGCTGCTTGCCACCGTGCCGACACTTTTGGGCATCATGAAATCCCTAATGCTTTTGCTGGGGTGCCCCCTTTGCTGCCTCTCGAAGAAGGCGACGGCACGTGACGAGGAGCTGTTATACTTTTATTATTCTTTTTTTTCTTTTGTAGTTGTATGATGTAACCATGGTTTGTAATCAAACTTTGTTTGTAATTTGCAATAGGTCTTTCCCTTGACTTTTGTTGTTGCGCGCTTATTTTTTTCCTTGCAACTGTGTTTGTCTTTTGGGTGTTTAAGATGGCGCGGTCAATCGATTATGAGCCTCTTATTCTCATTTAAGGTGGCATGGTCAATTGACTCTGTGCTCCTTATTCTTGTTTAAGATAGTATGGTCAATTGACTCTGCACCCTTTATTATCATTTAAGGTGGCGCGGTCAATTGACTCTGCGCCCATTATTCTCGTTTAAAGCATCGTGATCAATTGACTATGCACCCATTTTTTCGCGTTTGAGGTTACGTGGTCAATTGACTCTGCGCTCCTTATTCTCGTTTAAGGTGGCGTGGTCGATTGACTCTGCGCTCCTTTTTCGCGTTTGAGGTGGCGTGGTCCATTGACTCTGTGCCCCTTATTCTCGTATA
Source organism: Platycarya strobilacea (assembly GCA_036898215.1). NCBI lineage: Eukaryota > Viridiplantae > Streptophyta > Magnoliopsida > Fagales > Juglandaceae > Platycarya > Platycarya strobilacea. The sequence continues at coordinate 30,781,399 of CM072550.1, forward strand.
AGGTGGTGTGGTCAATTGACTCTACGCCCCTTATTCACATTTAAGGTGGCATGGTCAATTGACTCTGCGCCCTATTTTCGTGTTTGAGGTGGCGTGGTCAATTGACTCTGCGCCCCTTATTCTCGTTTGAGGTGGCGTGGTCAATTGACTATGCACCCCTTCTTCTCATTTAAGGTGGCGTGGTCAATTGATTCTGCGCCTCTATTTCGCGTTTGAAGTGGCATGGTCAATTGACTCTACGCTGGTGGCGTGGTCAATTGACTATGCGCCCCTTTTTCGCGTTTGAGGTGGCGTGGTCAATTGACGTTACGCCCATTTTTCGTGTTTGAGGTGGCGTGGTCAATTGACTCTACGCCCCTTTTTCGTGTTTGAGGTGGTGTGGTCAATTGACTCTGCACCCTTTATTCTCGTTTAAGGTGGCGTGGTCAATGACTCTGCGCCCCTTATTCTCGTTTAAGGTGGCGTGGTCAATTGACATTGTACCCATTTTTCGTGTTTAAGGTGGCATAGTCAATTGACTTTGCGCCCCTTATTCTCGTTTAAGGTGGCGTGGTCAATTGACTCTCACTCCTTTTTCACGTTTGAGGTGGCGTGATCAATTGACTCTTCACCCCTTTTGTTGTATCTGTTGGGATAGTTAGCATGAAATAATTCAAGAATCCAATTGAAATAAGAACGCCGGAACGGATTTTGATTAAATGCAGATTGACAAAAATCATAACAAAGGACATTGCTGAAATTACTATTGGTAAAACTTCTTCAAGTGTTCCGCATTCTACGGCCGAGGTAGCTCTCTCCCTTTACTGTCCTTCAGCCGATACGATCCGCATGTACTATTCGTCACTACTAGATAAGGTCCTTCCCACTAAGGTTCCATTTTTCCAGGATTTTGGGTGGTTACCCCGTATTTCCTTAGAACCAGGCCTCCAACTTTGAAAGTCTGGGACTTTACTCTTTTGTTGAAGTACCGTTCGGTTTTGGCTTTTTCTTACAACAATCTAGCTTTTGCCTTTTCCTTTTTTCCTCTAACAGATCCAGATTTTCTTCGAGCTTGCTGTCGTTTTGGTCGATCAAGAAATGACTTATCCTATAGCTGGGTAGTCCTACCTCTACCGGTGGTATTGCCTCGATTCCGTATGCTAGAGTGAATGGGGATTCCTCGGTTGGCATTTTGACTGACATTCTGTAAGCCTAAAGTACTCCTGGAAGTTCGTCTGTCCAATCCCTTTTTTTTCTGTGACTTTCTTTTTAGGATAGAGGGTAAAGTCTTGTTGGTTAATTCGGCTTGTTCGTTAGATTGGGGGTGACCTGGCGAAGAAAACTTAGCCTTGATTTTTAGCTCAGCACACCATTCTCTGTATTGGTCGGAGTCGAACTGTCGTCTATTGTCTGTTATTATGCTGTGGGGAATTCCAAATCGGCATATTACATTCTTCCATAAAAACCGTATCCCCACTTTGCTGGTAGTAGTCGCCAAAGGTTCGGCTTCTACCCACTTGGTGAAGTAGTCAACGGCTGCTATCATGAACTTGATGCCACCTTTACCTGGTGGAAAAGGTCTCACCAAGTCCACGCCCCATTGAGCAAAAGGCCAAGGTGTCGTAATGGAGGTTAGCTTCTTTGGCGATGCGTGGGGTATGGGCGCATACTCCTGGCATTTGGTGCATTTTCTTGTAAATTCCTGTGCGTCCTTTATTGCGTTGGACCAATAATAGCCTGCTCTGATTGTCTTCCTGGCCAGGGCTTTCCCTCTTGAATGATTCCCGCAGATTCCCTCGTGTATCTCTGCTAGGACATATTGTGCCTCCTGAGGCGAAACGCATCGCAACAAAGGGGCGAAGATTCCTCTTTTGTAAAGGATCCCTTCGATAAGCGCGAATCTCGCCGCTTTCCTTCTTACTTTTAGTGCTTCATCTCGACCCTCCGGAAGTTTGCCTGATGCCAAATATTCTACTATTCCGCTTGCTCATTCGGGAAAACTGCAATCTAACGTCGCTATCTTCGCACCAACAGCAGGTATTTCAATGATTCTCTTTTCAACTTGCCAAGGAAGGGGCGTCACTTCCATCCCCAAAGCCATCCTGGCCAGCTTGTCTGCCACTTCAATGTCTGCTCGTGGGACTTGGGTTATGGTAAAATATGAGAAAAGATCTCGCACTTCCCACACCCGCTCCAAAAAATTTTTCAATTTTTCTCTCTTGGTAGTGTACAGTCCCAATACTTGGTTGACAATGACCTGTGAATCCGACTTGGCTTCTACTTCTGTCACTCCAACCTGGGCAGCTATCGAGAGGCCGGCTATTAGTGCTTCGTACTCTACTTCATTATTCGTCACTTTGAATGCAAGCGTAGCCATATAGTGCCTCTCTTCGCCACTGGGACTTATTAGGTGTATTCCCAGGCCGCCACCGGTCTTGCAGGACGATCCATCTATGTGCATTACCCATGGTGTCCTCGTTGGTATTGTCACGGTGTCCTGGGCTCCCTGGGGGAAACCTGTGAACTCTGTTACAAAATCTGTCAATGCCTGCCCCTTTACTGTCTTCTTGGGCTCATACCTTAGGTCGAATTCACTCAATTCGATTGATCATCCTATTAGCCTTCCCGTGCAGTCCAGTTTCCTTAGGGTTTTTGCCAGCGATGCTTCTGTGAATACTTTTACTATGTGGACTTGGAAGTATGGACGTAACTTTCTGGCCGTCGTTACTAAGGCAAAGGCTAGTTTTTTGATCTTAAGGTACCTTACCTCCGTTCCCCTGAGAGCTCGGCTCACGTAATATATGGGGTGTTGGTCGGCCCCGTCTTCTTTTACCAAGACGACGGACACCGCACGCAGGGAGGCGGCTAGATATGCGCAGAGTACGTCGCCCTTTTCGAGTTGCTTTGGAAGCGGTGGGTTGATCAGATACTGCTTCAAGTTCCTAAACGCCTCGTCGCACGTTTCATTTCAAGGATGTGCTTTACGCAATACGTGGAAGAAAGACATACATTTATCGGTCGACCTGGCTATGAACCTGCCCAGGGCGGCCACTTTTCCTGCTAATCGCTGTGTCTCGTGTAGGTTCTTTGGTGGCTTCATATGGCCTATAGCCTCTATCTTTTCTGGGGAGGCCTCCATTCCTCTTTCTGATATGATGAATCCCATAAACTTCCCTAACTCGACTCCAAATGTGCATTTGGCAGGGTTCAGCTTCATCTTGTATTGGCGTAGCACATCTAATGCTTCTCTTAGGTCAATAATGTGTTGGGTAGACTCCTTGCTTTTTACCAAGAGATTGACTATGTAGACTTCCATGGTTCGCCCCATCTGTTTCGCAAACATTCAGTTGACTAACCTTTGGTAAGTTGCTCCTGCGTTCTTTAATCCAAATGGCATCACTTGATAATAGTACAACCCCCGATCAGTTATAAACGTCGTCTTCTCCTTGTCCATCGTGTGCATCTGTATCTAGTTGTATCTTGAGTAAGCGTCCATGAAACTGAGTGTTCGGTGTCCTGCTGTTGCATCCACGATAAGGTCGATGCGCGACAAGGGGAAACTGTCTTTCGGGTAGGCTTTATTGAGATCAATAAAGGCTACACACATTCTCCACTTTCCGTTTGTTTTCTTCACTATGACTACATTGGATAGCCATTCCGGGTAGTGGACCTCCTTGATAAAAACTGCGGTGAACAACTTCTTGACCTTCGAGCTGATGGCGGCGTATTTTTTCATGCTGAATGACCTCTTTTTTTGGTTCACGGGTTTGTGCGTAGGATCCACGCCCAGTCTATGCTCGATGATGGTACTTTCTATGCTAAGAATTTCTTCGTGGCTCTAGGCAAAAGTGTCTCTATGCTCCATCAACAACTATTTTAGGCTCTCTCTATCGGTAGGGGAAGAGTTTGTGCCCACGCGCACGGTCGTCCCTGGGCAGTTTGCAAACAGAGTTATAAGCTCCAAAGGTTCATTGACCTCGACGTTCTGTTGAATCTGCCCATTTCCGATTTCTACTCCTTGTGATGCCTCTACCATGGTTGGCAAAAGTGGCGGGAGGAATGTTTCTTCTAGCTCTTCGATGGTGCAGACCTCGTTTCCATTCTTCCTCAATTCTTGTACATAACATTCCCTAGCCAATGCCTACTCTCTTTTTAATTCTCCTACCCCGCTGTCAATCGGGAATTTCATCTTGAGGTGATACATGGAGGTTATCGCTTTGAGGTGGTTAAGGGTCGGTCTCCCGAGTATAACGTTGTAGGAGGAATGGACTTTTACTATCAAGAAGTCAGTCATGGTAGTCGCTGTTTGTGCTCCACTCCCGGCGGTAACTAGAAGTGTAATGGCTCTGACAGGCTGGATTGCTTCACCAGAAAAGCCCTTCAATGGTGTCGAGGAAGGTCGTAGCTATCCGGTACCAATGCCCATTTTTTGAATGCATTCCAAAATAGTATGTCAGCTGAGCTTCCATTATCAATTAGTACACGCCTAGTCCTGTAGTTGGCTATGATGAAGGTGAATATTAAAGCGTCGTCGTGCGGATATAGTATCCCCTGCCTATCTGCCTCTCTGAAGGATATCACCTCTCGGTCGTGGTTCAGTCTTTGCTGTTTAGGCGCCCTGTCCGCTACATATACTTCCTCATACCAAGCTCTTTGTGCATGCACCTTACGACTAGACGTGGATATCCCGCCTCCTGCAAATCCCCTTGCTATCATTCTGATTTCGCCGATAGGTTCTCTATTATTGTTGTTTCTCGGGGGTGATCTATTCCTGGCGCCTCTGGTGGGGGTCCTATTTCTGCTACCATTACCTCTGGTGTTCGCCCAGTTGCCATCATTCCGACAGTTGTGGCCGTGGTTTCTTCTCTCGGGGCTGAAGCTCCTTTTACTTCTTTGCCCAGTTTCCTGGTGCTTCCTTGGTTTTGATCGGTCTACAATCATGCGTTCCAATTTGCCTGTTCCTGCTAGATCAGCGACCCTCTTCTTCATGGTTGTGCAATCCTCAGTCCAATGTGACGCTATCTAGTAGTATTTACAATACCGGTCTTCTGTCTGATGTGGGCGCCCTTCGCTCTTGCCTTCCTCTTCCTCCCTGACACTCAGGTTGTTGTGTATTAGTTTGGTGTTTCGATCCGTATACCTTTCTCGTCTCCTTTCCTGCCGACTTGCTCCCGCTTTCTTATCCTCGTGCCCGCTTCACCATTCGGCCCTTTTGCTTTATTTGCGGGGGTCTAACAATGCTTGCAGCGTGTCCTCGGCGTTGACAAAGTTATCCACTTGATCCATAAATTCCCTTAGGGTGGAGAGAGTCTTTTTTGCCAGATCGATCATGAAATGACTCTGAGGCCAGATTCTGCCCAAAAGGGCGGCCAAAGTGATCTTCTCGTCCTGGTCATCCGTTGTTAAGCGCTCCTTGTTGAAGCATGTGAGGTAGGTCTTGAGGTCTTCATCCTCCTTTTGCTTGACTGTCAGTAGGTAGGTGGCTGGCTGCCGGCGCCTTCTGCTTGGCATAAACTGGGTTATGAAAAACTTGGCCAACTCTTCAAAACTATCAATCGACATTGACCTGAGGGTCCTGAACCATCCCCTCACCGTCCCCTTCAGGGTTAGAGGGAAAGCCCGGCAGGCGATCTCGCTTGGGAAGCCTTGGAGCATGATGTGAGTTTTAAAGTTTTCCAAGTGGTCCACTGGGTCTTTAGATCCATCGTACAGGTCAATTTGGGGAACTTTGAACTTCGAAGGTAAAGGGATTCCCATGATGCGTTCGCTATACGATAAGTCAGTCTGGCTCAACAAGCAGTCAACCGAGGAGGGTCCCCCCCATCTTTTTCGCTATTTCTTCATATTTGCCTATGAGATCCTTCAATTCGTCGTGCATTTTTTATTTTTTTGCGCGTTCAAGTTCGACCCCAATATTACTGTCTGCCTCTTGCTCTCCTTGCCCGTTGTTAGGTGGTAGGGTGGTGTTGCTGGACTCAACATTATTTTGCCACAAGGTCTCGTTCTCTCTTTGCAGTGCTTCTAAGGTGTCCAACGCCGTTTTCAGTCTTTCCTCCGCTGCTACTAACGGCGCTTCCATTGGTGCTCCTATCATTCGGCTTGCTACGGAACGTGTCACAGTTGACATGCGAGAGCCACGTTAATCGTCTGTAAAATCGAAACGAATCCCATAGACGGTGCCAATATTAAGGACGTGTCTTGCCGGCCTCTCATTCCCGTTACCTGCAAGAAGAACTAAGAAGAGACGGCGGTCTTTCGCCTAGGAAAACTCCGATACTTAAGTTAGTTATCACGTATTTTTTGGAGAAGAATCATTCTATCTTCATAGTTGAGGTTTACCTGGTATATATAGGCCTCGGGACAGTCCATGTGCTATGTAATATCTTCCATAATCATCGTGATCACGTATCTGCATGAGATCCCATGAAAGGTAGCAATGGATTAGCATGTATTTCGGACCTTGTAGGGTTGGGCCCGCTACATATCTTTCATTTCTTGTGGGCTTTTATCGTTGGTGGGCCAAAACAGACCCTACACTGGGCTTGGCTCATCTTCACTTGACAAACAAGGCATCACTGCACGAACCTCCCCACATCCCTTCTCAATTGAGGCCAAAAGTAACGTTCGACTACCAAGGATATTGTCTTGTCGCACCCAACATGGCCCCCTAAACCTACCCCATGCAATACACGTAGAACATGCTCACGTAAAGATGTCTTGGAGATGCAGAGCTTATTTCCATGAAAGAGATACCCTTCTTGTATGTGTAGATCTGGTTTTGGCTACCCCAATGTGCTCTGCCTCTAGGTCTTGGAGAAGTCCTCATCATCTTCATACATCTCTTTCAGTTGCTCAAATCTCGTGATCTCGACTCTCATGGTTACAAGTGCAAATGCTGGCCTATTGAGGGCGTCGGCCACCCTATTTTGCTGCCCAGACTTGTGCTTGAGGATCATTATGAATTTTTACATGAAGCTAATCCACCTAGCGTGCATTTGGTTCAAGTTCCTATGTGTATTGATGAACTTCAAGGCATGGTGGTCACTATATAAAACGAATTCTTGTTGAATCAAATAGTGCCCAATGCTTTAAAGATCTAATCACAGCATAAACTCAAGTTCATAAGTCATCCACTTCCGCCTAGCTTCATTTAGCTTTTCACTGAAAAATTCCACGGGACGCCCTTCTTGAAATAGGACTGCGTCGATGCCAACTACAGAAGTATCACACTTAACTTCGAATATTTTGTCAAAGTTGGGAGGGCAAGTACAGGTGCAGTGGAGCATTTTTTTCCTTGATGTTGTCAAAGCTTTCTTCTTGCTCTCTTCGCTAAAAGAAATGCCCATTCTTCATGCATTCCGAATGGGGGCTGCCAATGAGCTAAGATATGAATCAGCGGTAGAAAGTGGCCAAGCCATGAAAACTGTGGACTTGGATCATGGTAGTGGGGGTCGGCCAATCCCGAATTGCACGGACCTTCACCTCATCCACATGGATTCCTTCGGTACTCACCACAAATCTAAGGAAGAATAGCTTATTGCTCAAAAAGTTAGATTTTTTCAAGTTACCAAACAACTTGTTATGAGAAAGTGTTGATAAAACTTCCCCAAGATGTCCGAAATGTTCACTCTTGCCAAAACTGTAGATGAGGATGTCAACAAAGTAGACCATCACAAACTTTCCAATGAAAAGGTTGAGGACTTGGCGCATAACATGCATGAAAGTTCTTGGCATATTTGAAAGGCCAAATGGCACGACTAGCCATTCATACAAACCTTTGGTTTTGAAGGCTGTTTTTCACTCATCCCTTAACCGAATTCGTATCTGATGATACCCACTCCGTAAGTCAGTTTTTGAAAAAATATTGGCCCATGCAAGCATATCCAATAAATCAGTTAATCTCGAAATGGGGAATAGGTATTTAACCATGATTTTATTGACTGTGACTGTCCACCCACATCGGCCAACTCCCATCTTTTTTTGGCATGATCAAGGTAGGCACCGCGCACGGATTCATGCTTTCTCTTGTGAGCCCTTTGTGAAGGAGGTCTTCTACTTGTTTTTGCAAAATTTCATGCTCACCAAGACTCATTCTGTAATGCGGAAAATTCGGCAAGCTCGTTCCCGGGACTAAGTCAATATGGTGTTGTATATCTCAAATAGGTGGCAGCCCATCGGGCAACTCAGGTGGCGTGAGGTCTAAGGATTCTGTCAAAAGGTACTAGATTTGAGGGGGTGTATCTAGGTGGTCACTCACTTCTTCTCCTTTCACCACTAGAGTCCATATTTCCCCCGTCTCCTTTGCTTCCTCCAGAAATTGACTCTCGCAAATTGTAAGCAAATCATTTTTTTACTCACTTCATTGGGAGCTAGTGTCTTTGTCTTTGGTAGGCATCAAAATGATCTTTCTGTCTCGCCACCAAAAGGAATACAGGTTGTCCCTCCCTTTGTAGGTAGCATCTACGTCAAATTGCCATGGCCTCCCAATAAGGATATGGCACGCATTAATTTCCACCACGTCGCATAAAGTTTCATCTTGGTAGTATTTTCGAGTTTCTGCCCCTTTTGAATCCAACTACTAATCTAAGTTTGCCCCCTCTCGGATCCAACTAATTTTGTAAGGACATGAGTGTTTTTCCGTCTTCAACTCTGTTAAACTCAAGGTTTCAAGTTTTGTGTAAATCTACACATGGATTTTGATGATAACAAATGAATTCAAAGAATAAAGGAGTCTCAAGCTCAAGTTGTCCACACAATAGAATCAAGCACATCAAGGAAGCAAGTATGAGCAAGAAGGGAACAAGTTCACATTAAAATCATAGAATAATATTGTAAATTTCTTAAAAATTCGAAATTAGGATTAAGGCTCAAAATTAATATTTTATCATAAAGCATTAAAATCTATTTTCCACATGTGCATGAATATTTTGAAAATTAAATTTGAAAATTTTGAAAGATGATTGATTGTCATCTTTCACATGTGCATAACATGATTAAAGGTTTGAATTTTGAAAATATTAAGATGATTGATTGTCATCTTTCACATGTGCATGTTTTATTTAAATATTTTCAAAAGTGATGGATGCTTTTCTTGACTTATGCAAAAGGTAGATATTTTTGTTTGAAAATTTTGAAAAGTAAAGTGTGCTCCTTTTGTCACATGCAAAAAGTAAAAAGATTAGGTTTGAAATTTTTGAAAAGTGAATGATGATATCTTTGACATGTGAATCTTTTTAAATTTGAATATGAAGTCTCATATGCCTATAAATAGATCATTTGAGAGCTTCACATTTACAACACTAAGAGCATACAACATTCATTCAAAGCTTTCATTCTCTCTTCTCTAAGCATTGAGCCTTAACCCCTGTTCATTTTGAGAGATATAGTTTGCGCTGTATTGTTTCTATCTCACTCATTGAGGAGTGTATTTTGATAGTCTACCCACTATCAACTCTTGTATTTGTAAGAGGGTGCGTATAACCCTTGTGTGTGTAGAAGGTGTTCTACACGGAGAATAGTTAAATCACCAAGTGTAAGGTGATTGGAAGTGTAGAAGGTATTCTACACGGAAAATAGTTAAATCACCAAGTGTGAGGTGATTTGAAGTGTAGAGGGTGTTCTACACGGATTCTTTGGAGCGGTGCTGCTCAAAGGTGTAATAGGTTTTTATCTCCACCTAAAGGAGATTGAATAGTGGATTTGGGGATCCTCAAGGGGTAGCTTGAGGCGAGGACGTAGGCAGTGGGGCCGAACCTCGTTAACATACTGTGTTTGCTTCTCTCTTACCCTTACTCTTTATATTTATTGTTGTTTCATATTTTGTTTATATTTTATATTTTTGATTTATAATTGTTATTTTTTTTAATACAACTCAATTCACCCCCCCTCTTGTGTTAGTTATCTGGGCAACAAACTCCAACGCATTAACAAGGGCTTTAGACAATATCTTGTCACAACTTCCATTGTCGATAATAACGTTACACACCTTTTTCCTAATGGTGCATAGAGTCTTAAAAACGGAGTGCCATTATTTTTTTCTTCCACCTTTGGAGCAAAAGAGTCGTATAACACAGTTGATAGGCTCTCCCTCATAGCCTTCCACAAAGTCCTCCACCTCACCCTCTCACTATTATTGAACTCTTTTGGTTCATCTTCCCCCTCTTCAATCACATGGATTGAATGATGTGTGAGGCATTCATTAAACATTTGTGTAAGCCTAGGATGTCCAACTACTTTGCAAACATTTTGTAAAAAATGTGACACTTGTTAAGAAATATTCTTTTTTAAAGAGCTTGCTCATCTTAGACTAGTATCTAGCATTATTTGAAAAATAATTACAATCGTTATCTACTAGTTCTTATATTTTAAAATCATTTTGTCATTGTTCATAGCTAATGCTAGGGAGAAATCTCTCAATATACATAACACTAGTATATATCATTCATCCAACCATCATTGATTTCACTACAAGAAAAATCACCTTTTGCAGCGCTTGATTTAGTTGCAAAAAGTGGCAAAAATCGTGAGAGAGAGAGAGAGAAAGAAAGAGAGAGATTAGGGATATGGTAGAAAGGGCTAACTATTGGGATGGGGTATCCTATTGTTTTTAAATTTTGTAAGACTATTTTCGACGCTTTAATATCGCCGTAAATAAGCATTAAGTAATCGTACATTGACAAAAAGTCGCTACAAAAAGTAGATTTTGTAGCACTTTTTCTCCTTCGAGTGAAAGAAAATGTTGCTACAGTTAAAATATTTACTACGATGACAAAAACTATCACAATAGGTATACAAGTTGTGAGATCCCAGATTTACGTGTATTTTTACACGTTATTTTATGCTCGGTGTTAATTATTTTAATTTATTTAAATAATATTATTAGTCATATTTTATTTATTTAATTATTTATTTAGGCTATTAATTAGTTGATATTGAGTTACGTTGCTTTTGTTATTTATTTTAATGAGTTAATTATTTTAATGAGTGGAATTAAATTCCTTTATTTTATTATGTGAATTTATTTGATCTGCTTTCGTTATATTAATTATTGTTTTATTTTAATATTGTGCTTGAGTTTAATTTATTTATATTGTTGGGGTTTTAAATATTTTATTTTATTGATATTAAAATTATAGTATTTAAAGCTTGCTTTTATTTAATTTGTTGTATTTTTCTGGTTGGACCATTTTTCCCTTCTTTTTCCTTTTTCTCCTTTTTCTTTTCCTTTTCTTTTCTTTTTTTTCCTTTTTCTTTTTCTTTTCTTTTTCTCTTCTTTCCTTCCCAGTCCCCCCCCACCCCGTGCGTCCTCCCCTGCCTCCCTCTCCCTTCGCCCGTTCCTTCTCCTCAGCCCCAGGACCGCCGCCAGCCACCCACCGGCGACACCGCCCAGCTCAACCTCACCCCCTCATGCCGGCGAGCTCAACGGCACCGGTGGTGTCACCGCCGGCCACCCCACCGCCCCTCCACGGCCACAAATCCGAAATGGCCATTTTTGCTTCCCTTGCATTTTCCGGCCACCTCTTGGCCTCCGACCACCACCACTAGACTCCCCAACCTCCGACGAGCATAACCCACCGCCCAAAGCCACCCATCGCCGCCAGTTAGCCCCTTCACCCGAAATGGGCCTTAAACGGGTCGTTCTTCGCCGCGTCGCCATCCGGCCACCGTAAGTCTCACCTCTGCCACCATTCGACTCCCCTCACCCAGCCAGTCAACCCCCTAACTCAGTTTCCCTAACCGCGGCCTCACCTTCCCGGTACGACCCGAAACCCGAAAATGGGTTTTCACCCATTTTGACCCCGATCCGCCACCTTTCGGTGGTTGAGCCGCCACACCACCACTTCCATGAGATTCTCCACCCTTCAATGAGTACCTCCCTAAATTTTGGTGTCAAACCGAGTGTTTTTGCCTAACGTACATGTGACCGCTACAAACGCTGCAGACTGGCATCGTTCAAGGAAGTGCGTTTTTACCGCTGTAAGTACTTTCCAAACAAGCTTTAAGATCTAAATATATTTTTGGCATCAACAGTTGTTGTATTTGATTATTGCTGATATGTGATGGTTGATGTTGGTATTTGTTGGTTGATTGGATTATTTAATTGTTGGCTATTTGGTGCATAGTTGTCTGCATTGTGTATTTACGCGCATGCTCATGAAAATATTTGGAAAGTGGATTTTGGCATGATTTTGGATATTCATGTGTTGGAGATGGAAAATGGGATTTAAATTGTGTTTAGTGGATTTTATTGGTTTTGGGCTGAGTCATAACGGGGACGGCGATACGTAACGCCCGTTGTGATCAGCGTGTGAGTGTGTGGATGACATAATGGGGACGGCGATACGTAACGTCCATTATGGTCATCGGGTGTGCATTTCATATCGGGAACGGCGATACGTAACGCCCGGTATGAAATGAGTGTGTGTGGATCGTAAAGGGGACGGCGATACGTAACGCTCATTATGATTTTGGGTGTGTGTGTAAATCATATCGGGGACGGCGATACGTAACGCCCGGTATGATCGACTTTGAGGATATTATTTTATGGAAAATGATGGGTGATTTTTATTGTGGATTAAATTGAGATTTTGACGAGTGTGGTTATTTCATCGATTTTGAGGAAGATGATTTTGAGCCTCATGCATATGGTAATTGTTCTTGGTTGTTATTATGGCATTAATGTATTTTTGTCTTTTGGTTTGGTTGGGTTGTACTTACCTGCGATGCCATCTTGGCGTCGTAGTTTTGTTTGGATGCAGACTTTGGAGAGGCCGAGCCTGAGGAGACGGCTCCGCTATTGAGGTGATGTTATTAATTGATATCTCGGGAAATTTATTTTCCCCTTTTTTATAATTATGTATTTGTTTAAATCGTATTTTTGGATGACTGTATTAAATCTCCTGTTGGAGAGTTTTTATTAAATTGGTTTGTAAAATATTTCTAAAAATTCTGGTACTTAGATATTAATTTATTATCCGCTGCGACCTATATTTTTATGTATGTCACGTGTGCACACACATTTGACACGTGTTGTTGGGATGTGTGACCCGTGTTATCATCATCCCGACGTCTCAATTCCCGTGTTATTTTAAGAGGAATTTGGGGGCGTAACACAAGTACTTCATCGTAAAATATTGCACAATGAATTTTCCTCTAGCATTCACCAACTTCGCGTTGGAATTTAGCGATGAAATGGAAAACGTCGCAATTAAGGACTATTTGTGGCGATATTAAATTCACTGGAAATGACCTATTTTCTTGTAGTAAATTTGGTGATTCATCGAATTATTTATATATAATACTTAACATAGAAATATTCCCGATAGCTATATTGATATTGGCAAAACCAACTTACAAACAAATATATCAATGAGTACACGATATTCTTTTAATGTGAACTAACTTCTTAGCAAGGTCATTTATCCCTTTGTGTTATTAAAAGACTTGGAGTACACATGAACAAATTAGCTAGTATCCCATTGATTATTGAATACTATGAGTATATTTTGAAAGAAATGACAAATACTCTTATTTTATTGATAACCTCCACTTATGATAGAGAAATACCTCATAAAGGGCATGGAAGATAATATGACTCTACGAGTGAGTACCTACAACTAAAAAGTCGGGAGAAAAAAATGATCAAGATTGAGTTATTTCTATTGATCAAAAGCCCCAAATGTATCTCTAGGATTTGAGAGCTTCATACATAGAAGCAATTTTATATATATATATATTTTTTTTATATAAAATGATTGTTACACTCTAGAACTAGAAGTTTCACATTCATAATAGAGCATGAAACAAATCAATTTAGCAATGCTAATAGTTTGTATCTCTCAAAGCATTACTTGGTGATGGTTTCGACTATGCTGCAAGTGTATAATATACTCAAATCAGTTTGAATGTACTTTGCTTATAACTATTATGGTAAATTTAAATTTAAAATAGAGCCTTGACTCTTGTCAATCCATAATTATGGTAAAGGTTCGGGATTTCATGGATATTCTAGGATTTGCATCTAAACTTTCGAGTCAGCTTCTAAATGATATTGGACTTATTTGATATGTCTTTCTCACTCTATACTTTAGCTAGGGATCTTAATCCTTAAATTTGTATAATCTAATATTAAAAGCTTGCAAAAGGAACGTCTAGCTTGTTTCCTCTACACAAAAGGCAGACTTTGATCAAGTACAAAATCTATGAGGAGATGCAACTCAAAATATGGTTGGAAATCAACTTTTCCATGACCAACATGTCCTAGCATGCGAGTAGCAACTATCCCAATCCTTTCTTGGGACAAATTAAAATATCATCGAGTTAGATCCATAATGTAAACTTGATGACCAGATATATTAATGTATATTGGAGGATGGGATATTTAATAAATATACTTAATTCTATTTGCATGAGTAGGTTGAGATGAAAATTATACGATATTAATTAAATGTTGTAGTACATTCTAACATTATTTTTAGTTTAAAAGAAAAATATATATACTTGAGATGGGTAGAAGGCATGCATCTAAATAATCTACCACCCCTGCACGCCACAAATAATATATACTTTCCTAGCTATGATGTTAATCTTTCACCTAATTAATTAGTTTTTCAGAAGAAGCCGTTAAGAAAAATGGTCCAATATGCAATCAAAGGTTGGACCTATAAAACTTTTGATAGGGAAGTTGTTCAACAATCCCAATCCCAGTACCGCTACTTTTTATTTTTTATTTTCTTTTTGTTAGGTTTTATAAATTCACCTACTTATTTTCCTTTTTTTTTTATATGAAAAGTTGTATTCAATGGTCAAAAGTTAACGTAGAAACAAAATGCTAATCTTTCCTCAAAACTAAGACATTTGTATTTGTTAGGATTCACCATTGATTTTGGAATAAATTAGGATTTTTTAATTGTATTTTTAATAGTTTATAAAGAAAAATTTCGATTGTTACATGTATGTTTATAGTACGAGAAATGCTTTTCTTTCTAGTGAAATGAATTTCGATTGGATTCCGTTATATTTTTATTTTAGTTTTTTTTTATATGATTTTTTTAATATTTTAAAAATATAAAAAAAAAAATACAATATTATTTAAAAATACTTATTTAAAAATTATATAAAAAATGTATAAAAATAAAAGTGAAACGAGACCCATTCGAAACTCATTTCATCGGAGTCATGAGTAGCATCTGCCTTATACTAGTACTTCAGTTCTTAAACTTTTAATCACATATATATTGCCTTAAATTAAAATTATTTAATAGTTTTTTTTTCTCTTCAGCGTGTATCATATTCTTCAGCTAATATCTTATATTATCTATCATAAAAATTAAGAGGAGTGCTACATGTGCATACAGTTTTAGGCACAATATTATTCATATTAGGTGGCCGTAACTCCATTCTATCAATGTTTTCTTTTTTAATTCGACTTTTAAGTTTTGATTTTTAAAACTATTGCCATTTTTAATAATAATACATCAGCATATATGGTTATGCAAGTGAAATAATAAGCATAGGTAATATTTTTTTAAAATTAATTAAAAAATTATACCGATTCTAAAAAATAATAAATACTTAACAGAATTTATAGATATTCATGTGTACTGACTCATTGAGTGTTTTGCTTTGCGCTTATTAACTTCATTTTCTACTCTTCAGTAGAGGAGAACGGCCAGAAGTGTAAGCAATAATTATTGACATGAAAGAGAAAGAAGTTAATGACTTTTTTTTATTTTGCAGCAGGCTTCTATATTACAACAGCCAATGAGTTGAAGAATACTGCAGGGGCCAGGAGGCCAACTGTTAGCTTCATGTGACATCAATCAATCCAATAAAACTATTAATATATTAAACTGTTAATTATAAATGCTTGTGTGTTAACATTAGGCTTTGCTTCTCTAAGGTTTTTTTTTTTAATTTTTTAAATGACAATATAGCCTTTTAAATATGATTTGGTGAAATAATCTTATAGTCAAACTTGAATTCAACTCGATGAAATGAATTTAAATGAATCATATTAAGGTTAAAGTTCATCATATATATATATATATATTAAGGTTAAAGTTCATCATATATTAATGTTAAAGTTCATCATATATTAAGGTGAAATAATCATATAATATGCCTCCCGCAAAATAACTAGGAAATTATGAGGTAAATGGTTACTATCATCAAAAGATGTATCTTAATTAGAAGGCGATGCATTAATTGCAAGTAGATCAAGGAATCGATAGCTATGAAGAGGTTGGAACCAATTATATAGGTATATGGCTGATACAAGATCATATCAATGCTGCCTAAATTTGATACATGATTAGTGAACTGCCTAAATTTGATTCATGATGAGTAATAACAAAAAAGTAATCATGTTACTTATAATTTCATTCTCATTATTCTCTAAATATTTCATGATGTGGCATTAAATGATTGAAAATTATTTATTATATTTTAATTATGAATTTAATATCTATTAATATCACATCATAAGATGATGAAAAGATAATGAGAATATATGTGATGAAAAGATTTTTTTTTTCATAACAAAATTGCTCATATTCTTAGCAAGGATGCTCTTGGCAAACAGAATAAGCTGGAGGAAATTCCTTAATGAGTCAAAAATATGGATACTCGCGAATAAAATGGTAAATCTATAGTAGAAATTTATTATGTTAGTATAAATAACGTGGTACTCTTATCAAATTATAACATTCCATACTATTAAAATTGATTACATAAGCACAAATTAAAATTAATATGAAAACATCCCATGATAAAATGAGACTTGCATGTTTGTACTTCCAAACTACTACCTAATAATTACTCATGTTCTCAGAAAATAATAATAATAACTCATGCATGATACTAATGTTTTAAATATCGTGTTGGTGGATTATCTGTCAAGATATTAGAATAAAATATTTTAATATTAATATTATTTCGTATATTATTTTAAAATAGTCTATACATAAATAAATTATATATATAAATATAAATATAAATTATATTTTAAAATAATAATTAATATATGAATAAATTATATATATATAAATAAATATATATATATATGTGGTTAGTTTTATCTGAATTGAGGTAAAAAAATAACAAAAAAAAAAATAGTAAAAGACTAAAATTCAATACAACTGAATTCACTATATCAATTATAGGTCAAAGTTCATGATTTTAGCTAGGCCCAAAGATCAAGAGATGTTTTCATGATTATTATTAATAAACAGTCTCCGTGATCACTTTCACAAAATTTTTAAAATTATTTTATTTTATCTAATAATTATAATTTTTTTAAATTTTTACACAAAATTAAAATAAAAAAAAACAATTGTTTCACATCCTAAAATAAAAAATAAAATAAAATATATATTTTGACTATATTTTATTCAATTTTCAATTTATATCTTAATTTATTTCATTTCATTCTATTTCATCTACAAAAATAAATGAAAAAAAGAAAATCTCAATCCAAAGTAATAGACTATTACATGATATAGACAGATGAACAGCTACCCCCGGGTGCATGACATATACAAGTAACCCAAAATGTAAGCAAACACAGGATGAAATTAAGTCGCAGATAATATACAATACTTTAAAAAGAGAGAGAGAGAGAGAGAGAGAGAGAGAGAGAGAGAGAGAGAGAGAGAGAGAGAGAGAGAGAGAGAGAGAGAATTTAGGTATGAGAGATGGCATAGGGCTTGTCAAAGTAGTTGGCCGGTCATGGGGTCTCTCGTTTGCCATATATTCTTGACTTTTGACTCTTTTCATCAGCAAGAGCTGATCTTGCCGACCCTTTGTCCTTTTTTATTTTGCACTCTTTATGGATTTGGGCATTTACATTTAAATCAATACATCTTTCTTAGATTTTCTTGAATTAGTAATAACCATTCATCTCATGCCGGCGGTGTATGCCGGCACCGTTGACAAAGATGACACGCACCTATCATCTTTGTTGATGCCCGTTCTAAATTTTAATTGATTACTTTTACATTTATAATTGATTTTATAAGTCAATTACTTAAATGAAAAGTCACTTTAAATTTAATATATCAGTTAGCATAATTGGAAATGACAAAATGAATGACGAATTCATTTAAAATGTGACATATATATATAGATATATTAGCTGGTAGTATATTTAAAAATGATAATTTAATATGTTATTTTATGATATATTAATTTGTAAATTTACTTTTATAAAATGTGTAGAGATCAAACATACATTTTCTTTTCTCTTAAAAGGATAGTCATGAAAATGTGATCATCATCAACCGGGCAGCAGTAGGAGCCCTAAAGAGGAAAGGGGCAGGAGCACTCGACCCTTGAGAAATGAACAGATTCTTTTATCTTATTATTGTGAAAACCCGAGAATTTATACTACTACGACGTGAACTCCTTATATCCATATATCATGAAAACCTTTCCCATGCCCGGTGGACGTCTGGCATGGTCATTTGGAGGGCCAGGAATTGGCCAACTTGTATGGATTTATAGAGGCATTTGTTGTGTGTCCTTGTGAAATCACTCGACCATTCTTACCCTATAGGGATGAGAAAAATCAGACTTTGCTTTTCCCAACGGGCAAATTTGTCGGTGTGTATTTCAGCGAGGAATTGATTTATGTGGAAAGATCGGAACATGGGAATAGATCTGATACCAATACGGACTACCCATTTCAATTGTTGTGCTTTCTTAAATTGCATACCTATACAAGGGTTCAAGTTTCGATCGATATTTGCGGAGTTGATTATCCCTCTCGAAAACGAAGATTTGAAGTGGTCTATAATTTACTGAGTACTCGGTATAACTCACGCATTCGTGTACAAACCAGTGCAGACGAAGTAACACGAATATCTCCGGGCGTCATCTTTCCTTTCATTCACTAGTTGAGTACTTCCTCCTGTCAGATAGAAGCTTTTCAAAGGGTGCTTCGCTTCCACCGGGAGGATTTCCTTGATTGCTCCTATTCCACTATGGCAACCTATGAAACTACGGCTATTTGCTCACTGACTCCTATTATTGATATGGAAACTTTCCGGGGTGCTTTCTGTCGGCTCTTTCCGAGGAAGAGGTATCCCCTCTATGCTCCCTCTTTGCTTTCCGCTTTTCTGGGGCCTTGCTTCCTTTTTACTTAGTTATGTGGACTCGCTACTGTTGATGGATGTGTCGTATTGTTGGCATCGCATTTCACTTTACGTCATTTCATCATTGTTTGTCCAGAACATCGTAAATAGCATGATTAGCTCATCACCAGGCCCTTCCATGACACTCTCCAGCCCACTTGCAGTGATTGCATCGGAAGAACCAGTCCCCACCATCTTTGCCATCTCGGAGCTTTCCTCAGAGCTTGCCCTACCCTTAGGAGCAAGATTGACACCCCCGTTCAGCCCTCCCAGAACTGGTAACCCCTTCCATAGCCAAGGATGACTTGAGCAATCTGGGACAATCTCCCCTTGACCGGCCTTCAGAGTAGGAACTTTTTTCTGGAAACAGAAACTATCTTCTTCTCAAGAGCACCTTGAATTCAAACTTAAATCCGCAACCTCAACAACAAACTAAGAAATTGATAAAAGACTTCTGGGGACATTGATCCGAAGCTCGAGTACGGTCCGTGCGCCGTTTTTCTTCTCTACCATGACGAATCAATTGATTTGATGTAGGCATTGCTCTTTCTCATCATTCGAAGCTATCTCCATCTGTCAAGATTCGGTTTCCTATCCGGTTGGTGTTCCGACATCCCGAATCGAGGTGGCTCTAAACTCAGCCTACCTCTCTAGTTACAGAGACAGGAGAGGGGCTTCGAAGCCTTACTTAATTCAAGCTAGAAATATCGCTAGAAAACTAGCCATATCGATCTAGGTAAGTGGTGACAACGAAAAGGCGTTTTTTTAAGCCTGAGGGGCAATGAGCGGGGTAGGATAAAGTGAAAAAGAATGGTATTTGAACCAGGGCGGGGGCGGGCGGAGGAGGCCCTATGTAGTCTTTCTTTTCATGGGTGGTGGGCAGGTTTAAGGGGAATATAGGTGAATCTCTTCTCGCTCATTCCCGACTAATGGCAACCTTCACTAGTCCGGTATTATAGCTTTTTTTGAACCAACTTCCATTTCAACCCTCATCAAATCCAGATACCAATCCAATGAGTTCGATGATCTTTCCTAGAGCTAGAGCAGAGTTAGGAAGGGATTGATGAATGGGATTGGTCTGAACTCTCACTCGGATGTCAGACTCCCGCCGCCGACAGATGTCCCATGCCACGTTTCGTGAACAGCTATGCCCGAACACTTTCTTCAAATTCACGGTCTTCTTCAGCCTGGCGATCATGTCATCGACATAGACCTCCATTTCCTTGTGAATCATATCATGAAACAGCGCAGTCATGGCTCGCTGGTACGTCGCCCCGGCATTCTTTAGACCAAACGGCATCACCTTGTAACAGAACGTGCCCTCCTATCTGATATGGTGATAAACGCCGTTTTCTCTCTGTCTTCCTCGGCCATCTTGATCCGCTTATATCAAAAGAAAGCATCCATAAAAGACAGCATCCCATGTCACTTCTTAGCTTTCAATTTGCCTCTGACCATCAAATGAAATGTGAATAATCCGTCCTCCTCTCTTTGAAACAAGGGGCGCTTCTGGTTTTGTCGGTGCTTGAAAACCGGTGAACTACACTTGCTTCTGGATAGATGATGTGTGGGACAGAGGGCTCGTGGTACCTTCTGCCCACCCTTCCTCCTCTGCTTTGATAACCGTGTGAACGGAGAGTGGGCAGAAGGGAAGGAGGTCCTCATACGGAGTCGCACACTTACTTGAGCAGCGCGGGCGCCTGGGTATGTTATAGAAAGGGAAGGCAGAGGTAAGGTAGTACTTCGAATGGCGAAGAGAGGCGGCTCGGCAGGGAAGGAATGGGAAATCGTCACCTAAGAACTACCAGCCCAGTGAGGCCTCGTCGTAACATTACCCGGCTCCAACTACTGATGAATGAGTCAATGAGTGAAGTACGGATTGAGGAGTAAGGTGAGTACGTACAATCAGTAAGTGTAAGTGTCTCCGTTGACTCCACACACAACTAAGGCAAATGAAGAACAGTAGTTCGCAACAAGCTAAGCTAATCCTCCAATCGAGCAGTCTAGCCAACCATTGCTTCTAATCTTACTTCCCAAAACGGTTAGAGAGAAAATCTAAATTCTCATTTAAATCCATTTAACCAGAATAATATTGTGACAATTTTAAAATTGATAAAAGATGAGCTCCAGTTAAGGGTGGTTTAGATTGGGAGAGGAGATGAGATGAGTTGAGATGAGTTTTAAAATTTAAATAAAATATTAATTTTTCAATATATTATTGTTTTAAGATTTGAAAAAACTGTATTAAAATTTTAAAAAGTCGTATTAAGATTTGTTTTTTATATGAAAAATTGAAAAAATATAATAATGAATTGAGATGAGCTCATCTTCCAATCCAAACCAGGCCTTAAAATATTCTTTTCAGTATTTATATTTTAGAGAGAATAAATATGAAAAATACTTAGTACGCTTCTTGTCTTGTTTGAGCTAGCAGCAGTATTAGGGATATGTCCGAGGTAAAAAGAACAACCTCTCTCTCTCTCCAGTAAATTGCCCTCTACTGTCACTAGAATTTCATCCCCTCTATCGGGCGAAGGAGAGCTAGAGCCTCAACTCCACCCCCCTCCACCCCTAACCAATTACTTTTCCGCCTTTTTATCTGTGTTTTTTGGTTTTTCTTGTGTTTTCTCCAAAGCGTTGAAACAATCTAATTACTTGCTTTCCGACGTCCTCTGATGGTTTCTCGTATGTCCGCCTGGAGCGTTTGCTACACACGCAGCTCAAGCCTTGCGAGACAAACAAGCGCCGCTACATCCTGGAGATGCTGCTATTAACACGCGCGGCCCACCTGGCATTAGAGGTCTCAAATCTTCCAGGCCTAACCTTTCACTTCTCTCTTGCATAGGCACATGTCCTACATGCGCCACCTCAGTCGGTGTTGACCCTTCACTGGTTATTCGATTTCATTTCAGGCTATTTTCCTATATTCATGTTTTCCAAAATCGAGGATCAAGTACAAACCGGTGTTTATACACCCCACCACTGATGCTTCTAGTTGCAACTTTATAGTCTATACAATAGACTATCATAATTGTCGACAAGCAATATTTACTTTTGGGAAATAAGTGGAAGTCATTCATTTGGCATCGATCATCTTGTTACTTTTCTTATCTTGTATTACATTGTGTGTTAGCTTTTTATGAATGATTGTAAGGGACTCATATCCTGCTTTTATCCTAGAATCCATTAGCTTTTCTAATAAAATACTAAACTTGCCTAAAAAATAAAAAGTAGCACTAGGGATGTAAAGGAGTAGAACGGACTAACTGACATCGATGGAAATAGACCACTTCAGTTAGGAATCAGACAGAACTATTGAAGAAGCGATCGGCCAATAATAAAAAAATAGAAGAAATTGTCGTCGGCCGACTTGATATATATTTTTTAATCCTGTTTGAATCTGTTTTAAACTGTCGAACCGACCAATTGGATATATATATTTTATATTTATCTTAGGTAAAACGATGTTTTACATGTAACAAATGAAACATATATATAAGTGAAATGATGACGTTGTTTGCTTTTAAACCAAACAACGTCGTTTTGCATGCAACGTATTAAAAAAATATAAGTCAAATGACACCGTTTGATATTAAATCAAATAACTTCATTTGATTTTAGCCCGTCACCTTCATCTCCCCTCTTCTTCTTTGATTTCTCTCATCTCAGACTAAAACTCTCTCTCTCTCTCTCTCTCTCTCTCTCCTCACACACACGAATGTTCATGGCACAGAGAATTGCTAGAATCTGTATGTCGGTACTTCTCCTCCCTATTGACTAGTTTGGTTGGTTCTTTCACGAAACTCCTTCCCTCGGTTAGCGACCATTTTTGTCAAAAAATACACCAATATGATTGATTTTCATCCTTATATAGTACAATTGAGAAAATATGAAAATTAACAACCCCCCTTGCTCCGACGATTTCGGAGTGACTAGTAACCGCCTCTCTCTTTCGCGCCTCAAAGACAAACTCCGCCGTAGGGGGTGGGAGCCTTGGCTCCCTCCCTCCCTCCTCTCGTCAACTACTGTTGTGTTTTGTTTTCTTTTGTTTGGTTTACACGAGGCAATGCAATACAGGGTTCTCCAAAGGCCAGCAACACTAACGTGCCCCACCAGGATTTCGTCAAGCACCAACCTGCCAGCCGGCCAAAAGATCGAGAATAAGGAGCAACACGTGTTACAGATGCATGGATTGTCTTGCACGCATAAAATACACGCACGATATTTTTGCGTTCAACGACTTCAATGGATTCATGATTACTTGTCCAAACACCCCCAGAGTTTACACGCGCCATTACAGTTGTGTTCTTTTGTTTTAGTGTTTTGTATTTCAGTTTCTATTTTCATGTCGTGTTTGTTTGTGTAAAGTATGAATAACAAGGAAATTATTGTTTTCTATGATTGTCACACTCTTGTTTTGGAGAATTGTGGTGTTGATTCTCTCTTCTCCTTTGGATGATAGTGTCGATTCTTTTTTTCTTCTCTGAAAGGTCCTCGGTTGGTAATAAAATATCATACTCTCAGACAAATCAAAATGAAAATCTCTGAAATTTTTGTCACTTGAGAGGGTATAGAGATTTAGAACTTTAGACAATATATATTACAAAAAAAATTTGTATGCAAGAAGTGCTCCAAATAGTTGAATATTTCGGCTTGTAATATGGGTTTTTCCAATATTTATTAGGTCACAAATATAGCCTTGATTTATTATAATGCAATAAATTCTTTCCAGAAAAAAATATGAAAATTTCTACTAATTGTTGATATACCACATCCTTATTTTTACCCTTTTCATTTTGACTAATCAAGTATTTAATTATTTAAAAAAAAATTAAAGAAGTAATTATTAGTATATTGCTATTTTTTTATTCTTTAAAAATATTTAAAATGTGTTTAAAACTTATTTGAAACAAAAAGTTAAAAAAAGTGCAATTTGAATGTTTAAAACATGTTTAAAATAAAAGAAAATTAAAAATATGATTTATATAGCTATAAAGAGAACCTACAAAATCATTATAATAAATTGATGTAATTCCATATAATTTGACATATTTGTTTTATAATTAAAATAATTTTCTAATCTAACAAATTATATAAAATTATATCAGTGAGTAAAATTTATTTTATGAGATTTGTTTGTAGTTAAAATATTTTTTAATTAAAAAAATAAAATTAGTGTGCAGTAGATAGGAGGCCTAAAATACAATAACATGGGAAAAATAAAAATATATTTTAGTCGGAAACAAGATAGTTATGATTTTTTTTTTTAATTTCTTCCGAAAATGATGCCTCAACATTTGAAAAAAATAAAAAAAAGATTGAAATCTCCATTTTTCTAGAATAAACGAACTAAATCCTTACCGTACATCTTCGGTGATCTAAGCGCATCCAATGGCTTCGCAGAAAAAAGAGAGGGAAATATCGTTGGCCGTCGGATATCACAACTTTGTCCTCTCCCTTCATTATATAAACCACCATTTCCAGAGCTCGTATTCCTCACCCCACATTCTCCCCCATTACTCCACTCTCAACTTCTGATCGAGTCAGGCTTCTGTTCTATCTTCTGTAGCCGGAACTTCTGCTTATAATTGGTCTCTGTATTACGCGTTGGTGAGTTCTGCTTCACAGATCAGGCCTCTGTTTTTGGTGTTTGGTTGGTTGCTCAGAAAACTAAGGATAAGAATGGAAAGGAGAGAAAATGAAATCCGAAAGCCGGGCAGATTTTCAATCTTTCTTTTATTATGTATTGGTTGATTTTCTTCGCTTCCGTTCATTTGTTTGCCTACCATACGGGACTAATCTTCGAAGTTTTTAGTTCTTTTTATCATCCGTGTTGGGAACCTTTTTTTTTTCGTTGACTTTTTTTCCCGTTCTATTCATTCTATTTCGTTTCCGAGAAAATGGTTTGATTTGAGAGACTGATTGCTTTCGGAAGTTAGTTTATAGATCAGAAACATGAGAGATATATATGTTCAAGACTATTTTAATTATATCCGAAGATTAAGTCGACTGTCTGTTAGTCTTTACATATTATAATGATTTTTATTTGCAACGTAAACAGAACATTAGGATCTTCACTAAATAACTCTGATTTTGCTGTTTGTACTTGATTTCCAGAGAGAAAATATGAGGGAAATCCTTCACGTTCAGGCTGGGCAATGCGGCAATCAGATTGGATCCAAATTCTGGGAAGTCGTCTGCGACGAGCATGGCATAGACCCAACCGGTAGGTACACCGGGAATTCCGATCTTCAACTGGAGCGCGTCAATGTTTACTACAACGAGGCCTCCTGTGGACGGTTCGTCCCTCGTGCGGTGCTCATGGATTTGGAGCCCGGTACCATGGATAGCGTGAGGACCAGTCCCTATGGTCAGATATTCAGGCCCGATAACTTTGTTTTTGGACAATCTGGTGCCGGAAACAACTGGGCGAAGGGGCATTACACCGAAGGAGCGGAACTCATTGATGCCGTTCTTGATGTTGTACGAAAGGAGGCTGAGAACTGTGATTGTCTTCAGGGTATAGTTTATTGTTCCTGTTTGATTTATGATCTTTTATATCTTCGCTGCTAATGGTTGGGGCATTTACATTTGTTTTAGTGAGAACTCTCGCAATTATTATCGGATGTCGGATAATCATTTACGATTCAGTTCTGAAATTCAATTCTTAAGATCAAAAGTGACGTAGTATCGTCTTTATTCCCCTTGCCCTTCTAGTGTCGTGGAAATTAAATTTTGAACTTAATTGCGCTGCAGGTTTTCAAGTATGCCACTCGCTCGGTGGAGGAACCGGTTCTGGGATGGGGACTCTGCTTATATCGAAGATAAGGGAAGAGTACCCTGACCGAATGATGCTTACTTTCTCTGTGTTCCCTTCACCAAAGGTCTCAGATACAGTTGTGGAGCCATACAATGCCACTCTTTCTGTTCACCAACTTGTTGAGAATGCAGATGAGTGCATGGTGTTGGACAACGAGGCCTTGTACGATATTTGTTTCAGGACTCTGAAGCTAACCACTCCAAGCTGTAAGTTCATTTAAATCACCCGATTAAATCTCCTGACCAAATCTCATAATTAAAAAATATATATATTTTTCTACTTAATAATAAAAAAAAATTTTAATGATTTTGTGATTTTTTTCTTTTAAAAAAAATTAAGAATATAAAAAAATAAATGAAAAAAAAAACTTGTTATTCTTTGTCGAGACAAACTCGTGCTACATGTGGACTTTTGAGTCTTTGATTCAATTGAGTCTCAAGTCTTGTCAAGTGGAATTGTTTTAAAGCAATTGGTAATGCAGTTTACTTAGGTCGAGGTCGTGGTCTTGACTTTGTCACATGTGAACCGGTTGAATTTTGACGAATCTCAAGCTTATGTAGTAGCATGTGGAACGTGCTTTTAATATATTTTGTATGTTTGTCCTGTGATCTAGTTTTTGTATGCTAATTGCATGGTAAGAAAAATATACCCTTTTATTTTTTCAGAAGGGAAAACTTAAAAATCATTAGTAGAGCCTCAAGAATCTTGAATTTGATAATTAGCTCAGATCTGATTGCAAAATGTTTTCAGTTCTTATTTCCTTTTCACTTGTAGCCTATGTGCTCTGTACTTCCCTTTTATGTTTGGTCTGGACTGTGTATTGTCTATTCTTGTGGATAGTGGTCGACAGCTGTTATCCTGATAAATTGTTTTTCATTCATTGATTGCACCCGCTTGGTTGGTTGCAATATCTGTATGTTGTCGGGTCAATTTGTTGCCTGCCTGATATTTATCATGATATTCTTGTAGCACGTGTTAGGTTCATTTGATGCTAAAATCGTAATTATATTAATTAACTTGGTACAATAGCATGGTTTGACACTGACTTCTGAACCTGTGCTTTAGTTGTTTCCAATGTGGGATCCGCATTCGATCTTGCATGATACTTGGGGAAAATATAAACTTAGCTGTATTGGTAAGATGTCATTGTCCATTGCCTTATGGGAGCGTCTGAACTGTTTTTGGCTAGCTTGGTACCGCTTGATAATTGCATTGAGCTTTCCTGCTTTTGTTTGGCATAGTAGTGGTGATTCACTTGTCTCAAAAGGTTAATCTGATAGAAAAATATTGATTTTATTATTTATTTGATATTTAACATTCTCTTTCACGTGTGGGCCAAATTCTTTCTTAATGAGTGACCTAACACCTCAAATATATAATTAAATAGAATAGAATGTAGAGTCAATATTCGAATTCAGAATATTTGCTTTGATACCATGTTTGAATTGATCTTGCTGATTAATTTTGATTTATTTGCCTCTGGCAGTTGGTGATCTGAACCATCTGATCTCTGCAACCATGAGTGGTGTTACATGCTGCCTAAGGTTCCCTGGCCAACTTAACTCTGACCTCCGGAAACTTGCAGTGAACCTTATTCCCTTCCCCCGTCTGCACTTCTTTATGGTTGGATTTGCTCCCCTTACGTCACGTGGATCTCAGCAATACCGTGCTCTAACTGTCCCAGAACTCACCCAGCAAATGTGGGATGCAAAGAACATGATGTGTGCAGCCGACCCCCGACATGGCCGCTACCTCACAGCCTCAGCCATGTTCAGAGGCAAGATGAGTACTAAAGAAGTGGATGAACAAATGATCAATGTTCAGAATAAGAATTCTTCCTACTTTGTTGAGTGGATCCCAAACAATGTGAAATCAAGTGTCTGTGACATCCCACCTAGAGGCCTGTCTATGGCATCGACCTTTATTGGCAACTCGACCTCTATTCAGGAGATGTTTAGGCGGGTGAGCGAGCAGTTCACGGCTATGTTCAGGAGGAAGGCTTTCTTGCATTGGTACACTGGGGAAGGCATGGATGAAATGGAGTTTACAGAGGCCGAAAGCAACATGAATGACCTTGTATCTGAATACCAGCAGTACCAAGATGCTACAGCTGATGAGGAGTATGAGGAGGAGGAGGAAGGTGTGCAGGAGGAGATGTGATTTAAAAAAAGCTTTTTACTATTGCATTAAAAATGTGTGGCTAAAAAAATCCAGTATTATTTG
Source organism: Platycarya strobilacea (assembly GCA_036898215.1). Taxonomy (NCBI): domain Eukaryota; kingdom Viridiplantae; phylum Streptophyta; class Magnoliopsida; order Fagales; family Juglandaceae; genus Platycarya; species Platycarya strobilacea. The sequence continues at coordinate 30,809,551 of CM072550.1, forward strand.
GTGAGATGTTTTATTGGTCCAATATGTTAAGCGGGGAGGTTGTGCATGTTTGATTTCTGGGTTTGCTTCTCTATATATCGGTTTTTTTTTTTTAGATTTTTTTTTTTTTAATAACAGCTTCTATATCCGTTTTTATTATGGAATTTAGCAATATATTCTATTCTTGGAAGTTATTTCATGCCTCACTTGATATATGTTAGTCCATTCATGAGCCCCCCCTCTCTCTCCATTTAATTAATTCCTTGATATTATGATATGTGTTTGAGATGAACCCCCTCTCTCTCCAATTAATTATTTCCTTGATAATATATATATATATATATGGTATGTAAACCCCCCCTTCCCCTCCCCCCTCCCCCCCCCCCCCCCCCCCCAAAAAAAAAAAGCAAGAAAGTCGTGGGGTTTTTTTTCTTCTACGTTTGGATTACAGTTTTGTACTTCGAAATAATTTTTAGATTTAAGTTCTTCACTCTCACAACTTCACACTGGCTTTGGCCATAAGGAGACCCCCTTGATTTGAAAAGACTTTTGACTACTTTCATTCATATAATTGAAAATAGATATGAGAGTGTGTCTATGAGTTTGCAACAACAGTAGGAATGAATTCTTACTGTTGTTGCAAACTGAAGAATCTATACGAATAATTATTATTCAACCCTGATCACAAGAAATTCTTCCTCCCCGCATTTAGGAGCTTCTCTAGCCGCACTGTATGCAGACTGTATAGAGGAGAATGTACTGATCTTTGAATGAAAATATAACACATTCATTTCTATCATCCGTAGATGTTATATACAAGATTTACTAAAAAACGTAACTGAAAAATGTTCGGCCATAAATGTAAAGAATATACAGTCATAAATTTAAAGATTACAAAAATATTAAAAATAATAATTACAGGGGCTTTGAGTTGGTTTTGGATAATTATTTTCAGCATGATTTGTGGCTTGAATCTTATGTTTGAATTTTGTCTTGATCATCCGTTATACGCTCTCGCAAGATTGAGCTTCCAACAGCAATGCTACTCTTGTTTCTCAATAGTTCTGTTCTTTGTTTGGACAAGGGTTGTCGGCACCCCAGCTTGCGCTTGGAATCGTACGCGAACTGTGACGTCGGGGATGAGCATCACAGGGAAGTTCACCCATCATCTTATCGTATATTGAATTTTTTTTTTATTTCGCAGCGGATAAAGGTCAAACATTTTCTAAGCGTGTATCACATGGCTTAGTACAATAACATCCCAAAATATTACATTACCATTAATATAAACTTAAAAATTCATCACAAGTGTTCATTCTTCCAAAACAACGGAAGACCAATACAAGTAAATAGATACAAAAGCTGCATGGCGGATCCCTAGCTATCCTCCCCTAGTCTAATGGTTCCTTCTTAATTCTCTTGAAGTTTTGGCCATAACGGAGACGGTCCAATTCTAAGGCCGGTCTCACCTCACAACTCATCCCGGAAGATGACTCGTAAAGGCAATCCATGTGGAGGGAATCGTCCATGCCAAGTACTATACAACACCCGATAGGGCGTATACCACAAACATACATAGCCAGAGGTAGTGACTCTGCCGCCTAGCAGCTCAGATAGTCAAGAGTCAACACCGTTCTATATGCACCCACTAGCTTTTCTGTAGCGGTGACGCCGAGGCCGAGACCAACACCGTTCTGTATGCACCCACTAGTTTAAGGTGCGACCACGCTCCAGACATCCCTTTGGAGCCATACATAGTCTGCCGACGGTTCTTTGTCGACCCAGGGGATTTCACTGAACTTTCATCACTCCTGAGTGAACAGGGAGTTCCACTAGAACACTACTCCGTCCCAGCCTTTGGGGTTCTTATAAAACTTTAATTAATTTCTTTTCTTTTAAAAACATGTTTAAAACATGATTTTCGTGCGGTATGCATGAGACGTGAGACTCATGTCACAGAACATATGCAATAGGTGACGTACATAAAGCTTATTCTACGTTAAGCTTTCTAAAATTTTTCGCACCTCATAATCTCACTTCTTTCTTCCCCAATATTATATTATGGGCCTCAACTATACTTAAGAGTGCTCAGCTTCATCCCACTTGGGTTGGGCCGAGACCCTTCATTGACTCTTTCCTAACTTTGTCTCCTAATCTTTTCCATTCATTCTATTTCAACTCAAACCAATAAAATATTTTTCCTAACCCCAAAAACAAGGCTTGGCTGAAAACTCTAGGTCCTTTAATCTATTATTTTATTCACTTTTCCTTCCAAGATGACTCACACCATAATTTGGGTGAAAATCACTAATCATACTAGTGTAACTCTTTTATTCATATGCATCTAATGTCTCCAAAAATTAAACATATCACCATAACATAGCACAACAATCAAATCAATAATTTCCACTCAAAGAAGTCATTAAATCCGAAATATATGCATGCATAACCCAACATTTTCATTTCTAAGTCAAAATTTAGCAAACATGGTTTCACCTTTACTCAACTTGTTAATCATGCCATATTCTCATTTCATATCAAATTTTCAAATTTTCCACATGAAATAATCTTTAATCTTAACAAGGTATTTAAATTTAGATATGGATTTTTACTACTAAATAAATAACACTAAAAGCATTATTCGACATTATGCTAGTAAACCTTCAATCATACATGCATATCCTTCCTTCCTTCCATCTTAACTAAATCACATATCATTTCAACTTCTCAACTTAGGAAAAATTACCATAACTTAAACATGAATTCTTACTAAACTAAACATGGCAAGTTTTCCTTCTAAAGGCTTTATTTTTCAACATACCCACAAAAGAATCAAACAAAACCAAATTCATTCAAAGGTATACTAAGATTGCTAAAGGTAGAATAAGAATGCATTTACCTCTTCAAAATCAATTCCTTCTCAAAATGTTTGTTCTAGTTTTCTCCTTCTAGGAATATTGTGAGGTTTAGAAGTTAAAAGAAAGTAGGGGTGGTTTGTGAGAAATGAACTTGTGTGTGTGTTTGTGAGTTAGCTAAGTGAGGGGTGGTTTCCTCAAGGGTTTCAGCCATACACTTCTCTCTAGCGGTCAAGGACACCTCACCATACCTTGATTTGAAAGACACAAGATTAGGTATGAGTGGTTGCATGGGAAAAGAAAACAATGATGGGAAATGGGGAAAATGAGCAACCAGACCCCTTTGCCTCCCAAGGTTTCCATCGAAACCTCCTCCCCTCTCTTGCTCACTCTCTTGTCATTTCAATCATATGACACACTCCACCATCCCCTTTCAAGTCAATCTACAAGATTCCATGGCCATACCTTTGGGAAAAAGAGCTTGCATGATCCGGCCATGCCTTGGTTCCACATGTCATCCGAAATCCTTCCCCCCCTCCATTCCTAGTTTGCTTTCATTTCAAGCAATCTCCACTCATTCCTCTTACACCATCATTCCTCTTACATACCTTACATCATGTACTTTATTCCTTACATAAGTCTAAGGTACCATTTTCACTAGATTTGCAAGCAATCCTAAGAAACTCTCAAGTGATGCACACGGCAAGTGCACATCCGGGTCCACCTTGCCTTTCTTCTTCCTTTTTCCTTTCCTTTTTCTCATGACATCTCTCTTCACTTGTCAATCATCTTGTCACTTCCCTCTTACATGATCCTATGATGATCATTAGCTTGGATTGGAGAGAATGGCATGGGAAAAACCCCTAAGGGTTTTGGCATCTACTTAGTCCGAATGTCTTCCCCATTCCTTCTCCTCCACTTTCCACTCCATTGCACAAGTGTCACTCCACTAAACATATCATGTACTAGATAAGGTAAAAAAGGTCATACCTTAGTACTTTCCAAAAATATTCCAATGATGGGAAAATCCTATCACAAGATTTCACACTCAATCTCACCATTCACCCACTAGTCAACTCTTACCTAATGGTAATTTCTCATTCCCACCTACTAGTTGTAGTTGACTCACTAGGATTTTTCTATGGGTGACAAGTGTCCCATGTGTGGGTTTGGTGGGTTGTGGGTCAATCTCATGAGCTTGTGGGCTTGCTATTCATTCCTAGGCCCAATAACTCATTTTAACTTTCAAGGCCCTAATTTTAAGCCCATGCCCTTTTTCCTTACCTTCCATTATACATAATCTAATTAATTAATTAATTACTTAATCAAGATAAATATTCAATAAAAAAATACGAATTGAAAAATCTCGGGTCGTCACAAGGGTTTTATTAACAAATTAGCAAGTTGATCATGAGTGTGTACATGCTTAACTTGAAGTGTACCCCTTTGAACTAAATCTCGCACAAAATGCAAGTCAATTTGTATATACTTCATTCTGGAGTGTTGCACTAGATTGAAACTTAAATGAGTTGCTCCAAGATTATCACATAACAACAAAGGGGATTTTTGAGGTGGATACCTAAGCTCATGAAGAAGTGATATAATCCACATCGTTTCAGCTGCTGCGTTTGCTAGATACTGGTACTCAGTTTCTGTAGTTGATCTGGCCACAGGTCGTTGTTTTTTGGAGCTCCAAGAAATTGGGTTAGTTCCAAGAAAACTGATATATGATGATATTGATGTACGATCATCAAAGTTTCCTGCACATTCGGCATCGGAGTATGTTATTGAATCAGAATGTGGACTTTTTGTAATCTGTATGCCGTGATAAATTGTTTTCCTTAGATATCGAAGAAGTTGCTTTGTTGCTATCCAATGATTTGTTGTTGGCTTGTGCATAAATTGAAACAATTTATTGACGGCGAAAGAGATATTCGGACATGTCAAAAATAAGTATTGAAGTTCCAATGATACGTTGAAATTCTGTGCTATCTACAGCGGAAGTGCCATCAATTAATTGGAGAGAAGTGGTTATGGAAAGAGGTGTGGAAACATCTATGGCACCTTGCATGTTGGTGTTGGACAGCAACTCACGCACATACTTGTGCTGTGATAGACAAATTCCAGCCTTTGTGGGGATGACTTCTACTCCCAAAAAGAAGTGTAGATTTCCTATGTCTTTGATTGAAAACTTCTCACCTAATTGTTTAATGATTGAACCCACAAACTTGGAGTCATTCCTCGTAAGAACAAGGTCATCCACATACACCAAGAAACAACAAGTAATAGAGCCCTTCTTGTAAATAAATAGTGAGGAATCTGCTCTTGAGTTCTGAAAACCAAGGTCCAGGAAAGCATTTTTCAGGGCTGTATACCAGGCTCTAAGGGCTTGTTTTAGCCCATAAATTGCTTTTCTGAGTCAACACACATGATTTGGCTTTAATAAGTCCTTGAACCCAGGTGGTTGCATCATAAAGATTGTTTTAGTGAGATTTCCATGCAAAAAAGCATTATTAACATCTATTTGCCTCAATTTCCAGCCATGCATTATAGCAATGGACAATACAATCCGAATGGTGGCTGGCTTAACAACAGGACTGAAGGTTTCCTTGTAATCTAAGCCTGGACGTTGATTATAACCTTTTGCCACAAGGCAAGCTTTGAATCGTTCTACAGAGCCGTTAGCTTTTCTTTTTACTCTAAACACTCATTTACATCCTACTGGATGACAATTTGGAGGAGATGGAACTAGATTCCAACTTCCATGCCCCATTAGATCTGTGAGCTCTTCAGACATGGCAGTATGCCATTAAGGATGATTTATGGCTTGACTCACATATGTAGGTTCTAGAGTCTGTGGAAGTGGGTGCTTCAAGACCGTGTGAATTTGTTTAGGCTTGAAAATTTTATTCATGGACTATGGTCATTTTGTGGACGCGATTGGGTTCGGTGTCTCGATGTGGTTCGGTCTCTCCATGGGTTTGATTTTTGGCTTGAGGCAATTGAGTAAATTGCATTTCTTGGGTTTCATGCAAAGGGTTCAAATGAAATGCATCAATTCTATCAGGCAAGCATGATGTAGAAGCTGGAACTGAAGTTACAGAACAATGGTTACCTGAAGGTGATGTGGCAACGATGGAGACATCTTCCGGACCCATGGTGAGGTGCTGCGCTGGTGAAGAAGGTATTGTCTGCTGCTATGCGTGGGGAACTCTCACTAATGGGGGAGGGGAGGAAATGAAGGGATTAGGGCACAAATGGGATTCCGAGCTTTGATTTTGGTCACGGGCTTTGATTTTGGCCATGGGCTTGTTGAAGTCCGGGTTGGGCTTCGTTAAACATAACATGCCGAGACATATAAGTTTTGCTTGTTCTTGGATCTATGTAAATATATGCGTTTTGGATTTGTGAGTATCCAAGAAAAATACAATGGACTGATTTTGGCTGCATTTTGTTGGTGTTGTATGGCTTTGTGAGAGGATAACAAAGACATCCAAACTTTCTCATTTTAAGATAGTTTAGTTTTTGGGAAAAAAGTTTTTCACAAGGAGATTTGTTTTGAAGAAGAGGAATGGGTTGTCGATTTATGAGATATGTGACAGTTCTAAAAGCGTATGGCCAATATGAGAGGGGTAGGGATGTATCATAAAGTAAGGTTAAACCCGTCTCAACAAGGTGACGGTGACATCGTTCGGAAACATCATTTTGTTGGGGTGTGTGAGGAGCAGTGGTATAGTAACTTATTCCATGACGATTTAAAAAGGGTTTCAGTTTAACAAACTCACCACCATTGTCAGAGTAGAGAGTTTTGATATTTGCTTGAAAACGTTTTCCACAAAAATTTTGAATTGTGGAAAAATACTTGATACACCTGATTTATTTGCCATAAGATAAAACCACATATACTTGGTATAATGATCCACAAAAATTAAATAATATCATAAACCATCAAGCCCAGTATAATGAGCGGGTCCCCAAACATCCATGTAAATAATTCAAGAGGAGCATTACTTTGGAGACTTGTGATGCGAAATGGTTGTTGATGGGCTTTATTTGTAGAATAAGAGGTACATAATGAAGACATTTTATTGGAAGAAACAGGAAGCGAAAAATTGGAAACTAAATGTTGAACAACTTTTGAAGATGGGTGTCCAAGACGCTTGTACCACCTATCAAGTGAGGTCCGCTCATGCACATTAGCAACCAACTTTGAAGAAGAGCCCACTAAGAAATCTGAGAAAATGTAAATGCCGTTTTCACACGCACTTTTGAGTAGAATCACCCCCGTAGTCTGTTCCTTTACAAGAAAATGAGAGGGGTGAAATTTAACATAGACGTTGTTTTGAGAAGTAAAATGATGCACAGAGATTAAATTTTTATTTATGTTGGGAACACAAAGAGTATTTCTAAGGATGAAGGTTCTTTTGGGTGATGTAAAGATAATGTGTGAGACAGCCAATGTGTGAGACAGCCAAACTTGAACCATCTTCAAGAATTACTTTATCTGTACTATCGTATTCAGAGTGAATGCTCAAATTTTGAAGATCACCAATGATGTTATGTGATGCAGCTGAATCAATGAGCCATTTCTAATCTTTTGCCGAGGAGGTATTTGTACAATTAGCTGTAAATTCACTTTGACATAACTGTGGATAGCTTTCGGCCGTGTGACCAATTTGTTCACAAAGCTGACATTTGGGCTTATAATTTCGCTGGTTTCCATTAGACCGAGAGGACCCATTTCGTCGTCCTTCACGATTTGAGCTTTGTGAGTTTGGGCTTCGAGTTTGACCTTGCCTAGAGGTCCCTTTTTGGCCATTGTTCTTCTGCTTTGCTCCACCCAAACCAGTTATTCTTGAAGTGAAATTGGCAGCCGCCACTAGCTGCTGGTTCGTAGTTTCTAACTGGCGAAGATAGTTGTCATGGCCCACCAGAAGGTCATGGAGAGCCTTAAAGGCAAGCGGGGTCTCCCTTGCACGAATTGGGGCTGCGATGTTGTGAAAATCCGAACCTAAAAACCATGCAAAATTTCAGATATTTTGCCAGCGCTTTGACCGCATGAAGATATTTTGTTATGGGTCTGTTTCCACGTTGAATCAAGGTAATCTCCTATTTTAATTGCATTGCCCTTGTCCTTGATTTGCTAGCCATACAAGGAGGTTAATTTCTTCCATGCTTCGGAGGAAGTTTTGGCAGTAGCAATAAGTGGAGTGATGGTAGGAGAAGTGGGCTAAGATGGCGCTCAGAATGAGCTTGTCTTGTCCCCAATGAGTTTTGTGAGCAACGGTGACAAAGTTGCCATCTGGTTTGGGACATTGCAGATCAGATCACCTGTGAATAAGTCAAGCAGGTCAAGCCAATGAGAAAGAAAGGCTTCAAATTGAGGCCCCCATTGTGAAAACGTATTGGAATTGATTTGAGCAGTAATATTGAGAGAGATGAGGGGAATTTTGGTGGGGGAAGCAGGTATTGGAATTGATTTGATTTTGGTTGGGAGAGGAAGCCATGGTGGATTCCTGGGATTCACTTGCTCGATAGAGACTGGCTCAATTGATATCATATAGAAGAAAATGTACTGCTCTTTGAATATGAGAAAAAAAGGTAACTGAAACATGTTCAGCCATAAAAATGTAAAGAATATACAGCCATAAATTTAAAGATTACAAAAATATTGAAAATAATAATTACAGAGGATTTGAGTTGATTTCGGATAATTATTTTTCTGCATGATTTGTGGCTTGAAGTGTTTGAATTTTGTCTTGATCATCCGTTATAGACTGCTGAAAATAATCAAGAACATTTTGAAAAATTTTGAGAAGGAGAGAGAGAGAGGGGGGGGGGGGGTTGTTCTAAAAAGTTTTGTTTAAAGGGAGAAAAAAATATTTTGAGATATGGTTTTCTGGGTGGTGATATTTTTTACACACTGTGTGGCAAAAATGAAGACGGTTTTAGAGAAGGCATTTTAAGAGATCTCACTGTCTTTCTTTTTACTCAAAAATGAATTTGTCCCGTTAGCTTGCAGCAATTCAACCTCCTTCACATGTACGAAAATGACAATGAAAAAGAAGGTTTCAGTAGAATTGACTTCTGTGTAGATTGTCTCGCACTTTTGCAGTTGTTAAGCAAACAAACCGAGGCAAGCAGCAACTCAGATACGATGTGACAAACAAACATCCATCTTCTTTTAACATTGAAAACCAGAGCCAATTTTCAGTAATAACTGTAAAACCTTCACACAACCCGTTTCTACAAATACCAAAGGAAGAAGAAGAAAAAAATATAATAAAGATCATAACAGCAAAATGATCTCTCTCCCCCCTATTGAAAACCACCACAAACTATCTAAAAATTCATTGTAAGTTCAAACACTTGCTTGAAAGGCCTTTGACTGGGATCTGTAGAGCAACAGCACTCCTTTCTGCACACGAGAACTTCCTATACACTGCCTTGAGCTTACTTTCTGCAGCTGCAGAATGCAAGCTAACCAACAGCTCAGCGCAACCCCTGTTTCATGGGTAAAAAAAGCAGATCAAATTTTAGAACAATATTGAAACTTACTTCTTTTAAATAGCCTCTCGTTTGGACTTGTGATAAGATGATATACTTTAGATGAAAGTTGAAAGTTGAATAAAATATTGTTAGAATATTATTTTTAAATATTATTATTGTTTTAAAATTTGAAAAAAATGTGATGAATGAAATAAGATGTGAACCATCCAAACGAGGCCGAGTATCCAAGCAGAAGTTGCATCAAGGAAGAAAGAGAGAGCTTACTTTAGCTGATCTTCTGAATATCCTGTGTGGTGCTCTAGAGTTGTAGTCCAAAAAGGGCTCCTACCAAGGGTGCATCTTGCTGCATAAACAGCAGAAGCAGCCATCTTTGAAGGGCAGTAAGCAGTTACAGCAGGATAATGCATTAGCCCAAGTTCAGCTAGGAAAAATACTGTATTCTCCACCTAGAGTTGTACCAAAAATCACACAAATTAGTTCGAATTGTCTCCTATTTATTTTCATTAATTTAAATACTGATATGAATAAATGTCTTTAAATCCAAACAAAACGTTATGTACCTCCTTATCCGATGGAATAGAGGCTTTAATATATCGAACCAGGAAGACATAGGGAGTGGGGACTGTCAGCAACCATTCCAGCTTTTCCAAGATTGTTTTTTCTTTGACCAAAATCTGTTCTCTAATGTAGGCATTGTCTGATATGCAAACAAAATCATTTACCTGCCATTTTCACAACACAAAAATTAGCAAAAAATAAATAAATAAACAAAACTTTCATAAGCAGCACAGCATTTGAAGAAAGTATAGAATGAATTACCTCTGGTGCCCATATCTCTTCATACTTGCTTGCAATGAGCATTGAGCTGATTCCAACTAACTGGAGTTCCCTCCTAGAGACAGACTTTACAGAAAGGAATCGATCCACAATGTTTATGGTAAGATAAAGGGTTTCCGGCATGAGTTCAAATTTGCGATGAACTTCAATCAGCCAGTCTACAAGTATAGATCTCATCTTAGCATTTATGTCTGGCTGTGTGGCCATGTAGTCATGCACTTTACTAGAATCCTGCACTACCAAAGTCTAAACATCAGAAACAAGAGAGAGAGAGAGAGAGAGAGAGAGAGAGAGAGAGAGAGAGAGAGAGAGAGAGAGAGAGAGAGTTATGAAACAGTACCTCTGCTTGCTTGTAGAAATTGTACATGTCATCCACGTACTCAACTGCTGCCAATTCGTTTTCAACATCAGCCGCGTCTATGTTTTCTACTGGATCCTTGGGCTTATTGGTGAGTCCACAAGCAGCCTGGGGTTCAATCAAGTTTAGCAGACTCAATGGAACTGAACAAGATCAATAATCTTGAACCAGAAAGCCACCCACACAATCGTGAAATGTCCAAACGTCGTGGAATTATTTTGAAAAATAATGGAGTTTATTATTAAAAAAATAATTTTTTTTCATGTGTGTCCTTGTTTATTTGCTTTTTTTTTCTAAGTGATTGCACACTCACAACTGCAACTACTCATTTCTCAAAAAAAAAAAGAAGAAAAACCACCTTGCTTCTAGCAGTAAGGGTTGAAGTGAAGGTCCGGACATTTTCATTCTTTGAGGAACTTGCTCTTCCTCTGGGTTTTCTTCCACCAGCACAGTTACCTCCGTCTTCTTCATCAGAGCTAATCACTATCACTTCCTCGGGGATGGGCTTCTTGATTACATTCTTTTGAGGTCCCACCAACTTTGTTGCTGCCCGGCCTTTCCCATTACCGGCAACGGCATCTACACCTTCTGTGATTAGTTTCTGAAAATTGAAAAACGCAGCACATTAAACAGGGGGAGATTGCAAAAGTCTGACAGAAAACAGGGGAAGTAGTTCAAAGAAAGTTCTCGTTTTGAAATGCCACCTTGTTCTTCTCCCCGGCTGGTTGTGCATTAGTCACTACGAGATTACCAATATCTTGGAGAACCCGCCTAGTCCTTCCTTCTGCTGCTGCATTCTTCTTCACTTCACCTGAAAGTAAAAAAATATAAAATAAATTAAACATCCAGACGCAATTCCGGCGCTAATCTCATATTATGAATAAATTAAATCGAATGTTAATCAAACAGAGAGCAGAAACAAGATTAAAGAAATTACAAAATTTAAAAAAAATCAACCTAAAGGGATCTTCCAAAATTTTAAAAAAGAAAAAAAAAAAGAAATGATGAAGGACGCATGGGATTAGCCGTCGTGACAAGCTTGATAAGTTTTTTAAAACAGAGTACTTTGGATCCCAGCATATACAGTCAAACGATCTCTTTTTCAAATCTTTTGTTTGCTCCAAAGGATATCATCAATCACTCGCACGGCAAATGAAATCAGAAAATGGGAAACTAAAATTAACCGTGAAAGGATAAAAAAAACACTATTACGATCACACTCAGAAAGAATCGAGCGAAACTGGGTTTATGTCACAAATCTATCAGATCAGCAAAGAAAAAACAGAGGAGTTAGAACTCAAAAAAGAATCAAGAGTACCTCTGGGCTTTTGAAGAGGAAGAGCAGCTCTCGTTGCCATGTCTTGTTCTTGAGAGTTATAGCCAAAAACTCCTCCAAAGCTCGACAAAAGCGACGAAAGAAACACTTGGAGGCGACTGTTGCGCGTCTCTCCTCCTTCGTCACCGTCTGTGGTCGCCACCTCGTCGAACCCAAATACCAAAATCTCTGTCCCTCTCTCTCTCTCTCTCTGATTCTATTGATTTCTTCTCTTTCTTTCTGAGAATTCTTCTTCTTGGTTTCGTATTTGTTGCGTATCTTCCTCTTCACAGGTACATGAATTTGGTGGTATATTTATAGGAAATATAATAATGAAACGATGGCTCCAACGGTCTGATTCTTTCTTGAAATCGGAGCGTTGGATGCATGTGAAATCAACGGCTATCTATCCTTCCTTCCTTAGTAACACGCGTTTTAAAGCTTTTGGGATTTTCTAGCCGTTAGACTGTACGGCTTTCCGGTAACCTAGTACTTCAATTATGGGCCGTTCGAAAGAGCCCAAAGCCCAAACTGCCTCAGTTTTGGGTTTTGCCTTTTAGGCCCATAATCACCTTTGTGAAGAATACATGTCAACATTTGAGATGACAGAATTTGATTTACGATAACTTTAGTTCAAACTTCTATTGCAAATTAAGGGCATGTTTCGACACTTGGAATATATTAGAATTTTGTTAATGGTAGTAAAATAGTTTGAATGAAGATATTTATTGAATTTTGGAAAATATGAGGAAAAGAATTGATTAAAAATATTATAAAATTAAATAGTTTGAATATTATTTTTTAATATTATTTTTATTTTGAACTTTTTAAAAATTGTATTGATTTTTGTGTTTAAATAAATAATTAAGTAATAATTAGGAAAAAAATACAAATTTGTACCGTGATATGCCCAACGTTAGCACCACCCATACATTCAAATACCCACTAAAAAGAGTACTCAGGAAAAAGAAAATGATATTTGTAATTATGAAGTAAACAAGTATCAGATATTCATTTTGCAAAAAGTGAATAAATACGAAATTCACATTAAAAATAAAGCGATTATGTAACTTTTGCCCCCTCTATGATTATATATAACATTATTATAAATAAAATAAAATAAAATAAAATAAAAACTAATTTCTATAGAATTGTTACCCAAAAGAAATCACTGTTTAATGCGCGAATTTTTTTCTTGCTAGCTTGTATAACTTTATTATATACCTCATTTATTCGTTTTTACTTTTGTTGAACTCTTTATATTTGTGTTAAACATATTTGGTCGCGTTAAGATTACGGAGATTAAGGCCCCGTATGATGCCAAGGGTATCTCAGATCTAGCAGTGAAATCGTACATAATTTGTAAATATCTAAAATCAATTGTGTTCCTAAATAGGCACCAAGTAATTAGGATATTAAGATGGTGGTGTCAACCCCTTTTTTGGTAAAGCTACTACAAAATTCTTTCCATGTTCAATTTTAAAACTGTGGAAGAGAACACGTCATTTGACCAACGAATAAACATAAACAATAACAAGAAAGAAAATGCTTTATTCTCCCTCATGCTGCATAACATACATAATAATACACGCGAACCATGTTGATGCTGTAACATTGTGTATAGTCATTCATTCCAAAACTAGAAGATATGGATCATGATTACTACACTTTCAATTTATCTGAAGTTCACTCTGAATAATATAAATAAATAACATCTATGAGGGGTATAATATGTTTGAACAGCCTCTCAAATTCGCTCTCAAATATCAGAATACAAAAACGGAGAAGCAACATATAACTTCAGCTTCCCTCACACACATCATGTAATATAACCACAATTGAAGCAAAGTTAATTTTACTTTCTGGAAGACAGGTCCCAAGCTCGAGTCTTTCTAAAGTTCACATGATGAAAATGAAAGAGGGAAAACTTGGATGACGCAAATACAAACAATCTCTGAAGCTAAATTACCACCCCAAAAATTGTGATACAGCAAGTATAATGCAAAAAGATGGGGATGAGAGAAGAGGAGGGGGGGGGGGGGGGTGGTGTGGAGTGAAGGGGGAGGGAGGAAGAAAGATGGGAAGTGTTATTGTCGTTTCAATGCCGGAAGCAAGCAGTCATATATTCGCTCCATGCGCGAGGTCACCAAGAGCTTATAAGTAGTTTGAAGGCCAGGCTTTCCCAGATCAATAATATCCTGTTTCAAACTGTTCAAAATAGCATTACTGGTTAGCTGTCTAAATGCATGATTTCTCTCTCTCTCTCTTTCTCTCTCTCTCTCTCTCTCTCTCTCTATATATATACAGTCATATATATTTCGTGCACACATACCCCCCATCAAGCATACATGCATTTAAGAAGGAATCGAAACACACAAAAACAGCCAAAATAAAACTGACCACTGCCATTCCCCGGTTGCTTTTGCATGCCTCTCAACAGCGTGAAATAGGCGATCGAGACTGTATAACACCAGTCCAAACATGCGCTGTGCATCCTTTTCCTGAAAAGTACATGATGTGTGAGGATTTTTCTCGATTACTGTAGTTTTATTATTGAAGCAAGTAACATTTTATTATCTTCTTGATTCGCAAATAATGATGGAAGTAGCCCAAAAACTTGTCATTCATTTAAGTACACAAGAACCTGGGAACAATAAATGTCAAATACCAGTTATGAAATTGGATCAAAATACTCGATGACATGCAACTGAATACTTGGAACTTTGGCCGTACTTTAAAATAATATACCAGCAAATTATTTTTCACTTCCCTTTTCAATTTCTCATGATGAGATCCGGCCATATAATAAGACAGAAGGTAAATGATATGATGTTGCAGATTTCTGCCAGAGAACCCAAATTGTACATGGATGCCTTGTGTCCTTAGATGTGTTGGTGTGACTGATGGTGGTTGCAGAGTAGGACCATAAAACACCAGAATTATGACAGTGCACCACCAAAAGCAAGCCAGTCTGGGAAAAAGAGATCCTATAGAACACTATCCAATTATTAAGACAATTCTATCATTAGTAAACTTGTCCCCAATCTACATCATGCTTACCACCCAATCACAAGACTCTGGCATTCAAGATTAAGATATTAGCAGAAATTTCGTCAAGCAGAGAATAAGTGCAAATGATATTAATTTAATCTAACAACTTGGGAGTGGGAGTAGTAATTCAGGGTGATAGAAGACAGCCTACAGTAGTGTTCATTTAAAGTTGAAAAGGAAGGTTCTCTTCACCTATCATCAAAACTGTGGCTTTAAGTGAAGGTTTAATTCAGGATGTTACTTGAGGTATGTGTAAAATTCATATAGACTGACATGGAATTCATTGCAGAACGTCCTATCCATACTATTAAAATATGGAATGGAACATTGCACACCTGAATTCATGATTTTATGGCTTCTATGGACTTAGCTCTTTCTAACAATGAAAAGGTAAAACAAACACAAGCAAGTAGCTCCTCATAAAAAGAAAATAATCTTTCCATAAAAATCTACCATTAAATTAGCTCCTTACCCGCTTTTGGTCTACATAAGTTTGGTATTGCATAATCCTTTTCTCAACCTCGACAATAAGTAGTCTCCGTTGGAGCCGAGCCATTCTACCCCTTCCTTCTGCTCTGGTATCCTGTTTTACAAAAGCGGAAATTAAGATAAAGCTATGCCTTGAAGAGGGAGGGAAGGAAATGAAAACTAATTGTAGTGATAACGGAACTTAGAAAGGTTAGATAACTCCTTGCAGTGGGTATTGAAGGTTACTCCACCAAAAGGTGAAAGGAAAAATTAAATCTCTTTCAGTGATGTCCATACAGGCCTCTTTAATGGAATATCATCCTTCACTGGATGCCCAAAAATGCAATGGATAGATAGCTCTGTGTTTCTTAGCAACGTGCCTCAGTCTGGTTGTGCATGTGTTTTGGGCCAAGATGTGATTGGATGCAGAAGCATTATTGTTCTTTAAATCCGAACAAACCACTAAAATGAATCTGTTCAAAACTACAAATCTTTAATCATATTTCCTGAATGTTCCAGCGCATATAATATGTTACCACACCTCACAATCCCAAGTTTCCCACCAATCCCAAAGAAAAATAGTAACTGTAGTATAAGATTATATTTCTCAAAACTTGGGGAGAGTATAATTTAGATTAGAAAATATATATAATAGACAAAAATTTCTATTTTTAGATAGAGGAATCATATTTACAATCATGGAATGCGAGCACCGTGCAATCTATTAGTAAATACGGGATAAACAAAAAAATTAATTTTTTAATAATAGACTCCTTTTTCAAAACGATTGCATGGCACTTGCGCACTTCACGATTATATGTAGCATTACTCTTTTAGATGTTATCAGTCAGTAATGGATGATTGGCTGCTATAACCATGAGATATATATCGGAAGTGGTAGCATTGTAAACTACATTACAGCACTCTCCCACTGAAGACGACGACACAATAGAAAAGAGGAAAGAGGGGGTGGGGGGAAGGAACTAGCACCAAGGAGGTTAAAAGAGAAGAGAGACTATTTTGGTGAGTGAACAGTTGGTTCAAATACCTATTAAAAAATGGAAATTAACTGTTTTTGAATATCAATGACAAACTTCAAGTTAAATATAATCTCAGCATATTTACAGAGAGATTGCTATGCTAAGTTTGTGATAGGAACCACAGGCAATGAACTAGTGTATCTCATTCAAGAACTCACGAAGTAAAGTATCTTCCAACAGTAATAGAAATTGGCCCTAAAATAAATTATGATTTTCTAGGTAGAAAGAAGACTGCAGTGTGAAATGTCTCAAATGGTGACAGAAAACCTTGATAT
Organism: Platycarya strobilacea; assembly: GCA_036898215.1. Classification (NCBI taxonomy): domain Eukaryota; kingdom Viridiplantae; phylum Streptophyta; class Magnoliopsida; order Fagales; family Juglandaceae; genus Platycarya; species Platycarya strobilacea. The sequence goes on from CM072550.1 coordinate 30,826,239, forward strand.
GGAAATTATACAACTCATATGAAGTAACTTATATCAACAAGGGAAAAATGAAAAAAATAATTCTATCTGCTCAAGGAAACAAGCATGGATGTTGGCCCAAGTCAATGTAGAGGGACCTTAAATGGAGACAGTGCAATGAACTGCATAAATCACTGCATGCAGAGACAGGCAAATATACTTTTCACTCATGAAAATATCCTCTAAAAACAACAGAGGAGATCTACAGTCTTCCTACCCGTTTAAACCATGCACGCACTAACATGAGCAAAATAAGAGAGAGGAAGAATGCTGGTAAAGCAGCTAGAATAGCAAAGTTGATCTCATTTGCCTTAAGAATCTGGTCCAGCTCAAGCATTGCCCTGTTCAAAAATATAGTTTCAGAAATAGAGAAAAATAAGACAAACTAGTTTTCCAACAAAATTGGATAGCAACCCAAGGATACTGATTTATGAAACTCACGTCTCAATATCCAGTTTCAGCTTTTGAACCTGCGATGGAACAAAACATTCGTAAGTTTACATTAAATGCCTAAACAGTACATATCAATGATTGCATATATTACCTGGATGAGCAAAGCACGAGCAAGTTCTCCATTAAGAAGGTTCTGAATGGGATGCATAAGTTCCTTTTCATACCTACATCCAAGAAATCAATCAACATCCCTTTATTCTTGTTACTATGCTTAATTACCTTGTCATGAATGGACTGGCATTTTTTATTAGAGAATACAGAGGCCAAGAGATTAGAGAATACATAGACATTTGTTATTTCAAGTAAATCTCTGTACCCTAGGATAATCTAGAGACATTTTTTAATACAAGTAGGATAATGTAGGGGCATTCCATGTGTAGCACAATTCTCTATGATCAAGTATAGTTCTTGGTTATTTTTCTCTGTTTTTGGCACCGTTAAAGTTATAGATATCTAGAAATATTTCCTGTAAGTTATCAGCACTTGCCATCTAGCTCGAAAGAATCAAATAATAAATTTGGCAGAATTGAGCGAGCATCAGGCTGAAACTATCACACGCTACAACTAAGTCTAAGCTCTGATAGGCTTGAATTTATCCATTTGAGTAATGTTGCAAGGTCAACCGATACAAATTAAGCGTAAACTGGATATACTCACTAGATGTGCATACATGCACCTAATGCATTTTTTTTTTTGATAAGTAATCTTGTGTTATTGATGAAAGAATAGGCAAAAGCCAAAGTACATCGACTACATGTCCTATCAAATAGGGGCATTAGAAACAAGGAAATCACCTAATGCATACTTGTAAAAGTATCTAAAAGTCAAAGCCCTAGTTCCTAAATATAAAGAGCCAAAAGGCCGATTGATGTCGGTAAGGAAGTCTAGAAACCCCAAAAGGAAGACAGAACGAGGAAGGGAAAGCACTTGCCAACCAAGAACACAGTATCTGAAACAATGGCAACTTAAACTAACGAACTGGAGTTCCAGCTCCATCAAAAAAATCCTACATCTATCTATATGTCCAAATGCTTTGCATTAAAAATGACAGAAAGGCTCTTTAAGCTTTGCAGTTCTAGGCAAGCCAAACACCTAACATGAACACGATATTAAACCCAAGTATTAGGACCTTGTTCAACCTGGCCCTTTGAGGGAAATGACTCTAGCAATACCAGCATGAAAGGGAGCCCTTGTGGAAAGCCATGATGGATGCAAAATTTGGCTATGCTTGGGATGGGGGATATTCCAATAAGGTAAGTAGGCCAAATGGGATGGTATTTTAAAAACTATCAATTACTTGTCCATACAAATCTATCCAAATTAGACATGCCCTTTACCATGAAAAAGGCAACACAAAAAAGGGCCAACACGCCTTAGCAACTGGAAAGTGAGATGTTCCACAGACTCACTAATTATCTTAGATTCTAGAGAGAAAGCGGTAACAACGATCTTCTCCGTCATCACAAAATTCTTTTTCATTTGCATACGTGCAACTGGCTAAAACTTCACCTACCAGTATTTAACCACGAATGTCATGGTCTCTGTGTCATATCTAATGCATCTAAACAATGTCCATAGCAAACATTGATATCCAAATACATATCCCATGGGCACCTTGCATATCTATTGCGGATACTTATCAGATAGACATAAGATAGTCATGTTTATTCATTTGCAATACAGCCTATAATGAATACATATCATGTGCTAACTATGATTGATATACAGGGCCGAAAAATTGCAAGTATAAAGTTGTAAACAAGTATGCCCTTGAACTTTTCTTTTAAGTTTATTCAAAACGCAAAGGGCCAGCAACTCTAGTACACAGTAAGTATGCAAGAGTAGACATCCAACTAGCAGGATGAAGAAAAAGAACACAATTCAGAACCCCAGAAAGCATGATCGGAAGCTACCATGCGCTGCCATTGAAGGATAAAGAGTATTGAATATAATGGCTCTTCAGCCAAACACTGTACTCTCCGAGTCTTCTAATGTCAGCATTACATCTCTGCCAAATAACCACAGAAGACAAAGTGGGGACATTCTCCAAACAGTGTTGTGCCTCCTGGGGGGATTTCAGCAACAAGCCATCAAATCCACCACCCACTCAAGCTTGACCCACACAATCCCAAACGTACAAGTCTAGACTCTTGAGCCACCTTGTAATGTAGCAAAAGATGACCAATGCCTTCTCCAACCCGCTGAAACATACAGCATTAGTCCATTACCACAATATCTTGCACAACTGTGAATGGAGGTGCACCAATATTTGAAATACCCTTTCCAAAAGCTCCATCGGCTGTTTCAGAGTGGGAAACTGGTTCAAAAGCGAGTCAATATGTCGTCCATGGTTCTGTTTCATGAATTGGGTTCTTTCATTGTATGCATTTGAACCTATAACTAATGAATTAGGCACAACCATTTACACATAATATCTACTATTAAAAGCATTATAGCTATTTTCTAATTTAAATTTCCCAAATACAACCTTATCCCAAACATTTGTTTCTATTTTGCATTTTATTCAATACTGAAACAAATGAAAGATGTTTCAAGAGAAAAATCCATTGCAAATAAATGGAACCTCAAAATAGCAAGTAGGACAAAACTATTCTCTACTACAAAGTAACTAAAAATAAGCAAGCACTGCAAGACACCCACCTTTCCATCACTATTTCCAGCAATTCCTGATCTGATGCATTCTCTGGGAACTTCTGACCTTTGGTCTGCTCACCAAATGTCAACAGCATTCTGCAAGCAAAGAGATAAATGTGTGAAGGTTACAGTAAAACATTTTTTTATATAAGTAGGTTAGAGTAAAACATTATCTATGAAACCTAAATTATGTTCACTGCAAAATCATATATCAACTATAAATGCAATCCCCCTAGCACTCCATGATGAAGAAAAGTTCAGCTAAAAAATACGTATAATTTGATGGACAAAAAGATAAATGGGACAACTTATATCAAGTATAGAAATTTACTTCTTTAGAATTGCTCGAAGTCATTCAATATTTTCTCTACAAAATGTCAATTTTTTATTGGAAATTTTATGGAAAAACATGAAGTTGTCTGCCATATTAAACATGCATACGTAAGTGGGAGCACGCACTTAGACCTCATTCACTTTCAATTCATCTCCTCTAATCATTACAATTTTTTCAAATTCCAACACAACAAAATGAACAATTCAAACTTTTCAAATTCTAAAACAAAAATAATATTAAAAAATATACACTTAACAATATTTTATTAAACTTTCAAATTTTATCTCAACTCATCTCATCTCCAAAAGAAAACAATGCCTTAGAGATTCTCTCAATAAGAATCACTTTTTACCAAACCCATTTTAGACATCACTAAGGTTATTTTGTTATGAACATCACTGAGGTAATTATTATATGTGCATGATGGGAAAAGGTTAACAATGTGGAAATAGAAACAATAACCTGCGCAAGGAATTAGAAGTTAACTGCACCTCTTCAGGCTCCATGACACCTTTGTGCCTCTTCCTGAATGTCTCGAAAAGTTCATCTCTAATAGACAAAAGCTGTAAAAAAGATTTGAATTAAGCATTGAGAATTTCAAACCCCATAGATATATAAACAATGTAATGCACTAAGAATAAACAAAAGAGAACTGATAGCAACAAAATAGGACAGATACACCTTCTGTCCCAAAATGAGGGTCTAAAGAAGAACAGTAAGCTCAATTTGTCACCTATTCAATTATGGAACAAGGATTCAACTTCAATGAGTACAAGACTGAAAAGGTCAATAAAAAAGCATAAATAACTAGCATGCATTAGAGATTTAAAAAATTATGCAAGCATTAAGTAAAAATATTCAACTATGAATTAAAGAACTGCACCATGTATATAGGATGGGTGGAGCTTGAGGAAACGATGGTAATTTATCCAGTCATCCTCAATGATTTTTCCTATTTTGAAATTGTTGCAATTTCCTGTTTTGATATCATTCAATTACACTGATCCCCACTGGTTGCACAATTGATTTTGACTATATTCATTTCTGAAACCTCTTCAGCAGCCGCTGTTGTGACTAGTAAAGACGAAATAATAATATTTAATGGACACCATCATTTTTCAATAAACTTCCCAACACCTTATGTGATAAATGTTCCACTATTTTTTTTTTTTTTATAAAAATCAAGATTTCATTACAAAGTTTGGAATGGTTAATCCAAGTACACTAGTTGTATAAAAGAGAGATGCATATCTAGAGAAAGGAAAAGATACAAGAAAATCATACAACAATCATGAAAATATTCCATTATTTGGCAGAGGGAAGGTCTCTTTAAGTGAGGGATATAATTTCACCATGGGACATTTTTGCTAGGGCTGGACCTTTGTATTTCTTTCCTCTGCCTATGAATCTATTTCACATATTAATGAATGAACACCTTAAATCTAATTTTGCAAGTTCATGAAAACAAAAGTAAGTCACATACATGTAACTGCTTCTTTAAAAGCAACATAGCAAACTACAGCAAGTGCAAACGTACCGGTTGCTCTACATGATCTTGGAAAAAGCTAATTGTCGAGTCCCTTGCTTCACGAATCCAGTTGTCAATGTCAGGACTTCCCATCAAACTACTATGCCGTAGGACCCACAAAGAACAAATGGAGAGCCCAACCGCACCACATGTATAGCGGACCCAGTGCAAAGTTATCTTTCTGGGTTTCCGATGTTTGGCAACCTAAGAGAAGAAAGTGCAAGCACAAATAATGTCTCAGACCTGATCAAACTATGCAATAAACCAACACATAAGCTATCAAACACACAAACTCACCCAGGCAGACGCAACTTTGAATAAATATTCTGCTATCAAACTTTCAACGATATTCAAACCAAATTTAATGATATCCCTGTTTGACCTAATAACTAACGTTCAACTAATAAAGAATTATTTAAAAGTGACCAGTCCATTTGAGCAACATCATGGGCATTTATGAAACGTACACATTATATGCAATATCAAACCACTTCCACAACACTCATACTGGATATTGCAGGCTTTTTGTTTGATATCAGTAGAACAAATATTTAATAGAACTAAGGATGGATGCTTAAAAGTAAACAGGAAGTGTACAAGAAATCCTCTTAAATATTACACTAAGAAATATAACCAACCTAGAAAATACAGAAAAGTAAGAAGGGAGATTGCCCAAAATAGTGAATCCATTCTTTCAATATTTTATATATAAACCTGTGCACTTGTTAAACAAGAAATGCTCCTCCAGCAAAGGTCTGAATACTTGGTTCATGCCAAATAACCTCTGGAAGGATACTTGAAAATGAAATTTCAATCTGCTGCAGACACATATCTGATATGGATTGGTGTGGACATGTCAGAATACCTCACTAGTGCAAAAGCTGCTCCCCATCAAATGGCCTTCTCTCTAGTGCCACAGTACAATAACAATTCTCCAAAAGTCACTCCCCTTACAATACATCCAAAGTCCCCCCCCCCCCTTTTTTCTCACTGTACGTCAAAGCCATTTTCCTAGCCTTCCAGTCTCAAAATGCCCACTCAAATGCTAATCCCATGCTCTAACTACTGGTTCCTCCAAACACAACAAACTTCAGTAAAATCAGACAGCTCCTAATCCTTTCTGATGATCTCACTTAAGCTGCATCGATCATGCCTTCTCACTAGTGCTACAGTCCAATAAAATTTCTCCAAAAGTCGATCTTTGTCCTCACAATACCTCCAAATCAGCCCCCCTTCTCGTTATATGTCCAAAGCCAATTTCCAAACATAACTTAGCTGAACATTCTCATCCTTTGCACTTCCACAAACTGCTGTACATAATAGGACTACACACACCATTCCAATCCACAAAGTGAAATCAGACCTCCTCACCAACCCCAACTTCAACGAGATCCCTTTTTCATTTTTTCCATTTCTTAGAAACGTGGGTAGATATTGTAAAAAGATATAGGAAATAAATATAAAAACTAAATAAGGTGTTTTAGTAAGAATAATCCTCACCCTAAGATCAGTACAAATTTCACTAGCCAACCAATCTTTATCCATCTTTATATTAAGTGTTCCACATTCTTTGGGCATTGAACGGTGCACCCAACACCAACTCCAAAGACCTCCAAATAGGTAGAGCACCTTACACTCCAAAACTCCAACCAACTCCGAAACACCAATATTATCCCAAATGGCATGCTCAAATAAACACTCCACCCCAAGAAGAAACATGTAGTTTGACTTCAATGACCCCTACTAGAAAACTTGAAAGCCATTAGCTGCAAAATGAAGCAGTGGTTGGACTTCAAATAATGCTGCTTAGGTTGCGTTTAGAGTTGAGTTTTTTATAAATAGTAGTGAGATGAGATGGTTGAGTAAGTCTTGTGGGGCTCACTTAAAATGAGTTTAAATATGTTTGGATATTAAAATAAGTTTAGATATATTTATGAAAATTTTAAAAAGATTGTGGGTCTCGTGTGTAAAGCGGTTTTCAGTTGAAAAAAGTTGTTAGTCCCATGTGTAAAGAGGTTTTTAGTTGAAATGAGTTTAGTGGTTTAGAGTTGAGTGTTTGGATATTAGACTCAGCTTAAAATTAGACTGAATTAATATAATCTTAGTGCAATCAACAACCAAACGAGGCCTTAGTTTCTTACATAATACTTCGTTAACAAATTATAGAAAAATGATGACTTCACCGCATTTATGGATTCTTCGGAAAATTTCTCAGAGATTGTTATTTACATATAAACCAAAAGGCATAAATAGTCAAATTTCAACTTTTTATATAAATGTTTAAAAAATGATAGAACAACGAAAGGTTGAAAACATGGGTTCACAACATGTCAAGCCTGAGTAAAATTCTTTATTTTGCATTGAATCAAACCACATGCTCTTCAGCTTTGTGGACCTTCATCAATTTCCATGAGTTTCATTCTTGGGAATGTACTCCCAAGTCAAGATACTTAACGTGCTCGTGATTGCACTGGTCAACACAAACCGCACCTGGTATCCATCATTTCGAAGAAGACTACTTGAATAGCTAACCATATGCTCTCCTAACTTTCATCTCTCAGTGTGTATGTGGATCTAACATAGCGCTTTCCCCTTTGCAGGTCTTTTTTATCACTACGTGTTCCATATTGAAGCACCACTATGACTTAAAATACCATTTGGAACAAGCTCAGTCGATTTTATACTTCATACAAACCTAAGGAGGCTCCACAATCAAGCCTCAGTTTCACATTACAATGCTATCACAATTCTTCACCCATGTATACTAATCACCACCAGAAAATCCATAGTACTAACCAAATATAATCGATAGAATATAGGGAAAAGATCAATTAAATGTCAAACTAATTAACAAACTTGAATTAAACACTATAGCTAGTAACAAAATTATCTTAAAACACAGAACACGTTGCAAAATTTCATTACAGGATCAACCGCATCGGTATTCAATTGCACAAGACATTTATATATATAATACCAAAAATCAATATTAGCTTTGTGCTCTAAGAGGAAGTTTGAATGATGGATTTGCGTTGATGATACAGTATTTAAGCATTCAGCATATCAAAGCCCAAACTTAGGAGAGGTATGCAAGGGACATAAAAGTAGTGATACTGTATATACACTGATGCCTTAAATGATGTTGCAAAATGTGGTACTAATGATATCCAGAATTAGAACACAAATCAGAAGCAAATCAAAGTGAACTGCTAATGAGATCCAGAAGACAAACACAAATCAAAGTGAACCACTGCAAACTGCACTTTTCATATTTCTCTTCTACAAGTATTCAACATAGAAATCACTCAGTTTTGGAAAGGCTTACATAATTTTCAGGTGCTAAAATTTCATGAAAGATCATCTAAGCAGGTATTACAAATTTATAGGATGATCACTTTCCTCATCAAAAACAAATTCTGGGATGATCCCCAACCAAAATAAGGAAATAAAGAAATACAAATACAAGTTTTATGAGATAATCATAAACTACAGTGTTAAATATCATTCCAACAAATCTGAGAGGGTACAAATTCTTTGCAAAGCATAAAAAATGGAAGAAGCTCTTACAAGATCAGATAAATAAGTGTCGAGTTTATGAATATTTTGATAAATCAAGTTGATAGCATCTCCAACTTCACAATCAGTCCACTGAGAGCCTTCCTGACTTACTCCGGGTAGCTTCTCAAACTTTAGCAGGCCCCAGTAGCCGCCTTCAACAGAAGCATCCCTCTGCAAAGGAATCATTGAATAAGAGGGAAGAACTAAAAATTGAAATTTGCATTTATAGCAAAGAATAATGAAAAAATTATACACATGCTTAAAGCATGGCAACTATAATCAAATAAATGCAAATAGTGGAAAAGCAAAAAGTGATAACCACAAGATGGTGATGAAAAACATGATTCTTATGTTTATATAGTTTTTTTTTATAAGTGAATCTTATGTTTATATATAGTCACCTGACAAGTTGCATGGAGATGTCCAATTGATGCCTCTAAATTTGAAAATAGACCATTAATTGTGGCCAATAATGCAGGCAATGAAGTCTCTGGATCCTTCACTAAATCTTCCCCAAATCTGTCAACTTCCAAGTAAATCTATAAATGAAATTGAATAAAGCCTGATTATTGACTCTTGAAGAGAAGGAAGACACGAAATAAATGAAGTTATTAGGTGATCCAAGAAAATTTAGTTTAGCTAGCATAGACATGTCTATATATCCCTTTATATGAAGTTACACCAAGCAAAGATTTGAAAAAAGATCTACTGATAAAAAAGTAAAAATAAAAGTGTTGAAAAAATATTATTTTTCAGTTTGGTGCAACTTCAGAGGTATATACGAGGGCTCATTATTCAGAGACAGAAAAAATCAACTATACTTATACTGTCAGACAAAAATGATGTGTAGGTTTTTTTCATTTAGGCAAGTTCTTTTATAGCAATCTTTTAGGTAGAATGCCCACAATACTGGCCAAAAAGAATTTTGTAAACAAAAAAATGGGTTGCTAATCCAACAATAATACTCTTCTAAATATCTAGAATATTGAATAATATCGTCTAGCTGGATTTTTTTCACTTCTAAGCTTGACCTTGAATTAAATGTTATTTTCTCCTTTGATAGGTAATCAAGAAGTTTTATTCATAAGAAAAGAAGGTACAAAGAATATAATTTAATGATTTCTTTTTCTTTTCAATATCTTTATCTACCAACAAAAGAATATTCATTTTGTTATCAGTAAATAGGAATTTTATCAAAAATAGGAATTTCATTAGTTATGGTAAGTGTACCATAAAGCATATATGACATATCATACCACATGCTACCGCCCAAGTGATTCTAGAGACACGTCAAATTGAGTAATCTTTTGGGGGTATAACTCAGACATGGCCAGTGCAGCCAAAGCATAGTGGGGCCCATAACACAGGTTTCAAATCAAAACATGACTGATGCCACATGCAATGACCTAGGGAAAGCGCTAACCACATTTAAAGCCTGTTTGGGGTTGCGTTTCAAAATTTAAAAAGTGCTTTTAACCGCTTAAAAGCTATTTTAAAGAAAAAAATGACATATTTAGTAACTTTATAAAAAGTGTTTTAATCAGTTAAAAAAATTGAAAGTCTATTTTTTAAAAAGCACTAAATTGAAACTTTTATCAAAAAGCTCTTGTGGATTACTATATGTTTTAAAAAAATTACTATAACTAACTTTAAAAGCACTTTAAATACATATTTACCAAACAGTAAACAGTTTTTGAAATACAAAGCTTATCATTTAAGTTATAAGCTATAAGCCCTAAAGTTATAAGCTATATTTTCTACCGCAATCCCAAACATGCACTTAAGCTATAACCCCCAAAAACTCTAATCACTTTAAAACTTCCTTAGTCACTTATAAAAACCAACCACCTAGTAAGTAGCCAATATAGAGCTAGCTCTCATGACTAACTTATTAGCCTCCTCACTCTATATTGGGTATGCATATTCTCAATATAACCTTAGGTGTAACATGAATGTGCAAGAGGAGTGGGCAGTTTGTTGACCATCTCCTACTCCATCATAAGGTGCCTAATGCTTTGTAGGGTGACTTCTTCAGACATGGTTATTTTGGCTTGCGTCATACACAAAAAAGTGTGGGCCTTTTTTTATTCACACAGCGGGTTAAAAGGAAGCCCACAAATTACAGTAGTATGTAAGGTTGTTCCTTCCCACCTAGTGTTGAGAAGGTGATAGAGAAGTGAGGAACGGCGAATCTGCATGGGACATTTTCATATGGCAGTAGAAAGATCACATGGTTGGGAATAAGTCCTGGCGAGAAATATTTTATTTTGAGAAGAGCTAAAGTCACAAAGAGATTCCACAAAAATAAACTCACAAACTAATAAAATTTCATATGATACATTAGATCTACTTTACAATAAAAGTAGATTTACAATTTAACATACCACATCAGTTTGTGGATATACTTATGTGGGAACTCTTTGTGACTAAAGTATTTCACTTTTATTTTAGAATTCTTTTATTACTATCATTATCTTTAACTCCTTTTAAATTCACGTGTATTTTTATCCTTTCAGATAAACACTAGTACTTGAGAATTGTTCTTTGTAGTTATCATTCAGTTAAGCCGTAATCTATATAAGATTACATGCTATCACATATAAAGCAATGAGCTTTATCCTTGACACTTGGTGTTTTGAGACCTAGATTTCCTCCAAAACCTACCGACTATCTTCCCCTTTTCACACTAGTTCTCTTCACCAAGGAAATAAGAGGGAAAAGGATCCCCTTTCATTCCCTGCCCAACAGCCAATAATAAGATTGATCACAAGAAAGTGCAACACCAAGGAAGGTGAGCTTCGAGAGAAAGTTTTGATGGTGGTAAATGGACCCTCAAGGAGCTCAAAACTTTATTATTTTTAAATCTGTGCTTTCCTTTGACAGCCTCTAACCTGCTCGAGGTTTGCAACAAGGAAATCCTCAATCACCATTTCTCTTAGTTCTAGGAGTTGAAGTTCTCCCCAGGTTGATCCTAAGACGAGAGAAACCATTCTATTCATGGAATCAAAATCAGTCAGTCAGCTCCCCCTCCTAATTCTACATCACTGTTTGCTGAAATTTAATTCTTTTAAGCAGGGCAAACAGAGATGAAACAAAAACCCTAAGGAGTGTTTACAAACATGCTGGTCCTGGTCAGGCCAAGCCTCAATCGAAAGGAAGTCAGCAATTTGTTTTAGCAAGAATGCACACCAAAATATGAAAGGAGAGATAGAGCAATTCTTAACGTCCACAACTCGGCACCGAACATCTAGGACTCCCCACATTCTTCCGCAAGTCCAAAACGTTCTTTCATTCAAAGAGATAAAAGAGAAAATGTTCAAAATATATCTTGCTGGAAAGCAAAAATCCTATCTCAAGATGGTCCAATTTCAAGACTTTCTCGTAGGTTTTAATCCTAGATAGGTAACTCTCTTGTTCTACATCTTGCAAACTAGGGTGCGTCCTTTATGTTGATTGATAATTTTTTTACTTAAAAAAAATGGAAAACCCAATACTCTTTGGATGCTTAAAATGTAACAAGAATGAGGTTAAGCAAACCTGAGCCAAGAATATAGCGAGCTCAGATCGTAAGCAACTTAAGACTTTTATTCTCTCAGATATGTGAGATGCTGCAGAATCACACAGATGCTGCATGGAAGAACCCTCGGCAACACGTACACGTATCAACTTAACTGTTCCATGAATAAAAGCCCATGGCCCTCTCTCAAAGATCATAAAGTACATTTTACGAGCATTTGATCCCTGAAATAAACTCATAGAAAAAATGAGGACAAATTAGATAACACTACGTGAAAGTTCATGGGTAACCTACACTATCGATTGGGATACATCATATAATTTACTAACCTCTGCCCTAGATTGCCAAAACTGCAAATTCTTCTGGATGGTATGCAAATTGAAAAGCGCATGCTCTAAAATATCTTCCAAAACATCATAAACTCTAGATGGCTTCCTCAAAACCCTGGTGTGCAGAACATTTAACCAATATTTTAATTTCTTCCCAAAGAAGCAAACTTATTTTTATCAAACATAGCATGCTTTGTCAGCAAACGAATCCATTTTCTGAGTAAATAAGTTATATGACATTGTTGAAGAGTTAAAGACAACGGCTTCACAAACTTTACCTTCAGTCAAAATGCGGCCCACGTAAACACATTTCATAAGAATCGAAATAAAAACCCCAACTAATTTTTTTTTTTCTTATTTTAAAAAAAGGCACATAGAACACTCTTCACGCACTGGACGAAATCTCAAAGGCACTGACTACTAAAAACGAAACCCGTCAGTACCTTATATAATCATTCCTAACCCTGAAGTTTAAACAGTTATATACATACAACCACTCAAAGTGTACAACGATACAATTATTAAAACCTGACAGAAAATGATCACTTACAGCAATTCAATGTAAAAGAAAATCCTAAACAAGAAACGAAATGGCAGCGTATATAGCGAGAAGTATTGAACCCAATTTGGTAGAGTCTTTCATTACCCCTGAAAATAAGATAAAATTCTAAATCCAAAATACATTTCATCCACTTTCTCGGCAGCCAAACAAGACATACGCAAAAAATAAAAGTAAAACAAGTAGGAAAAGTAATGAAATGGTAGCATACATATAAGACGAGTCTAAAGAGTCAGAAGGCAACGGAAGGGGAAGACATTCTCTGCGCCTCCGGAACCGGGCGCGAGCGGCTTGGCGACAGAGATATGAGATTTTCCCAAGAAAACTAGAGGCTGAAGTGGGCAAGAAACCGACCACTCGGTTCCATAGATAGCTAGAATAGAATGAGAACAGCGTTTTGAAGTTCTTCGATTCATCGTTCTCCACAGGTACGACCTCCATGAGCTCTGGAAACTGCGCCGCCTTCAACCACCGGGCGCAAGGAAGATCAGAGAAGACCCACCGAATCAATGATCTTATATAGGGGTGCGTTGCGTGCGTGCGTTCCAAAAATCTAGAAAGAAGTATCAGGTAGAATTTTTTTCCTACAAAACTAGAAAATAAATTAATTATTAGGTTCGTTTAAATTATATTTACTTTAGAAATTTACATATTTTAAAATGATATATGACATTATTCAAAAAGGAAACAAAAAAAAAATGCAAAATCGCATTCACAAAGCTCAAAAAACTTATAGAAAGTTGTCTTTCCAGATATGTAAGAGAATGAATTTGTCAAAGTTAAGTCTAAATTAAAATTTAAATAATAATATAATATTATATATTTTAATAATATTTAATAATTCTTCTAATATTTTGCAAATACACTTTATATATTAATTAAATTTTATTAAACAATAAAATTATTATTTACAATTATTTTTTTATTAATCTAATTACTCAAAAATAATATAATAATGTTTATTTTGTATTATTTTTAGCTCTTAATATAAATATATTTGTAGATATTTTATTATTTGTAGTCTAAATAATTATGTTTATTGTGTATTATTTTATTTTAATATAAATACTTATGTTATTGGATTTATTCGGCATTATTGAATCATTGGTCTACGCCCTCTCAAACCCCACATCTCAAACCTCTCTCTCGGCATTATTGAATTTGGAAAGAAACGAATACAATGAAATAAAATAATAAGATAGCAGATGAACAATAATCTGCTATGTTTGGAGATTTACTGCTAGGTCGAATTTGACAAATTTAACTCCATTTTAACTTTGTAATGAGTTTTAACAAGATCATTACTACTACTCTTAAGAATAATTTCTACAGAATCCTATCACTTCCTCAAATAACAAAAAAAAAATTGTATTTTAAATTTTTTTCCAAATATTCTTCAAATATATACAAATATATATATATATAATATCTGAAAAATTATTCTCAAAATTTCTTTTATCCAAATATATATATATATATATATATATATAGCTTGGTTGTACTGTTTTTTTTATTATTATTAAAAAAAGAAACTCACTTAAAGATCTTCTTAACTCTAAACTAAAAACAGAAAACTGTTTTGTCCCAAATGGAACCATACATATAAGTATAATAGAGAGGATCCAAACTTAGAAAGCATCAAAATCTACTGAAACCCCAATATATAAACCTCAATCAAAGCTGCTAAAAAAATTAACCAAAGAAAGCTCATACCTATTCCTTATTTTTAGACGCTCCACGTGTACAATTTTATTACATTTACCTCCATAATTTTGAGATGGTAGGATTAGATTATTTAATTTTAAACATTTCTTTTCTTGCAAATTAGTCCTTGCAAGGACGTCCTCTACACTGTCTTAAAAGTAAGATCAAATACTCTTTAAAGACTAAAACAACTGCTTTAAAAGGATCAACCCGTTGACTTGAGTTCTTAATTCCCTAATGATCATTATCGATCTCTTCAACTCCAATTAGTTGAACCCCAACTTGAGGTACAGGTGGTTCTGCTTCTTCTTGGTGCCGAAAAATGCAGATGAAAGTGGTTCTGAAAGCGTGAGAAAGCCAGTATACAGAGTTCTTGAACTGATCAAAAATGAACCCAGAACAAGGAGACAAGATCAAGAGCATCAAATAGGCAAACCAAAAGAGTGAGAGTGGCAACATGAGTGTGGCCAGCAGTAAAATAGTCAACGGACCAGACACATCTCCTGTCTGCAACCTGAGTTTCTCCACTGTCAGATCAAACTTGAGAGAGATGACAAGGCAGAGAAGGATGAGAGTGAGAATGATGAGTAATGTAAGGAGAAACATGGGAAGGCCAAGGGATTCAAGTATGGAGTTGCTACTTTGAGGCCAAGAGCTATCCTGCTTGGATAACAGAAACCTAAGGGCGAGGCCGATGGGTGGGACGAAGACATATCTCAAGTCCACCAAAAACTGCATCTTTTAGACAAACTCTTGTGCTATCTTAGTGCTATCGCAGCAGAAATGAAAAGACATCTTTATAGCACAAAAGACATATCTGGTGCATCTTGGTGATTTAGGTGGTGACTCGGGAGGCGTTTTGGCATCGTGGCGATTTTAGCCTTTTTTGGTCATTTGGTCATTTGATCTGTATCTTGGCATTTTAGCCTTTTTTGGGTGGTGACTCCATAGGCTTTTTGGTCATTTGATCTACTGCATCTTGACGTTTTAGGTGGGAGTTCAAAGGCTTTTTGTCATTTGATCTGCATCTTGACGATTTAGGTGGGAGTTCAAAGGCTTTCTGTCATTTGGATCCCTTCACCTAAATCACAGAGATCCAAAAGCCTCTGTAGTCACCACCTAATTGCCAAGATGCAGATCAAAATGACCAAAAAGCCTCTGCTCGCTAAGATCACTCCAGAGACTTTTTAGTCATTTGATCTAGATTCTAGGACTGAATTTTTTTTTTTTTTTAAATAAAGACTGACTTTTCTTTTCTTTTGAGACATTCCAGGACTGTCTGCACAGCACAATAATTTCTCTTTCATACCATGTCACGAACTATCTGATACTTTATAAAAACGATAGAACTATCTGATAATTTTTTCTTAGAAAATTAGAAAATAAATTAATTATTACGTTCATTTTTTATAATTAAAAAAAAAACGATATTTACAATTTTAGTTTGAGATATGCATTTACATTTACTTTAGAAAAACTTAATAAATTTTTTATTTATATTAAAAATGTTTTTGGTTAGTTCATTTTAAAAAAAATAAATAACTTGAGACTAAAATTAAAAATTGAATAAAATGTATTAAAATATATTTTTTAATATTATTTTGAAATCTTTTTTAAAAATATTTATTTTATTTTATATGAAAATTTAGATACATTATGATTAGATAACATTAAATAAATTATAACAATAAAAATAAAAAAGACCTAGTCTTCATCTAAAAAAGTTATTAACTTATAGTGGGGCCGTCTTAGAATAAAATTTTTGATTGGATAATAATTTATGATTAATTTTATATATAATTGCGATGTATATAAATAATGCATACTCATTTTAAAAAAATAAATTGTACTATTAAAAATAAATTCTTTTATGTAAATCTTATATTTTATTCACCTTTTTTAAAAGGGTTATACAATGATTATACAATTGGCAATTACAAATATTTTTTTTCATAATATAATACCATTAGAATTTGGACTACAAAAAAGATTGCTACTGTTTTCTTATGTTCAGTTTTTTGGTTGCGGTTCTTTCTCTCAAATGTTACGTGTGGATAAGATCGTAATTAGTGAGTTAGTTATAGTCAAGATTTAGCTAATTTGCTTAAGTGTCTTTTACATCAAATTCAACACTTTTATTTTAATTGTATTCCTCTCCTTTTCTAATTTGCTAATTTGCTGATCAAATAATTTTTTGACCGGAAAATATTCTTCTCGTTTCTCTCTCCATGCATACGAAGCACACGCTGCACACCTGGAAAAACAAAACATCGAATTGGAGCTGCAGCCTCCCAAAACCGAAGTTGTTGCCGACATCTCCCAATAATACGGAGCAGTGGCAGTCTCCTTTTCTTCGAGATTAAGTTTAGTTTGCTTATGAAGATAAATCAAAAATTTTTAATTTATTTTTAATTTATTATTATATATTTTTAAATTTTTATATAAAATTTAATATTTTCAAATTTTAAAACACATTTTTCATATTTTAAAATAAAAATAATATTAAAAAAATATATTACAATAATATATATATTTAACTTTTATTTCATCTTATCTCATTTCATTTCTGAAATTAAATCAGAAAGTTGTTTGCTATCTCAATTTTTTTGTCAAAATTTTCATATATTTTTTTAAATTTCAAATTCAAAAATTATTTCAAATTCATTATTATATATTTTTTAATTTTCATATAAAATATAATAAAAAATTCAACTTTTTCAAATTTCAAAACACATTTTTTAAATTTTAAAATAAAAATAATATTAAAAAAATATATTATAACAATATATATTAACTTTTATTTCATCTCATCTCATTTCATTTCTGAAAATAAACCAGGAAATTGTTTGATATCTCAAATTTTTTTGTCAAAATTTGAATTGATAAATGTCATTTTGTAAAAAAATGAAGAGGAGAAGTTTGAGTTGAAGTAAATGAAATGGGTGAAAAAATGTTATGTTTTATAATTAAAGAATATAATCGTTGGAGAAATATAAATATTAAAAAAATATTCGTTGGAAATATATTGCCATTAAGAAAATATGGCTCTTGTAAAAATATATTCATTGGAAGAATATGACTGTTGTAAAAAATAGTAAAAGAAATATATATATATATATATATATTGAAATAATATGAACGTTAAAAAATTAATGTATACCTTTTTAATAATTGATAAATATTTTAATTATAATTTTAATTAAAATAAATGAAAAAGTTAAAATAAATGTTTTACTAAAATAGTGATAGATTTAGAGAATTTGTTATTTTGTTATTGAAAAGTGGCTAGTTAAATTTAAAAAAGTGAATTTCCTAATCAAAATTTGGTCAGAGAATGGCTAAGCTACTACTAATACTCTAAAAGTATCTTAGGAGCTAGGTAAATAGTAATAAAATAGTTTGTAAATGTCAAATAGTAATGATTAGTTTGTAAATAATAACGAATAGTAATAAAGTGATCTAACAATATATTAAAATAGTTATAATCCTAAACAGACCAAAATGCAATTTATGGATTTAAACTCAAAAGTTCATAGCTTAAAGATATTAGTCTTAGACACTAGCATTAGCTTAGTCATATGCTAGTTGGTAACATCATGTTTTGTACGCCTTTATTTCAAATTCTAGTAACTTGGGTTTTCTAGGTTGAACTTACAAAAACAAAAAAGAAGAAGGTTGAGAGAGGGTGACTTGAGAGTCTCCGATGCTTACATTTAGAGGTGGCAATATGTCACACGACCCGTTAACCCAACACGAACACGACACGATAATAGCAGGTTAGGGTTTAGTCTTAAAAGGTTTCAGGTCAAAACAGGTTGACCCGTTATGACACGATTGTTTAATGAGTTGATAGCATGTCAACCTGTTTTGACCCGTTATAACACGTTATGATACATTAAGAAAGTTAAAATTACAAATATACCCTTACATTTAAAGGTAAAATTGTTAGAATCTTAATTTCAATATTTTTATTGTTTATATTATAATTCATATTTGTAGTTTGTGTTATAATTTTTATAAATATTGTGATGTTAATATTTGTATAAAATTATGCTAAGTTTAATTAAGTCAAATGAATTAATTTTGGACATATTCAACACATTTACATAAACAAGTTAAAACGTATCATATTTTATCGTGTTAATTTATTTCATAATATTTACTAAGGGGTTATAACGGGTTGACACGACACGACATGTTATATTAACGGGTCGGGTTAGGATTTGAGATTTTAACACGATAAACTTAACGGGTCGAGTTAGGGTTGACATATATAATATAATATACATGTTTTGACACGATACAAACACGATCCGTTAACACGATTTGACACATCTACTTACATTAGTATCTTATTTTTGAAAGTTTGTAGATAAAATGAGAGAATCTAGAGCTTCCTTGTATCTAGAGGTAGGATTGAAAATCAGCCTAATTGGTTTGATTTAGCCACCCAAACGACATTGATCGACGTTGCAAAAAAATCCACCAAAAATGGTCAAAACCGACAGTGAAAGGGGGTGAAATTGGCCGGAACTGGTTGTGGCCCATTCAAGGTCGATTTCTTTCGACATTTGGGCCAGTTTGGGCCCCTTTATTATCCACTTCATGTATTTTTTAGCTTCTTTTACTCAAATCTATTATTCTATCATTACAACATTTTAAACTTTTCTTGTTGAATTCTTAAAATGAATTACCAAAAAACAATAAAACTAATTTCCAAATAATAATTAGTAGGTTAGTAACTACTATGTAAATACATATTAATTTCTAAATAAAAACAATAAAAATATCCACTAGGTGAATAGATGTTTCATACACATTATACAATTACAAAAGTAAATTACAAACTAACAATTGTTCTTAAATTAAAATTAAATTACGCTAAAAAATTAGATATTCAATTCTTCATTCCATATTTTCGAAAAGTCTTTAGTCTTTAATAGTTGCGATGCCTTATTGTGCTCCTAACTCTATTTAGATATGAAAAGTATTAATAAGATTAAACATCAAATATTAATAAGCTTGATAATGAAAAATAAATTTAATTAATTTATAAAAATAAATGAATATTGAATAAAAAAAATATTACCAGATTTTACAACAAAACTCTTTATATTATTCATGGCCTCTCGAATATCAATTGCGTTGATGGATGTCACAACTAATTTTGAGTATAAATAAGTGTATCAACTATTCTTAAAGCCAATAAACTTCGAAAATGATCAAGTACATGCCCTCCTATACTAAATGTTGACTTTAAGAAAATAGTGAAAACATACATGGTTAACAAATTTCGTACAATACTCGCAAGTATAGGATAATTAACCTTATTAATTCTCTACCAAATCAACAAATTAAAAGATAGACTGAGTGCCTCATAACCATATGATAAATGTTGGTTTACCTCTATTGTAGAAACTTTAGATCCAATCTAAGAACCTGCCTGATACGACTCCCTGAACAATTGTAACTCATGATTGTTTTCACTCTCTTGCAGGTGTAGACGTGAGAACGGAAACATTTTCTCGACTACTTGAGGTAGAACCAAATGTTGCACTATACTTAGCGTTTAAATTTGATAGGAGCTATTTCACACTAGACACCAACCCCTCAGTCTGAGTCTTATCATGAATTTTTTTCAAATTCAAAGTGAAAAGCCCTAACTTATTTCGAGGATCAAGAATAACGACAATCAACAACAACAAGTTCATCTTATCAAATAAATTCCAATACTTATTATATTTTATTCTCATGCTTATGGTCATATTCATTAATCAACTATTATCACTCTCATTCAGCCTGACCAACTTTTTTTGAAGCATAAAAATCTCTATAAAACTTGTATTTGATGTGACATGAAGGGACCTACAAAATTGATAAGTAGTGTCATAGAACATCTTTTGCTACACAACTCTAATTAAAAGTCTAAATCAATGTTCATTTTTCAAATCAATTTACTGAAACACTCTTCAGTAATTAAAGCATAACTTTTGCTACACAACTCTGAAAATTGTGATCTTAGTATCGATGGAAAGATAAGAGAAAATACTACAATTTTTTAGTTGAATACTTTTCTAAAAAAGGAGATATAAATTGGGTAAAGAGGTCATCAAATTCAAAGTAGAAAATTGCCTATTTTGGAGAATCTTCTTAAGAGAAAAAGTGAAAAAAATAATTCGGTCACCTTAAAAGAGAAGGGCTTGATTGCTGGTAGTTAGAGTTAAATGCTTTATCTTCTTCAACCTATCTCAAGAAAAAGAGCTTTTATTCTAAAGAGGAGACGGATCTAGATGGCACATGTGAGAGCCACATGCTTCATCAATCGACTCCAATAAAGAACACTAGTTTTATTCCATCTTTTTTCAATTTCATTATGAACTAATTTTATTTTCTAGAACTTTGACGTAATCTACCATTAAGCATACAAATTTTATTTTAAGTTATTTTATTTTTAATATTTTCATTTGAGTATTTATTTATTTTATTTTTAATATTTTAATATTTGAATGTTTATTTTTTGTTTTTAATGCTTGCAGTTTTCTAGCCAATTATTGTTTAATATATTGAATTCTAATGAGACCAAGAGGTAATTTGTGATTTCAGCTTTAAGGTTAAACACATTAGTTTAACGATAGTAAATATATTTTACCGCGACTAGTATGACTTTCTAAGAAAAATATAAAGAACTTAAATAGTCTCCAATTAATTAAATTTGCATAAAGATATGAAGTTATTAGTTGAAGACACTTTTAATATTGTTCGAGAGAAAATATTGAATTGTTAAAGGATTTTTATCGTCAACTTAGCATAATTAGAATTTTATAACAAGGAAGAATAAATTATGTAGGATTTGTTAGGTAAAATCAAATGTTCTATATCTATTCTTATTATATTTATAATCTTAGATTTTACTCTATTTTATTCTAAAAAAACTTTTTGTTAATCAATTTAATCTAGATAGTCTTTCCATGTTTTTCAATTTTCCAAATAGTAATTAATTTAGTAAATTTCAATACTCAATAGCATAATTAATCTCTACGAGTTCAACATCCATTTTCTTTAAAAATATTTTACTACTTGTTACAATTATATGTACTTGCAGATTTTTTCATACATACAAGTCCCGCCACGCTACTCCTCAGTTACACTAAAAATGTCAACATGTGGTCCTTACTCGCAGCTTGTTTCTACACATAGGCTTCATACGTTGTGCCAGAAGATTCCCCACTTCCTATTCTTTCAAATCTGCCTCACTTCACCTCCAACCCACCGCCACTTGGTCCAAACATGCCATTACAGAGGTGTGGAAAGACTTTTGCTCTATCACATATCTATTATCCCGATGCCGATTTTTCTATTATGTTCTCGCTTTTCTTGAAAATGGAATTATGGATCTCTCTTAAAAATAACTCACGACAACTGATTACAATGCACCCACTTACACTGCCTCCACCGGTGGCATGGGTAGGAACCAAAAAATTGGTACTAGAACTCTTTTTTTGTTTTTTTTCCCCACCACTTTTGCATTGTAGTTATTGTAATGGAGTATTTGTGGGAAATTTCACTCCCTCATCATGTATCATCTTTTCTACTTCGAATCAAATTTATTGAGGAAAAAAATGAGATCCAAGGTGGACATTTCCCACTATCTAAAAACAATAAACAACAAGAGACATTATCTAAAAGTATACAACCAAAAATGAAATTGATTGTTGCCCATTGCGCTATTGAGTGCATATATCGTTTTTGACTTTGATAAATTTTTGCTATTCACCATTCTTGATGATTTCATAAGATCCTGTGAATGTCTTCAACGATGGGAGAGATTTACCAGCTTGAGGAAGGATCAGAATTCTTTATGGCCGAGATTACTAGTTGGGCATTGCCTTCAATGATTGCCAAGCTTTGTTGCTATAGAGATGCCATTTTAACAACTAGAAGTGTTGCAGGTGCTTCAGCTTTGAGGGGATTTAAAGTGAGAATTGCTCAGTTCTAATTTCCTGTATGTCCCCACTATGGTTCCTGCCGATTGTTGAGGCAACTGAAAAAGAAATAGTGTTCATCTATGAGGGCGTTTGAAGTTAGTAACTAGTGTTCATCCAAAAAAGTTACCTCATTGGACTCGGTCTTCAACTCTTCGAAGAAAAATTTTGATTGGATAATAATATAATAGCATCAGGATTTTACCTACAAATATGATTGTTGTTGTTCTATTATTATGGGTGTAACCGGTCCAGTTTGGTTAATTTAAATAAAATTTGGGACGAACCCTCGAGATACATTGGTTTTATATTTTAATAACCAATTCCACATCGGTTACAGCCCGTAAAATATAATGCAAATTTGTCATAAAAAAATTTATTTACAAAAAGAAAATGCTTTAAATTTTAATTTAGTAAAACTATATAATAGTATTAATATAAATATTAGTATAACTATATCACTGATAGTATTACTTTTACTATATCCCTATAACTAATAGTATCATATAGTCATATAGTATCAATATAACTAATACTACAGTGATTTATATAGTAATTACTAATATACATTATTATATAGTGTATATTCATTCAATTTATACTTTATGGCCCTATACTAATACAATATCACTATTAGTAATTTATTCTAAGTCTTACTAATTTACGAATGTACTTATCAAAAGGAGTATTAGCTTAGCTCTGTGCTCTTAAGAGGAAGTTTGGATGATGGATTGGCGTTGATAATACAGCATCTCAGCATTCAAAGCCCAAACTTAGGAAAGGTATGCAAGGGATATTAAGTAGTGTTACTGTATATACATTGATGCCTTAAATGATGTTGAAAAAATGTGATAATAATGATATTCAGAATCAGAACACAAATCAGAAGCAAATAAAAGTAAACTGCTAATGAGATCCAGGAGACAACACAAATCAAAGTGAACCACTGTAAACTGCACTTTTCATATCTTTCTTCTACAAGTATTCAACATAGAAATCAGTCAGTTTTGGTAAGGCTTACATAATTTGCAGGTGGTAAACGTTTATGAAAGATCATATAAGCAGGTACTAAAAATTTATAGGATGATCACTTTCCTTATCAAAAACAAAATCTGGGATGATCCCCAACCAAAATAAGGATATAAAGAAATACAAATACAAGTTTTATGAGATAATCATAAACTACAGTGTTAAATATCATTCCAATAAATCTGAGAGGGTACAAATTCTTTGCAAAGCATAAAAAATGGCAGAAGCTCGATCGATCACAAGGGATTGCAACACCAAGGAAGGTGAGTTTCAAGAGAAAGAAACTACAGGAGTTTTGACGATGGTAAACAGACCCTCTCTTCTTCTTTTAATTCTAAGTCCAAAACGTCATTATATCATTCAGAGAGATAAAAGAAAAAGTGTTCAAAATAAATTAATTTTTAGTTCCATTTAAATGATATTTATAATCTTTAGTTATGCAAGTATATTTAATTTGGTTAATCAAGAAAGAAAAAAGTATATTTGTTCACAATAAAAAAAAAAAAGTATATTTACTTTAGAAAATTACATATTTTCAAATGTTATATAACATTATTCAAATATTAACTTTGCAGAAGAAGAAGATCAAAATCGCTTTCACAAAGCTCAAAAAACTCACAGAAAGTTCTCTTTGTAGGACATGTAAGAATGATTCCTATCACTTCCTCCAATACCAAAAATATGTCTTTTAATTTTTTTTAAATATTTTTCCATGTCTCACCACTCTCACCAGTATATACATATAAAGATAATATCTGAAAAATTATTCTCAAAAATATATTTTATCCAAACAGTTTTAAGATTTTATTTTGCATTGAAGGGCTGCCAGGACACATTTTGGTGGTACTGTTTTTTTTTTTTTTTTTTTTTTTTAAAAAAAAAAAAACACAATTAAAGATCTTTTTTACTCTAAACTAAAAACAGAAAAAAATAAAAATAAAAAATTGTCCCAAATGGACCCCATAGATAAGAATAACAGAGGATCCAAACTTAGAAAGCATCAAAATGTACTGAAACCCCAGTAAACATCTATCAAAGCTACTAAAAAAATTAATCAAAATAAGTTCATACCTATTCCTTATATTTATATGCTCCACGTGTACAAATCACTTACTTAATTTTAAACATTTCTTGCAAATCGCTTAAAAAAAGAAAAAAGAATAAACATTTCTTGCAAATTAGTACTTGCAAGGACATCCTCTACGGTGTCTTAAAAGTAAGACCAAATACTCTCTAAAACAACTCCTTTAAAAGGATCAACGCGTTGACTTGAGTTCTTAATTTCCTAATGATCATTATCGATCTCTTCAACTCCAATTAGTTGAACCCCAACTTGAGGTACAGGTGGTTCTGCTTCTTCTTGTTGCCGAATAATGCAGATGAAAGTGGTTCTGAAAGCGTGAGAAAGCCAGTATACAAAGCTCTTGAACTGATAAAAAATGAACCCAGAACAAGGAGACAAGATCAAGAGCATCAAATAGGCAAACCAGAAGAATGAGAGTGGCAACATGAGTGTGGCCAGCAGTAAAATAGTTAACGGACCAGACACATCTCCTATCTTAAACTCGGGTTTCTCCACAGTGAGAGAAAACTTGACAGAGATGACAAGACAGAGAAGGATGAGAGTGAGAATGATGAGTATTGTAAGGAGAAACATGGGAAGGCCAAGGGATTCAAGTATGGAGATGTCATTTTGAGGCCAAGAGCTATCCTGCTTGGATAACAGAAACCTAAGGGCCAGGCCAATTGGTGGCACGAAAACATATCTCAAGTCCACTAGAAAATGCATCTTTTCGAGAAATTCTAGTGCTATCTTGTGTTATCGTATAAGTAGAAATGAAAGGAGTTATTTATAGCACAAAAAACACATTTTGTGTTGTGTTCTCACCATGGCCGACTCGGTGGGCTCTCATCATGGTCAAAATCTGTGCCATGGGTATCTTGGTCATGGTGGGACCACGGCCAAGCAAATGACGCCAGGTGTGCGTTTTTGGCCAAGATAGCACAAGAGACGTATCTAACCTTGGCAAATCCAACCTTGGTGAGTGATGGTGAGTCCCACCATGGCACAATTTGACCATGGCCAAATAACCATGGTAAGTCCAACCATGGCGCATCTAACCTTGGTTATGGTGGGTCCCATCATGGCACAACTTGATCATGGTTAAGATAGCAAAAAATATGTATCTAGTCTTAGCCATGATAGGTCTCACCAAAGCAAATCTAACCTTGGCCATGGTGGGTTCCACCATGGCATAATTTGACCATGGCCAAGATAATACAAAAGACATCTAACGTTGGCTGGACTCACCATGGCACATCTAACCTTGGCCATGGTGGGTCCTACTATAGCACAGGTTGACCATAGCCAAGATGGCACAAAAGATGTATTTAATCTTAACCATGGTGGGTCCTACCATGGCACAGCTTGACCATGGCCAAAATAGCACAAAACGTGTATCTTAACTTGACCTTGGTATGTCCCACCATGGCACAGCTTGACCATGGCCAAGATAGCACAAAAGATTATTTAATCTTGGCCATGACCAAAATAGCACAAAAGGCGTATCTTACCTTGGCCAAGATATGTCCCACCATGACACAGCTTAACCATGATTAAGATCACAAAAGATGTATTTAACCTTGGCCGTGATGGGTCCCACCATAGCACACTTCGGCCAAAATAACACAAAAGGCGTTATCTATCCTTGGCCACGGATAATTTCTAAAAGGCCCGCAAAATAACCTTGGCCATGGTGGGTCCTACTAAAAAGCCTATGCTCCCACCAATCACCATGGCCAAGATAGCCCAATAATTTCTAAACGATCAAAAAGCCTCTGCTCTCACCATGGCCAAATAGCACAAGTACTCTTTTTACTTTCTCAAGTACTCTTCCAAATTTCTAGAAAGAACTAATCTAATACTTTATAAAAATGCAAGAAACTATCTGACAATTTTAGGAAAAATGATATTTGTAGTTTTAGTTTTAGTTATGCATGTATATTTAATTTAGAAAAATTGAATAAATTTTTTAATTCTATTGAAAATCTTTTTGTTTATTTTCACTTTTTTTTAAAGGATTATGTTGAGATTAAAGTTAAAATTAAATAAAATATTATAATATTATTAAAATATTTTTAATAATAATTCTATTTTAAATTTTGAAAAATTAAATTATTTATTTTATTTTATGTAAAAATTTAAATAAATTTAAATAATTAAATAAAATAAGTTGAATTGAAACAAATTATCAAAATAAACTAGACCTAATGTCCTAATGTCATCGAAAAAAGTTAGTAACTTAATAGGGCCTCTGTTTTCTATGAAAAAGTCTGATTGGATAATAATTAATAGAATAATGCTAGATCTCCCGAATAAAATCTCCCGAATTTCACCTGACGTGATAAGTATAAAAGCATGTGTCTTGCTGCCGACCCGTTGTCTCCCCACCTCGTTCACAGTCGTTGATACCAATACCATGGCCTCAAAAAAGTAAATGAATTAATTAAATAAAAATAATTAATTTGTTAATCAATTTTAATATCTCATTATGAGATTTCTTATATTTTAATATTTTAATTATTTTTATTTAATAATAAAAGTAATTATTTATATATTAATCTTTAATAATATTTAAAAAAAATAAACATTATATTTCATACTAACAGCATCCTGAATAATATTACTTAAACGACATAACAACACTACTTTAATTAAGTACATAAAAAAAAATTGATTAACGGTAGAATTAATTAAGTACATAAAAAAATTGATTAATCTAAATATAAATATCGATATTGTTGGCTAAAGTAACAGGAAAACACTTGTTCAATTTTAGGATAGGTTTGGTATAAGATTATAAATCATTCAATTTTACTATTTGAATGACATAATTTTTAAGAAAAATGATATTTATATTTGTGGGTTGTACAAATATTATATAATCTCTTTAAAAAATAAATACAAAATTAATATGAAAAAAAAAATACTTTTTTAAATACACATTCTACCATTATACACATTCTACCATTAGCCAAATTTAACCACCCTAAATTACTGATCAAATAATTTTTTGACCTTAAATATTCTTTTTGCTTCCATCTTCATGCAAGCGAAGCATACCTAGAAAAACAAAACTTCGAATTGGAGCTGCAGCCTCCCACAACTGAAGTTGTTGCGGACATCTCCCAAAAACACAGAGCAATGGCAATCTCCTCTTCTTCCGGACCAAGTTGTCTTGCTAATCTCAAATTTTTGTCAGAATGTTAATCGATAAATGTCATTTTGTGAAAAAACGAATGATCTATTAAGAGAATTTAAAAAAAAAAAAATTATAGAGAAAATTGAGTCTTTTTTATATTTTGAGAAAGAAACTTCTCATTTTCATTTCAATAAACTTTCGAAAAGATACATAGTGAAGACTCTTCCAATATTACAATGAGGTTAGGAAACGAAAAAGAGTTTTTTGCTAACAAATGTGCTATTACATTGCTAATTCTCCCTACACAAGAGACCTCCCATTTGGTAAAACTTGAAAGGAAAATCTTAGCTTTACACAAAAACATGCTTGTGCTGATCCAGCCTT
Organism: Platycarya strobilacea; assembly: GCA_036898215.1. Classification (NCBI taxonomy): domain Eukaryota; kingdom Viridiplantae; phylum Streptophyta; class Magnoliopsida; order Fagales; family Juglandaceae; genus Platycarya; species Platycarya strobilacea. The sequence goes on from CM072550.1 coordinate 30,854,491, forward strand.
CTTGCTCGATCTTGAGTGCTTGGACAACTTTCTCCTTCGAGAATGACGTTCTGGTACCCCAAGGACAGGCCAAGTTTCACCACTTGTAATGCATTATAGGTCTAAGCCAGTAGGGGGTCAAGAGCTTCAAGTTTGACCAAGGGCTTAAGTTTGAAGTTGCCATAATTTGGAGGCCAAGAGCTGTCCTGGGATGTTAGGAACCGAAGGGCAAGGCGATGGGTGGCACGAAGACGTATCTCAAGTCGACCAAAAAACGCTTCTTTTCAAGAAATTCTTGTGCTATCGTAGTTGAAATGCTATCTTGTGCTATCTTAGTAGAAATGAAAGGACATAGTTATAGCACAAAAGACAAGGCTTTTTGGTCATTTGATCTAAGCACAAGTCACATTACCACCCCAGGTAAGGTAGTAGTAGTTTTGGTGGGGGTAAACTAATGCGAGCTAAGCCACACAACCTTTTCAATCTTCACATATCATATTTTTTAATTTTTTTATTAAATATTTGATATATAAATAATAAATAATAAATCTAATTAGTTTAATAAGAATAATTTCAAAAAAAAAAAAATTAAAAAGGTTAAAAAATTATAAAATTATAAAATATAAAAATTAAAAAAATTGTGTAAATTTTTTCAACTACTACCACCACACCTGGAGTGGTAACGTGACTTGTGCTAGATCAAATGTCCAAAAAGCCTCTGCTCGCCAAAATGCACAAGATAACTCAAGAATTTCTCTTTTTTCATACCATGTTACGTGTCCGTGCGTCTCCCGAAAATCTAGAAAGAACCATCGATCCTTTATAAAGAAAGAAAGAACCATCTGATAATTTTTTTCTTAGAAAACTAGAAAATAAATTAATTATTATGTTCATTTTAATATTTATATGATTGATATGAAGAAAAATAATATTTGCAATTTTTGTTTTAGATATGCAGGTTTATTTACTTTAGAAAAATTGAATAAATTTTTTATTTGTACTAAAAAATGTTCTTGGTTAGTTTCACTTTTTCTTTAAAGAATTGTATTTAGATTAAAATTAAAAATTGAACGAAATATTTTATAATAATATTATTATTATTTATATTTTATAATTCATTTTATTTATTTTATTTTATATAAGATTTTAAATAAATTATAATGATTAGATAATATAAGATAAATCAAAAGAAATTATCAAAATAAACTAGACTTAATTTCATCCAAAAAAGTTAGTAATTTAATGGGGCTTTGTCTTTGACAAAAAAGCTTGATTGAATAATAATTAATGATTAATTTTATATATAATTATGAAGTGCATAAACAATTCATAATCGGTTAAAATAGTGGATTCTTCTATTAAAAATTAAAGTTTTTATGTGAATATAATATTTTATTTACTTTATTTAAAATAGTTACACACTAATAAACCAGTCAAAGGCAAATTTTAGCTAATTTGCTTAAGTTTTTTTAGAACATTCTTATTAGATTATCTAAAATTATCTTTTAAAAGGGATAAATTTATATATTTATTAAAAAAATATGATTATATTTGATAAAAAAATAAGGAGATAAAAATAAAAAAAGAAAACAAAAAGATTTTTTATAAATAAACAAATTAAAATTTTATCTAACATAAAGTCAAATTCTTATACATTAAATTCAACACTTCTATTTAAATTTTATTACTATCTTTTTCGTTAGTCAAATTTAATCAATCTAAATGATCAAAAAAGGCCCTGCTTTCACCATGGCCAATATTAGGGATGGTAATTTCTTACATGATCCGTTAATCCAACACGAACACAATACGATAATAGCGGGTTAGGGTTTAGTTTTAACGGATTTTGGATCATAATGGGTTGACCCGTTATGACATGATTGCTTAATGGGTTGATAGCGAGTCAACCTGCTTTAACCCGTTATGACACGTTAAAAAAGTTAAAATTACAATTATATTCCTATACTTAAAAGTAAAATTATTAAAATTTTAATTGTAATAGTTTATTATTTAGATTGTAATTTAGATTTGTAATTAGTGTTATTATTTTTTTTTATAGATATTGTGATTTTAATATTTTATAAAATTATACTTAATTTAATTAAGTCAAACAGGTTAATTTTGGACATATTCAACTCATTTATATAAACAGGTTGAAACGAATCATATTATGTCGTGTTAATCTATTTCGTAATATTTACTAACGGGTCATAATGAGTTGACACGATACGACACGTTATGTTAACGGGTCGTGTTAGGGTTTGAGATTTTGACACGATAAGCTTAACGAGTCGGGTTAAGGTTGATCTGTATAGTATAATATACATGTCTTGACACGATACGAATACGACACGTTGACACGATTTGACACCCCTAGCCAATATGTTCTCCATGTCAATCTAGGTCAAATGACGAACCTGCTCCCACCATGGATATTCTCCATGTCAGAAAGGGAAAGACGCTCATGTATTTATACAGCGTCCCTTTGGGGCGGATTTGTTTTTTGGTATTTTTACACTAGTACAACTAGTAAATGCAATTTTTTTTACGAGAAATTAGTTAAAGCATTTTTATTAAATTATCTAAAATTAAATTTAAAAAGTATAAATTTACATACATATAAAAAATAATAATCATATTTAATTAAAAATGAAGAGAAGAAAATGAATAAAAGGAAATAAACATATTTTTTTATCTTCAAAAGTAAATAGTAAAAAATTAATAAAAAAAGTAATAATAGAATATTAAATAGTAGTGAAAGGTTATAAATAATAGTTAAAAGTAAGTAAAAAATAATAATGAATAGTAGTAAATATTATGAGAATAATTGAAAATACTCTATTAGCCAAACCTGGCCTACTCACTCTACATCTATTGAATCCGAAGATAAAGAGATTAGAGAGTATGAGAGAAATTTGGAAGTTACACCATCCTTTCTTTCTTCAATCAATTGAAAGTAAAAGAGTTAAATTGATATCGAGGTAAAGAACCATCCAACCTTGAGCTTAAATTATCTTCATCAAATTTAAGGTATGCTTCCTTAGGTCAAAGTTGCTGAGAGTCTTGCAGAAACAGGATGGCCATGGATTGGACCATCTCAGATATCAAAAAAATTAGTCCTTCAATTTGCATGCACAGGATTTTAATAGAGGATAATTTTAAACCGATCGTCCAACTCCAAAGGAAATTGATCCATCCATGTACGAAGTGGTGCATAAAGAAGTACTGAAGTTGTTAAACACCAAGATTATTTATCTAATCTCAGACAGCCATGAGTAAGTTTGGTACAAGTTGTCTCAAAGAAAATCGAGATGACTGTGATCAACAATGACAATAATGAACTTATACCGACGAAAACATTAAATTTTGATTTACAAGATGTCATAAAGAAGAAAATACTGTAAATCAACGAGATTGATGAGTTCCACAATGATACTTATAAGAATGTGATAAGTGTAATTTTTATATGATTTTTATTTATTAAAATTGTTAATTTTCTTTTATTTCTTTTGATTTGATTTTATATTTGATTTGCTTATTTTTAAAAGAATGAGAAAGATTATTTTATTTGTGGTTTTTTATTAGCTCTTATCGCAACTTCAATATCACATTAGGCTTGAGAGATTTTAATTTGGACTTAATTCTTTAACAGCCGCACAAGGCATGGGCTTCAACAAATAACAAGTAATTTCAATTTGATCTTTTTTTTTTTTGGGCACGACAATGGACTAGAGCACAAGTAGTGTATAAATTCAATCAACTGGCCCACTCGATTTTATATTAGCTTCAGACTTCTATTGTGCGGCACTTGAATTCGCATACGGAATCAATTGAACTTCAACTCACTTCACACGAGTTTTATTTTTGGACTATCGTTCATCATTGGGCCATCAAATTCATTGCACTTTTTAAAGTTGAACAAGGCACTTAACGTTGGAATAGTGGCTGCACTATGATACTATAAGGGAATCCGCATAAATCACGTTCATACGTGATTTCCTCTCTGTTTGCACACTCTGTTTCTTAGCTGTACTTTTCTTAAATAGCTGCTATCTTTTTATGGTTGTATATTCCGTAAATAGCCACCTCTTGTATTATATAAAGATATCTTGTAATGCAAATATTAATGAAAAGAGATTTTCAATTCAATTGCTTGTGTAATTCTTATATGGTATTAGAGCGTTCTTCTCCCACAAGAACAGAAACATCCTGCAATTCCATGTCGTCCAACGATAATTCTACGGTGCCCAATGGCTCCAACCCTGCATCTACATTACCTCTCGTTACTATTAACACCTCTAGCCAACTGCCTTACAAACTCACTTCTTCAAATTACCCTTCCTGGCGTGCAACTTTTCTCACCATACTCATTGGATATGATCTGATGAAATATTTGGATGGCACTCTTCAGTGTCCTCCTACACCTGATGCAAACTCTTCTGCGTCTGCTGTAGCACTCTACATGCACTGGTGCCGACAGGACCAGTTATTACTGAATGCTATTTTTGCTTCTGTTTCTGAAGCAGTTATGCCCCTCATTGCTATGACTACTACAAGTCGTGATGCCTGGCAGCATCTAGTGCGCTTGTTTGCTAGCAAATCACGGGCAAGGATTATGCAGTTGAAGGAAGATCTCACCCTTATTCAAAGGGGTACCCGCACGGTGTCTGAGTTTCTTCATGCAGTTAAGATACTTGCTGATGAACTCTCTCTGATTGATGCCCCAGTTTCGGATGATGATTTGACGTTATATGTACTTAATGGCCTTGGCTTTGAGTTTCGAGATATGGTAGCTCCAATACGTACGAGAGAAACTGCCTTATCTTTTGCAGAATTGCATGATCTATTAATTGGTCATGAACATTATCTCAAACGCATGGATGCAAACACTTCTACTCTGGTTGTCACTGCCAATCTACTCAAAAGAAGCCGTCCAACTCTCGGTTCAAAAATAACAAGAACCGTTCCAAGCAAAATTCTTACAACAAAGCTCCTTCTAAGAAGCCCTCTGTTGTATGTCAAATCTATGATCAGTCTGGCCATATTGTTAAATATTGTTCAAAAATGCAGTCTCGGCCTGCTGTCAACTGCACTACTTCCTCCACTTCATCGAATGGCAAATGGCTTCTTGATTCCGCTGCTTCTCATAATATTACGTCTGATTTGGCAAATCTCTCCATTCACTCTGAATATGAGGGACAAGATGAGGTTGTTCTTGGCGATGGTACAGGTTTGCAAGTTGCTAATATCGGTTCCACTACCATTTCCTCCCCTTCACGCTCTCTCACTTTAAAAGAAACCCTGCATGTGCCACTTATTCATAAAAATCTGATCTCTGTTCACAAGTTTACTCATGAAAATAATGTTATTGTTGAATTTCATCCTTTCTTTTACCTTGTGAAGGATCGAATGACGGGAACGGTGCTCATGCGCAGCAGGTGTGAAGATGGAGTTTATCCTGTGAAATTATGTTCTTCCCTCTCTCAGGCTCATGCAATCTCGTTAGCTGGAACCCGTGCCTCATTTGATCGTTGGCATCATCGGCTGGGTCATCCTACTCCCAAGCTTTTATCATCTCTTCTTCGTAGCTTTGCTTTACCTGTGTCCTCTCCTAAGTCCTTATTGTCCTGTATTTCATGTCATTGCAATAAATCACATAAATTACCTTTTACTCTCACCTCTCTTACTAGTCATGCTCCTCTTGAATATTTGTATGCCGATGTTTGGGGACCATCTCCGATTCCTTTTGTTGATGGCTACCGATATTATGTACTTCTTGTTGATCATTTCACTAAATATTGTTGGTTTTATCCTATGCGAATTAAGTAGGATGTCTCGTCTATTTTTCTTCAATTCAGCACCATGGTTGAAAATCAATTTTTAGAAAAAATTAAAATTTTTTTCTCCGACAACGGCGGTGAATTTATTAAACTGAGACCTCTTTTGGCTGCTCGTGGCATTAGTCATTTTACTACTGCTCTGCATACTCCCCAGCAAAATGGTACTGTCGAACGTCGTCATCGACATGTCGTCGAAACGGTTATGACCCTTTTACATCATGCTTTCGTTCCTTCCACTTATTGGTCATATGCCTTGGCCACGGCGGTTTACCTCATTAATCGTCTTCCTACGTCTCTACTCTCATGTCAAAGTCCCTTTGAAGCTTTGTTTGGCAGGGTTCCCGATTATCACAAGTTGCGCACTTTTGGGTGTCAATGCTACCCTTGTCTTGTTCCCTATCGCACAAATAAATTTCAACCCAAAGCCAAACCTTGTGTTTTTCTCGGCTATTCCTTGACTCAACATGCCTTCAAATGTTTGGATCATCACACGGGTAGGATTTATCTCTCATGTCATGTCACTTTTGACGAAAATATCTTTCCCTTCACAACGGTCACTCCCTCTGACCCACTCACTCCTGCTACCTCATGCCTTGTTGCCTCCTCTCCTTCGCCAGTTCCTCCAGTTTGCATAGTTCCTTCGGATGATCTCCTCAACACACCTACTGCACCTGATGCTACGGCGACTGTCACTCCATCTCCTACACCAGGTATGGCTTCTCCCTCTCATGCTAGTAATCCTTCTAGCTCTGAATCTCCTCTGCCTCTCCAACCCCAACCTCAATGAACGTGATTTCCTCTCTGTTTGCACACTCTGTTTCTTGGTTGTACTTTCCTTAAATAGCTGCTATCTTTTTATGGTTGTATATTCCGTAAATAGCCACCTCTTGTATTATATAAAGATATCTTGTAATACAAATATTAATGAAAAGAGATTTTCAATTCAATTGCTTGTGTAATTCTTATAGATACTTCACTTGGACCCCAAAGCAATTCAAATGGAGGTGGGAATGTTTTTGCCACAAGGTTTAATTCTTTTGCTGGGCAAAGAGTTTAATTGGGTATTGACTTCAATTATCAACAATGACACGGCACAACATATAAATAGATGAGGAGAGTTTTATGCGCTGAGGGAGAGAGTAGACCTGGAGAGAGAACAAGCTGAGAGGCAGTTGAACAAAATTGGAGATTTTGCTTAGGGAGTTTTTCTGAGAAAGATTTGAAGGACAGATATGAAAGCTGCATGTTTTATAAACCGACTCTAATTAAGAACATAAGTTTTATTTTTTTTTTTAATTTCATTATGAATGAAATTTTACTTTCTAAAACGTTAATGTAGTCTAGCATCGCACACAGTTTATATTTTGAATTATTTTATTTTTAATATTTTCATGATTGAATATTTAATTTTTATTCTTAATGCTTGCAATTTTTTTAAGAACTATTGGTTGATCAATTAAATTGCAATGAGACCAAGAGGTAAATTGTTATTTTAGTTAGAAGATTAAAAATTATTAGTTGGGCAAAAGTGGAGATATTTTACTGTGACTAGTGTTAGTTTTCAGAAAAATCTAAAGAACGTAATGAGTCTCCAATTAATTAAATTCACATAGAGATATGAAATTGTTAGTTGTAGATTTTTTTTTTAATATTGTTCAAGAGAAGTTATTTAATAGTTAGGAAATTTTTAATCTATCAACATGGGATTATTGGAATTTAATAACTAGAAATAATAAATTGTGTGGGATATGTTGAGTGAAATCAAACGTTCTATATTCATTCTTATTATATTTTTATACTTTTAGAATTTAAACTGTTACTTTTTATTTATAGATTTATTTTTGTTAAGTAGTTTAATTTAATTTAGATAATAGAAACATTTCATTTATTTTCAATTTTTCAAATAGTAATTAATTTAGTAAATTTCAATATTTAGGAGCATAATTAATCCATGTAGTTCGACATTCATTTTCTATAAAACATTTTACTACTTATTACAATTTTATGTGCTTATAGATATTTTACAAGAACAGAATGCTCAAGTTTACAATGATAAAACTAAAAGATATCATGATAAACATATTTTGAGAAGGTATTTCGAAGTTGGGTAGAATGTTTTATTATTTAACCCGAGACTTTGGCTCTTTTTGAAAAAGCTATGCTCTCGATGGTCGAGACCGTTTATGATGACCTGTATATTTTCCTATGAGGCGGTTGAAGTCCATCACGAGATAAAACATGCATTTAAAGTAAATGGACGGAGATTACAACCCTATGTAGCTAGAGAATTTAACTAAGAAAAGCGTTCCATTATCTTGCCAATGATAAATGATAAAAAGGGTAATAACAAGCTATAGACTTTAAATAAATCATTTTTTAGAGGTAATCCAAATTTTTTTTTTCAAGTTTTTTTTTTTCTTAATCTTAATCTTATTCTTTTTCTCTCATCTTGCAGGAACAAAGAGGCCGAGGAACTCTCCAAGAGGTAAGCGGCTGCACTTTTAAGAAAAATATTCAATTAAAAATCAAGAGAACATTTCTTAATCTTCTCTCATTTTCTTTTCCAATTTTTCTTTCGCTTTTCCATTAAAGACAATGTGATATTTAAGTTTGGAAAAAGTGAATTTTATTTTAATATTTTTTATTACAAAAAACATTTTTGTTTGTTTGTTTTTTTTTGTTGTAAAGGTTTATTATAAGAATATGGTTAAAATTGATTATAATTTTTAGGAGGATTTCTCATTGATTAAGTTTAGTTGTTGATTATTTACTTTGGTATTGCTTAATCTGATATTTTCTATTTTCAATGAATGCTTATGATGATCAGTGATCATTTTGTATACCTAGAGAAGTTTCATATGAATTTTGTGAATTTGTTGGTCTCAACTTACTCTAGAATTTGTTCGATTACACTCGAGACGAAATCCTATACAAAATATTACTTGAAAAATGATTTAGACATTCTTTAAATTGATTGAGCCTTTCAATCTTTCCTATTTATTATCTTTATACTTAATCCCTCTGTTGATTTAGTCCTAAACATTGTTTAAGTAAAGAGAGTGACAATGATTAAATAGTTGAATGAATAAATGTGTACAAAGTTTCATTTGCTCCAACTTTTTGAGTTAGTTAGTAACTAAGGATATTTATTATCAATGCTTACTCTTACGTTAGACCGCAACTTGAAATATGAGTATGCAAAAGCACTTTAAATATGTGACTTGTTGAGTAACTGGATACATCTATCACAAAAGTTTGTATTCAGATCAAAAGACGAGTGACAACTTGAAATAAAAGAAAAAAACGATGTTTGAAAGAACAATAAAGAGATGTGTTTTGAAATATTCAAAGGATTTTGAAAAAATGTATGAGTTAGAAGCAAGTATGCTCCATTTGTTTTGTTTGTGTTTAAAACTTAAGTTCTTTTTCTTTGTTTGAATCTTATTTTTCCTTTGTAGCCCATACCCTAACTATACATTACAAAACTAATAAAGACTCATTGATCCTTTGTAATATTTTTGTGCCACATTAGTGGAGAGTGATTTGAAAATCAAGCCTATAGAGTTTTAAAGATCTATTATTTATTGACTTATTTGCATAAAATATCTGAAGAGCTAATAATGAAGTAAGAATGGTAGATATGTATGAATAACATTATAAGTCTAATAAAAACTCATTGATCCTTGATAATATTTTTGTGCTATATTAGTGGAGAGTGATTTGAAAAACAAGCTTATAGAATTTTAGAGATCTATTATTTATTTTTTTTATTTACATAAAATTATCTGAAGAGCTAATAATGAAGTGAGAATGGTAGATATGTATAAATCTAAGGATTGAGAATGTGGTGGAATTGAGTTTTGAACTAACTTTTGGACTTGAGTGATGTTGAATGATTATTTTGGATTATAAACTTTAGGCAATTTTTGAGGTAATAAATTTTATGAATTTAACCAATTCCTTTTTTAGTTGTATTTATCTTTTTCTTTGTTTGAGGACTTGCAAATCATAAGTTTGGGAGTATTTTGATGTGCTTAATTTCTATTTAAATCTCACCATGTTTTTACTCTTATTTTTTTTCTAGTTTGTGTTGATTTCTTATTTATAAGAGTTTTTAATTATTTTAATTATTTTTATTTATGAATAAATAAATTGAATGAGTCATGAAAATTGAAGAAGAAACTTTCATCAAGAGTCCTAAGATGAGAAAATTCTTTTCATCAAGAGTCCTAAGAGGAGAAAATTTCTTCCATTAAAAGTCCTAAAAAAGGTCCATTTATTAATTTAGTTTATTGAAAAATCCTTTAATAATTAGAGCATAACTTTTGCTACAAAACTCTAAAAATTACGATCTTAGAATAAGAGAAAATCCTACAACTTTTATGTTGAATACTTTTATGAAAAATAAGATATACATAGGGAAAAGAGGTCGTCAAGTTCAAAGTAGAAAACTGCCTATTTTGGAAAATCTTCTTGAGAGAAAAAGTAAGAAAAACAAATTGGGTCTTCATTGCTAATGGCTGAACTTAAATGCTTTATCTTCACCAACCTACCTCAAGAAAAAGAATTTTTATTCTAGGAGGCGGATCTGGAGAGGAGATGCAAGACTTGCATGCTTCATCGAGTACTCTAATAAAGAACAATAGTTTTATTTTTACTGTTTTTAGCTTCATTATGAACTAATTTTATTTTCTAGAGTTTTGAACTAATCCAACATTGAGCATACGATTTTTGTTTCAAGTTATTTTACTTTTAATTTTCATTTGAGTGTTTATTTATTTTATTTTTAATATTTTTATGATTGAGTGTTTATTTTTGTTTTTAATACTTGCAATTTTTTGGCCAATTATTATTTAGTTTATTGAATTCCAATGAGACCGAGGGGTAATTTGTGATTTTAGCTTTAAGATTGAACATATTAGTTTAATGAAAGTAAAAATATTTTACTGCTACTAGTATGACTTTCTAAGAAAAATGTAAAAACTTAAAAATAGTCTCCAATGAATTAAATTCACGTAAAGATATTGAGTTATCAGTTGAAGATATTTTTAATATTGTTCGAGAAAAAATATTGAATAGTTTAAAGATTTTTATTATCAACTTGGGATAATTAGAATTTTCTAACAAGGAAGAATAAATTCTGTTGGATTTGTTAGGTGAAATCAAACATTCTATATCTATTTTTCTTATATTCATAATCTTAGATTTTATTCTCTTTTATTTTTAAAATTATTTTTGTTAAGTATTTTAATGTAATTTAGATAATTTTTCCATAGTTAATCTCTGTGAGTTCAGCATCTATTTTTTTAAAAAACACTTTACCATTTGTTAGATTCTATGCATTTGCAAACTTTTTCGCATGAACAATTCCCACCATACCACTCCTCAACTACACTAAAAATGTCAATGTGTGGTCCTTACTCGCGGTTTGTTTCTGTGCATAAATTTCACGCATTGTGCTAGAAGATTCCTCACTTCCCGTTCTTTCAAATCGACCTCACTTCACCTCCAACCCATTGCTACTTGGTCCACACGCCCCATTACAGATGTGAGAGAAGACTTTTGCTCTATCACATATAATCCCGATACCCATTTTTCTTTTATGTTTTCGTTTTTCTTGAAAAAGGGAACTATAGATCTATCTAAAAAATATCTCACGACAACTGACTATAGTACACTCACTTACACTGCCTCCATTGGCGGCATGGGTAGGGACCAAGAAACTAGTACTAAAACCTTTTTTTTTTCCACCACTTTTGTATTGTGGTTATTGTAATGGAGTATTTGTTGAAAAATCTCACTTTCTCATCCTGTATCATTTTTCTATTTCGAATCAAAATTACTTGCTTATTGAGAAAAGAAAAAAAATGAGGTTCAAGGTGGATACTTCTCACATATCGATTTTGACTTTGATAAATTTTTTCCATTCTCCATTCTTGATGATTTCGTAAGATGTTGTGAATGTCTTCAACGATGGGAGAGATTTTCTAGTTTGAGGGAGGATCAGAATTCGTTATGGCCGATATTACTAGTTGGGCATTGCCTTCAATGATTGCCAAGTTTTGCTGCTATAGAGATGCCATTTTAGGTACTACTAGAAGTGTTACAGGTGCTTCAGCTACGAGGGAATTTAAAGTGAGAATTTCCTCAATTCTAATTTCCTGTATGTACCAACTATGGTTCTTGCAGATTGTTGAGGCAACTGAAAAAGAAATAGTGCTCATCTATGAGGGCGTTTGAAGTTAGTAACTACTGTTCATCCAAAGAAGTTAGTAATTGGGCTCGGTCTTCGCCTGTTCGAAGAAAAAGTTTGATTGGATGATAATATAATAGCATTAGGATTTAGCCTACAAATATGATTGTCATTGTTCCCTTATTAGGAATGTAATAGATCCGGATTGGTCTATTTAAATAAAATTTGGGATGAACCCGCAATATGTATTGGTTTTACATTTTTAATAACCGGTTTCGCACCAGTTACAACCAGTAAAATATAATGCAAATTTGTCATAAAAAGACTTTATTTATAAACAAAGATGCTTTAAATTTTAATTTAGTATAACTATTTAATAGTATTAATATAAATATTAGGACAACTATATATCACTGATAGTATTAGTTTTACTATATCCCTATAATTATATATCATATAGTGATATAGTATTAATATAACTAATGTTATAGTGATTTATATAGTAATTTATATATAGACTTAAAATATATATAAAAAAGACTTAAAATATATTAGTATAAGGTCATAAAGTATAAATTGAATTAATATACATTATATGCTAATATATATTAGTATTACTAATGTCCTTATCGAAAGGAATATTTGCTTAGCTCTGTGCTCTAAGAGGAAGTTTGGATGATGGATTTTGCGTTGATGATACAGCATTTGAGCATATCAAAGCCCAAAATTAAGAGAGCAAAAAAAAAAAAAAAAAAGGGCCCAAACTTAGGAAAGGTATTGATGAGTGCACAAAAATGCACTCTAAATACTCTATTTAAATACTAAAAGAAATGAGAAAATAATGGATATAACTCATGTTATTAAAATTAATGGTCATTTATCTTGAAATAGATATAAGCATGATTTAATATATTGATGAGAATATAAAATGCCATATTTTCTTCTCTTAATGTTTAATACTTTATTCTTATTTGATGCCTAAATATACTCATTATTCTTATATTTTGATTTAGGACACAAATGGAGACATTAGGAGCAAATGAAAATAATTGCGGAATTTTAGACAGTTCTGACATCTTTTCGTAAAATGGGCATAACTCTCTCATCCAATCTCCGATTGAGCTGATTCAAGATGATATAGAACCGAAAGAGAAATATCTATAACTTTTATGTTTTGTATTTGAAGAGATATCCACTAAATCTAAGACAAAATCGACCATCAAGTGGACGCATCTGCACTTGACGTTCCTGGATATTTTTCAGCCACTTGCATCAAACCCAAATGTCATCGTAATATTTTCTAGCAAGCACTCCTACACCAACTTGGAAATTCAATGATCAATTCAGATACAAGATGAAGTGCACTCAAGTTTCTTCAAGACAAATTATTTGACCACAAGATATTAAGTCATACAAGACAACTAATAGATAGAGAAGCAAAATTGAAACACTCAACCTACAAGCAAAATCCAGCTCATGCATGGTGGGAAAACAAATGATTAAAATGACAACTCACAAATCACTTGGATTCAAGAATGGCACATGGCAAAACAAGTTGAAATTGTGATGATTTTGTCATGACAACTTGCATGAAGGATGCTTATAAATAGAAGGGAAGGGTGTGTGTTCTAAGACAATGCTTAGTGTGGGAGAATGCTTAGTGTGGGAGGATGCTTTGGAAGAGCCATTATTTTGAGAGCTTGAGAAAAGAAAAGAAAAACCAAAGAAGAGAGAAGAAAATAATGGTTGGCTCTTCCATATTATCCCTTGGAGAATTTTTGTTGCATATTTTCAATATGTGTAACTAAATTCTCAAGGAGGGCTAGGGATGAACTTGTGTGTGTGATGGTATTTGTAATTTATTTTTTATTCATGTATTTGGTCTTTAAATATTAAAACTCTTTTGTTCTATTATTCTCAATTTATTTGTGATGTTTTTTCGTCTTCAAATAATTATAGAATCTATTTCGTTTATGGATTCAGTCATGCTTTTTCTATTGAGTGAATTAGTTCTATAATTATGTTTGGAGCAATTGATTGTCTATATTGATTTAATTCTCTGCTGCAATATCGCCTCTTGGGTATATTGTTGTCATTGGATTTTCTCAATATCGATAACAATTTATGAGAGTTAAGCGCGAAGAATGATTTTTTAAAGAGTTACATGTGATTTAAATTTTGGTTATTAATGTTATATCTTCCGATTAAGAATTTGGATATAGAATTCTTAATTGAGTTATCAATGAATTAAGAATAATTTTGAATACCACAAATACACAAGGAATTTTCTATGCTCTACTTTTCGTCTCATTTTTATATTTTTCAAATTACTCATTTAGTTTTAATTTACATCACACTCATTTAATCTTTTTGTTAATTTCATTAGTGTTCTTCAATTTCTCAATCCATCTCCCTGTGGAATCGACACCCCAAAGCTATATTGCAAACGACCGCGTTATTCTTTGGGCGTAATCAAATTTTGGCGCCGTTGCCGGGGAGACGGTAGAAGAATTTGTAGTTTTTTTAGTAATTTGTAAAAAAAAAAAAAAGAGCGGTAGCTTCGTTCATTTTCTTTTTAGCTTTCTGCATCTTTATTTTATTTTACTTTTCTTTTCGTAATTTTTTTTCCAGTATTACGCATTTCTTAACTTTGCATGCGCAGGTACAGAGACTCTTTTGGACTGTTTGCTAGTAGACCCGTGCTAAAATCAGATTCAGAATCTAATTTTTCTTGTCGCTTGTTTGATAATTCTTCCAATTCTGACGCGATGAGTGAACACGTGGACCAACCTGTTAGAACCCTCCAAGATTATCTTCATCCCGCACGAACAGCCACACCATCCTGTATTATGTTCTCACCTAATGTTTGTCATGTAGATTTCAAAACAGGAATGATACAATTACTTCCGACTTTTCATGGTCTAGAAAATGAAAACCCCTATATTCATATTAGGGAATTTGAGGAAATAGTTGCAACATTCCACAGTCAAAATACCACTGACGACATGGTAAGGCTAAAGTTCTTTCCTTTTTCTTTGAAAGATAAAGCTAAGAGTTGGTTGTACTCACTAAGACCACGGTCTATTGGAACATGGAGTGAGATGACTCAAGTGTTTTTCAATAAATACTTTCCCCAACATAAGACCAATGCTTTAAAAAAACAAATCTCTACCTTTGCACAAAAGGATAGTGAGACTTTGTACCAGTTTTGGGAAAGATTTAAAGAATTGCTGAGTATGTGTTCCCACCATGGATATGAGAATTGGCGCTTAGTGAGTTATTTTTATGAAGGGCTTACGCCCAGGGAATGTCAATTCGTGGAAATGATGTGCAATGGAGAATTTTTACAGAAAAATCCTGATGAGGCCATAGAGTACCTCAATGAACTTGCTGAAAAAGCTCATACTTGGATTGGACTTAGTGCTACTGATAGCACAAACAGGTCATGACCTACAGGAAACCCGAGTGGTGGTATTTACCATCTAAGGGAAGAGGATAACCTTAAGGTTAAGGTTGAAATGCTCACCAGAGAATTAGAGTTATTGAAAACGAAAAACTCAAAGCCAACACACATGGCTAATCATGCAGACTCTTTTGAACCATGTGTTGTCTGTGGTGGAGTAGATCATCATGCCCAAGAATGTCCTACACATGCTAACATGAGAGGATGGCGTGATCACCCCAACTTCAGCTGGAAGTCTGAAAACCAACAGTCTGCACAGCCTGCACAACCTTCTAGATCGTATCCTGCACCATACCATGCACCTCAATCTTCTAGAAATTCTTTAGAAGACACTTTGCATGCATTTATTGAAGTACAGAGTAAGACTAACCAAAAATTTGAGTCTTTAATTATGCAGGTTGTTGAAGAACAAAAGGAGATAAAGAGCCAGGTGTCTAAAATAACGAGTTTCTTGAGTGTAAATGAGCAAGGTAAGTTCCCTTCTCAAGCTCAGTCTGTACCTCATGGTCAACATATGGCACAAGAAACTGTGAAGAATCACGAGTGCCAGCAAATATATATGATTGACTTACTCATAGACAGGGAAGTTTTCACAACTCATGATTCTGATCCCCTTGAGAATTTTATTGTTGATTTTGAGTATAATCCTATCAGTGATTCATCTGATGTAGCTAATATTTGTGCAATTTTTGACAATACTCAAGATTATAGCACATGGGCTTGGCAACCAAAGTTTGAGGAGTTTCTTGAGAAAAATGAAAAACAGATTCCTTCAAGTGGGCAAGTAACCAAAGTTAATCTTAAACCTTGCCACCTACCTGTGAAGTTTGAGCACCGAGTTTATTGGGCAAATAAGCGTTTCGTTTTTGACCCAGGAGGAATAGTTCAATAAGTAGAAGATAGTCCGGTTGTAAACTTGGTCTACCAACTTTGACCACAGCATGCAACAATAATTATTATCATCATCATCATTATTATTAGTATTATCATCTTATTTGTTTTGTTTTGTTTTTATTTACTACTGTTTTCTTTATTTTTGTTTGCAGGATAGTATCATTTTGTCATTTCAGATCACTACTTTTGACGCTTAGCGAGCTATCTACATCACACATCAGGTGTATCCTACCCTTTTTAATTACTCCCCATCCAATTTTGATTATTAAACATTGAGGATAATGTTTCATTTAAGTTGGGGGGTGGAAATACAAATCTGTTATTTAAACTCTGTGGCATATTTCAATCAATATATAAAAAATTGCCAAATTTTTTTCATATAGGCATCTTTTCACACATGATACTCATGCTCATTCATAACCATCTTGGTGAATTCAACAAACCCATCTTAAATCATTTTGCTAAAGCATCCACAGAACCATTTATGCACTTCTCCAAACTTTGTGATAATATGGTGATTTGACACATGTAACTAAAGAATTATTTTGCTCAAGTATTCATGTGAATTTTGTGAGAATTGAGAGCTTACAAATACAGAAATTGTGATAAGTATCCATTGATATATTGAATTTGACACTTCTTTTGAGAATATCATTACATGGTTTGTGGTAAGATGGTGGATATACTTGGGATATGACGAAAATCAACTTAGGATTAACGTCTGAGCTTTTCAAGCTGACCTTTTTCATCATAGACCCCTAGCAGCCAATTTTGAGCCAATATACACATATGGTCTTTTCTTTTCATATCTACATCATCCATACCTCTCCACATTGGAGTATAACTTATACACTATATTTTCCTACCATTTTACTTCCAAGTGTGTACTAGGTGTGAAATTATCATTTAAAAAAAAAAAGAAAAAAGAAAACCATGACAAAAATGGCATGGTGCTAGATGTGTCCATCAAATTATTCATGAAAGAGTTCATCAAATTACGAAGACACCAGTGGCAAAAGAAGATGGAAAAGTGTACTTAGTCAAAAATCTAAAAAATTGAAAAGTACATCAAAAGGAAAGTATAGTCTACTAAAAAATTTAACAGATTCTCTTTTGTGTATACTTGGAAGTTTTTGAAATCTCTTCACCTTTTCTTCTTATGAACCCCAACCCTAAACCACATTACAACCCTTTGTGTTGATTTTTTCGATCCTAAGTATGCTTGTGGAAAGAATGGTGGAAATCTCATTTGTTAGTATTCCTATCATAAGATCAATGTTTACTTGTTACTTATATATAATTGGCTAAATTTTCATGAGAGTAAATGTACACATTTGTCAACTCCATAGAGAAAACCCATACATGAAACACTTCTATACCCGTGAGTTATGGAGTTGAACCTTTTTGCTTAAGATATTCTAATGTTGCATGTGTCGAAACCTCTGATTTGATAAAAATAGTTTGGAACACATACACACTATGTGGATTGCTATATTTGAATTACTTGTGAAAGGGTTATTGAATTTATAAGATTGTTTTGATATGTAAATTTGAAAAATGTGTCTTGATGGCCCCTATGTGTGATTTTCTTTGGTCTTTCTCATCATTTTGTATGAAAATTGCTAGGGACTAGCAATGAGTAAGTTGGGGGGTGTGATGAGTGCACAAAAATGCACTCTAAATACTCTATTTAAATACTAAAAGAAATGAGAAAATAATGGATATAACTCATGTTATTAAAATTAATGGTCATTTATCTTGAAATAGATATAAGCATGATTTAATATATTGATGAGAATATAAAATGCCATATTTTCTTCTCTTAATGTTTAATACTTTATTCTTATTTGATGCCTAAATATACTCATTATTCTTATATTTTGATTTAGGACACAAATGGAGACATTAGGAGCAAATGAAAATAATTGCGGAATTTTAGACAGTTCTGACATCTTTTCGTAAAATGGGCATAACTCTCTCATCCAATCTCCGATTGAGCTGATTCAAGATGATATAGAACCGAAAGAGAAATATCTATAACTTTTATGTTTTGTATTTGAAGAGATATCCACTAAATCTAAGACAAAATCGACCATCAAGTGGACGCACCTGCACTTGACGTTCCTGGATATTTTTCAGCCACTTGCATCAAATCCAAATGTCATCATAATATTTTCTAGCAAGCACTCCTACACCAACTTGGAAATTCAATGATCAATTCAGATACAAGATGAAGTGCACTCAAGTTTCTTCAAGACAAATTATTTGATCACAATATATTAAGTCATACAAGACAACTAATAGATAGAGAAGCAAAATTGAAACACTCAACCTACAAGCAAAATCCAGCTCATGCATGGTGGGAAAACAAATGATCAAAATGACAACTCACAAATCACTTGGATTCAAGAATGGCACATGGCAAAACAAGTTGAAATTGTGATGATTTTGTCATGACAACTTGCATGAAGGATGCTTATAAATAGAAGGGAAGTGTGTGTGTTCTAAGACAATGCTTAGTGTGGGAGAATGCTTAGTGTGGGAGGATGCTTTGGAAGAGCCATTATTTTGAGAGCTTGAGAAAAGAAAAGAAAAACCAAAGAAGAGAGAAGAAAATAATGGTTGGCTCTTCCATATTATCCCTTGGAGAATTTTTGTTGCATATTTTCAATATGTGTAACTAAATTCTCAAGGAGGGCTAGGGATGAACTTGTGTGTGTGATGGTATTTTTAATTTATTTTTTATTCATGTATTTGGTCTTTAAATATTAAAACTCTTTTGTTCTATTATTCTCAATTTATTTGTGATGTTTTTTCGTCTTCAAATAATTATAGAATCTATTTCGTTTATGGATTCAGTCATGCTTTTTCTATTGAGTGAATTAGTTCTATAATTATGTTTGGAGCAATTGATTGTCTATATTGATTTAATTCTCTGCTGCAATATCGCCTCTTGGGTATATTGTCGTCATTGGATTTTCTCAATATCGATAACAATTTATGAGAGTTAAGCGCGAAGAATGATTTTTTAAAGAGTTACATGTGATTTAGATTTTGGTTATTAATGTTATATCTTCCGATTAAGAATTTGGACATAGAATTCTTAATTGAGTTATCAATGAATTAAGAATAAATTTGAATACCACAAATACACAAGGAATTCCCTACGCTCTACTTTTCGTCTCATTTTTATATTTTTCAAATTACTCATTTAGTTTTAATTTACATCACACTCATTTAATCTTTTTGTTAATTTCAATAGTGTTCTTCAATTTCTCAATCCATCTCCCTGTGGAATCGACACCCCAAAGCTATATTGCAAACGACCGCGTTATTCTTTGGGCGTAATCAGGTATGCAAAGGGATATAAAGTAGTGTTATTGTATATACATTGATGCCTTAATGATGTTGAAAAAATGTGGTAATAATGATATTCAGAATTAGAACACAAATCAGAAGCAAATCAAAGTGAACGGCTAATGAGATCCAGAAGACCAACACCAATCAAAGTAAACCACTGCAAACTGCAATTTTCATATCTTTGTTCTACAAGTATTCACCATAGAAATCACTCAGTTTTGGTAAGGCTTACATAATTTGCAGGTGCTAAAAGTTTATGAAAGATCGTATAAGCAGGTGCTAAAAATTTAAAGGATGATCACTTTCCTTATCAAAAACAAAATCTGGGATGATCCCCAACCAAAATAAGGAAATAATGAAATACAAGTTTTATGAGATGATCATAAACTACGGTACAGTGTTAAATATCATTCCTACAAATCTGAGAGGGTACAAATTCTTTGCAAAGCATAAAAATGGCAGAAGCTGTTACAATGACTACTGCCACATGCAACGACCTGAGGAAAGCGCTAGCCACATTTAAGCTATAACCCCCAAAAACTCTAGTCACTTAAAATTTCCTTAGTCACTTATAAAACCCAATTTCACATAGTAACTAGCCAACATAGAACTAGCACTCATGACTAACTTATTAGCCTACCCACTCTATATGGGTTATTGTGATAACCCGGATTTTTAGATATCTGCTTAATTTTCATATGTGGAATGATTATGTTTCTCCAAAACCATTTTTAGAAATTTTTGGGATGTATGTATAGGATTCTTAGATTGAAAGGTTAGGGGTAAGGTTGGGTATAAATGTGACTTGTGTTAAGGTGAAAAAGTGTCTAGACCCGAGATCTCGCTCGACTCTCGTTTGGTGTCTGGCTCGAGCGAAATATAGGGACAGATATACGTCTTTTAGTAGAATGGTCATAACTTGCTCATTTGATGTCGGATTTCAGTGATTCAAGAGGCTATGGAAAGGTAAGAGGAATATCTACAACTTTTATGTTTTGAGATTTAAGAGATACGGACTTAATCAAATGAGAAATAGAGATTGCAATACCAGGTCTGAATTGGAGATAGAGGAGCATTGACTTGAAGTTGACTAAGAACATTGGATAAGATTAAGCCTTTGGATTATTTTCTCAATTATCCTAAGCTCTGGAAAAGTATGTAGATATGTGGAAAATTAGGAGATTTTATTTAGTAAATTTCGTGTGAAATAAGAGGAACCATCTATCCAACACTTGGTGTGCCCGGATTGGTGTTCTCGGGCTTATCTGTCGAGTTTTATTATAAAAATCATAACTTGTTCATATGAACTCCAAATGAAGTGATTCCAGTTCCTATAGAACCTTAAGACATAGATCTATAACTTTTATGACTGAAGGGTTTAGATAATAGAAGTGTATTAATGGATTAATTAGGCTGGAATGGGACTGATCTGTTTTAAGTACAAACGGGAGCTCGAAAATAAATCACTCCACCACCTCACCTTAGACGTTCGAATTTGATTGGTTTTCCTCATGGTTATCTACTAGATACACGTATGAGAGCATGTGTTAGGTGGAGGAAGAGCTTCTAGAAGAATAATTAGTTTAAAACCAAGCAAGAGTGAAGAACTAATCTGATTGGCCAAAACAGCCAACTATCCCCTTTGTTTCCAACCAATTGGTAACCAAATCTTGGGAATTAGATGATGAGATATTTTCCAGCCACTCTAAGGGTACCAAGGAAGTCTTGGACGTGGGGAAAAAGGTGAAGAAGAAGTTCTAGAAGTCTTAGGGGTGCAAGGAAGGCCAATGGCCAGTTGAACTCACCTTGGACATTTTAGACTTTTTGGGAGTTTACTTTTATACCTATATTTGGTAATTATTTGGGGCCATTGATCTAAGATGATTTTAGATGAGGAAGAAGCATAGCCATGGGATGAAAATCCTTAGAGATCATGAGAGATATGGATGATCATTGGACTAGGCAAAGCTGGACAGCACATGCCATACCCTTACACGGTTTGAGTTAACCCATTGCCTTGGTTTGTTTTCCTTCTCTTTTTCCCCAAGCCATCTATTTCTATATATATATAACCATCTTCAGACCATAGGAGACCTTTTAGGAGAAGAGACTCACGTCCACTTAGAGAGAAAGCCAAAGAAGAAGCCTCCCTAACCCTTGAACCTCCAAACATCTTCTAAGTGAGCTAAGTGAGTGCTTTGAGGAGAAATATTGCAAGGACTAGTTGGATCATTCAACCAAGCTTTGGAGAAACTTGTAAGTATACAATTTAGCTTAATCTTGGCATAGAATAGGTAGATTGTTGATGAAATTAAGTTTGTTGTTAGTTGGAGGTTAAACTAGGCTCATATGATGTGTTTGGAATCTATGGTGTTTTGGATATGATTTTGTGATGGTAAAATGTTAGGAAAATTATAAGGACATAGATTTATATTTTAATAAGTAAAAATAAGGTTTATGTGAAAAGATTGCTTGATTTAGGTTGAAAAACCCCATGAGCCGTGATCTCGCTCGACTGTCGTTTGATACCCCACTCGAGCGAGTTCCAACCCGTGACTTCGCCTGACTTTCGCTCGACACCCCGCTCGAGCGAGATGCCCTGTTTTTCTTAGATTCAGGATTTTTCCTGGAATAAAATTAGTGCCTCAGAGGAAATGAGTTCTAGGTGGAAAAACTCATAAGAATGAAGGAAGACATAGTGGTATGACCCAATTACAGGTAATATTAGTGGTATGGCCCAACCACGGGTAACATTAGTGACATGGCCCGACCACGGGTAATAATAGTGGATGGTAGTAAGGACTTGTGAGAACAAGTGTTCTAAGATAAGAATGAAAAGCATATGCATGTATGAATATGTTAGTCACGTCATGACGGGGATGGCGATACGTAACGCCCGTATGACTGACGTGCCGAGAGGGACGGCGATACGTAACGCCTGTCGTAAGAATAAGAATTATGTCACTACGGGGACGGCGATACGTAACGCCTGTAGGATTGATATGGCTAGTGGGGACGGCGATACGTAACGCCCGCTATGATAAGAATGCTTACGTCATTACGGGGACGGCGATACGTAACGCCCGAATGACTGGTAAGTTGACGGGGACGCCTGTCATATATGTTAAGTATGTTCCGTGTCATTACGGGGACGACGATACGTAACGCCCGGAAGAGTGACACGAGACTCATCATTTTGGGGACGGCGATACGTAACGCCCGGATGATTGATGAGTTATATGTGATGGGGACGACGATACGTAACGCCCATCAAATATAAGAGATAAGTAAGACCCGACAGGGACGGCGATATGTAACGCCTGTCGAGGTTATGTGATAAGTAAGACCCGACAGGGACGGCGATACGTAACGCCTGTCGAGGTTATGCAATAAGTAGATCCCGATGGGGACAGCGATACGTAACGCCCATCGAGGATAAGAGATAAGAGAAACCTATAAGGTTAAGAAGTAAAGTGGAAAGTATAAGTATTAAGTATGTGATGATGGATATAGATAAAATCTAAGTTTGTATGTGATGATGGGTCTAGCTAAGATCTAAGTTTGTATGGTAAGATGGGTAATTGACTTGTGAAGTTCCATAAAGTATTCTTATAAGTGATATGTTGGTGAGCATGATTATGTATGATGATAGTTGATGTTATCTATACTTTATTTCGTTAACTGTGTACTTACTGAGATTTCTTGTAAATCTTATTCTTTTATGTTTTATCTATCATTTCTTATGGAATGATAGATGTTGTTGCAGGGATAAATAGATTGCATTGAGACTCAGTCAGCATTGGAGATTCTGAGGTACCTTGAGGGTCCTATGGAATGCTCCTCTCCGGTTGAGATGATCTCATGTACGTGATCAAGTGAAGAAGTGAGAGTACTGGATGATGGTGAGATATGAGTTTATGTTTTGAGAAAACTAACTGGGTTATGTAAGAGTTAATATAGTATGTTTTTGTAAATACGATGTTATGAGAAGTTTAATTATAGTATGCCATGTGATCTACTGATGCAAGAGTTAGATCTCTTTGCACATATTAGGAATTTACTTCTTCCAGCTGCGATCGGCGTTGCATTTAATTAGTAAGCTTAGATGCATGCATGCTACTTTTTATGTTTACGTAGGATAAATAGCCTTGTGTTACTTTTCCGGATACGTCGTTTTACGTTGTAATCGATGCGAAAAATCGGGGCGTCACAGTTATGCATATTCTCACTATAATCGATCACTTCCCCTTTTCACACTAGTTCTCTTTACCATAGAAAATAAGAGGAAAAAGGATCCTCTTTCATTCACTGCCCAACAGCCAATAACCAGATCAACCACAAGGGAGTGCAGCACCAAGGAAGGTGAGTTTCAAAATAATAAGAGGAAAGCAACGCAAGACTTTTATTCTCTCAAATATGTGAGATGCTGCAGAATTGCACAGATGCTGCATGGAAGAACCCTCGGCAACACATACATGTATCAACTTAGCTGTTCCATGAATAAAAGCCCGTGGCCCTCTCTCAAAGATCATAAAATACATTTTACGAGCATTTGATCCCTGAAGTAAACTCATAGAAAAAATGAGGACAAATTAAATAACACTTACTTAAAAGTTCATGGGTTACCTACACTATAGATTGGGATTCGGGATACATCATACAATTTACTAACCCCCACCATAGATTGCCAAAACTGCAAATTCTTCTGGATGTTATGCAAATTGAAAAGCGCATGCTCTAAAATATCTTCCAAAACATCATAAACTCTAGATGGCTTCCTTAAAACCCTAGTGTGGTGTGCAGAACATTGAACCAATAGTTTAAGTTCTTCCCCAAGAAGCAAACTTATTTTTGTCAAACATAGCATGCTTTGTAAGCAAAAGAAATCCATTTTCTGAGTAAATAAGTTATATCACATTGTTGAAGAGTTAAAGACAACGGCTTCACAGACTTTACCTTCAGTCAAAATGCGGCCCACCTAAAGACATTTCAGCATTTCATAGGAATCGAAATAAAAATCCCAACTAATATTTTTTTCTTATTTTAAAAAACAGTTATATACATACCCCCACTCAGAAGTGTACAACGATACAATTATTAAAACCTGACAGAAAATGAACACTTACAGCAATTCAATGTAAAAGAAAATTCAAAACAAGAACTTTACGAAATAGCAGCGTATATAGCGAGAAGTATCGAACCCAATTTTGTAGAGTTTTTCATTACCCCCTGAAAACAAGATAAAATTCCAAATCCGAAATACATTTCATCCACTTTGTCGGCAGCCAAACAAGACGTACGCAAAACTAAATGTAAAACAAGTAGGACAAATACTGAAATGGTAGCATACATATAAGAAGAGTCTAAAGAGTCAGAAGGGAACGGGAGGGTAAGACCTCCGCGCCCCCAGAACGGCGCGCGAGCTGCTTGGCGACAGAGAGATGAGATTTTCCAGAGAAAACTAGAGGCTGAAGTGGGCAAGAAACGAACCACTCAGTTCCATACATAGCTGGAATAGAATGAGAACAGCATTTTGAAGTTCTTCAATTCATCGTTCTCCATAGGTACGACCTCCATGAGCTCTGGAAACTGTGCCGCTTTCAACCACCACGCCCAAGGAAGATCAGAGAACAACCACCGAGTCTATATGGGTACGTGCGTACCAGAAAGCTAGAAAGAAGTATCAGATGATTTTTTTCCTAGAAACTAGAAAATAAATTAATTATTAGGTTCATTTAAATGATATTTACAATTTTAAATAAACAAGTATATTTTTACTTTAAAACTTCAGAGGACATTTTTAAAAAAGTGCAAAAGAAGATCGAAATCGCTTTTTCGTAGCTCAAAAAACTTGCAGAAAGTTGTCTTTCTAGACATGTATCAGTTATCACTTCTCAAAGAATCGTATCACTTCCTCAAAAACCATAAACATGTATTCTAAATTTTTTTTTCCCAAATATTTTTCTATGTCTCACCATTTTCACAAATATGTATCTATAGACAATATCTGAACAATTATTCTCGAAAATATCTTTCATCCAAACAGTTTTAAGATTATATATTGCATTGCAAGACACTTGGCTAGGTTTAGGGGTGTTTATTCGAATCGGGTAAAATTGACCCCGATTTTAAAGTTGTAATTAGTTTTTAATAATTTTTATATTTTTATTTAAAATATTTAAAAAAATTTTGAATATGCAATTCCGATTTTTAAATTCGAAATCGAATGAAGACGGTTGTATTGTTTTTTTTTTGTTATTATTTATAATTATTATTAAAAATACTCAATTAATGATCTTTTTATAATCTAAACTAAAAATAAAAAATTGTTTTGTCCCAAATGGCAGCCATTACCCACACAAAAGTATTACAGAGAGGATCCAAACTTAGAAAGCATCGAAGGCTACTGAAGCCCCAGCAACATCAATCAAAGCTGCTAAAAAAAATTAATCAAAGAAAAGCTCATACCTATCCCTTGTATTTAGAAGCTCCACGTGTACAATTTTATTACATTTGCCTCCATAATTTTGAGATGGTACCATAATTTTGAGATGGTAGGATTAGATTATTTAATTTTAAACATTTCTTGCAAATTAGAACTTGCAAGGACATCCTCTACACCGTCTTAAAGCTAGATCAAATACACTTCAAAACAACTAGTTTAAAAGGATCAACGCCTTGACTTGAGTTTTCCCCTAAGCATTATCAATCTCTTCAACTCCAATCGGTAGAGGTAGTTCTGCTTCTTCTTGGTGCCGAATAATGCAGAAGAAAGTGGCTTTGAAATTGTGACAAAACCAGTACACAAAGCGCTTGAGTTGATAAAAAATGAGGCCAGAACAAGGTGATAAGATCAAGAGCATCAAATAGGCAAACCAGAAGAATGAGATTGGCAAAATGAGTGTGGCCATCAGTAAAATAGTCAAAGGACCAGATACATCTCCCGTCTGCAACCTGAGTTTCTCCACAATGAGAAGAAACTTGAGAGAGATGACAAGGCTGAAAAGGATGAGAGTGAGAATGATGAGTAATATAAGGAGAAACATGGGAAGACCAAGGGCTTCAAGTTTGAAGTTGCCAAAATTTTGAGGCCAAGAGCTGTCCTGAGATAGTAGAAACCTAAGGGCTAGGCCGATGGGTGGCACGAGGACATATCTCAAGTCCACCAAAAAATGCATCTTTTCAAGAAACTCTTGTGCTATCTCGTGCTATCGTAGTTGAAATGGAAAGACATTTATAGCAAAAAAGGTACTCACCATCTTGCACAAGATACGGACATATTTATGGCACAAAAGATGAACAAAAGGTAGGCACCATCCTGTCCTAGATCAAATGACCAAAAAGCCTCTGCCCATCAAGATGCTCATGATGCCAACAAGAGGGCATATTTATAGCACAAAAGACGCACAAAAGATGCACAAAAGGTAGGCACCATCTTGTCCTAGATCAAATGACCAAAAAGCCTGTGCCCGTCAAGATGCACAAGATACCAACAAAAGGACATATTTATAGCACCAAAAATGTACAAAAAGTAGTCACCATCTTGTCCTAGATCAAATGACCA
This sequence comes from Platycarya strobilacea, assembly GCA_036898215.1. NCBI lineage: Eukaryota > Viridiplantae > Streptophyta > Magnoliopsida > Fagales > Juglandaceae > Platycarya > Platycarya strobilacea. The sequence continues at coordinate 30,881,784 of CM072550.1, forward strand.
AAAAGTCTCTGCTAGTCAAGATGCACAAGATAACACAAAAATTTTTCTATTTTCATTTTATGTTACGTGTTTGTGTGTCTTCCGAAAATCTAGAAAGAGCCTTCTGATATTTTACCAAAAAAAGAAAGAATTAATTGATAATTTTTTTCCTAGAAAACTGTTATGGTTCTAAATAATAAATCAATGAATAGATGGCTTAAATGAGAATTTGTAATGATAGATAAATAGATGTTTGCTCAATATCAATGAGAACAAAGAAACAAGAGACGTAAATGGAGTTTGAAAATTGATACAAAATGTAAGAGGTAGAATAATATGGCTCAAGCATTGGTTAATCACGTTAAGGACATTTTGAGGAGTCCTCTTCCTCTAGTTCCTGGTTCTAGATTACAAATGATTTCAGATTCAAGATAATCCTCCATAACCCCCTACCTTCCCTCTATATACTACCCTTTATCGACAATAACAAAGCAAAAGCCCATAGGCCACATGTAAGCCTTTAGGCAACTAACAACTAAAATCTAAAACAAATAATTAAGAAGTAGAATCCCAACAAGCCCAGCCCACTTATAAGGGGTTCCTAACAATCTCCCCCCTTTAGAAACTATTGGAATACACTAGATGCATAGACCTTCTGAACTTTTGGAGTTGGTTGCCTCTGCAGATGTCCCAGACTACTTTGAAACTTCCACTGAATATTGCTTGAGAATAGGCTTCTAAAACTTCTACCATGTTTTTGGCATGCCAATTTGCCCAGCTTGGATTTTGAAGTTGCTGCACATTGTAGCTCCTATGAACCTCAATTTCAAATCATGAAGAAAATTTGGGAGAATGGAAGAGAGACAACCCTCCACTGCAACCAGCCATTTCTTCCCAACTTCACATGTGGCAGCAAGGGTTGAAATAGACAAACCAGCGATCTTTCCAACATCCTTTGTTATTTGTCATTGTGCATCCTTAAAATAAGCAAAAATAGTGACCATAGTTTGTTTTACCAAGGTACACCTATGTAGTTTTTTTCATCCTGGTGAGAATAAAAACTCTAATCTAACTTGGAGAATACTTATGTCCATTGGCTTCAACTATTTGTAATCCATAGCTTGAATCACTAATAACTTCATCTTCCTTGAAATAATCTTCTCTTCCTTTGTCAATAGGCTTAAATACCAACTTATTAAAACCAATAACTATATGAGCATCTTTTGCTTTTCCTCAATCAAAGGGTGCAAAAACTACTTTAAGTGGCAATATATAAAGCAATTGATGAGCACAACTCTTATGTCCTACAATTTGCAAAATCATGGATCTCTGAACACTACTGAGAGCATTTGACTTCAAAAGGACCCCTTCCATATGAATATTGCAATCCTTGAAATGATACAAGCGCCTAAACTTGTAGTAAGCAACACCAAGTAAATGTCAACCACAAAATATGATCATAGGTATACAAAAATGCCATTGATTATCCCAGATGTGAAGGGGATTATTTTTACCTCCACTTGCCAATTGCTGACTGGAGGCTGACCATTTTACCCCACAAACCACTTCTTCATTCAAGATAGTTAAATGTGATATAAAAAAGTCAAGCCTATCCTTATAGCACCACAAACCCGTAGGTTTTGCCTTAATAACTGACTCACTTAGCATGTAATGGAGATTAATACTCTGCTCACCTCCTTCACTGTTTTTTTACCTCCCCTGGTATCATAGAGATGGCACTACCCAACAAGCTGTTTCAAGTAACACTCAATCGCATAGGTACAGCCACAATTTATTCCCATCAAGGTGCTATCCCCAACAAATTGCCCCAATAACATAGCATTTTGCTCCTCAAACCTTGTTCGGGTAATGCTTGCTTTAAAGTCAATACCATCTAATAGAGAGTCCATAGTCTAAAGTTGATAACTAAAGAGAGGAAGCTTTGTGATATATTTCAGCTTCACTAGAGACTCATTACTTTCCCAGATTGGGTTCCTAGAAAGAAGGGTATCCAAATCTTCCATTCGGTTAAATCTGCAAGTATTTAGTGTAAAACCCATTGACTCAACCATGTCGAGTAGTTCCTTGTTGTTAAAATAAAGTTGCAATTTCTTCTTTTCTACCAATGGAATGTTAATATGTGTGATCAATGAGCTAACTACCACATTTCCACAAAAATAAGAGCCCCTCGAATTCAAGGACCCAATAGTAGGACCCATGCGCATTACATCAAACAACCTTGGTGGCCTACCTTCCCAATCTGCATTTGAGAAAGCCAACTTATATTTGAGCATCCCATTCCCATTGGAAAATTTCATGCCACCCGACCATGTACTATAACTATCACCATTTTGATTATAGAATCAACAACTACAATCCATACTTTAATTGAATTAGATTCAAAAGCGTTATTACATTACAATAAACTGTTCTCAAGTATCTGCACTTCTATGTGCCTTGACTGTGTGATAAATTTCTCTAGCAGTATTGTGCTTATGCCAATCGAGACAGTCGCCTCGTGTTGTGCTCCCAAGAAAGCTTCAACAAATTCATTTGATTCATTCTTTGATTTGTGACGCCCCCAAATTCCCCTTAAAAGAACACGGGAATTGAGGCGTCGGGATGATGACAACACGGGTCACACATCCCAACAACCAGTGTCAAACGTGGGTGCACACGTGACATACACAAATAAAAGGTCGCAGCGGAATAATTAAAGTCAATATCTAAGTACCAGAATTTTAGGAATAAATACAAACCAAGCCAAAGTAAATTCTCCAGCTAGAGATTTAATACAGTCATCCAAGGTCCGAATAAAAATAAAAACAAAAAACACAACCATCAGAATTAACTGAATGTCACCCAAGAAACTAACTACACTAGTTCATTCCAACGGTGGAGCCGCCTCCTCTGACTCAACCTCCTCGTTCTCTGCATCAAAATCTACGATACCAAAATGGTACCGCAGGTAAGTAAAATCCCAAACAAATCCAAGATAATAAATACATTAATGCAACAACAACAACCATGAACAAAATTACCATATGCATGAGACTTAAAATCATCTTCCTCAAAGTCAGTGAAATAACCACGCGCCAAAATCTCATTTTAGTCCACAATAAAATCCCAATAAAATCACTCATCATTCTCCATAAAATAAAATCCTCAAAACCAATCATACCGGGCGTTACGTATCGCCGTCCCCGATATAATTTACACACACACCCGAAACCATAATGGGCGTTACGTATCGCCGTCCCCATTATGATCCACACACACTCATTTCATACCGGGCGTTACGTATCGCCGTCCCCGATATGAAATGCACACCCGATGACCATAATGGGCGTTACGTATCGCCGTCCCCATTATGTCACCCACACACTCACACGCTGATCACAACGGGCGTTACGTATCGCCGTCCCCGTTATGACTCAGCCCAAAACCATTAAAATCCGTTAAATACAATTTAAATCCCATTTTCCATTCTCAACACATAAATATCCAAAATCATGCCAAAATCCACTTTCCAAATATTTTCATGAGCATGCGCGTAAATCCACAATGCAGACAACCATGCAACAATTATCCAACAATCAAATAATCCAATCAACCAACAAATACCAACATCAACCATCACATATCAGCAATAATCAAATACAACAACTGTTGATGCCAAAAATATATTTAAATCTTAAAGCTTGTTTGGAAAGTACTTACAGTTCGTTCGCTAGTAATTTCCGAAGTTATCGAAAATGCCCAACAACGTTTCAAAGCTTCCAACTGAGTACTTGCAGCTATAGCCACGCCCAAAGCGTCTAACGTATATAAATCATTACAAATAAATAAATATAAACATAGAAAATAATTAAATCGATTAGAATTAACATAAATAAAAGCACATGTATAAAACAACATAATTAACAACAAATCATAAGATCAAATATTTAAAATAATTCAACGTAATAAACAACCCACCATAATAAATTAAAAAACAACACTTAGATAATTGAATCAAATTAACGATTAAAACTTACCAAAAGTTCCTCTAAACGGTGAACTATGGCGAATGAAATGGTGATTAAAACACTAGTAAAATCTCACTTGAGATTTTCGAAATAATAGGGTTTGAAGAGAAGAAAAACTAAAATCTGAGTTGTGGGAAAAAAGAAAGCTCGAAATTAATTCCAAATGGAAGCTAGATCACGGCATTGAGAGGATTTTTCGGTATGGGTTTATCGTATGGGTCGATGGCCATTTATAGGCTGAAATCATGTGAATCATGTGAATCACCATAGAATCGAGCCAAAATGAAACCCCATCTGCCAAAGAAAAGATTCTTTAACTTTTTACAAGAAAATAGAGGCAAAAATGTGACTGTACACGCATGGTTTGGGGCTGATTTCAGGCACGTGATGCACGGATCGACAGCAAAAATAGAGGGAAATAGATCATCTATGTACTGGGTAATTGATGACTCAATGCGTGCATGAAACGATGAGGAGAAAGGCTGCCAAGATTCAAATTTAAAACTCACGGGTGTAGCAGGAAAACATAGGAAGAAGAAGAAGAAAAGGTGAAGAAGAAAAGCTACCGCGTCAACTGGAAGAAAGAATGACTAAAATCACTTCAGGGGCATGGTTAAACGGTGTCGTTTCAAGCTAATGAAGGGGCTAGGTTCACAGCTAATGGGCTGGCCTAAGGCTTGCAACGGGCTGGACTCAATATAGCAAACATATATAAATATACATGCCTAAAACCGTAGCTTACCCAAAACCAATTAATTTAAAAACAATCTAGCACTACATATAAATATATTCATATATATATATATATATAAAAGCCCAATCCGAAAACATCCAGTATAAATTAATAAAACACATCAAACTACATAAGATAAATTCCAACACTTTAATTGAAATACCAATATAATAAAATAATGAGATTAAATTCAAGCATTAGATCAAATACATCACAATAAATTCATAAAGAAAATAAATTTAGTTTCCAATAATACATGAAAATAATCTTTAAATGAAGATGAAATATCTAAGTATTTTAAACACAAGCACAATAAAATACTATTAATATCAACTAATTCAAAACACACAATATCCATATTAACAACAATATATATTTAATATTAAAATAATATATTACAAAAGTAGTAAAATTACGGGTTCTCACATCCTCCCCCCCTTAAAAAGAATTTCGTCCCCGAAATTTGTACAAACGATCCAAAAAGAGAGAACATTTACTGGTCTTCAAATAAATACGGGTAACGTTCTCTCATATCCGCTTCTTTCTCCCAAGAAAAATCCTGAGCCAGAGGATCTCCCCACGATACTTTAACTAAGGGTATCGTTCTGGACCTCAACTGCTGCTCTTTCCAACCTATGATCTGAGTTGGCGCAACTTCAAAAGTCAAATCTGGCTTAAGTTGAATACTCTCAGGATTGACGAAGCGCGGTTCTTGCTGACCAAAACTCTTCTTCAATGACGACACGTGGAAAACATCGTGAACATCACTAAAGTAGTCTGGCAGAGCGATCCGATAAGCGACAGGTCCAATCTTCTCAAGAATCTGATAGGGACCGACGTATCTCGGACTAAGCTTCCCTTTCTTCCCAAAACGCTTGACACCCTTCATAGGAGATACCTTAAGGTAAACCCAATCTCCTTCTTCAAAGGACAAATCTCTTCTTCTCGTATCAGCGTAACTTTTCTGACGACTCTGTGCTGCCGCCATCTTGTCTCTGATAATCCGGACTTGGTCTTTCATTTCTTGCACGATCTCAGGTCCAAGCAACCGACTCTCGCCAACTTCATCCCAAAACAGAGGTGATCTACACTTTCTTCCATACAGGGCTTCATACGGGGCCATCTGGATGGAAGCGTGAAAGCTATTATTATAGGCAAACTCTATCAACGACAAGTGGTGTTCCCAGCTACCCTTGAACTCCAAGACGCAAGCTCGTAGCATATCTTCGAGAGTCTGAATGGTACGCTCTGACTGGCCATCTGTCTGAGGATGATAAGCGCTACTGAACTTCAATCTGGTGCCCAAAGCTGAATGTAAGCTCTTCCAAAACTGAGACGTAAACCGAGGGTCTCGATCCGACACTATAGTCCTAGGTATTCCGTGAAGACGCACGATCTCCTTAACATATAGCCGAGTTAATTTTCCCAATGTATCAGTATTTGTAACTGGCAGAAAATGAGCACTCTTAGTCAAGCGATCAATAATCACCCAAACTGAATTCTTCCCGCTAGGTGTCCTTGGTAAACCAACTACAAAATCCATGGCAATGTCGTCCCACTTCCACACAGGTATAGGAAGAGGTTGAAGAGTACCAGCGGGTCTCTGATGTTCAGCCTTAACTTGACGACAAGTGGAACACCTTGCCACGAACAAGGCAATATCCCTCTTCATCCCTTCCCACCAGTAGCTTTTCTTCAAGTCCTGATACATCTTTGTGCTACCAGGATGAACTGAGTAAGGAGCAGCATGGGCTTCCGCTAAAATCTTTTCTTTAAATTCTGATTCTGATGGTATTACCCGCCGATTCTGAAATCGGAGAATTCCCTCTCCATCCAAACTGAAATGTGCGGGTCCTCTATCTTTTCTAACTCTTATCCGGATGTTGAGTAGCTTCGGATCCTTCCTTTGAAGAGTCTTTAATTCTGAAAAATCATTAACACGAACACTAAGAGTTGTAACTAGAACTTCCTCGTCTTGCTGCGAACTCTCCACCAACAATTTCCTCATACTAAAAAGAAGGGAACCCAACTCCGATGACTCAGACTCATCTGCTAAATAAGATTTTCGACTTAAAGCATCGGCGACTTGATTTGCTTTACCCGGATGGTACTTGATCTCACACTGATAATCACTGATCAACTCCAACCATCTTCTCTGTCTCATATTAAGATTCTTCTGCGAAAATAGATGCTTCAAACTCTTGTGATCAGTGTAAACTTCGCAAACTTCACCATACAGATAATGTCGCCAAATCTTAAGAGCAAAGACTACCGCTGCCAATTCTAAGTCATGTGTAGGATAATTCTTTTCATGATCTTTCAGCTGACGAGACGCATAAGCGACGACTCGTCCCTCTTGCATAAGGACACATCCCAAACCAAATTTGGATGCATCGCTAAAAACCACATAAGGCTTGTGCTGTTGGGGAAGTGCTAAGACAGGTGTTGAAGTCAACCTTCTCTTCAACTCCTGAAAATTCCTTTCACACTTGTCAGACCAAATGAATGCGGCACCCTTTCTTGTCAAAGCAGTAAGGGGTGCAGACAAGCGAGAAAATCCTTCCACAAACCTTCGATAATAACCGGCTAAACCCAAGAAACTTCGAATTTCGTGCACCGAAGAAGGACGTGGCCATGCTAACACAGCTTCCACTTTGTTAGGATCAACCGCTACTCCTGCCTGAGAAATAACATGACCAAGAAACTTGACCTCTTCCAACCAAAACTCACACTTACTGAACTTCGCATACAACTGATGCTCTCTTAGCTTCTCCAAAATTAGACGAAGATGATAAGCATGTTCTTCAATACTTCGAGAGTAAACTAAGATGTCGTCGATAAAGACAACAACAAAAGAATCCAAATAGGGTCGAAACACCCTATTCATCATATCCATAAAAGCTGCTGGAGCATTAGCTAATCCAAATGGCATCACTTTGAACTCATAGTGCCCGTACCTTGATCTGAAAGCTGTCTTCTGTATGTCCTTATCTTTTATCCTCAGCTGATAATACCCTGATCTTAAATCAATCTTTGAAAATGCTGCAGCACCCTGAAGCTGATCAAATAGGTCGTCAATCCGAGGTAAAGGGTATTTATTCTTGATAGTCACTTTATTAAGCTCTCGATAATCTATACACATCCTGAGGGTTCCATCCTTCTTCTTTACGAATAACACCGGCGCTCCCCAAGGTGACGAACTGGGTTGAATGAATCCTTTATCCAGCAAATCTTGCAACTGAGTCTTCAATTCCTTCAACTCAGCAGGTGCCATACGATAAGGAGCCTTGTGCACTGGAGCTGCTCCAGGTTCCAAGTCGATAGTGAATTCCACATCACGAACAGGCGGTAATCCAGGTAAGTCATCTGTAAACACATCGGGGAATTCTTCTACTATAGGAATGCCAACTATTGACTCCTTCGCAGATGGAGAAGATACCAATTGAACCAAAAAGGCATCCGCCCCACAAGCAATGTCTTTCTTTACTTGAATAGCAGACACAACTGTAGGTCTCTCTTTCAGTTTACTGCCTGCAAATTCCATGCAATCACCTCCAGGAAGTTGGAAACTGACAACTCTACTCCGACAATTTATACTAGCAAAATGTCGATACAACCAATCCATTCCAAGGATAATGTCGAAGCCAAGCAGCTTAAATACAATCAAATCTGCATCGAGTGTCCAATCTCCAAGGCTCAAAGGGCAACCCAAAGCGATCTTAGAACAACACACCGTCTCACCATTAGGTAGAGCCACCACCATAGACTGAGATAGAGACTCTACCGCAAGATTACAAATCCGAGCAAACGTAGCCGGCACAAAAGATCGCGACGCACCCGAATCAAATAAAGTGCAAGCATGAAATTCATACAAACGAACCCTTCCTGACAAAATCAGAATTTACTAACTTGAAACTAAAATTAAATCAAACAATGCAACAAACCCAAAAATGAGATCAAGACATACCTGTGACGACTCCTACATCTTGTGCCTCGGGGGCTTCCTCGTCATAATCACCAGGCTTCAAAGCGAAAACTCGGGCTTGCACTGGTTGCTTCTGTTTAGCTTTGCCCCCACGATGTCCTCCACGACTTCCTTGACCTGTGCTTGGGCATTCACGAGCATAATGTCCCGCCTGGCCACAACTGTAACACCGATAATCTCCTTGACGACACATGCCCTCATGAGCTCTGTTGCATCTTCCACAAACTGGGACTCGTCCTCCTATGCGGACTCCGGTAGATGGTTGAGGACGGGCTCCGACCCTTGACACAAACTTCTGAGGCGATCCCGAACTGCCCTCTCCAAAGCTTCTTCTCTTCTGACTTGGGGGAGAACCAATGGGAATAGCGAACTCTCGTTCAACAATAGACGCAATGTCGACTAGCTGTTGAAAGGTGGTCACCTGATGACAAGCTACATGCCGACGGATCTCTGTGCGCAAACCTTCTTGGAAACGTTCCACTCGCAACTCTTCAGTAGCTATAAGGTGACTAGCAAATCTCCCAAGCGCCATAAACTTGCGAGCATACTCCTCAACTGTCATACTTCCTTGAATCAAATTAGTAAATTCCCGAGCCTTTTGGCGCCGTACTGATCTTGGAAAGAAGCGATCATCAAATTCCTTCTTAAACCGCTCCCAAGTCACATTAGCAAATGACTCAAGTTCTTCTACCAGAAGTTCTCGCTTTGTTTCCCACCAAGATGCCGCCTCGCCCTGAAATAAATAACTTGCATAAAGAACCTTCTGAGCTTCTGTGCAGCCACAAATCTCGAATGTCCTCTCAATATCTTTAACCCATCTATCAGCCCTCAGCGGATCCTCCTCACCTGAAAAATGAGAGGTACGATGTGCCAAAAATCGCTCATAAGAGCATCCCTCCTGTTCAACCCTAGGCTGCGATCGGGAACCTTGCCGTAGAAAGTCAGTCATCCGGTTCAACGCTCTGGCCAAGGCAAAATTTCCATCACCTCTTGGCAATTCATCATCTGGAGCAGTTTGCGGTACCCGTGGTCTCACCATTGTCCTGCCAAAATGAATCTTCAACCCCGCTCTCCCAAATTTAAACGAATAGAACAAAACCACAAATAATCAAAACAAATAAAATTATCTGGTACTATCCCTAGGTACATATGGATTTACCCAGAGCCGAACTGCTCTGATACCACCTGTGACGCCCCCAAATTCCCCTTAAAAGAACACGGGAATTGAGGCGTCGGGATGATGACAACACGGGTCACACATCCCAACAACCAGTGTCAAACGTGGGTGCACACGTGACATACACAAATAAAAGGTCGCAGCGGAATAATTAAAGTCAATATCTAAGTACCAGAATTTTAGGAATAAATACAAACCAAGCCAAAGTAAATTCTCCAGCTAGAGATTTAATACAGTCATCCAAGGTCCGAATAAAAATAAAAACAAAAAACACAACCATCAGAATTAACTGAATGTCACCCAAGAAACTAACTACACTAGTTCATTCCAACGGTGGAGCCGCCTCCTCTGACTCAACCTCCTCGTTCTCTGCATCAAAATCTACGATACCAAAATGGTACCGCAGGTAAGTAAAATCCCAAACAAATCCAAGATAATAAATACATTAATGCAACAACAACAACCATGAACAAAATTACCATATGCATGAGACTTAAAATCATCTTCCTCAAAGTCAGTGAAATAACCACGTGCCAAAATCTCATTTTAGTCCACAATAAAATCCCAATAAAATCACTCATCATTCTCCATAAAATAAAATCCTCAAAACCAATCATACCGGGCGTTACGTATCGCCGTCCCCGATATAATTTACACACACACCCGAAACCATAATGGGCGTTACGTATCGCCGTCCCCATTATGATCCACACACACTCATTTCATACCGGGCGTTACGTATCGCCGTCCCCGATATGAAATGCACACCCGATGACCATAATGGGCGTTACGTATCGCCGTCCCCATTATGTCACCCACACACTCACACGCTGATCACAACGGGCGTTACGTATCGCCGTCCCCGTTATGACTCAGCCCAAAACCATTAAAATCCGTTAAATACAATTTAAATCCCATTTTCCATTCTCAACACATAAATATCCAAAATCATGCCAAAATCCACTTTCCAAATATTTTCATGAGCATGCGCGTAAATCCACAATGCAGACAACCATGCAACAATTATCCAACAATCAAATAATCCAATCAACCAACAAATACCAACATCAACCATCACATATCAGCAATAATCAAATACAACAACTGTTGATGCCAAAAATATATTTAAATCTTAAAGCTTGTTTGGAAAGTACTTACAGTTCGTTCGCTAGTAATTTCCGAAGTTATCGAAAATGCCCAACAACGTTTCAAAGCTTCCAACTGAGTACTTGCAGCTATAGCCACGCCCAAAGCGTCTAACGTATATAAATCATTACAAATAAATAAATATAAACATAGAAAATAATTAAATCGATTAGAATTAACATAAATAAAAGCACATGTATAAAACAACATAATTAACAACAAATCATAAGATCAAATATTTAAAATAATTCAACGTAATAAACAACCCACCATAATAAATTAAAAAACAACACTTAGATAATTGAATCAAATTAACGATTAAAACTTACCAAAAGTTCCTCTAAACGGTGAACTATGGCGAATGAAATGGTGATTAAAACACTAGTAAAATCTCACTTGAGATTTTCGAAATAATAGGGTTTGAAGAGAAGAAAAACTAAAATCTGAGTTGTGGGAAAAAAGAAAGCTCGAAATTAATTCCAAATGGAAGCTAGATCACGGCATTGAGAGGATTTTTCGGTATGGGTTTATCGTATGGGTCGATGGCCATTTATAGGCTGAAATCATGTGAATCATGTGAATCACCATAGAATCGAGCCAAAATGAAACCCCATCTGCCAAAGAAAAGATTCTTTAACTTTTTACAAGAAAATAGAGGCAAAAATGTGACTGTACACGCATGGTTTGGGGCTGATTTCAGGCACGTGATGCACGGATCGACAGCAAAAATAGAGGGAAATAGATCATCTATGTACTGGGTAATTGATGACTCAATGCGTGCATGAAACGATGAGGAGAAAGGCTGCCAAGATTCAAATTTAAAACTCACGGGTGTAGCAGGAAAACATAGGAAGAAGAAGAAGAAAAGGTGAAGAAGAAAAGCTACCGCGTCAACTGGAAGAAAGAATGACTAAAATCACTTCAGGGGCATGGTTAAACGGTGTCGTTTCAAGCTAATGAAGGGGCTAGGTTCACAGCTAATGGGCTGGCCTAAGGCTTGCAACGGGCTGGACTCAATATAGCAAACATATATAAATATACATGCCTAAAACCGTAGCTTACCCAAAACCAATTAATTTAAAAACAATCTAGCACTACATATAAATATATTCATATATATATATATATATATAAAAGCCCAATCCGAAAACATCCAGTATAAATTAATAAAACACATCAAACTACATAAGATAAATTCCAACACTTTAATTGAAATACCAATATAATAAAATAATGAGATTAAATTCAAGCATTAGATCAAATACATCACAATAAATTCATAAAGAAAATAAATTTAGTTTCCAATAATACATGAAAATAATCTTTAAATGAAGATGAAATATCTAAGTATTTTAAACACAAGCACAATAAAATACTATTAATATCAACTAATTCAAAACACACAATATCCATATTAACAACAATATATATTTAATATTAAAATAATATATTACAAAAGTAGTAAAATTACGGGTTCTCACATGATTCTTCCCGAGCAAGTAGATTTGCTCTAAACTCTCTCCCTCTCAAACAACTCTAACACAACTTTAAGGGGAAAATAATCAAATAGTGAGCAAAAATTGTCTTACCCATACATGTTTCAGCAAAACCCACCATGCTTGCTACGAGCTAGTCTGACATTGAAGCTGAGTCATTAAGTGTTCCGTGGCACCAATTGAAGATGAATGTGCGTTGCCCTTGATCACCAAAGGCTTCGAGACTTAAGGTCTGCATTAGAGGAATTGAGAAACCGCATCGATGTTGGATCGGTTTCCATGGAGAATCTATACCGAATAACGCTTACCGATTCGTGACACACAATATGTGAGAATCCATGTATGACACAGACGCTTCAAGCCCCAAGCAGTAAACTGGTTCATGGATTTTATAGATGCAATGTATTTTCCCAAATCGGATGAACAAGGGGTGAAATTAGGGTTTAGGCATGGAGAGGCTCCCGACTCTTCACATCGTGTGTTTCCCCATTGTCTTAAAAAATGACAGATGGAGAAAGGTCTAGGATCCCTTTGGTAGCATCTATCGGCCATGCCTTCTCTATGGCGTCATCGATGAAGTCATATACTTCGTTTCCCTCCCTCGTTGATGCTATTTCTACCCCTTTTGTCACAGAAGCATCTTCTTCAGAAATAATTTCTTCAGAAATTTCTTTAGAGATCTCGATCACTTTTTTAGTGACATAAGATATTTCTTCTTCTTTGACTTCTTCAGCAACACCTTCTTCGCTGTAAGCTTCTTCATGCTTTGATGCATCGTCTACTTTGTTTAATGGAGTTGAGTCGAAGTCGCCACTTGTTACCAAATTTCTTTCATGATTTCTCTTTTTCATTTCCGTTGTTTGAATCCTTGAGTACTTCTCAATCAGAGCAAGCCGATTAGGGATAGTTGGATTAATAATCAACCATATAACGAATGCTGTTCTGAATTCAACCATGGAAGATCGTAGGCTCATGATACCAACTGTTATGGTTCTAAATAATGAACCACTGAATAGGTGGCTAAAATGAAGATGTAACAATAGATAAATGGATGTCTGCTCAAGATTAATAAGAATAAAGAAACAGGAGACGTAAATGGAGCTTGAAAATGGATGCAAGATGTAAGAGGCAGAATAATATAGTTCTAGCGTTGGTTAATCACGCTGAGGACATTTGAGGAGTCCTCTTCATCCATTTCCTGGTTCAGGATTACAAATGATTCCAGATTCAAGAAAATCCTCATAACCCCCTACCTTCCCTCTATATACTATCTTTTATTGACAATAACAAAGCAAAATCCCATGACCATCTAAGCCCATAAGTAACTAACAACTAAAATCTAAAACAAATAATTAATAAGTAGAGGTCCAACAAATCTGGTCCGAATTCCTAACAAAAACTAGAAAATAAATTAATTATTGTGTTCAATTTTTATGATTGAAATAAGATCAGAAACCTAAGGTCGAGGCCGATGGGTGGGACGTAAGACATATCTCAAGTCCACCAAAAACTGCATCTTTTCAAAAAAAACTCTTGTGCTATCTTAACAAAAATGGAAAGACACATTCAATATTTATGCACAAAAGATGTATTTGGTGCATATTGGCGAGCAGAGACTTTTTGGTCATTTGATCTAAGCACAGATGGTGGCTACTAAAAAAGGTTTTTGGTCATTTGAAAATGACCTAAGCACAGATGGTGACACCTCTACCTTTTTTAGTAGTACCCTTAAATGATCAAAAGCCTCCAAGATGCACAAGAATTTCTTTCTCATACTATTGCTCGTGTCCCTTCCAAAGACCCAAAAAGAATTATATGATACTTTATAAAAAAAAAGAAAGAAATATCTAAGTTTTTTCCTAGAAAATTAGAAAATAAATTAATTATTATGTTCATTTTCTATGATTGAAATGAGATCAGAAAATGATATGTGTAGTTTTAGTTTTAAAAATGCAGGTTTATTTACTTTAGAAAAATTAAATTTATTTACATTAAATTTTTTTTTTGTTAGTTTCACTTTTTTTTAAGAAGTGTGTTGAAATTAAAGTTAAAAATTGAATAAAATATTGTTAAAATATATTATTTAATATTATCTATATTTGAAAATTTGAAAATTTTGAATTGTATATTTTATTTTATATGAGAATTTAGATAAATTATAATAGTTAAATAATATGAGATAAATGAAAAGCAATTCTCAAAATAAACTAGACCTAATGTTCAACCAAAAAAGTTAGTAACTTAATGGAGCCTTGTCTTTGACAAAAAAGTTTGACCGAATAATAATTAATAACTAATTTTATGTATAATTGTGAGGTATATAAATGATGTATAATTATTTTAAAAAGAGTGAATTTTATTATTAAAAATTAAATTTTTATGTAAATTTTATATTTTATTTATTTTTTTCAAAACAGTTATATAATGATTGCGCAATTTATAATTTTAAATATAGTTTTTTATAATATAATTTCATTAGGATTTGAACTACAAAAATGATTGCCACTATTCTCTTATGCCAAATTTCGTTTTTTTTTTTTTAAATTCCTAGGGTCAAAATTTAGTTAATTTGCTTAAGTTTCTTTTACATCAATTTCAACACTTCTATTTTAATTTTAGTCCACTCTTTTTAATTAGCCAAATTTAACCAACCTAAATGACCAAAAAGGTCCGGCTTCCACAATGGCCAAGATGTTCTCCATGTCAGTCTGGGACCTACCTGCACCCACCGGGCCACCATGAATGTTGTCCATGTCAGCATTGTTGGGAATAAATACAAGAGCGTCTTTCCCTTTCAGACACTCGGACAACGTCTTTTGGCGTCTTTTGGGACGGGAGTATTTTGGTTTATTTTTTTTTTTTTTTAAGGTTGGGCTTCATAACATTTCCATTAGAAAAGTTTTTTTTTTTAAAAATTTTAATTAAAAATTTCACTTTTTCTATATTTTTTTATAATTTTTTATTTATCTTTAAAAAAGTTCTTATATCTCCTTTTTTATATTTTTTTTATCTATTACAATAATATTATTTTATTATTTATTTATTACTTTTCAAATCCTTTATTATTTAATCAAGCATGCATTAATAAACAAACTTGGGTCAAGTGTAATAGCTACTCACTGCTTATTTTCTAAGAAAAGGTTTAATCTATCTCAAAAAAACCAATGCTACATATTATTCATTATTTGAGAGCATTTATTGTACACATGAGTTAATTTGAATAAATTGACTAATTTGTTCCTAAGTAAACTGATTTGTTTGAGAAAAAATTAATCAATTTATTTAGCTCACTTTGGATAAGAGTCAACGCTCCACCCTCATTTCCATTTCCTTCTCAATTTTGTTTGTTTGTTTTTGTTTTCGCTTGAATATGATTCTAAGATATTTTTTTCTCTCTCTACCACAAATTTGATTTTTCTTGAATCTATTGCATTCCAACCACCATCATTTTAATGTGCTTAATTTCTATATAAAGTTTATCATGATATTTTCACTCTTAATTTTATACGAGTTTGTGTTTAATTTCTTATTTATTAGAGTCTATTTATTTTGTTTATTTTTATTTGAAAATAAATAAATTGAAAGAGTCATGAAATTGAAGAAAAAATTTTCGTCAAAAGTCCTGAGATGAGGAAATTTCTTTCAACAAGAGTTCTAAGATGAGAGAATTTCTTTTGTCAAGAATTCTAAAAAACATTCCTTTCTTGAATTTACTGAATGGTTCACTTTATCAACCTATCTCAAGGAAAAAAAAGGTATTTTAAAAAAGAGGTAGATCTAGAGAGCAAAGGAAAGAGTCACATATTTCATCAAACGACTCTAATTTTGAATTAGTCTAGCATTAAACATACAATTTATATTTCAAGTTATTTTATTTTTAATATTTTCATGATTGAGTGTTTATTCCTTATTTTTAATGTTTGTAATTTTTGACTAATTATTGTTTGATGTATTGAATCTCAATGAGACCGAAAAGTGATTCGTGATTTTAGCTCTAATATTAAACACCATCAATTGAGTGAAAGTATATATACTTTATTACAACTAGTATGCTTTTCTAAAAAAAATCCAAAAAATTTAATGAGTCTCCAATTAATTAAATTCAGTTAGAGATATTTTTAATATTTTTTGAGAAAGAATATTGAAGTTAAGAGATTTTTATCAACAACTTTAGGATAAATGGAATTATATAATAAGATAGAACAAATTATATGGGATTTGTTTGGTAAAATTAGACGTTTTAGATATATTCTTATTATATATATAATCTTAGATTTTATGCTTTTTTATTCTTAAATTTATTTTTTGTCAAGTATTGCAATTTTATTTTGGATGGCAAAATCTGTTCATTTTTTTTTGTTGGTTTTTCAAATAGTAATTAATTTAATAAATTTCAGTAATCAATAGCATAATTAATTTTTGTGAGTTGAACATCTATCTTTTTAAAAATACTTTACTATTTGTTACGATTTAGTGTATTTGCAGATATTTTCACGCGAACAAGTCCCACCATGCCACTTCTCAACCATGCTAAAAATGTCGGTTCCTAGCTCTCACTCGCCGTTTGTTTCTACTCATAGGCTTCATGCTCTTTGCCCAAAGATTCTCGACTTCCTGTTCTTTCAGTTTGCCTCACCCACCTCCAAACCATCGGCAATTGGTCCGCATGCGCCACTATAGAGGTGTCGGAAGAGTTTTTCTCCATTGCATATCTATTGTCTTAATTTTAATTTTCCTATTATGTTTTCGCATTTCCTAACCGTTGACTTTGAAAAGGGAATTATGGATCTTTCTAAAAACTATCTCATGACAATTGACTGTAGTGCACCCACTTACGCCGCCTCCAACAGTAGCATGGGTAGAGACCAAAAAATTTGTACCAAAACTCGTTTTTTTTCCCCACCACTTTTGCATTGTGGTTAATGTAATGGGATAATTGTTGGGAAATCTCACTCTTTCATCAAGTATCATCTTTTCCACATTGAATGAAATCTACTTGCTTTATGAGGAAAAAAGAAAATGTGGTTCAAGGTGGATATTTCCTACTATCTAAAATAATAAACAACTAGAGATGTTATCTAAAAGTATATAACCAAAAATGAAATTAGTTGCTGCCCATTCTTAATGTATATGACCAAAAATGAAATTAGTTGGTGCCCATTGAGCTATTGGTGCACATATTGATTTTGACATCGATGAGTTTTTGTTATTCTCCATTATTGATGATTTGGTAAGATCATGTGAATGTCTTCAACAATGGAGGAGATTTGTCGGCAGGGGCAGACCTGTGTGGTTCGTTGGGGGGGCTACCGCCCCCCC
Organism: Platycarya strobilacea; assembly: GCA_036898215.1. NCBI lineage: Eukaryota > Viridiplantae > Streptophyta > Magnoliopsida > Fagales > Juglandaceae > Platycarya > Platycarya strobilacea. The sequence goes on from CM072550.1 coordinate 30,899,647, forward strand.
AAAACTTTTTAAAATCTAACTTTAATATTAGATACGTACCAGTAGGGTACAAGTCAGCCCCCCCAAACTTGACATTCAGCCCCCCCAAGTTCGTTCCAGACTTCCAGTCGTAGAGCATTTCATGAGTCACGTACCGGTACATCACTGATCGCAAACTGAAGTTATGAACCGATGGTCACACCAAGCCACACCACATTTCACCAACAAACCAATGGTCCATGCCATGAACCAGTTGATGGCTTGCAGCCCGAGATAAATCAAAAGCACTGATTCACTCCTTTTGTACCGTTGCAAGTTGCGTTGCGTGTTCGGTCAGTTCTTGTTGTTGCCGATGCCGTATTAGTATAAATTATTTTGATATATTGTAAGTTTGTAATCAAAAGCACTGATTCACTCCTGATCCACTCCTGTTGCTGTCCGAAACTTCTGTAAGTTTGTAACAGTCTAACAGAGCTTCAAGCTCCACGAACTTCGGGCCCTGCGGCTGCCCTGTTTCCAGTTGCTCAAAACAGAGCCTTTAACTTGCGAGTTGCGAGACGCTGGAGGCCTGGAGGTTGGACATGACTCATGGGAGGAAACCGAGCTTGGTTCCGCGGCTCCGCCCTTGCTTGCCTTGTTGTCGGTTGCTCAAAACAGAGCAAACTTTTGTGGTTTCTTCATTTCTTGCGAGTTACAAGACGTCGGAGAGCTTGGTCGAGCTTCTTGCTTCTAGTTCCAGGTTCTATCATTCTTTGCATTATAAGTTATTTATTTTATATATATATATTAATATATATTAATTTGTTAGACTAACTCTATTATTAATTTATTTATACATATTAATATATATATATAGTCTAGAGAATAAGAAATATATATTATATATAATAGATTTATATATATATAGTCTATAGAATAAGAAATATAAGTAATATATATATATAGTCGTTGTGCATTATTGCTGGCTGTAGCATTATGAATATATAATATATTATAATTTATTTAGCCTAACAAATTAGTTATAATATATATAGAGAATTAGAAATATCAAATATATATATAATAGATTTGTGTAATTGTGTTGCTATTTATATAATATAGTCTATAGATTTGCCGTTTGCGTTGCTGGACATATATAATAAGTTATATATAAATTTATAATATATATGTATATAGATTTAATATATAGACTATAGTGATTAGTGTTATTCTGAAATAATATATTATATATTATATATAGTTTTGTTCAAATCTATCTTATATATTTGTCATTTGTGCAATAGTGCATATATTATATTTATATATATAAATAACAAATCAAGAATGAGCAAACCAATAACAATTGATTCTTTTTTTAAAAAGAAAGATATGAACAAGTCGAAGACTAAGAGTAATATAAATATACCACACGAGGACTTGGTAACAATAGATTGTGAACCTTCTAGAAATGATGAGCGTTTCTCTAAAATTTCAAGAATGCAATCTGAAAAGATGAATGATACCAGTTTGGAACGTGACACTTCTATTATTGATGAGCGTCCTTCTAAAATTTTAAGAATGCAATCTGAAGAGATGGATGCTACTTGTTTGGAACGTGATCCAGGATTACGTCCACAAATATGGGAATTTTCTACTAACATATAAGATGAGATACGACGTACTTATCTTAAAGCTGGTCCATATCAACCTAAACTTTCAGAATATCCATTTTCAGGAATAGGTAATCAACGTCGTCGATTTCAATTTTCTTGGTTTCAAAGATATTTAAACTGGTTAGAATACTCACCTTCGAAGAATGATGTATTTTGTCTTCCATGTTACGTCTTTGCTAAAAATTCAACAGGCCGTCCAGGATCAAATGCATTTATCAATAAAGGTTTTGACAATTGGAAAAAAGTGAATGATGGAATGAATTGTCCTTTAATGGGACATGTGGGAAGAGATCCAAATTCACTACATAAAAATGTTGTAAAATATTGTGAGGATCTAATGAATCGTTCAAGACATATTGACAAGCTAATTGAAAAACAAGTATCACAAGAGATGGAGAATAATCGATTGAGGCTCAAAACTTCAGTAGATAGTGTTCGGTGGTTGACATTCCAAACATGTGCTTTTAGAGGTCATGATGAAAGTTCTGAATCAAAAAATCAAGGCAACTTCATTGAATTAATAAAGTTTCTAGCAAATTATAATTATCAAGTTAAAGGAGTTGTTTTGAAAAATGCTCCACAGAATGCCAAATATACATCACCTAAAATTCAGAAGGAAATTTTGCATATATTTGCAAATAAAGTACGAAATGTGATTCGTGAAGAATTAGGGATGCCAAATTTTGTATTCTTGTAGACGAAGCTCGGAATGAGTCTAAAAGAGAACAAATGGCTATTATTTTGAGATTTGTTGATAAAGATGGTTTTATTAGAGAACGATTTTTTCATATTGTGCATGTTAAGGATACCATGACACTAACTCTAAAAAATGAGATATGTGTTCTTTTTTCTCATTACGACCTTCAAGTTGAGAATATTCGAGGTCAGGGATATGATGAAAGGAGTAATATGCGTGGTGAATGGAATGGACTACAAGTTTTATTTCTCAAAGATTGTCCTTATGCATATTATATACATTGTTGGGCTCATAAACTACAATTAGCTTTGGTTGCAGCTTCTAGAGAAGCCAAACATATTCATCAGTTCTTTATCCATTTGACATCTATTATTAATATTATTGTTGGTTCTTCTAAACATAATGATGAATTACAAGCTGCTCAAACTGTTGAAATTGAAAGTTTGATTGTTTCCAATGAGATTGAGACTAGAAAAGGGATTAATCAAATTAGTACACTACAAAGAGCTGGAGATACTAGATGGGGATCTCATTTTCAATCTATTTGTAGTTTGATGAGGATGTTCAAAGCTACTTGCACAGTTATAAATACTATCTCAAATGAGAGATCAAATTATTCTCAACGTGGTGATGCTGAAGCAGCTTATATGATATTGACATCTTTTGAATTTATTTTGATATTACATATGATGAAAAAAGTAATGGGAATCCTAATGCACTTTGCCAGTCTTTGCAACAAAATTTTCAAGATATTGTGAATGCCATGAGCCTAGTTTCAACTACAAAAATACTTATTCAAAAGTTAAGAGATGATGGGTGGGAGTCTTTGCTTATTGATGTTAGATCATTTTGTGAGAAGCACGAAATTGACATTCCTGATATGAATGACCTACATACTTGAAGAAAATCACGTCGTCAAGTTGAAAGGACAACAATTGAGCATCATTTTAGGATTGATATATTTACTGCTACAATAGACTTCCAGTTGCAAGAATTGAACAATAGATTTAATGACCAAGTAATGGAACTTCTTATTCTTAGTGCTGCTTTAAACCCTAAATGTGCATACAAATCATTTAATATTGATGACATATGTAAATTGACTGAGAAGTTTTATCCACGGGATTTTACTGAACAAGAAAAATTCCTTCTAAGAATTCAATTGCAACATTATGAACTTGATGTGCTAACGCATCCAGATTTTCAAGATATATCTACATTATCTGAATTATGTAGAGTACTAGCAAATTCAGATAAGTGAAAAATTTATTATTTGATCAACAAGTTAATTCATCTAGTCTTAACTCTTCTAGTTTCTACTGCTACTACTGAACGAACATTTTCTGCAATGAAACTTGTAAAAACTAGATTGCGAACTCGAATGGAAGATGAGTTTCTTGCAGATCATTTGCTAGTTTATATTGAAAAAGAAATTACCAAAAATTTCACTTTAGAGATGATAATGGAATAATTTTATTCTATGAAAGATCGTCGTCGAGCTTAATTTAAAGAAAAAATTTGAAGTTAATCGCCCCCCAATCACTAAATCCTGGCTCCGCCCCTATTTGCCGGCTTGAGGGAGGGTCAGAATTCTTTATGGCCGATATTACCAGTTGGGCATTGTCTTCAAGGATTGCCAAGCTTTGTTGATGTAGATATGCCATTTTAATAGCTAAAAGTGTTGCAGATGCTTCAACTATAAGGGGATTTATAGTGAGAATTTGCTCTGTTCTAATTTCCTGTATGTGCCAACTATGCTTCCGACAAATCGTTGAGGCAACTAAAAAAGAAATAGTGTTGATCAACAAGGGCGTCTGAAGTTAGTAACTAGGATTCATTGAAAAAAGCTAGCTAGGGCTTGGTCGTCGAAGAAAAAGCTTGATTGGATAACAATATAATAGCCAGTGGATTTGCCCTAAATATGCAAAAGTATATTTTAAATATTTTAATATTAGACTAAAATAGTAGAATGTAAATAAAAATAAGAAGATATAATTTTTTTTATTGAATTTCATTTCTATTTATATTAAGATGTCTTTAAATACTATTTATTTTATTTTATTTTATTTTAATTTTAATTTTTTATTTTCTTTGTTAGTTGAAAAGAGCAAACGCATGGCCTTTACTCAAGGAACCCGCGTGGCATTATTCAATAAAGCCACATGTCTCTTCTTCAACTCATCATGGCCCATTAATTCAATTGAAACACATGGCACTTCATGGGAGGTTTTAATGGACTCACTCGACTTCTATTGAGGAGAAGAGCTGCAGCACTCAATTGAGGAGCATATATAAAAGAGGAGTGCTAGAGTGAAGCCACACTCAGAACACTCACTCTTACATGTTACTGTTCACGTGAACAGTAACATGTGAGAGTGTGTGCATTGAGTGTGGCTTCACTCTATATTTTTTCTATATAAAAATATATGTCAATTCTAAGAGAGCGTGGCATTATTCAAGAGGCAGATGGTTTTATTCTAAGGGCATTGCACTTTAGTTTACTTGGGCTGGACTTCATTTAAGGACTTGAATTTCACACGGCAGCACTTCATCAAGGCTCAACGTTAACTTATCTTGGGCCCACTTGCTAGAACTTGAAGACTCAATCCACAATTCAACTTCAATAGGATACGGTAATGTGAAACTTCTATACACTATTATTTTTTAATTATTTTTTAATTTTTATTTTGAATTTATTTTTTTTTAAATTAATTTAATTTAATTAATTTATTATCTATATATCAAATATTTAATAAAAAATAAAATAAAAAAATGTGGTGTGTAAAAATTATGTGAATAGTGAAAGATTGTAAATATTTTTTTCGGCAACATGACCTTGGGGAACATGACGTATATTATTAAAAAAGAAAACTCGAGTCAGGAGGTAAAAAGAGGCCATTTGTAATGAGAGAGACGAGAGATAAAGAGACATTCACGTGGGGAGATAGAGAGATGAGAGAAAGATTTCGTTGTTGCCGTAGGAGTTGTCGTCGCTCATCGGAATCGCAGGAGCTGTCGTCACCAAAATCGCAGGAAGGTGTCCTCGTCGTCTTCAGCTCCCCTGTCTTTGACTAAGGAGGGAAAAAGAGGCCGTTTTGCCGATGGAGCTTAAAATATTGATGCGGGGAGAGAGATAGAGAGAGAGAGAGAGAAAAGAGAAAGGTGTCATCATCGTCGTAAGACCTACTGTCATTCACTGGAATTGCAGGAGTTGCCATTGCCAGAATCGCAAGAAGGTCTTCCCGTCATCGTCAGATCTCTTGTCTTTGATTATAGGTTGCTTCTGTAAGGCCCGTAGCCAGGCCCAGGCCGGTTTAAGCAAGACCGAGCCCAGCCCCCCATAAACGACGTCGTTTCTGTCCTTAGATATTTAACCTACTGCCCCTTCTTCTTTCTTTTCTTTTCCTTTCTTTCCTTTCTCTTCTTCCCTTCCCCTGCCCTGACGGTTTCATCTCCCCTGTTTTTGCGTAGCCCTCTATTTTTCTCTCGTATCAAACCACGATCTCGGTGGTTATCAGTTTCAGATGAAAATCTCTCTCTCTCCATGCAGCATTTTATCCCTTGCTTGGATTTCCTTCCTTCCGTAAATCCCCCCCTCTGGTTTGGGTTTCGGCGCAGGAAATCACGGTAAGATCTTGTAATTCTCTTCCTACGTTTTCTTCTATCCATGGGTTCAGTTTGGTACTTGTAATCACTAAAAACTTGTGTATTTTCGGTAGGTGAAGTCAAGCGTGGAGAAGCCAGAAAATTCTTCCTTTAGTACCCTGTCTTTGTCCGGTTTGTCACTTCGTGTTGGTGCAAGCCGTGGTTCAATTTCTGGTAAGAATTTCTACCATCTTTCTTGAGACCGAACGGAAGCTCGTACGTTTGGTTATGCATAGTATATATATATATTAGTTGGCGGTGGTTTTTGGATTTGATGGACAGTTGCTAAATTTTGTGTGGGATGAGGAAAATTTGATTTATTTAAAGCGCCTATACCTCAGTTGAGTACTATTTTTTTTATGCTGAAATATTTTATGAAATTTTTCTCTAATTTTCGAATTCTTCTTCGAAGTGATTTTTGGTGGGTGTTTAAGGGTTTGTTGTTTAAATTTCTTTCGCGGTTTTGGTGCTGTCGTTGGGTTGTTTGGAGCGTTTTGTGTGATATAAAATGGTTGGGTTTGGTTAAGTTGAACGCAATAGGATACTATATTTGTTGGGTTGGCTTTATCAAAGGGATGCCTGAGATGTTTTGGTAGTGGGCTGAAATGATATTTTATGTTTGGAGTGCGCTGGTTTGCTGGTTGGTGTGGATTTTAGGAGATAAATTCAGTGCATCTTAGAGTTTTTAAAATAATTAAAATATTGGTTTTTCCGTGCATCTTTGGGGGCTGTCCAGGTTACGTAGTGGCTGGTTGCTTGGGCTTGTTATGCTAGAAATTTATGATTTAAGACAAGCAGCGTAGTTTAACTTTAAATTTTCAGATTAAAACTTTTGGAGTGGTCTTTAACGTTAGGGATTATGTTTTTATGAATAGGTGACGAAACTCTTAGAAGTCAGACTCAAAATTTTGATAATTCGCTGCAGGAGTCAGGTAAGCGGGGTTCGTATGCTCGGTTTTATACCAAAAGAGGACTGAGGTTGACTTTTGAAAATTTGTGCTTTTGTTAGTTATGAAATGAAAACCTGAGAAAAATCAACCTCAGTCGATTGTTTGCATTATTCATGAAGCTTATTTAAAAGAAGGAAAAATATTTCTGTCATGCATTGTGTAGACATGAGTTTGTTTTTTTGTCATGTTATTTTCTGAAATGTGAAAAAGAGTGTTTTTGTCTATCTGCGAAAAATTATGTTTTGATTGCGTTGACGATGTTTATTTATACAAGTTTTATTCTGAAAATAGTTTGGAACTATGTGTCTTTAATAACTCTGAAAACCTTTGGCATAGTATTCTGGTTGGTATTTGAATCTATCTCTGCTTTGCTCTGCTTTGCTCTGTCTTTGCTTTGTTTGGATTGGTACCAATTTCCTATCTCTGAGTGCACCCACTTTGGAAATAAAGTGGTTCATTGTGGGCTTTCCTATGTGCACACACGGGACTCCGAGAACGAATAAGGGAAAGTTCCACCTCTGTCTTTGCCTGATTTCACCACCGGGATTTGCACAACCCTACCACGGGGGTTAAACATGGTCTTTGCTTTGTGAGATGCTCCGTTTGATATAGTGATAATACTCAGTTTTGTTATACCAAAGTACTTTAGGATTTAATTGTTTTGAAAATCATTTGTTTCTTTTATACTTAATTATGTTCTGATCCGTATTTTATCACTTGGTAAATGCTCATGTTTACACGCTTGTATAAGTTCTTCGCTTACTGAGTTGTGGAAAAACTCACCCCTTTTATTTCATATATTTTTCAGATGATTTGGATGTTTCATCAGAGGACTAAGAGTAGAGTCTTGACCAAGTTTTAAGCTATTAGAGCCACAGGCTAGATGGGGGGAAAACAATTAATTTATTTATTATGTTGGGTTCTAGTTCCATTGGATTTATAGAATGTTAGTTATTCATTATTGTCAAGCTTTTTGAGAGAATGTGAACCCTCTCATTTATGATTTATTCATATTCTTTTATTTATGGCTTGGTGGACATTGTTATATGGATTGGGTTGTGAAAAATATTTTTATTTTGAATATGGTCGGAGACCTATTATTTGTAGTTGATGATGGATTATACCAAACAGGTGGAGTTTCGTGACCCCCTACGTGTACGGGGCGTTACAGTTGGTATCAGAGCGAAAGTTTAAGATTCTGCAGACTTATGCAATAAGGTTTTAGGAATTTGAGGTTCCAGAATTTGCCAAGTTTAGGAATTATTTGAGGTGTAAAATTATATAAGCTTGTGAGCTGATTTCATATTGTTGGAGAGTTAAGGGTTATATATTTATGTCTTTTTTTTTTGGTATCATGTGATCTTGTTTGTGGTGGGTACCTCTTTTGTTTGAGGAGTATCATATACTTTTGTTTTGACTACTAAGATTACCTGTAGATGTTTATTTTTTTAGCTAGCTAGTTATATGTTTTAGTGAACGATGTGTTTAATAGTCCAAGTGTTCTCAGGATGCCACCTCGACGTGAGCGAAGTGTGTCGGACTTGAATGCGGCCAGAAATGAAAGGGAAGCAAATCCAAGAGCTTCTGAAGTACTTCGAGCAGCAGCGCATTAGCTGATTGATGATCTCGCACAAAATTCATCTGGCCGTCACCGCACCACAAGTGAAAGGGGTTGCACTGTGGAAGATTTCAACAAGTTGCATCTCACGTCTTTTGATGGAAGAGGCAATCCAATACTGGCAGAGGATTGGGTACAGGATATTGAGGAGATATTTCGAGTCTTGCCTTGCACGGATGAACAAAAGGTGGCGTTTGCTACATTCAAGCTGACCGGGGAGGCGAAAAGGTGGTGGATCTCTGGAGGACTATCAGGGAAGCTAAAAAGACGGAAATAAAAAGTTGGTCGTTGTTTAAGGAAGTCTTCCTAGAGCGTTTCTTCCCAGTCTTAGTTAAGGAAGATAAAGTTATGGAATTTACTACCTTAGTTCCGGGAGCGATGTCAGTACATCAATATGCAGCAAAATTTACCGAGCTGGCACGATTTGCGGCATATCTGATTCCAGATGAAGAGAAGAAGTGTCGCAAATTTAAACAGGGGCTGAACGAGAAGCTTTTTGAGCAAGTAGTGGACTTCCAAGTAAAAAAATTCACAGAATTGGTGGATAAGGCTACAGTGTTTGAAAGAAGCCTTCAAAGAAGTGCAATTTTATCTGATCAAAGGAAAAGGTCTACCTCATCTAGATACCATGCAAGCGTCAATCAAGGATCGTGGAAGAAGAAAAATGAAGGGGGTAGCTCAAGCAATAGGCCAGGCCAGAGTAATCGGCAGCCCTACTAGTGTAAGACATGTAACCAAGTGCATTCTGGAGAATGCAGAAGAGGGGCAAAACTATGTTTCCGTTGTGGCAAGTCAGGACATTACATCAGGAATTGCCCTCTGCAATCGGACAACAATAACGCGAGCATGTTGCCACCACAGAGAAATGAAGTTATAGGACGAGGTAACAATCAGCATCCTACTGCACCTGCTCGAGTCTTTACATTGATACCAGGAGAAGCTGAAGGCAGGGATGATGTGATCATAGGTATTTTCAGTTCTCGTTTTTCTTTTAGGTTTAACTTGGTATTCAATACGGATCTTTAATAGAAGGAGTATGTTTTTATTTTTATGATGTGATCACAAGCATTCTTCTATTATTTTCTAACGATGCTACTGTATTATTTGATTCTGGGGCAACGCATTCGTTTATTTCTTTGAATTATTCTAAGTTTTGCACTTGGGAAGGTGAAAGGTTGGAGTATAGCCTAGTAGTCGCGACACCGACAGGAAATTCAGTATCTTGTCATAAATTCTCCGTGGCTGCCCCATATCTGTTGAAGGAAGATTAATGTCAGCTGACCTTATAATTTTTGATATGTTTGGATTCGATGTAATTTTGGGGATGAACTGGCTGGTTTCATATCATGCCAGTATTGACTGCTTTAAAAAGGAAGTAATCTTCAAGCCTCTTGAGGGAGGTGGAATTCGATTTGTGGGGTCGAAAGTGCGATCACATCCATCAGTCATATCAGCAATTCAGGTTGGAAAATTATTGCGAGATGATTGTGAAGGATTTTTGGCTTGTGTGATAGATGCACCAAAGGAAGAGTTGAGTTTAGAAGAGATTCCTGTTGTGAGAGAATACCCAGAAGTGTTTCCTGAAGACTTGTCCGGATTACCACCCCACCGAGAAGTAGAATTTGCGATTGATCTTACTCCCGGCACGGCACCGTTGTCCAAGGCTCCTTATAGAATGGCGCCATCAGAGCCCATCGAACTCAAAGAGCAGTTGCAAGACTTATTGGACAAGGGTTTTATTCGACCCAGCGTGTCCCCATGGGGTGCGCCAGTTTTATTTGTTAAAAAGAAAGACGGGACAATGAGAATGTGCATCGACTATAGGAAACTCAACCGAGTAACTATCAAGAACAAATATCCCTTACCCCGTATAGAGGACCTCTTTGATCAACTACAAGGTGCACAAGTTTTCTCTAAAATTGACCTTCGGTCAGGGTATCACCAATTGAAGATCAAGGTAGAAGACGTATCTAAGACCGCTTTCAGAACCAGATACGGTCACTATGAGTTTTTGGTCATGCCTTTCGGCTTGACTAATGCTCCTGCGGTATTCATGGATTTAATGAATAGAGTATTTCATGAATTCCTGGATAAATTTGTGGTCGTCTTCATTGATGACATTTTGATCTATTCTAAAAGTAAGGAGGAGCATGAGGAACACTTGAGGCTAGTACTCGGAACACTTAGGGAGGAAATGTTGTTTGCTAAACTGAAGAAGTGTGAGTTCTGGTTGGATTCAGTTATATTTTTGGGGCATGTGGTTTCAAAAGAAGGTATTTCAGTAGACCCAGGGAAAGTAGAAGCAGTAGTTAACTGGCTGGCACTGAAGAATGTTCGTGAGGTTAGGAGTTTTTTGGGATTGGCGGGATACTATCGTCGATTCCTTGAGGGTTTCTCCAAAATAGCAGTTCCTCTCACTGCTCTTACCAGGAAGAATAACAAGTTTGAGAGGACAGAAAAATGTGAAGAAAGTTTTCTGACCTTGAAACAAAGACTTGTGACCGCCCCAGTTTTAATAGTTCCCACTGCGAGAGGTGGTTTTATGGTGTATAGTGATGCTTCAAGATTGGGTTTGGGGTGTGTATTAATGCAACACAGAAAGGTTATAGCTTACGCTTCTAGACAACTGAAAACTTATGAACAAAACTACCCCACACATGATCTAGAATTGGCAGCGGTGGTATTCGCACTCAAGATTTGGAGGCATTATCTATATGGGGAAAAGTGCGAAATCTACACAGATCATAAAAGTTTAAAATATTTCTTCACCCAGAAGGAATTAAACATGAGACAGAGAAGATGGCTCGAGTTAATAAAGGATTACGATTGTACTATAAATTACTACCCAGGTAAAGCGAATGTTGTAACTGATGCCTTAAGTAGGAAATTATTGAGTCCAGCAATGGCAACCCTTACCACCCAGCCCCAGTTGTTAATGGACTTAGAGAGGGCCGGTATTGAGGTTATCACTACTAATACAAGCACTTTCATGGCCAGTTTAATAGTGCAACCAGATTTGTTAGAGAGAATTAAAACAACTCAGAAAGTGGATTCAGCATTGATAAAGTTAGTTGAGGAAGTTAGAAACGGGGACAAAGCTGATTTTAGCATTTCTGAAGATGGAGTTTTGAGGTTTAGAAACAGATTGTGTGTGCCGCCAGATGATGCACTGAAGAAAATAATTCTTGAGGAGTCACACCGCTCTTTATACATAGTCCATCCAGGGAGTACCAAGATGTATCGGGACTTGAGAGAGTCTTTTTGGTGGAACGGTATGAAGAGAGAAATTGCTAAGTTTGTAGAACAATGCCTAACATGTCAACAGGTGAAAGTAAAACATCAGAGACTAGCAGGATTGTTACAGCCATTGCAGATTCCAGAATGGAAGTGGGAGCATATATCCATGGATTTTGTGACAGGCCTACCGAGGGTTTTAAACAGACAAGATGCAATATGGGTAATCGTAAATCGCTTAACGAAGACTGCACGTTTTGTAGCCATTAAAGTTTCTTATAAATTGGAGAAACTAGCTGAACTGTATATACAAGAGATCGTGAGATTGCATGGGGTACCAGTGTCCATTGTGTCAGATAGAGACCCTCGTTTCACTTCTAGATTCTGAAGAAGTTTACAAGAGGCAATGGGTACTAAGTTAAACTTCAGTACGGCTTATCACCCTCAGACAGATGGGCAATCGGAAAGGACTATTCAGATTTTAGAAGATATGTTGAGAGCATGTGTGATGGACTTTAAAGGAACTTGGATATGACACTTACCATTGGTGGAATTTGCTTATAATAACAGCTTCCAGACTAGTATTGGGATGGCACCGTATGAGGCTTTGTATGGCAGAAGGTGTAGGTCCCCTTTATATTGGGATGAGGTTGGTGAAAGAAAAATATTGGGACCAGAGATCATTCAGAAAACCACAGAAAAGATTGACATCATTAGAGCTAGAATTAAAGCTGCTCAGGGTCGACAAAAGAGTTATGCCGATAACCGATGTTGTTCACTAGAGTTTGAAGTTGGAAATGAAGTATTCTTGAAGATAGCACCAATGAAAGGGGTTATGAGATTTGGAAGTAAGGGCAAGTTTAGTCCTAGATATATTGGACCCTTTGAGATTCTAGAACTAGTTGGACCATTGGCATATAAGTTAGCACTTCCTCCAAATCTTGCGGGAGTGCACAATGTATTTCATGTGTCCATGCTGAGAAAGTCTATTTCCGACCCAACTCACATCATTCATTATGAGCCGCTACAGATTTAGGAAGATATAACATATATTGAAGAACCAGTGCGGATCTTGGAAAAGAAAGCACACATACTGCGGAATCATAGCATTCCCATGGTTAAGGTTTTGTGGAGTAATCATACAAGCAGTGAAACTTCCTGGGAACTCGAGGAGGAAATGCGAAAGAAATACCCGCACATCTTCAACGAGGATTATGAACTCTTGTAGCAATTTCCGAGGACGGAAATTTTTTTTAGGAGGGGAGGATGTAAGGCCCGTAGCCAAGCCCAGGCCGGTTTAAGCGAGACCCAGCCCAGCCCCCCAGAAACGACGTCGCTTCTATTCTCAGGTATTTAACCTACTGCCCCTTCTTCTTTCTTTTCTTTTCCTTTCTTTCCTTTCTCTTCTTCCCTTACATTGCCCCGACGATTTCATCTCCCCTGTTTTTGCGCAGCCCTCTATTTTTCTCTCGCATCAAACCACGATCTCGGTGGTTATCAGTTTCAGATGAAAATCTCTCTCTCTCTCCATACGGCATTTTATCCCTTGCTTGGATTTCCTTCCTTCCGTAAATCCCCCCCCTTTGGTTTCGGTTTTGGCACAGGAAATCACGGTAAGATCTTCTAATTCTCTTCCTACGTTTTCTTCTATCCATGGGTTCGGTTTGGTACTTGTAATCACTGAAAACTTGTGTATTTTCGGTAGGTGAAGTCGAGCGTGGAGAAGCCAGAAAATTCTTCCTTTAGTGCCCTGTCTTTGTCCAGTTTGTCACTTCGTGTTGGTGCAAGCCGTGGTTCAATTTCTGGTAAGAATTTCTACCATCTTTCTTGAGACCGAATGGAAGCTCGTATGTTTGGTTATGCATAGTATATATATATATTAGTTGGCAGTGGTTTTTGGATTTGATGGACAGTTGCTAAATTTTGTGTGGGATGAGGAAAATTTGATTTATTTAAAGTGCCTATACCTCGGTTGAGTACTATTTTTTTTTATGCTGAAATATTTTATGAAATTTTTCTCTAATGTTCGAATTCTTCTTCGAAGTGATTTTTGGTGGGTGTTCAAGGGTTTGTTGTTTAAATTTCTTTCGCGGTTTTGGCGCTGTCGTTGGGTTGTTTGGAGCGTTTTGTGTGATATAAAATGGTTGGGTTTGGTTAAGTTGAACGCATTAGGATACTATATTTGTTGGGTTGGTTTTATCAAAGAGATGCCTAAGATGTTTTGGTAGTGGGCTGAAATGATATTTTATGTTTGGAGTGCGCTGGTTTGCTGGTTGGTGTGGATTTTAGGAGATAAATTCAGTGCATCTTAGAGTTTTTAAAATGATTAAAATATTGGTTTTTCCGTGCATCTTTGGGGGCTGTCCAGGTTATGTAGTGGTTGGTTGCTTGGGCTTGTTATGCTAGAAATTTATGATTTAAGGCAAGCAGCGTAGTTTAACTTTAAATTTTCAGATTAAAACTTTTGGAGTAGTCTTTAACATTAGGGATTATGTTTTTATGAATATGTAACGAAACTCTTAGAAGTCAGACTCAAAATTTTGATAATTCGCTGCAGGAGTCAGGTAAGCGGGGTTCGTATACTCGGTTTTATACCAAAAGAGGACTGATGTTGACTTTTGAAAATTTGTGCTTTTGTTAGTTATGAAATGAAAACCTGAGAAAAATCAATCTCAGTCGATTGTTTGCATTATTCATGAAGCTTATTTAAAAGAAGGAAAAATATTTCTGTCATGCATTGTGTAGATATGAGTTTGTTTTTTTGTCATGTTATTTTTTGAAATGTGAAAAAGAGCGTTTTTCTCTATCTACGAAAAATTATGTTTTGATTGCATTGACGACGTTTATTTATACAAGCTTTATTCTGAAAATAGTTTGGAACTATGTAACTCTGAAAACCTTTGGCATAGTATTCTGGTTGGTATTTCACTCTATCTTTGCTTTGCTCTGCTCTGCTCTGCTCTGTCTTTGCTTTGTTTGGATTGGTACCAATTTCCTATCTCTGAGTGCACCCACTTTGGAAACAAAGTAGTTCATTGTGGGCTTTCCTATGTGCACACTCGGGACTCCGAGAACGAATAAAGGAAAGTTCCACCTCTGTCTCTATCTGGTTTGGCCACCGGGATTTGCACAACTCTACCACGGGGGTTAAACATGGTGTTTGCTTTGTGAGATACTTCGTTTAATATAGTGATAATACTCAGTTTTGTTATACCAAAGTACTTTAGGATTTAATTGTTTTGAAAATCATTTGTTTCTTTTATACTTAATTATGTTCTGATCCGTATTTTATCACTTGGTAAATGCTCATGTTTACACGCTTGTATAAGTTTTTCGCTTACTGAGTTATGGAAAAACTCACCCCTTTTATCTCATATATTTTTCAGATGATTTGGATGTTCCATCAGAGGACCAAAAGTAGAGTCTTGACCAAGTTTTAAGCTGTTAGAGCCACAGGCTAGACGGGGGGAAAACAATTAATTAATTTATTATGTTGGATTCTAGTTCCATTGGATTTATAGAATGTTAGTTATTCTTTATTGTTAATATTTTTGGGAGAATGTGAACCCTCTCATTTATGATTTATTTATATTCTTTTATTTATGACTTGGTGGACATTGTTATATGGATTGAGTTGTGAAAAATATTTTTATTTTGAATATGGTCGGAGACCTATTATTTGTAGTTGAGGATGGATTATACCAAATAGGTAGAGCTTCGTGACCCCCTACGAGTACGGGGCGTTACAACTTCCATTTTCATTATAGCTTTATTGCTCATTTTTGTATCTTTTTCTCAAAAGATTGGCACTTTAGAAGTTCTAGGGGACGGTGTGATAGTTATTTTGACTTTAAAAAATTTCCCTTTTATTACCGAAGAATTAGATACTAAAGATTGTTCCTCGAAAGTTTCTCAAAAATTTCCTTTTTCTAGCCTAGTTGTAATTTTTTAAATATACAAATATGTGAGGGGATTTTTGAGAAACTGTTATTACAAAAATGAGCAATAAAGTTATTTTGAGAATCTACAGATTTATTATTCTATAGATTTATCCTTCTATAGCAAATGTTTGAGTATGAGCAATAAGTTATTTTGAGAATCTCGTTATGTTATTTTTTTTTCATTATTTTAAAAACACTTGCAATATGGAAAAAGGGAAAGAACATCCATTTCCGTTGATACAATCGCCCTTGAATACCCCAACTGTGGTATGAAGCATTTTTTATAAAATTTCTATGATTGTTTGGTCGATATTTTTGAAATATTTGTACGTGAATAACTTGTGTACTAATCTTAATAGGATAGACCCCTAACTTCTCCAAATTTTGGAAATTACATGCACATGGATGGTTATTCTACCTTCGCCAAAGTTGAGGAAAGCAATGAAGATAGACATGACGAAGTGGGAATCGATGATTACAGGAACACCTTAGTTAGAGGATGATGAATTAGAAAATTTAAGTACGATTGAGGAGCCATCATTGGGTTGAAGTTTAATACGATTGAGGAAGTAATCACTTATTATAAAGAGTATGCTAAGGGATGTGGGTTTGGGATGATGATAAGAAGGGCTGAGAAGGGAGTTGATGGATTGGTTAGATATGATACTATTGGTTGTCTACGTGGTGGGAAGGCCCTTAATAGGACGTTGATTATTATTAGACCACATCCAACAAGAAAGACCGAATGTAAGACAAGAATTAATGTCTTAAAAGTTGATGGAACGTTTGAGTTGACAACAGTCCATAATGTACATAACCAAAATCTTAGTCCAACCAAATCCCACTTTTTCTATTGTAATAAATTTGTGAGTAAGTCCTTTAAAAGAATCCTAGATATAAATGATGAAGCAGGCATAAATTAGAATAAGAGCTTCAGATCTCTTGCCGTTGTTGTGAGTGGTTTTGCAAAAGTCCCATTTACAGAGAGGGATTATCGTAATTATATCAACAAGGTAAGACAATTCCGACTTAGAACAGGTGGTGCTCAAGAACTTAAACAATATTTTTTACGGATGCAGTACAAGAATCTTGGGTTTTTTACTTTGA
Organism: Platycarya strobilacea; assembly: GCA_036898215.1. NCBI lineage: Eukaryota > Viridiplantae > Streptophyta > Magnoliopsida > Fagales > Juglandaceae > Platycarya > Platycarya strobilacea. The sequence goes on from CM072550.1 coordinate 30,916,470, forward strand.
TGGATATGGATGATGACGGCAGGTTAAAAAATATCTTCTGGGCAGACCCTTGTAGTAGGGTAGCATACCAATATTTTGGGGATGTGGTCACATTTGACACTACGTATTTAATGAACCGATATAACATGCTCTTTGCACCATTAAGTTGGTGTAAACTATCATGGAGAGTCAATTCTATTGGGAGCATGATTGATTTCTAGTGAGGATACCGAGGCATTTGTGTGACTATTTTAAACTTGGTTACATTGTATGAATGGTATTGCTCAAAAAGTTATTATCATGGACCAGGACAAAGAGACGAAGAATGCAATTGCTAAAGTCTTTCTACATACTAAACATCGATTTTGTTTGTGGCATATACTAAAGAAAGTCTTCGAAAAGCTTTCCTCCTATGCTTCCTACAAAAGCGGCATGAAGAATGATCTGTTGAAATGTGTGTATGACACCCAGACTATTGAGGAGTTTGAAAAATGCTGAAAGCAATTACTTACCAGGTATCAATTGTAAGAGAACTCATGACTACAAAGTCTATACACTGAGTGTGAGTACTGGTGTCCGGCATTTTCGAAAGAGTTTTTTTGGGTCGGTATGAGTACAACACAGCGGAATGAGAGCATGATTCCTTCTTTGATGGGTATGTTCATTCTAAAACCAACTTGAAAGAATTTGTCGACCAGTTTGAAATTGTGTTGAAAAAAAAAAATTGAGAATGAAACTGAGTTGGATTTTCACTCATTCAGTGCTATAATTCCCATGATATCTAGAAACCTAATTGAAAAGAGATTTCAAGCTTTGTATACAAATACAAAATTCAGGGAAGTTCAGTCACAAGTTGTCAGCAATATTGATATGGATCCAAAGTTACTTAAGATCACAAGTGGTGTAAAGACATATCAGGTATAAGATGAGGTTGAGCTGGAGGAGTTTACAAAGATGGTTACATATTATATGGACTTTAGTGAAGAAGATACACCTGCAAGGTGTTCATGTGGGTTATTCCAAATGCGGGGGATCTTGTGAAGGCACATCCTGACTGTATTCAAATGTAATGAGATAAAGACTTTTCTCGAGAGATATATTTTAGATCGATGGAGGAAGGATATCAAAAGAAGATATACATTAATCCACAGTACCTTCGATACAAGGAATTAGCAAGAAGATACTAAAAGATTTTCAAGTCTATTGAATATTTGTTATGAGATGATTACTCTTGTTGCGGGTTCGGCAAAACATACTCAGGATGCAATTCATAAGTTATTCCAATGGTTGACTTATATGAGAAGGACCAAGGAACCCCCGTCAATGCCCGTCATGGGATCCAATGTATTGGCTTCGACCCAGGACATAATTGTCGGTGGTAGTTCACAGGTAATACACAGTCCAGTACCTATGAGAGCAAAAGGCAAACCCCTTTTGCTATGGAGAACATCCACGATGGAGAATGCAATGTGAAAGATTAAAGCAAAGATGAAGAAGAAACATTTAATTACATGTGTATAGGTTATTCTATTGATGTAGACGCTTACAAATATTTATTGTATGACACTGGACACAACTACAGGTGCGTGTTCACAGGACGGTGGTAGTCCACGGCTAGTGCCAGACACACGCATGAACTTATTTGCCTCGTCGGAGATAGATACGTCCAATATTGAGCATATACAGGTATGTTGATTGTGTAACATTAATAGAAGTATTTGTTAGTTTGTTTTGACTTTTGTTATTTATCAATAGCCTATTCAAGACAACTCGGCTCAACACCCTAGTGGAATCAAAGGCCAGAAGTCATGATTTCTACTCAAGAAAGTGTAATATTCAACTTAGTTTTTTTCGGGTATAATATTGACATGAGATTACAATTTGTATATTGACATTATGATTGTATTTTTACATATGCAATTTCCTTTGAATGGATCACAACAAGATATTGGGTTAGATGGATCACAACCGGATATTGAGTTAGATGGATCATAATATATTTATACTGATTTTGAGGATTTTTTTGGGGGACTGGTTGTAATTATGATTACGAAGATAGTGGTTTGAACATAACAATAAATTGTGTTTTGATGTTCTTGGAGCATAAGATATCACAAGGGTTCAGAAACTGTGTTTTGATGTAGCTTGGTATTTTGAAAGTGTAAATAATTATGAAAATTGGCCAAGGAAACCAATGAACTAAGGAGATCTGAAGCATTGTTGTTATTTTTCATAAACTGAGACGTGTCAAATATTTGAGCTTGATTCACTATTTTGTTCATATGCTGATCTTGGCAAGTAGAAATGGCTGTAACAGCAGATGTGGTTTATGCTCTTATTTGAACACATTGTGAGGAAAAGGATGCAATATCCCAATTGTACTCCTGGGCTCACGTTTCAGCTAGCTAGCTAGAAAAGGAGGGGATATCCCATTTTTTATTTTTAATAACGATTAATTGATCTAAGAAAATTCATTTATAATTACATCAACTACTTATAAGATAATAATAAGACAGTACTAAGAACGTAAAACTCCATACCAAAATCAAAATAAACTCCTGCCTGGTTATATTCTGAACTCCATAGATATATTTAAATACAGCTACATATTGCAACTAACTTCTAACACTAATTTGAAATCATTTATAGACTACCAAATAACATGCTACAACAAATGCAAGAGCCCAATAAAGTCATCGACGTAGTGTGCACGCTCTTTCATCTTCACGTACAACATGCACAAACTCTGCATCTTTATTGGCTAGCACTAACTCAGTCTTGGTCACTCTCTTTCGAAGATCAATCTCCATTCTTTCGATATCATTGAGTATCTTCTCCAGCTCTCTAATCTCTCTTAACAATTCACTGTCAGTTTTCTGATGATCTGACATTCTGTATTCATCCTCCTCTACCCACTTGAAATATTTGCAATATGGTAACCCCTAGGATAGAATACATATTTTGAATAAAATTAGATGCAAATAACATGAAATGTTTAACTAAAAATTAGATGTAAATAACAAAGAATTTAGTTACCTTAATATTGTACTTAGGACAACCTAAAAAAAGGCCATCGTTGATTTTTTGGAGTATTAGCATATCTCACTTGGACCTCAACCTCGCAGAAGCATAAATGTTGATCCATTTTTTGTTTAGTAAACAATGAAGAAGACTTCATCGTAGATGATGACATGTTCTTATTAGATGTAAGTAACCTGTAATTTTTTTATTTTTTATTTTATGAGTAAACAAGATGGAAGTAACCTGTAATGCTTTCTTCAATAAAGAAAAGATGGTAGTGACAACCCTAGAAAGATGCTGAATTAGTCGTACAAGGGACCATATGTACTATTACCAACATTCCAACCGAATACTAGACAGTTTATCAGAATAAAGGCATCTAAGAAAAAAGTTACCAGAATCATCAAGCAATTAAATTGAGTACCTCATCAAATTATCCCACTGGAGCAAGAAGTACTTACCAAAATTATCAAGCAAATAAATTGAGTACTGGGTCAAACCCATATCGGCAAAGAGATTGCAAAATTACCAAAAAAATGAAAACCTAAGTACCAAAATTCACCAACAACCGCAAAGAAGAGGAGGAAGAAGAAAATGCGAGTTGGGTATCCGATCTAGGGTTTTTAAAGAAGAAGAAGGCGTCGTCGAAGAAGACGATTGTCTTGCACAAGGGTATGAAGATCGCCTTTTAAAGGTTTGAAGAGGAACAGAGAGCCAACAAAATGCAACTTGCTATTTGAGAGTTTCAAGATCGCCTGCAAAAGAGAAGAAGGAGATCAGAAGGAGCTCTAAAGATCGCTAGGTTCAAAGAACTCTAGGGTTTGAATAAATGGGTTAAAATGCATTTAATTTGCAGGAAGAGGGAAGCCGGCGTGTTTAAAATGAAATGCACGTTTCATTAAATTTGCCACGTGGCCGGCGTGTACGCGGATGTTCGCGAAGGCGTGTGTTAGAATCATTTTTCATGAAGATTTCTATGGCTGCCATTTATATGATTTTCCTTAATAGATTTTTGTTGTCCATCATGTTTATGAGTAATTAAATTTTCAAGTATTATTAAAGATAAACTTACACATTTGATAGTATTTTTAATTTATTTTTAATTCACGTACTTGGTTTTTTATTTAATAGTACTCTTTATTTCATCATTCTTATTTTATTATTGACGTTTTCTTCTCCAAATAATCTTAGAATTTATTTTGTTTATATATTTAGTTATACTTTTTCTATTGAATGAATTAGTTCTTTGATTATATTTGGATCAATTGATTGTCTATATTGATTTAATTTTATACTGCAATATCACTTCCTGAGAATACTGTCTTAATTGTGTTTTCTTAATATGAATAACAATTTGTATGATTTAAAAGTGATGAATTATTTTTTAAAGAGTTACATTTAGTTTAATTTTGATTTATAATTCTATATCTTCCGATTGAGAATTTTGAAATTGAATTTTCAATTGAGTTATCAATGAATTAAGAATAATTAAAATATCAGATATGTGCAAAGAATTCTCAAAATTCTATTATTCGTTAAATTTGAATATTTGTTTCGTTAATTATTTTGTTTAATTTTAATTTGCATTTAAAATCAATTTTTATTCTCTCATAAATCTTTTTTTTTTTAGTTTCTTTGCTATTTTTTTAATTTGTCTCCCTGTGGAATCGACACCTGAAAATTATATTACAACTACTACATTATTTTTTGGATGTAATCAGCCTAAAAAAATGATTGTTGTTATTCTCTTATTAGGGGTGTAACTAGTCCACTTTGATCTATTTTAGATAAAATTTGGGATGAATTTGCGATGTGCAACCAGTTTTGTATTTACATTTGACTGATTTCGCACCGGTTACAACAAGTAAAATAATGCAAATTTGTCATAAAAAAGTTATTTATAAAAAAAAAACTACTTTAAATTTTAATTTACTAAAACTATATAATAGTATTAGTATAAATATTAGTATAACTATATCCCTATAGTTAATAGTATCATATAGTGATATAGTATTAGTATAACTACTATAATGAATTATACAGTAATTTATATTGAGAGTTAAAACATATATATATATATATAAAGACTAAAATATATTACCAATAGTGATATAGTACTAGTATAAGGTCATAAAGTATAAATTGAATTAATATATATTATATATTAATGTATATTACTATTACTAATTTAATATAAGTACTTATCAAAAGATATATATTAAACACTTATTAGGTCATAAAATGTTATTAATATAAATATATATATATATATATATATATATTATATGTAAAACGTATGGTAAAATAAACATTCATGTTTAAGTCTTTAAAATTAAACTTTTATGTTATAAATTATGATAACATTACTGTATGTAATTTAAAGTATATAATATATTAAACCACTATAGTCCGGTCCTAAATAGCATAAAACCAAAATGAAACCGATCAACTTTGAAACTAAGGGAACTAGTTTCAGACCGGACCGCTCCAATGCTGGACTGATTCCATCATGTCCAGATCGGTTTTCTTATTTTTTAGTTACTTTTTACACCCCTCTCTCTTATGTTTGTTCTTGGGTACAGTTCATTCTTCTCAATTGTTTTGTTTGTATACGATTAGAGGTGTGAAAAAAAAGTCAAAAACCGAAGAGCTAGACCGAACCGGTTCATTTTGGTGGAATCGGTCCGATTTTGGATTGGTACCAATCCAAAACTGGTTCCCATAATATTAAAATTGGTCAGTATCGATCCGATTTTAGTTCTAAGCTTTGTAGAACCAATCAGGTCCAGTATAATATATTTTTTAAATTAATTTTTTTATATTATATGTAATAGAAAATAATATTTTTATATTATATATAATATTTTATACATTAATATATAATGTGAATTAATTACAATTAATATTTTGTGGCCTATTCTAATAACTATAACTAATACTAATATATATTAATAGTTTAATAAACTAATTTAAAATTGAAAAATCGGATTAGAATCAATAAAATCGGTACTATCGATTACACCCCTATATACGATCCTTACTAATAGGGATGAAAGTCGGCTAGTCTGAACAAGACTGACTTGGGATTGAGACCGATTGGCTTCGGTCCTCAAAAAGTTTCAATCTAGTCCTAGTCCAAGATTTTTCCACCTCGAACCAAATTGAATAACAAAAAATAAAAAATATTTGTTATTTATATAATAATTGTATAACTAATTATACAATTTTCATCTAACCTATCACCATTAACAATATAAATTTTTTAATATGTTATTAATAAATTAATATTTTATCAAAATAACTATTGTATAAGATCAAAGAACTAATTATCAAGTAATTATATAAGTTAATAATGTAATTTCATCTAATTTATTATCATTGACAATATAAAATATAGTTTTTATTGAGTTGATTACATAATCCAAATTAATAATTCACTTAATTTTAATTTTGTATTTTAAATAAACTTTTTCTTATTAATTGATTTGTCAAAGAAAATTATAAAAAATAATAATATAATAATAGTGGACAGACTGGACTGGACTAGACCAATAGCTACCAGTTTGGTCCAATCCCTAGGGGTGTCCGGTCCTGAAAAAATGATAGACTGAAAATTTTGATCTATCACCCCTCAGACTGGACCAGACAAAATTATACTCCTAATTATCAGTGAGCTAGTTATAGTCCAAATTTAACTAATTTGCTTAATTAGTCTTATTCACATCAAACTCAATACTTATATTTAATTTTAGTCTCTATTTTTCACTAGCCAAATATAACCAGTCTAAATTGTTGATCAAATAATTTTTTGGCAGTAAAATATTCTTCTTGCTTCTATTTTCATCACATGCAAAGCCCACCTAGAGAAACAAAATATCGAATTGGAGCGTCCCAAAACTAAAGTTGTTGTCGACATCTCCCAGAAACACGGAGCAGCGGTACCCTCCTCCCAGAACAAGTTGTCTCACTATCTCAAGTTTTTTGTCAAAATTTGAATCAATAAATGCTATATTGTGAGAAAACGAACGATCCATTAAGAGAAAAAAGAATTTAATTTCATAGAGAAATCTAAGTTAAAGGTATAGAGATTATAAGTTCATAGTCCTAACCTATTTTTTTTTTTTAAATTTCATTAATCTAATTTCATCTATTGATTAAAGGAAAGTTCCATAAAAACTTCCATCTTTGAAATATCATGAACAGTTCCTGTTGGTTGAACGCATTTTTCAAGAAAATACAGAATAGCGAAAATGATTGATGAAATGTAATGTTTTATAGTGAAAGAATATAACCATTAAAAAATTAATGTGTACTTTTTAAATAATGTATAAATATTTCAATTACTATTGTAATTCAAATAAATGAAATGGCCAAAATCAATAATTTATAGAATAGTAATATATTTAGTGAGTTTTTATTTGGTGTTATTGAAAAGTAACTAACTAAATTCAAAAAAGTAAATTCCCTAGTCAAAACTTGGCCAAAGAATGACTAGGTCATTACTAATGTTCTAACAGTATCTTAGGAAATCAATAAATGATAATGAAATAGTTTGTGGATGTAAAGTAGTAATGACTAGTTTGTAAATAATAATGAATAGTAATGAAGTAGTCTGCCAATATATGAAAATAGTTGTATTCTTGAATAGACCATAAAGCAATTTATGGGTTTAAACTCAAAAGTCCATAGCTTAAAGATATTAGTCTTAGACACTAGCATTAGCTTAGTCATATGCTAGTTGTTAGCGTTGTGTTTCACATGCATTTTGGCTAAGTTCCAGCCATTCAGATCTTTTAAGTTGAGTTTGAAAAGCTGAAGAAAAAAGGTTGGTAGAGGGTGGCTTGGAAGACTTGGGAGTTTCCAATGCCTTAATATCTTCTTTTTGAAAATTTGTAAATAATGTGAGAGAGTCTAGGGCTTCTCGTATTAGAGAGTTGCTATTTATACTTAGAGTTTAGAGAAAACAGATCATGTCTATCTTTGTGGGCCTCCTATCCTCTCCATTGTTTTTTTTATTAGAATTCTTTCATGAGGAGTGGCCTTTGCATTAATGTTATTAATGCGACGTATAATCTAAGTTGCAATGCCATTAATGCAGCGTGGCTTTTCCTAATTTGTTTTAGTCTACATGCTTCTTTGGTCTTCCGTCAATATCCCCTTGTCAAAGCATCAAGGATACTCATACTTCCCGTGTTGCTTAGAACAAGTTTCCATGATTGGGTTGTTGTTGAGTGCCTAGTAGGTTTATGGGTCAGAGGAAAAACCCCCTTACACTAGTTAGCTAAAGGAAAATGCTATTTGTCTCTAGTTTGGGATCTTTATTTAGATCCTGATTTGTATTTTTTTTAATTTTTTAATTTTATATGATTTTTAAGTAAGTGTTTTTAAATAATATTGTGATTTTTTTTTATATTTTTAAAAAATATTTTAAAATGTTAAAAAATCATGTGAAAAAATTATCATGTAAAAAAAATATATATTAAAATCTCAATCTAGATCCTAAATCGGGATCCCAAAATAGGGACCTGTGGCACCTCCCGTTAGCTAAAACATAGCTAGTTCTAAAATCTCTCTGCGAACCAAATGCCTTTGCAATGCTCTGGTGGACATGGTTTAGAGATTTGTCCTCCGTTTTTGTATATTGTGGTGGATATAATTTTAACATATTTTGATTTCTAGGTTATTGGATATGAGCATGAAGTTGATTTAGTACATATTTTGAATCTTTGATACATCCATCATGTTTGGAAATGAAGTTAGTTTAGATATATTGTTAGATAGGTGTAATATATTTTGATGTATGTATGCTGTTGGAAATTATGAAAATGAAGATAAAAAAAATATTTACATAACAAATAAAAGAAAATGCACTAAAAACTACATAAAAATAATATTTCTTCTAATAAAAAGTGAAAATGGTTAATCTAACATGGAGTTTAAATCTTGAATGGATAGTTAAAAATTGAAGAAGTGGCATATTAACCAGATTTTGATTAAAATTTAACTTAAACCAATGCTAATTCTCTCAATGATAAGTAAGTTCATGTGTACAAATCACAAATTTCAATTAAATTTTAAAAAAAAAATCCAAGTTTTTATCTTTCAATTTCATTAAACTGGACTGCATCTTTTCAAGCCAAGGTTTCATATTAATATTTACTCATCTTTATCTAAATTTACTCGTGATATATATCCATCCACTAGCTTTTGATTTCCATTAACCATCGAAACGTTCTCATTTGTTTTTACAATTATTCTCATTTGATTTCATCTTATTTATTTAATTATTCTAATTTTTTCAAACTTCCACATAAAATAAAATAAGAAATTTAATTTTTTAAGTCTCAAAATAAAATAATATAAAAATATAAATATTTTAATAATATTTTACTCAACTTTCAATATTTATCTCAACTTATTCGTGAAAACAAACTATTCAACCATCGAATTCTCCACACGAGAAACATTAACAAGTCATGTACGTTTGATGAAACGTAGTGACTGCTGCACATAGGGCTGTAGATTAAAGCTGATACCCGACCCGACCCGAATTTCCGATAAGTGTCGACCCGAATTTCCGACTCGAACAGTGGTAATCGGGTAATCGGTTATTACCTGTTACCCCGATCGTGATCTTATATATTCCCAAACCCTAGCCTTCTGTCGACCAAAAATCTCGCTTCCATTTTTGCTAAAGTGCCGCTACCTCTATACTGTCTCTTGGTTTCTCCTTTCAATGGGCATTCTCTCGCTACTCTAAACTCAAAATCAGGTAACAATCGAGTGAAGTGTATTCTCTTTCTCCTCTTACGAGTCTTAGGCTTTGGTGTTTTTGTTTTGATATGGGTCTTGTACAGAGTGAAGGAAGCAGCCATGGAACAAATGAGTAGAGGTCGCCTCTCTGTTTTTGTTTTTGTTTTTGTTTTTGTTTTATTTTGTTTTGATGTTGGTTTGGCTTTCTTCGGCGACCAAAGGCACAATACTGTAGTAAGTGAGGAATTTATCGAGCTTGATCTGATAGAAGCAAAGCGACGTTAAGGGATGGACAGCGGAGAAGGAAGGCTTGGAGGCTACCAAAAACTTGACGGCAAGGTTGCTGACGAAAATTTACACAAAAGAACGCTGATCCATTGAACAGCACAAAAAAGCACGGATCCATTGAAAACTCTTTGGAGGTTCGTGGACTGATATCTTGTTCAAGAGATTTACGATTAAGAGAAATATCAACTAATACAAAATGCTTTATTTGACTATGGTGCGATTAGGTGAATTGGGAGTGAACTGGGCAGAAATCTCGATTAGGTGGGAATTGGAACGATGGAACGAGTTGGGTTTGGAAAAAGAAAACGGGTAGTCGGTTAATCGGGTATCGGCTAAACGGAAGCGATGTGTTCTCGGGTCGGGTCGGAAATATTCATTTCGGGTCGGATCGGATCGGGTCGGATGAACAGCCCTAGCTGCACAAATTTTGACTTCAATTTCTATAGGAAGAAACTAGTTTTTTAGACTGTCGGTAAAAAATACAGAAGCATACGACACAAACGTCTAAAATGACGCCCAAAAGAAACTACGGTTTCATCCTACCCTACAATGCTACTATTTGCAGGTTTGTTATCTTCTCATTTCCTACTCCCTAACCCTCTGTCAGAGAAATATTAATTTGAAATCTACTTGTATATATGAAAATAAGTTAGGAGTGTTCATCCGGATTTCGAATTTATTCGAATTCAAAATTTCTTTAAATATTTTTAAAAAAAAATTTGAAAATATTAAGAAATAAATAAAATTTTAAACCGGACCGGATACAACCCGACCCGGATTAACACCCCTAAAAATAACCACTGCCAACATACTTGGAGTAAGTAACTACAAACACCTGCAGCCTAGAAAAACAAAAAAAAAAAAAAAACCTACAAACACCTGCAGTACTGACACTCTCAAACCCTCTTCATCATAATCTTCCTCATCCTCATCTATTCTTCCACTTAAGTTGGCGAGTTGAATGGGATCAATGGCCATCTTTTCCATGTCAGATAAGGACTAGCCAGGGTATTTCTCATGTTTCGTTTCTGGAATAGGCTCAGCAGATGTACTGCCGGAGCCAGCAGATACAGTTGCCGAGTCCCCACTCTGAACCAAGGCCACATTCAAGTCAAAATTTCGATTTGGTGCAGCATCTTCACCTTTTCCAGCTAGAATATGTTCCTTCCAAGTCCTTCGTTTCAGCCCCGTTATTGAGGCTCTCAGCCTTGATTGTGCTTGGACATTTCGGAATTGTCTTCAAATTTCTCAGAGAGTGTAGCCACCTCCCTCTTACTGTTTGACTACCTTGCCCACGACCTCTACCTCTGCCCCTACCCCTTCCTCTGCCACTGCTAGTTGTGTGGCCAGCCTCCTGCAATAAAGGAAATAATTCATCAAAACATGTTCCATATCAAACAGAAGCTGATGAGACCTTGTCTTCAAAGGAATCTTACAAGTTACATACATGGGTATTGGGTTACACGTATGGGTATTCTGTTACATTAAATATCAAAACAAATTTAAAAAAACTCATTCAATCACATCGTTTATTTTCCAATACATGTAGAAATATGAAGAACAAAGAGAAATGAATTTTGGCAAAATGGTGACACTCTCATAAGGCTATATGTCCCCCAAGTTGGTGATAGATAAAAGGAATTGAGTGAGTGAATTTGTAGATCAATGACATCTATTTATAGGCCATCATGCACCAATTGGAAAAGGCACAACCATTAATATAACAATGGTTGTCAAGTGGCACAACCTTAGGAAGTGATAACCTATTGACTAAATCAAAAAGTTGTCTTTTAACACATCACAAGAGATAGAACCTTTTGATTAAATTAAAAGGCTGTGTCTTTTGACACGTCCTTAACCATCACCCCTCATGAGAAGCATCACCAAGGAAAGGATGTCATTCCAAGGGGTACACCATTTGGCGATCACACCTTATGGAATTACAATTCAAGGTTCCAAAACATACGTTCCAGAGCCACTTGTGATGTTTAAAAAAGATTGTACACCATCAAACATCCAAATTGAAACTCGCCTGAACACCTTAACAAATCAAACATGCATAATTCAGAATTTTGAGGAAAAGGAAAAGAAGGAAGGTTTGCGGGTAGAAATTGAAAAATTATTTCTCATGGAAGAAATTTCGTGCAGACAAAAATCCAAAATTGTATGATTAAAGAAAGGAGATAAATGTACTAAATTCTTCCATAGACAAACTCCCACCAAAGAAATAATTCAATTGAAGTTCTTCAAGTAGGAGATAATGTGATTTGTGATAAGGAGGAGATTGAAGCTAGCATTGTGAACTTTTATGAGAAGCTCTTTTGTGAAGAATTCACTTGGAGACCTAAGTTGGATCGTTGACCAATTTTCTGTTGCTTGGTTAAAGAGACCTTTTGAGGAAGATGAAGTTCTCAATGTAGTTAGGAGCATGCCCAAGGATAAGGTGCCAGGCCTAGATATTTCTCTATGGCGTTTTTCCAAACTTCTTGAGATGTTGTGAAGGATGACATTATGAAAGTTTTTGAATAATTCCACTCCTTCCTGAAATTTCAGAAGAGTTTCAACACTACATTTATTACTCTTATCCCTAAAAAGGTGGGATAAGAATATCTTGGTAAATGTAGTGTATAAGATTATCTTTAAGATGTTAGCTAACCAGCTTAGTGCAGTTATGGATAAGATTATTTTGAAGTCCCAAAATACCTTCGTGAAGGGTAGAAAAATTCTTGATTCAATCCTAATAGCCCATGAATCTTTGGAAAGTAGAAAAAAGATGGGGCAATTTGGAATTTTAATCAAACTTGACATGGAAAAGGCTTGTGATCATATTAATTGGGCTTTTCTTCTCTACTTGCTTGGAAATTATGGTTAAAGAAGTGGTACTCATGGCTTAGATATTGCATTTCAATGGCCAAATTTCCTATATTTGTCAATGGATCTCTGACTGGTTATTTCAATAGCTCTCGTGGTTTAAGATAAAGGAGATTCTTTATCTCCTTTCCCTTTTATTATTGTTATGGACGCATTAAGTCGCATGATTAATGCAGCTATGGATGGTGGCTTTGTGTAAGGTTTTATGGTGGGTGATGATTCTCGAGGCAAAATCATTGTTTCCCACCTTCTCTTTGCAGATGACACTTTGATTTTCAATGATTCCAATCAAAATCATCTTAGAGTCTTGAGAGCTTTGTTTTTGTGCTTTGAAGCTGTTTCCAGCCCTAGAATTAACTTAGCCACGTATAAAATTGTTCTTGTTGGTATAGTCAGTAACTTTCTTGATTTAGCTAATATTTTGGGTTACCTTTGAGAGGCCCTCACAAATCTACATCCATCTGGGATTGGGTAATTGAAAAGATTAAGAGATGACTAGCTGGTTGGAAAAAGATTTATTTGTCAAAGAGAGGAGAGGGAGGGGGGGACTTTGATTAAAAGTTTCTTACCTAATCTTCCCACTTATTTCCTATTACTCTTTTCTTTACTTGCGGGAGTAGCAAAAAAAAAATCGAGAAAATTTTCAAGACTTTATTGTGGGATGGCATTGGGGACAAGAGAAAATATTACTTTGTTAGTTGGAACAAAGTGTGTGTCCCAATATCTCGTGGTGGATTGGGTATCTATAACCTCAAACTTCTTAATAAGGCCCTTCTTGAAAAGTGGTTGTAGAGATACAACATAGAGAGTCATGCACAATGGAAACAGATAGTGGAGGCTAAATATGGGATAATGTGGTGGAATTGCTGCACAAATAAAGTGAAAGGGGTGTTCGGAGTTGGATTGTGAATCCATTAGATTGGGATGGGGGGACTTTGCTAAATTCATTTCCATCAAAGTGGGCAAAGGATATAATATTTTACTTTGGCATGATGTATGGTGTGGGGATTTAGTCATCACATCTCTATATTCTCATCTCTTTGGCAGATTCTTACCTGTTTTCTCATAATTTACTACACTAGAATGTGGAATTTAATAGAGTTGTAGGATTGGGAAGTACTTGAAGCTGCAGATGTTTTTGCCCAACTTTATTCTGTGAAAATCGTTTTGCCAAGGGCAGACAAGCTGCTATGGGTTCCTTACTCCAAGTCCAGATTTTCAGTGAAATCTTATTATAAAATCTTAAGCACTCATGGTAATTCTGGTTTCCCTGGAAAAACATTTGGAAAGCCAATGTGCCTCCCAAAGTAGCATTTTTTTGCTGGTTGCCGATATACAAATATCTTGACCATATATCTTCCTTAAATGAAAAATCTTTAAAAGAGGACTAGGATGAACAACGAAGAGGTTCCCTTTGAAGAAGAGAATTGCATACATGGTGAAGCAAGGCTGTTTAATTCCCAGCAGCCTTAAATACCACAGTGTTAATTTTAGAAATTGAAACTAAAGCCTTTTAGTCTTTTATTTATTATATTATTTGGTTTCTTATACTTACATGTATAATGAAAAATTATTTGGCTTCCCTTTTGCCAATACCACACACCCATGTCTTATACTTACATGTATAATGAATTGAAGTGAAGTATAATGCATGAAAGGTTTGAACTTACATGTATTTATCTTGTTTAGAATTACCTCTATTTTATAATTTAGTAAAACTTGCAGTCAAAGTCTTCATGATTTAAACTTACTAATTTTTTCTTTTATTATTTTGCAGTTGAATCCTATGGAATCTAATGCTTCTATGCGATCATCTAGGTCTGAATTAGTACCTATTCATTTGGATATCACTTTACCTACAGCTTCGAACACTCTTTCCAAACAACTAGTCCTCAAGTTCGCCCTCCTATCCCAAGAAGAAAGAGCAGATCAGATGTATGGCGATACTTTACGAGGAATGATGAGGATCTCAATGAGCCCACAGCTACATGTGATTATTGTGGTAAGATTTTATTATGCCATCCTAAAAAATAAGGTACTTCATCTTTGAAGTACCATGTTGAATAATGCAAAGTCTTGCATGCTGCTATTGGGGCTAGAAGGGATAACCCCCAATTAAAATAGACTTGGGCTAGGAAGACAGGAGTAGATGGTACAACTAGTAGTCCTAATGTTAGACCTGCTAAGTATAATGAACAAAAAATACGGTTGGCAATAGCAAAAATGATAATTAAGAATGAGCTATCGTTTAATTTTTAGAAAAAGAAGGCTTCCAAGACTTTATGGCCGTAGTTGAGCCTAGATTTCCAATTCCATCTCGCATTACTATTATGCGAGATTGTATGAAAGTTTATCTATTAGAAAAAGAGAAGTTGAAAACCATGTTTATAGAATCTGATTATAAGATTTGCATTACAACTGATATGTGGACATCAGTTCAAAATCTTAACTATATGTGCATAACAACCCATTTTGTTGATGAGGATTGGACATTGCATAAGAGAATAATTCATTTTAAGAAAGCTCCTAATCACGAAGGGATTACAATAGGAAGAGAGATTGAGTCATCTATACTTGAATAGAACATAAAGAAGATTTTTACAATTACAGTTGATAATGCATTCGCTAACAATACGGCCATTGATTATTTGAGAAGAATTGCCAAATTTAGGGATTGCATGGTATTAGATAAGGAGCTTATGCATATAAGATGTTGTACACATATTTTAAATCTCATCGTCAAAGATGGTTTGACAGAAGTTAGTACATCAGTTGTGAAGATTCGCCATGCAGTTAAATATGTCAAGTCTTCCCCTACAAGACTTGACAAGTTCAAGTCATGTGTAGATAAACAAAATATTCTTGGTGGTGGACTTCTTTGTCTTGACGTTTCAACTAGGTAGAACTCAACATATCTAATGTTGAGTGTGGCTATAAAGCATTATGCAGCGTTTGAGGTGTTGCAAGATGAAGATAGTGATTTTGTCCCGTATTTACGTGAGATTGAATGTGAAGTACTAACTTCACAAGATTGGGAAACCATCAAGGTTTTTGTACGATTTTTGAAAATTTTTTATGACATGACTTTGCGAGTTTCAGGCTCAGTTTATGCAACTTCAAAATTATTTATAAGAGAAATATTTGCAATCTATAACCATTTGAAAAAATTTTCAAGAAGTGAGAGCAATATGCTGAAATCTATGTTGGAGAAGATGATGTTGAAATATGACAAGTATTGGGGGAATTTAATTAAATTGAACAAAATGTTATACATTGCAGCTATGCTTGATCCGCGCAACAAATTGGAAATTTTGAAATTTTGTTTTACAAATGTTATTAGTCATGAGCGAGGATCTGAACTTGTTGATGAGTTAAAGAGGATGTTGGAGTAGATGTATAAGAAATATGCTGGCAACAAGGTTTGATGGGGCTACCCCATCAACCAAGAAGGACCAGCCCCCTTGCACACCCACCCAACATCCCAACAATGCATAAAACATTTTACAAAATAAGTTATAAGGCACAACATGTCAAAAACCAAATCTTTTCCCCGCCTCATCAACTAAGAGCATCCACATCGAATTCTCTAACCAAGTAAACTGCAAAACACACAGGTTTTTTATATCAACAGTGCACAAAGTTGCTACCAAAACCAGTGATGGAGCTGCCACATAGACCAAAAAGGGACAAGCTCCCTTGTAGCACAACGAACCAATGAAGTCAAGAATCACCAAACCAAAGTCCAAAACAAGTTCTAAGGCACAAAACAGCAGAAACATGTCGAGACACATGATTTTAGCACTACAGTACAATCTTGCTCATCTTCATCTATTCTTCTACTAAAGTTGGCGAGTGTTCAATAGGGTCAATGGTCATCCTAATTTTCAACGTCAGATCAGGACCAGCCAGGGTTAAGCTGTCATGTTTTGTTTCCGGAATGGGCCCTCTAAAAGAGATCATGCTTTTTGTGGCACCTCAAAGTCGCCGCAAATAGAAGCAAAACTATGTGCAGCAAAATATGCAAAGTGGATGCAAAATTATTACCTCAAAAAGTATATTGCGGCAAGAAGGTAAATGGTTGTGAATATATATTCTTTGCTTTAGATTGGTTCCACTGCAAAAAGTCAACTTTTTTTTCACAAAAGTGAACCTGAAACGTGAATTTTCTTGTGGCAATTCGAAAAACGCTGGAAATAAGCTTGTCACAGAATTTTGTCGGAAATGACTATTTGCGTCAAATTATACGCAGTCGAATCACACGCTGCAAATAATCACTGCAACCAAGAAATAGTATTTACAAAGAGAACAATAAATTTTTGTGAGGAAAAAAAAAATTATGTAATAGCAGACAGAAAACATTATTTTTATAATAAGTATAAATGGGTTAAGAGTATAGAGTTTAAAATAAACTTTTAAAAAACACCTGTTACATTACACAAGAATCCATTCAAGTGATAAAACTTAAAAACATATGAGAATTAACCAAAATCAAGCATAGAATACATCATACAAGGACCAATACTCATACATCGTTAGCTCTTTTGCTGTGTGTCAGGCTGTCTGTATAGCTGGACAAGAAGAAATAAAATACAATAAATGCTAGAAGGGACGTTAGCAAAAGCCATGTAGTATACTTCAACCGTCAAACACACATACAAAATCTGATAGTAAAGTAGCATTAGCATATTCTTTTATGAAGTAATGACTTGATTCAAGATTATATAGAAATTACCTCAACCTCATCATCAGTCACATTTGGTATTTCCTGGATAAGGGGAATAGCGGCTGCATCTCCACAGAGGCTAAGCTCATCAACAGGCTTTCTTAGTATGGGCAAACAAATAAGCAAAATTATTATATATAATAAAGTAAGAGTCTTTCTCTAGAAACCATGCATTCTCAATCAAATGTAAAGAGTTTCCAACCAAAGAAATAAACTTATGTGATACAACTATGGACATAGTTACTATAAGAAATGTCAATCATACGACAAGAGAGTCAAGAACTTCACCTACTGAAGAGCAAAACAGAGAGAAACTATCCAATGAGATAATAAAACAAACGCAACTCAACAAGAACAGAGAGAAAATAAGACAAGTTCATAGGTATTTAACATACTAAAAGTCTGTCCAAATGATAAGAAATTCCAGAAACTATTGACATGATGAAATTCGGTCCAAAAAAAATATATAAATAGCAACCTTAATTCAGCAAGAACAGGGAGAAAACATACAAACTCTAGCAAGCATTTACAACCATGGTCTCAATTTGACACGAAATTTATACCAAGCAAAGGATACAATAGCGATCGAATCCAAACCAGTACACTTCATTTCCAACACAGCGTAATTCTTCCAACATAATATGGTGAAACAAAAACAAATATACAACTTCTTCCCACATAATCACCTCCAGCCAACATCCATAAATTCAAGCTCCCAGTTGACAACAGCCCAAGCAAACCCCCAACCAACGCTCATTGTTTTAGCCTAGGACCGAAATGCATCTAAGGAAAAACGAGATATCACAAGAATCAGGGATGACCTCAACAACCCAGTCACAACAGATCCTCACAACACAAAGGAAAAACAAAATCTACAATCATTTAAGCCGAATTGTTCAAGCATCGTATGTAAAATCCGTAGTGCCCAGTTCGGAGAGCCACTTACCCGGTGGGGTGGGCAAATTTCTGGATGCATGCTGGTGCTTCGATCTTCTTCTCTGATGTTGTTGCATCGTGAGTGGCGTGGAGAGGGCTGGTAGGCGATAGAGGATGCCGGTGGCGGCCTAGTGGTGCACAGTGGTGAAACTTTGTTTGTGGCATTAAACTCGGCATTAGGTGCGGCACAAAGCAGAAAGATGACAGAGAGAGACGGTGGAGGAGAGATGGCTTACTGACGAGGCAGAGGAGCATGGTGGCGGTGGTGGCATAGAGACGAGAGAGAGACCGGGGGGTGCTGCCATGTGTCACCAAGCTGTTGCAAATTGTAAACCGTAAAAAGTGTTAATCCCGGCAAATCGAGAAGCCTCCACATTCACAAATCTGGAAAAAAAAAATACTATTTTATATATAAAAATATAAAAATTTATATTTTATAAATTGTATATATATAAATATATATTATAATTTATTAGATTTATTCACAAAATTAAAATACTACATAGTTTAAAAATTAAAACTTATACAAAATAGCCACTACCAAATTTAAAAACTACAACACTATAATTTACATAAAATAGGCATTACTAAATGTAAAATCCACATAATCTTTAAATTAATCATATTTATAAAATTTAAAATTAAAATTTAGATATGAAAATATATATTTCACCACTTTTAAACTAATAAATAGTTTTAAACCTAATGAAACATGGGCGGCCCGCCTAATGGGAGTACCTTGCCTTCAAGATGTGGAAGACGGGGGTAAAAATTAAAGTTTTGAATTCTATTTTGGTTGATACACTGGGCTACCAGTTCAGTTTAATGTGCTGTTATGGGATAAAAATTATATGAATAATTTATATATATTATAATTTATATATAATACTAGATAAGAAAAAAAACTTCATGTCTTAAATATAATAATCAACCAAAAAATGAAAGAAATTAAGCTTTATATATGAAAACAAATAATATCTCAACAAGAATCTCCAGTTTCTTTTTTAACAATGGCAGTTAGATATCTTCCTTTGCATAGATGAATTTATAGTGAAATATTCAAAAATTAAAATCATATCTATTAAATATGCAATATGTGCACATCAATCTCAATTCTCAATATACAAAATAAAAATGTTGTAGATCTATAGTTAAAAATCTAATAAAAACTAGTAAGAAATAGTGTAAACTATAAATTGAAATAAAAATCTAATTATCCAATACACACAGTGGTGTTAAAAAATAAATATGCCATTTGGTTGTTGGCGTCAACGATGCTCCGCTATTGGTTGTGGAGAGGAGACTAGGTCATTGGAGATTAACTAGCTATGGAGGTGGCGCCGTTGTGAAGCGGAAAATGCTATTGTGGCTATGGTTGTAGCTCATCAATGGAGAATCAATGGAGTCGACTTGCAATTTTGTAAATGGAGGAGATGTACTGAGGACCTAAACTAGAACACAAGTGTAAGAAAGAGTAAAGGGACTAAAGTAAATGACTGCCTAGTATAATTAAAAAACAAAAAAGAAAGCTTGACAATTTACAAAATAACCAGTCATTGTAATTCTGGACCGGAATTCCTCTAGAATATACAATTTCGATTTGAATTGGCTGGCACAATTTAGAACATCTGGAATATAGATCGGTGCAGAATATAGCACTTCACATTTCTAGATACTATTTTGGAACTGCAAATTCTAGCCATTCAAGCCAAAACAGAATAAAATTCAAAACTTTGGTAAAAATCTCAAATTCTAGTCCACCCCCTAGCTCAACTCCTTAAACTACGGCCCACCTTTTTTGTACAACTTCAAATTCAAAAATGGATTTTTACCCATTTTGAGCTAGATCCACCACCTTCCGGTGGTTGCACCTCCTCACCACTACCTTCATAAGATTCTCCACCCTCCAATGAGTATTTTCCTAAATTTTGGAGTCAAACTGAGTATCCTAGCCAATGTACGAAGTGACCGTTGTGAACACCATGGATCAGCATTTGTTCGATGATCTGGTTTTTACCCGCTGTAAGTATTTTTCAAATGATCATTGAAATTTAAATATATTTTTGCATTAACAACTATGTATTTGGTTGATGTTGAGATTTGTTGGTTGATAGTTATCTTTTTATGCATGGTCGTATGCACTGTATATTTATGCGTATGTTCATGGGCATATTTGAAAACTGGATTTTCTCATAATTTATGGATGTTCATGTGTTTGTAAGTAAAAACTGGGTTTTCACGTGTTAATGATTTTCGGGTATGTATGTATTACGACCCCAAGTCGATATGAGACATTATCTTGGTGGAGTTCCTTTGATCACTTGGGAGTAGAATATACTAAGTGACGTCCCCTGGGTTATCGTCGGGCGATAACGAGACTCAAGTGGAATGGTAACGCTCTCGTGTAGACTTCGTGACTCCTCTGCTAGCAGGGTCTAGGGAATGACTAGTCATGATACGTGTTGGGCACGGTTAGATAGGCATCACCCGTTCTGAAGTCATATGCGTGATCGTTACCTACGGTGTGATGATGAGAGCCAGGGTATACATATGGTTCCTAGGGGAGATCATGGTGTATACAGTTAATAAAGTGGATGTTTACGCCACTTTCTGAGAAAGTGACGGGTTTTGATTATTAGTTTTATGTTAACCATTTTTTGAGAAAATGGCTGTGGTTTTAATAGATTTACGTGTATAATTTTCTGAAAAAATGATGAATGTTTTTATTGGAGTTTTATCTTGGGCAAAAATGGGATTTTGGCGTGTGGTTATTATATTTATATTGAAGAAAATGATTTTTGAACTTCATGCATATGGTGTCGCGTTCATGTGTTTTGTTGTTGCATGAATATATTTTATATCTTGTGGTTTGTTCGGGTTGTACTTAACTGTGATGTCACAAGATTCTTTTTTTTTTTTACCAATACTTATGAGTATTTAATTTAGAAGACAAACGATTGCTTATCGGAAGATTGGTTTTGGAAGTTCAACTTGAATGGTTTAATGCAAAAGTAGAAAGATCATAGAATATTAAATAATTATATTAAATTCACAATATCTGAAAATCTTATGCATGCAATATTAATGCTATAGGTTCTTTATCATGATAGGTCTATAATTGTAGAGTATTTCTATCTACCAATTATCAGCCAAAGTATTTTGAATCCATCTGGATATTATCCAACACAATCAAATAGAAAAATCTTATACGGACTGGACATCAACCGTGCCTCTTAAAGAGTTACCGGGCAAGAAGCACAAAGCTGCAGATTCAGACAGGATTACCATCCCTCAAGGCATGAAAATGTAGATTCACAAATGCTTATCCATCGCATTGATCATCTCAACCCTAACCACACACACACATACACACAGTCTCAGAGGGAGATGAACTTGATAAATGACTTTATTTGCTCTTTTGCTTTAGATTGGAAAAATCGATAAATACAAAAACCGAGCTCATAAGCGACAGGCAGGGACGAAATTGTAATCAAGGGACCAGACAAATGCATTCGGTCAGACGAATAAGATCGAACGAAGGGAAAAAAAGAAACACATTGTACAACCACACGGGCTTTGGGTAATCCCCATCTTCCCCTGTCTTCCCACCTTTTTGTTGCCTTGTGGTAGTTATTGCTTGTGGTGGTTTGGCTGGTGGTGAGGCATAGTTGGTGCAGGTGTGGCTGAGAAGATTGAGAGAGAGAGAGAGAGACAAACAGACAGAGAGAGGAATAAATTAGGGTTTCTGTATGTCAATGGGTCTGAATTGGAGAAGAATTCGGAGGGAGATAAGAAATAAGTAAAAAAAATATAAAGATAGTATATTAACTTTCTATTACGAAAATTATCAATTGTCGCCAAAAAATATAGAAATTATAATAATGGAATTCACAACAGCGACGATAATTGTTAGACTTAAAAAGTATTTTTATTGCCGATAATTGGATTGAAGTGTCAATATTATTTGTGATGATATTATGTCGTAGAAATTGAAAGTTTATTGACAAGTTTGCTGTTTATATTTTAGGAAATAGATCTTGTGAAAAAAAATTACCTTTTGCTACAATATTTTTAACTACAATAAATAAAATGGCCACAAAAGGCCTTATTTGTTGTAGTGCCAACCCAAGAACTGAATGCAAAAGACCAAATTAACCCTAACAAATAAAATAAATACATGCTTCATATATATCCTTAACAACCCTAATTTGCAACTCTAACCCTTTAGACACTGGCTCTAATGAATGCGTTGCACCTAACTAGTGCTTGTGGTGATGGCGCTGTTACAGTCAATATGTGGGTACACAATGTTGACCACAAATCCCAATGGACTATAGTTGTTCCCAAGAGAAGTAGAGAAGAGAGAAATAGAGTGAAGGAAAGACATAAAGGAGAAAAACAAATAGCGAGCGAGAAAGAGTTAGAGATGAAGACGAAGAGGGGAAGGGAGTCGTCGGGTGGGGTGTATACACAAAAAAGAGGAGTTGAGAGAAAAGGAAAACGTCTGGTGAGGGAAGGGAAAAATGAAGAAAATAGGATCTTAGAACTTAATGGGTTAGGCTCATATCTCTTGACTTTCGGTTCGATAGCGCATGCACACACACACACACATAGAGAGAGAGAGAGAGAGAAAGAGAGAGTCACTATCTAAGTGAGGTAGTGACCATGGGTCAGTGGGCAGACAACATAGGTAAAGGAGAGAGAAAATTTAAATGAGAGATAGGGTATTGGCTAGGGGAAGAAATAAAGGGACTATGAAGAGCACAACATTTATGAGTTTCTCATTTTTTATTATGAACTTTTCACTACAAAAAATAAGCTCATTTCCGGTGACCAAAAGTTGCCACAAATAGCTACAAACTCGTCACAAATGCGTATCTCTGACTAGAAGAGGTCGCCTAGATGCAGCCGCTATTGTAGAGCCAAGAAAGATCATTTGCTGCGACAAAAGTTTGGGATAGAATTATTATTTTTTTATTTCCAAAGATAATTAGTTGCCAAAGATAATTAAAAAAAGTGCCGCATATAATGCTATTTACATTTACCAAATTTGACTTTATAAGGTTAGTTGTGGCGACAATGGGCCGCTGAAAATACTATAAAAATTTTCCACGAATGATTATACCTACGTTCAAGAATTTTTTGCCTTTTTTTCGGCAATTTTTCTTTTTTTGGCATTTTTTTTTTTAATTTTGGCCAAATAACTCACTTGATTGATCGATCCATATGTAGTTCATCTCCTAAAAGATAAAAAGAAGAAAACACTTGAAGTTTTTAATAGGATTGGAGTTGTTAGTAGCTTTAACAATTTCACACGTACAAATAAATTGAATTTTACTCATATCAAAACAAGGGCAAAAAATAAGAGAGGGAATCATCTTTCCATTATAAAAGGATACCAAATGAATCTGAACATCTATCCATCAAAACAAAGAACTAAGATGAAAGACATAAAACTTTACTCATATCTTCTGAAAACATGACAATGTTGCTAAGGTATTTTTCTAGGAAGAAAAAACCACAAAATTATGAATCTTTATTCTCCCAAGTGTGTTGACTACTCTACCGCATTTTTTGTGTGGACATGTAGTCTCAAATGACCTGTAAATTTAACAAAGTTTTTTAAGAATAATATTCACAAAATAACAATCAAATTTGGGTACCATCAAACATACATTCTTTCATAAAGTACCTAGAGGTCTCGTCATATGTATAATCACTATCCTATGTTGGGCCATTTCTTTTTAAGATTGAAAACAAGTAATTTTCCTCAGTTAATCACAAGATAGATTGAGTACAGAAGGCAACATTAATTTGATTTCAATCATCAAAATATCAGTATCATCTTTCCAAAAAAATGAGGCAAAAATAAATATGCAACATCAATTATCAACATCAACTATCAACTAGTGCTTTGACTATTGAGTCCAAAATAGATAGTAGAAGCAATCATACAAAATACCCAACCTTTTCAAGATTGGAAAAAATAAATTTATTAGGCCATATATTTGAAACACAGTCAAAATACTACAATAGTCAAAGCCAGCAAAGCATTTCCAACAATCTACTACCATTTCTTAGTTTAGAAGATTAATAGATGAAAGATATAGGCCAGTTTTGAGCATTGAATAGACCATACCTCATAATCATCTTCCTCTTCCTAATCTACAATTTCATCCACATTCTCAAGCTCCATCTGAAATATTCCTTTACAAGGGTCATCTTGCAAAATGGCATCCCCTCCAATCTCCACCCATGAGACACTTGATACGTGATTACACACAATTGCATTATCAATTTTTTGGCAATTGATTTGTTTACGAAACATGTTTCTGAGATTATTATGTTCGCAAGAAAGTTGGATGTGAATCTTGTTTTCTTTTTAAAAATGCCATGTTACCAAGGACAGGCAAGCCGTGTTTAATGCCTATGAATCAATCCAACAATAACAAGACAAGTTAGTTACCTTTCAAAATTATAGAATTCTAAAAATAATTGTAAGTTCTTCATTTTCCAATTATCTTATATTTTTTATTTTCTACTTATCTTCTTAATGTATTAGTGATAATATTTTTGCCATCAATGTAGAGAGAGAAACTCTGTTGACTTCAATAAGCTGGATAACTATATGCATCAGTTTGAGGGGAGTGGCACCATGTAGATAGAATTGAGAACTAAAATATGTGTAAAAAATAAAACAAAAATACAAGTTAGTATATATTTTGATGAAGTATATTATGATTTTGTATCTAAAATTTTGTGCTATAATGGGTGCAACATTGGGGCAAAAAAGGTGAAAGTTGAGTGCACACAGTTCAAAGAATATTGTAGGACAGGAAATAGAGAAGGTGAAAGCTAAATTTCTTGTAGTGAGTCCTTGTATTTACCCGTCTCCAAGTTAAAAGAAAATAGAAAGTTGCAATAA
Organism: Platycarya strobilacea; assembly: GCA_036898215.1. Classification (NCBI taxonomy): domain Eukaryota; kingdom Viridiplantae; phylum Streptophyta; class Magnoliopsida; order Fagales; family Juglandaceae; genus Platycarya; species Platycarya strobilacea. The sequence goes on from CM072550.1 coordinate 30,941,966, forward strand.
AAAGGGAAAATGGAGGCTGTACATTATACCATCTTTTGGGAGTCATTTATGTTCATCAAATCAAACTAATGGGACCCTTTACCCCATCCATGCTTTGATGTTCCAATATTCCAATGTCACATTAAGAGGTAATGCAAAGTCAAATATTCCATAAAACACATGCACGGAAAGTCCTCTAACATGCAAATCAACATATGAGTGGTTCCAGAATTTGCAATATTTTTTTGTAAGACATTCACTATAGAGCGGTTCTAAAATTTGCAATATAGTCATTCACTACAGAGACTATTGGTAAGAAACATTGAATATCCTAACAAAAAATTGTATTACTACTAATCGTTAGGATCTAAGTAAGGCGCATCTTTAATCAATTAGAAACATTATTCATAGGGAAACATATTTCAGTTCTAAAAACTCAAAACGTCAATTCAAATAACTTAATGGAAGCAAAAATACACTATGATTTCTTTCATTTCCTAAGATTGATTTTAGATGGACAAATGCTTCAAACTAGTAATACATGCTTCAGACAAAGGGAAAGTTGATAAATAAAGATTGATTTTAAAATTAGTTCTCAAATGGACACAAACCAGAAAACTAGAATCAAACCAGAAAAGTTAATAAATACATTCACACATTATGAGAAACTCGAGAAACCTTTGTACTAGGCTAAACTCATAGCAAGAGAACAACTGGCTATATTTAAAATAAAATAAATTATTATTTTAATTACCTTTGCCAGCAGCAAGATTGATGCTCTTCACGATATTCTTCGCCAATAGCACATGATTTTTAATTTTTGTAGCACTGAGGTGATCAAAGCTTTTCGGTGAAGGGAGACTTTAAGAGAAGATCCAATGAGATTCCAAAACGATGCACTATTCAGTCTCGTGGTGTACATTTTGAGATCAGTCCAAAATGACGTCCGTGGGCCTCCATTGCTATACGAGAGAGAGAGGACTCACTAGCGTCGACAAGAAGCCCTGAAGGCGACAAGAACACATGGCTGACAATGGTTGGTAACCCGTGAAGAAAGTTACAATGCCAAACGAGAGTGTGAGAGAGAAAGAGGAGGGGGGAGAGGGAGGGAAAAGCTGGAGATAAGGGAAAAATAAGGTGTGGGCAAGGATTAAATATATGTTATTAGCACAAAGACCAACACTACGAATTAGTCATTATTTTAGGCAAATATATTTCAAATCGCGGCAAAAACTAATTTGAAATTATAGGTTAGTTCCGGCAAAATTTGTGCTGCCGGAAATAAAAATAGCCCAATCTACTACTTTTTCTTATAGTGTTTGCACTAATTTAGGCCCTATTTAGATACTATAAAAGTATCTTAATGGATTTGTTAATAATAGTAAATAGTTTGTAATTAATAGTAAAATAGTATAAAAATATATGAAAATAGTTGTGATCACAAAAAGACCTTTATTGTCCCTGCAAAATACTAAAAAAAGTGGGAATTAATTTTCCTTCATGAACCTTATTTGTAACAAATGGTTTCGTAGCAAAAAGTAGCTTTTAGCAATAAAGTCTTGTTGGTTGCAAATGAAACAAGAACATGAAAGATTTAGGTTTTTACAATGACATTAATGGTTTATTTGGGATTGCGTTAGGAGTTTTAAAAAATACCTAAATAACCATAAAAAAATTTTATTGAAGAAATTAGATTGCTTGGACATTACATATTAAAATATTTTTAAATCTCAAATAAGTTAAAAAGTACATTTAAGTACAAACAATTTTTCCTCAAACATGCTTTTCTGATTAATATGGAAAAGCATATTAAAATTATTTATAGATGATTTAAAGTGTAGTTTTGTGTTTGTGTATAATCTTATTTTTTATATAAATTTGGTGAGTGAGTACTTCTGTTATAATTGTTTTTTGGAATCTCTATTAATGAGAAATTCTTGGTTGGAATTGTTTGAAACTTATGTAAATTGCATTCCCGTGCAAATTCTTATAATAGTGTGGTTATCATAAAGATATATTGAAGACAAATATTATTTTGGGTAATTACAAAATGTTTTGTTTATTTAGTAACTATATAAACGAAAATGGAGGTTATGTTTCAATAATGCTTAGATTGTTTTAGATTTATGGTTTTGTTTTTGTGTAAAGGTTATGGTTTTCAATACCGTTAAAATGGAAAATGCATGTTTTGTCTTCACCATGCATGGGAGTATGCATTTCGGAACTAATACATTTAATGTCTTCATTCCTATAGAGATTTTAAAAGTGTGGTTACAATATTGGAGTGCTAGATTGGTTATGAAATTGAGGGTAAATTAATATGTATGAGTTCTCCCTATTGATTGTGGATAATCGAGCACAATCTGTTTGATTAAAAAACTCAATTAAACTTACGAAATGTTTGCATATTTCTTGATATAGAACTTGCCAAGGAGGATATATCAATGAGTGCATCACTAGAATGGGGTTTGAAGAAAATTAATCGTGGGTATGATTAATTGATTGCAATGTTAATTTTGGTTTATTTCATTATCAAATTTGACAATAATGGAGTTTCTATATTTCAGTTCTTTTATCTTGATGGAATAAAAAACAGAATCTTATATATATATATATATATATATATATTTTTTTGGTATGTTTAACTTTTCTCAGGCTTTTATTTGGCTAGATCTTATGTTGTTTACAATCTTTATATTATTGTAAATATTCTATTCTTGACTTGTTCTATGTCAGGAGAATTAAATGGATATATTGATTGAATATTTTTGCCTTTATATTTAAGTATACGATTTGAGTTAAATTTTTGGTTATGGATGCAAATTTGACATATGGCTTTTTCTGTTTCTTTATTTATTATTTTTTTCTTTTAGGTCTACAAGGGCTACAGGACCCGAAGAAATATTACAGATTGTGCAGTGGTTGTAGAGGAACTATGATTCTTGAATTCTAAATTTTGAGAACATGGTTTCACGAGTAGGTGGAAAGCATTGGGATTTGCTGATCGAAAGCAGAGTTGTGTGTCATTCTTCAATGTTGAGAAACCAGAAACCGCTATTTCAAGATGGGTGAGGGCAAAGAATATAGCAGCCCAGGTATTTGCATTTTGTACATGACCATAAGAATTCCAAGCTTCTGCATGACGTGAACTTATATGTTCTTGATCTACTGGATAATTATTTGGGTATTGATTAAGAAGAATTACTAATAGAAAAATTAAGAAGGGCCAAAAATGAAGAGATTAATTACTGACTGCAGATGGGAAAGGGCTCCAAGGATGAGAAGGCTAAAAAACTGGCGATGCTTGAGTTGAAGCTGTGAGTTCTTAAGCATTTTTAGATAACAATGATATATATATTCTGTATGTATAAATATCAAATTATAAAATCTAGCATAAGTAACTGTCTGTGCAATGCACAGATTATAGGCTCATATATATATATATATACACACACACTAACATATGCATATAATGGATGCAAGGTTCTATTACTTCCAGTCAACCTTCAATTTAGGAACAATAGATCAATTGATATAATAATATGACCCCGTAAAGTGAAAGCCAAAGACAATATAGACAAATCCATCCAATTCAAAGAAAATAAATAGAAACTATAGCTCTTCATAAACTCCAATCTATTTAAGCTCTCTATAAAAGGAAAGAACTTGATCATGGTTACCAATTAAATAGTTAATCTACAATTGTAAGGTCTTATTTCTTTAGTGTCAATTAAACAAAAATTCAAGTAGCAAAGAGAGCAATGTTGGAATCCAATAAGAAATTAGAAAAGCTTAATCCCCACAAAAGTTAAACCCACAATTACTCAATTCAGCTTTTATTTGATCATTCCCAATTGACTCAATCCTTCTCAAATGATCAGTACCCTCAAGAGAAAGCCATTCAGTACCCTCAAGATAACCCAATCTACACATCCAATAAAGCTTACCATGTTAAAAGTCAAGTCTTAACTTTTCAAGAAGAACGATAAAAACCTCCTAGTTAACATGATTTTCAAGCACCTCCCGCACTCACAAGTTATTTATGGCAAAAGCTATTGATCCTGCTTTGGGATCTCGCTGGGCTCCCATTCCCTTTTCTTTTTTTAAGGTTTTTTTTTTTAAACTTCATAAATAAGTAAGTGTTTAAATAATGTTGTATTTAAAAAAAAATTAAATGTTAAAAAAATTATGTAAAAAAACCAAAAAAAGTAAAAAAAAAAAAAAAAAAAGCCTAACGGGATCTAAAGTGGGATCTTGCAACGGGATCAATAGCACCCTCCATTATTTAAAGTCCAAGTACAAAAAGATTAACAACCATAACTTTGCAAGTTCATGACCATTAGCAATATCATGTATACCCTCAAAATAACCTAATCTACAAGTCCAATGAGTTCACGCCTGTCGTAGTTGTTGGGAAATAGCCGATGAAACAAACAATAAAGATATGAAATAAATCGCAGCAGATGCAACAATGAGAAATAAAACAGTAAACAAAAAAAGAACACAGCAATTTAAGTGGTTTAGCTCAAAATGAGCTTACATCCACTGTGGGGTTAGTTTCAAAACTTCACTAGATCAAATGGAGGTTACAGTGAGAGAATCAAAAGATTCTTACAATAGAGAACACTCACCTCACGTGTCTACACTCAATCCTCACAAGTTTCACTCAATATAGTGGAGAAATGGAGAAGAAATAATCTAGGGAGGGGCTTTGCTTTTCGTCGACCAAAATAGGGGGTTGCGGGTTCTGCTTCGTCTGTCTACGCGAAATGACTTCGCGATATTTATATTATGCAATCTCGCTCGAGCGAGACTTAAACTCGCTCGAGTGAGGACTTCTAGGTCAAATTCGCTCAACTAGCAAACGGATACCTGGCAACCCATGGCACTTCGCTCGAGCGGGAGCTCGAGCGACTATGGAGCGAAGTCACTGCCTGATCCTCACTCGAGCTGGAAGTCGAGCGAGGGTCAAGTGAAATCTCGAGTTGAAACAAGTCTGGAAGTCTGAAGTCTTGCTCGAGCGAGGGTCGAGAAAAACAGGTTTGAGGCGTATATTCACAAGCCATACTCAACAAATCTCCACCTTGGCTTGAATACCTGAAGCCTCATAAAATCCAATCAACTTAAGAATGTAAAATGCAGCAACTGAGAAACCAACCCCATCTGAGTTCCCTAAGGAACCTGGAAACTCCGAACCCCTATCAAGTCCAAACAAAATTTGAACTTGTATACTGCAACTGGCTTGGTTATTATATCTGCTGGATTCTCTAAAATAACAATCTTCTGAATACTAACTGTACCGTCTGCCACTACTCCTCTGATAAAATGATACCTAACGTCAATGTGCTTCGTCCTCTCATGATACATTTGATTTTTAGTCATATGTATAGCACTCTGGCTATCACAAAACACTATCATCTCTGTCTGCTGAAAACCCAAGCCACTAATTAGCCCCTTCACCCAAATGGCCTCCTTAATAGTCTCAGCTGCTGCCATGTATTCTGCCTCTGTATTTGATAAAACAACAGTTGATTGAAGTGTTGCTTTCCAACTAATAGCAGAACCACACAATGTGAAAATGTAGCTTGTCAATGATCTTCTCTTGTCTAAATCCCCAGCATAGTCAGAATCAACAAAACCAACAACAACAGATTTGAGATCTACATCTCTATCGAATATCAAGCTCACATGCGAGGTTCCCTTCAAGTACCTCAAAATCCATTTCATGGCTTGCCAGTGAGTTCTACCAGGTTTAGCCATATATCTGCTAATCACACTCACTGCTTGTGAAATATCTGGACGGGTACACACCATAACATACATAATGCTACCTATAGCATTAGAGTAAGGAACATTTGCCATGGACTGTTCCTCCTCATCTGTCTGGGGAGATAAGGAAGCTAAAAGTCTAAAATACAACGCCAGCGGCGTGCTGATAGGTTTGGAGTTAGACATTCCAAACCTGTCTAGAACCTTCTCTATATACTTTCTTTGGTACAAGTATAACTTCCCAGCTTTTCTATCCCTGTGGATATCCATCCCCAATATTTTCTTAGCATCACCTAAATCTTTCATTTCAAACTCATCTTTAAGTTGAGTTTTCAACAAATCAACATCAACCATGCTTTTAGCAGTTATAAGCATGTCATCAACATAAAATAATAAGTGAATGAAAGACTTATCAGGCAATTGTTTATGATATACACAACAATCATAATTACTTCTCAAATAATCATGATCATTCATAAACAAATCAAAGCGTTTATACCATTGCCTAGGTGACTGCTTCAACCTATATAAAGACTCTTTCAGTTTGCATACACGGTCTTCTTTACCTTCAACTGTGAACCTTTCTGGCTGATGCATATAGATAGTCTTTTCAAACTCACCATGTAAGAACGTTGTCTTCACATCAAGCTGCTGAACTCCGGATCATACAAAGCCGTAATGGCTAGTAAAATTCTGATTGAGCTGTGTTTTACCATTGGAGAGAACACTTCATTAAAGTCGATCCCCTCTCTCTGACTGTAGCCTTTAGCAACTAGACGAGCGTTGTATCTTGCATCAGACTGGATTCCCTCTTTTCTCTTGAAAACCCACTTGCAGCCCATAACTCTGGTCTTCACTGGTAACTTAACCAAATCCCAGGTTTGGTTCTTGTAAAGAGACTCAATCTCTTCAGTCATCGCTGAACACCACTGTGCAGATTCAATACTCTTCACAATCTCTAAGTAACTGGAAGGCTCCTGTCCCACAATTTCTTCCGCTGTAGCGAGTGCATAGCTGATCATATCTGTATGAGCATATCTCTAAGGTAGTCTGATCTGCCTCCTCTGTCTACCAGCAGCTATACTGTATTGCTCCTCAACTGGTGTCTTAGTCTCTGACTCAGAATCATGCTCATCAGCTATGGCATAATTTTGAGTTACACGTGGTGTCTCAAGTGAAGCCTGCAACTCCATCTTCTTCCCTGTAGACACAAGAATCTGATTTGTCGGATTAAACATAGATTTCTCATCAAATACTACATCCCTGCTTATTACAAACTTGGGTGACTTGGGATCAGTTCACCACAATCTATATCCTTTCACCCCAAAAGCATATCCCATAAAAATACACTTCTTTGTCCTAGGTTCTAGCTTACCATCATTCACATGGAAGTAAGCAGGACAACCAAATATCTTCAAGTTCAAATAATCAGTAGGTTCATCATACCATATCTGATTAGGTGTCTTCAACTCAATAGCTGTGGCTGGAGAGCGGTTCAACAAAAAGCAGGCTGTATTGACTGCTTCCGCCCAAAAGTCCTTAGACAGCCCGGCATTGGAGAGCATACTGCATGCTCGTTCTAAGAGGGTCCGGTTCATACGTTTAGCCACTCCATTTTGCTGTGGATGTACCTGACTGTATGGTGTCTGGCAATTCCTTTGTTCTTGCAGAACTCATCAAGGTCACTACCGCAAAATTCCATCCCATTGTCAGTCCGAAGCCGTTTCACCTTCTTACCAGTCTGATTCTCTATCAGAACTTTCCACTGCTTGAAGTTTTTGAAGACAACACTTTTCTGTTTCAAAAAATAAACCCACACTTTCCGTGAGTAATCATCAATGAATGTAAGCAAGTAATTAGCTCCACCTTTCCATGGAACTGAAGACGGATCCCAAAGGTCAGAATGAATGTAGTCCACTGTACCTTTTGTTCTGTAGACCCCTGTTGCAAACTGAACCCTGCTCTGCTTGCCAAATACACAGTGCTCGCACAGGTTTAGCTTGCCCAAATTCTGATTCCCTAACAACCCTTGCTTACTGAGGATACACATCCCCTTTTCACTCATATAGCCCAATCTCATGTGCCATAAACCAGTAACATCTAACTCTGACTGATCAGATACTGAAACTGCAGCTTCACCGCTGACAGTACTACCCTGGAGGAAATAGAGACCATCTTTCAGGTCTCCCTTCATAATTATCATGGAGCATTTGCTGACCTTCAGAACTCTACCTTGTCCCGTGTACTTCAAACCCAAAGAATCAAGGGCCCCCATGTAGATAAGATTCCTTTTCAAGTCTAGGATGTGCCGGACATTGATCAATGTCCTAACTATCTCATCAAACATCTTGATCTTCACAGAACCCAATCCGGCAATCTTGCAAGCTGTGTCGTTCCCTAGCAAAACAGAACCACTGTTGATTGGTTCATAAGACATGAACCAATCCTTTCTGGGACACATATGGAACGTGTAAGCTGAGTCCATAACCCACTTATCACTGAACCAACTGTTCGAATCACTGATTGCAAGAACCACATCAAAGCCATCAGATTCATCAGCAGCACTGACGACATTAGAGGAACGCGTAGATTCCTCCTTCTTCTCTAGCTTCGTACACTCACTCTTGTAGTGTCCAAACTTCTGACAGTAATAGCATTTTACATTCTTCTTGTTGGACTTAAACTTTGATTTTCCCCGGGACTTTCCTTTGCCATTCTCTGAACCCTTCTGACTGGATCTTCCTCTAACGGATGTATCTTTGACAAACAAACCACTCACTTGTGTTTCACCACCCTTATCATACTTACTTCTCAACTCTTTCGAGTTCAAAGCTGACTTCACATCTGCTAAGGAGATAGTACCTCTACCATACAGTATAGAATTTACAAAATTCTCAAATGAGACAGGTAATGAACACAACACAATTAAAGCTTGATCTTCATCATCAAGCTTGATGTCAACATTTCTAAGATCCATAACAATCTTGTTAAACTCATCTAGGTGTTTAGTAACTGACGAACCCTCAGTCATTTTGAGTGTATACAACCGTTGTTTTAAATACAACTGGTTAGTGAGAGACTTCTTAATATACAAGCTCTCAAGCTTGTTCCAGAGACCCTCAGCGGTCTCCTCCTCCGCCACCTCTCTCAACACTCCATCAGACAATGACAATAAAATAGTACTATGTATCTTTTCTTCATTGTCCTTAGACGGTACATGAGAATCTGTCGTCATTTCCTCTAGAATTTTGAATAATCCCTGCTGGTGCAACAATACCTTCATCTTTAGACGCCATAAGCTAAAACTGTTCTGACCGTCAAATTTCTCAACTTCAAATCATGATGTAGCCATCCCTTCAAATATTCACAGAGCTTGAAACGCTCTGATACCAGTATGTTGGGAAATAGCCGATGAGACAAATAACAAAGATATGAAATAAACCGTAGCGAATGCAATAATGAGAAATAAAACAGTAAACAAAGAAAGAACACAGCGATTTAAGTGGTTCAGCTCAAAATGAGTTTACATCCATTGTGGGGTCCGTTTCAAAACTTCACTAGATCAAATGGAGGTTACAGAGAGAGAATCAAAAGATTCTTACAACAGAGAACACTCACCTCACGTGTATACACTCAATCCTCACAAATTTCACTCAATATAGTGGAGAAATAGAGAATAAATGATCTAGGGAGGGGCTCTGCTCTTCGTCGACCAAAACAGGGGGCTGCGGGTTCTGCTTCGTCCGTTTGCGCGAAATGACTTTGTGATATTTATATTATGCAATCTCGCTCGAGTGAGACTTAAACTCACTCGAGCAAGGACTTCTAGGTCAGATTCATTCAACTAGCAAACGGACACCTGGTAACACGTGGCACTTCGCTCGAGCGGGAGGTTGAGCCACTGTCGAGCGAAGTCACTGCCTGATCCTCGCTCGAGCTGAAAGTCGAGCGAGAGTCGAGCGAAGTCTCGGGTTGAAACAAGTCTGGAAGTCTGAAGTCTCGCTCGAGCGAGGGTCGAGCGAAACAGGTCTGAGACGTGTATTTACAAGCCATACTAAATAGTAGTCAACCTATAGAAATCAATAGAGCAATGGAAATAGTTTAAAAAAAAAAAAGAGAACAAGAACAAATAATATTGGTTATAGGATGATGCTAATTTTACCTTATAGATTACTTTGTCACCCAAGGAGAATTTGTAAGTTTATAGGTAGGATTCTCACATTCCTTCTCATTTTTTCAAGATGTATGGGATTAAATCAACTTTCTTCATTTTAATAGTCTCTAGGTCATCTTCAGTACGTCTACCGACCTAAGAACTCGAAGCATATATCCTATGGGGCAAATCACATGGGTTAGTATCATATATTTATCATGAGTATATTTACCCAGCCCTTCCAGCTAGGATTAGGATGGAGGACTTGCCTTCACCTCCCTAAATGACCATCTATGATCCCTTTATCAACTAATCTAGGTACTTCTATCCATTTACTTTAAGCTTATGTTTTACATTCTACTCACACTCTCCCCCTGCCATCTCTGCCGCAAAGCAGCTTTTCTTAAATAGCATCCAAGCCACTTGTGAATCATTTATGCATACTAATCTCTTTTTATTTCACCATTTAGCTTTCAACAAGTTGCACAGCTAAAAAGGTTTAATTAAACCTTGTATATTCTAAAAATAGGTACCCAATAACCTAAGGCATACAATACCTGGCCACCTTACACAGTATAGAAACTTATAAATTCAAGAACTATACCAACTTCACTGCCAGAAATGACACTTTCTAATAACTGGGAACCAGCGTACGTTGCTCTTATAAAACATTCATGGTCCTGAAATAGCAAATAGAAAACAAAATCATCACGTTAATACAATATACAGTAATCTAAAACGATATGGGGGAAGTAAATTTAAAATTTATGCACGCGGGTACTTCCTCCAACTGATTTAAGAACCCTTAATTACTTCTTACAACGCACAAATGATATATCCCTTGCATACCGCAAAACTGTTTATCATCAGCATAGCTAACAAGTATTAATAGTCAAGCACAAGCATGCGAATGTACACTTTTTTTCAGGGTAATTGGTAGTGCAATCAGCAATGTCTTCGGGGTAATTGCTATTGCAATGTCTTCATTGAAAGTTGGAATACTACTGATGTTATTACTTAGCAAAAAAAATACTAGTGGTGTAATCAAAACTTTATTTACAACTCTTATATACACTAATTCTCGAACTCCATTCTATAACACTCTTACTATCATAATGTTTGTGATATTTGATCCCAAACCATGAACCAAATAAACTTGGAGTTATCATCTGTAGCAGCAATCCCCTTCTTGTGCAATGCTATAGTAGCATCTGCATCCATGACAATAGCACCACCAGCTTTCTGCCAACTAATGCTGTAAGAATAAAGTATGACATGAATATTAAGCTATCATTCCTTTTAACATGTTCAGTTTCAAAACCATGAACAGTTCTTTCATTTTTCTGACTAGCTCCCTAGAACGTTAATCCAAAAATTTCAGTACACAGTTAATTTACCAACGATTTCGTTTTGAACAATGCCATATTACTCAAACTGCTCATACTAGTTCATTTAATCGATAAGGCGAGGCCAAAGCTGAGTCGGCAGTTTTTCTAAGTCAGATTTTTTTTCCTTTCTCTCCTTGGTTGAAGAATATTTTATTGCTCACGCTTTTAACTACACATGGTAATAAAGCAACAAATAACCAGATCAGCATATTTGTATTATTCCGCGTATAATTTATTAAAATGAAGTCATTCATTCATCTCAAATAACATCTTTTAGTGAGACTGCACTATTATTTCTAAAACATGTTAAGGCAGACAAACAAAAATTCATCTTCAGTATAAACTGGGTTTGGCTCTGAATTTGTACAAGGCAAGCTTGTCATACACTTTCACAACATTCCTTGCAGCAATGGTCAATACCATTGCAACTAACGTTTGAGGGCCATCAATGTGTAGCTTGTATTTGGCGATAATTGATTATCAGGATCCCTGTTTTCATTTCCAATGATATATGCGTCTCTCTTTCCTCAAATGCATAGTAAGATTAAAAAACAATTGTAGAAATTGTGGGGAAGTTCTTGATCTAAGAAATCTCTGTCCATAACAGACTTGATCTTCTCTTGTCCATTTGTAGTGGTAGCTGGGTTTCCCTCAACAACTCCTCCCCAGCGTTCAGAAAATTGCTGTCAGCCCTGTAATAACACAAAACAGAGCACTGAACTTGTATTGCTTGCGAAAGCAAGAATAAATGAACCAAAGTATTACGTTGCACAGACGATAAAAGCTACCAGATGTCAAATTTGTGTTTCTGGATATTACTTACATTTGACTCTGGCTGGAAGTTCTACCATTAAAAATAATACTAAGAATGTAGAGCAAACTGAACGTACGATGCACTCGGCATGTTAAACAAATGGAATGGCCCGTCCGCTTCAACTACTTGAAACTAGCAAATCTTGATTATACGTTTAACAAACCATGAGTGTTTCTCAGATTTGGCGAAGGCGATAAGCGTTATGTAATATTATTAACCAAAATACACAGAAGAGCAAGGAAAAGGAAACCAAGATTGGTAAGTCTATAGTAGGAGATGATTGCAAGGATTTTATATAAATGCTTTTAATTTATCCTAATTTAATTTAATTCAACACAACATTCAGGCAATTCTGGAAAAAAAAAAAAGGAACCTCCTACTCACGTTATCTTCACAGAGTACAGAGTTCTTTCAAAATTTTTCACTAGAATAGAGAGAACATTTAATGGAATAGGTGAATGTTATAATTAATGGATTCCATTTAGTTTAATAAACCATAAGAACTTCCATATCACAAATAATGTGAAATATCATTTATCATATTTTAAAATATATTTATAACAATATAAAGAAATAAGTCTAGTGATTCATTTTAAAAGAACCAGCACTTACGATCATTACAAATTGCACGATCTATTTTATCATGTCTAAAGTGAGATTGATGATATTATTTGTAATAGATAGACGAAGAGAAACCCAAATCATATGAGATTTATAAAAAATTATAAGTGACCCTTTTAGAATAGATATAAGTTATTTTCAGAACTTCAAAAACTCTTTTCTCCCAAAGGAGAATATTTGGGTGGCCCTCATGAAAATGGGAAGAACTTCCATGAGTAACTACAATAAAAAAGAATTTAGTGAGCTAGCTAGGGAATTTTGATAACTGGTGAGACTTCTAGCTTTTTACCATACCAGAGATTAGGAATTAAAGGGATAAGAGAGGCAATAAAAAAAAAAACATTTGCTAATTTAGGCCTTAAATTATAAAGAGTGTATGGAGAATCCAGAAATTTATTTGTTTTCGCACTCTAAATCAATTGATGTGGCAGGTTAGGGAAAATATGTTTAACTATATCCAGCTTAGCATAATTCTATCAAATAAAAGATCTGATACTTTTTTTTAATAAAGTTATTGAGCTATTTGTAGAAAATAAAGGAGTGAACAGCCCTCCAAAGGTAAATGATGTTGTTTCAAAACTTCTTTTAAAGTTAGTTTTTATTAAGGCATGCATTTCCACTTCATCAAAACCAGAAAATGCCAACAAACCTGCTACTGGAGCTGCACTCGAAAATGAAGAGAATCACAAAGCCAAGGACCCGCATGGCAGAAAGCACATCAGAGGTACTGTTGCTGGCAACAGACCAGACCAAGTGTCAGAACAACACAAAGGCGCAGAGCATGATCTTCTGCAAAGAAAAGGCCAAATAGCCGAACTCAGTGGTCCCAGTTTTCTTTGTAAATATAAAGCTTTCTTTGTAAATATATTTCTATTGATAGCTGTCATCTAGAAAGTATAAATAGAGTTGGAAATGGAAAAACTTGTTGTGAGGAAAAACACTCTGTAAACACTGCATATACCAAAGTAAATCTGATTGGGGCATTTTCACAAATACGTGTCCTACACTAGTTCTCTTAGTCTTTATATGGTATCAGAAGTCGCCTAAGACCCACGCCTACCTTATCCTCTACTCTATTTTTCTTGATTTGTCTCCTATGGCAGCCAGTAACCCAATATCTGCAACTCCTGTCTCAACTCCATCACATCCGTCTTCCACCATCCTTAACTCAGCATCTCATTTCATTACTTTAAAGCTTTCCATAGACAACTACCCTCTATGGAAAGCACAGATTGTCCCATTTCTCAAGGGACATCAACTCTTTAACTTTGTTGAAGGCACAATTTTACCTCCTTCTTCTTCCAATATCGATGGCTTTGTCAATCTCAAGTACACCAACTGGTTGCTCCAAGACCAGCTTATTATCTCCACCATAAACTCCAGCTTGACAGACACGGTATTAGCACAAGTTCTTGATTGTGCTACATTGCGTGAGATATGGCAGACTCTCCAAACCCTCTATTCGGCTCAGTCAGCAGCTCACGCCATCCAAACTCAATTCCAACTCGCCACCTTCAAGAAGGGATCTGAGTCTATCTCCACCTATTTTCAAAAAGCTCAAACACTTGCTTCTTTAGGTGCTGCGGGTCACCCACTATCTTCCTCTCAATTTTCCATCTACTTGTTGACTGGTCTAGGACACGAGAATGAGTCTATTGTGACTTCCATTACAACCCGCCCTGAGCCTCTATCCTTACAACAAATATACAGTTATTTGTTGAACCATGAGTCACGCTTAGCCCACCAAAACACCTCTTTATTGTCTGGTACTTCCCTTGCTGCCCATGCCACAAACGTTTGTCCTTTTCCCTCACCAAACTCTTCCTCTAGAGGTCAAAACACTCCTTCTTTTAGGGGACGGTGTGGACGTGGTAGAGGTCCTAACTTTTTCACACAGAAGAATAATACGCGTCCTCAACTTCTTTGTCAAGTTTATCAAAAGCCTGGACACTCGGCTCTCATTTATTACTATCGGTTTGATTAAGTCTACCAAAACCCTCCTCCCTTCTCCCTTTCAGCCAGCTACACTTCTCTGCCTCCTACATCACCATCCCCTCACACTTGGTTTCCTGATACTGCTGCCACCAATCACTTCACCTTACATTTTTCCAATATGAATCTTGAATCTTCTCCCTACCATGGCACTGATCAAGTTAGCATTGGAGACAGATCCTTTCTTCCCATTCATGTTCCTTGAATCAGCTCACTTGTCTACTACTTCTGGCAACTTTCTCTTGCATAAACTCCTTCATGTTTCTTTAATTACAAAAAATCTTTTATTTGTTCGTCAATTTTGTCTTGACAATAATGTTTATTTTGAGTTTCACTCTACTTTTTTCTTGTGAAGGATTTATGCATCCGAGAGCCTCTTCTTTGGGGAACTGTTGAAAATGGGCTCTATGTTTTACCAATGCAATCAGATACTGTGGCATCCTCCTCGTCCTCCACACTTTCTTCTCCGCAAGCCTTCCTCGGTGAACAGACATCTTCTCAAGTTTGGCATGCAAGACTTGGTTACCCCTCTCCAAGAGTCACCACCTTCACTCTTAACCATTTTTCACTTCCTGTTCACTCTAGTAAAATGTACAGTTCGTGTCATGCATGCTGTCAAGCTAAGTCTCATGCACTACCCCACCCCCCCTCACAATCTTATTCAACAAAACCCTTTCAATTACTTTTTCTTGACGTTTGGGGACCAGCACTTGTGCTGTCATCCAATGGATGTCGTTTTTATTTTTCCATAGTTGATGACTATTCGAAATATATATGGATGTTTCCTATTCAGTCTAAAGCTTGTGTCTTATCTCTGTTTGTGGCATTCTTGCACTATGTTCAAAATACCTTTGCTACTAATGTCATTGCAGTGCAATCTGACTAGGGTGGGGAATTTCGCCCTCTTCAACAAATTTTAAACTCTTTGGGTATTTCCCATCGCATAACCTGTACCTACTCTCATGCTCAAAATGGTAGTGTCGAACGACGACACCGACATATTGTTAAAACTGGCCTATCATTCTTAGCATATGCCTATGTTCCTCTCAAATATTGGGTTCCTGCTTTTCAGACTGTGGTATTCCTAATTAATAGAATGCCCACTTCAATACTCCAAAATGTTTCTATGTTATTTAATCAAACTCCAGATTACAAATTCTTACGTGTCTTTGGTGCGGCCTGTTGGCCTAATTTGAGACCTTTCAACAAACACAAACTTGATTTTCAATCTCACCTATGTGTTTTTATTGGCTATACACCTGTTCACAAAGGGTATAACTGCCTTCATTTACCTACGGATCGCACTTATATTTCATGTGATGTTATTTTTTATGAAACTTTGTTTCCATTTATACAACCCAATTTTACCCAACCTTACCAACCCATACGAAATAACCCTAACACTGTCCCACTTTACATCTCACAGCCTAGCTCCTTTAATCCCCCTCTAGACCAGATGTTAGCCCGTGACCCAAGCCCACCTCTATCACCTTCCGCACAACCTCAAACTCCACTTAGGCCTTCACATATGGACCTACCTCAGACTCACTTAACCCCATTCCAAAGCCCAGCCTTGTGTCACCTAAATCCATTGGGCCTATCTCAAAATCCAGATATTTCCCTTTCATCATGTGTCTCTCTTTCCCCAAGTCCCCCATCGAATTCACCCTTCCGAAATGCTCAAAACCCTAGCTCCACAAAGTCCATCCCTGCGCCCCCATCTCGCCATACACAATCCACCCACTCGATGATTACCCGATCAAAGTCCAATGTCCACTGTCCCCTCACTTGGTCAGATGGCACCATTCCATGGCCATCCTCCCGTCCATCGGCCTCCCTCACCACATTCTCCCATGTGCCAATCCCTAAAGAACCCACATGCTTCACAGAAGCTTCAAAGCACCATGAATGGCGTCTTGCTATGGACATTGAGTTCAAAGCACTCCTCCAAAATCATACTTGGGATTTAGTTCCCCCTTCATCTAGTCTCAATATTCTCGGGTCTAAGTAGGTTCTTAAGACCAAACGAAAATCTGATGGAACCCTAGAACGCTGCAAAGCCCGTCTTGTGGCTAAAGGATTCCACTAACAACCCGGACTTAATTACACAGAGACTTTCAGTCTGGTTGTTAAGCCTGTAACCATTCGTTTGTTGCTTTCTCTTGCAGTTACTTCATAGTGGCCATTGCATCAGTTGGACATCCAGAATGCATTTTTACACGGGGACCTTGAAGAAGATGTCTTCATGCAGCAACCCCCAGGGTTTGTGAATCCTGACTTTCCCTCTTATGTGTGTAAATTAAGAAAATCAATTTACGGACTCAAATAAGCCCCTCGGGCTTGGTTTTCCAAATTAACTCATAAATTGATTTCTTTGGGTTTCTGTGGTTCTCGGTCAAACTCTTCATTATTTATCTTGCGAAACTCTATTGCTTGCTTGTATGTTTTGGTGTATGTGGATGACATAATTGTTACCCTGATTTTCAATTTTATTGAGACATTGAATCAAATTTTCCCTGTCAAAGACTTAGGGCCGTTACATTACTTTCTTAAAATAGAGGTCACCCTCAAATCTGATGGTTTATTTATGACTCAAGCTAAATACATTTCTGATTTGTTGACCCGTACCAGCATGCACAACTCCAAAACTGTGTCCACACCCATGTCACCCTCCATTAAACTTTCCGCACTTGAAGGGCCTTCCTTTAAGGATCCTCCTCTTTATAGAAGCATTGTTGGCAGCCTACAATATCTGGCCTTTACAAGGCCCGATATCTCATATGCTGTCAACAAAGTCTGTTAGTTTATGCACTCGCCGCACTTACCTCATTGGCAAGCTGTGAAAATAATTCTTCGATATCTTAACCTTACCCGTCACTTTGGTCTACATTTTGGTTTATATGCTTCCCCAAAATTATCTGCATTCTCCGATGCTGATTGGGCTGGTTGCTTGAAAGATCGAAAATCCACTGGTGGGTATTGTGTCTTTTTTGGTTCCCACCTCATCTCTTGGGGCTATAAGAAACAGCCAATGATTGCTCGATCCACCACTGAAGCAGAATATAAGGCTGCGGCTAATACAGCATGTGAACTTCTTTAGGTTAAATCCCTTTTGACCAAACTTGGCATTTTTCTCACTGATCTACCTACTTTATGGTGTGATAATTTTGGTGTTACATATTTAACTGTAAATCTTGTGTTACATGCTAAAACAACGCACATTGACCTTGACTATCATTTTGTTAGAGACCATGTGGCAGCTAAAACACTTCAAGTAGCTTTTGTTTCTAGTAAAGATCAACTTGCAGACATCTTCACTAAACCACTATCAGCAGCACGGTTTTCTCAGTTACACTCAAGTCTCACAATTTCTCCTGTGATGCTTGAAGCGAGGGGGGCTATTAAGGCATGCATTTCCACTTCATCAAAACCAAAAAATGCCAACAGACTTGCTACTGGAGCTGCACTCGAAAATGAAGAGAATCACAAAGCCAAGGACCCGCATGGCAAAAAGCACATCAGAGGTACTGTTGCTGGCAACAGACCAGACCAAGTGTCAGAACAACACAAAGGCACGCAAAGCGTGATCTCCTGCAAAGAAAAGGCCAAATAGCCAATCTCAGTGGTCTCAATTTCTTTGTAAATATACAACTTTCTTTGTAAATATATTTATGTTGATAGTTGTCATCTAGGAAGTATAAATAGAGCTGGAAATGGAAAAACTTGTTGTGAGGAAAAACACTCTGTAAACACTGCATATACCAAAGTAAATCTGATTGGGGCATTTTCACAAATACGTGTCCTGCACTAGTTTTCTTAGTCTTTATAGATTTGAAGTTGGGAAGTGTGCGCAAGTTGATCCACATGAACTTTAAACTACATATGAACTATGGAAAACATTGTAATCTTGCAAGTTAGAATTATAACCAATTATCCCCAAGAAATTCAAGCCCATGCAATGCACTAGTAGTATATACTATAAAGGCTTTGTATTGAAGTATTGATTGAGTTTCCAAGCCAATAAGTTAAAAAAAGAAATCAGATTTATATCCTATGGGAGATAAAATAAATTAATATAAAACAAGAACTCAATCAATGATAGGAGCAGAAACTAAGTGAGTTGACTAACCCAACAATAAAGGCACAATCATCAACTTGGCATGAAAGAAAAATCTAAGGAAATACAGAACATAATGCCGCAAAAACCACACAATATAAATCCCAAACTATTAAGGCAACACAATTAACTTGCTACAATCACTGATCAACACAAGTCAAAAAAGACATTCATTCTACTTGAGCATTTTTAGGACCAATGAGTCTGCAAACACTCTGGAATATTGGCTTGTGACAGAATGAAAGAATATTAGATAGAAGTCATGCAGATAGAAGTCATGCAGTGAGGGTAGATTTGAGTAAGTTATAGACTATGTCTAGAAATATGAAAACAAATTGTAATAGCGCCTTACAAGAAAATGAGAATAATAGCAAATATCATCTTCTAATATCAGTGTGGCTTTTATGAAAACAGGTAAAATAAAAAACCATGTAAAATAAAAAAATAAAAAAAATCCCAAAATTAGGACAAGTAAGGATTCCAAAGCAGGGATCCTTAGCATTGCTATTTGTTTGTGTGTATATATATTTTTCATTTTTTTATGTTATGAATTTAAAAATATAAAAAATGTGTATATATTATATATTATGATATAATATGATTTACTCTAGTTTAAAATATTTATAAATACACAAATTAATTTTATGTAATTAATTTCAAAATGTTATTTATATTATTACGATTGGTAAGTAAAATGAGAAAAATAAAAAATAAACATTGTTCTGAACACAAAATAAAAAACACATTAATTACATCCCAAAATATATAATATTGTTCAATACAACATATAAAGTAAAAAATAAAAGAAAAACACAACCTATTTTGGGATCAAATCAATATCCATGCTCTGAATCTGTGTTTCTAAATCCTTTAGCCTTTGCAGGATGGGCTCATGAGCCCCCACTACCACATGTCGTGTCACTCTCTCCATCACTGTCTTCAACTGCTCCAATGTAAATCTAGCGGGCTAACTCTCAGCAGTTTGGGCAATAGTACTCAATGTAGTAGGATCGGTCAAGATTAGAGTCCTCGCACTAAGGTACCTCCTGCTCTTATTGAGGGTGATCTTGTTGAGAGGCCCCATCAGTAAGATTTTATACTCACCCATTTGCTCTCTAACTCCCGCTCGGAGTAGAAGGCTAGATATTAGTAGTCCAAATGGTAGACTGCCTCCACTCTTATATCGTGACTCTAGTCTGATGTAGAAGAAGATATACAATGCCAAATTAATTAGGTAACCCCGCACTCTCCGTAATAGAAGTCTAGCCCAATCCATCCCAAAATCTATCTTGTGTTTCTTTGGGTCTAAGTTGTACCCAACTATTAGATTAAGCATCCTAAATAATAGAGTGCAGTCGACTTGTCGGTTAACCTTCCCGCCTTCATATGGCGGAGCCTCAGGATGTTACTGTATGGCACGTACCTGATCGTCTCTAAGACCATCATCAGGTTAGTACTCCTCATTAGACTTTGTATCGTCACTGTCAACCAGCCCCTCATAAGTGAAGTTTGTCGATGGCAATGAGGATCTAGCCTCTCTGTTTGTCCTGGCTACTATAGTTGTTGTAGATGCAGACAGTGAGGGACATAAGTCCGCGACGTGTGAGATATTTAGATAGTTCTCAATAATCCGAGAAGAGAAATGTACAGTTACTCCTCGCACTGTCAGAACATAGTGGAGCAGCTTTCTTGGCTGCTCTCCCATAGCACGGTAGAACTCGCACACCATGTCAGGATATGCAAGCCTGGTCTGCATATAAATCGTCATCCATTCTCAGTGAAGATTTGATGGATGTTGTGTTATTCCCAGGTCAAATCCTAGAAGTCATTCAATGATACATGCCGCTCTACAAGGATAGGCCTGTCAGTAGGGTCAGCAGGAGTAGTGGCAGCAGAGACAATAGGGGCAACGGCTAGTGGGGCAACGTGGACTAAAGTAATACCCGTACTGGAGCCAATAGGTAGTGGTGTGTATTGAACCCAAAGTTTCAAGTTTCTTATGTATGTATATATTTTGATAATGACAAATAAATTCAAATCTCAATCTCAAGTTGTCTACGTATTGGAGCCAAGTACATGAAGCATGAACAAGAAAGAGAACGAGTCTACAAATGAAGCTCATAGAATAATTTTGTACATCTCTTGATAAAATTCAAAATTAGATTATGGCTCAAAGTTAATATTTTCTCATAAAGCATCAAATTGCATTTTTCACATGTGCATGACATTATTAAAAGTTTTAATTTTAAAAATTGTATTTTTTACATGTGCATGACATCATTAAAAACTTTAATTTCAAAAATTGTATTCTTCACATATGCATGACATTAAAAACTTTAATTTCAAAAATTGTATTCTTCACATATGCATGACATTATTAAAATTTTGAAATTTGAAAATTTGTAAGATGATATATTGTCATTTTTGACATATGCATGTATTGATTGAATTTTTTGAAAATGAATAATGTTGTCTTTGACAAATACAAAAAGGAGATGCTTTTATTTGAAAATTTTTGAAAAGTAAATAGTACTTTTATTCGACATGTGAATCTTTTCAAAATTTGAATATGAAGAGTTATTTGCCTGTAAATAGCTAACTTGAGTTTTACAAAATAACAATAAAAGCTTACACATCAATTGTTAAAGTTTTACATCATTCATTCAAAGTCTTTACTCTCTATTTTCTAAGCATTGAGTTTTAATTCTTGTTCATTTTGAGAGACATAGGTTGTGCTGTATTATTCTTATTCCACTCATTAAGAAGTGTACTCTGATAATCTATCCACTATCAGCTCTTATATCAGTAAGAAAGTGTGTATATCCCTTGTGTGTGTAGAAGGTGTTCTACATACGTAATAATTGAATCACTAAGTGTGAGGTAATTGCAAATGTAGATGATATTCTATGCGGATTCTTTATAACGTTGTTGCTAAAAAGTGTAATAGATTTCTATTTCTACCTGAAGGAGATTAAATTGAAAATTCTCAAGGGGTAACTTGAGATAAGAATGTAAGTAGTGGGACTGAATTTCATTAAAATACTGAGTTTTCTTCTTCTTACCCCTACTTTTTATATTTCTTACTGCTTCATATTTTGTTTATATTTTATATTGTGTATTTGGTTTATAAGTGTTAATTTTTCAATATAACCCAATTTACCCTTCCTCTTATGTTAGTCATTTATGCAACAGTGAGCCAGTAGGGACAGAAATCTCCTGTCGGCTATCTCCCACACTTTTTTCCTGTACTTGCCATTTGTAAATTATTCAGCAAATGAGTGATGAAAGAAGTTAGATGGCTTTTGATTACCTAAAATACATGAATAAAAAATAAAACTGCACAAACTGTGCAGTTTGCCACTTACTCGTTTGAATGAAAACTAACTCTATCAAACAAGTAAGTGGTCCATTCGGACAAGTTAGGTCATCTTCTTTGTTTCATTCGAACGAGGTTTATTTCCGTTTGAATAGAAAACCTTGTAGAAGAGAAATGGTCAAGTCGATTCGGTCATTTCTCCACAAAACTCAAATTTATTCAAACCAAATCAACTCTAGTTCACTCCTAAAGGTCCGAATTATGAAAAATTGGTCAGATTTGATTTAAAATCCAACCCCTACGAAAATGGGTGTTCATAACCCATTTCCAACCAATAGAGGGTGTTAGAAGGTCCATACCTTGAGATTTTACTATAGAGATGAAGTGCGGCATCGTCTAGGGCATTTGACGGTGGATTAGGAATGGTTTTGGGAATTTCTCATTTGATACAAAAATAAATTCGTTCGAAGGTCTTAGGTATTATATACCCCGATACTCACTCGGATGAGCAAGTGGTTGCTCAAACGAGTTTTGTAACTGTGTATCTTGTCCAAACATTTACGTTTGCGTCTAAACGATCTGTTGTAATATTCAATCTTGAGGTGCCAAATTGTGACATCGGTGCTTGTGTTTGTTTCGTGTCAAAATACGCAAACAATAAAACTAATTATATCTGTAGTATCACAATAGTATTACAAAGTTATATAACTAACCATAAGGTTAAAAAATTACAATCCAAACAATAAAAATTCCAACTCGCTATTATCGTGTCATATTTGATATAACTCAATGGACCGGTTGTGTAACATATTATGTCACCTCTAATTCTATCATGTATTATAATTGTAATTATACATTGTATTATTTAATATTATTAATAATTTCTTTTGCTTAAATTAATTATACTATATTTTTAATATTTATAATTTTTAATATATTAATTCTTATATGATTTGTTCTTACACATTCAAACGAGAATGTTATATGTTCGGATGGGCAGGGTAGTTGTCCAAATGACTATTGGGGAGTTTGGAATTTGAGTTTTAGAGTATCAGTTCTGGTGGTTATATAATACTAATAGTATTACAAAGTACTTAGTAAAAAAACTACTAATATTTTTCATATAATATACTAACATACTAGACATATTATTAAGATGATAGTGTTATATATAATATTTTTACTAATTAGTACTTCGTATATACCAAGTACTTGTACTATTCTATACTAGTATAAATTACTTAGTGTACAAGTTTATACTATTTACATGTGGTACTTGTCATATATTAAGTACTTATATAGATTACTTAGGGAATTAGCAGTGTCATAAGACTCATAACTCATTCTTCAATATATATAACTTCTAATATATATTACTTAGCATAGCATTACGCTATTATTATAATACTAATCGAATAATATAAACTAATATAATATAATTTAACATTACTTAATATATTAGTATTATATACTTATAAAATTACTAATATTTTACATTACTTAGTATATTACTATTATAATAATGATATAATATTACTAATATATTACTTAGTATATTAATATTAAGTACCCGTTCAAACTATAATCTAGTATAGTTCGAACGTACTTTATCTTGTAGTTTGTATTTAGAATTTAGAGGAAAACTTTCCGTCAAATACTCAGGATATTTATAAGTTCTCATGGTAACTCACCTGTTCGAACAGTAAATACTCAAAATCTGCTTAAAATATTTCGTCTGAACATGAAAATTTCCTATTTCGAACAAATAAAGTTGAAATTCTTTACGGCAAAATTAAGTGGCAAATTTAAATTTTCACATTTAAACGGATAAGTTTCCTGTTCGAACGCAACTTCAAAGATTTAAATTGTAAATATGTGTGTTTACTAATGATCTTAGCTTGCTTTACTATTATATGTAGAATCTAAATGTCGGAGTTAATTTTATGTTAAATTAATCCTTAGACCCATTCGAGAGTTGTGGCTAAGTATTCTTTTAAATAATGATTGGGTACAACTCTTAAATTGTCCAAAGTGGACAATTTGAGATTATATCATTTATATGGCATATGTATTCAGTTAAAACTCGTGTTAGTTTATAAAATTTTGGTGTGCATTTCCTTACATTTTCTGGGTATGCAGTCTGTAAGAAGGTCGGCCCATGAATATGGTCAACGACTTATCGTGGCAAGTATACTTGGAGAATTGTAGAGAAATGCTATTGAAATTTTGTAGACAGTACTTAGAATATATATGCTATATAAATGATAGTCTCTCAAGTGGGATATGACCAACTACCTTATCAAAGTAGTGCTATGAGAATGTGAATAGAGTATTATTGATGGTGTTTATGAAATGAATTATGTTTTTTAGTAAACAGTATTGGAAGGGTAATGAAAATATAATGGATAAAAGTTGGATGCTATTGAGAGTTAGACTTTGATGAGACTATAAGAAGTATGCACAAAGGGTGATCATTTTCATTTAGTTTGTGAAAGACAGTGCCGATAGTCGGGGTTTTATAAGATGTCCGTACAAGAAGTGCAAAACTTTGAGTTCTTATAACTTGATGGTAGTGGAGTCCCATTTGTTCATGAATGCGGTAGACCCTGAATACTCACCTTGGGTTTTGCATGGTGAATCATTTCCTAAAAGAGTTAGATTTGGCAGTTAGTCTAATCAGATGAAGGAAACTGGTATCGAGATTGACAATAGAAATGTGGCCGTTTTTTATGATAGTGGTGATAATGGAGAGAATATGACTGAAATGTGGTGACTGAGATGTATATACAATCAAGCGACGAGAGAAAGAAAATTTGTTACTGGTTCTTGGCAATCAAATTACCCGATGGGTATGTTTCGAAGATGTCAAGATGTGTGTGAACACATGATTGTAAGATAACTAGTTTTAAAAGTCACGTCTGTCGGCAGTTGGTGTGTTTGAAAAGCTTACTCGAGATGTTCGTACAGCTCTCACAGAGTAAGGGGGATTTTTAGTAGGACGTTGAAAGTTGAGGCATTATTAAAAATGGAATTTGACACCGTAGTAATATTGTGCAAATTAGAGAGTTTGTACCTGTTTTCCTTCTTTGATGTAATGGTTCATTTGGCTGTTCACATATCTTGCCAGGTTTAGTTGCTAGCCCGGTTCAATATAGATGGATGTATCTTATTAAATGAATTTTTGAAAAACTTAAGCGATCTGTGGGAAATAAGGCTTGTCGAGAAAGTTCAATTGTAGAGTTATACATTGATAATGAATAGTACAATTTTTGTTCAATGTATTTTCGTGGGGTTGATACCAGATTTAAGAGACCGGATCAAAATTATAAAATTGAACAAATGAGTGTCTCATCATCATTTTCTGTATTTTTCCAAACCCTACGTCCCATGAGCGCACATGAGGCTATGACCTGTGTGGATGAGATTTTGAGAGAGTTCGATGGTATGTCCTAAATAATTGTGCAGAAATTGGGCACTAAATAAGGTTAGTAATGAATCTACGTATCAATTAAGTTTTGCATATTCAAGTCATATAAATATAGTATACTTTTGTAAAAATTAATATTTCACATGAAAATACTCGAGGTGTTTGGCGCGTGGATATAGATTTCACACCTACGACAAAAAAGATATAGAAAAACTCATAAATGTGGGGTCGTAGTCGAATGGAGCCATAGGGATGATAATATAAATATTGACTTCTACAGAGTTGTTGAAGATATTATAGGATTAAAATATGTGGAGGGATATATTGTTTAGTGGTTTAGATCTACTTGGTGAGATGTTTCAAATCCTAGGTTGTGAGTACATCAAGTTAAAAATTTTGTTAGTGTGAATACATCCTGAACCTTGTGCGAGAAAGATCCTTTCATTCTCGCTTGCCAAATGAATCAATTTTTTTTTATTTAAATGATTCGGAATATGGTAACCTATGGCGAATGGTGAAAAAGTTTGTACCAAAAGATGTATATGATTACATTCTAAAAGTAGACAAATCACATGAAGAATTTGATAATTCGACAATGAAGAAGCATATCAAGAAAACGAATTAGGGATCAATCTATTTGTTGACCTAAGTCTGAATGACATGGTCCCACTGCGTAAAGAAAACATTACACCAAAAGTGATTGAGGGTGGAATATCAGAAGAATATGAATCTACTTATGTGTCTAGTGAGGATGAAGGGGATTGGTCTAGCAAACCTGATAGTAAATGAATTTAATATTTGTGTAAGTACAAATCTTATAAATATCCACAACATTTGTATATGGTATATTTAATTTATTACAATTTTAAATAAATATGCCTCACATACGCAAAGCAGCGCATGTCCCATCCTCATCCCCACCTATTGTCGACTCTCCTGCATGCGGTTCATTGGCCATCAATAGTGGGCCAACATTACCAGACCTAGAATCAGATATTATGTCAAATTAATACCACATTTAATAGATACTAGTGAGTAAATATATTGTAAATAATATATTTATCAAATTA
This sequence comes from Platycarya strobilacea, assembly GCA_036898215.1. Lineage (NCBI taxonomy): Eukaryota > Viridiplantae > Streptophyta > Magnoliopsida > Fagales > Juglandaceae > Platycarya > Platycarya strobilacea. The sequence continues at coordinate 30,968,612 of CM072550.1, forward strand.
TATATATATATATATATCTATTTTAATTATTGTACATGTAACTGTTATAAGCTAGCGCCAAAGGCGAAGCACTACGATGGGTGTCTACATAGAGAAAGTAAGAAAAATAGATAAAATTAAAGTTGATGTTTTAGAGGGTTCACACCGGTAGGTCCAGTGATTCAACAGCTTGGCTTTCGACTTATGTTGGTGCCTTTACTCGTACGTATGCTCCGATGTCTGCATCCTACTGGGCTAACATTCACCAAGATGTAAAAGATCACATAAAAAAATTATTGCATGGTAATGAGCTAAATCTCAAGAAACTAAGTATAAATTTAATTTAAAACTAATTGTATTTATACTACTGTTGAACCCAAGGTTTCAAGTCTCGTATTTACGTATAAATTTTGATGATAACAAATAATATTGAAAACTCAAGCTCAAGTTGTCTATGCATGAAGGGAGCTAAACACATCAAGAAATCAAGCATGAGCAAGAAAGATATCAAGTCTACAAATGAAGCTCATAGATTATTTTTGTACATCTCTTGATAAAATTAGAAATTGGATTAAGGCTCTAAATTACTCTTTTTTCTCATAAAACATCAAATTACTTTTTCCACATATGCAAGACATTTTTAAATGTCTTAGTTTTGAAAATTATGTTTTTCACATGTGCATAACACCATCAAACAAAATAATTTCGAAAATTATATATTTTTATAATAACTTGATTTTATAAGATGATTGATTATCATATTTGACATGTGCATATTTTGTTTGAAAGTCTTGAAGGGAGGTGGTGTGTTTTTTTGACTAATGCAAAAGGTAGATGATTTTGTTTGAGAATCTTAAAGGGTGGTTGTGTGTTTTTTTGACAAATATAAAAGATAGATGATTTGTTTGAAAATCTTAAAGGGTGGTTGTGTGTTTTTTTTGACATATGCAAAAAGAAGATGATTTGGTTTGAAAAATAAATCATGCTCATTTTGTCTTGTATGAAAAGTAAAAGATTAGGTTTGATTTCTTTGAAAAATGAATGGAGTTGTCTTTGACAAATGCAAAAAAGAAATGTTTTTATTTGAATTTTTTGAAAAGTGAATAGTGCTCTTATTTGACATGGGGATCTTTTCAAATTTGAAATTGAAAACTCATTTACTTATAAATAGCTCACTTGAGTTTTGCAAAAATCACAACAAGAGCTTACACATCTATTGCTAAATTTTGCATCATTCTTTCAAAGCTCTCATTCTCTCTTTTCTAAAGTTTTGAGCCTTAATTCTTGTTCTTGTTGAGAGAGATATAGTTTGTGCTGTATTGTTCTTATTTCACTCATTGAGGAGTGTTTTCTGATAGCCTACCCACTATCAATTCTTGTATCAGTAAGAGGGTGTGTATAACCCTTGTGTGTGTAGAAGGTGTTCTACACGGGGAATAGTTAAATCACCAAGTGTGAGGTGATTGGAAGTAAGAGGGTGTGTATAACCCTTGTGTGTGTAGAAGGTGTTCTACACAGGGAATAGTTGAATCACCAAGTGTGAGGTGATTGGAAGTGTAGAGGGTGTTCTACACGGAATCTTTGGAGCGGTGCTGCTCAAAGGTGTAATAGGTTTCTATCTCCACCTAAAGGAGATTGAATAGTGGATTTGGGAATCCTCAAGGGGTAGCTTGAGGCGAAGACGTAGGCAGTGGGGCTGAACCTCGTAAAAATACTGAGTTTGCTTTCTCTTACCCTACTCTTTATATTTCCTACTGCTTTATATTTTGGTTATATTTTATATTGTATATTTAGTTTATAAGTATTAATTTTTTAATATAACCCAATTCATCCCCCCTCTTGTGTTAGTCATCTGGGCAACAAGTGGTATCAGAGCTAGAGCTCTATTATAAGATTAACTATCTTTTGAGTTAAGATCTTATGGCTAACATTGCAGCTTCATTTGGTGAAGGTCAATCTAGCAGTCGGCCTCCACTCTTTTGTGGAGACAATTACTCATTCTGGAAAGTTAGAATGAGAATATTCCTTCAGGCTCAAGGTCGAGAAATCTGGAAATGTATTGTAAATGGACCTTATATTCCAACAAAAGTAGTTGATGGAGTAAAGGTCAAAAAGGAAGAAGAAGAGTTTAATCGTGAAGACGATAGACTTTATACTTTGAATTTAACTGCTATGAATTTATTATATAATGCTCTCAATGGTAATGAATTTAATAGAGTAATGACTTGTGCTACAGCAAAGGAAATTTGGGATAACTTGGAAGTTACTTATGAAGGAACTTCTCAAGTCAAGGAATCAAAAATTTATATTCTTACTCATGAATATGAAATGTTTAAGATGAATGATGATGAATCTATTTCTAGTATGTACACTCGTTTTACTAACATCATAAATAGCTTGACAGCTCTTGGCAAAGTTTATTCCAAAGTGGAGATAGTAAGAAAAATTCTCAACTCTCTACCAAAACGTTGGGAATCAAAAGTGACAGCGATTCTTGAAGCTAGAGACCTCAAGAAGCTCGAAGTGAATGAACTCATCGGGTCACTTATCACCCATGAGTACACATTGAAAAGAGGAGAAGAAGAAGAAAAGTCAAAGAAGAGCTTGGCACTTAAAGCTGTTCCACATGAAAGTGAAAGTGATGAAGATGAGGAAAATGACGACAAAGATGAAGAAGTTGCGATGATAACAAGAAGAATTCAGAGGTTCTTAAAGAAAAATAAAACTCCTCCAAGGAAATCCTTCAATAAGTTTTCCAAGAAAGATTCAGGTAAAAATGACACTTTAATTTGTTATAAATGCAATAAATCCGGTCATATCAAGCCAGATTGTCCTCTGCTAAAAAAAGATCGAAACAAAGGCAAAAAAAGCAATGAAAGCTACGTGGAATGATGATTCAAGTAGCTCAGATAGTGAAGCAAGCAATGGAGAATCAGGAAATCTTTGTCTTATGGCTAAAAATGACATTGAGGTAACAAATTTTGATAATATTGAAGATCCTTCATATGAAGAATTGCAAAATGTTTTAGAAGAAGTATATGAGGAATTTGAAAAATTGGGTATCAAGTATACTGTTTTGAAAAAGAAAAATTCTTCTTTAACAAACGAAATTGATATTTTAAGAAAAGAAAATATTGTTTTGAAAGATGAAAATTTTGAGTTGAAGAAAAAGAAAACTGATTTAGAAAATATTATTGAAAACTTTACGAATGGAAAAAGAAATTTTGAAAAACTTCTTGGTAGTCAAAGATGTGTTTTTGATAAGGCAGGCTTGAGATATATGCCAAAACAAAAATACAAACCTTATAAAAACTTCTTTGATAATCCTTCTACATCAAAATCCAATATTCAAAATTCTTTTCATAAAAATAATTTTGTTAAAAAAAGATACTATTATAATCACTCAAGTTCTTCATATATGTCACATGCTATTTGCAATTTTTGTAATAGAAATGGTCATAATTATTTTGCTTGTCCTATTAGAAGAAAACATACAATGACTATTAGGGCCATATGGGTACCTAAAAATCTTATTTCTTCTAATACTAATAAATAAAGGACCCAAAGAACTTGGGTACCAGGAATTGTTTTTAATTGCTTTTGTAGGTATGCATGAAGTATTCTACAGATAAAAATAAATGATTTTTAGATAACGGATGCTCAAGATACGTGACAGAAGACAAAACTAAATTCATTGACTTCACTTCTAAAGAAAAAGGATGTGTGATATTTGGAGACAATTCAAAAGGGAAGATCATGGAAATAGAAGGAAAGATCATCAAGACTTAGTACAAGATGCAACCAAATAGTGGAAACATGTGAAAGATCATCCAGCGGAATAAATTCTAGGAGAACCTTCACGAGATGTAAGTACTCGATCATCTTTTAGAAATATTTGCAATCATACTGCTTTTCTATTTTAGATTGAACCTAAAAATATTGATGAAGCACTTCTTGATGAATCTTAGATTCTAGCTATGTAAGAAGAGCTTAATCAATTTGAAAGAAATGATGTTTGAACACTTGCTCCTAAACCCAAAAATCATACTATTATTGGAACAAAATGGGTTTTTAGAAACAAGAAACATGAGTCCGGAGTCATTACTAGAAATGAGGCTCGACTAGTGGTCCAAGGTTTCAATCAAGAAGAATGAATCAATTATGATGAGACATATGCACCAGTCGAAAGATTAGAAGCTATTCGAATGCTACTTACATATGCTTGTTATAAAGACTTCAAACTTTTTCAAATGGATGTTAAAAATGCTTTCTCAAACGGTTTTATAAATGAAGAAGTATATGCTGAGCAACCTCCAGATTTTGAAAATCATATTTCTCTAAATCATGTTTTCAAACTCACAAAAGTACTATTTGGACTCAAACAAGCTCCTAAAGCGCGGTACGAGAGATTCAGTAGTTTCTTGATTGAAAAAGGCTTTTTAAGAGGAAAAATTGATACAACTCTTTTCATTATATACGAAAATGATGATATTCTTTTGATTCAAATTTATGTTGATGATATAATATTTGGTGCTACTAATGAAAATATGTGCCAAGTTTTTGCTAAGACTATGCAGGAAGAATTTGAAATGAGCATGATGGGAGAGCTTATATTCTTTCTCGGATTGCAAATTAAGCAAGCAAAAAGTGGGATATTCATCAATCAAAATATATTAAAAAATTGCTGAAAAAGTTTGGGATGGAAGGTGCTAAGGAAACTGGAACACCAATGAGCTCATCCACTAAACTTGATAAAGATGAATCCGGTAAACTAGTTGATTCGAAGGTATATCGAGGTATGATTGGTAGCTTATTATATTTGACAACCGGTAGACCAGATATTATGTTTAGTGTATGTTTATGTGCACGTTTTCAATCATTTCCAAAATAATCACATTTAATTGCAGTTAAGCGCATTCTTAGATATCTTAGTGGTACAATTAACTTAGGGTTATGGTACCCTAAGCACACATCTTTCGATCTAATCAGTTACACAGATGCAGATTATGCTGGCTGTAAAATAGATCGAAAAAGCACTAGTGGAGCATGTCACTTCTTAGGTCGTGCACTAGTTTCTTGGTTTAGTAAAAAACAAAATTCTGTTGCACTATCTACTGCTGAGGCAGAATATGTTGCTGCGGGTAGTTGTTGTGCTCAAATTCTTTACATGAAGCAACAACTTGAGGATTTTAAACTTATGTACAATCACATTCCAATCAAATGTGATAATACAAGTGCTATAAATCTTTCAAAGAATCCAATACAACATTCTCGGACCAAACATATTGAAATTAGATATCATTTTCTTAGAGATCATGTGCAAAAGGGCGATATTGTATTAGAATTCACTAGTACACATGATCAATTGGCAGACATTTTCACAAAACCCCTACCAGAAGATAGACTATGCATGATTAGAAGAGAAATAGGAATGATGCATGCCATGGATATCTGCTAGATACTTTTATTTCATTATCTTAAATGACCTACAGAAACTTGAGACGTTTAGCCTCATCATTCAAATGCATTTGCTCCTCATAAATCATCATGCCATCCTTGTCTAAAGGATTAGGCAATCGAAATGAAGAGGTAAGCAAGGATTTCAAATCCTTATTCTGTTGCTTTAATTCTACTATTTTTTTGTTTGACTCATAAACAAGTCGTTGAAGTACAGATACAGTCTCGTTAAGCTTCTCAATTTCGCGAGTTTTGGACTGCAACCGAGCAGAAAACGCAACGATAGATGATGAGTATCGAGTTCCGAGACCCACAAGCTCGTAAATGGCGTCATGATCTGATTTATTAGCTAAATCAGTCTCTTGTTGCTTCATGGCACCCACGACAGATGCAGAAATAGATTGAGATTGAGGTGAAGGATACCTCAAATCTTGATCAAGAGAAGCACTGAAGGGAATTCTACGAGCCATTGAAAAATTGTAGAATGAGAATGCAAGCAAATTGCAAAAATGAGAAGAAAGCTTGATGCGAAATAGATAAAGCTAAGGATTGCTCTTATAGAAACGGAAATAAGAACAAGACAAACTTACAAATCATGATAATATCTCATTTTTCAGCAACATCAAGCGGATCAAATCTCTGCACCGAATTGCCAGAGCTACGCCTCCAGCCTTTGCAGGTTTTGTCGGGCACGGGTGGTTCCAACTTTTACTCTCTAACGTACCGTTTTATTTGATTATTGCTTATTACGAAAAAAAAAAATCTTATTGAAACCAATTACGGTTCCTTTTTAATGATGCCAAAAGGGGGAGAAGTCTTATACTAGTATTATACTACCCTGTTATATATGCTAGAATCATGTTTATATTTTTCTTGAAATACTAACGCATATTTTCAGGGGGAGCTTAAGTATTACTGCAGGTCGCAGATTTCTACTAAGTATTTGTCATCATCAAAAAGGGGGAGATTGTTGAACCCAAGGTTTCAAGTCTCGTATTTACGTATAAATTTTGATGATAACAAATAATATTGAAAACTCTAGCTCAAGTTGTCTATGCATGAAGGGAGCTAAACACATCAAGAAATCAAGCATGAGCAAGAAAGATATCAAGTCTACAAATGAAGCTCATAGATTATTTTTGTACATCTCTTGATAAAATTAGAAATTGGATTAAGGCTCTAAATTACTCTTTTTTCTCATAAAACATCAAATTACTTTTTCCACATATGCAAGACATTTTTAAATGTCTTAGTTTTGAAAATTATGTTTTTCACATGTGCATAACACCATCAAACAAAATAATTTCGAAAATTATATATTTTTATAATAACTTGATTTTATAAGATGATTGATTATCATATTTGACATGTGCATATTTTGTTTGAAAGTCTTGAAGGGAGGTGGTGTGTTTTTTTGACTAATGCAAAAGGTAGATGATTTTGTTTGAGAATCTTAAAGGGTGGTTGTGTGTTTTTTTGACAAATATAAAAGATAGATGATTTGTTTGAAAATCTTAAAGGGTGGTTGTGTGTTTTTTTTGACATATGCAAAAAGAAGATGATTTGGTTTGAAAAATAAATCATGCTCATTTTGTCTTGTATGAAAAGCAAAAGATTAGGTTTGATTTCTTTGAAAAATGAATGGAGTTGTCTTTGACAAATGCAAAAAAGAAATGTTTTTATTTGAATTTTTTGAAAAGTGAATAGTGCTCTTATTTGACATGGGGATCTTTTCAAATTTGAAATTGAAAACTCATTTACTTATAAATAGCTCACTTGAGTTTTGCAAAAATCACAACAAGAGCTTACACATCTATTGCTAAATTTTGCATCATTCTTTCAAAGCTCTCATTCTCTCTTTTCTAAAGTTTTGAGCCTTAATTCTTGTTCTTGTTGAGAGAGATATAGTTTGTGCTGTATTGTTCTTATTTCACTCATTGAGGAGTGTTTTCTGATAGCCTACCCACTATCAATTCTTGTATCAGTAAGAGGGTGTGTATAACCCTTGTGTGTGTAGAAGGTGTTCTACACGGGGAATAGTTAAATCACCAAGTGTGAGGTGATTGGAAGTAAGAGGGTGTGTATAACCCTTGTGTGTGTAGAAGGTGTTCTACACAGGGAATAGTTGAATCACCAAGTGTGAGGTGATTGGAAGTGTAGAGGGTGTTCTACACGGAATCTTTGGAGCGGTGCTGCTCAAAGGTGTAATAGGTTTCTATCTCCACCTAAAGGAGATTGAATAGTGGATTTGGGAATCCTCAAGGGGTAGCTTGAGGCGAAGACGTAGGCAGTGGGGCTGAACCTCGTAAAAATACTGAGTTTGCTTTCTCTTACCCTACTCTTTATATTTCCTACTGCTTTATATTTTGGTTATATTTTATATTGTATATTTAGTTTATAAGTATTAATTTTTTAATATAACCCAATTCACCCCCCCTCTTGTGTTAGTCATCTGGGCAACAACTACTTATTTATAATTTTTTCAAAAATAAGTTTGATCTTGATTTTAGTTGGCGAGAGGATACAGTACTGGTTGAGGAACTCATGTCATATGCATTTCAGAGGTACAAAGGTCGATGCTATGCACACTCCAAGAAGTTCAGCACTGTGGTAGAAGTGCACCAAAATCTATTCCAAACAATCCCACCAAACGAGTGGGAGAAGGTTTGTGATTTGCTTGAAAATCTTGCTTATAAGGTAATATCACATTTATCTTTTTTCAATAGTAAATGATAGGTGTATTAGAATTTGAAACTTATAATAAAATTTTTTAGCAAATGAGTACTGTGAACAAAAAAAATAGATCAAATTTAAAGATACATCATCATGCGGATTTTTGATCTTTTCATCGCACAAATAAATGATCAGTGCTACTAGTCACAGTCTCATATTAAAATATACAATTTTCTCATTCAAGTTCTAATATAGTTTTCCTTTTGCAACAATTGAAAGTTATGGTGATTTTGATCTGACTCAATTATATGCTAAAACACATAAAAATCATGATGGTATTTGGATCAGTTCCGAAACTTAGACAAATTATGTAAGTTTAAATTTATTAAGTTAAGTATAATACAATATTCTTATTACTTATACTAATTTTAATGATTTTTTTTTGTAGGAAAAGATGAAATCTCTAAAGGAGACTACTACGAATCCATTCAATGAATCATATGTCAATGATACTCAAATCCTATTCAAAGTTCTTGAACCATGTTTTGGATATTTGAGGGGCCTGTGGCACCTTCGACTCCCACTTGTGATTTGGTGGGACTCACGATACTGAGATGATGACCGCACGGGTCACACATCTCATTGATAAGTACTCTAAGTGTGTGTGCAACATACATTAGGTATGCAGATAAAATTCACGACGAAAAATAAAGGCATAAAATCTAGTATCAGAAAATTTAAAGGTTTACAACCCAATTAAAATAATTCTCTAATAGGAGATTATATAGTCATCTGATGAAAGAAAAGTAAAAAATAAAGAAATAAAGGACAACATCAAGGGATATAAATTCCACAATCACGGTCATCAACATATATCACTTCTCTGGCGGAGCTTGCCCCTTGGACTTAATCTCTTACTCTGCATCAAAATCTACAGTTTCATAATACAGAACTGCAGGTGAGAGGAAACAAACCACCATGAGATAATGAAATCTCAAAGAGTAGCAATCAAACAACACTCCAACCATTTACAAAAACAATATATAAGCAAGACAATCAACATGCTCTCAACCACACATAAATAAACATTATCAACCCGTCCTTTCTCGAAAAGGAACGCATCTATCCATACACATGATCAACCCATTTTTTTCCAGAAAGGAACGAATCTGTCTGGATACATGATTATCCTGTCATTTTCCAAAAAGGAACGCATTTATTTGTATATGCCAAAAATTCGATTTCTGGACTATGGCATAAACAAACCATTTTATTTATTAAGTGTATATCATGGTCTCCCTTAGGGACCATCTATACATCTTGCCTCTATTCATCACACCACGGGTAATGACCGTGCATGTAACTTCATAATGAGCAATACCCAGCTCTAAACCTGGTGCATATCATGACTAGAAAACCTCTAAGCCCTGCCAGTAGAGAGGCCACGAAGTCGGCACAAGAGCGTTATCATCTCATCTGATCCCATTATCGCCTAGCGACAACTCAATAGACGTTACTCAATTTTTATACGCTCCCGAGTAACCAAAGAAGCTCCACCAGAATAATGCCCTATTCCGGCTTGGGGTCGTGATACAACCACACACCCATATGTTATTCCAACAATCAACATGGCAACATAACACAATTAATTGCTCACAACAATTAAATAAAAATGCATATGCATGATAAACAGTTATTGGATGACACGACAATGACACCCAAAAGTGACCATAATTATATCCATAATCTCAATTCATAACCAACCAAACTGCAGGGTGATCTCATCCTCCATTTAATTGTCTCAGGCTCAACTAACCTACCCTCATTTTATTATTAACAGTTAACACACGCTTTAAGCTACAAATAAAAGTTAGCGCATAAACATTAATTAAATAAAATTCAGGTCGCATTGGAAGGCTACTCACAACATGTCGGATAAATTCTAGAGGATCAAATGAGCGCTAAGATACGATCCTGCACATCAACAAACAAGCACGTCGCTACGGCACACACTTGCACCAACGTTAATAAAATAATAATAATAAAAATAAAATCAGTAATAAAATATAATTTAATTAATCAACTAAATGAGTAGAACGGCTCACCAAGGTGTCGTCAAGAGTGATTGTGCAGCAGTGAAAACAACGACAAACACAAGGGGTAGCAACGATTTTAGGGGGAAAACAGGGGAAAACTCGAAATCACACTTGCTAGAAGAGCAAGACTCATTTTGGGATGGTTTTTCTCAGAAGGTTGAACGACCTATTTATAGCCCATGGGTTGGGGCTTTGTGCATGCAACCAAGGTCACGATTGGGTGAGATGGGTGCTGCAAACTTGAAAATAGACCTCTGTGTGGCACACTAAAGATTGACCATAGCATGCAAAGACTGCCATGGAGGGATTCCTCCAACTTTTGCAGACGAAACTGAGGGAGAAAATCGGGTGACTCATGATTTTGGGGAAAAAACAAGTGGTTTTTTTGGGCACGTGGGTTGCGGGTTAGGGCAAAAAAATGCAGGTACAGGTCTGACATTGTGGTGCGCTTTGAGGTGGTGGACGCATGGCTGGAAGGGTACGGCAAAGGCAGTGGCCTTGGGGCTTTGAGTTCACGGGTGCTGCAAGCAAAGAAAGCAGACCAAAAAATAATAATAATAAAAAAAAAAGATAAAGATAAAAAGAAGAAGAAGAAATGAAGAAGTGATGGAAACTAAGGGTTTCACTAACCCTTGAGCCAAAACGGCACCTTTTCATGGCTAGGAGGGATGGGTTTTCACAATACATGGGTCGGGCTTCACTCTCCTTAAACACAAGGCCCAAGCATTTAATAGAAGACCCACAAAAACTCAACCCAAAAACAAGCAAACAAGGTAAAACTAGCCCAAACCAAAAATAACTAAATAAAATCAACAACTCAACATATTAAAATAAAATTCAACATAATAAAATAAGTGAGATTAAATCCAAATAATAAAACAGATACACCACAAGAAAATAGTAAAAGGAAAATAGTTAACTCAACATTTAAACATATAAATATCTTAATATAAAATACAAAGGCGATAAAATAACATGATCTCATAGGCTTAGGGCGTTGCGTGAAACCATCCTCTAGTTCATCATCTTCTTCTAAGGCCAGATCCAATGACGACAAGATTAAGGAGTTAGAGGCAGTACACCTTGAGATATAACGATTGAGGTCTAAGGAACAAGAGTTGCTTACCCAATTAGATAGAGCAGAGGAGTTAGATGTTATAATAAAAAAGAGACTGGAGTCAAGAATCTAAACAATGTTTGAAGAATGGCAGAGGATATCTCAATACTTTATGCCACCACTATGATCTTAAAACTTATATTTTCAATTAATTATACTTTTATTATTCTGTTCAACAACAATATTTGAACAATTGTGATGTATAAATTATGTTTTTGTAATAATAGTATTGCCATTTTAATTAAATGTGAATATGTGTAGCAATACCATTCGAACAGAAAAAATACTATTCAAACGATACATTACAATTTAAAAATTCATCTAAACGAAATAAAACACATTCAAATGAGAAGCGAAAAAAGTGTCTATTTGAACATTATCCGAACAACACACAACCCCATTCAATTGAGAATAATTTCAATTAATTTTTTTGTTTGAACTGATAATATCTATTCAGACGCTGATCCCGTTTGAACGATCTCAAATATGACAATCTATTCGAATAAAAAATTTGTCTATTCGAATAGTGTGTGTTGGTTAGAATAAACAAAAGTTTCATCCAAACGGATTTCATAGATGAAAAAATTGTCTCAAATAAAAAAGCCCGTCCGAGCGGATTCGGATGTGCAAGTGAGATTTCGTTTCTAAACATAATTTTTAGAGATGTAATTCAATTGTTATCTCTAAAAGCTTTTTAAGACAGACTTTTTGAGAAAAATTTGAGATGAAATTTTTTTGCGTCTACAAATATTTTGGGAAAAAAATGGACTTTTTGAGAAAAATTGATTTGTCTCAGAAAAACCATTCTCTTGTAGTGGGTGCTGTGGCGACCCAGGATGGATAAATTCAAGGGGAGATAGAGGAGGAAAGAGAGGCAGGTTCCGCGACAGAAGAACAAGCGGTGGTTGAGGAGGATGCAATGGTATCAAGCTTCGAAAACCTAAATTGCTATGTGTAAACTATGTGATATCCTGTATTTACGTGTATTTTTATTGAAAGATTATTTAAATAATTATAATTAATGGTTCTGTTATTTTAAATTAAATGTGTTTTTCATTATTTTGTTCATGTTTTATTTTAAGTTATGGAATTTAATTTGATATGCTTTCTTTATAATAATTAATGTTTTGTATTTAAATTGTTCTTTAATTTAAATTAGGTTATTATTGGGTTTTAAATATTTTATTTATTAATATTGAATTGTAGTGTTTTCATTTGACTTTTATTTTATTTTATTCTTTGATTGTATTTACAGATGGCCCATATATATATATATACATATTATGTGTAGTGTTCGGTTTATATATATATATATATATATATATTGGATTTTAGATGATCTGTTGTTTTGGGTCTACAAATATATGTATATATATGTGACTTCATTTATTAGCCCAAGCCCATGTGCTTTATGAACCCAGCCCATGAGCCCTTTTGTTCTTAAAGCTATGCATTTTGGACTTAAGCAGTTAAACCTAATACTCTTTTCCTTCCTTTGTTAATCTGCGCCTTATCTTCTTCTTCTCCTTTGTTCAGCCGACAACCCTCTTCTTCTTCTTTTCTTTTTTTGGTTCTCTTCCTAGTTTTCCATACCGACTTCATCTCCTCTTCCCTATGGGGTTGTTACACTACAAGCTTTCCCCTTCTCTTCTTCTCTTCTTCTCTTCTTCTCTTCTTCTCTTCTTTGTTTTCTTTTCTTCTCATTTCAGTTGTAGGGGACCCGTTGTCTCGGGTTGTGGCCGGCGAGGTTGTATTTCATTTGTCGTCGTCCTCATAGTTCATTTGTAGGTAACTCTTTCTCTTCCATTCTCTCTTTCTCTACAGCCGTGTGTGTGTGTTTGTTCTTAATTTATTTATGTTATATTTTATTTACACTCAAGTATGTAGTTTAATTAATTAATAATTTCATTTTAATTTAGGCATTTACATTTAAGTGTATAAATTATTTTGTTCGTATTATTATTTATTATTATTAGAGTTGTTTTATACGTGTTGTTTTAGTTACGTTTAAATGTTTTAATTATCTTCAATAATAATATATATTATTATTAATTATGTTGTTTTATTGATGTTGGTGTTGTATGTGACATAGCGTTGTACTTGCTTGTCGATGCGTTTGGATCATATCTTGATGTTCAAGCACTCTTCCGGAATTTATTTGTTGTGTTGTAAGTATTTTCCAAATGACCCTTGATATTTAAATATATTCTTGCATTAACAAATCTTATGTTTTGGTTGATGTTGAGATATGTTGGTTATTGGTTATATTTGTGTATTGTTGTACACATTACATAGTGCACGCATGTTTATGTTTGTAAAAGAAAACTGGGTTTTCACATAATTGCGTGCATGTTCATGTGTTGGAAATGGAAACTGGGTTTTCATGTGTTAATAGTTTTCGGGTGCGTGTGTATCACAACCCCAAGCCGGGATGAGACATTATCCCGGTAGAGCTCTTGTGGTCACTCAGGAGCGGAATATACTGAGTGATGTCCCCTGGGTTGTCGTCGGGCGACAACGGGATCAGATGGGATAGTAACGCTTTCGTGCCGACTTCGCGGCTCCTCTACTGGCGGGGGCTAGGGGATGCTTGGTCATGGTACTACTGGGCGCAGTTAGCTAGGCATTGCCTGTTCCAAAGTCACATGCATGGTTGTTACCTTCGGTGTGATGATGAGAGTCAGGGTGTGCAGATGGTCCCTAGGAGAGATCATGGTGCATACGGTTAATAACATGGATGTTTAGGCTATTTTTTGGAAAAATGGTGGGTTTTGATTATTTGTTTTACGCGGACCATTTTTTGAGAAAATGGTTGTGGTTTTAAAGGATTTATGTGTACTATTTTCTAGGAAAATGATGGATGTTTTTATTGGAATTTTATTTTGGGCCAAATGAGATTTTGGCGTACGTGGTTTATTATTATATTTTGTGAAAGATGATTTTCGAGTTTCATGCATATGGTATCATGTTTATACGTATTGTTGTTATATGAATGTATTTTGATCTTGTTGTTTGTTTGGGTTATACTTACATGTGATGCCATTTTTGGCGTCGTAGATTTTGGATGCAGATGTCGAGGAGGCTAGCCTAAAGAGGTGGCTCCGCTGTTGAAGTGTGGTATTATAATTCATTATCTTGGGAATTGTTATTTCTGTTTTTGATAATTATGTATCTTTATATTTTGTCTTTGGGATGACTGTATTAAATCTCCTGTTGGAGAATTTGTGTTAAACTATTTTATAAAATATTTATAAAAATTCTGATACTTAGATATTGACTTAAATTATCTGCTGCTTTTACTTGTGCATGTCACGTGTTTATACATTTAGCACTTGACGTTTGAGGTGCATGACCCGTATTATCATCATCCCAATGTCTCGATTTTCGTATTATTTTAAGGAAAATTTGGGGGCGTCACAAACTAGGAGGTGTCTTGTGGGTAGGTGAAAATGAAGGCTGAAAACACCAAACTCTTTTGCAATCGGGTTTCTAAAACAGGGGGAGTGAAGAAGGGGAAAAATAAACAATTTCGAGAGATGGCACCCTCGCAACAATTTAATTTCGACGATCCCAATGATCTTAGCATCGTCACAACAATTTAATTCATATTGCAATGATTTTTTTCGTCTCCAAATACTCAGAAGTTGCTGCCAAAACATGGATTCCACCTCTTAATCATAATCTGATGTCAAAAGTGAGCGATCGCCGCAAATAAATGCTAATTCGACAATTTTATTTGCAACGATAATAAAATCGTTACAATAAACCATTTTTCTTATAATGTTCTAAAGAATAAATAAGTATCCACACTAAAAGAAAACTACTTATATACAATCAGTTAATTTTAACGAAATGAGTATTTATAGTTCAAATTAGCTACAAATATTATTTTTCTAATTAAAAGGTCACAAAATTTTATTTTTCTTGTTGTAGTACCATAGTTTATAAAAACCATTAATTTATTGCACTTCCAAATAAATTTTCTATAGCTACAGATCTTACGAACAAGATATTATAATGAAGACTTAAATTTAGAAATATTAAGACAAGCAATGGCAATGGCTAGTATCTGAGTTTGATGTGTACAAATATCTGATGTATATAGCAATAAAAGACAAATAGTGGATATGATCAAAAAACATTTTGAAAAAAAAAAGTAATTTTAGGAGAAAATAATAAAAAATAATTTCCTTATTATAAAACTAAAAAAAAAACTACTACTATTGCAAGAGAAATATAAAAGAAACTCTCTGAAACTTTCTTCCTTCTCTATATTTTCTTATGAATTTCATAACAACTGAAGCCCGTATATATAGGCGTTGAAATTACTATGCAAGTTACTGTACAAGACTTAAAATAATGGTAGTGGAGTCATTCACAAAATAATTAAGGGGGCGGGGACCGCCCCTAATAATTCATAACACTCCCCCTTGAATGACCACCCATAAAAAAATCTACCTTGTTAAAACCTTGCCAAAGAAAAACTCAATGAAAAGAAAAAAACCAATGGCGAAAGAAAAAAAGTACAGTCTTCTTATGTATCCACAAGTGCTTTAAGATTGTTTCATTAAAACTTGCAAAGGAAAACCCAGTAGGACAAAACCTTAGCGAAGGAAAAAGAGTACAATCAGCACAAGTCTTCAAAACTTTTACTCCCCCTGGAAAGTGCATGACGATAGATTTTTGAGTCTTCACATTTTAATATTCTGCACAATTTTCTTGAATGTCGTAGTTAGTGATGCTTTCGTGAATAAATCTGCCAGATTATCACTTGATCGTATCTTTGATATATCATCCTTTGATTTGAATGATACAAGCAGCATTATCTTCGTATAAAATTGTTGAACTATAATTGATTATGAAATACTACACTTTTCTTAGATATGTTGAGTCATTGATCTCATCCAAATATACTCTCGACTTGTTTCATGAATTGAAATAATTTCTGAGTGATTTGAAGATGTGAAAAATAATATCTGGTTGACAAAGTTAATAGAAATATGATACCTGCAGTAATACTTAAACTCTCCCTGATAATATGCATTAGTGTTTCAAGCAATAAGTAAACATTATTTCAGCATATATAACAGATTACGAATTCAAACATGATTTCCATCTAAATAATGCATTAGAGAGAGCATGATAATATTTTCATCTAAAAATTTCTCCCCCTCATTCGGCATTATTAGGGAGAACTTGTTTATATACGGTGGAAATAATATTGAAAACCATCTATGTATGATAAAAACTGTAAAAGTTTGGGGTCTAATATTATCAGTTCAACGGAAAATCAAATCCACTTAACATTGTTGACAAACGAGATCTTGAAGAGATTTGAAAGTTTCGGGTTGTTATTTAAATATAACTAATTTTACCATTGGTTTACTCTAGCAAAAAGATCTCGCATTTCTCATAGATTCAGTTGTTGTTCATCCAAAACGATATTGTGTCTTATAGAAATTCTAATGTCTCAGATTTGAACCATGAACGTTTTATACCTCAACTACTTATATTTTCTCCTGAGGCCGTAAATACCATGATTGGAGCAGAGATATATCTTTCTAGTAAATTTAATCCTGAAATTGTTGCAGCATCTAGGACTCTCAGTGCTCAATATGCAGCCTCTCTTACAACCATGTCTCAGAGGCTACTGGCGAGAACGAGTGAGGTTAATCATCTTAAAAATCAAATATCTGAGTTGCATCAAACGCTTGTAAGTAAAGATAGAAAAAATAAAGATTTATGACAAGAAAACAAGGAGCTGAAGAAATTTGTAGACTGGTATTCTCATGACCTGAAAACAAGAGTAGAAGAGCTGGAACGAGAGAGAGCTCAGATACAAAGTCAACAACAGCAGCTAATGGTAGAAGTTTAGCATTTATAAGAAAATAGGGATAGCTAGTTAATCTCGCTAGCTTTTGAAATTATGTATCCAGAATATTTTGTAAAGTGAGATTTGAAGAGATGATAGTTTGTCTTGTACTTATTTCCATTTCTATAAGAACCGTCTTTAACTTTATTTAGTACGCATTAAATTTTCTTCTCATATCTATAATTCATCTGTATTTGCATTCTTATTCTACAAATTCCCAATGGCTCATCAATTTCCTTTCACTATTTCTCACAATCAACATATGAGGTGTCCTTCATCTCAATTACAAATTATTCCTACATCTTCCGCAGGTGCCACGTTGCAGCAAGTGAATGATCTCACTAATAAGTCAGATCGTGAAGCCGTTTATGAGTTGGTGACTCTCGACACCCGATACTCCTCCTCTATTGTCGGATTTTCCAAGCGATTACAATTCAAAAATCGTGAGATTAAGGAGCTTAACGAGAAAATTTCCGTACTTCAACGACTTGTTCAAGAGTCTGACAAAAAAATTGCAGACTTAAAATAAGAGAATAATGATTTAAAATCCTTACTTGTCTCTTCATTTCGACTACTTAATCATTTAGATAAGGATGGTATGTTACTTTATGAAGAGCAAATGCATTTGAGAGATGAGACTAGAAGTCTCAAATTCTTGTAACTCATCTATCAGTTGAATAATAAGATCTTTTTTTTTTCAAATGTATTTCTTGAATTTATAGCAGCCCTTGTAATCTATCCATGAGTTCTAATAAGGTAAATCATCAACGTAAACTGCAATAATGACAAATCTGGATTCTGATAAAACACATAGGTATATAGGATTATTCTCAAATCCTTCTTTCAATAGATACTCGTTGATTTAATTATGTCACATGCATTCGGATTGCTTTAACCCATATAACGATCTTTGAAACTTTATAAAGTACATATTCCTAAATGTACTTGGATTAGATGTTTCAAGTATCGTATATCTTTATAAAAGTAATGATCTAATGATCCTTATAAATATACAGTAATCACATTCATCAATTGCATATCTAATCCTTTTGTAATAATCAAATCGATTAAAAACATGAATGTGATTGCATTTATGTCAAGGAAATATGTTTCCTCATAACTATTCTCGGGTTTCTTTAGGAAATCTTGTGGGACAAATTATATCGCATAATTTCATTTCGCTTTACGCTTTCGTATAAATACTCACTTATATCTTATAGGCATTACACCCTTTGTTGTTTGGACAACAGGTCCAAATACCTCTCGCTTTGCTAGCGATTTTAATTCAGCTTCTAGCTGTTTTTTATTTTGGCCAATCATTTCTACGTCGACATTTTTTGACGGTTTTTGGTTTACTTTCTTCATTACTTCTGGTAATGTCAAGGGCATCATATATGAAAATATGTTATCGACAACAGTTTTATTTCTATCAAGAATTTCTCTAGTATTCGTAAAATGTAGTAAGATCTCATTATTTCAGGTACCTGTTCCTCTCCAGGGGAAAACATTTCATGAAATATTTCTACAGGAGGTTTGTACTCTTCAGAAGGTTTGTACTCTTCAGGAGTTTTCTCTTCAGGAGTTATACTCTTCAGGAGTTATCTCTTCAGGAGTTATCTTTTCAGGAGTTATCTCTTCAGGAGTTATACTCTTCAAGAGTTACTTCTTCAGAAGGTTTCCTCTTCAAGAGTTATATTTTATACAGAAAGTCTGGATAGATCTTATTTTATAGGTATAGTCTCTTCAGGAGTACCGATTTATTTTCATTTTTCTCTTTTGCATCAATAGGTTTTCAACACTTCAGGTGTATCTTAGACTCATCTATTGTTGTGTTAACAACTTATCTTTCAGGGACTTCAATTATTGCTTAAGTATTAACAGCAGTAATATATAATTTTACAACACGTTTAATGTCAGTAAATACATCATGTAATTGATTTGCAACACTTTACAGATAGATAATCCTCTGACTTTCTGGTTCACATTTATTTGTAAGATAATCAAATTTAGACAATGTTTTATTATTCCAAATAATTTCTTGTCGTGCTTCAGGTACCGATATTTCATTATTTCAAAACATGATGAAATATTAATAAGCTTATATATAAAAGCTTAGTATAAGTAAATCAAGTGCTTGGCCGTACAACAGGTACGTGACCACTATTTAGTCATACCACATCTATGACAAACATTTTCATCTTTCTATGAAAAATTATTCTGAGGGCCTTTATCCTTTCTCTAAGTTGGATTACTTCTGCTGATACAATATATTTTTATCATTTTTAGTGTTGTCGCTTTTGAGACCAACACTTCTATAATTTTTCTACCACGTCTACGCCCTTAATTCTTTTAAAAAAATGCATCGTTCACTTCTGAGAATGGTGTAAATTTAATATCATTAATAGGATGTAACTGGTAATTTATTAACAAAATCTCATTATTTAGCTCAATCACTGGAAGACAAAATAAAAATTCAGAATATTTGTTGAATTTTCACTCTCGATATTGCTACTGCAGGAGCACATTCGAATTATAAAAAATAATATGTCTTCTTATATATTATCATCAGTGACCTTTTCACTGTATAATTTTAATATTGAGCTGATTTCAAATAGTGCAGAATATTCAATACCACTCTTAAAATCTTACAACTTCAAGTGTAATAAGTCATAATGATCTTTTGAGAGAATTACATCTTCTGGTGTTCATATCTCTCTTAATTCATTTTACACAGTAAGATGATTTTTCATCATGAGATACACAGCACGGTCTTTCAGGGACACATGATTTTCTTCTATGATTGTATCTTCTAAATTCATCATCATATCCAAATGGATCTCATCAAGAATTTTGGATAAATAACATTTTTTCAGAAATGTCAATAGTAATAAGTCTCAATATTTGACATTATATTATAAAAATAAATCTGTAGATTTAAGAAATATATTCACCTTATCAAAAGAATAAAAGTAAAATTTTATCAAGTAATATTCACCAATATTACTTTTAATATTTATCTCGAAAACTGTAAATAATATATTGAAAAATTTACTTGAAGTAGAAGACTACTAACTTCAGTATCGGTAGAATCTCGCGCTGATAACGTATTATAAAACTAAAAAAAAAAGTACTACTATTACAAGAGAAATATAAATGAAACTTTTTGAAACTTTTTTTGTCTCTATATTTTTTTTATGAATTTCATAATAATTGAAAATCATATATATAGGCGTTGAAATTACTATACAAATTATTATATAAAAATTAAAATAATAATAATAAAATCATTCATAAAATAATTAAAAGAATAAAGACAATTTTTAATAATTCATAACATTTCTATTATAATAAAAATCAGCTCTGTAAGTTTTCCCTTCAACATAAAATTTAAAAATCTTTTTTTAGAAGTCTGTTTCATACTGTTAATTAATATAAGAGTAATGCTAGAGAGCATCCACTATTTAAGAATATCCATCACACTCATGAGTAATGTTTAAAGATAAATTAGTAAATTTATCTTAAGTATTGTTTATGAGTGTAATAGATATTCTCAATAGTGAATGCTCTAAAGATTTTTTCTTAATATAAACGTAGTTATCCAACATCCTAATGTAGCGTGCATCATGATTCATACAACCCTTTTGTCCCTGACACTTTTGGTGTTTTCGATGCCTAGGATTTCCTCCAAAAACCTACCGATTACCTGTCCTTTTTCACTCTCCACCATCGGAAGACGGAAGTCAGAGTAAAACTTAAAAGACCCCTTTTGATTCGCTGGCTAACCAGATATAACACCAAGCTGGATGGCGAATTTCGAGATGAAGTGACCGAAGATGAATTTCGATTGAGGTTCGTCCTGGCTCATCCTGAGCGCTGAAGTTCTAATCCCCACGTTGATCCTGATCCCCACGTTGACCCTTAAGACAGGAAAGAAATCATTCCATTCATGGAATCAAAATGGGTCAGTCATCTACCACTAACTCATCATGTACTGACGTACGTCACTCTTTGCAGATGATGATTTAACTTTTAAGCTTTTTAGCAGCTAGGACAAACAGAGATGAAGCAAAAACCCTAACTAGCTTAAGGATCAATGTTTATAACACATGCATGCTGCACTATTTCTGTCAGGATTTGTAATTTTATTTTTTATATAATATATATTTTAATATTAAATATATGTTATATTATTATTATATTATTAGGTACTATAAGTTAGTAGATAATAATATTATTTTAATGTGTCAATGTTTAAATATTAGAATATTTTATCTTTATTTAAATATGTTATTTCTATGATTTAATTATAAATTAATTCATTTTTTTATTTTTCTATTTTGTTATCGTAATCTATTTAATTTAAGACTTGAATTTAATCTCATTATGTTATTATATTAGCATTTAAGTTAAATGTATTGCAGACTATTCTAATTTAATTTAATGTGTTTATTCATTTTATATTAGATGTTTTTGGATGGGCTTTGTTATAAATATATGTCTCTCTCTCTATATATATATATATATATGTTTAGTCTTATGTTTTGGGGATTAAGTGTTTCAAGCCCGAATCCTAGCCCAAGCCTCTTGAACCCAACTGTAGCCATTGTATTGTTGCCTTCCCAGCTTCAAAACGTTGTCGTATACATTTAAGTTGATCTGGATTCAGGCCATTTTAATTACTTCAACGCCGACTCCTTCAAGTTAGTACAAACGGCACCGTTTCGGTTTTGTTTTAAATTAATTCCTGGCCAGATCGCACATCCAACCAGCCATCTTCTTCCTCTTTTCGTTTTCTTCTTCCGCTATTTGCTGCTATTCACCTGTGATACCAAGGTTTGATTTTTGCAGTCTTTTTCTTCTTCATTTTATCCAAGTGTTGTTCCATTAATTTCCCAGCACCTAGATGAATTTTTCCCCTATAATTTTGCTGCCAACCGATGCTTCACGTGCCTAGATTTCGGTCTCAATCTGTGCATGACCAGCCACTTGTTACCACCAGTTTTTCATTTGAAAAGCTGAATATTCTCCTTCTTTTTAGCACGGTGCTCTTGACTTGATTTTGGTAAACTTTTCCGTGAGTATTTCCCGCTCATTTGCACTCCCCGATTTCTAGTTTCAGGCCTATATAATGCATCAACCCACTTGCAAGAAATGCATCCCCAGCTCTTTTTCTCATCCATAAATCCGAACGTTTAGCTTCCATTTTATTCATTTCTTTTTCCTTTCTTCAACTAGAACCTATCTTCTTCAAAATCATCTAAATCCGAATATTATAGTGTAGTTTTTAGTAGGTATTTTCTTGGCGTAAAATCACCGTATTTCAACGTTTACGATATTCTCGGTAAACTTTTTCTCTAATTTAATTGATTAAATTGTTTTTGTGTTAATATTAATTTATTTTTGTGGTATGATTTTATTTAAGAAATTCCTGGGGGCAGACCGTTTGCCCCCTTCAAAGTGAGCAGCCCCCGCCGCTACCGGTGGCAGTGGGCGACATAGCCTCCGTCATCGGGACCGACGGATTCAGGCGACTTCACCCCTACGACGGCGAGCTCTGGCGAGCTCTGGTGTGCCCCGGCAGCCTTAAACTCATTTCGGACCCGCGCCTGAGTCCGCCGGCCTCGATAGCGTGGGCGGTGTCGCCCATCGCCACCGGCGGCGGCTCCGTTTGCTCCATGGCCGAATCTCCTTAAATTCATCTTCATTTTATTTTTTTATTGTATTTTTTATTATGTTTTTATTTTTTTTATTGTGTTTTTTTTTATGTTTTGTTTATTTTATTTTTTTCGTATATTTTTAATCTTCATTTTTTTATTTAATTTTCATTTTTTATTTTATTTTAATGTGTTTTTCATCATCAAGCAGTCCAACTAACGTTGGGCTACTTTAGACGCTGGGGACAGCCGGACCAGTCCCCAGCATCTCTCTTTTATTTATGATCAAGTGTTTAATTTAGTTAGTTAATAATTGTATTTTATTTATTTATAGTAAAATGATTAATTATTGGGTTGCAATATTTGAGATTATTTTTTGTGTTGGTTATTTATAAATAAATGTCGTTCTATTTACGTGATCTGTTTAATTAATATGTGAATATTAATTATTGTTTTTTATTGATGTTACCATATTTTATTCGTGTTCTATTTATGTTTATTTTTAATTATTTTAGCTGTTTTTGTTGCCCAGATGACTAACACAAGAGGGGGGTGAATTGAGTTGGTTTTAAAAAAATAACAATTATAAATCAAATATATAATATAAAATATAAATAAAATATGAAACAACAATAAATATAAAAACTAAGAGTAAGAGAGAAGCAAACTCAGTATGTTAACGAGGTTCGGCCCCACTGCCTACGTCCTCGCCTCAAGCTACCTCTTGAGGATCCCCAAATCCACTATTCAATCTCCTTTAGGTGGAGATAGAAACCTATTACACCTTTGAGCAGCACCGCTCCAAAGAATCCGTGTAAAACACCCTCTATACTTCCAATCACCTTACACTTGGTGATTTAACTATTCCCCGTGTAGAACACCTTCTACACTTCCAATCACCTCACACTTGGTGATTTAACTATTCCCCGTGTAGAACACCTTCTACACACACAAGGGTTATACATACCCTTTTACAAATACAAGAGTTGATAGTAGGTAGACTATCAAAGTACACTCCTCAATGAGTGAGATAGAAATAATACAGCGCAACCTATATCTCTCTCAACAAGAACAAGAATTAAGGCTCAAAACTTTAGAAAAGAGAGAATGAGAGTTTTGAAGAAATGATGCAAAACTTAGCAATAGATGTGTAAGCTCTTGTTGTGAATTTTACAAAACTCAAGTGAGCTATTTATAGGCAAATGAGTTTTCAATTTCAAATTTGAAAAGATTCCCATGTCAAAAATATCATCATTCACTTTTCAAAAATTTCAAATCTAATATTTTTACTTTTTGCATGTGACAAAAAGAGCACACTTTACTTTTCAAAAATTTCAAATATAATCTTTTACTTTTTGCATATGACAAAAGGAGCACACTTTGCTTTTCAAACTTTTCAAATAAAGACATCTTCCTTTTGCATAAGTCAAGAAAAGCATCTACCACTTTTGAAAATATTCAAATAAAACATGCACATGTGAAAGATGACAATCAATCATCTTAATATTTTCAAAATTCAAACCTTTAATCATATCATGCACATGTGAAACATGACAATCAATCATCTTTCAAAATTTTCAAATTTAATTTTTAAAATATTCATGCATATGTGGAAAATGTATTTTAATGCTTTATGATAAAATATTAATTTTGAGCCTTAATCCTAATTTCGAATTTTTTAGAGATTTACAAAATTACTCTATGATTTTAATGTGAACTTATTCCCTTCTTGCTCATGCTTGCTTCCTTGATGTGCTTGATTCTATTGTGTGGACAACTTGAGCTTGAAACTCCTTTATTCTTTGAATTCATTTGTTATCATCAAAATCCATGTGTAGATTTATATGAAACTTGAAACCTTGAGTTCAACAATCTCCCCCTTTTTGATGATGACAAATACTTGATAGAACTTGAAACCTGTATGAATACTTAAGCTCCCCCTGAGAATGTGCGTTAGTTTTTCAAGCCAAAATATAAATATAATTCCAAGCATATATAACAAGTTTAGCAATTTAAACAATGTTAATGTTCTAGTCTAAAACTTCTCCCCCTTTTGGCATCATTAAAAAGGAATCATAATTAACTCAATAAGATATATTCCTACAATAACCAATAGACAAATAAAACGCTGCATTAGTAGAGAATGTAGAAGTTAGAACCACCCGTGTCCGACAAAACTTGCAAACGTTGAAACCAAATTTGATCATCTCGGTGCGGAAGAAGATTTAAATCCGCTTGATGTTATTGACGAATTAGATGTTCAGAGATTTGAAGTTGAATAATTAAAATTATTCGTGTCTGACAAAGACAGCAAAAGCTGCAGGCCTAGCTCTGGCAATGCGGTGCGGAGCCATGCATGTCCGACAAAACCTGCAAATATTGGAAGTCTAACTCTGGCAATTCGGTGTGGAGCCACGCGTATCTAACAAAACCTGTAAAGGTTGGAGGCCTAGCTCTAGCAGTCGGTGCGAAAGCAGATCAATCGCCTGATGTTGTTGACAAACGGGTTTGAAAGCTCTGAGTTTCTATAAAAAAAAATCATTTTCACCTATCGAATACCAAAAAAAAATTGCTTCTTGACCTAAGTTCTGTTTCTCCATAACGATAGAATGGCCGAACAATTCTCTTCCACTAATGTTCCAGACTTGAATCAGGAACCCTTGACGCATCAACCATCAATCTTCTCTCCTAAGGCCGTCAATGCCATGATAGGAGCAGAGAACCGTTTTTCTAGTAAGAAAACTTTTGACAATGTGTGTCCAACATATCTTATATTTCTTTTGACTAATAAGATTTGAAGAGACAATAGTTTGTCTTGTTCTTTATGCTATCTCTATAAAATTAGTTTTAAAATTCATCCGATTTGCATCAAATCTTATTCTCATCTCTATAACTCATCTGCATTCCTTCAATATTCTCGCTTTAAGTTTTCAATTCTTTTCTCAATGGCTCATTCTTCTAACATTCCTCTAGATGCATCTATGAGGTATTCTACATCTCAATCTCATGTCCTTTCTGCAGCTACCATTGGCGCCATGTTGCAGCAAGAGAATAATAGTTTGGCTAATAAGCCAGACTCCGATGCTATCTACGACTTGGTGAGTCTCGGGACTCGCTACTCATCCTCTATTGTCGCTTTTTCCCAGCGGCTATAAGTCAAAAATCATGAGGTTGAAAAGCTTAAAGAACAAATTGTTGTACTTCAACGAATTGTTCAAGAGTCTCACACAAGGGAAGGAATCCATCGGCAGAAGAATAAAAAGTTGAAATCTCTATTGGATTCTTCATTCCGCTTGCCAGTTCCCATGGATAGGGATGACATGATATTGTATGAAAAGAATGAGCATCTCAAATATGAGGCTAAGAACCTCAAGTTTATATAAAAGTATTTAAAAAAATATCTCTCTATTTTTATGAACTCTTATCTATCTTTCAAGAGATATTCATAACATGCATCATACTTATGTTCTAATCATACATAATCTATCTTCTGGTAAGGGTTTTGTGAATATATCTGCTAACTGATCGTGTGTGTTTGTGAACTCCAGTACTATATCGCCTTTCTGCACATGATCTCGAAAAAAATGATATCTTATTTCAATATGCTTAATTCTAGAATGTTGTATTGGGTTTTTTTTTTAAAGATTTATAGCACTTGTATTATCACATTTGATTGGAATGTGATTATACATGAGTTTAAAATCCTCAAGTTGTTGCTTCATGTAAAAAACTTGAGCACAACAACTACCCGCAGCAACATATTCTGCCTCAGCAGTAAATAGTGCAACATAATTTTGTTTTTTTTTACTAAACCAGGAAACTAGTGCACGACCTAAGAAATGACATGTTCTACTAAAACTTTTTCGATCATCTTTGCAACTAGTATAATCGGTACCTGAATAACTAATAAGATCGAAAGAAGTGTGTTTAGGATACCATAACTCTAAGTCAATGGTACTAGCAAAATATCTAAAAATCCGCTTGACTGCAATCAAATGAAATTATTTTAGAAATGATTGAAAACGTGCACATAAACATACACTGAACATAATATCAGGTCTACTAATTATCAAATATAATAAACTACTAATCATACCTCGATATACATTTGATTAACTGGCTTACCGCTTTCATCTTTATCAAATTTAGTGGTCGGATTCATTGATGTTCCAATTACCTTCGCACGTTCCATCTCAAATTTTGAGTAACTCTTTGATATATTTTGACTGATTAATAAATGTTCCACTTTTTGCTCGCTTGATTTGCAATCCGAGAAAGAAATTAAGTTCTCCCATCATGCTCATTTCAAATTCTTCCTGCATATTCTTAACAAAATCTTGACACATATTCATTAGTAGCACCAAATATTATATCATCTACATAAATTTGAATTAAAAGAATATCATTCTATTCATACTTGATGAAAAGAGTTATATCGATCTTTCCTCTTGGAAAATATTTTCCAATAAAAAAAAAACTATTTAAGAAAACACTTTTAACATCCATTTGAAAAAGTTTGAAATCTTTATAACAATCATATGTAAGTAGCATTCGAATAGCTTCTAATCTTGCGACTGGTGCATATGTCTCATCATAATCGATTCCTTCTTTTTGACTGAAACATTGGGCCACTAGTCGAGCCTTATTTCTAGTAATGACTCCGGACTCATCTTTTTTGTTTCTAAAAACCCATTTTGTTCCAATAATAGTATGATTTTTGGGTCTAGGAATAAGTGTCCAAACATCATTTCTTTCAAATTGATTAAGCTCTTCTTGCATAGCTAGAATCCAAAATTCATCAAGAAGTGCTTCATCAATATTTTTAGGTTCAATTTGAGATAGAAAAAGTGTGTGATTACAAATATTTCTAAGAGATGATCGAGTACTTATACCTCGTGAAGGTTCTCCTAGAATTTATTCCGCTGGATGATCTTTCACATGTTTCCACTATTTGGTTGCATCTTGTACTAAGTCTTGATGATCTTTCCTTCTATTTCCTTGATCTTCTCTTTTGAATTGTCTTCAAATATCACACATCCTTTTTCTTTAGAAGTAAAGTCAATGAATTTAGTTTTGTCTTCTGTCACGTAACTTGAGCATCCGTTATCTAAAAATAATTTATTTTTACCTGTAGAATACTTCATGTATACCTACAAAAGCAATTAAAAACAATTCCTGGTACCCAAGTTCTTTGGGTCCTTTATTTATTAGTATTAGAAGAAATAAGATTTTTAGGTACTCATATGGCCCTAATAGTCATTGAATGTTTTCTTCTAATAGGACAAGCAAAATAATTATGACCATTTCTATTACAAAAATTGTAAATAGCATGTGACATATATGAAGAACTTGAGTGATTATAATAGTATCCCTTTTTAACAAAATTATTTTTATGAAAAGAATTTTGAATATTGGACTTTGATGTAGAAGGATTATCAAAGAAATTTTTATAAGATTTGTATTTTTGTTTTGGCTTATATCCCAAGCCTGCCTTATCAAAAACACATTTTTGACTACCAAGAAGTTTTTCAAAATTTCTTTTTCCATTCGTAAAGTTTTCAATAATATTTTCTAAATCAGTTTTCTTTTTCTTCAACTCAAGATTTTCATCTTTCAAAACAATAATTTCTTTTCTTAAAATATCAATTTCGTTTGTTAAAGAATAATTTTTCTTTTTCAAAACAGTATACTTGATACCCAATTTTTCAAATTCCTCATATACCTCTTCTAAAATATTTTGCAATTCTTCATATGAAGGATCTTCAATATTATCAAGATTTGTTACCTCAATATCATCTTTAGCTATAAGACAAAAATTTGCTGATTCTCCATTACTTGGTTCACTATCTGAGCTACTTGAATCATCATCCCACGTAGTTTTCATTACTTTTTTGCCTTTGTTTCGATCTTTCTTTAGCAGAGGACAATCTGGCTTGATATGACCAGGTTTATTGCATTTATAACAAATTAAAGTGTCATTTTTACCTGAATCTTTCTTGGAAAACTTATTGAAGGATTTTCTCGGAGGAGATTTATTTTTCTTTAAGAACCTCTGAATTCTTCTTATTATCATTGCAACTTCTTCATCTTTGTCGTCATTTTCCTCATCTTCATCACTTTCACTTTCATGTGGAACAGCTTTAAGTGCCAAGCTCTTATTTGACTTTCCTTCTTCTTCTCCTCTTTTCAATGTGTACTCATGAGTGATAAGTGACCCGATGAGTTCATTCACTTCGAGCTTCTTGAGGTCTCTAGTTTCAAGAATCGCTGTCACTTTTGATTCCCAACGTTTTGGTAGAGAGTTGAAAATTTTTCTTACTATCTCCACTTTGGAATAAACTTTGCCAAGAGCTGTCAAGCTGTTTATGATGTTAGTAAAACGAGTGTACATACTAGAAATAGATTCATCATCATTCATCTTAAACATTTCATATTCATGAATAAGAATATAAATTTTTGATTCCTTGACTTGAGAAGTTCCTTCATAAGTAACTTCCAAGTTATCCTAAATTTCCTTTGCTGTAGCACAAGTCATTACTTTATTAAATTTATTACCATTGAGAGCATTATATAATAAATTCATAGCAGTTAAATTCAAAGTATAAAGTCTATCGTCTTCACGATCAAACTCTTCTTCTTCCTTTTTGACCTTTACTCCATCAACTACTTTTGTTGGAATATAAGGTCCATTTACAATGCATAGATTTCTCGACCTTGAGTCTGAAGGAATATTCTCATTCTAACTTTCTAAAATGAGTAATTGTCTCCGCAAAAGAGTGGAGGCCGACTGCTAGATTTACCTTCACCAAATGAAGCTGCAATGTTAGCCATAAGATCTTAACTCAAAAGATAGTTAATCTTATAATAAAACTCTAGCTCTGATACCAATTGTTGCCCAGATGACTAACACAAGAGGGGGGGTGAATTGAGTTGGTTTTAAAAAAATAACAATTATAAATCAAATATATAATATAAAATATAAACAAAATATGAAACAACAATAAATATAAAGAGTAAGAGTAAGAGAGAAGCAAACTCAGTATGTTAACGTGGTTCGGCCCCACTGCCTACGTCCTCGCCTCAAGCTACCTCTTGAGGATCCCCAAATCTACTATTCAATCTCCTTTAGGTGGAGATAGAAACCTATTACACCTTTGAGCAACACCGCTCCAAAGAATCCGTGTAGAACACCCTCTACACTTCCAATCACCTTATACTTGGTGATTTAACTATTCCCCGTGTAAAACACCTTCTACACTTCCAATCACCTCACACTTGGTGATTTAACTATTCCCCGTGTAGAACACCTTCTACACACACAAGGTTTATACATACCATTTTACAAATACAAGAGTTGATAGTAGGTAGACTATCAAAGTACACTCCTCAATGAGTGAGATAGAAACAATACAGTGCAACCTATGTCTCTCTCAACAAGAACAAGAATTAAGGCTCAAAACTTTAGAAAAGAGAGAATGAGAGTTTTGAAGAAATGATGGAAAACTTAGCAATAGATGTGTAAGCTCTTGTTGTGAATTTTGCAAAACTCAAGTGAGCTATTTATAGGCAAATGAGTTTTCAATTTCAAATTTGAAAAGATTCCCATGTCAAAAACATCATCATTCACTTTTCAAAAATTTCAAATCTAATATTTTTACTTTTTGCATGTGACAAAAAGAGCACACTTTACTTTTCAAAAATTTCAAATATAATCTTTTACTTTTTGCATATAACAAAAGGAGCACACTTTGCTTTTCAAAATTTTCAAATAAAGACATCTTCCTTTTGCATAAGTCAAGAAAAGCATCTACCACTTTTGAAAATATTCAAATAAAACATGCACATGTGAAAGATGACAATCAATCATCTTAATATTTTCAAAATTCAAACTTTTAATCATGTCATGCACATGTGAAACATGACAATCAATCATCTTTCAAAATTTTCAAATTTAATTTTTAAAATATTCATGCATATGTGGAAAATGTATTTTAATGCTTTATGATAAAATATTAATTTTGAACCTTAATCCTAATTTCGAATTTTTTAGAGATTTACAAAATTACTCTATGATTTTAATGTGAACTTATTCCCTTCTTGCTCATGCTTGCTTCCTTGATGTGCTTGATTCTATTGTGTGGACAACTTGAGCTTGAAACTCCTTTATTCTTTGAATTCATTTGTTATCATCAAAATCCATGTGTAGATTTATATGAAACTTGAAACCTTGAGTTCAACAGTTTTCGATATTGATATTTATTTACTTGTAATGATTTATATACGTTGGCGCTTTGGGCATGACTATAGCGGCGAGTATGCGGGTGAAAGCGCGAAATCGTTGTTCGGCATTTTCAGTAACTTCAGGAATTATTAGCGAACATACTGTAAGTATTTTCCAAGTAAACTTTATTATTTAAATATATTTTTGCATTGTGTTTGGTTATTGTTGGAATTTATTAATTGTTGGCTATTTTGTGTATAGTCGTATGCATTTTGTTTTTACCGCATGTTCATGAAAATATTTGGAAATTAGATTTTTGCATAATTTCGGATATTCATGTGTTGGATTTGAAAACTGGGTTTTTAAATGTGTTAACGGCTTTCGGGTGCGTGTGTATCACGACCCTAATCCGAGATGGGGCATTATCTCGATGGAGTTCTTTTGGTCACTTGGGAGTGGAATATACTGAATGACGTCCCCTGGGTCGTCGCCGGGCAACGACAGGATCGGACGGGATGGTAACGCTCTCGTGCCGACTCCGTGGCTCCTCTACTGTCGGGAGCTAGGGGATGCCTGGTCATGATACGTACTGGGCGCGGTTAGTTAGGCATCGCCCGTTCTGATATCACATGCGTGGTCATTGCTTTCAGTGTGATGATGAAAGCCAGGGTGTGCAGATGGTCCCTAGGGGAGATTATGGTGCATACGGTTAATAAAATGGATATTTAGGTCATTTTCTGGGAAAGTGGCGGGTTTTAATTATTAGTTTTACGTGGACTATTTTATGGAAAAATGGTTATGGTCTTAATGGATTTATGGTCATCATTTTCTGGGAAAATGATGGATGATTTTATAGGAGGTTTATCTTGAAATTTTGAAGTATGTGGTTTATTTATTTATTTTGAGGGTGACGATTTTAAGCCTCATGCATATGGTATTTTGTTTATGTCTTTTTTGTTGTTGCATAATGTATTTATTATCTTGGGTTTATTTGAAATTTTTACTTACCTGTGGTACCATTTTGGTATCGTAGATTTTGATGTAGAGAACGAGCAGGTTGAGCCTGAGGAGGCAGCTCTGCCGTTGGAGTAGTTTGATCTTGTCATATATTGAGAAATGTTTTTCCATGCTTGTTATTTATGTAATTGTATGTTTGGACCTTAGGATATCTGTATTAAATTTTCTGTTGGAAAATTTGTATTTACTTGGTTTGTAATATTTTAAAACTCTGGTATTTAGTTATTGACTTTATTATCTGCTGCAACTTTTATTTATGTATGTCACGTGTGCACATACGTTTAGCATTTGTCGTTGGAATGTGTGATTTATGTTGTCATCATTTTGATGTTTCGATTCTCGTATTTATTTTAAAGAGAATTTAGAAGTATTACAACTCCTGTTCACGCCAAGGCTTAAATGAAACTAGAAGAAGTCGGTAATTTTTTTTAGCAAGATTAATCTACCCCGGGACCATAAGAAAGGCCGAGACATAAGAGCATTTCTTAACTACCTCCGCAACTTTGCTTCTGACACCGAACATCTAGGACACCCCATTTTTTTCTGCACTGTTTATTGAGATTTTTAATTTATTACGTAATAAAAAAATGGGAAACCCAATATTACTCTTTGGAAGCGTGAAATGAAACCAAGAATGAGGTTAACTAGCAAACCCGAGCCATGCCAAGATTATATATAGCAAGCTAGCTAGCTCAGATCGACCGTTCGCGAGATATTGCTGCAGAACGCGGTACGTACGGCACAGACGCTGCATGCATGCATGACTAAAAGCCCTAGATTTCCAAAACTGCGCAAATTCGTCTGGATGTTATGCAAATTGAAATATCATCCAACACATCATAAACTCTAGATCATGATGCTGGCTTCTTCGAAACCCCGGTGTGCAGATCAACATTAAAACCAGTTTAATTTCTTCCCACAAATCAAACTTGTTTTCATCAAACGTAGTATATTATATGCTTTGCAATATATAATACTACGTTTCAGTATTTCATAGGAATCAAAAGAACAATTCCAACTACTTTTATTTTTTAAACATTTTTCAAAATTCTTGAAATATTTTTTTTTAAGAAAATTAAAAAAATATTAAAAAAATACTTTCTCAACTGTCAAAGAAAGGAAAAATTGATTAAGTCTCTTGATAGAAAATAAAAAATGAAAAAAAAATTGCTTAGTGATGAAGAAAGTAATTTTTTATGATATTGTGAGTTTTTTTTTTTTAAATATTGAAAAATATGAATAAAATGAATGAAAACAAATGAAAAAACAATTTATTCTTTGTCATTGAACTCCTCTGAAAAATAGTTATCGTCGAGCATACCAGCCGGGCCCAAGCAATATTATCCTTACATTAAAGTTAGTTTGTAGAGCGTTAATTCCGCTTGCATACAGGCGGGTAATCTACGATTACGACTTTTTTTCGTCGGATTCTGGGGGAGTGGTGGGGGCGCAATTCAAACTTTGTAACTGGACCCGTTTTCCATAGCCCCATTGGTTTAGTATTTTTTTTTTTCCCCTGAAAGTTAGTATGTTATAAATAAGATAAACGGTTATAAGGATATAGGATTCATTGAGGTACGATTCTTCAACAATTATCCCAATATAACAAAAATGCAACAAACACCAAAACAAAAAACGATTTTAGACACATAAGTGTGGTTTCTACCAATCTCATTAAAGGGATGCTGACTAAAGTGGTTTTGAAATAGTCTGATAAATAGACTATTTTATTGTGACAAAAAGTGATAGTAAGAGGAGGTGCACTACATTCTATTGAGTCAGTCTGTCTGAAGGGGATTTTCACGTCCATTTTGTCTTGATCCCAAGTTAGGGAAAGTGAAAACAACAACTGAAAGAAGAACTAGTATATCGGAATAGGACCATCGTCGATTGTGGCGTTGTGTGAAGAGCATGTTTCGCACTAGAAGAACAGAATTAAAGACCTAAAGCTGCTGTCCCTAAAGGTGCCGCGTGTGGCGGCAAGGAAGCTTTCCTGGTGCGGCAGTGTGTGAGATTCATGCGCACTCCCCAAGGCGCATGAGATCGACACGCCACTCATATGGTTGCTTTTCTCCTCCCCGTCCAAAAATCGACGGTTGTAGACTTCAATGGTTCAGCGCATGTTGGTCATAGATGCACCGCAAATAGCAGACCGGTAAATTCTAGGATTGTGGACAAAACACTATAAAAGCATGAAAATAAACTAGATAAACAAGCTGAAAATAAACTATAAAAGCTACAGAGGTCTGAGTGGGAGGGAGGGAGGTGTTGGGAATCTGGCCAACAGACAAACAATAAATATAGAGCCACGCAACGGATGCAACCAAGAGAAATAAAACTAAAGACGGACAACAGTAATGGACACCAGGATTTGAAGTGGTTCAGCTCAAACTGAGCCTACATCCACTGTTGGGTCGGTCTAAATCACTATAATAAATAAAGATGGAATACACTTTTTAGAGGTTACAAAACTTTCTCTCTCACAAGGCTCTCAAACCCTTTATAAGTAGTCTCTCTCTGATCTACAAAATCAAACAAGAAGAAAATGGGAAATAGATGCCTGTGTTCGTAATCTCGCTCGAGCGACCACTTTTCGCTCGAGCGAAATCGCCAGCTCTCCACAGCTCTTTGCTTCCGCTCATTGTGCACAAATGCCCTCGATCCTTATATAGGCGGTATCTCGCTCGAGCGAGACATTCTCGCTCGAGCGGAATACTATTCTAGACGGCGCTAACCCTAGTTCCTGGAAGCGATGTAACCCTAGGATTAATTCTCGCTCAAGCGGGAGGTCGAACGAGAGTTGAGCGAAATCTCTGCCTGGATCCAAAACTCTCCGTTTGATGTCTCGCTCGAGCGAATGTCGAGCGAGGGTCGAGCGAAGTTACGGGTTGAAAACTTCAAGTGCAATCTGATGTGCTTCATTCAAGCCACATCTCAACAAATCTCCACCTTGGCTTGAATAAGCCCCACAAAATTATTCTGGACAAAGAGCCACAAATCCTTCAACCACAGAAGGAATACCCAACACGAAATACGAAGTCTATCTTTGAAGAACTCACTTTCCACACAAAAGCCTTCAACAACATAGACATTATCTGAAGATTCACTATCTTCACACAAACGGCAATGCACCACAATACAGACTGCTTACTTGAACAAACGGCTTATGAATACAAGCGAAGACAACCAAATATTCTTCAGCCAAAGTAAGAATCAACAAAAGCCTGCATGAGCATACACAAAAGGTGACCAACTACACCCTTTATCTACCAACTATAGACCTGCTCTCACTGTGCACCAATGCCAATAAACTATGAAGCTCTCTGCAACTCCACCTTCTTGCTATAACTCTCTCTCCTTTCTGTGGAAACAAAAGAAAAGAAAATTCACCAAATAGCAAGATGCGTTGTCCGCTTCAATGACGATCTGTAGACAAGTCTGGAAAACCAAAAGCAAACTGTAGACTCTGTCACTCAAAGCCCACCTCATTCTATTCAGTTACCCCGTGGAGTGAAACAAAACTATATGGTCTGAGTAACGCTCTACCTTCTTGTCTGTAGATCAATTATCTTCTCAAAAGTGTTTGAACACTAAACATATCACAAAGAAACAAATAGACAAAACCAAACTTCCAATGATCATAAAACAAATATGAGTTTAATACAAAACAAGACTTTACACAAGATGTATTCTGATCAGAAATACTGCAGGAATCCTGATTTTACACTGCTTTCCAAGAATACAATGCAAACAAGTAACCAAGATTACTGATTTCTGATCACACCAAGTAAAAGCTACCGACTCATAAATGACCATCCTGTCTGGCGAACTCGCATGTGACACATGCGAATGATATCTGAATCTGAAGCATGTCAGGATACTCCACCTGTCACCACACTGCCCTCAAGGAAGAAGAGACTAACTATCACATTCTTCGCTATCATCACTACTAGAGGAACTTTCCTCTTCCTCCACATTTTTCAATTGAGGACACTCACTTCTGTAATGACCCAACTTATGGCAGTGGTAACATTTCACTTTTCTCTTGTTAGATCTAAAGCTACTGGAACTAGAACTACCTCTATTCTTCCCTGAACATTATGCCCCGGATCTATCACCAGAAGAACATTTTACAAACAAACCCTCGACTTGATTGTTCATGCCTAAACCCCCAAATTTTGTTCTCAATTCCTTAGAATTCAAAGCAGACTTGACATCTACTAAGGAGATTATATCTCTACCATACAACATTGAGTTTACAAAATTATCAAACGAAATAGGCAATGAACACAAAACAATTAAGGCTTGATCTTCCTCATCAATCTTAATGTCTATGTTCCTCAGATCCATAATAATTTTATTAAATTCATCTAGATGTGCAGAAATAGAAGTACGTTCCTCCATTTTGAGAGTGTATAACCATTGTTTCAAAACAACCGGTTAGTGAGAAATTTCTTCAAGTACAAGCTCTCCAGCTTGTTCCACAGACCAACTGCGGTCTCCTCCTCTGCAACTTCCCTCAAAACTTCATCTGATAGTGATAGTAGAATAGTACTGTGAGCCAATTCTTCCTCATTCCTTGACGATGCAGGAGACTCACCAGTCACTCCTTCTACAACCTTGAACAGACCTTGCTGACGCAACAAAACTTTCATCTTCAAGCGTCATAAACTGAAACTATTCTGATCGTCAAATTTCTCTACTCCAAAATTTACTGAGGCCATCCCTTAATGCTCTGATACCAGTTTGTTGGGAATTGGGTCGACAGACAAACAATAAATATAGAGCCGCACAGCGAATGCAACCAAGAGAAATAAAACTAAAGACGGAGAATAGTAATGGATACCAGGATTTGAAGTGGTTCAGCTCAAACTAAGCCTACATCCACTGTTAGGTTGATCTAAATCACTATAATAAACAAAGATAGAGTACACTTCTTGGAGGTTACAAAACTCTCTCTCTCACAAGGCTCTCAAACCCTTTACAAGTAGTTTATCTCTGATCTACAAAATCAAACAAGAAAAAAATGGGAGACGGACGTCTGTGTTCATAATCTCCCTCGAGCGACTACTTCTCGCTCGAGCGAAATCGCCAGCTCTCCACAGCTCTCTGCTTCCGCTCACTGTGCACAAATGCCCTCGATCCTTATATAGGCGATATCTCGCTCGAGCGAGACATTGAGACATTCTCGCTCGAGCGGAACACTATTCTAGATGGCGCTAACCCTAGTTCCTGGAAGCGATGCAACCTTAGAATTGATTCTCGCTCGAACGGGAGGTCGAGCGAGAGTCGAGCGAAGTCTCTACCTGGATCCAAAACTCTCCGTTTGATGTCTCGCTCAAGCGAGAGTCGAGCGAAGTTACGGGTTGAAAACTCCAAGTGTAATCTGATGTGCTTCATTCAAGCCACATCTCAATAGGAGGAGCAAAGGTAGAGTCCGGCAACAATGCTACGAGGCACTAGAGAGAAAATGCGGCTATGGTCTAGGGAGGGCAATTGATGATTCTATACTATTCACATTGGTTTAGTCAGCCAAGTTTAGAATTATGCATAATTACTAATGTTTATTTTTATTATTTGGAAATAAAATATCATGAATTGATTGATGAATAGTACCTCTTTAAGTTTGAAGAAAACTTTACAATTATTGTAGCTCAAAACTTATTCGTATATTTTTGATGAATTTAATGCAGATGATTTTTAATAAAAATGATCTACATTTTAAAATTCGCTGACATTTAATTAGTCCAATATACCAGAACTATAAAGAGGCCAAGCATAATCCTACAATTGTTAGAGCCTCGTACTAATTGGTATCTATTCACTTTGCTGCGTTAGGCAATATCAAAACTGAATATCCAATTACCACCAAAATCTCCACTTATGCACGTTCCAAGAATTGCTAATTATAATAAATATCAAATCCAATATCATAGTGTCGACAAGACCAAACACAAGATAAAATGAAGACAAATTAAAGAACAGCTAGGCATGCATGCTTAAAAAGTTAAATATCACAAAAATGATTAGTACGCCAATAATTAAAATGCATGAGAAGGTCATCATGTCCAGGTTATTAAAAAAAATCATGAAAGCGTGCTAGCTGTTCGTACCACGCACATGCAGTAGATCGGTCGAAAACCCAATTAAGTAAAAAGTGATCTTCGATGGGGCCAGATGCATTTTAAGGGTGTCGAAGAAGTTCGATCGGTTAAGTCGCTTAATTAATTTGGCTGTACGTTTGTCTTCGAAGAACTCTGATTGGAATAGTACCATCCGTGAATAGGCCTTTTTATTAGTTTGGCCACTCTTATTCTGTTATGAAACTTAAAGAAAGGAACTACTATTGCAAAAGAGAAATAAGAAATTCTCTCTTAAACTCTTAAAAACTAAAACTTTCTTTCTCTCTCTATTTTTTCTTATGAAATTCATTACAATTGAAGCCCCTATTTATAAGTTTTGAAATTACTATGCAAGCCACTATGCAAGTCACTATACAGAATTTAAAAGCCTATAAATAGGAGCTTCAGTTGTAATGAATCTCATAAGAAAAAATAGAGAGAGAAAGAAAGTTTCAGTTTTTAAGAGTTTCAGAGAGAATTTCTTATTTCTCTTTTGTAATAGTAGTTCCTTTCTTTAAGTTTCATAACACGTTATCAGCACGACGGTTCTACCAATTCTGAAGCTAATGGCCTTATTCCTCTGTAAGTTTTTCAATATATTATTTGAAATCTTTGATATATTTTATTGATGATTATCTGTGTGAATTTATAAATATATTTTCTGAGATACACATATTTATTATTTATATGTGTAGAAAATGACAAATCTTACAAAATTGGAATTTGTTGCTCTTGATATATCTGGAAAAAATTATTTATCCTGGATACTTGATGCTGAAATACATCTTGATGCAATGAACCTGGGAGAAACTATTAAAGAAGGAAATCAAGCATCCCTGCAGGAACGTGCTAAAGCAATGATTTTCCTTCGCCACCATCTTCATGAAGAATTGAAAACTGAATATCTTACAGTAAAAGATCTCTATATTTTGTGGAACAATTTAAGGGAGAGGTGTGAACACCAGAAGACTGTCATCCTCCCAAGAGCTCATTCTCAAAGGATGCACCTGAGGTTGCAAGATTTTAAAAGTGTTAGTGAGTATAATTCCGCACTTTTTAAAATAAGCTCAGTATTAAAATTATGCGGTGAGAAAATCATCGATGAAGATATGTTAGAGAAGACTTTTACTACATTTCATGCCTCAAATATGCTCCTGCAGCAGCAGTATCGAGAGAGAAAGTTCAAGAAATATTCTGAACTTATATCATGTCTTCTAGTAGCTGAGCAAAATAATGAGCTCTTATTAGAAATCCACCAGTCACGCCCTACTGGC
The DNA here is from genome assembly GCA_036898215.1 of Platycarya strobilacea. Lineage (NCBI taxonomy): Eukaryota > Viridiplantae > Streptophyta > Magnoliopsida > Fagales > Juglandaceae > Platycarya > Platycarya strobilacea. Next base: position 31,008,094 of record CM072550.1, read on the forward strand.
TCAATATCATTCCTTGAAGTGAATGGTAATAGGTTTGCATCATTCCCAGAAGTGAATGGTGCATCCTTTAGAAGAAATCGGAGGCGTGGACGTGGTAGGAGAAATTATAGAAATGTTGGTCCCAGGAATAACAACATTAAAAGGGATTATAATATACCATATCACCAGAAGTGGTACAATTCAGAGAGGGGTAAAAATCCTCAGAATAATTCTTCAAAGAAAGGTGAAGAGGTGTGCCATAGATGTGGAATGACTGGACATTGGTCACGTACCTGTCGTACGGCCAGGCACTTAGCTGATTTATATCAAGCTTCTATTAAAGGAAAGAATAAAGTGCATGAAACAAATTTAGTAGAACCATCAGATGATTTATTAGATTCAGTAGATGTAGACGTTACTCATCTTGATGTATCTGATTTCTTTAATCATCTTGATGGTAGTATTGAACACTTAATTGGAGATGGAAGTGTTCCACTTAATTAATGTATTTTCTTTCTATCAGTAATAAAAGTTTTGTATATTTTGTAGAATCATGGATCACATTGATGAGCTTTTTATCTCTGAGTTGAGTGATAAAGATATATGTCTGGCTGACAGTGCTACAACTCACACAATTCTCAAAGAAAAGAAATATTTTCAAAATCTAATACTAAGTAAAGCCTATGTCCATACCATATCAGGTTCATCGGATTTAATTGAGGGCTCCAGAAGAGCTTATATTGTGTTGCCTAATGGTACCAAATTTTGTATTGATGATGCTCTATTCTCTTCACAATCCAGAAGAAATTTATTGAGTTTCAAAGATATACGTCGTAATGATTACCATATTGAAACGACCAATGAAGGTAGTAAAGAGCATCTTCTTATTACTAAAACAGTATCGGGCCAGAAGCTCGTATTAGAAAAACTGCCTGCTCTATGTTCTGGATTGTATTATACAAAAATGAGAACAATTGAATCATATGTGGTAATATACCAGAAGTGCATTGACCCTAAAGTATTTATGACTTGGCATGATCGCCTTGGACATCCGGGTTCTATAATGATGAGACGAATTATTGAAAATTCGCATGGGCATCCCTTAAAGAATCAAAAGATATTTCTACCCAATGAATCTCCGTGCTCTGCATGTTCTCAAGGTAAGTTAATTATCAGACCATCTCCCTCAAAAGTCATTGTTGAATCTCCATCCTTTTTACAAAGGATTCACGGAGATATATGTGGGCCTATTCATCCATCAAGTGGACCATTTAGATATTTTATGGTTCTAATTGATGCATCTAGTCGATGGTCACATGTTTGTCTTCTTTCCACTAGAAATGTTGCATTTGCTAGACTTCTTGCTCAGATAATTAAACTACGAGCACAATTTCCTGAGTATCCAATTAAGACCATTCGATTGGATAATGCAGGTGAATTTTCATCTCAAGTTTTTGATGATTATTGCATGTCAATAGGAAAAAATGTTGAACATCCTGTTGCCCATACACACACACAAAACGGTTTAGCTGAGTTTTTGATCAAAAGGCTTCAACTAATCGCTAGACCTTTACTTATGAAATCAAGACTACCTATTTCTGTTTGGGGACATGCTATACTTCATGCAGAATCTCTAATTCGCATTAGACCATCTGCATATCATAAATATTCTCAATTACAGCTTGCATTTGGTCAACAACCAAATATTTCTCATCTTCGTACTTTTGGATGTGCTGTATATGTTCCAATTGCACCTCCACAACGTACAAAAATGGGCCCTCAACGTAGACTTGGGATATATGTTGGTTTTGATTCTCCATCCATTATTAGATACCTTGAACCCCTTACAGGGGATATGTTTAAAGCACGTTTTGAGGATTGTCATTTTGACTAATCAAATTTTCCGTTAATGGGTAAAGAAAAGTCGGTGCCTGAAGCACGACAAGATATTACTTGGGATAATAAGACCCTGTCTCATTTTGATCCTCCTACAAATGAATGTAAACTGGAAGTTCAAAGGATTATTCATTTGCAAAATGTTGCAAATCAATTACCGGATGTATTTACTGACACTAAAGGTGTAGTAAAATCTTATATTCCTGCTGTTAATACTCCAGCAAGGATTGAAGTCCCTGAAGGACAAATTGTCAAAGCAACAATAGGTGAATCTAAAATACGCCTGAAGCGTGGAAGACCTATTGGTGCAAAAGACAAAATTCCCAGAAGGAAAAGAATACAAAATGAATTTGGTGTTCCTGAAGAACACGTACCCACAATACAGGCCACAAATATAATTGGTGCTCTTAAAGAGCTTAAATCTTCTATTCCAGAACCTCCTGAAGAAGAAACTCTTGAAGAGTATAAATCTCCTAAAAAGGGACCTCTTGAAGAGGTGTGTCATGAAATGTTTTCCCCTGAAGAGGAACAGGTACCTGAAAATAATGAGATCTCAATACATTTCATGAAAACTGGAGAAATTCTGGATAGAAATAAAACTGTTGTCGACAACATATTTTCATATAAAATGGCCCTTGATATTACCAGAAGTAATGAAGAAAATGAGCCAAAAAGCGTCGAAGAATGTCGACGTAGAAATGATTGGCCAAAATGGAAAACAGCTATTGAAGCTGAATTAAATTCGCTAGCAAAACGAGAAGTATTTGGACCTGTTGTCCAAACACCAAAGGGTGTGATGCCTGTTGGATATAAGTGGGTATTTGTACGAAACGTAATGAGAAAAATGAAATTGTGCGATACAAAGCACGGCTTGTTGCACAAGGTTTCCTGTAGAAACCCGGGATTGATTATGAAGAAACATACTCTCCCGTTATGGATGCAATCACATTTAGATTTTTGATTAGTCTGGTTGTTACAAAAGGATTAGAAATGCGGTTGATGGATGTGGTCACTGCATATTTATATGGATCCTTAGACCATGACATATATATGAAAATCCCTGAAGGATATAAGATGCCTGAAGTATCTACAAGTACATCTAGAAATATGTACTCAATCAGACTACAAAGATCTTTATATGGGTTGAAGCAATCCGGACGCATGTGGTATAATCGCTTAAGCAAATATCTATTGAAAGAAGGATTTGAGAATAATCTTATATGCCCATGTGTTTTTATTAAGAAATTAGAATTCGGATTTGTCATTATTGCGGTTTATGTTGATGATTTAAATATTGTGGGAACTCCTGAAGAGATCTCAAAAACCGCTATATATTTAAAGAATGAATTTGAAATGAAAGATCTTGGCAAAACAAAGCTTTGTCTCGGCCTGCAGCTTGAGCACTTGCCAAATAGAATTTTTATTCATCAGTCCATGTATACTGAGAAAGTCCTAAAGCATTTTTATATGGACAAATCTCATCCCCTGAGTACTCCAATGATTGTTCGAACACTTGATGTGAAGAAAGATTCATTCCGTCCTTGTGATGACGATGAAGAAATTCTTGGTCCTGAAGTACCATATCTCAGTGCAATTGGAGCTTTGATGTATCTTGCAAATTGCACTCGACCAGATATTACATTCTCAGTTAATCTGCTTGCAAGATATAGTTCTGCACCAACTCGAAGGCATTAGAATGGCATTAAACATGTCCTTCGTTACCTTCATGGTACGGTTGATATGGGATTATTTTATCAACGTGGTTCAAGTCCAGAATTGATTGGGTATGCAGATGCAGGTTATCTTTCAGACCCACACAGAGGTAGATCTCAAACTGGATATTTATTTACTTATGGAGATACTACCATATCATGGAGATCTGTTAAGCAGACACTATCTGCTACCTCTTCAAATCACTCAGAGATCATTGCTATTCATGAAGCAAGTCGAGAGTGTATTTGGCTGAGATCAGTTATTCAACATATCCAGGAAAAGTGTGGACTTCCCATGATCAATAATAGCCCAACAATCTTATATGAAGATAATACTGCTTGTATCACTCAAATCAGAGGAGGATATATCAAAAGTGACAGAACCAAACATATTTCACCGAAATTCTTTTATACTCATGAACTTCAAGAAAAAGGTGAAATTGATGTCAAGCAGATACGATCCAGTGATAATCTGGCAGATTTATTCACAAAGGCGTTACCAACTTCCACATTCAAGAAGATTGTGCATAACATTGGAATGCGAAGACTCAAAGATCTTTTGTCATGCACTTTTCAGGGGGAGTAAATGTGCTGATTGTACTCTTTTTCCTTCGCTGAGGTTTTGTCCCACTGGGTTTTCCTCTGCAAGGTTTTAATGAGACAATCTTAAAGCACTTGTGGATACATAAGATGACTGTACTCTTTTTCTTTCGCCATTGGTTTTTCTTCCCACTGGATTTTTACTTGGCAAGGTTTTAACGAGGCAGATTTCTTATTGGCGGTCATTCAAGGGGGAGTATAATGAACGAACAAAATTTATCAGCCGCCCATGTCCCGCCACTAAATTATGTGAATGACCCCACTACTATTATTTTAAATTTCGCATAGTGACTTGCATAGTGACTTGCATAGTAATTTCAAAGCCTATAAATAGGGGTTTCAGTTGTAATGAATTTCATAAGAAAAAATAGAGAGATAAAGAAAATTTCAGTTTTTAAGAGTTTCAGAGAGAATTTCTTATTTCTCTTTTGCAATAGTAGTTCCTATGTTTTTCGAGTATTAATGCTAAATATAATCAGGGGTGCCTGAGATTCGTTTAATTATTTTGAAGAAGACTGGTATTTTATATTAAAAAATTAGTTTTCTTCATTTGAATTTTGTACTATTTACTCACTTTTTTGTATTTACTCTCCAATTTTTTATTAAAAATTATATAATATATAATTATACATATAATTAAAATTTTCCCTCAGATTATTAAAAACAAAAAATTGCCTCCCCAAAATTTTTACTCAAATTATCCTCCAAATCCTACTATTTATCTAGTTCTATTATAATTTTGAACTTCAATGATCCCAAATTTTTCCTAAAATTATCCTCCCAAATCTCAATATTTTTCCTTGTCGTTATTCTTCTTCTTCAATTGCTAGTCTACTTAGTGCTCTTGTTATTTGGTTTAAAACTTGAAGTCACAAACCTTTTATAATCCGTGAAAATTTTGAATGTTTTTCATTTAAAAGGTTTGAAGTTTTTTGTCAATATTTATTAGAAGAGTTCTTGCATGGGCAAATATAATTAAATTAAAATATTGCCCAAAAAATTGTACTAATTCATTTTTTTTTGTTTATCATAAATTAGTCCGTAATAATGATAACAATATATAATAGTTAAGAATAGAGAATATTTCTAACTGTTTGTGTTGCCCAGATGACTAACACAAGAGGGGGGGTAAATTGAGTTGTATTTAAAAAAATAACAATTATAAATCAAATATATAATATAAAATATAAACAAAATATGAAACAACAATAAATATAAAAAGTAAGAGTAAGAGAGAAGCAAACTCAGTATGTTAACGAGGTTCGGCCCCACTGCCTACGTCCTCGCCTCAAGCTACCTCTTGAGGATCCCCAAATCCACTATTCAATCTCCTTTAGGTAGAGATAGAAACCTATTACACCTTTGAGCAGCACCGTTCCAAAGAATCCGTGTAGAACACCCTCTACACTTCCAATCACCTTACACTTGGTGATTTAACTATTCCCCGTGTAGAACACCTTCTACACTTCCAATCACCTCACACTTGGTGATTTAACTATTCCCCGTGTAGAACACCTTCTACACACACAAGGGTTATACACACCCTTTTACAAATACAAGAGTTGATAGTAGGTAGACTATCAAAGTACACTCCTCAATGAGTGAGATAGAAACAATACAGCGCAACCTATATCTCTCTTAACAAGAACAAGAATTAAGGCACAAAACTTTAGAAAAGAGAGAATGAGAACTTTGAAGAAATGATGTAAAACTTAGCAATAGATGTGTAAGCTCTTGTTGTAAATTTTGTAAAACTCAAGTGAGCTATTTATAGGCAAATGAGTTTTCAATTTCAAATTTGAAAAGATTCCCATGTCAAAAACATCATCATTCACTTTTCAAAAATTTCAAATCTAATATTTTTACTTTTTGCATGTGACAAAAAGAGCACACTTTACTTTTCAAAAATTTCAAACATAATATTTTACTTTTTGTATATGATAAAAGGAGCACACTTTACTTTTCAAAATTTTTAAATAAAAACATCTACCTTTTGCATAAGTCAAGAAAAGCATCCACCACTTTTGAAAATATTCAAATAAAACATGCACATGTGAAAGATGACAATCAATCATCTTAATATTTTCAAAATTCAAACCTTTAATCATGTCATGCACATGTGAAAGATGACAATCAATCATCTTTCAAAATTTTCAAATTTAATTTTCAAAATATTCATGCATATGTGGAAAATGTATTTTAATGCTTTATGATAAAATATTGATTTTGAGCCTTAATCCTAATTTCGAATTTTTAAGAGATTTACAAAATTACTCTATGATTTTAATGTGAACTTGTTCTCTTCTTGCTCATGCTTGCTTCCTTGATGTGCTTGATTCTATTGTGTGGACAACTTGAACTTAAGACTCCTTTATTCTTTGAATTCATTTGTTATCATCAAAATCCATGTGTATATTTATATGAAACTTGAAACCTTGGATTCAACAATCTCCCCCTTTTTGATGATGACAAATACTTAATAGAACCTGAAACTTGTATTAATACTTAAGCTCCGCCTGAGAATGTGCGTTAGTTTTTCAAGCAAAAATATAAATATAATTCCAAGCATATATAACAATTTTAGAAATTTAAACAATGTTAATGTTCTAGTCTAAAACTTCTCCCCCCTTTGGCATCATTAAAAAGGAATCATAATTAGTTCAATAAGATATATTCCTACAATAACCAATAGATAAATAAAACGCTGCGTTAGTAGAGACTGTAGAGAATTCGGTGTGTAGCCACACGTGTTCAACAAAACCTGCAAAGGCTGGAGGCCTAGTTTCGGTAATTCGGTGCGGAAGGAGATTTTGTAAAGAGCTGAATAATTGAAACCATCCGTGCCCGACAAAACCTGCAAAGGTTGAAGCCGAATTTTATCATCTCGGTGCGGAAGAAGATTTAAATCCGCTTGATGTTATTGACGAATTAGATGTTCCAGAGATTTGAAGTTGAATAATTAAAATTATTCGTGTCCAACAAAGACAACAAAAGTTGCAGGCCTAACTCTGGCAATGCGGTGCGGAGCCATGCATGTCCGACAAAACCTGCAAATGTTGGAAGTCTAACTCTGGCAATTCGGTGCAGAGTCACGCGTATCTGACAAAACCTGTAAAGGTTGGAGACCTAGCTCTAGCAGTCGGTGCGAAAGCAGATTTAAATCAATCGCCTGATGTTGTTCACAAACGGGTTTGAAGGCTCTGAGTTTCTATAAAAAAATCATTTTCACCTATCGGATACCAAAAAAAAAAACATCGCTTTTTGACCTAAGTTCTGTTATTTCATAACGATAGAATGACGGAAAAAATTTCGTCTGATAATCTTCCAGATTTGAATCAGGAACCGTCTCAACCAATCATTTTATCTCATGAGGTTGTCAACACCATGATAGAAGCAGAAATGCATTTTTCAAATAGAACTGATTCTGAAGTTGTTGTAGTATCAAGAACTCTCAGTGCTCAATATGCTGCCTCTGTTACGACCATGTCTCGGAGATTACTAGCGAGGGCAAATGAGGATGATCGACTTAACAATCAAATATCTGTTCTGCATCAAAAGCTTGCAAATAAAGGCAGAAAGAATAAGAGGTTAAAGCAAGAAAATAAAGATTTGACGGAATTCGCTCGTGTTTTGAAACTTCAAATAGAGGAATCGGAACGAGTGAGAGTTCAAACACAGAGTCAACATCAGCAGATAATGGCAGCGTTTCACGAGAGAAACAGGGACAATTATAATTAACCTCGCTAGCTTAGTTCGGTAACTTTTGACAATATGCATTCGGCATATCTTGTAAGCTTGACTAAGTAAGATTTGAAGAGATGACAGTTTGTCTTCTACTTATTTCCATCTTTATAAAAGCAATCCTTAGTTTTATCTAATCTGCATCAAATCTTCTTTTCATTGTTGTAGTTCATCTTCATTCTCACTTTACAAAATCTTAATGGCTCATCAATTCTCCTTCAGTGCTTTTCGTGATCAATCTATTTCTGCATCTGTCGTAAGTGCCATGAAGCAGCAAAACACTGATTTGGCTAATAAATCAGATCATGATGCCATTTACGAGTTTGTGGGTCTCGGGACTCGATACTCATCTTCCATTGTTGCTTTTTCCGCTCGGTTGCAGTCCAAAACCCGCGAGATAGAGAAGCTTAATGAGAAGATCGATATTCTTCAACGACTTGTTCAAGAGTCTAACAAAAAAATAGTAGACTTAAAACAACAGAATAAGGATTTAAAATCCTTACTTGCCTCTGCATTTCGATTGCCTAATCCTTTAGACAAGGATGGCATGATGATTTATGAGGAGCAAATGCATTTGAATGATGAGGCTAAACGTCTCAAGTTTCTGTAGGTCATTTGAGATAATGGAATAAAAATATCTAGCAGATATTCATGGCATGCATAATTCCTATTTCTCTTCTAATCATGCATAGTTTATCTTCTGGTAGAAATTTTGTGACAATTTTTGCCAATTGATCATGTGTACTAGTGAATTCTAATACAATATCGCCCTTCTGCACATGATCTCTAAGAAGATTATATCTAATTTTAATATGTTTGGTCTAAGAATGTTGTAGTGGATTCTTTGAAAATTTTATAGCACTTGTATTATCACATTTGATTGGAATGTGATTATCCATAAGTTTAAAATCCTTAAATTGTTACTTCATGTAAAAAATTTAAGCACAACAATTGCCTACAGCAACATACTCTGCTTCAGTAATAGATAATGTAATAGAATTTTCTTTTTATTAAATCATGAAACAAGTGCATGACCTAAGAAATGACATGTTCTACTAAAACATTTTCGATCATCTTTGCAACTAGTATAATCTGTACTTGAATAACTAATAAGATCGAAATAAGTGTGTTTAAGATACCATAACTCTAAGTCAATGGTATTGGCAAAATATCTAAAAATCCGTTTGACTGCAATCAAATGAGATTGTTTTGGAAATGATGGAAAATGTGCACATAAACATATACTGAACATAATATCAGGTCTACTAGTTATCAAATATAATAAACTACTAATCATACCTCGATATACATTTGAGTCAACTGGCTTACCGCTTTCATCTTTATCAAGTTTTGTGGTTGGATTCATTGATGTTCCAATTACCTTCGCACGTTCCATCTCAAATTTTGAGTAACTCTTTGATATATTTTGACTGATTAATAAATGTTCCACTTTTTGCTTGCTTGATTTGCAATTCGAGAAAGAAATTAAATTCTCCCATTATGCTCATTTCAAATTCTTCCTGCATATTCTTAACAAAATCTTGACACATATTCATTAGTAGCACCAAATATTATATCATCTACATAAATTTGAATTAGAAGAATATCATTCTATTCATACTTGATGAAAAGAGTTATATCAATCTTTCCTCTTGAAAAACATTTTTCAATAAAAAAACTATTTAAGAAAACACTTTTAACATCCATTTGAAAAAATTTAAAATCTTTATAACAAGCATATGCAAGTAGCATTCGAATAGTTTCTAATCTTCTTGATTGAAACCTTGGGCCACTAGTCGAGCCTTATTTCTAGTAATGACTCCGAACTCATCTTTCTTGTTTCTAAAAACCCATTTTGTTCCAATAATAGTATGATTTTTGGGTCTAGGAATAAGTGTCCAAACATCATTTCTTTCAAATTGATTAAGCTCTTCTTGTATAGCTAGAATCCAAAATTCATCAAGAAGTGCTTCATCAATATTTTTAGGTTCAATCTGAGATAGTAAAAGTGTGTGATTACAAATATTTCTAAGAGATGATTGAGTACTTATACCTCGTGAAGGTTCTCCTAGAATTTATTCCGCTGGATGATCTTTCACATGTTTTCACTATTTGGTTGCATCTTGTACTAAGTCTTGACGATCTTTCCTTCTATTTCCGTGATCTTCTCTTTTGAATAGTCTTCAAATATCACACATTCTTTTTTTTTAGAAGTGAAGTCAATGAATTTAGTTTTGTCTTCTGTCACATATCTTGAGCATCCATTATCTAAAAATAAATTATTTTTATCTGTAGAATACTTCATGCATACCTACAAAAGCAATTAAAAACAATTCCTGGTACCCAAGTTCTTTGGGTCCTTTATTTATTAGTATTAGAAGAAATAAGATTTTTAGGTACCCATATGGCCCTAATAGTCATTGAATATTTTCTTCTAATAGGACAAGCAAAATAATTATGACCATTTCTATTACAAAAATTACAAATAGCATGTGACATATATGAAGAACTTGAGTGATTATAATAATATCCCTTTTTAACAAAATTATTTTTATGAAAAGAATTTTGAATATTAGACTTTGATGTAGAAGGATTATCAAAGAAGTTTTTATAAGATTTGTATTTTTGTTTTGGCTTATATCCCAAGCCTGCCTTATCAAAAACACATCTTTGACTATCAAGAAGTTTTTCAAAATTTCTTTTTCCATTCGTAAAGTTTTCAATAATATTTTCTAAATCAGTTTTCTTTTTCTTCAACTCAAGATTTTCATCTTTCAAAACAATATTTTCTTTTCTTAAAATATCAATTTCGTTTGTTAAAGAATAATTTTTCTTTTTCAAAGCAGTATACTTGATACCCAATTTTTCAAATTCCTCATATACCTCTTCTAAAACATTTTGCAATTCTTCATATGAAGGATCTTCAATATTATCAAGATTTGTTACCTCAATATCATCTTTAGCCATAAGACAAAAATTTGCTGATATTTCATTACTTGCTTCACTATCTGAGCTACTTGAATTATCATCTCACGTAGCTTTCATTGCTTTTTTACCTTTGTTTCGATCTTTTTTTAGCAGAGGACAATCTGGCTTGATATGACCAGTTTTATTGCATTTATAACAAATCAAAGTGTCATTTTTATCTGAATCTTTCTTGGAAAAGTTATTGAAGGATTTCCTCAGAGGAGATTTATTTTTCTTTAAAAACCTCTGAATTCTTCTTATTATCATCGCAACTTCTTCATCTTTGTCGTCATTTTCCTCATCTTCATCACTTTCACTTTCATGTGGAACAGCTTTAAGTGCCAAGCTCTTCTTTGACTTTCCTTTTTCTTCTCCTCTTTTCAATGTGTACTCATGGGTGATAAGTGACCCGATGAGTTCATTCACTTCGAGCTTCTTGAGGTCTCTAACTTCAAGAATCGCTGTCACTTTTGATTCCCAACGTTTTGGTAGAGAGTTGAGAATTTTTCTTACTATCTCCACTTTGGAATAAACTTTGCCAAGAGCTGTCAAGCTGTTTATGATGTTAGTAAAACGAATGTACATACTAGAAATAGATTCATCTTCATTCATCTTAAACATTTCATATTCATGAGTAAGAATATAAATTTTTGATTCCTTGACTTGAGAAGTTCCTTCATAAGTAACTTCCAAGTTATCCCAAATTTCCTTTGCTGTAGCACAAGTCATCACTCTAATAAATTCATTACCATTGAGAGCATTATATAATAAATTCATAGCAGTTAAATTCAAAGTATAAAATCTATCGTCTTCACGATCAAACTCTTCTTCTTCCTTTTTGACCTTTACTCTATCAATCACTTTTGTTGGAATATAAGGTCCATTTACAATGCATTTCCAGATTTCTCGACCTTGAGCCTGAAGGAATATTCTCATTCTAACTTTCCAGAATGAGTAATTGTCTCCGCAAAAGAGTGGAGGCCGACTGCTGGATTGACCTTCACCAAATGAACCTGCAATGTTAGCCATAAGATCTTAACTCAAAAGATAGTTAATCTTATAATAGAGTTCTAACTCTGATACCAATTGTTGCCCAGATGACTAACACAAGAGGGGGGTGAATTGAGTTGTATTTAAAAAAATAACAATTATAAATCAAATATATAATATAAAATATAAACAAAATATGAAACAACAATAAATATAAAAAGTAAGAGTAAGAGAGAAGCAAACTCAGTATGTTAACGAGGTTCGGCCCCACTGCCTACGTCCTCGCCTCAAGCTACCTCTTGAGGATCCCCAAATCCACTATTCAATCTCCTTTAGGTGGAGATAGAAACCTATTACACTTTTGAGCAGCACCACTCCAAAGAATCCGTGTAGAACACCTTCTACACTTCCAATCACCTTACACTTGGTGATTTAACTATTTCCCGTGTAGAACACCTTCTACACTTCCAATCACCTCACACTTGGTGATTTAACTATTCCCCGTGTAGAACACCTTCTACACACACAAGGGTTATACACACCCTTTTACAAATACAAGAGTTGATAGTAGGTAGACTATCAAAGTACACTCCTCAATGAGTGAGATAGAAACAATACAGCGCAACCTATATCTCTCTTAACAAGAATAAGAATTAAGGTTCAAAACTTCAGAAAAGAGAGAATGAGAGTTTTGAAGAAATGATGTAAAACTTAGCAATAGATGTGTAAGCTCTTGTTGTAAATTTTGCAAAACTCAAGTGAGCTATTTATAGGCAAATGAGTTTTCAATTTCAAATTTGAAAAGATTCCCATGTCAAAAACATCATCATTCACTTTTTAAAAATTTCAAATCTAATATTTTTACTTTTTGCATGTGACAAAAAGAGCACACTTTACTTTTCAAAAATTTCAAATATAATCTTTTACTTTTTGCATATAACAAAAGGAGCACACTTTGCTTTTCAAAATTTTCAAATAAAGATATCTTCCTTTTGCATAAGTCAAGAAAAGCATCTACCACTTTTGAAAATATTCAAATAAAACATGCACATGTGAAAGATGACAATCAATCATCTTAATATTTTCAAAATTCAGACCTTTAATCATGTCATGCACATGTGAAAGATGACAATCAATCATCTTTCAAAATTTTCAAATTTAATTTTTAAAATATTCATGCATATGTGGAAAATGTATTTTAATGCTTTATGTAAAATATTAATTTTGAGCCTTAATCCTAATTTCAAATTTTTTTAGAGATTTACAAAATTACTCTATGATTTTAATGTGAACTTATTCCCTTCTTGCTCATGCTTGCTTCCTTGATGTGCTTGATTCTATTGTGTGGACAACTTGAGTTTGTGACTCCTTTATTCTTTGAATTCATTTGTTATCATCAAAATCCATGTGTATATTTACATGAAACTTGAAATCTTGGATTTAACAGTTTGTAAACAATTTGTAACTGTGTTATTGAAAAATGGTAGAGATTAAAAATATTTTGGGTCTATCTATTGTGAGTCTCACTAGTTTATTGAAAAAAGGTGGCCCGTCTGTGTATTTTTTTCTAAATACTGTGTAAAAGTATTATCTCGCTTAGAGAATTCAATTAATTCTCTTCTTAGAATCTTATATATATGTTTTTAGATGTTTTATTTTTTTGAAGTTTTTTTATTTAAATTTTGGGTGTTGGATTTGATGAATTGCTGATTGGCTTATTTGGTTGATGTTGGATTTTTTGTGAATTGTGAGATATTTTTGAATTGCTAATTTGCTCGTTTGTTACTTCAAATTAATTATAATTTTATATGATTGTCAAAAGTGATTGATTATACTCATATAGTTCCACTCAAATTTGATCATAAATTTAGATATAGTTACGTGCAAAACACACACATTATTTACACTCATATGTACCACACACTTTGTTGATTGCCCGTTCAAATAATAAATCCTGGTTCCACCATTGTACTCCACTATCACAAATATTATTTCTCATCCCAGTTATGTGCACTCACAGCTGAGTCCCATGCATTGTGCAGTTTCTTTATACAATCTAAAGCGCACCAACTTTGAATGAATAAAAAAAAATATTCTAATTATAAAGTGATTACATAAAAGTAATCCTATAAATTACGTAATTATATGTGATTTGTCAGATTGTAAATTACTTTTATTGTAAATCTAATCATAGCTCAAATGAAAGTACGTCAGTTTGTAAGATTAATTTTGTGTAATCTCTTTATAGGTGTAATATTCCTAAAAAGAATACAATATCAAAATTTTCTACATGACCTTCTCCTTCCTCCCCTAGTCTTCCCTCTCCTTCGGACCTTCTCCCCTCTTCCATCTTACGCCCTCACAAAAGAAATTGACAGAAATACAAACAATTATGAGAGACATATAACAATAACTCCTATATGTTCCCAAAAGAAAAAAGATTGTCTCTAGCAAATTAAATATTGTCATGTCAATTAAATTAACGGAGGATGTGCTTTGCACACGCGGGCTTCCAAGTAAGTTAAACAACTGTCCAAAAACAAAATCTGTCTTTTTTACAATAATAACAGATGCAATTTTAACACGCACTCTATTTAATAAAAAGTGGGATTAATTATTAATATATATATATATTTATTTATTTATGAATAGTACTATTGGGACCGATGGTCCCAATCGACTATAGATCGATGCAATGCATTTCTGTATTTTTTTTTTTCTTCTTTCAAATACTTTTTTAACATTTTTAAATATTTTCATATAAAAAATACATATATTAAATAATATTTAGTTTCTTAATCACTAAGCAAAAGCAAAAAAACAAAAAAGAAAATAAGAAAGAAAAGCATCAGTCAAACTACCGGTCTATAATCGATTCGATAAGCATTTTCCCTTTTCAACATAAGTTTTAGATTTAAGTATTTCTTTTTAAAGGAAGTACAAAAATTGCACATCTACCTATGACTGCAAGTTACCCAACTGCCTCACAGGGATTGGTGGATACAACAGTTATGGCTACGTGTCTTAAAAGAGAAAGGTCTACTGTATCTGAGGAAACTTCCTTAACTGCCACTAGTGGTAATTCTTCTCGCCATGCTAAGAAATCTGATGATCCTGCCCAAGATTACTCAGATAAAAGTGGTGTTTTTCAAGTGAAATGGAGGAGCCAATGGGAGATGGAAAACTGCTACTTGATACCGTGGATCCTGTATGTAGCACTGATATTAGTGGATCTAGGCGTCCTTAGGAGCAGAAGAATGAGATTGATGCCCCTTGCACCCTCCTTTCTATTAATTAAAAAAGTTGTGAAATTTTAGATTTATGTATATTTTTATATATTATTTTATTTTTAATATTAATTATTTTAATTTATTTTAATAATATTATTAGTCATGTTTTATTTGTTTAAAATATTTATTTGATCTATTAATTAATTAATATACTTGATTTTAATTGTTTAAAATATTGCAAGATCTTAAATGTATTTTAAGCATCTAATTTAAATATAAGGTTTTATTCTTTTAAAAATTAGAAGTTTCATTATTTTAATTGAGGATGGAAAATATTGTATTATAAAATTAGAATTAAGTTTAAATGATATTTTATTTTATTTTCTTGAATGTTTTTAAGCTTAATTAACTTTATGTATTTTTATATCAGTGTTTTAAACACATTATTTGTCAGTTTAAAGATCCAAAAACGTCGGGCCTATAAATAACACGAAAATGGTCAAATTTCTCATTTTTCCCCTCTTCCTTTTCCTTTTCTCTCTCTCCTCTCTCTTTTCTCTTCCGCGTGCTACTGTAACTGCGGGAAGCAGTTTGATTTTTAGCCCATTGCAGCGCCACCCCTACTCGCCAAACCTCACCTCCGACCCCACTTAAACCGCCACCCTCCGACGAGTCCAACCCCACCGGAAGTATCGACCACGGCAGCCCCACGTCCCACCGGCAGCCCCAAACCCGAGAGGTGTTTAATCCTATATGCCGCACCTTGCTCCACCCATATATCCGCTGTGAGCCACCATAACACGACACCACCCCCGCCATTTGATCCGCCCTCCATAGAAGACCTACCACCAGAAATGTCAGCCCCAATGGAGCCCTCACCTTCCCTTGCCATCCATAAAACCGAAATGGGTCTCCAAATGAACTTCCCTTTGCCGCGCCGCCGTCCGGCCACCTTGACTCTCACCTCCACCCCCAAAAGCTTCCCCTATCTCATATTGTTACACCCCTAAAACAGTTTTTCCATCCATGGCCGCACCTCCCTTGTATAAGGGAAAACTCGAAAATGGGTTTCCACCCATTTTGAGCCCGATCCGCCATCTTCCGGTAGTTGCACTGCCACACCACCACTTCCATGAGATTCCCCACCTTCCAATGAGTATTTTCCTAAATTTTGATATCAAACCAAGCACTTTAGCCTAACGTACAAGTGATCGCTACGAGCGATGCGGATTGACGTTTGCTCAAGGATTTACGTTTTTACTCGCTGTAAGTACTTTCCAAACAAACTTTTAAGATTTAAATATATTTTTACATTAATATCTATATGTTGGTTGATGTTGGTATTTGTTGATGTTGGTATTTGTTGGTTGATTGAGTTTATTGAATATTAGATATTTTGTACATGGTGATATGTGCTATGAAATTGCACGGTCATTCATGTGTATATATGATATTTGAGGTTTTTACATGAAACTTGAGTTATGGTATATTAAAATGATTTGTTCGAAGGGTTTTATAAGTGATAAACGGTATTATTGAGTTTATGGATTTTAATGGTTTTGACTGAGTCATAACGGGGACGGCGATACATAACGCCCGTTATGATTAGTGGGTGTGAGTGACATAACGGGGACGGCAATACGTAACGCCCGTTATGATCAATGGGTGTGAATGACATAATAGGGACGGCGATACGTAACGCCCATTATGGTCGTTGTGTATGTAAGTCATAATGGGGATGGCAATACGTAACGCCCATTAGGATTGATAGTGTGTGTATGACATAATGAAGATGACGATACGTAATGTCCATTATGATTGATATTGTGTGGATGACACAATTGGGACAGCGATACGTAACGCCTATTATGATCATTGTATGTATAAGTCATTTTAATGGAGACGACAATACATAACACCCATTATGATTGATAGTGTGTGTATGACATAATGGAGATGGCGATACGTAACGCTCGTTATGGTCATTGGGTGTGTATTTTATATCGGAGATGGCGATACGTAACGCTCGGTATGAAATGAGTGTAGGAATCATAATGAGGACGGTGATACGTAACACCCATTATGATTGGTGATGTGTGTATGTCATATCGAGGACGGTGATACATAACGCCCAGTATGATTGGATTTACGGATACTATTTTCTGGAAAATGATGGATAGTTTTTATTGGAGTTTTATTATGATTAAAATGAAATTTTAGCGTATGTGGTTATTTTATTGATTTTGAAAAAGATGATCTTAAGTTTCATGCATACGGTGTCCTATTAATGTGTGAGGTTGTTGTTGTGCATGAGTATATTTTATATCTTGGGGTTTGATTGGGTTGTACTTACCTGCGATGTCATCTTGACATCGTAGATTTTGGATGTAGATGTCGAGGAGGCTAAACCTGAGAAGGCGCCTTCGTTGTTGGAATATTTATTTATAATTTGTTATATTGGGACGTATTTTCCTATTTTTATAAATATGTATTTTATGATTTATCTTTCGGATGACTGTATTAAATCTCCTGTTGGAGAATTTATGTTATAATAGTTTGTAAAATAACTCTAAAAATTCTGGTACTTAGATAATGACTTTATTATTCACTGCGACTTTTATTTTATGCATGTCATGTGTTCACATACTTAGCACTTGACGTTGGGGGAGCGTGACCCTTATTATCAGCATCCCGATATCTCGATTTTCGTGTTTATTTTAAGTAGAATTTGGGGGTGTCACAGGTGGTATCAGAACAGTTCGGCTCTGAGTAAATCTGCAAGTTACCTAGGAATTATACCAGAAAAGTTTTTGTTTTAAAATTGTTTGTTTTATTGTTTGGTTATTTTATTTTATTTTATTATTCTAATCGTTTTCTGAGTTATTCATACTATGTTGTATTGTAAGATTTTAAATAATTATTTCGGTATGTTGTGTTTTTTATTTTATTTTATTTTAATGAGCCTTTTGTTTATTATTTCCAGATTTATCTTAGTTCCGGATGGTTGATTTGTTTTACTTTATTTCATTATAATATTTGTTCATTAATGTGATTTTGGGTAGTAGTTAAGATTTTAATTAATTGATTTTATTTAGTAAAGTTGTTGAGCATTTATTTATATATATGTCTTTGTTTTATTTAAATTGAAATTCTTAACCATTGACATATTGTTATGGAATCTATTGTAAGAATACTTATAATGGTAGATGATCAATTGTTTTTTTGATGAAGTTTTGATCTTGGTTGTGGAAGCTGATTGATGTGTAATAGTTGCGTATGTAAATTTTGGATAGTACTTATTTTTTTTTGTGTTTTGTGTTTTTACTTGGGATAGTTTATTTTGTTAATTGATGGATGTTGATTCAATGTGATGGTATAAAATTCAAGAAATCTAAGTTTTAGGCTTCTGGGCAAATTAATTGGGATAAGCAACTTAAGTTTGATATTTAGGAAATTTAATGGTTAGCAGCATTTGTTGAAGTGTCTTAAGAAATTAGTTGTGACTTGAGATCACATAGGAATTTAAATATTTGAGATTATTCTTTCTCTTGAGTATTGGAGGTCTAGTTGAGTGAGAGAATTATGGTATCATGGTTACCATGTTAATTAATTTAAGTAGAGTTGACAAAATTTTTAGGTGATGTACATTGGAGCATAGGTATCAACTACAGGTGGTATAATTAGAATTATAAGATATTAAAATTTTAAGATTTGGAAGAGTGGTATACGATTTCTTGTTAATAGGTGTTGAGCAAATTTTTACTTATGGTGATAATTTATGAGGACTTAATTTTATATATTTAGTGAGTTATCAGAGTACGCGTAGAAGCGTGATGTCTTGCAATGTAATTAGAAGTTCAGATCTTGTGTTGATTTTGAGAGATTGGTAGTGATTGAAAATTTTGGGATGATACTTGTAAGTAAGGATTTATCTTTTAGTTGGGTAAATTATATTTATTGATGGTTAAGTTTGGAAGATAAACTTGGGAGTTATTTGAAGGTGGCACAAAGTGTTGTATGGAGTTAGTGAACATTAAGATTTTGGGAGATTGTACTAAAACCCTTGTACATATGGAGATTTCAAACTACTTTGCTACCTTAGGAGTGTTGGAGATGAAATGTTATTTGGAGACTGTACGTTTATGATAGAATAACATTCATTTGTAAATTGAGGAAAATAGATGATTGTACTAATACTTAGAGTGAGTATTGAGTGATGTGGTAGATGAGTTATTGGAGTTCTTATTAGTTGCAATCGAGCGAATTTCAAGGACAAAATTCCTTTTAAGGAGGAAAGAATGTGAGATCTCAGATTTACGTGTATTTTTACACATTATTTTATTCTCGTGTTAATTATTTTAATTTATTTTAATAATATTATGAGTCGTGTTTTATTTGTTTAAGATATTTATTTGATCTATTGATTAGTTAATATATTATCATTTTATTGCCTTGGTTTTAGTTGTTTAAAATATTGCAAGATCTTAAATGTATTTTAAGCATCTAATTTAAATATAAAGTTTTATTCTTTTAAATAATTAGAAGCTTCATTATTTTAATTGAGGATAGAAAATATTGTATTATAAAATTAGAGTTAAGTTGAAATGATATTTTGTTTAATTTTCTTGAATGTTTTAAGCTTAATTAACTTTATGTATTTTTATATCAGTGTTTTAAACACATCGTTTGTCAGTTTGAAAACCTAAAAGCGTCGGGCCTATAAATAACCCGAAAATGGTCAAATTCCTCATTTTTCCCCTCTCCATTTTCCTTCTCTCTCTCTCTCTCATTTCTCTTTTCTATCCCACGTGCTACAGTAACTATGGGAAAGCAATTTGATTTTCAGCCCGTGGCGGCGCCACCCCTGCTCACCAAGCCTCACCTCCGACCCCGCCTGAACTGCCACCCTCCGGCGAGTCCAACCCCATCAGAGGTGTCGACCACGGCAGTCCCACGTCCTGTCGGCAGCCCCAAACCCGAGATGTGTTTAATCCTCTATGCCGCACCTTGCTCCGCCCATATATCCATCGTGAGCCACCGTACCATGACACCACCTCCGCCATTTGATCCGACATCTATAGATGACCTACTACTAGAAATTTCAGCCCCAACAGAGCCCTCACCTTCCCTTACCATCCATAAAACCGAAATGGATCTCCAAATGAACTTCCCTTTGCCGTGCCACCGTCCGGCCACCGTGACTCTCACCTCTACCGCCAAAAGCTTCCCCTACCTCATATTGTTATACCCCTAAAATAGTTTTTCCATCCATGGCCACACCTCCCTTGTACAAGGGAAAACCCAAAAATGAGTTTCCATCCATTTTGAGCCCGATCCGTCACCTTCTGGTACTTGCACCACCACACCACCACCTCCATGAGATTCCCCACCTTTCAATGAGTATTTTCCTAAATTTTGATGTCAAACCGAGCACTTTAGGCTAACATACAAGTGATCGCTATGAGTTCTGCAGATTGAAGTTTGCTCAAAGATTTACGTTTTTACTTGCTGTAAGTAATTTCCAAATGAACTTTTAAGATTTAAATATATTTTTGCATTAAGATCTATGTGTTGGTTGATGTTGATGTTGGTATTTGTTGGTTGATTGAGTTTATTGAATATTGGATATTTTATACATGGTGATATGCATTGTGAAATGACACGATCGTTCATGTGTATATATGATATTTGAGGTTTTTACATGAAACTTGAGTTATGGTATATTAAAATGATTTGTTTGAAAGATTTTATAAGTGAGAAACGGTATTATTGGGTTTATGTATTTTAATGGTTTTGACTGAGTCATAACGGGGATGGCGATACGTAACGCCCGTTATGATTAGTGGGTGTGAATGACATAACGGGGACGGTGATACGTAACACCCGTTATGATCAGTGGGTGTGAATGATATAATGGGGACGACGATACGTAACGCCCATTATGATTGATAGTATGTGGATGACATAATGGAGACGACGATACGTAACACCCATTATAGTCATTGTGTGTGTAAGTCATAATGGGAATGGCGATAGGGGTGATCCCCGCCCTAATGGGGGCGGGGTCCCCCAACAACTGCCCCCGTCCCCACCTGGGCGGGGGGTTATTGATATAAACCGCACCCCGCCCCCGGTTGCACGGGGCGGGGTACCCCGCCTATCAGCGGGGGGAGCGGGGCAATCTCCATCCGCCCGGCCCCCGCCACCGCCCCTGTTGGGCTTGTCTGGGTCTGTTTCGGCCCAGATCAAATTTTTAAGCCATTTTCGACTCAGAAAATCATCAAACCTGATATAATTTCACAATAATAAATATCAATATATTAAATACTAAATAATTATCATTACTAAATTCTAAAATGACAAAATAATTTAAAAAAAACATAACTAAAAATCTAAAAGTCTAAATCAGTTAAAAGTTAAAATTTAAAAATAGAAACTACTAGAAGTCTAGACTAGTTACTAAACTATTACAATTTACAAATTTACAATAATATAAATGAATCCTACAAAATACAAAATTATAAATTGTACTATTAACTATTAACATTACAAATTTACAAATTTACAATTTACAAAATTATAAAAAATAAGATTGATAATAATGGTCATTGGACACTGGTGATTGGATTTTGTCACGATAAAAGATTCATAATGCAAACTTGGATGGGGACTGTGGGGTTGTTGGGCCTTAAGGCTTAAGCTTAACCTGCAAGGCTGCAACAATAAGTTAAAAAACAATTAGAGTACAAATATAATAATAAAGTTATAAACATGAAAAAAACAATAATTTAGTAAAAATATTAAGTTACTTACCAAAATTAAATTGGGTTATTAACTTAAAATATGGGCTTGACAGTTTGAATTGACATACAAAATAATACTGTCATAGAAATTAAAAAATGTCAAAAATCATAAACAAGAATTACAAAATAAGTTAAAAACTAACATTACAAATATTATAAAATTATAAATGTAAACAACAATTAAAAAACAATTGTGTAAAGTACAAACCATGGTGATGGATTGATAGGTGACGTAGGTCATACTGCAGCAGAGGTAGCTGTTGACGGTGTCCCAGGTATTGGCGTTACGGTCGCTACAAATTACAACAATTAAATGTAAAATCTGTGCAACATTAAATTTAATTAAATAAATACAAACTAATGTAAATATTTATTGCGTAACAATTTACCATATCCAGACTGATCAACAGCCTCGTCCTCGGCCTCAATCGGATCATAATTAATAACCTTTGGAATATGAATTTCAGCACCCGTGATCCAATTCTGTGTGCAAATCAGGGACTCAACAGTGATAGGATCTAATAAGCTCCAAAAATGATCTAATACGCCCTCTCCAGTGCTGAAGGCCGACTTTGAGGCTACTGTATTGATCGGGATGGCCAAGATACTACGAGCAACCTTTGAAAGTACAGGATATTTGGAGACATTCATCTTCCACCAAGCTAATATATCAAAATCTCGTACAAATGGATGAAAAACCAATGCCAAATATCTGTCTACCTCTGACTGGACATCTGTGGTGGAACCCATAAAATCCAAGGGGGTCGACTCCATCTTGTCACCCCAGTCCATTTTACGTTTTTTTCCACGCCTAGCATCTGCACCTGGTGGGGGGATACTTGTGGCTGTAGGGGCTGCAACACTACCACCTCCCATGATAGTGAACTCATCAAATAATCTAACAAGTGTTTCCTGAGCTCGAGATGCAACAGTTGACGCACAATCCTTGCTAATTGCATCAGTCAACCCAAATACCATGCCTTTAATCTTAAATCGTGGGTCAAGGACACATGCAACATATAACAAGATATTGGCTTTATCAAACTCTTCCCCCCCAATATTTGTCGAATTTCTCCATCATGGTCTTAGACATCTCCCGCAATGTGGTGTTACTACCTGCTGCAATATTATCTAATTTTTCTTTCACCTTGGCTATTTGTTGACAAAATTGATGTGCCGTGAAATATAGAGAACCAGATAAAACTTTGGTAACATCGTAAAAAACTCTCAGAAACTCTATAAAAATAGATACAACCTCCCAATCATTAGACAAAGGATGCCCCAACTTTTCATCAAAATACTTGACATATTGTATGTCTTCATTACCCATTGTATCAAATGCCAACTTATACGCCTGAGCTGCCTCTAACATCAAAAAAGTTGAGTTCCACCTTGTAGACAAATCAGTGCAAAGACCTTTTTTACATGTTATACCCACAGTAGTTGCAGTAACTTTGAACCTAGCCAATCTAGCAGGAGAAGATCTGACCCATCTCACAGCAGTCCTGACCTGAGCAACCGAGTCACCAAGCTTATCTAAGCCATCACCCACAATCAAATTAAGAATATGTGCTGCACATCGCACATGCAAATAATCCCCACCCAAAATCGTTCTACTCACATTATTCATGAGAGTCTTAAGATGTCTCATTACAACATCGTTAGCCCCGGCATTATCAACCGTGCAAGTGCAAACCTGAGTTAACCCCCACTCTTTCACAGCGGCCTCTAAGGCCTTCCCTATCGTCTTACCTTTGTGATCAGTTGTTTGACAAAATTTGAGGATTTTCTTATGCAATGTCCAACCCCTATCAACCCAATGAATAGTCATACACATAAAATTAAGATTATTATAAGAAGTCCAACAATCAGTGGTGAGACAAACATTTTCTCTTGCCAATAAACCCCTCAACTTCTCTTTTTCTGATCGATAAAGTTTTTTAATATCTCTTGCCACCGTGTGGCGAGAAGGAATATTAAATCTTGGTTCCAAGTACCTAGAATAGGCTTGGAACCCTTTCCCATCAACCACTTGGAAATGCATCTCATCTATAACAATCATGCGAGCTAAGTGTGTCCTAGCCTCGTTAGGATCATATTTTGTATACCTCTTTGATGCCAACTCCCCACTACTCCCCTCACCCATTTTTTTAAATCCAAATTCAAGCCTAGATTGGGCCTTCTCTACCAAAGACTTCAAAATTTGGGATTTTTTGTACTGTTCATCCAAGTGTAATTTTATCTGGGAAGTGCCATGTCTCTTGTAGTGGCACCCATAAATTTTGCCACAATAGTTGCATTTGGCTTTTGGATCATTGGGGTCACCATCTTTTATCTTGGTGACATGAGCCCAAATTATAGATGGGGCTTTCTTGCTAGACTGCTTGGGGGCGGGGCAAGTAGTAGTGGTAGGAGTAGGGTCAGGGGTCTCAACCGGAATGGGAGTACTGGTAGGATTAAGGGTAGTGGTAGTAGTAGTGGTAGTGGTCGGGATAAGGTTAGGGTTAGGGTTAGGGCCGGAGGTACCCAAGGCGGCCTCTGGGGAGCTCGCACTAGAATCCTCTAAACTTTCCATTTACAACAAATCTGAAATTATAATAAATGCAACACAAATGGTCATACCAAAATATAATAGGCTCAAATCTCAATTCAAAATTAGACTCAATTGTCTAACTTTCAAATAATACCTAATGCATCAAACTATAATAATTTATATGATTATATCACTCATTTTGCCTATTAATTTAACATGACATCACAAATATATATGTGTGTATATATATTCTCATTTATTTTATTTTGAGATGTATAGAATTATAGTTAACATGTATGGTTAGTACTGATTTTATTTTTCAAATAATAATTTTATTTTTTTTATTTTTTTATTTTTAGTTTATTTCAATATCTAAATATCATAAATTCAAATTTTTTTTTATGTGTCAATACTTACAGTATGTCAGTCGATTTTTTATGGTTTCAATATATATTTTTATTTAAGTGATTAATCTATAAATTGGTTTAAAATGTGACACATTCAATCAATGATTCAATGCAACTAAAAAATTTTTTTAATAGAATATAATGAGAGCTTTGTGCATAACTGCAAATTTAGAATCCTTACAATTTACATAACAAAAATATATATATACATTATATATGTTACGGGCTGCAAATTTAGAATCCTTACAATTTATATAACAAAAATATATATATACATTATATATGTTATGAGACCACGGGTTACCGAATCAATCAAATTCCAGAATCCAGACAATCGGACCTTAAGCAATCGGCATCCATAATCCAAACCCTCAAGTCTCAACACAATCCACTCCATAAACTCATAATCAATTATTTAATAAATTCAAGTTTTCAACACAATTATATAATTTCAAATTTTGAAGAATCAAAACGAAAAAAATGGGAGATTAGTGATTACCTAGCAGGAGTTTCGGAGAAATATCGAAGAGACCGAGAGGGAGAACCGGAGAACTATCGAAACGAGAGAGAGGGATTCTTCACACTTGGCAACGCTGGTGGCCAGCGACGATGACGACGGTGGCCTGAGGTGTGTTTTAGGGCTAGAGTTTGTGTCGATTTTAGAGAGAGAGAGTGAGAGGGAGACGAGAGAGACAGAGTGATCGACGGAGATCGAAAGGGGGAGGAGGAGGGCTTAATTCTTAAATTCCTTTACATAAAACGACGCCGTTTATATAAAACGGCGTCGTTTTATGTAAGTAAAGTTAAAAAAAAAATCCAGATGACAAAACGATGTCGTTTTGAGTCATCTGGGTTTTTATATATATGCGGGGGCGGGGTAATACGAGGCGGGGTCGAAGCTATACCGCCCCCGCCCTCGTCCATATCCCAAAATACGGGCGGGTTTATCCCGTTGGGTTTTCGTTGAGCGGGTTAACCCGCCCAGCAAGGCGGGGGCGGGGCGGTTTGCGGGCGGGTCAGTGGGTACGGGTACCCGCTGACCACCCCTAGATGGCGATATGTAACGCCCATTATGATTGATAGTGTGTGTATGACATAATGGAGATGGCGATACGTAATGCCCGTTATGATCATTGGGTGTGTATTTCGTATTAGGGATGGCGATACGTAACGCCCTGTATGAAATGAGTGTAGGAATCATAATGGGCATTACGTATCGCTGTCCCCATTATGATTCCTACACTCATTTCTTACCAGGCGTTACGTATCACCGTCCCTAATAGGAAATACACACCCAATGACCATAAAGGGCGTTACGTATCGCCGTCCCTATTATGTCATACACACACTATCAATCGTAATGGACGTTACGTATCGCTGTCCCCATTATGACTTACACACACAATGACCATAATAGGTGTTACGTATCGCCATCCCCATTATGTCATCCATACACTATCAATCATAATGAGCATTACGTATTGCTGTCCCCATTATGTCATCCACACACTCAATCATAATAGGCGTTACGTATCGCCGTCTCCATTATAACTTATACACACAATCACCATAATGGGCGTTACGTATCGCCGTCTCCATTATGTCATTTACACCCACTAATCATAACGGGTGTTACGTATCGCTATCCCCGTTATGTCATTCATACCCACTGATCAAAACGGACATTACGTATCGCTGTCCCCGTTATGATTCAGTTAAAACTATTAAAATCTATAAACCCAATAATACCGTTTCTCACTTATAAAACCCTTCAAACAAATCATTTTAATATACCATAACTCAAATTTTACATAAAAATCTCAAATATCATATATACACATGAACGACCGTACAATTTCACAATGCATATCACCATGTACAAAATATCCAATATTCAATAAACTCAATCAACCAACAAATACTAACATCAACCAACACATAGATGTTAATACAAAAATATATTTAAATCTTCAAAGTTCGTTTGGAAAGTATTTACAGCGGGTAAAAACATAAATTCTTGAGCAAACGTAAATCTGTAGTGCTCGTAGCGGTCACTTGTACGTTAAGCTAAAGTGCTCAGTTTGACACCAAAATTTAGGAAAATACTCATTGGAAGGTGATGACACTCGTGGAGGTAGTGGTGTGGTGGTGCAACCACCAGAAGGTGGCAGATCGGGCACAAAATGGATGGAAACCCATTTTTGGGTTTTCCCTTGTACAAGGGAGGTGTGGCTATGGATGGAAAAACTGCTCTAGGGGTGTAACAATATGAGGTAGGGGAAGCTTTTGGCAGTGGAGGTGAGAGTCATGGTGGTTGGACGGAGGCGCGGCAAAGGGAAGTTCATTTAGAGACCCATTTTGGTTTTATGGATGACAAGGGAAGGTGAGCGCTCCGTTGGGGTTGAAATTTCTGGTGGTAGGTCTTCTATGGATGGCGGATCAAATGGCATGGGTGGTGTTGTGGTACGGTGTCTCACGGCGGAGATATAGGTAGAGCAAGGTGCGGTGTAGAGGATTAAACACCTGTCGAATTTGGAGCTACCAGCGGGACATGGGGCTGCCGTGGTCGACACCTCCGATGGGGTTGGACTCGCCGGGGGGTGGCGGTTCAGGTGGAGTTGGAGGTTAGGCTTGGCGAGTAGGGGTGGCGCCGCCACGGGCTGAAAACCAAACTGCCTCCCCGCAGTTACTGTAGCACGCGGGAGAGAAAAGAGAGAGGAGAGAGAGAAAAGGAAAAGGGAGAGAAAAAATGAGGAATTTGATCATTTTCGCGTTATTTATAGGCCCGATATTTTTGAGTCTTCAAATTAATAAACGATGTATTTAAAACACTGATATAAAAATACATAGAGTTAATTAAGCTTAAAAACATTCAAGAAAATAAAATAAAATATCATTTCAACTTAACTCTAATTTTATAATATAATATTTTCCATCCTCAATTAAAATAATGAAGCTTCTAATTATTTAAAAGAATAAAACCTTATATTTAAATTAGAAGCTTAAAATACATTTAAGATCTCGCAATATTTTAAACAATTAAAACCAAGGCAATAAAATGATCATATATTAACTAATCAATGAATCAAATAAATATCTTAAACAAATAAAACACGACTAATAATATTATTAAAATAAATTAAAATAATTAACACCGAAAATAAAATAATGTGTAAAAATACACGTAAATTTGGGATCTCACATTCTCCCCTCCTTAAAAAGAATTTCATCCCCGAAATTCGCTCGGCTGCAACTAATAGAAACTCCAATAGCTCACCTACTACATCACTCAATACTCACTCCAAGTATTAGCACAATCATCTATTTTCCTCAATTACAAATGAATGTTATTCCATCATAAATATAACGGCCATTATGATTGATATAGTGTGTATGACATAAATGAGTGTAGGAATCATAATGGGGATGGAGATACGTAATGCTTATTATGATTGGTAATGTGTGTATGTCATATCGAGGACGGCGATACGTAATGCCCGATATGATTGGATTTACGGATACTATTTTCTGGAAAATGATGTATAGTTTTTATTGGAGTTTTATTGTGATTAAAATGAGATTTTAGCGTGTGTGTTTATTTTATTGATTTTGACAAAGATGATCTTAAGTTTCATGCATACGGTGTCCTGTTCATGTGTGAGGTTGTTGTTGTGCATAAGTATATTTTATATCTTGCGATTTGGTTAGGTTGTACTTACCTGCGATGCCATCTTGGCGTCGTAGATTTTGGATGCAGATGTCGAGGAGGCTAAGCCTGAGGAGGTGGCTTCGTTGTTGGAACATTTATTTATGATTTGTTATATTGGGATGTATTTTCTCATTTTTATAAATATGTATTTTATGATTTATCTTTCGAATGACTGTATTAAATCTCCTGTTGGAGAATTTATGCTATAATAGTTTGTAAAATAACTCTAAAAATTCTAGTATTTAGATAATGACTTTATTATCCGCTGCGACTTTTATTTTATGCATGTCACGTGTTCACATACTTAGCACTTGACGTTGGGAGTGTGTGACCCGTATTGTCAGCATCCCGATATCTCGATTTCCATATTTATTTTAAGACAAATTTGGGGGCGTCACAAAAGAAGAAAGCTAAGATGTATTTTGGGTGTGAAAATGAACCAAATGTATTATCGGTGGAGGAAGTAATTCAGCCTTGCCGACAACCATGAAAATTTTAAGTTGGAATACCAGGGGGCTTGAGAACTCCCGTGGTATTCGAACTCTTTTTGATCTAATCGGGCAGGAAGATCCCGAAGTTTTGTTTTTGCAAGCAACAAAACTTAATGCCAACAAGATGGAATTGTGTTGTGTTAAACTTTGATTTGCAAACTGTCTAACTGTAAATGCATCTGGACATAGTGACAGGTTAGCATTGCTTTGGAAAGAAGAAGTTAAGCTATCTATACTTAGTTATTCGTCCTCACATATTGATGCAAAACTTGAAGTGGATTCCATAAATGGTATCTGATAGGAATATATGGGCAACTTGAGGCATCTAAAAGACATGAAATTTGGTCTTTAATTCAAAGATTAAATAGAAGGCATACAAATGCATGGCTTTTGTGTGGTGATTTTAATGAATTGTTGACTCTAGATGAGAAATGGGGGGGAAATACCAGACCAAAACAGCAAATGCTATCCTTTTGAAATGTCTTACTTGATTGTGGACTTAAAGATCTGGGATATAGTGGACCTCAGTACACTTGGTGCAACAGAAGAGGGAATAGTGCTACTATGCATGAGAGATTGGACTGTCTCTTGGGTAACTTACATTGGTGTAATGTGTTTGCTAAGGCAACTGTTTTTTATGGTTCTACTTCCTACTCAGATCATTTACCTATTTGGGTGAAAATTTTGGGTGTTTAGCAAGTAAGGCAAGGTCCTAAGTCATTTAGATTTGAATCCATGTGGTTAGGTGAGGCTGGTTGTTTTCAAATCGTCAAAGATTCCTGGAAAGCAGTAAGTGATCAGACTAACATGCAAGGGTTGTTGAAGTTTGTAACTGATTGCAATGCTGAACTTCAAATGTGGAATAGAACTAAATTAGGTATGGTGCACATAAAGCTGAAGGAAGCATAACAGAAACTGTAATGTATACAGCAATAGGATCCTTCTATTTTGAATCAAAGTGATGTTGTTTATGTAGAACAGGAGGTGCAAAAATGGCTTGAGAGGGAAGAGATAATGTGGAGTCAACGATCTCAAGCTTTGTGGCTATCAGAGCGTGACCAATACACCACATTTTTTCATGCCAAAGCTTCCCAATGAAGACAGAAGAACTCTATCTCTAAGCTCTAGGATGAAAGTGGAATATGGAGAGAAGGGGATCAATGCAACTAGCTAATCATTAACCATTTCCATACTTTGTTTGCTACTGCAGGTACACGGGAGATTAATGTTGTTGTTGATACAATTGAAGCCAAAATTCCTGCTGATTTACAAGAACAATTGATGATGGATTACAAAGCTGAGGAAGTGCAAAGAGCATCGAATGAAATGCAACATTTAAAGGCCCCTAGACCAGATGGACTGCCCCCTTTATTTTTCCAAAAGTTTTGGCCCCAAATTGGTAAACAGATTACAGGATTAATTCTTAAAGCTTTGAATACTAGTATATTTCCTCAGAGGCTGAACCATACTTTCATCACAATGATTCCTAAGAAAAAACACCCTTTAAAGGTACATGATTTTCGCCCCATTTGCCTATATAATGTCCTATATAAGCTAATATCAAAAGTCATAGCCAATAGGGTCAAATTTGTGTTGCCTTCCATAATTTCTAAAACTCAGTCCGCCTTTATGCTCGGGAGGTTGATAATACACAATGTCTTAGTTGCTTATGAAGTCCTCCAGTTTTTAAAGAGAAAAAGTAATGGAAAAAAAAGGTTACATGTCCCAAAAACTAGACATGAACAAAGCCTATGATAGAGTAGAATGAACTTTCCTTAAATCTATTTTAGTCAAATTTGGTTTCCCTGTCAAAATGATCAGCCTGATTATGCAATGTGTTTAGAGTGTGTCCTTTTCTATTCTCATAAATAGAACCCCTACTAGTCACATTATTCCCTCATATGGGTTGAGACAGGGTAACCCCTTCTCCCTATACTTATTCTTGCTATGTACTGAAGGTCTAGTAGGTTTGCTGAGATCTACTATGAGATCCAAAGAGATTGCTGGTTTACAAATTTGCAGTGGGCTCTAAGTTTAAATTATCTTTTATTTGCATATGACAACCATATTTTCTGTGGTGCTAGTATTGAGACAAATCTAAAGGTGCTTGAGCTGTTAAAGAAGTATCAAAAGGCATCTAGACAAGTGATTAATCAAGACAAAACTACTATATGGTGTTCAGTAGAAACCTAAATGAATCTCGAAGATCTGTAGTCATGGATACCTGGGGTTCTAATCTGGTCCAAGACTATGACACCTATCTTGGATTGCCAACCATGATGGGAAAGTCAATTGCTTTTTTTGACATTAAGCATAAAGTATGGTTGAAACTTCAAGGATGGAAGGGACATAAGTTTTCTCAAGGTGGAAAAGAAATTTTTCTAAAAGTTGTGGCTCTTGCTATTCTATCTTATGCAATGAGTTGTTTTAAGCTCCTACATAAGTTATGCACTGAGTTAGAAAGTCTTATGGCCAAGTATTAGTGGGAACAAAAGCATGAAGAGAAGAGGATACATTGGTATAGCTGGCAAAAACTCTATGAACCCAAAGCAGTGGATGGCCTCGGTTTTAAAGAGTTGGAAACCTTCAACATGGCTATGCTAGAAAATCAAGGATGGAGACTCCTAAAGTGTAAGGATTCTCTTTTATATAAGATGTATTATGCTCGCTATTTCCCTAATGGTAATTTGTTTGAAGCATCACTTGGAAGTTGCCCATCCTTTGCTTAGAGAGGTATATGGGAGGCAAAAACTTTGCTACAAGGAGTGAGATGGAATGTCGGTAATGGGAGGTCTATTCACATTGTGGATGGTGTTTGGGTCCCTGGTTTTAAGGAAATGAGGTAAAAACTTATTAGTTCTTCTCCAAGGCAGCATGTACAGAATGATGACCTTGAAAATCAGGTTAGCTTTTTAATTGATGAATCCACAAGATGGTGGAATATCACAAGGGTCATATCTCTCTTCAATCCAAAAGTAGCCAAGTCTATTCTTAAAATTCATCCTAGTTGTTCTAGTGAAACTGATCAATGGAGGTGGGAGCATGAAAGAAGTGGCCATTTTTTAGTTAAAAGTGCATACAGATTCTTCACTAGCATTGCATCCAGAAATGAGGGGGAATGTTCCAATCAAGTTGTTACCAAGAGATTCTAGAAAGCTATGTGGAAGTTGAAGATTCCACTCAAAGTTAAACACTTTGCTTGGAAGGCATGTAAGGAACTGTTACCAACAAAGGCAAATTTGTTGAAAAGAAAGATGAATATTGAGGGGTTTGCTGTTTCTGTGATCACCAAGTGGAGGATGCTGCTCATGTGCTCTTTTTTTGCCCTTCTATCTCTGAGTTTTGGAAGCAACGATTTCCTAACTCTCATTTTCTTGAAAGCTGCAACTCATTCATGAATTATGCTATTTCAATATATCAGGAAGGATCTAATTTTGATTTCACTGATTTCATCTTGATGGCTTGAGGCTTTTGGTACCGGAGGAATAAGAAACTTCATGCCCAAATCGATCTCCAACCACCACAAAAATTGTTTGTGGAAAAAAAAAATGAGTCTTTTGCCACAAAATTATGTTAGCAAGTAAACTTTTGTGGCACATACTTGTTTTGTGACAAAAAATAGTGTTTTTGCCACCAAGTGATGTCGCAGCAAATAAACCTACAAATATGTTAAATTTATTTTTTGTGGTGAAGGAAAACTTGTAGCAAATACTTGTTTTGTGACGAAAAAATTGTGTTTTTGTCACAAAGTATTGTCGTGGCAAATAAACTTACAAATTTGTTAAATTTATTTTTTACTGTAAAGAAAAAGCTTGTGGGAAATTCTTTTTGTGGAAAACGAAGGTTTTTTGCAGCCAATTATTATTGCAGCAAATAAATTTAAACAAAGTATAAATAATAATTTTTGAGGAGAGGAATATAAATAAAAAAAAAATATAAACTCGGCATATTCTCTCTTCTCTCTCTCGTCCCAACTCCCTCGCTCTCTTTCAACTTTCAGCCGACAGCCCCTCCCCTCTCCCCCCTCTCTTTTGCTTCGGCCACAGCAGCACCACCGCAGTGTAGCCAGGCAATTACCAGTGTCAGCCTCCCTCGCCAGCACCAACCTCCTCCAGTCACCATGTCGCCGACCTTCCTACCTCTATCCTGAAACAGCCCCTCCCTCACCCAATCTGCTCTCCTCTTCAACCCAGCGCCCCTGCAGCCTCCCTCCGTCGTAGACCACCACCAACACCTCACCAGACCACCCTCACCTCCCTCCCTCTCATTCTCACCGAATCGAGCCCCCTTCCTACACGGGTTCTTTACCGTCGCACAGCCCAGATCCGCTGCTAGCGACTGTTGCAGCACCTCCTCATGGCTACCAACCGTCCGCCGGCACCCCTTGCTAGCCCATGCCCTGCCCGAGCCCCATCTCCTCTCAAATCGGTGTGTACCTCTCTCTCGTGTGTCACGGCCTCTACCACCTATTTTGTTTTTGTAGTTCTATCACACATTCTTTATTGTGTCGTGAATTGTGAAGATGGAATCTTTAGTATGGATAAGAAATCTGGTGAACCATTGCTATTTCAAAACATGGTAAGCTTCTATGGCTTGATGAATTATATCAGTTTGTTAATGTGGTCAAAAGCAGTTCCCAACTTTTGATAAGATATGCTATGTTGTAAATTGCATATGTAAAGAGTGTGCTCTGATTGTGCTAGTTGAATATGTATATCCTATGAACAATTATTTGAATATGATGACATGATAATGTTTACACATAAACAAACTTGCATTCTTTTTATTGTGATCAGAATTTTAATCATGAGCTTTGTAATGTTTTTTTTTTCTTTTGGTGGCCATAGATTTGAACTTTTGTAGAGCTGATGTATAATGAGGTTATTTTTACCTAATTTGTTGTTACTCTTGGGAACTTGGGATTGGTAGCCAGATTCATATTTGAAATTTACTAGGACTAATAATCATAAAGGAACATATGATATTTATACAAAGATAATGGTATTGTGCTTGACATGGTGGGAACATATTATCCTTCGCCAATGGGGTTTGGCTTAACAGGTCCCTGTCTTAAAAGCCTTCTTTCAACCAGATTATGGACAATGCTTTTAAGGCAGCTCTGCATAACGCTGATTTCCTGACCAGGGTTAGCGCACCTCAACTTAATCCTTGTTTTTACCATATTACTCTTATATTTTTGGTTTTCAATTGTTTGTGAGAAATGGCACTGTGTTCTTGTTATCTTTTATTTTTCTTTTAATTGTTGGATGCTAGGGCAATTATGCTTGAAAAAGAAATGTCGTTGGTGGAAAACACTTTCAATCCACTCACGTTTAGTGAAAACAAAGCTAGAATAACAATAAAGCTTTGTGTTCTCTGAGTCTCTCTTTCCTGCAATGAAGTCAACTCCATTTGAGTTTTGGATGGAGAATTTTTTGAGTAAATGATATCTCAGTACTTCCAATATTCATGACTAATGGTAATTAATCAAGAAAAATTGTTTAATATTTTGATGTGTGTAAAATTTGTGTATTAATTTTGAGACTAACTGTTTTTGTATTGTGCTTTTGGGGCTGTGTTCTTGTCGAAACTTTTTGAATATGGTATGATTTAATCACACTTAGGGTTGTATTTTAACTTAGAAATTCAAAGACTGATGAGTTATTTTTGTTGGGAAAAGTGGCTTTGGATAGTGAGAAATGGGGCTACTTTAAATAATAGTGGCACTGTTTGGACGGAACTAGTAATTGATTCAAAGAAAATAGGGTGTTTCTATAATGCTGATGAAGACAAGAGCTTGGCTAAGGCTATTACAAATGCCTTGATTGAGCAGAATTAAATGGGGATTTTACTCAAGAATGACTCTTTTCTATTCAGAAAAACTAGATGGAAGGTATGATACTCTTTTTATTGTAACATATCCATCCTTTTAAATAATTTATCAACTCATGGCATTCACAATTCTAGGCCTCTTTAATAAAATAAAATAAACTAGATTAGAGTAAATCTTATTATTTTAATAAGTTGAAAAATGTTAGGAGATAGGACATGCTTCAGAAGTAGTTGGCCTCACATTGATCTAGTATATTCCCCTGTTTCTCTATTGACATTTATCTCTATAGTTTTGTTCATAATGTAATGAAAGTGCTTCAAGATTTAAGTTGATGTAAATGATTTTTCTTTGTTCGGCAGTTTTGTTCTCTCTAGGAAAGATTCCACCGATTGGGAAGAACAAACGGATAATCTATTTTAGCATTAACTGTTGAAACTATGGTTTTAGTTTAATTTGACCCATTCAAGTGTATTTGAAGTTCAAATGTTTTACTTTCTAATGGAATTTTTCGATAGTTATCAAAAGAGAGACAATCTTCGAGATTGGAGTCTTTTGGATTTTGAATTTTATATGCTAAGTTCATGGTGGTGGTGGGATTTTCTTGAACATCATCGGTTGACCTCACTTAATTTTTTTAATATGGTCTCCGTCAGCTATGATTTCTTCAAATCTATGTCTAGATTGAAAAACACTGAGGTGCTTTCTTTATTGGTGAATCTTGCAAATGGTTGGCGTCCGCTTCATTTGAAGAAAAAACCTGTTCATCATGGAACTTCTTCTTCACTATTAGAGCAGTACAAGGTCAATGGGTCACTGATTCTTGTTTGGACTGTAGACATCGTCAAGCAAAATGCATATTACATTCAGATTTTGAAGATCTGGGACATCTTGCCATTATACAAAATGTCACAATTAGCAAATCATCTTGATGTCTTATTTGGGAATTATACAATGGAAATGATGAATTGCTGCAAACACAAATGTTTTGACAGGTATGCATTTATGTAGATTTATTCTGTCAGTTTATGCCATTTTACTTATTTCTGATGACATGTGAGAGAGACCTCACTTTTGTAGCTAGAATTGGGAAGTTTTCAATTGTAACTTATTCCTGTTATATTTTCTGGTTTGATGCAACGTGAAATAATATGCTTAATGACTTAAAGCATGTAATGAAGTTGACCTTAACCAAGAGAATCTATCAACTGTAATTTCAAATGGCAGTTCAAGTATAGATTATAATGGTTTAATATTTGTCTAAGCGGGGTATGGAAGGGAAAGAAAGCAAAATATTTTGCCTAATAATAGTTTATATATATATATATATCTATCTAGTCAATTTGCCTAATATTTAAGCAAGCTTAAAATAAGAGAGCATTGAAGTTTTTTCATCATTGTAGATATTCATTTAGATTGTCAAGTTGGAGTACTACCTAAATTGTAGTGAGGACGAATAATAACATTGTTGACATGTTCGGTTTTGCTTTAGGTGATTGACTGGCACTGCTTGCCAAAAACCTGATATTGCATGTATGTAAGAGGGCGAGCATGATCCTGCCGGTGAGCGAAGAACTTCCTGCAGAGGACTTAAATCTATGCCTGTATACAAGGGTTTTTTTCCTACTTTGTAATCATTGTGTGGACCTTGGTCTGCGGTCATGGTGAACATAGCTTTTTAATTATACATATAGTTACTCTGTGGGCATTGTGTGGACTTTATTTTATAGTGTTGTTTCTTTCTAGCTCTAGGTGGTAATAGAATGTAAGAGTACTCTTTATTCCATGGCTAGTATCTCAATATACAGTACTCTTTTCAAAACGAAGTCATGTTTGTAGTTCTGCTTAGCGGTATTGCTTAGAATGTAAGAGTTCATTTTATTTATTTTATTTTATTCCATGGCTAGTATAATTTCTTCGAATGCAGTCGACGTTACATTCTTTATTTTATTTTATTCCATGGCTAGTATCTCAATATACGGTACTCTTTTCAAAACAAAGTCCTGTTTGTAGTTCTCCTTGGTGGTATTGCTTAGAATGTAAGAGTCCTTGAGTTGACCAGGATTAATACTTCCTCCTGTTCTTTTGATGCTCTAAGCTGTTTACTAACAGCATGCTAAGTTGTCATTAAAGGAGAGATATTGACAGTGGGTATGCTTCTGCTAATAAAAATGAAAAGTTTTAGGTAATGCAAATAGTTGAGCTGATCACTATTATAAATATTTTTAGTAGTCGTGAAAAAGTTGATCATTATTTTAATTATTTTGTAGCTAATAGAAAATGAGAGTTTATTATAATATATTTTAACAAAATACTAGTAAAACCAATGAAACTGGTTCACTCGTATTTTTTTATTTTTTACTTTTGTAAAATGTTGAACTCGTCGCAAATTCCTTTTTCCTGCAAATATTTGCAACAACTTGACTTGCAGCAAATAGTTTTAACACAACAGTACTTAACCAAGGTTAAGAGTTTATTTATTACGAAATTATGGCTTTTTTCGATAACTGAAATTCGTTAGAAATGTTTTTTTTGTCAAAAAATTACTTATTTTGAAAATCTTACTCCTAGCAAATAATTTTTTGCAATGGTAATTTTTTGCAGCAAATAATGTTTTATAACCACTAAAGCATCATTTGAGATGTGATTTTGCGAAAAAATTAGACTTTTGTTATGGAAATTTTTTGTTGCAAAAATTAAGCTTTTGCTATGAAAATATTATTTTGCTGCAAAAACACATAACTGAGAGTTTTTTATCGGCAAACCCAGCAACCATAGATTTTTGCCACAAAAAATGGGCTTTTTGCCACAATATCTTGTTGCGGCAAAAATCAATATATGTTGTTGTGAATTTTGTTATTTCGAAGAAGCTTCCTCATAACTCTGATATGCAACATCATTCACTGACCAAACAATCCATTTACAGACGGTCTCCTCCTGAGAATGGTTGGTATAAACTAAATGTTGATGGAGCCATTTTCTTTGATTGTTATAGAACTGGTATTGGGGCTATATTAAGGGACTCA
The DNA here is from genome assembly GCA_036898215.1 of Platycarya strobilacea. Taxonomy (NCBI): domain Eukaryota; kingdom Viridiplantae; phylum Streptophyta; class Magnoliopsida; order Fagales; family Juglandaceae; genus Platycarya; species Platycarya strobilacea. Next base: position 31,046,008 of record CM072550.1, read on the forward strand.
CATGGTAATTTTATGATGGCTCTTAGTAAAGAAGAAGAGGACTTTCTTGAACCTGAGGTGGTGGAAGCTACTACAGTCTTGAGAGACCTCCAGTTCTGTTTACATACTGATTTGATGAATTTGGTTGTTGAAAGTGACTGTATGAACTTAGTAAATGAGATCAACTCCAATGTCGATTGGCTTGCTGTAATGAGGAATGTTGTTGCTGAGATTAGGCGACTAATGGCCTAGTTTCATTGCTGCAGAGTGCAATATAGTAATCGGCTAACTAATGGGGCTGCTCATTCCCTGGCTAGACAAGCATGGACCAGATCACATTTACAATTATGGTGGCATTATATTCCTTGCTTCCTTGAGAATATTGTCTATGTTGACAAGTTGGTCTGTAATTAACATTGAGGTTTTTATGCCTCTGTCTTAATGATATATATATCTGTTCCCTATAAAAAAAAAACCTATAACTGCTAAATCCATTTCAATTAAATAAAAAAAAAATTATGTTTTATCTTTTACTTTTTCTCTACCAATATTCTTATTAAATATGAGTATGAAAAAGTTAAGATATGTTTATTATTTCTATCATATTATTTCTCGTACACGAAAAAATAACATTTCTTAAGCACAATCCAACAAAAAAGAAAATGAACCAATTTTTTATAAGCTGGTGATTAATGGATTTGAATCAGCCAGATGAACGAGTTAATCTATAGAGAAAATCTACACGATCTCCCAATCGCTCACACACCACACATTTTTTATTTATTTTTATTATTATTTTTTTTTACAAATATTTGATATATGAATAATGAATAGAAAATTTTAATTATTTTAAAAAGAATAAACTCAACAAAAATTTTAATTATTGGTGATGTTTCATTTCGGAACAGGCTCAGCAGATGAACTGCAGGAGCCAGCCGCCACAGTTGCCGATTCCCCATTCAAGTAAAAAATTTCGAATTAGCAGGCTTCTTCACCTTTACCAGCTAGAATTTGTTCCTTTGAGTCCTCGATCGGTTTCAGCCCCATTATTGAGCCACTTCTCAAGGCCTTGATTGTACTTGCAAATTTCGGGATCATCTTCAAACTTCTAAGTACGTACGTGCGGCCACCTCCCTGATCTCTACTGTTCGACTAACCAGCCCACGACCTCTAGTACTTCTGCCTCTACCCCTTCCTCTGCCACTACTGGTTCTGTGGCCAGCGGCCGCCTCCTGCAATAAAGCAAATAATTCGTCAAAAAAATCTTCTATATCAAAACGGAAGCTGATTACATAATGCTTGCTGATTTGATATTGTCTTCGTGCCGACGGTCGACGTGGTGGCCTCCGACGGCCTTGAGTGTCCCACGGTGGGAGGGGACTGGACGAGCTAGCTCTTGGGTCCGCGTCGTGCACCAAGCCTGCCCCGCGCGTGCATGGCACGGTTGCAGATGATTTAAACTGTTTTTAGCAGCTAGGGCAAACAGACAAGATGAAGCAGAAACCCTTAAGGAATGTTTACAAATGATACACGTATCAACTTACGTACTGCTCCATGAATAGATGCCCGCGGTGGCCTTCTCTCAAAGATCTGCATGATAAATTACATTTTACTAACCTCCGCCCGAACCACTTTCTTGGCAACCAAACGAGACATAGGCAAAAAATGAACATAAAATTAACGAGTAGGAAAAATATTGAAGAGGTACGTAGCATACATATGAGAGTCTAGAGAGTCAGAAAGCAACGAGCAGCGTTTTGAATCAATGATCCTATATATGTGTTTAGAGCGTGCGTACCAAAAAGCTGCTAGAAAGCCAATAATTTGTTTAAGAACTCGCACAGATATCTTGAATCTAAAGTACTACAGAACAGAAATTAAGTTGTTTTGAGTATGGATCCAAAATTGGAAAGCATCAAACTCACGAATCCGAACGCCCAAAAACGTTCGTACATCCATCATTATTATAAACTTGTTCTAATTTAGGAACCCATCCATCCTCACAACTTCATTACATTAACCCCCAAAGCAGATATGCATGGCAGGATTTAATTCAGACATTTCTTACAAATTAAATCCTATTCCAAGACTAGAAGCTGAAACACTCTTTTAAAACTACTATTTAGAAAAGGATAACCACCACGCGTTTGTTTCACTTCTTTCCTATGCATTATTAATGTTCCCTTCAACTTCAGTCATGAGTTGAATCTGATCAACTTGAGGTACTGATTCTTCTTGGCCTGGCTGGATAATGCAGAAGAAAGTGGCTCTGAAAGTGTGACAAAGCCAGTACACAAACCTCTTGAGCTGATTAAAAATGTGCTCAGAACAAGGCCATATGATCAAGAGCGTCAAATAGGAAAACCAGAACACTGGGAGGGGTAAAATGAGTGAGGCCAGCAGTAAAATAGTCAACAGACCCGATACATCTCCTGTCCGTAACCTTAGTCTCTCGATCTTCAGATCAAACTTTACCGAGATCACAAGGCAGAGTAGGATAAGAAAGACGATGACCAGTATGCTAAACATAAAAACGGCAAGGGATTCAAGTTGGAAATAGCCATTTTGAGGCCAAGAGCTGTATAATTGGGATGTTAGAAACCTAAGGGCGAATCCTATGGGTGGCAGAAATACATATCTAAGCTCCAGGGAAAGCTGCATCCTTTCAAGAAATTCTTGCGCTATTTTGATGTATAGCAGAAATGGAGAGAGTTCAGTATAAAAGGGCAGGAAGGCAGACATGAGGGAGACAAGGGCAGGCAGGCACTGTAGAGAGAGGGCCATGGGAAAAGATAGCACTCAGGAGTAAAAGGTTAAAATGATAATAAAAATGGATTAGCGGTGAGAAGAATTGTCTGTGGGAAGCAACTAGGAAAAAATGCCGTGCAGTAAATGTAATATAAAAGTCATCTTTGTTCTTGGTTCTACCCTCATGTGCATTGCATTATTTCTTTTCATGCTAGAATATGATTAACCATGTCTTTAATTAGAATATGTTTATTAATATATATATATATTTATATTTATAATTGGTGGAATGGTAAAATATGGTAAAACTAAATTTATTTTATTTTATTTTATTATTATATAGAGAAAAATAAATAAATAATTCAATATAAAGATTAGACGTGAATGGAATAAATCACAAAGGCATTTTCTTATCACAAAAGCTAAAACTTGGATTAGCTTTGGGTTTAGGGTTTAGGTTTTAGGGCTAATTAGATTGCTCTAAAATCTGTAATCTGTAAAATGACTAAAATGAATTAAAAGGGCTGGCTTCGGCTTAAGCTCAGTCATTTGAAATTTTATTATTTTTTCTCCTACCACAAAAAACTTTATTTCCCTCTTTACATTTTCTCAGCTTCCATTTCTTTTCCTTTCCCACAACCTAGACATGATCTCTCCAAGAAAAGCATAAATCATTAGAAACTTAGGATCTTCATGATCATCATCTTAATTTATCAGTTTGCTACTCCATGGAAAATAAAAGAAAATGAAATTTATAATTTATAAATTTTAATTTTATTTACATTATGAGAGATCAGTATTAATTAAAAAGATCAGTATTAAAAGAGTATTATTTTCAGTAAATGATCTTTTACTACTTTTATGAGAACAAGAAAATTACCAGCTTGTTGGAGATTAGGAAAATAAAAGAATATTAAAAAAAATGCATTAAAAATTAGATAAAATTAGTAATATTTTATTATTATATAGAGTGAGATCATGACTAATCCAACATGGAGTTGATCAAGTTTTGAGTTATTAGCCAAAAGTCATAATAAAATTAGCCAAATTTTTACGTACATGAATTTTGTCTACTGATCCAATTACGAGTATGCTCTTATTTATATTATATTATTGTGTATATATAATATATAGTTTTTAGATAATGAATCCCCCTTACTTTCTGGCATATACAATGCATGGGACCATGCATTGCATGTGCATGGCTGACGGCCTGCACCTTAATTAATTAGCATCCCGTAGCCAAATTTGTCGTGTGACTGTTTGGCAATTCTGGTGTAAATTACACAGACAAAGAACTGGCATTAACATTAATAATATAGCATCTAGCTATCTGGTGTAAATATACTTATATCTAATGTAAATGCTAATTAGTTTCGATAAGTAATTGCCTTCCGTTTTCTGATCTTATGTCCACTTCTTTTTTTCTTCCAATATGTCCACTTTCTTTTTGCTTGTGAACGTAATATCTTCTCTATTTAATTAATTATTATTTTTCTTCTAAAATCTCCACCATCTCCCTTTCTATATTTTCTCTACTATATTTATTAAAATAATCTTTCTTTATTCATTTTTTTACACATTTAATTTCAATTGTTTTAAAAAAAGAGTTAATTTTCTTCAATGTATTTTCAACCATTCATCTCTCATGATTATTTTCTAAAATCTTAAATTATTTATATCTCGCAAAAGATAATACATTTTTAATATCTATTAGTTTCTATTAATGTTAAACATATTTTCAATTGATGATAAAAATATAGTAATAACGGTAAAAACATAAATAACAATAGAAAAAGTAAGTTATAAAATAGCTTAAGAAAAGATAAACAACTATTATCACATAGTTTGTAGGAAAAGAAACGTATAAAAGAAGCAAAGAGCACAATAAATAATGAAAGATGATAAGTTTTAGATGCTATTTGAATAATGAGTTGAAATGGGATCAGTTGAGATACAATTCAAAGGTTAAATAAAATATTTTTAAAATATCATTTTTTAATAATATCGGATGTCAGTTCCGAATTCTGATCCATATTGTATTAAAATCGAAACTTTGATTTACCAAAGTGATCGAGATCTAGATTTAAAACTCAGGCACTAGCTTTAAAATCTGGTACCCTAGTATTTTCAAAAGCAAAACCACTTTTTAAAACCAAATACATTTTACATTTGTAACAGTCTCAATCCCTTAGTGTCTCTCTCTTTTTGCTCTTTCTTTCTCTAAGTAAGGCAGCAAGAGTTTGAAACCCTAGCCTTCAATCTCCATCCTCGTGACTCTATCGACAGTGTGACCCCATCGCTGGAGTGAATCATGAACTACAGCCTCTCTCTCTCTCTCTCTCTTGTACGTCTCCCAGACCCATCGTCAAGAAGTTGAGCTCGCCTATCTTCTGAAATAGAAGCAAACAAAGCCTCTCAAAAGTGTTCTGATATTGGGTTTGCCAACGATTTGTGCCAACGAAGGGTCCAAGAACAAGAAGCCCAAATCACGAAACCCTAGCTGTTGTCGTCTCTCTTTCATTTTCCACTTCCCACCAGTGACCATGAGTCCACAATCTGTCTCGCTGCTGGCCTTTTAGAAAAATATCTTCCAATTGGTCTCCTATATGTGTTTCTTAGACCCTTTTTCAATGAAGTTCGCATTAGATATTTGATTTTAAATAGATTTTTGTTTATTTCCAAATTTGTAAGAGGAGATCTAACGACTGTTGGGTGCTCTGTTTGGATTTTCTTCATCTTTGGGTACGTTTTCTTCTATTTGTTTTGTTCTCTATTTGTTGATTTTGAGTTTGTTTTGATGAAAATGTTTGAATTAGTTTATTTTCTGGTTGATCATATTATAGGTGACGTTTTTTCTCAAATGTTTAATAATTTTGCTTTTTTATGGTATTGGTTGATCATATTATGTTGTTATTTACTAGATTTGCTCTTTTTTATTAAGCATGGGTTTTTTTTTGAAGTTTTGAGCTTTACTTGCCTCTCGGTGTTTTTGTAAAATATTATATATTTATTATATACCATTCGATAAAATGTTACCTCCCACTGTCAGCTGCATCTTCCATCCTAGACAGCTTCATCTTAACGTATCCTCCTCTACTGAACCACAATCTGAACTTGCTAAGTTCTTTTATATATATATATATATATATATATGTTGATGGTTGCAAAGAACGCCTCTCATTTCATGATAAGATAGTGTTTCTTTTAGCATGGCTGACAAGTCAATCCATTTTTTTAACCCCAAGGATGATTCTGCTTTGAAATTGCCACATCCTAAACATATACTTCATCAAGGACATGGGAATTTGCATCCTAGCCCCTTTGGTTTTTGCTCTCACCTTGTTATTGACGGTCTTGCCAATTGAGATCATAATATATCACCATTTATTTAGGTATGGGGACCTTTTTACAGAGCAAAATGTTGTCATCAGCGGTATCCACACTCATGCTAGTTCTGAGGCTATGTTCAATATGTTGTATATATTGTAACATCTCTTGCATTTGTATGCCAGTTATTTGATGTGATTTTTGGTGGCATCAACAAAAGCGTTGTACAAGCTAATGAAAGTCTTCAATCAGGGTCAATTTTTGTAAATGAATGTAAGAAAGATACTAACCTCAATGTTTCTTAACTCTGTTTGCTGCTTCTTTAAGAAACATATTTGCTTCTCAATCTCAACTGATACATTTTTTGTTCCTAGATAATTAGGTGGTACACATACCACCAAAAGGTTATGTTTACCAAGAGGCATATCTAAAAAAGAAAGAAAAAAAATGCCGACAATCTGTATTATCTGGGTGATGATAGTATTAATTAAGGAAGATCCTTTATTGTTATTTTTGGTTTAGTGTTAGAAACATACTTTTTGGTATGCAAATGGGTTTATTGTGTAATTAATCCATTGATTTAATAGTATTTCTATTTTCTATATATAAAAAATGCGTTATTGGTATATATTGGATCTTATGCATTTGGCATGGGTGGAATACCTTGGATTGTGGTGTCAGAGGTTGGTATATATATGCATATATCTTCTTAATTTTTGGTTTTGTTAATGTTAGATTTTTTTTCTTGTTAATGGTTTGTTCTGTTTTTCAGATATTTCCAATAAATGTAAAGGGTTCAGCTAGAAGCCAAAAAAACCCAAATAGCCTATTTGAAGTTGCTACAAAGTTAGATCACTTGAAGTTGCTACTTGCTAGAATTATTTTGTAATTCATATATTGTAGTTTTGTAATTTGTATTGTAATGTAATGTGTAAATAACAAAATAATGTAATATGTAGTGGATTGCATGTATTTTAATTTTTATATATTTTTATTATTATGAAATATGTTAGTGTTATGCTTTTTAATGATATTTTGATATTTTTTATCATTATAGTTCATGGATAATGATAAAATATAGGCCTTTATATGATAATAACAAAATTGCTTTTCAAAATTACTTCTTGAAAATCGAAATAAAATATAAGATTTTTTACAAATGTCTTCTCTAATTTTTTTGTGAAAAAAAAAAATAATAGGCTTAAAAAAATGATTCAAATCTGATTTAGGTTCTAGCCCGGATTACAATCCCGGTGAATCTGATTTGGAATCCAAACCAGATTGGAGGCATGGATTTCGGGTTGGGTTTATCCAGATTTCTAATCTAGAATCCGCTTAAACACCCTTATGTATAAAAATGTATTGAATTATAAAAATTTATGAGTCCTCCTTATAAAAATATTTAGAGTTGATATAAATTTAATAGTTGCGTGTTTGAATATTAGATTCAATTTAAAATTTAAATAAACCGAATTAATTTGAGTCCAATGCAACGACCAAATGGGACCCGTCTCCACCGGTTGGAATTCTTTTGTTCGACACTTTTATCGATAGACTTTGGGTGGTGGTGGGCCTTGATATGGATCCCTTAGGAAAGATTGATCGTACATTTTATGGAATATATGTTAATTCAATCCCATTTTCAAGTGGTCCAGCCGTTTTTTGAAGTATAGTAGCCATCTTTTGCATTGCTGCCACGTTAGAAATCATACAAAAATATCGGTATTTCAACCACACACAAAAGAAAAGAGACGTTTCACATCCCCTCCCTTCTGTCTCTTCTATCAGAAATTCATCTGCTCCACTGCCACGATCTCATTCTAATGCCACTGTTGCCTTTATAATACAAGATCTTTCGATTTCTTTTTCTCTATAACTTTGGTCACAAGGTCTCTTCCGAGAGGAGATGAAGGTCTCTTGTAACTTTATCATACAAGATGAAGCAACGATTCAAACTCAACGAAGCATCTTCTGAGAGAACCAATGCGGATGAAAGTTCTGAGAGGTGAGCGAGAGTGGGCGAGCAAGAGACCCGTGAAGATCATGTCTTCTGGGACAGGTGGGACCTTTAATGTAAATTGAGAAACTACTGCGAAAGGCATGACCAGCTCAACCCTTATGCAATTGTCTAAGACGCCTAGAAAAAAAAAAGCTTCCTAGCGAATTTTTTTTACAAAAAAAAAAAATCTAATTAAAAATATTAATTGACTTAATAAGAGAATAAAAGTATTAAATAAATATTATATATATAATTATTATTTTTTAAATATTCCTTAAAATATCTATGAATACTAATAAAATAATTTGAGTTAAGAAGTTTAATTTATTAAGTTTTGAGTGAAAGAAAAAATTGATTTTGAAAATATTGAGAATACATAAAAATAATTGTATTCTCTAACGACTTATAAACTCAAGAGCACGTTTTATAAAATGATGAAATCTTCTTTAAATTGAATTTTTTTTAATAAATATTAAGTCAATTATTAATTTAAAGAGTAGTATATATCTTAATTAATAATCAAAATATAATATAAAAATCAAAATTAATTATTTTCATTTTATTTTTATTTAAAAAAGATCTCAATATTTAAATTTTTGCCTAATTCCTAATTTATTGAGCTGGTCCTGGCGAAAAGAGAAACGAGTGGGGCTGAGATCGATGCACAACATCTCTATGATAGTTGTGGTGGAATACTTACGTAATACTTAAATATTGGCCGATTGTTAATTGAGTAAATATTGAATCGACCGGTCCTAAGATCTTCTCACGTTGATTTAGTGTAGAGCTAGTTGCCAAGGGAATAATTCTCTGATATAATTAGTATAACAATGATATAATAAAATAACATTATTTAAATTTGATTTTGATTCTTAATTTTGAGTTAATGAATTTAAATATAATAAAACAATTATTATATTTAAAATTATATATAAATTATAAATATAATTCCCCTTAAATTATATTATATAAATATCGTCGACTGCGGATCAGTGCTCCCTAGTGCCTGTACGGCTGTACCTAGACGGCCTCTTCCCCGGCATGGAAACAAGATGAAATGCAACTCCGAAATAGTTTTCATCCACTATTTTTCGGCAAGCAAGACATGCAAAAAATAAATGTAAAACAAGTTAGAAAAATAAAGTGGTAGCATGCAAGTAGGGGTGAACAAAATGGCAGGTCTACCGACCCGTCCGACAATCCGACCCTCTTCTCACCTGATAACCCGACTCGATATCAATGCAAACGGAAGTCATCCTTTCGATACCCGTTGCCGACCTATTTGAATAATATCCGATAACCCGTTTATCTAAAAACACTTCCGCCTGTGTTTTGATTTCTCTCACTCGAGATTTCACGTTCTTCCTCTCTCTCGCCGATGACGATTGCTTACGATCGCTTCTCTCTCTCGCCGACGACGATCGCTGCTCTCTCTCACCGACGCCAATCACTCCTCATTGATTCCCAGGTTTGTCTTTTCGAATCTCCTCTCATTCTCGCAACAGACTATTGTTTATTTTAGGGTTAAGATTTGATTTAGTTTCTTATGTGAAGATTCGACTGTGTAAATTTGTTCATCTGAGTGAAGAGTAACCCATTATTTATTTTAGGAAACATGTATATAGGAAACTTGCATTTCTATGATTTCAACTTTAGTTTGAGCAAGTTTCTTTTCTGATTAGGGAATATTTACGGCAATTATTCTGCAAATCAGTGTCCCATTTGCACATATCTTAGTCTTTTATCATGTGCTTGAAATAATGGTCAGCTCATTTTGTTTTTTTTACCATTTTTCCCTTGTGCTTTGACTGTTCTGTAATTTATGCATTACATGCAGATTAATTGAAAATAATTATTAAAACTGTTTAATTAAATTAGCTAGATTGAATACTCGATATTCAAATGGGTAATTTAGTTTCAAGAAACAAACTAAGACTGTTGTAATCTAAGATAGATGCAGTTGGAGTTGACGTGACTTGACCATTGCCCTTGTATAAATTTGTCATGAAATATAGCCCTGCTACTATTGATGGTTTTTATTGCCCTTTGTTTTGCATCTATCTTGATATCTTATTCTTTGTGCTTTCTTGAGGATTCACTAAATAGACTATTCCTGGGAGAATCATAAAGATTGAATGATTAGTGAGTTATTTGTGAGAATTATAACGACTGAACGACTGAATGGTACTATTTTGGGGAAGGTAATTTTTTTGATGTGGGAGCACATGGTGGGATTTTGATGAATTTTTCTGATTTCAATGACTACTTCTAAATCAGGTTAGTAAGCTAGCATTAATGGTGGCATGTGATTTGAGTATATGACAACTTATTTTCTACTAATTACATAAATTTGAGTATTACCTCAGTGTGTTTACTTACAAGTCTGAATTGGAATTAGTAGGGAGTGCATGTTTACTACAAACTAACAGACTAAGAGGTGTTGGCTCCAATTTATTGGATATTTTGGCATTGTTGGTGTATGGTTTTGACAGTGATGGTGTAAAAATGAACTACCTGCATAGCAGTACTAAAATAAGTTAAACGAGGTATTTTCATTTCCCCTGCCAATATTGTTGCAACTGAACTTAATCTGAATGTCTACAAAACTTGCACACCTAGTGATAGTTATATTTATATGATATATATTTAATAGACAATGATGTTCAAGATGATCAATGGTCTACTTAGCCAACATAAACTGAAGTACTTGAAAATAGTATGTCAATAAAAATTGATATTATTATATTTTATTATTTTAAGTTTTAAGTTTTGAATAAAAATTGAAAATGTTAGATTTATTTGGATTCTGTGTAGGTTCCATTTATATAGGGATGATGATATATTGGACACTCTTCATGACTGATTCATTTTTTAGAAGAAAAAGTTTATTTTCAATGAATGTAAACTGATTATATATTGGAGTTATTAATTTTCATTGATCTGCGTTTGATTTGGTGTATGCTAATGCAACTACTTTATTCTATATAATTTCTAATGCTGATTGAATCATTGATTGAATTTCCTATGATGTAACCATTTTATTTGAGTCTATTTTCTATCATTTTGATATGCAAACTCAGGCAATTCATTGGAATATGCAATCTGGAACAAGGCTGATACTGCAGTTATACTTAAAATAAGAATTAAATATTTATTGCTGAGTACATTCTTATTGTAAACTAGTTCTTTTTATTATAAATATTTCTGGTTAAATAAGTGTGGTTTAGGAAAATCCAAGACTTTGTTCAATCCCATTTGTTTGAGGTATAGTTTCCAAGCTCTGTTCATGCTTTCTCTTCTTGAGCTTCCCTTTGATCCGCAGACAATTTGAACCACAGAAAAACATAATATTTCAAGCTTCAACTTAAGAGCATCTAGGTATCAGATCTTGCTTTACAAAAGAGAGAGAGAGAGAGAAAAAAAAGGAAAGAAAATGGCATTCACAGGAACTTTAGATAAATGCAAGGTTTGTGACAAGACTGTCTATGTTGTAGACATGATGTCTCTTGAAGGATTACCATACCATAAATCCTGATTCAAATGCAGCCACTGCAAAGGATTTCTGTCGGTATAATCTCTTTTCTCTAATTACCCTAATTTCATCCTCGAAATTTGGATGGTTCTAATTTCCATCTCCATTTAACAAGCATTTAATTTTGAATATATGTTTTTATGTAATTTTTCATATTTTTTTATAATAAAAATAATTTTATAATCTAATAAATCATAGCAATATATGAGATTATTTTTGTTTAATTATTTTGTAATTAAAAAATATATATATTTTGTAAAGTAGTTAATATATCTTTTGATTAGCCATAATTTTATGATTCCAACTGATTTCAAACCCATTAAGTTGTTGAAAAACAGAATACTTAAATGACTTAATGAGTACAAATCGTGGCCGGACTTCTCGCATGAATGCGCTCACACACACACACACACACACACACACACACACACACACACATATATAATATATAATATATACAACTATTTTAATTTATTTGTCGCATGTAATTTTTTTTTTTAAAAAGGGCTTAACGGAATACCCGATTATATATTGGGTCAGGTATTTGGCTTATCGGATATTCGGCTAAACGGAAGATAGTGTAATCGGGTCAAGTCGGAAGACATGCTATCGGGTTGGGTCGGCACACACCCCTACATGCATGTAAGAGTTTATATAGCGAGTCAGAAGGCAACAGAGGTCGAAGTGGTACTACAAGAAAAATGAGTTAATATAATTAATTTGATGAATTTAAAAGGGATAGAAATAACTAAATTGGATGTATTTATCCCTTTTAAATACATCAAATTGGTTATATTAGCCATTTTTTCTTGTAGTATGGGCAAGAAATCTGGTGCCACTCGCTTCAATAAATGGCTAGAATATATAGAATGATAAGAGCGCTTCAAAGTTCTTCGATTCATCTTTCTCCACAGGTACGACCTCCGGCCATGAGTTCAGGTAACTTCGCCGCTTTCGATCACATAGAGAAGACCCACTGAATCAATGATCATACATATATATATATATACATATATATATATATACACTAGGTCAACAGCAACGTGTTTCCCACGTTGCCTAATTAAGTACAATAGATTGTTTACAAAAATAATATAATTAAAAAAAATTAAATTAACAAACATCTATAAATAATAAAAACTCAAACGTAAAACTTAATTTGCGCTATCATAATTTCTGGTTTCCTTTTTCTCGAGAGCAAGCTAATTTGACATCCATGAATTATAGGATGATGTAGGGGATCAATAGACAAAAATTCCTATTTAAAATTTATATAACGATTTTATAATATAGACTAAATTGAAGCTATATAATTGTACCTAGTTAGTTGTTTAATATTAATTTAAACATGTTAATCTTAATAATTCTGTAAATACAATATTTTTTATGCAGTTCTTTTCATATCGTTCAGTCGACATCGGCTGTATTAGAATCCATACTGTAGATGCAGTTTTCGCCCCTAATAAAGCCACATATAATTGACTATGTGAGAAAACAGGATGGAGTAAATATATGACAACAAAATCCAATATCTGCCTTTGTGACTTATTTATAGTTATTGCGAAACTTAATCTAATAGGAAATTGAGTTCGTTTGAATGAAAAGTTACTACTTTTATCAACACTTGGTCAGAATGTGATCCTTGGAATAAAACTCTTTTTCCGCTATGTTGCCCAACTGTAATTTTTGCATCAATAACATTTTGATCAAAACCCCTACAAATTAGACGTGTTCCGTTGCATAGTCCTTCTAAAGGATTAATGTTTCTAAGTAGTATGATGAGACAATTTTTATTCGATAATAACTATATCAGTTCACGTTTACATTTGATTATAACTAAATTAAATAATTGTAGACAATATTGTTTATGAGGCACTTTGACAAACTGTTCGTTTGTTTTGAGAGATGAAACTAAAACTTTCAAACTCATTATTACACTTTTTCAAATTCTCATACAAAATTTAATAAAAAAATTTAATTTTTTCAAATTCCAAAACTATTTTTTCAAATCTCCATACGAAACTAATATTAAAAAAATATATTACAACAATATTTTATTATTTTTTTAACTTCTATCTCATTTCATGTCATGTCATATCTGAAAACAAATAAAAAAAAAATGGACAAATCGATATGTGAATGGATTCTACGTTTCACATTGAAAAAAATTCATAACAAATTCATTATCAGTTTCGAACTAATAATGGATTATTTTTAAAATAGATAGCCAATTATATTATAGTTATATAATATATATATATATATATATACGTAGATCTCAAAAAATCAAACTTATACAATAATTATAAATCGTTTACGTTTATTTTTATTTATTAATAAATATATTAATAAATATATATTTATCTATTAAATGATTTACGTTTACGTAATATATTATTAATATCAAAATACAAAATATATCAGTTGTTGTGTATAAACTAATATATTTATTGTATCTAAACAATGGTCTACGTCTTATTTACGTTTACTTCTATAAATATATTCTAAAATTTTAAATTAATATATTTTTTAGAAAATTAAAATATTTTTGGTTAGAAAATTATTATTGTTTAGATATAATAAATATATCGGTTAACTACAAATATATTAGTTCACGTTTACGTTTACGTAATATATCAGTTCACGTCTATAAATATATTCTAAAATTAGTTTTAAATTAATATATTTTCTAAGAAATTAAAATATTTTTAGTTAAGAAATTACTATTATTTAAATATAATAAGTGGCTATTAAATTTAACGATCATTTTAAAAAAAAAGGTAAAAATTTATTAAATGGCTGTTAGATGGTGACTTTTATATATATATATATATATATATATATATTATATACATGCGCGGTGCTTGCGTACCGAAAAGCTAAAAAGAATTATTTCATTTTAGAAAATGATTGAGAGATATATAATATTTTTTATAATTATTTGTATAACTATGTTTTAAATGAAGAATATTTTTATAAAGTAACTTATAAAAATAATATTATTTTATATAAATATCTTTATTTTAACATATAATTATATAAATAATTATAAAAATGATTGTACATTATCATCACTCTTTTGGTTATATATATATATATATATATATGGTACTAAACGCAGCAGTCATTTGTGAAGGTGGCGATAAACTCCTATTTTCTACCACTTTTTTATTATTATTTTTTTAATATTTTTAAAACTTTTTTTTGTAGTTATTGAAATTTGGTTACTTTACGTATTGATGCGGCGCAGTCAATTTTTTTTTTATTATTATTATTTTGGAAATTCAGATCCCACGAAAAATCTCTAGTTTTTTATTCCTTAAGCATCGTTCTGACCAGAAATGTTTGAGACAAAATTCTGCATTTTCAAGGTACGGGATGCAGAGACAGCCGGCATTCAACGTCCTGCAAGTGCAATTTTAAAGTGAGTTGGTGGGAGCATCAATTCTCTTATAAAGCTTTACAATCAAATAAATTTAATAATTTAATGGACCATAATAGTAATTTTTTATATATATATATAAAAAAAAATTGTATGAAATCATTTTATGATTATTAGAATAATTTTTTATAAATATATTTCTCTCATCAAAGCTGCAGTCAAAAAGCTTAGAGCATTTTTAATGGATTATTCAAAATTAAAAGATATTTTTAATGAGTATAAGATGAATTTAATTTTTTATTATTTTATTCATATAAATCTCCAGATAAAATAATAATTTTTTCTTATATAATAATAAAATAATATAAGATGAATTTATCTTTTTTTTTAAGTAGATAAATTTGTCTTCAGCTATTTATAAATTATCCACTTATTATATAGTAATTATGACTAATTAATAATTGAAAAATATTTTTTTTAATTTTTAATTTATTTTATTTCATTATATTTTACGATTCTACTTATTATATGTTATTTAATAATCATCTTAATCTAATTAAATTATGACTTAAAATAATTGATGTAGAGTAGAAGAGAGAGAAATAATTAATAAAATATAT
The DNA here is from genome assembly GCA_036898215.1 of Platycarya strobilacea. Classification (NCBI taxonomy): domain Eukaryota; kingdom Viridiplantae; phylum Streptophyta; class Magnoliopsida; order Fagales; family Juglandaceae; genus Platycarya; species Platycarya strobilacea. The sequence continues at coordinate 31,061,598 of CM072550.1, forward strand.
AATAGTGTATATACGGTAACTAACAAATTTGAAAATAATTTTGTTGTTCACTGTAACTAAAAATCAAATATTTAAATTTTAGTTAATACATTATGGTGATTAATATATACATTATGATGATATTTTGAAATTTAATAATTAAATATGTGATGGATTTAATTTTTGATTAATATTTTGAGAATGCTCTTACAACTAAATTAAGAAACCTTATATACTCTGTTTTTTAGATTAGGGGTGGGTTCTAACTCTGAATGGGTCGGAGTTTGAAGCTTCTGACTTCGACTTCGACTCCGACGGGAGTTGGAGTCGAAACTGACTCCAATGAGAGTCGGAGTTCGACTTCGATCAACTTCAAACTCCGATCGGAGTTCAATCAGAATGTTGACTCATATCAAAATCCCTTATTGTCTTCGGCGAAGCTCTAAATTCATCTACAGACTAATCGTAACTCTACCAATTTAATGATCAAAGAAAATGAAAAATAACCCTAAATATTAAAAAAACATATATCAAATCATTAATAAATAAAATGCGGAAATGAATCAAACATATATCAAGAATGACGAAATCTATCGATGAATCTATCGAAGTCGAAAAATCCATTGACAAGCTTGATTTGTTGCAAGGATCACAATCATCGACAAAGGATCACGATTTACGATTATCGATAAAGTCTCGAAACCCATTCTTGATCTGTTGCAAATTTGTAAGCTTGATGTCTTAGGATTAGGATTTTCGATATATGGGTATTGGGTGGACTCTGGAGGTGCGGGGGTGAAGATGAAGAGTGAAGAGAGCCATTTTTAAGGATTTCTGTCATCGCATGTTATATAGTATATACTATATATCTTCTCAAACAGCGTCATTTACAGTTTTGTTATAAACAAAAGGATAGAAAAAGGTAAAAGGGGGTCAGTATTGCTACTCGAACCCAAGTTCAGAAGTTGGAAGTTAAAATGCCTGTAACCCTTTAGTCACTTGAATTTCTATTATTTATTTTATAATATTTAATATATAATTGGAGTTTGGAGTTTGGAGTTGGAGTTGTTTCGATTCTAATTCTGACTTCTGATTTCTAATTTTTGACTCTAATCAAAGTTAGAATCGGAGTAGAAGTTGGAAATTTTGGACGATCTTACTTTAGATAACCCCACCTCGTATATATAACGTCATTATTTTAAAGTTTTAAACCTCCTTAGTTCTAAAATGACAGGTTTTAATTCTAAACATTTGTCTTCTTACGTACAAATTATCCCCTGCCCCTATACAAGCAGAATCACTCCTTTAGAATTAAAACGTAGATAAAAAAAAAATATATATATATATATATTAAATAATAATAATTAAATAAATAATAATAATAATAAAATAATGAATAATAATAATAAATATTTAAGAAAAATTGAAAAACTTTAATTTCCAAAACTAGCATAAAGCTTCTTTCAACTTCAATCAGTGCCGAAAAAGTGGCTTTGAAAGCATGACAAAGCTGGTAGAAAAAATGCTTGAACTGATGAAAAATGAGCCCACAAGTATAAGGGGACAATCAAGGGCAGCAAGAAGGCAAACCAGAATAGTGAGAATGGCAAAAGAATCTACTATGTCCATCCATTTTATTTACTCATTTTGACGGGTTATAAATTTAATTTTTTATTTTATTTATAATTAAAAAAGTAATTCTTTATAAAATGATATCTTTTTTAATATTTCTAAAATATTTTAGAATAATAAAAAAATATAAATATAAAACTTGAAAAAAGAAGAGGATGAATTTGAACATGCATGCCCATGGATCAATACTGGACCGCAGCCTTGCTACCACTCATGGCAAAATAAGTGAGGCGAGCAGTAAAATAGTCATTGGACCAGACAAATCTCCTGCTTTCAACCTGAGTTTCTCTTCTATCAGATCAAATTTCACTGAGATCATCACATGACAGACCAAGATCATGACCGTGACAATGATTAAAAATGTCAGGAGAAGCATGGGAAGGCCAAGGGATTCAAGTTGGAAGTTGCCATCTTGAGGCCAGGAGCTTTATTGGAAGAGTCGTTCTATGCTTAAGCCCATTCTCTCGGCAACTCCGCACACTAGATGACGTAGATTTGTTATATATATATATATATATGTATTTTTTTTACAGTAAAACGCATGCGTTTTATACTCCATATCAAGTCTTCTCCTTCTTTGAAGATCTAATCCATGTACTTCGCATTTTTCTTCAATTTCTTCTATAAAAGTTTGAAGCTGAAGCTGAAAATAGAAAATAGTGAAAGAAACAACTTTTTTTACACTCCTTCGTCTTGACTCTTGAGTCATTGAAGATCTACTCCATTTGCCTTTTTTCCTCAATATATTTAATAAAAGTTTGAAGCTGAAGTTAAAAAAAAAAAGAGCAATTCTAGAGAGTATTCACACTCAGATACTCCCTCTCAACTTGCTTTACACTCTATTAATAATACCACCACCACACAGGATCACGACCCAAAGGACACCTCATCAAAGCATGCTGGAGACGTGCTGATACAAGGATCACAAGAATAAATTCTGTTATTACACGTGTAGCTCTTTCATTTGTAAATGAAGAATTCTGTTAGCTAAAGAATATTCTCCTTTGTGTATAAATATCACCCCTTGTATCAAATATCAATAGAATGCAGAGAACATTTTCAGATATTCTATCTGTTTTCAAACACGAACAGACAACAGAAAATAGAGATAGAGATAATGATCCAAGGTTTGGTAAAAAAATAAATATAAAAAATTAAAGAAATAAAAAATGAGAAAAATAAAATGTAGAAGAAAGAAAGAAAAAAATAACCTAAATGAAGTTCAAGAAAAAGAAATCTGTGGGTCACCGCACCTCCTTGTTCTTCTTCTTTTGTCCTTTTCAATATTTGTTTGGCTTTTTCAAAGTAAAATTGCATTGAGAAGTTTTGAGGAATTTTATGGTGATTCGGTGAAGCTGGAGGCACCTGTTGCATAGATGTTGTCCCTGAAGGCTTTGTGCGTGCATAGATGAGGTTCTTGAAGGAGAAGATTTTGGCAGGAGATGAAGTTCCGAGATGCAGGGTGGGCGAAGATTAGTTCTCAAAGATGCAGGGGAGTTCGTCTCAAAGACGCAGGATGGGCTAGGCATCGAAGAGAAGGGAGAAGAACGAACACTCAACCGGTTACAGTAGCCAAAACCGTGACATGGCAGTCTAACGGGATTTGCCATGTCACGGTGTGTAAAGTGGTCGCTTTATTCGGGTCGGATAGTTCAAAATTTTATTTATTTTTTATATTTTTAAATTATTTGTAAAAAAATATTTAAGAAAATTTTGAAGCCGGATTTTGAATTCTAAATCTAGAATCCGGTTGAATATTCTTAGTGGAAAGTAGAAAAATAAAATCAGCTTATTTATAGACTTTTTCTTATTAAAATATTAAAAGAGAGAAATTTTACATATAAGTTATTGTAGAAGTACTCCCCACGCACTATACTTAAGTGGGTTTATACTTTTCTTTTCTACAAATGTGCGATTTGATTCAAAAAAAAAAAAAAAACAGTAGTTAAAATTGCAAAGCTTTCCCATGTGGTTATGCTTCATTTGCTTTACTGTTCTTGTTCATTAATTTATTGTTCTTCTTTCTTGCTTGTTTCATGATTGTGCATTTCTCATTAATAAAGTTAGATGCTTTTGGAATAAATCTTGAAGCTTGTATTCAAATAGGAGTGGATTATCATGATGGATACTGAGTGAAAATGAGAGGAAATACGGTCTAATGGCCCCAAGGATGACGATCTTGGTCAGCTTTGTTGATTTGGAGAATCCTTTAAAAAAGATGGAGATACCTTTAGGCTTTGGATGAGCACTCTTAATTAGCTTGTATTCAGATAGGAGTGGATTATCATGATGGATACTGAGTGAAAATGGAGGAAATACGGTCTAATGGTCCCAAGGATGACGGTCTTGGTCAGCTTTGTTGATTTGGAGAATCCTTTAAAAAAGATGGAGATACCTTTAGGCTTTGGACGAGCACTCTTAATTAACCTTAATTTAGATGGAAAAAACATGTTTGCATGGGGACCACATCCATGGCAGAAGTGTACATACCTAATGGGAACATGAGGAGATTTGTGAGGTGAGTAAATCATATTTTAGAACTCTATGTTGACCAAAAAGTTGATTCCTTTAGGCTTGAGAATCCATTTTGGGGGGATTAATTATCGATGTCGATCAATGAATTCAATTTGCAATTGATATCATGTTCATGAAAAGCTTGATATCAATATGATTGAAGCCGATTCCTGACGTTCATCTAGATAGAAAATTTTTATTTACAGTTGTGACTAGGGACGGTAATTATTATTTTTCAAAATAATTTAACATTTTTCACGGATTCAGAACTCATCTATGGGTCGGCTCTGCCTCTACTTTCTCTGCCGGTCAGCTCTCTGTATTAATAAAATAATTCTGCGGGTGCCACAGTTATCATTAACTTCGTTTCTTTTTCTTCTAAAGCCCTGAGGGCCTTAGCCACTATAATTAGTGGCTACCTCGTTTATGTAATTATATTTTTAAATCACCATTAAATATTTTTTAAAAGTATAAAAAAACTTAAACTTATTAAAAAATATCCCTTTAATAAATAAAAAACTAATTGGTGGAAATTCTCGATAGCCACTTTCGATCGTATAAATACTTCTTAATTAACAAATATATATTTGTCTTGTTCATACACTATAAAAGAATTATTTATTATTTATAAATAGTTTATTTTATTAATTAATAATCTGTTTTAACTGTTTGTTAATAGTTCTTTTCATCGCAAATATATGATCATTATTAGCTATTTTTCTTGTATTGGTATTTCGGACCCGGCCTCCATCGCTGTAATGATCATTTTAAAAAAAAAACTTATTTATTTATTTTTTTATAAACGATATTATTTTATATTAATGAAAACCTTATTTCCAAATGTGCATAGGAATCTAGCAATAATGATAAAAACATAAACAACGGCTGAAAAAATAATTTTATGTAAAATAGCTTAAGAAAAGACAGACAACCATTATCACATTTATAGGAAAAAAACATATAAAAGAAACAAAGATAAAACAAATAATAAAAGTAATTAAGTCTTAACTTTCTATAATAACTTTTTAAATGTGAGATGTTATTGTAGTCAAAATTTTGAATACCGTATCGGTGAGTGTACCGGTCACAGCACTATAATGAAATATTTCGATATCGATACTGTTTTGTGTATTATTTTGAAATAGTCTATATATAAAAAAAATTATATATAAATACATATATAAATTATATTTCAAAAAAATAATCAATATATAAATAGATTATATATATATATATATATGTAAATAATCTAATCTAAATTGAGGTAAAAAAAATAAGAAATGAATAAAAGCAAAAAAGAAATCAAAATTGGTATGGCCGAAATACAGGCCGATACAGTATATACCTATATTGCCCAATTGACTAGTACAATATATACTAGCCGATACGATAAGGTACCAAAACAATATACCTGGTCAATTGAGCCACTATACGGTATGGTATAGGCAATATACCTGTGTTTTCTATCCATCTGTAGTTTCGTTTTATGAAACCATAGATTTCTTGTAGAAGTCGAGTTTAAGCATTGACTAGTTTCGCTTGAGAATTGAAGTCTTAGAGAATTGTAGCTATGAGTTGAGATTTTGTCTTTACCTTATTGGTCAATTGGATAATTGAAATAATCTTGTAAGGAGTTTTGATTGAGTTATAGATTTTGAAATCTTTAATATTAGAATGTAAGTCTTTTACTTTCTGCTGCAATTATTATTTGTACCCCTTATACTTGATGCACACATCTTTGAAAACTTATCGATGGGGTGTGATTTGTATAGTCATCATTCAGGTGTCTCATCTTCCACATATTCTTATGTGGGAGATGAGAGCACCACACCAAATCTCTCGGTACTGGCAGCAACTATCCTATGTGTCAGGTCGATAATTGCAAGGAGGATCTGTCAAACGCAAAGGACTATCACCATCGCCACATAGTGTGTGAGCTTCACAGCTGTGACGCCCCCAACACAGGTCACGGACCCCTCTAAAATAAACACCGAAATCGAGGCGTCGAGATGCTGACAACAAGGGTCACGCACCCTCAACGTCAAGTGCTAAGTGTATGAACACGTGACATGCATAAATAAAAGCAGCGGAATTTGAGGTCATTATCTAAGTACCAGAATTTTTAGAAATATTTTACAAACTAATTTAACATAAATTCTCCAACAGGAGATTTAATACAGTCATCCGAAATACAAATTTAACAAATACATATTTATAAAAGGGGAAAATAATTTTCCAAGATAACAATTTATAAATAAATGATCCAACGACGAAGCCACCTCCTCATATTTAACCTTCTCGACATCTGCATCTAAAATTTATGACGCCAAAATGGCATCGCAGGTAAGTACAACCCAACCAAACCATAAGATATAAAGTATACTCATGCAACAATAATAACCTCACACATGAACATGACACCGTATGCATCAATCTTAAAATTATATTTCTCAACATAAATAAAATAACCACATGCCAAAATCCCATTTTGGTCAACGATAAAATTTCAATAAAATTATCCATCATTTTCCAGAAAATAATATCCGCAAAACCAATCATACCGGGCGTTACGTAGCACCGTCCTCGATATGATATATACACATCACCAATCATAATGGGCATTACGTATCGCCGTCCCCATTATGATTCATACACACTCATTTTATAGCGGGCGTTATGTATCGCCGTCTCTATTATGGATCGCCGTCCCCGATATGAAATGCACATTCAATGACCATAACGGGCGTCACGTATCGCCGTCTCTATTATATCATCCATACACTAACAATCATAATGGGCGTTACGTATCACCATCCCCATTATTACTTACACACATTTCATAGCGGGCGTTACATATTGCTTTCTCCAATATGAAATACACACACAATGACTATAATAGACATTACGTATCGCCGTCCCCATTATGTCATCCACACACACACTGATCACAATGGGCGTTACGTATCGCCGTCCTTATTATGACTCAGTAAAAAAATATTAAAATCTATAAACCTAATAACCACATCTCATATTAAAATCCAAACACTAAATCTCACATTAAAATCCCAAATATCAATATACACATAAACAAATAACCAATTACACAATCATACACATAAACAAGTGTCCAATAAAAACCATCCATCATTTCCTAAAACTTAATATCCGAAAAACCAATCATACCAGGCGTTACGTATCGCTGTCTCTAATATGATATACACACATTCCTAATCATAATGGGCATTATGTATCACCTTCCCCATTATGATTCATACACTCATTTCATACTGGGTGTTACGTATCGCCGTCCCCGATATGCAATGCACACCCAATGACCATAACGGACGTTATGTATTGCCGTATCCGTTATGTCATCCGCATACTATCAATCATAATGGACGTTACATATCGTCGTCCCCATTATGACTTACACACATTTCATAGTGGGCGTTACGTATCACCATCCCTGATATGAAATACACACACAACGACTATAATAGGCGTTACGTATCGCCGTCCTTGTTATGACTCAGTCAAAAATTATTAAAATCCATAAACCCAATAACCACATCTCATATTAAAATCCAAACACCAAATCTCACATTAAAATCTCAAATATCAAGATACACATAAACAACTGTTTAATTACACAATGCATACCACCATGAACAAATATCCAACATTTAATAAATCCAATCATCAACCAAACACAGAGTTGTTAATGCAAAATATATTTAAATCTCAAAATTCATTTGGAAAGTACTTACAGTGGATAAAAACAAGATCATTGAGCAAACGCAAGTCCATAGCATTCACAGCTAGTAATTTTGTACGTTGGGTTAGAGTGTTCGGTTTGACACCAAAATTTAGGGAAACACTCAATGGATGTGATGCCCCCAAATTCTCCTTAAAATAAACAAGGGAATCAAGGCGTCGGGATGCTGACAACGCGGGTCATGCACCCCCAACGTTAAGTGCTAAGTGTGTGAACACGCGACAGGCATAAATAAAAGTCGTAGCGGCATAATTAAAGTCAATAACTAAATACCAGAATTTTTGGAAATATTTTACAAACCAGTTTAACATAAATTCTCCAACAGGAGATTTAATACAGTCATCCGAAATATAAATTAAACAAATACATATTTTTAATAAGGGAAAAATAAATTTTCCAAAATAACAATTTATAATAATAACACATCAACGGCGGAGTCGTCTCCTCAAGCTCAACCTCTTCAAAATCTGCATCCAAAAACTACGACGTCAAAAATGACATCGCAAGTAAGTACAACCCAAACAAACTCAAAATAATAAATACATTCATGCAACAACACTATGCATGAACAGGACACCGTATGCATGTGACTTAAAATCATCATTCTCAAAATTAATAAAATAACCACACACGCCAAAATCTCATTTTGACCCAACTAAAACTCCAGTAAAATCACCCATCATTTTCCCAGAAAATGATGGCCACAAATCCATTAAAACCACAACCATTTTCCCAGAAATGGTCCACGTAAAGCCAATAATTAAAACCCGCCATTTTTCTAGAAAATGGCCTAAACATCCGTTTTATTAACCGTATGCACCATGATCTCCCCTAGGGACCATCCGCACACCCTAACTTTCATCATCACACCGAAGGTAACGACCCTGCATATGACTTCGAAATGGACGATACCTAGCTAACCGCACCCAGCACGTACCATGACCAGGCATCCCCTAACTCCCTCCAGCAGAGGAGTCACAAAGTCGACATGAGAGCGTTACCATCCCATCCGATCTCGTCATCGCCCGACGACGACTCAGGGGACATCACTCAGTATATTCCACTCCCGAGTGACCAGAGGAGCTCCACCGGGATAATGCCCCATCTCGGCTAGGGGTCATGATACACACACACCCGAAAATCATAAACACAATGAAAACCCAGTTTTCATTTCCAACACATAAATATGCACGTAAATACACAATGCAGATGACCATACACCAAATAACTAACAACTGATAATTTTCAATAATGAACAAACACAATATCTGTTAATGCCAAAAATATATTTAAATTTGAAAGTTTATTTGGAAAATACTTATAGTGGTTAAAAGCGTAAATCCTTGAGCAAACGTTATTCTGCAGCGCTCGTAGCGGTCACTTGTACGTTAGGCTAGAATGCTCGGTTTGACACCAAAATTTAAGGAGATACTCTTTGGAAGGTAGGGAATCTCATGGAGGTGGTGGTGTGGCAGCACAACCATCGGAAGATGGCGGATTGGGCTCAAAATGGGTGAAAACCCATTTTTGGGTTTGGGGTTGTACCGGGAAGGTGGGGGTACGGTTTGAGGAGCTGAGTTAGAGAGGTGGTCGGCTGAGGTGGGGAAAAATTTTGGTGGTAGAGGTGAGGCTCACGGTGGCGGCAGGTGGCGGCTAGGTTGCTCAACCCGTGGGTATTAATACCCATTTCGTGGCTTGATCGTGTGGGAGGAGTTGGGGGGGCTATTGGTGGTGGGTTAGGTAGTTAGGAGGCCGGTGATGAGATGGTGGCCGGAAAACACACGAATAGGTATTACAATACCTATCCGGGTTTCAACCCATGGAGGGGAGGTGGGACGAGGTCCGAGGCTAGGATCACTGGGATAGGCCGGCCAGTAGGTGGCTATCCTAGTGATGGGGGCGGTGAGGGTTGGCGGCCGGCGTAAGGGTGGCTGGTTGACTAAGGCTGAACGGCCAAACAAGGAGGGGGGAAGAAGAAGTCGAGCACGAGTCAGGGGAAAAAGGTAGGGGAAGAAGGAAAGAAAAGAAAAAAGAAAAAGAAAAGGAAAAAGAGAAAAAGGGAAAAGAAAGAAAAAAAATAGTCAAACTAGAAAAACACAGTAAATTAAATAAAAGATGGCTTTAAATACTATAATTTCAATATCAATAAAATAAGATATTTAAAACCCTTTAATAAAAATAAATAAAACCCAAGCGCAATATTAAAAATAAAACAATAATTAATATAACGAAAGCAGATCAAATAAACTCACATAATAAAATAAAGGAAATTAAACTTTACTCATTAAAATAATTTCCTCATATTTAAATTAATAAAGAAACAACGTAACTCAACATTTAATTATAAAAACAACCTAAAACTAACATTTACTGACGAATAGATCAAATAAATATTTTAAATAAATAAAACAAAACCAATAATATTATTAAAATAAATTAAAATAATTAATGCCGAGAATAAAATAACGTGTAAAAATACACGTAAATCTAGGATCTCACAATAGAAGGTGGGAAATCTCATGGAGGTGGTGGTGTGGCGGCGCAACTATCGGAAGGTGGCAACTCGGGCTCAAAATGGGTGGAAAACTATTTTTGGATTTGGGGTTGTATAGGGAAGGTGGGGGCCATGGATGAGGAAGCTGAGTTAAGGAGTTGGTCGGCTGAGCAAAGGGAGTCTTTTGGTAGTGGAGATGAGACACACGGCGGCCGAACGGCGGCGCAGTGAGGATAGACTCATTTAAGGACCCATTTTGGGTGGAGGAGAGAGAGAGGAGTTGGGGTGGCTACCGATGGTGGGTTATACTCGCCGGAGGGTGGGGAGTCTAGTGGTGGTGGTTGGAGGCCAAGGTGACTGGCAACGGCGTCGAAAAATGGGTGAAAACCCATTAAACCTATTTTCGGGTATGTGGCCGTATGAGAGAGGTGGGAGGAGGTCCAGGGCTGAGATCATTGGGATAGGTCGGCCAGCAGGTGGTGGTCCTAGTGGTGGGGGCGGTGAGAGAGGCTGAACGGCATAGGGTTGGTGGTTGGTTAGTGGCCGAACGGAAAACAGAGGGGACAGGAGGCTTGTCGCGCAGGTCTTGGGGGGGCGGGGGGAAAGCAGGGGAAGAAGGAAGAAAAAAGAAAAGAAAAAGAGGGAAAAAGAAAAAGGAAAAAGAAAAAGGAAAAGAAAGAAAAGAAGTCCAATTTTTACAATTAGAGTCACAAAATCACTTAAAATCACATAAAACACATATATATAAAAACTCATTCCGAAACATATTCAATTAAAATAAATGAAACACATAAAATAAACTCATAACGAAATCAAGAAAGTTAATTCCAATCATGAAAATAATTACCTCACATTAAAATAAATAAGAAAAGTAACGTAACTTAATATTAACTAATTAATAGCTCAAACAATTATTTTAAACAAATAAAACACAACCGAAAATATTATTATAATAAATTAAAATAAGCAATAACGAGAATAAAATTATATATAAAAATACACGTAACTCTGGGATCTCACATTCTCCCCCCCTTAAAAAGAATTTTGTTCTCAAAATTCGCTCGGCTGTAACTAATAGAAACTCTAATAGCTCACCTACCATATCACTAAATACTCACTCCAAGCATTAGCACAATCAACTATTTTCCTCAAACACAAATGGATGTTATTCCATCATAACTGTATAGTCTCCAAATAATATTTCATCTCTAAGATTCCAGAGGTAGCCAATTAATCTGAACTCCATATGTATCAGCACCTTAGCACAACCTCTCAAAATTTTAATGTTCACTAACTCCATACAACAATTTGTGTCACCCTAAAGTAACTCTCAAGTTTATCTTCCCAATTTAACCATCAATAAACATAATTTATTATACCAAAAAGATAAATCTCCACTTACAAGTATCATTCCAAATTTTAAGTCATCGCTAATTTCTGAAAATCAACACAAAACTTGAACCTCCAACTACATTACAAGAAATCACGCTTCCGCACGCATTTTAAAAGCTCACCAAATGCATAAAATTAAGTCCTCATAAATTATCACCATTAAGTAGAAACTTGCTCAACACCTATTAATAAGAAATTTTATACCACACTTCCAAATCTTAAAATTTTAATATCTCATAATTTCGATTATACCACCATGATTGATACCTAAACTCCAAGGTACATCACCCAAAAATCCTGTCAATTCTACTCAAATTAATTAGCATGATAACCACAATACATATAGCTTTCCCAACCAGACCTTTATTACTCATGAGATGGAATAATCTCAAATATTTTAAATTCCTGTATGACCTTAAGTCACAACTAATTCCTTAAGATACCTCGACAAATGTTGCTAACCATTAAATTCTCCAAATATCATACTTAAATTATCCACTTCAAACAACTCGCCTGGAAGTCTAAAATTTAGATCTATTAAATTTAATACCATTACATCGAATCAACATCCATCAATTAACAAAGTAGATTCTCCCAAGTCAAACACAAAACTAAAATAAGTACTTTTCAAAATTTACCCATACACAACTATTACACAACAATCTATAAACATCAACAAATAAAATCAAAACTTCACTAAGGAAACAATTGATTGCCTACTATCATAAACATTACTAAAACAGATTCCATAACAATATATCAATGACCAACAATTCCATACTCACAAGGAGAGTCTATCTAGAATACAATTTCAACAATCTCTCAGAAATAAAATTAGAACTTAGAAACTCTAACACTCTGTGAGACCTAGGTATTACACATAAATAACATAGGAAATATCAACAAAGAAATCCAATTACATAAATACCAACAACTTATCAAAACAAAACCATCTCGCAAAGATATAATAATATACCCAAACACTAAATGAAACTTAAGTAATGCACATATATATTATATAAAAACAGCAAGGGGAAAAAGATCCAATAAACAAATAAGTAAAAACTATTCATTTAAGAAAACAAGACCACCTCCTTTGGTAAACACAAATCACCAAAAGTTTTTATTAAATAAAACAATGAGATTGAATTAAAATAAGAACGGATAAATAAAATGACGATTAAAGTTTTAAAATTCTCCTCAAAATCCAACTCTAAAAAGATTTATTGTAAAAATCTCTAAAATTTAAAACCTTTAAAAGAAACGAACCCTAGTACAATAAATAAATAAATAAATTCTAACAAGTCGCCAAAGCAAACCCACTCGTCAAAATAAATAGATAAACTTTTAAAATAAAACAAGTGAAAAGGTAGAAAGATGAAAATATAATAAATTTAAAAATTTACCTCAAAGCATATGCCTAAAAAGAAAGCATAGCAGTGATTCATTTTAAATTTTTGTTTAAATAAATTTCAAACTTTCAAAAATATATAAAAGATAAAAGCCATACTTAAAATAAAAGGATAATAAATAAAATTGAAAACTATCTTGTAAGAAACTTATGAACTAAAATTAAAATCAAATCTTGATGATAATTGAATAAAAACTTAAGAAAAAAAACACACACAACAAAAGAAACAAATTTTAAAATAAGGAATTTCATAACACAATTACTTAAAATATAAGATTCAATTAAAAGATTGATTTAAAATAATAATATAAGTCGAAATATCTAAATTCCAATTTAAACAAAAACAAAGGCATATATATAAAATAAATAATTAAATAAATGCTCAACAACTTAATTAAATAAAATCAACTAACTAAAATCTTAACTACTACCCAATTACAATATTGAACAAATATTAAAATAAAATAAAACAAAACAAACAAACCAATCAGAACTAAGTTAATTATGAAAATAAATAAACAACATGCACATTAAAATAAAAAACACAACACAACGAAATAAATATTAATAATCTTATCATATAAATTAGTAGGAAAAACTTAGAGAACAAATAGAATAATAAAATAAAATAAAATAACCAAATAATAAAACAAATACATTTTTAAAACCACAAACTTTTCTAGTATAATTCCTAGGTAACTTGCAGATTTATTCAGAGCCGAATTGCTTTGATACCACCTGTGACACCCCCAAATTTTCCTGAAAATAAACACGAGAATCGAGATATCGGAATGCTGACAATACGGGTCACGCATCCTTAATATTAAGTGCTAAGCGTGTGAACACGTGACGTGCATAAATAAAAGAAGTCGATATTTGAGGTTATTATCTAAGTACTAGAATTTTTAGAATTATTTTACAAACTAATTTAACATAAATTCTCCAACAAGAGATTTAATACAGTCATCTGAAATAAAAATTTAACATATACATATTTATAAAAGGGAAAAACAATTTTCCAAAATAACAATTTATAAATAAATGTTTCAACAACGAAGCCGCCTCCTCAGGCTTAGCCTCCTCGACATTTGCATCCAAAACCTACGACGTCAAAATGGCATCGCAGGTAAGTACAACCCAACCAAACCACAAGATATAAAATATACTCATGCAACAACAACAACCTCACACATGAACATGACACCGTATGCATGAATCTTAACATTATCTTTATCAAAATAAATAAAATAACCACACACGCCAAAATCCCATTTTGGTCCACCATAAAATTTCAATAAAATCATCCATCATTTCCCAGAAAATAATATCCGCAAAACCAATCATATCGGGTGTTACGTATCGCTGTCCCCGATATGATATACATACATCACCAATCATAATGAGCGTTACGTATCGTCGTCCCCGATATGAAATGCACACTCAATGACCATAACGGGCATTACGTATCGCCGCCCCCGTTATGTCATCCGCACACTATCAATCATAATGGGCGCTACGTATCGCAATCCCCATTATGACTTACACACATTTTATAGCAAGTGTTACGTATCGCTGTCTCCGATATGAAATACGCACCCAATGACCATAATGGGCGTTATGTATCGCCGTCCCCATTATGTCATCCACATACACACTGATCACAACGGGCGTTACGTATCGCCGTCTCCGTTATGACTCAATCAAAAATCATTAAAATCTATAAACCCAATAACCACATCTCATATTAAAATCTAAACACCAAATCTTACATTAAAATCCCAAATATCAAGATACACATAAACAAGTGTTTAATTACACAATGCATACCACCATGAACAAATATCCAACATTTAATAAATCTAATCATCAACCAAACACAGAGTTGTTAATGCAAAATATATATAAATCTAAAAATTTGTTTGGAAAGTACTTACAGTGGGTAAAAACGAGATCATTGAGCAAACGCTAGTCCACAACGTTCACAGCTAGTCACTTTGTACGTTGGGCTAGAGTGCTCGGTTTGACACCAAAATTTAGGGAAACACTCAATAGAAAGTGAGGAATCTCATGGAGGTGGTGGTGTGGCAGCACAACCATCGGAAAGTGGCGGATCGGGCTCAAAATGAGTGTAAACCCATTTTTAGACTTGGGATTGTATAGGGAATGTGGGGCCACGGATGGGGAAGCTAAGCTAGGGGGTTGGTCGGCTGAGCAATGGGAGTCTTTTGGTGCTGGAAGTGAGACACACGGCGACCGGACGGCAGCGCGGCGAGGATAGACTCATTTAAGGACCCATTTTGCGTGGAGGAGAGAGAGAGAGGAGTTGGGGTGGCTACCGATGTTGGGTTATGCTCACCGAAGGGTGGAGAGTCTAGTGGTGGTAGTCGGAGGCCAAGGTGACTGGCGACGGCGTCAGAAAATGGGTGAAAACCCATTAAACTCATTTTCGGGTATGTGGTCGTGTGAGGGAGGTGAGAGGAGGTCCAGGGTTGGGATCACTGGGGTAGGCCAGCCGGCAGGTGGCGGTCCTAGTGGTGGGGGCGATGAGAGAGGTTGATCGGCGTAGGGGTGATGACTGGTTAGTGGCCGAACGGAAAACAGAGGGGATGGGGGGCTTGTCGCGCAGGTCTTTTGGGGGAGGGGGGGAAAGCAAGGGAAGAAGGAAGAAAAAAGAAAAAAAAGAAAAGAAAAAGAGGGAAAAAGAAAAAAGAAAAAGAAAAAGGAAGAGAAAGAAAAGAAGTCTAATTTTTACAACTAGGGTCACAAAATCACTTAAAATCACATCAAAAACACACACACACACACACATATATATATATATATAAACCCATTCTGAAACATATTCAATTAAAACAAATAAAACACATAAAATAAACTCATAATGAAATCAAGAAATTTAATTCCAATCATTAAAATAATTACCTCACATTAAAATAAATAAATAAAAAAACAACGTAATTCAATATTAACTAATTAATAGCTTAAACAATTATTTTAAACAAATAAAACAAAAATGAATATATTATTATAATAAATTAAAATAATCAATAATGAGAATAAAATAATATGTAAAAATACACGTAACTCTGAGATCTCACAACAGCAAATCTACTAAAAGCCCTCATTGCTAACCAGATGCAGAGGTTCTGTGAGCAATGCAACTTTTAATCTTATTTAAAAAGCCGGATATGGGTTTGGGTTCCAGATTAAAGCGGATATCCAGCTCATATTTATTTGATTTGCTAAAAGTGAGTATCCAACCTGTGTTTATGTGATCCGAAAACCGGATTTGGAATATGGGCATCCGATACCAATCCGGGCTAGGTAAAACCTGGCCTATATGAACACCCATATTTGTCATGCTTTCTTCTTGGTGCTGGATAATAGAGTGTTCAACCTGTACATGGGAGAGTGAGGGAGAGTGAGAGGTGATGGTGACTCGATTGAAGGAGTGAAACTAGGGGGTGATTATTGACATGATGGGGGAAGCTGTTGATAGCGGAGGTGAGACTTGTGGTGGTGCTGTTGCAGAGCTAAGTGGCTAAACCTGTGGGTCACGAAACCTACTTCTTGGGTTATGCTTTCCAACCAAGGGAGGAGGAATGAGAGAAAATGGCTAGAGGAAGCTCATGGTGGTGCTTGGTGGTGGCTAAGGCCAAACACGACGGTTGTAGGCCGTGCGAGATGGGGGAAACCCATTCCGGGTCTAGCTTGCACGAAAGAGATGAGGGAGCTGCCGACGGCAATGCATGGTTGCCAGAGTGAGGAGAGTTTGATGGTAGGGGTGGTGATGTCGGATGGTAGCTCACGGTGGTACTAGAGGCCACAAAAGGTGAAGGCTTGGTTGGAGAAAACCTATTTATGCTTTTGGCTTGCCGGCAGGAGGTGGAGCCACAGTTGGAGTTGGGTTCATCGGAGAGGGGTCGTCGGTGAGTGGTGATTCTGATGAGAGGGGTGGTGGCTAGTGGTGGCCGGCAGAGGATTGGTGGCTAGGCTGGAATCGAAAGGGAAAAATGGGCAGTTTGCCGCGTGCGAGAGAGGAGAAAGAAGAGAGAGAGAAAGAGATGGTAGAAAAATAAGGGCTAGGGTTTCCTCATTGGGCTATTTATAGGACCTATGCATTGGGGTCTTCAAACAAACAAACAATGTAGTTAAAACACTAGTTCGAAAATATATAAAATTAATTTAGCTTAAAAACACCTAGAGGAATTTAAAATAGAATATTATTTCAACTTAATTGTAGTTTATATAATAATATTCCTCATTATTAATTAAAATGATAAAACTTACTAATTATTTAAAAGAATAACTCCATAAATTTAAATCGAAGATTTAAAACATAATTAAAATCCCACAATATTTTAAATAACTAAAATCGTGCTTATAAAAATGATTTTGTACAATTATAATATTTTAGAGCTATTAAAATTCCACTAAGCAAAGTAGAATAAAAATAATAAGACCTAATAACTTAATAAGTTAAAATCAATGAACTAATCCGAAAAAGTCCAATAGATTAAAATGCACATAAAGTAAAAGTAAACACATTTCATTAAATTATAAAGAAATTAAAACTACTAACTAAAAAATAATAATGATATCAATTCAAATGAAATAACCAATATTAATAATTAAATAGAATAACTAAAATATTAAAATTAAGAATCTCACAAACATTCTAACAATTAAATAATATAACAATACTAAAAGTAGGAATATCACAAAGAATCAACATTTAATAATAATAAAAGAAATACGTAAAGTATTTAAAACCTGGGATCTCACATCCGGACCAGACCCTTTTGTTTGATCTTGATGGTGGCTCGGAATCCTTTTCGAAAAACTTGAAGCTGCCGCCCACATTCAGCGTAAGACTCTCGTTTTCTTACTCCGAAGGCTTGTTCTTCTCCACAACCATCGTTGTCGTCGTTGGTGTAGTAGTACGTGGAGTACCCAACTGAAGGTCGAAGGGTTTTGCCACAAATCTGAAGCTTACCCAACCCCAAATGTTGGGGTTCTAGTTGTCCATTATAGGATTTTGAAGCCCAAGTGTTGGTGTCATCATTCGCTATAGTGCCTGAATATTAAAAAGAAAAAAAAAGTGGGATTCAAATTTGAAACCCGGGATCCGCATTTTTAAAACCTGAAATTATATGGGTTCCAGCCTGTATTAAAATATGGTTCCAGTTTTAGGTACCCGAGTTTTCGAATCTGGATTTGAAATCCGATTCTAGGTCAAGATACCTAGATTTTTGGATTCGGAACTCAGGTGCACAGGATTAGTGACAGCCAATACACAAATTAGCACTTGAGCTAATGAAAAATGAGCCCAGAACAATGAGACAAGATCAAGAGCATCAAATAGGCAAACCAGAAGAGTAAGAGAAGGCAAAAGGAGTGAGGGCAGCAGTAAATTAGTCAAAAGACCCGACATGCAGTACTACATCTCCTATCTACAACCTGAGTTTCTTTAGAAACTTTGTGTTATGTTGATGTTGCGGAAGTGCAAAGAGACGCTGGTCTATTTATACTAACGTTGGACAATAAAAATTGGCCCCACTATGTTATTTGCCAAAGAGTAGTGCACTGGTATAATTTGATTATTTGCCAAAGAGACCAGCTGTTTTTGCCTTGTATAATTTGATAATTTGTCAGAGTAATGCAAGTTGTAATATAATTCGAACTGGATTCTGGAAGATTAGTGTTTGAAAAATTGTCTTCTTTGAGAAAAACTAAAAACAAAGTACAAACCTCATCTTTGAGAATTTGAGGAAAACTGAAAATATTAAAATGAGGAAGAACCAACCTCCAAGGCTGAAGAAAAAATAAATAAATATAAGATTTTTCAATGTCTTCTCCTTCCTCTCCTTTACCCTGGCTCTTATTTTACATAATAACTAACAGAATTAATACAAAGAAGTGAAAAAACTCTCATAACCTATTACCCACTGAATGCCAATGATAATTGAAAAAGTGGTAGTTAATTACCTTACACACCTAGAGGGGGGGTGAATAGGTGTTTAACAAAAACGATGGCAGTTTAAAAATTAATCAACATACACAAGCAATCAATGGAGAAATCAACACACAGATTTTGGTTACGAAGTGGAAACTCATTTGAAGAACCTCTTCAAAATCTAAAACCACTCCGGGTGTAAGACACTACCTCTAATCCACTATAAAAATTTTAGTTTGTTACAACCAATTTAGAAACACTTATAAACCAACTGTAGCAGTTAAACTTGGCTTGTAACACCACGAGTGACCCACTCGATCTCTACATGCATGTAGTGCCGGAATTCCGACCTTTCTATAGCTTCTCACACGAACATCTTGATTTCTTCATCCAAGCACCTTGAAGAACTCTTCCAGCTTGATAAACACGTCCACTCCAATGGACTCACTAAAATTATGAATGTGTGTTGTGGGGGAGTAATATAATCCAAGAGAATGATCTTTGAAACAATGGAGGAGTTTCTCTCAAGGGATGAAATGGGATTCCTTGGATTTTTCTCTGTTTTTCTCCACACAGCAGCAGAAGATTTAAGGATGTATTTATAGGCCTTCTCCTGAAACGGCGCTCAAACCCTAAATAAATTCGTTTAAGATGAATTTCGCTCGAGCGGGATATCGAGCGAGTGTCGAGCGAAGTCTCTGCCTGGACTTCCCTCGAGCGCCATGTCGAGCGAAATCTCTGCCTGGACTTCGCTCGAGCGCTATGTTGAGCGACTGTTGAGCGAGAACAATGTGTTTGGTTTTTCTCGAGCCATCTTGATCATCTTCATGTTTACTCTGTCTACCATTAATTACAACTCAATTATATTAGGTTTTTCACAAGAAAATTGCCAACTACCAAATTTTACATCAACAATAATATCTTGTGTACAATCACTTTTGTTTTCTTGCTCCTCGCCATGCACAATTGCAGCATAGCTAGCTGCCACTTTCTTTGGTCATCACAAATTGAAATGATACATATAAAGATTGTTGAAGAACTGCCATTGTGTAATATTTGATTGAAATTTGCGTTGGAACGGGTTATAATCCATTCGAATGGATATATACCGTTGGGATGAATTATAGATGGTTCAAACGTAGTTGTGTTAGTGAAATATACAATAATGTAACAAAAATTACAACAAAGATAACAATGAAGTGACATCAATTTGGCTGAGGCACGAAAATATCATTCTCTTTAAAGAGATTCAAACTTTTTACGGTTTACAAAAATCTCAAACTAACTGCTATAGTAGAACTCCTCTCAACTTGACTCGTCCAAGATATTACGTTCCAACTGATCATCGTATGACTCAAGCCTACTTTGCATACCTGTAAATACCCAAAGCTTAAAAAAAAAAAAACCTTAATTTCTTTTATCAGAAAATACTCTAAAAAAATATATACTCAATAAGCTTGTTTCTCTCATTTTTTATAAAGTTGTTTTGTTGCTTCCCACGTCCCGTACAAAAGACTAAACTCACACATACACATACATACGTATATTTTCTTTCTCTATAAATATGTCTCACACACTTGTCACGAAGGACCGTATACATATATGTATATATATATATATATATATATGACAATGGACAACCCAGGAGGTAATAGACTCAAAAGGAAGAAAACAATAAAAACAGCCAATTTAATACGGCAACGATAACAATTCTTTAAAGGTACAACGTAAACAAACTTAATTATTAAAAAGCCTTCAATACTATGATAATACCCAAGTTAATGGCAAGTACTTTATATCAATCCCGGAAAGACAACATTAAACAATCTACCACATGAATGTTACCCGAATAAAGAGTATGAAAGCTGCAACGGCAATGGTTAAAAGCTAGATTTGAATGCTGCCATATAAATGAATATATGCAGACACTTAAAGGACGTACGTAAACCGTACAAACCTTTACTGAAAAAACCAAAGTTTATAATTCATGAATGCCAACGATTTTACTAAAGAAACGGCTACACTTATCACCTACCCGCGCGTTAAAAGAAATGCTAACAACTTCAGCCAAAGACAGAAACGGCTACTTCCTTATGCCCATTAAAACACAATAGTAGAAGACAGTAATGCTAGTATTTAAACTGAAGTCATGGCTATAAGAAAATAGACTTTCTGACGCTAAATTTCATCGTAAAAAGTATAAAAGAACGTGACAAAAAGTTATTTCTAACGAAAATAATCATTTTGGTTGCAAATATTTAGTCATTAATACTCATTTTTCTTGTAGTGAGTAAAGCAACCGTAAGAAAAATATATATAAATCTTATTAAAAAATATTAACAAGTTGTGATTGTTCGAACACATTTGTCTCAATTTCAACATATTTGTTACCATTTGAACATATTCAAGTTTTTGATAAAACCCCCTCTTCATCTGGTTTTCTATTTAAGACAAAAGATTTGAGATTTTAACAACAGCTCTTTAAATATGAAGAGCTACTATTTATGATCCCTGTATTATTTTTTCATAAAAATTTTATTCTAACAAATAATTTTTTTTTTCTTTTCAATAATGTACAAAATCTCTAACGCTCATGTTTATTATACTTTTAACTTTTAAGTAATAATTTTAAAAATAATTTTTTTTAAAAAAATTATTTTTATATAAAATATTCACTAGAAAGTAATAGTTCAAAATGTAAGAAAAAATATAAAATAGTAATTAGTTAAGTTTGTAAATAGAAGTAAGACAAAAAAGTAACAAAGAAATAATAATAAAAATATTATTTTATTAGAATAGAGAAATAATAGGAATGAAATGTAGAAAGTTTTTGAAAGATGAGTTAAATTTGAGAAAAACTTTAAAAAATGTATTTTTGAACTAATTTTTGGAGAAATTTATAAAGAACTCAATGTGAAGTATCTAATAGCACCAATTGCACAAGTTAACACAATAACAAAATCTTATAATTTCCATTATCCAAGTTCAACTTTATCATTCTAAGTAAGAGAATTGCCTCGTTGCACCAAAACAAAGTCTTTTGCTCTTTCTTCCGAAAAGGCCCCTGAGTTGATCTCCAATAAGGACATCATTTTTTACTTCAAACCTGAGTTAGGTAGGAATAAACACAACTCAATTTATATTGATCTACTTTTGTTGGGCCATTAAAAAAAAAAAAAAAGGGACCCAGTCTGCACAAGCTCAACCCAAATAAATCGGTTGGACCAACCGGACCATTATATATTAGTCCGGTCTGGTCTAGAGGTACGGGGTACCCACCCGTCGGTCTTGAGGTGAAAATTAACCTTTCAAACTGAACGGACTGGACCGCTCTGTCCTAAAGCATTATTGACCTCTACTTCAATCAGTTTGAATCTTAACATGAGTAGCTATTGTTCCAAAGTGATTGAGCAATGAGCAGTAAAATAATATTTGGGGAGTAAATAGTGTTTCTTCAAATTTGAAGAAATACTATTTATAATTATGCAAAATTTTAAAGATACATAATTCATTGCATACCAATTTGGAGAGATATTATATAAATATAAAGATGAATATGAAAATACATATATAAACCATTGCCAACTCTAATACATCAATATGATTGAAATATGGGCTTCAGTTTCCCGTTTAAGTCCAACCCAAGAAGAGGATGAAAATATTCATTCCCAACAGACTTGATCTGTTGATTTCAAAATTATGGCACGGCGCCTTCTGGCTATGGACAATGGTCCCGTTGGCTGACTAGCACCCAAAAGCACCACGCCGGAATTTCCTTGGTCGTGAATACTGGAAATTTCTGGTATAAAAATTATTACACAGATAAAGAGCTATCACTAACGGCGCTCTGTCAGGATGCTTTTTTTTTTTTTTTTTTTTGAAAATAAGCGGATTTCATTAATCAATACTTAACAAAGTTCAGAAGTTACAGCTGATAGAATAACTGAAGGGCATTCTTCAATATTGTATAAATCCTCTGTTAACAAAATAGTAGATTTTGCCAATGTGTGTGCAGCAGTGTTTGCTTCTCTAAAGACATGAGAGACTTTCTACTTGCTGTAGCTATCGAGCAGGGACCAGGAGTCTTCAATCAGCATGCATCCTAAGATCCAGTTTGGCTTTCTATCTTTCAGTTGGTCGGTTACTCGCTTTGCATCTCCTTCCATGATTATATTCGATAGGCCCAGCTCCTTACAGAAACTTGTAGCAAGAAGTAAGCCATGTGCTTCTGCTTCAAATAGATCGTATGAGAATAGCAATGAAATAATTTATAGATCATATGTGAATAGTAATGATATAATTTATAAATAATAATAAAATAGTTTAAAAATATCAGATAATATTAATGTTCTCAAATAGGTCCCAAATCCGATAATTAGTTAGTTCTATGAATTCAACAATATTAATAAAAAAATGCATCTAATTTATTTTTTAATAAGAAATATAATTTATATATTTAACCTCAAATGTTTTATATATTTCTAATGACCACATTTGTTTATAAAGAAGATAGATCCTCTAAAGATATAAGGAATGCCAATCATATTTTCTTTCAACTAAATAAATAGTCCATTACCTAATGGGTAAGGTGTGTGTCCTTTCCTTTTCAGAAGATTGAGGCGGTGGAGTAGGTTTTTTGGCAAACAACACAGAATTGATCGATAGTTTTCAAACTTACTGACATGGCAAATGAACTAGCTAGGCTTTGGGAAGTATTTAATCAATGAAAAACAGAGAAAACAGAGGTTGCCTCAACGGAAGATGAAACTAAACATGCTTTTGCTAAAACTCAGAGATGCCTTCTTCTATTTATTTTGATGGAAAAGAGTCTTAATAAAGAAGCTTTTAAAGCTACTATGACCAAAGTATGGCATCATTGGTTTATAAGCTTCAATGAGGTGGGCCATCACAAGTTTTTAGTAGAATTTCAAAAAGCTATGGACATAAAACGTGTTATAAATGGAAGACCATCTTTTAATAACAGCTTAGCTTGCATTCAAGTCTTTAAGAGCAGTAATCCTCTTAGTGAGGTGAGTTTTACTCATGAACCCTTATGAATTCAACTACTTGGCCTAACGTTGACAGCTATAACATTTGAAGGTGAGGAAAAAATTGGCTCATCCATAAGAGAAGTCTTGACAGTAGATGTGGATGAGGATGAGTTTTGTTGGAAAAATAGCTCAGAATATAGGTAAACATGATACTACAAAGCCATTACCTGGTGGGAAACTAATTAGAATAGAGGGCAAACCAAGTTTTGAATTGATTTCAAATATAAAAGGTTGCCTTTATTTTGTTTTCGGTGTAAGGTAATTCAACATGTAGGCATGATTTGTGCAATGGAAAGAGGCAGAAGTAACACGAGGTGCTGCTCAATCCCAATATGGTCAATGGCTGATGGTGGCCATACTTGTTTAATTTATTTCTCTCAAATTGGATTTCATGAGATGGGCCTTGGAAAGTTTTAGAATAAGGCCTTATCACTCAATATGGTAATCAATTTCCACCGGAGGAGGTTCTCATGTATCCTCTTCTAATCCACAAGATGAGTGTTATCACTCAACTGGTATAGCAGTTGACAAGGGGAAATAAAAACTTCAACTAGATTACAATAAATAAACTAATTTACTTGAAGACTAGAAGAGAACTTCATCAGAAGAGAGAAACTTAGCTAACAAGGCTCATGAAGATTTGAACACTAACCTTTGTAGTCAAGCTACTCAGTCTCTCAACTCTTTATCAGTTAGTCAGCTTGTCTATTTGAGACATAACTCTTTCAGCAAAGTGGACTTCTCACCAAAGGAAGTGAGTTGGAAAGGAAGGGAAAGAGCAATTATTCTACTAAGATCGGATGAGATGAAAAATGAAGATACTAGCACAGGTGATACAAGTGGTAGAAAAAGGGATAAAGAAATTATAGATAGTGAAAATTAGCAAGGTCTAAACAAAAGACCAAAAGAGGGGTTCAATCTTAAAAGGAGCATAATTTAGGAACAAATGGTCGAGGTTGCTAAGTAAACCCACTAGCAGTAATGACATGTCTTACATGGAACTGTCGAGAGTTGGAAACCCTCGTACATTTTGAGAGCTTTACTTTATGGTGAAGCAAAATTGCCAACACATCCTTTTCTTTTCTTTTCTTTTTCTAAAAAGCACAAGGGAAATGATTGAAAGTATTAGAAACAAACTCACAGACATCTGTCAAAGTAAATAATTGATGTGAAAGGATCTGAGTTAGGTGATGATGAGCTATCAGATTGTACGTTATTGGCACTAAGATACCATGAGTTTTCAGATCAGTGCAAATGTAGTAAATGATCGTGATCTTTTCCTAATTGAGGCAGTTTTGGGTGTGTTTCATTATTTTGGTCATAACTTTAACTACAGGTATCGAAATCGCGTATAAGAACCTAATTCGAAAAGCTCTTTTCAGCGTGTAGGTCGTGGCTACCAAGCTATACTCAGTATACATCATTTTTGACATCAAAGTCCACTATTCTTCCTTTCAAATCCTTATTTTAGTTATTTTTTTGCCATTTTTTATAATATTCTGATTATTAATTAGGAAGTGATTTTAAACCCGATTTGGAATAGATTTTTGATATAATACTTATTTTTTTGTATTTGACTTTTGTATGATTATTGGAATTTTTTTATTTTTGGAAAAATTCCAATACAATTGATTTTGGCTATATAGTTCGCCTTGTGGACTGATCTTTAACATTATTTGATGTGATAATATTCAATTAAACCTCACAGACATTTTCTCTAAGTTTTGAGCAAGTTTCTTGTGTCTTTCCTATAAATCATCTGTTGGGACTAGTCTGCAGAATAATCACTATTATGTTCAGTGTCAATTAGCATAAGAGTTTCAGCATCTTCCTGTGGTGAAATATCAATTTTAATGTCTGGTGGTAGTGGCCGTCGTGGGCAATTTATGAATGAGGAAATCCATCACTATGATCATAACATTTAGGATGCGATGATTGAGGTATTACAAAGGCAAGTTGCAGGGATAACCTGGCGTCTAGTGGCTCGCAATTTCGGTGATCGTGAAGTTTCCGAATGCAATTCCAATTCCCCTTTTGAAAACTTGTATCACAATTGTGCCCTATTCCAAGATCATTGTGGTCGACAGGAGCATTATGGAGACCTTGGTTTCAGAGTGGAGTTACTCGAGTTTTCTGGTATGTTAAAGGCCAAAGGCTTCATTGATTGGCTTAGTGAAGTCAAGCATATTTTTCATTATAAGGAAGTCCCAGATGGTGTCAAAGTGAAACTAGTTGCCATCAAATTTAAAGGCAGAACATATGCATGGTGGGTGTAGTTGAAGCAGTCACGTGATAGGCAGGACAAGTCTAAGATCACTGATTGGAAGAGAATGAAGAAGAAGATGGAGGGTCACTTTATTTTCTTCGGCTACACCAAACCTTGTTTTAGTGACTTCATTCGTTGAAGGAGGGCGCAAGATTAGTTGATAATTACATGGAGAAATTCAACGAAGGAGGGCGCAAGATTGGTTGATAATTACATGGAGAAATTCTACGAGTTGATATCCTGGAACAATTTTTCTAAGACATGGGAGTTGATAATAGGAGGCAAAAAATAGTAGATCATTGTGGAACTCGTACGAAGATGTATCCAAGGTCTATTGATGGTAAAGGCTTATAAGGTTCTGTAATAGGAGATCTTCGTGGTAAGACTTCTTTAACTCCTCCTTCCATTTTGCTTGCATCATACTAATAAGTTGTTTTGTGATGGTTGTGGCATGGGATTAGTAGTGTGTAATGGTGGGTTGATTGGTTGGATTGGGTTTGTTGGTTGGATGTTGCTTAAGTTATGGTGGTTATGATCTATATATGTTGGTGAAGTTTATGTTTCTAGAGTTTAGTTGCATTTTTTCGAAGTAGGGTAATCTATATAAGGCATCTACCACAATGTTTGTCCTAACACTCTTATAATTGCAGTGGGACAGCCTACATAAACCAAGGCAAGGGAGACTAGCCCCATTAGTCACCTTGATTGACAATTGGTTTCCCTCCATTGGCAGTTTAGCTTTTCTTGCTACATGAGGGCCAATAAAATTGTGTGTTCTTCCTGTATTTATAAAGACTAAGACATTATGAAGATTAATTACCCTTTTAATCTCATTGTATTAGGAGCCAACGCTCCTACCATAGCATGCAAAGAAATCCCTAACAACTCCCCCGCTTCCTCATCTCCCTCTTGCTCCCCTATTAGATGTATTATCACTAAGTTCCCTTCAGATTCTTCCTCTATCACTTCTTCTTGACCCATTCCTTCTAGTAAAAATAGCAAATCCCTAACAACTCCCCCACTTCCTCATCTCCCTCTTGCTCCCTTACTAACTATATTATGGCTAAGTTCCCTTCAAATTCTTCCTCTACCACTTCTTACTCCCTCATTCCTTCTAGTAATAATGGTCTGGGTTAATTACATCAATGAACTGGGTGGAACTTTCCATCATAATAATAACAAAGCCCTTTCTCCATTTTTTCTTGCATCTGGACAAGGGAAATTCTTATAAGGGAAATTCTTATATGGGCAATGTTGGTTTTCTATTGGTGATAGGAAATCTGGACTTATTGTTTGGGATTTTTGGAGTTCTATTTTATAGATGGAGGTAGAAGTCTTAGGATAAGGAAATGTGCTGGTAGTTTAGGGATTTGGTGTGGAATAGGCTGAGTGGGAAAGTTTCTGGACTCACGTCCATGACTTCTCCTTATCACTTCATCTTCTTTTAATATGGCTAGATCAAAGATAACATATAATGTGGAAGGGTTTAAATATAGTAACTATGATTCTAAGATCATCCCTTAACCAACTCAAGAAGGTACTAATTTGAAACTCCTCTATTATACCCTTTGGTTTATTAGATAATGCTTCAAACTAAATCTAGTACTCTTCAGTTGTACCAATCTACCTTAGTATAGTGAACTCCCCGATTGAATCCTCATATGTGGAGGATCCAAATCTCACCCTTAAGGCTAATACAAACTCATTCTAAGTATGAATTGGGCTTGAGTCCATGAGCCAACAATATCATGAGAGAGCTTTTACCCTCCATGTAAAAGAAGGCTATTTGAAGCCTTTGGTCATATCGGATATTATAGTATGAGAAAAATTGGTGAGCTTTACCCTCCACGAGAGGGCTTTCCATGTTTTACTAACAATTGACACTAACCTATTCATCTAACATCGCCCGTCATGGCCCATAACTGAATAATTCCTAATATTGACTAAATTTGGAAAACTGAAACCCAGCCCACGACCTAATTGCAAAAGACCAAATTAACCCTAAAAAATAAAATAAAGACATGCTTCATATATATCCTTAAAAAGCCTAATTTGCAACTCTAACCCTTGAGAATTGCCTTCTATAAATACACTGCACCTAACAAGTGCTCGTGGTGATGGAGCTACTACAGTCACTATGTGGGTACACAACGCCGATGACAAATGCAAATAGGCTATAGTGATTCTTGAGAGATGTAGCGAAGAGAGAAACAGAGAGAAGGAAAGACACTGAGGAGAGATGCAGACATAGTGAACGAGAGAGAGATGGAGATAAAGACATAGAGGGGATGGAAGTCCTCGGTTAGGGTGTCTATGCAACAGAGGGGAGATGAGAGAAAGGAATATGTCAGGCAAAGGAAGGGAAAAAGAAGAAAATTGAACATTGGAGCTTAATGGGTTGGGCTCATGGGGCTTGGCTATCATTTTGGTATACATAGATAGAGAGAGAGGGAGAGAGAGAGAGAGAGAGAGAGAGAGAGAGAGAGCCACTGGCTAAGTGAGGCAGCGTCTATATGTTAGTGGGTAGACGACATGGCTAAGGGCAAGAGAAAACTCAGATGAGAGAAATAGGGTATTGGCTGGGGGAGAAGAAATAAGGAGATTATGAAGAGCATAACCTTTTGAAGTTTCTAGTTTCAATTATGAGCTTTTGCGTTAATTTAGGCCCTATTTGAATGCTATAAAAGTATCTTAAATGATTTGTGAATAATAGTAAATAGTTTGCGATTAGTAGTGAAATAGTAGAAAAATATATGGAAACATTTGTGTTCACAAATAGACCTTTAGTCTCTCTGCAAACTACTAAAAAAATGGTGGAATTAATTTTTTCATCAACATTATATGTAACAAAATCGTAGTAAAACGTACTTTTTAGCGATGAAATCTTGTTGGTAGCTAATGAAATGAGAACATGAAAAACTTAGGTGTTTACTATGACATTAAGGGCTAATTTGGGATTGCCTTAGGAGTTTTAAAAAAATACTTAAATAACCTTAAACGTTTTAATGGGAAATTAGATTGTTTGGATGTTACATATTAAAGTACATTTTAATATCAAATAAGTGAAAAAGTACACGTGAGCACAAACAATTATTTCCTTGAATATGCTTTTCTAAACTTTCAAACAATTCCTTTGAAGCTTTTAAGGATATAATCATAATCTTTTAAAAAATAAAATGGACATTGTTTTTTTTATTTCTACCTCAAAAAGAAATTTTAAAATTTGTTTTCGAAGAAAATAAATATGTTGATGCCGAAAATTGTTGAACAAATCGAAATTGAAGAAAAAATTATTCCCAACCCACAATGATGAAGAAAAACACGTGGATTTATGTGGTTTGGTATAGAAACCTACGTCCACAGGTTGTTTGTGGGTGAAATCTACTATAACGGGTGATCTACAATCTGCCATGACATCACTTAGCTCACAATACTATCAAGAAATTTAGGGTTTCGTGAAGTTGAAGAAACGCCTCCCTTGAGAAAAGATAATTTGAAATCATTGTGTGAGGTAGAGTCTGCATGTAGGGAGCTTCTATAGATTTATGAAGATCTCCTCCTTTTATACTTGTATTTTTTCTTCCTTGGAGTAATTGAATCCTACTTATTTGGTGAATCATTTCCTTTCAGGAGTTTGAGTAAGCTTCTTTGACTTTATCTTTTCTTTAACTTTTCTCTTAGTTTTATTACTTCCCTTATTATTAGTGATAGGTTTTCAATGGGTTAGATTTGGTCGACCTTAGCTCCATCAAATGTTCGGGGATTCTAAAGTCAAGTTTTTTAATAAGAAAGCCTTAAGAATATTTTAAGTCAATAATCTATAAAAAAAAATAAACTTCAAAAATTGATCCCAAGTTTTCTATTTGTTATATACTAAGTAGTGAAGAGCTTATCTTGGGGAGATAGACGAGAGATATGCTCCACAATACTAGGTACAAGCTCAGGGTTTAATTTGGGTGGGAGATCTTGACCACATTAGTGGCGAGTGTGGAGCTCGGCTTTGTGTGAATGTATGTCGATGAGTAGTGCGTATTTTCATGATTGGTTTTTGCTATTTGTTATGTGATCGTTTATAGTCATTGAAGAGTGTATATTTCCGTGATAATTTTTGCTCTTGTTGTTAGTAGAGGGCTTTTTACCCCTTGCTATAAATTTTTGTTTAATGTTTCCATTTTGGGCTTGATGTTAGAATTTGATTCTAGTAACCCGCACTTAAGTGGTTAGCAATCCCATCGACCCCTTAGCTCCATCTTAGGTAGTTATCAAGCTCGTTGACTCATTCTTGAAGGAAACCCGTGCGAGGTTGTTGTGGAGCTCGGATGCTTATTCTCGAAGGTAACCCACTGGCGGTAGTTATGGCATGGGCATCATTACTATACACTTTTGAGAAGGGGCTACATGAGGGTTTTGTAGTCTGTTGACCTGCGTGCCCGTTTCATCATCGCAAATCTTGGGACTTAATTTTAGTAGTTGAGTTTTGACTTGCGCGCCCCTTTCATCACCACAAGTCTTTACACTCGACTTTGGTAGTTGAGGGTTGAAGAGTCTTTTGACTTGCATGCCCGTTTCTTCACCTAGAGTCTTTTGACTCGATAGTCTTTGGGTGAGGGTGAGAAACTTGAAGTGGGTGAGCACAATGGGGTTGCAACCTCCTTTGTGGTAACCTATCAGTTTGTGGTAACTTGCGATGGAAACTTGTTGGATTGAAGTGTGGCGAGGAAACATAGTTGGACCGAGGTGTCGCTAGCAAGTACCGTATGAATGGAGTGTGGGGTGGCGGGCATGGCATAGCCTTTTGTGGCATGGTAGGATACTACATTAGGTGAGGCAGCTAGGAGGTTGATCGTTGTGAGGGCAGTGAGATATTGGTGAGTTGTTGCTCGCTGTGAGAGTGGTGAGATGCTGGTGGGTTGTTGAGCTATGTCAAGGACCTTTTGTGGTGTGCAAAGAGTCAATGGTCGAGAGCCAACCTATTGGTGACAGTGAAACGCCGGAGGATCTAGCCTGGAGGTTGGCATGAGCTCTTTGATCATTCTATGATTAGTACTATTTGAACGGGAAATACATGGTTTGAATGGTAAATTACAATAATTTACAAATCCATACCATCAAACAATACCCATTCAAATGAAAAATAATCCATTCAAATACCAACCGAGAAATACAGTTCGTACAACCGTTCAAACAACAAATTATTTGTCCGAACAACATTAATAATCAAAATCTCGTTCGAACGGACAAAATTTTAAAAAATAGAGTGTCTGATCGAATGGAAGAAATATATGTTAGAACAAAATTCATTTGAAAACTTTATTTGTTCAAATGCATAAAATCTATTCGAACACTCTATCCGTTAGAACAATATCAAATATGGTCATTAGTTGAATCAAATTTTTTTATAGTTCGAAGTGTTCCTGTTGGTTCAAACGATTCCACCTAATTTCATCCCTAGTTTTTTTTAGATGAAAATGAAAACATTTTGAGATAGGATTTTCAAAATCAAGTAGATAAAACTTGTTCATCCTCAAAAATATTTTGGGATGAAAATTGGATCTTCTTGAGACAAAATGATTCGTCTAAACAAACTCAATCTCTTGTAGTGATGGGTTATCACCAAAATTAATATTTTAATAAATTAAAATTTCAAAATTAATTAATATTAAAATAAATGAAAAGATTAAAAATTAATATTTTAATAGAATAGTAGATAAATTTGGAGAGTCAATTATTTGATGTATTTGAAAAGTGACTAGTTAAATTTATAAAAGTGAATTCTCTAATTAAATTTTGACCAAACTTTGACTAAGCCACTACAGAGATGAAGCAAAAACCCTAGCTTAAGGAATGTTTACAAACATGCTGCTCCTGGTCACGCGAAGGCTTAAATGAATTAAAAGAGGAAGTTAGCAATTTCTTTTAGCAAGAACACACCCCAAGATCCCTTTGTTTTTACGAAAATTGTACTGTTTATTGAGAATTTTAATTTATTACATAATAAAAAAATGGGAAATGCAATAATACTCTTTGGATGCTTGAAACGGAACCAAGAATGAGGTTAAGAAAACCTTAATCATGCCAAGAATGTATATAGCAAGCTAATCAGGTCATTGCGAGATATTGCTGCAGAACATACATACAGTGCATGAGATGCTGCATGCATGCAATACATACACTTATAAACTCAAGTGTTCCATGAATAAAACCCTGTGGCCCTCTCTCATATAATATAATAAAGTAGATTTTACTAACCTCCCCCCCACTAAAACAAATTTGGGCTTTAGTGATAGATAAAAGAGTCACATAAAATGATCAAAATGTCACGAAAGATTGTTGGTGACAGTTACAAACCGTCACGAGAAACGTTACAGTAAGTGCGTCACAGATAAGTATTCGTGATACTTTACTGTTCAACCATCACAAAAAATATTTTTTGGGACGGTTTGTGCTTTTTCTCTCGATATAACGTTCAAACGTTAGTAATGGTTAAAATGTGTCACCAAAAGCTACATTCAAACATACAACATGACGTTCAAACGTAAACCTATTTGACTAACATTCGAACGACAGACTACTTCATTTGTTTATGCAACGTTTGAACGTTACAAATATAATTTGAACATTGGTCACATCTTGACGTTGGGACGTTCCTAAACCAACGTTCGAACGTTACATTTGAGTATGTTTGAACGTTAATTTGACGAACATTCAAACGTTTTTTCGGACATTCGAATGTTAGTTTCATAAATATTTGAATGTTTTGTTTAGTTCATTCGAACATTGTGTGGAACATTCGAACGTAGTTGGAATTAAGGTTCAAACGTTTTATGTGCACATTCAAACGTATATATTAGAAATGATAAATTTTAATAAAATTAAAAAGCATACAAATTGTATCATATTATATAATCAATCTAGCAACTTTCAATATCTTATAGCATATCAAAGTTAAATACTAAAAATTACAAATAATAAAAAAAGATAAAATTTATCTTTTTTTTCCTCGTCCACCGCGATCCTGCTGCAGTAACATAACACACTTTGTCTGGGCCGCCATCTCTCTCTACACTTGTTCTTGGAGTGTAGTGCACATTCTTTCCTTTTGCTTTCTCTACTGCTCTTACACACATATCCCTAGATCAGAATGTCGTTTCAAGAGAGAATCAAACTGTTGTTGTCTCAATCTCATAATCTCATTTTCTCGTCGTGATACTTCTAAATTTTTGGTGAGATTATTAATCTTTGAGGTCAGGGAGCTCGTGAAGGATGATGAACCAGCTAACCGTTTGACTGAATGTCCCAATCCTTTGACCATTCTAGACTTGGCCCCGAGCACTTTCATGAATATGTCTATATCACTAAGAGATGATTTCTCAGAAGCTAAATGCATATTCAACATTTTATCCTGCAATTTGAAAGAAAATGCACATGAAACAATAAAATTAATTGAAATACGAACAAAAACTAAATTATTCAAATATTGCATAATTAGTTTAACAAAATTAATATCTCTTACATAATTTTTTGCAATGGAAGGATCCATCTATTTACTACGTTCATTAGTGTGAGTAGTAGCATAGACATGAATGAGGAAAATTTTTTCAGGATCATCACGTTTCTAACAAAGACACATTAGCGATTGAAAATTTTATTTTTAGTAATTAAATCAAAACAAATATCAAAAAAATAAATGAATTACTAACAATGAATATCTAAATAATGTAGTCATTAGTCCATTCGCAGTTCTCACATCTTTGGTACAAGTAAAATCGAGGTCGAACTCATCCTAAGGAGTGAAATAAGTAAGTAATTCGATATACTTATTAGGGGATAAAAAATTTAGTTTTAAATTTATCTCTCCAGCACATGACTTCGAATATGATCTTTAACTTCATTATGAACATCTCGCCATGATCGCACATAAAATGGAGCATACGCTTGAACTACTATGCCGATATAAGAAGAAAAGTGTTGTTGTACTATCATCCTCCTCTAGAGGAATTTTCACGTATTGTGATCTTGATTTTTCCTTGACGTCTTCTATTTTCTAAAGAAAGACCATGAGTAATGCCACAACCGCGTCAAGAAGACGATGCATCAACTAACATATATAATAGCATGGTATTAGTTATATATGTTATTGAGTATTAAAATATAATTAATTAATTACCAACA
Organism: Platycarya strobilacea; assembly: GCA_036898215.1. Lineage (NCBI taxonomy): Eukaryota > Viridiplantae > Streptophyta > Magnoliopsida > Fagales > Juglandaceae > Platycarya > Platycarya strobilacea. The sequence goes on from CM072550.1 coordinate 31,096,240, forward strand.
ACATTTCATTATTATTGGGTGTCGGCTGACTATCCGTCTCCTACATGTTGATCTCTTTAGGAGTGCATTTCTCAATAAAGGAGTTCGTAACGGGTTCAAGACTTAGAAAACGTAGTATATTTCTTCGTTGTCTTTTTGGCAGCATCATTGAAAATAAATAAAAAAATAAAAAGTAATTAGAACGCTATTTAGTGCTGTATAATAGTGACAATTTAATTTATAGTGTATAACCCAAATTTATTGGATTAACAAAGATATGATGCTCGGTTTCATCTAATCCTGTAGCACACAAATTTGTACAACCTCAACATAGAAGCTTGATGTAACCATGCCTATTAACAGAGGCCTGAGCAAATTCAATAAAGGTTCTGACTCCACATGCATAAGGAACATAGTGCTTCCCAAGTCTATTGCCCAAGCGCATCCAACTTTTATCCATTTCTAAAAAAACCTATCCATTAGTTTAAAGCATTAAAATTCACATGCAAATTATGGTCCAAAGTAATTCATTTTATCTTTCATAAGATAGTTGGTCCTATCCCATTCGAAATTATATGATCCATATTATACAACTTTTGTTTCTTCTACTTCTCACATCAGTAGAACTTTCAACAGCACCTCCCATAGTTCTCCAAATATACATGTTCGTAAAGAGGGATTGTGATATTACAAACAGTATACCCAAAGAATAAATGAGGAAGATACTAAAACTTCATACGCAAAGTGGAAATTAATTAAAGTAACAAAAATGTGCAATACAGATAATATAATTCCGAACTGTTCACACTAGACAATTCAAGAATGAGTGGACACTTATGTGTATATTGATTCCCAAACGGGTCTAAGGTTATTCATATATGCAATATCACATAAGATACTAACTAATATTAATTTGTTGGTTTCTAACTATTATATCAACTATATATAAGGGTTGCATTTAGGGTATAGGGTTTGGAATTTGGGGTTTAGGATTTGGTATTTGGAATTTAGGATTTAGTATTTAGGGTTTAGGATTTGGAGTTTGGGTGTTAGGATTTAGAGTTTAGATTTTAGAATTTAGAATTTAGGCTTTGGATTTGGGTTTGGGATTTGGGATTTGGGGTTTAGAGTTTAGGCTTTGGGTTTGGGATTTGGGGTTTAGTATTTGGGACTTGGGATTTGAGATTTAGGTTTTAGGGTTTGGGGTTTGGATTTAAGATTTGGTGTTTGGGATTTGGGGTTTGGTGTTTGGGGTTTGGATTTTGGATTTAGGGTTTGGTATTTGGGGTTTGGATTTAGGATTTAAGGTTTGGTATTTGGGGTTTGGGATTCCAAAGTCTAAGGTTTAGGGTTAGTAAATACATGCTTGCAAAAAATGCACAAATGCACAAAATTATACAACCCAACACAAAATTATACAAAAATATGCAATAGAGGCATAAATTGTCACACCCAATGTGCAAATACCATAAAACACATTCAAATAATCTTTCAATATGTTTGAAAAATTTCCTATCATAAAAATAAAATTTAATGCAAGCTACTAAAAACATTCAAATATTTAATGCTACTAATATGCACATTGACAAACTATACACAATCGCTCAATATTTGTAATCACTCAATAAATAAAAAAATATAGAAATATAACATATTGCACAACTTTTGTATTATACCTAAAATCCATCAATGATATTATACTCAATAGTTTTCATTATATATATGCTTGGAAAATTTCACACAAAAAGTATACCCATTTTAAAAAAATTACTAAACACATGAAAATAATCACCCAACATATTTGCAAACTCCTATTACTAAAATAATACAAACAACACAATATGCTTAAATCCCATCATAGAAAAAACAATAAAAAACAAACAAATCCAAGACTTCATGCTTCTAAAACTTGCAAACTAAAAAATTGCACAAATATAAAATACACAACTATATACAAATATTGAGATATACAATGAGGAAAATATACCTAGTAAAATCACTATATTTTCTTTACAAGTACTCAAATACTACCTTTGAACTTCAACTTTCACACCACTAAACTCTACAAAAACATACAATGAACCATTAAATTCACACAAAAATCAAAGGCACAATAAAAAAATCCCTACAAATTAAGAGCATAAATCAATATACAAATATTACCTTTGAAAAAAATAGAAGCACCTCATTAGGGTTTCTCTCTCTCTATCTCTCTCTCCTCTCTCTTTCTCTCAGAATGATGCAAAAATGGGATTTCTAGCTTTATCTCGTGCCTATATTAGAATCTGTCTAAATTTTTAAAAATGTTTGGTACTTAAATTCGCTTGTGTCGTTCGAACGTTTACTTGTAACATTCAAACATAAGGAATTTATGTTTGACCGTTATATAAAATGGTAAAAACCCTAAATTAAAGCAAAAATATTTAAACGCCATAAAGTTACGTTCTAATGTTGTAGAAAGTACAGGAAATTTTCTACACTTCTTTTGATCGTTGGAATGTAATTGGCTAATGTTCGAACGTTTTTTGTTTTTTACTTTTTTTATTATTAAACCCCTAGATTGCTTTATTTATTAAATCAAAATATATTAAAAATATTTAATAAAATTATAGTAAATATATAAATATCTTTAACGATAATGATATAATATTATATATTTAAGGGTTTTATATACCATAACCAAAATATATTAAAAATGTTTAATAAAATTATAGTAAATATAAAAATATCCTTAACGATAATGATATAATATTATATATTTAAGGGTTTTATAAACCATAGTAATTATATAGTGAACACTATATAATACTATGTTGTTAATATTTATGTAGTGTTGCCTATATGTGTGTGTTAGTTAGTGTTGTAACAAAATAGACAACATCACTTTATACTAAACAACATAGCATTATATAGTTTTAACTAATCATATTTTAAACATCATTTTATATATTTTATCTACTATACTAATATTATACAACACTAGGTGTTATAGTATTATAGACAGTAGACTATTGTAATACTATATAATATATTATATAATAATTAATAGTATAGTATGATATAGTGTTGGCACTAGAGAATTTTAGTAATATTTTAAAGTATATCATATAATATATTTAACTGTGTTATAATATATTATAAGGTAATTTTAATTAAAAAAATACTAGACTACGTTCGAACGTTGCAGTTTAACATTTGAACGTTATTTTGAAATGTTAGAACGTTCATAGGGAACGTTCGAATGTAGAGGACACTTGATAAATAAAACACTCAACTCTACATTCGAACTATAGGTAGATTACGTTCCAACGTTCCAAAAATACATGCAAAATATATATGATGGTTTGTATGTAACGTTTGAACGTTCATTAAAGAACGTTCAAACATTATGTGTATATATACAGTAACCCGACGACATTTTGACATTTTCACCTGAACTCCTCATTTCTCTCAACTTCTCTCCGCCACGCACGCCACCGTAACCTTCACCAAAAGGTAGGCACCTCTAAACCCACTATTTTAATGTAATTTGTATTGAATTTGGTTGTTTTTCTAAGTTTTTTAAAAAAGTGGTGGCTGGAACTTTACTTCGATTTTTCGACCACTACGGGTCTCCATTAGCCAAAAGGACTCCATAGAAAGATTCCTCAATGTGTTAACTCCATTTCTATAGAGTGTATTAGCCCTAAAACTCTACAAAATGCAGTTTCGGGAATGACTAAGTCGACTTAGCCATTCCCGAGTTTACGTTCAAACGTTCTTTATGAACGTTCGAATGTCCAAGACTGAATCTTGGGACGATAAGTGTTACGTTCAAACATAAACTTAATACATTCGAACATAACATTGCCAATGTTGGAAGCCCAACAGTCACATTCCAACGTATATTTTGTACGTTAGAATGTCACTTTGGGAACGTTGGAATACCAACGGTTATGTTCAAACGTTGGAACGTAATTGTTTAAATGTTGGAATACAAAAAGCCACGTTCAAACGTGACTATTTACGTGTGAACGTGAATTTGATTTTGTTCGAACATTTACACAAAATTGCATTTTTTGGCCTAGACCTAATATTGTTCTATTATAAATTTATATTTTATTTCTACTAATTTTTATCTCATTTATGCAGATATATATATATATATATATAATGGCCCAGTAGCCTCGGATCACAAGAAAGAGAGGTCGGGAAGAAGCCTCATGGGAGGCATACTATGTCAAGGCTCGCACAGTTACATAGAGTGAAAGATATAGATTTATGAGTTTGAATCATTATTCTGGCTGCAGAGGAGCCAGAGGTCGGTGTTCGTGGACAAGGGCTGGTTGCCGATCTGCACACTCATGGGGACCGTGTACACCAGCATGATCCGTGAGTTCTATATGGCGATGTCCACGTTGTCGCACGATGTCGACTCCTACATCATCGAGATCTGTAGGGTCCAGATCACTGTCTCGACTGATGTGATCTCCGACCTGAAGCAGATCTGGCGTCAGCCATCACAGCAAGTAGTTGCGCATCAGGTGGAGGACGTAGCTGCTATACAGACTCTGCTGCCAAATGCTGATGCTGACATGGCGGAGTTCCAGACTGGCCTAGTTCTCTCTACAGGTAATCATCATGTTGACAACAACGTGACAGGGGATGATGCTGGATCCGAGCAAGAGGGTCCACGCGGGATGAAGATTTCTACATCCTCATGGGCAGAGACCGAGAGGTGCATGAGACATCAGACTCATTCTCCCAAAATGCGCTCATTGATTTCTTCCGTATGCTGCATCTTATTGTTGCAGCAAACATGGATCCCCTGGCACACGTGGCGACATTTAGCGGGACACGTACCCGAATTCTGATTAGGTTTGAGTGTGAAGACTTGATCAACCTACCATGACACATGCATACGGAGCCATCATCACCCGGCTACTCCTGACACATGGAGTGGAGCCATGGGTCTCAGAAATAGTGCAACCGCAGATCAGCCCCATCGAGATCAGCACATATAATCGGAGTCAGGGGTAGAGGAGGCGCATTTCTCATCCTATAGCTGATCTGGTTCCTCCTCCCCACCATCAGACCTTCTAACCTAATCCCAATGATGTTGCTGGCACCAGTTGATGGCCTTAGACGAGACAAACTTCGGGTGGAGACGTGCCACCTGCTTGGGTCTCATCAATGTTTAGCCAGCTATAGGGACACATCGACCAGCAGTTCGCTGCATAGATTGCGGCGATCATGGCATTCATTGAGCATGTGGATGAGCATTTGGACCAATTGTCGACTGATATAGATACCTTACATGTTTAGGTTGAGACTTTGCTTATGAGTTCACATCAGTCAAAAACCTAATCTAGTCAATGATTTTATGTTTTTCTTTTAAGTCTTTTTGTATTTTATTTTTAATTTATGTACTAGATCAACTGCTTATGTAATGTATATATAAATATTTTTTTAATTCTTAATTTTATTTAATATCAGCTTATCTAAATTTAATTTTAAATCATTACACTTCATCTTTTTCACAAATAAAATTATTTTATAATTAAATGAAGTACAAAATTTGTATAAGATTAACAGGGCCCCGCTCGAGTAGAATTTTATTTTAATTTTTTTACATATTTTTTTTTTATGTTTTAATCATTTAAAATATTCAAAAAAATAAATATCAATACACCAATAATCAAATTTTACACTATTAAGTAAAATAAAAAATTTAAAATGTATTAAAATACTAAAGGTGTCAACATAAGGTGCCAAAGTATTTTTTTAAAATTAATTAATCTAAACATTCGAACATTCTTTCATTTAATTCAAATGTTGGTGCCAGAAACATAAACGATCAAATGTCAATGATCTCATAGTTCGAACGTAAACTCAACGTTCGAACGAAATATCATCTTAGTTCGAATGTAAAAAAATTCACCAGTTCTCTTTAGTGATGGTTCCAAGAAACCGTCATAGAAAATAGGTTTTGGTGATGGTTTGAAGATTGTCACAAAAGTCCAAATGTGTTATAGTGCCCTAGATTTCCAAAACTACAAATTGAATGCGTGTATACAGGTTAGGTGCTGATTCGTTAGACAAATTAGGTGGTTGTCTAAGGCTAGCTTAAAAAATTATTATTACAATTTTTTTAAAAAAATTACCTAAACTAAATAGATCATTCATCTTGAAAATTGGAAAAATAATTCTTAAATCTGTAAAAAAAAAAAAAATTAACAACCCATAAATTCTATAACTTTAATTAGGAAAATCAAAAGTCACAATAAATTAAAAAGAACTTTGCAAGCAATCCAACTATCAAAAAAATTCAGAAAATAAAAACTCTCTTTTTGTACCTTATTTCATCTCTCTTGTATTTTACCAATCTCTAATATTGAACTCTAGTCTCTTTTACATCTATCTTACTCGTATTTGACACTAGCAACATCTCCCATCACTGCATCTCATGCAGACGTTGAGGCTTTACCAAGACGTTCTTTGTAAACTATTGTATGTTTGCTTCGAGTTAACACAGGTAACCTATTAAAGTCCCACAACTCTTGTTTTAAGTTTTATATATCCAGTTTAGTAAAAGTAAAAGTTTGTAATTTATGATAATAAAATATGATGTATATACACATCATATTTGTTTCAACATGGCCACATGTGGTAATAAAATAGCCACATGTATATACACTATACCCTGTACAATTGTCTTCTTTACTTCAAGTTCAACACGATTCATAATTGAATGCAATGTATTCCTTGATTTTATATTTTCAATTTTTGTTTTTTATTTCAATTTTTCCTGTGAGGGGAGGCCCACTTCTAGGGTGGGCCGGGCGGCTAGGTCCGTCATCCCGATTCGCCATAAGGACCAAGCAAACTCGGCCCTAGGACCGACCCTGTGGCGCTCCCAAATTCTCCTTAAAATAAACATGGGAATCGAGGTGTCGGAATGCCGACAACACGGGTCACGCACCCCCAACGTCAAGTGCTAAGTGTGTGAACACGTGACATGCATAAATAAAAGCAACGGATATTTGAGATCAATATCTAAGTACCATAATTTTTAGAGTTATTTTACAAACCAGTTTAACATAAATTCTCTAATAAGAGATTTAATGCAGTCATCCGAAAGATAAATCATAAAAAAAAATATTTATAAAAATGAAAAAATACTTCCCAATATAACAAATTATAAATAAATGTTCCAACAACGAAGCTGCCTCCTCAAGCTTAGCCTCCTCGACATCTGCATCAAAAATCTACGACGCCAAGATGGCATCGCAGGTAAGTACAACCTCATGAAACCATAAGATATAAAATATACTCATGCAACAACAATACACATGAACATAACAACATATGCATGAAACTTCAAATCATCTTCCTTAAAATAAATAATATAACCACACACACTAAAGTCCCATTTTAATCACAATAAAATTCCAATAAAAACTATCCATCATTTCTCAGAAAATAATATCCGTAAATCCAATCATACTAGGCGTTACGTATCGTTGTCCCTGATATGACATACACACATCACCAATCATAATGGGCGTTACGTATCGCCGTCCCCATTATGTTTCTTATACTCATTTCATACCGAACGTTACGTATTGCCGTCATCGATATGAAATATACACCCAATGACCATAATGGGCGTTACGTATCGCCGTCCCCATTATGTCATACACACACCACCAATCATAATGGATGTTACGTATCGCCGTCCCTATTATGATTCCTACACACTCATTTCATACCGGGCATTACGTATCGCCGTCCCCGATATGAAATACACACTCAATGACCATAATGGGCGTTACGTATCGCCGTCCCCATTATGTCATCCACACACTATCAATCATAATGGGCGTTACGTATCGTCGTCCCCATTATGAAATACATACATAATGATCATAACGGGAGTTACGTATCGACGTCCCCATTATGTCATTCACACCCACTGATCATAACGGGCGTTACTTATCGCCGTCCCCGCTATGACTCAGTCAAAACCATTAAAATCCATAAACTCAATAAAAACCCAGTTTTTATTTCCAACACATAAATATGCGTGTAAATACACAATGCAGACGACCATGCATCAAATAGCCAACAATTAATAAATTCTAACAATGGCCAAACACAAAATCTGTTGATGCCAAAAATATATTTAAGTCTTAAAGTCTGTTTGGAAAGTACTTACAGCGGGTAAAAACGTAAATACTTAAGCAAACGCCAATCAACAGCGTACGTAGCGGTCACTTGTACGTTAGGATAGAGTGTTTGATTTGACACCAAAATTTAGGAAAATACTCATTGGAAGGTTGGAAATCTCATGGAGGTGGTGGTATGGCGGCACAACCATTGGAAGGTGGCGGATCGGGTTCTAAAAGGGTGGAAACCTATTTTCGGGTTTGGGATCGTATAGGGAAGGTGGGATCGCGGTTGGAGAAACTGAGTTAGGGGGTTAGTCGGCTGAGGCAGGGGAGTGTTTTGGTGGCAGTGGTGAGGCCTACGATGGCCGGACGACGGCGCGGTGAAGGTGGATCCATTTAAGGACCCATTTTGGGTGGAGGAGTAAGCGGTAGAACTGGATGGCTTTAGGTGATAGGATTTGTTCGCCGGAGTGAGGGGAGGTGGCGTCATAGGTGGCCGGCGGTGGCCGGAAAATGTAAGAGAAACCAAAATAACCCATTTCGGGTTTAAGCCTCACGCTCTGACTAAGGGCTGCCATGAGGTGCACCACCGATGCAGGGGAGGTCACCTGAGGGTGGGGGGTTCAGCTGGAGGAGCGGTGTTGCCGGCTGATGGCGCACAACGGCGCTGGGTGGAGGGAAGGAGAACGACAGAGAAGAGAGGGGGAGGGGTCGCGCAGGGTCTAGGGGGGAAAGCAGGGGAAGAAGGAAGAAAAAAAAAAGAAAAAAAAAGTCCAACTAGAAAAATACAATAAATTAAATAAAAGCTAACTGATAATACTACAATTTAATATAAATAAAATAAAATATTTAAAACTCACCAATAAATTAAACTCAAGTGCAATTTAATTATAAAACAATAATTAATATAACAAAAGCACATCAAATAAATTTACATAATAAAATAAAGGAATTCAATTTCAATCATTAAAATAATTATCTCACATTAAAATTGATAAGAAAAACAACGTAAAACTAATATTAACAAATTAATAGTTCAAACAATTATTTTAAATAAATAAAACACGACTAATAATATTATTAAAATAAATTAAAATAATTAACACCGAGAATAAAATACTATCTAAAAATACACGTAAATCTGAGATCTCACAGACCCAACCCTCTAGACCCTCTAGGTCAGGAAGGAAGGCGACCCCCAAAACCGTAGACAGGAAGGCGCCTGCAAAGTAGGCTGTACAGTAGACAGAGCAGGGTTAGAAAGCGATAGGTACGTCCTGCTCCGCATTAAATGCTAGAGCTTGCAGCAACCACGCCGTATTAAATGCGATTCGGGCGGAAGCACGCTAGCGCCCAGAGGCATTAAATGCGTGTGGGAGCCCCTCGCCATATTAAATGTAGGTCAGGAACCCACACACGCATCTAAAACAAAGCAGAGACTGACACGATACAAAGAGGGGGACAACTCGCCCTCGGATCAAAAGGTGGTAGGGAGGCCGCCCGAATACGGCAAAGGGAATGATGGCATAAACTGACAGGGTAGTGACCATGTCCCTCAAAAACACCCCTAAAGCACAACCAACTCCTATAAATAGTCAGAGACACTACAGTTCACAGGTTAATCCATCTATCTCTACTCTCATATTTATCTTCCATATTTTCTCTACAATCATACTGACTTAGGCATTGGAGTGATCTCAAGGTGACCATCGCCCTACTCATCCAATCTTTGTGCAGGACTGGTTTGTTTGGACGTTGCTGAGCAGCATAGGCCACGGAACACGACCTCAACATCTCCAATATTAATTTCTTTTGATTATTAATATTAATATATTTTATTTTATTTTATTTTATTATGGAGATTAAAAATTTTATATAAAAATGAAGCTCATTTGTTATATTAAAGTGAAACCCATTTGCTAAATCAAGTTCAACTATTTTATGTTTATATTTATTTTATTCTAGAATATTCATAAATATGGTAGAATTTATATAGTAGATATTGTCATTTTTTACTATAAAATATGTCTAATTGAAAATATGCATCTAGATATGAAAAACTTAAAAAAAAAACGAAGAAGAAGAGAAGAATAGAAAAATTGATTAAATCTCAAAAAGAATTTTTAAATAAATTTATTACTAGCAATAAACAAAATATGGCAAAAACTTAGGTGAAACATCTATATATGATCAAGAAATATACCAAAAAGAACTAAAAGGCCCCATATTAACTTCTAGTTTAATTTAGTTTGAGATAAGAAAAAGGCTTCATTTTAACTTCTCTCCCACCTTAGTCCACAAAATCTTTTGAGTTGGCCTTGAGCATCTATGCTCTAAAGGGTAATATTACATATAGTCGTAAAATGTGCAAATGTTGTGCATACATTTGAAAAATAGTGGGGTTCACTATTTATTCACTTTTTTCGAAGTGCATTCACGATGCTTGCACATTCACAAGTGCAACTCTCATTTTTCATGCTCTAAAATATCTTCAAAGTGTACTAGGATATCATCAAAGTACACGACTACAAATTTGCCTATAAATGTAAGTAAAACATGGTTCATTAATCTCATGAAAATACTAGGAGCATTTGTGAGTCCAAATGGCATAACTAGTCATTCGTAAAGTCCATATTTAATCTTAAAATAGTTTTTAATTCATCTCCATCTGCTATTCTAATTTGATGGTAGATAGTTTTAAGATCTATTTTACTAAAAATACATTAGTCATGCAATTTATCAAGCATATCGTCTAATCTGGGAATAGGATGACGATACATCAGCCATGCAATTTACCTTAATATTGTTTATCGATCTGCAATCAACGCGAATCCTTCAAGTCCTATCCTTCTTTAGTACTAGTAGCACTAGTATTGCACATGGGCTCATGTTCACTCTCACGTATCCCTTGCTTATCAAATTTTTAACTTGCCTTTGAAGATCTTTTATTTCTTTCGGATTGCTCCTATAGGCTTGTCGGTTTGGAATAACAGTTATAGGTGTGAAATCAATTTAATGCTCAATGCCTCTAATGGGCGGCAACCTACTTGGTATCTCCTCTGGAAATAGATCATTGAACTCCTGCAGCAAAGAAATAGCCAAATTAGGAAGAGATTGGCTAGTGTCATTAAGACTAAGATAAGATTTTTTTATAAAAAAAGTAAGATCATAGGCTGATCTGCTAAGAAGACCCTCTTAACCTCACTTCCTTTTGGATAAAAACTCATCTTTGTTTTTCTTTTTCTCTCTGCATCCTCTATTTCTTTTTTCTATCATGAATCCACTCTCTTTTCTTTATTATGATCCACCTCTCTATTTTCTATTTTACTCCCTCATTTTCTTGAGATTTTGGTCTCATTCTCTTTTTTCTTTCCTCTCATTTTTCTCTCTTGTGCTTTAGTCTAACTTTTTCTTTTTTGTTCAATCTCACTTTTCAGTTTCAGTTGGTTGTCATAGACCTATTTTGGAGTTAAATGAGCAAGTTTGATGGTTTATCCATTCTTTACAAAGTTGTATATATTGCTAAATCAGTCATGAATCACTCTCCCATCATATTACTACGGCCTCCCCAACAATATATAGTCAGCATGCATAACAATTACATAACAAAGCACATCATCTCTATACCACCCAATTGTGAAAGTCATCAAAACCTGCTTATTGACCTTAACCTTCCCACATTCATTCAACTACTGCAACTTAGAAGATCTAGGGTATTTCAGTAAAGGTAAACTCAACTTCTCAACTAGGGTGGTACTAGATACATTGGTGCAACTTTCCCATCTATAATCATACTACACACCTTGTTGTTTATATAGCATCTAGTATAAAATATATTCTTTTTCTATTGTTCCATATCATCTACCTTATTTTGCGTATTGAGAGCGTGACAGGCAACAAGAGACTCATCTTCTATAGGGTATTCCACTCCATCACCATCAATATCATTGAGCAACTCGGGCATCTCATCATTATCATCCTCACTCTTAGTCATCACTTCCCCATTGTCACACATAACCATCACCTGCTTGTTTGGACATTGAGATGTAATATGCCTTGGACCCAAACATTTGAAACTTGTAATATTTTTATTCCTTTAAGGTTGAAAATCTACCTGGGTTTGTTCTCGCTACTTCCTTTATCTTTCCCCTTAGGTGGTTAGGCCTTTCCTTTTGTAAGCTCAGTTATTTTTATCCCACTTTGGTTTCTAAGAAGTGTTAGAAACCGAATTATACCTTGCTGCCCCTTTCTCATTAACTGCCTCTTCACCTTCATAGCCATGTGCATCATGTCTTCTACCTCAACATAATGTTGCAACTCAACTATATTGGCTATATCCCTATTCAGACAGCTTAAACATCTAGCTCTTGTGGCCTCCCGATCCTCCTCTACATTAGTCCAAATCATAGCCACCTCCATCTCCTTATGGTAATCCTCTACATTCTTAAACCCTTATGTAAGATTTTTTAGTTTTTGGTAGAGATCTCTATAGTAATGGCAATGTATAAATCACTGCCTCATGAGAGCTTTCAACTCACGCCATGTTTCTGCAGCTCTCTTAGAATTCATCCTCCCATTGGTCACTAGTTGATTCAACCAAATAATTGCATAATCAGTGAAATCAATTATCGCCAATTTTATCTTATTCTTATTTGAATAATGTGATAATTAAAAATCAACTCTAAATAGGATTTAGGATCATTTTTACCTTGAAAAGATGGTATTTTCATTTTAATACTCACAAGGTTCCCATCTATCCCATCTCGACCCCTTGGATTTCTTCTAGGTCCTCTTCCACGCCTACCTTCTCTAAGTCTACCATTTCCATCCATTCTAACCTCAGATGTTATGTCTTCCTTATCCTTACCATCTTCTTCGTTCTCATACTCATTTTCGACGCTAGGCTCACGTCTCCTCCTATTTTGCTAATCTTGTATGTTTCTAATCACTACATCTTGCTAATTCATCCTATCTCTCACTTTCCCATTTACCAAATTCAATTGCTCAAATTATTGTTGTATGGCTTGTAATACAAAGAATGAGTTATCTATCTCCTCCTTAGGTGTTGAGTCACATATGAGACTTTTTTAATGTGTTGCAAAACAAAAATGTTAGTGATAAAACTTCACACACTCCCTTATGTGTATGCTCAAATAATGTCACTCTACTCGTGTTTCAATCTTTTGACTTTTTTCAATACTAGTCACAAATTTTTTTTCTGCGATATAATTTTGTGGAAAATAGTACCTTATTACCACAAAAATTGTTTGTAGAAAAAGCAAAATGAGTCTTTTGCCGCAAGATTATGCTAGTAAGTAAAGTTTTGTGGCAAATACTTGTTTTATGACCAAAAAATAGTATTCTTACCACAAAGTGATGTCGCGGCAAATGAAGTTACAAATATGTTAAATTTATTTTTTGCGGTGAAGGAAAATTTGTGACAAATACTTGTTTTGTGACGAAAAAATTGTGTTCTTGCCAAAAAGTATTGTTGCAGCAAATAAATTTAGAAATTCGTTAAATTTATTTTTTGTGGTGAAGGAAAAACCTGTGGAAAAATCTTTTTGTGGGGAATAAATATTTTTTGCAGCCACTTATTATTGCAGCAAATAAACTTATAAAAAATATAAATAATAATTTTTAAGGTGAGGAATATAGACAATAATAAAAAATATAAATTCGTTTCCCCCTCATTTCTCTTCTCTCTCTCTCATCCCTCACTTTTTTTCAAGTTTCAGCCGACAGGCGCCTCTCCCCTCTTCCCTCTCCTCCTTTAGCCACAGCAACGCCACCGCAGTGCAGCCACACAGTTATCGGCATCAGCCTCTCCTTACTAGCGCCAACCTCCCCTAGCCCCCATGTCCCTGACCTTCCTACCTTTATCCTGAAATAGCCCCTCCCTCACCAGATCTGCTCACCTCTTCAACCCAGCACCCCCGCAGCCTCCCATCATCTTAGACCACCACTAGCACCTTGCCAAACCACCCTCACCTTTGATCTGCCTTCCCGCACACCTCCCTCATTCTCATCGAATCGAGCCCTCTTCCTACACGGGTTCTTTGCCGTCACACGGCCTAGATCTGCTGCCAGTGGCTGTCGCACCACCTCCTTGTTGCTAATAGCCATCCACTGGCACCCCCTGCACCCCCATGCCCTATCTGAGCCCTTTATCCTCTCAAATCTGTGCATACCTCTCGCTCTCCCTCTCCTATGTGTGTCACGGCCTCTACAACCCATTTTGTTTTTGTAATTCTATCACACTCATTCTTTATTATGTGGTGAATTATGCAGATGAAATTTTTAGTGTGGATAAGAAATCTGGTGAACCATTGCTACTTCAAAACAAAGTAAGCTTCTATGGCTTGATGAATTATTATCAGTTTGTTAATGTAGTCAAATGCAGTTCTCAACTTTTGATAAGTTATGCTATGTTGTAAATTGCATATGTCAAAAGTGTGCTCTAATTGTGTTAGTTGAATATGTATATCCTGTAAACGATTATTTAAATATGATGACATAATAATGTGTATACATAAACAAAATTGCATTCTTTTTACTATGATCAGAATTTTAGTCATGATTTTTGTAATGTTTCCTTTTTTCTTTTGTTAGCCATAGATTTAAACTTTTATAGAGCTGATGTATAATGAGATTTTATTTTTACCTAATTTGTTGTTACCGTTGGGATTGGTAGCCAGATTCATATTTGAAATTTATTAGGACTAATAATCATAAAAAACATTTTGGCTCATTTGCCACAATTTTTTAAGCTGCGGATAAAAACTTGCCTTTGCCAAACAGAGACTGAAAAAATCTTTAATTTACAGGCGTAGGAGATCCGTAATCCTTTAATTAGTCAGACTGGTTGTTGCCCACAAAGTGTCGCAATGCTGGTTGTTGTTGTTGAGTATGGCTTTGGAATACAAGCCCAGCCCTGTCTCGCTCGACCCTCGCTCGAGCGAGACTGTGACGCTTCCAAAATTGCTCCAACCCGAGACTTCGCTCGACCCTCGCTCGACCTCCCGCTCGAGCGAGGTTCAGGCAGTGACTTCGCTCGACCCTCGCTCGACCTCCCGCTCGAGCGAGATTCCACGTGGCGCCAGGTGTCCGATTTCTAGTCGAGCGAATCTGACCTAGAAGTCCTCGCTCGAGCGAGTTTAAATCTCGCTCGAGCGAGATTGCAGGATATTAATATCGCGAAGGCATTTTCGCGTATAAGCAGACGAAGAAGCAGCAGACGACGAGAGCCCCTGTTTTCGGCGCCAGTGAACAGTAACGGCCTCTAGATCATTTTCTTCTCCATTTCTCCACTATTCTGAGTGAAACTTGTGAGGATTGAGTGTATACACGTGAGGTGAGTGTTCTCTGTTGTAAGTATCTCTCGATACTCTCTCTGTAACCTCCATTTGATCTAGTGAAGCTTTGAAACCAACCCCACAGTGGATGTAAGCTCATTTTGAGCTGAACCACTTAAATCTCTGTGTTCTTTCTGTCTTTACTGTTTTATTTCTCATTGTTGCATCCACTGCGGTTTATTTCATATCTGTGTTGTTTGTTCTATTGCCTATTTCCCAACAAACTGGTATCAGAGCCAGGTTTTCAGGCTCTGTGAATATTTGAAGGGATGGCTACAGCAAGATTTGAAGTTGAGAAATTTGACGGTCAGAACAGTTTCAGTCTGTGGCGCCTGAAGATGAGGGCTTTGTTGCGACAGCAGGGGTTATTCAGAGTTCTAGAGGAACGGACGGTAGATTCTCCTGTACCGTCCAAGGACGATGAAGAAAAGGTACATAGTACAATTCTGTTATCATTGTCTGATGGAGTGTTGAGAGAGGTGGCGGAGGAAGAGACCGCTGAGGGTCTCTGGAACAAGCTTGAGAGCTTGTACATTAAGAAGTCTCTCACAAACCGGTTGTATTTAAAACAACGGTTGTATACACTCAAAATGACTGAGGGTTCGTCAGTCACTGAACACCTAGATGAGTTCAATAAGATTGTAATGGATCTTAGAAATGTTGACATTAAGCTTGATGATGAAGATCAAGCTCTTATTGTGCTGTGTTCATTACCTGCCTCTTTTGAGAATTTTGTGAATTCTATGCTGTATGGTAGAGATACTATCTCCTTAGCAGATGTAAAGTCAGCTTTGAACTCGAAGGAGTTGAGGAGTAAGTATGATAAGGGTGGTGAAGCGCAGCCCAGTGGTTTGTTTGTCAAAGATACCTCCGAGAGAGGAAGATCTAGTCAGAAGGGTTCAGAGAAGGGCAGAGGCAAGTCCCGGGGGAAGTCAAAGTCCAAGTCCAACAAGAAGAATGTAAAATGCTATTACTGTCAGAAGTTTGGACACTATAAGAGTGAGTGTACGAAGCTGAAGAAGAAGGAGGAATCTACGAGTTCCTCTAATGCCGTCAGTGCTGCTGATGAATCTGACGGCTCTGATGTGGTTCTTGCAATCAGTGACTCAAACAATCGGTTCAGTGATAAGTGGGTGATGGACTCAGCTTGCACGTTCCATATGTGTCCCAGAAGGGACTGGTTCATGTCTTATGAATCAGTCAACAGTGGTTCTGTTTTGTTGGGGAACGACACTGCTTGCAAGGTTGCAGGAATGGGTTCTGTGAAGATCAAGATGTTCGATGGAATGGTTAGGACATTGACCAACGTCCGGCACATTCCAGACTTGAAAAAGAATCTTATCTCCATGGGGGCCCTTGATTCTTTGGGCTTAAAGTACACAGGACAAGGTGGAGTTTTGAGAGTCAGCAAAGGCTCCATGATCATCATGAAGGGAGACCTGAAAGACGGTCTCTATTTCCTCCAGGGCAGTACTGTCAGCGGTGAAGCTGCAGTTTCAGTATCTGATCAGTCTGAGTCAGATGTTACTCGTCTATGGCACATGAGATTGGGCCATATGAGTGAGAAGGGGATGTATATCCTCAGTAAGCAAGGGTTGCTAGGGAATCAGAATTTGGGCAAGCTAGACCTGTGCGAGCACTGTGTATTCGGGAAGCAGAGCAGGGTTCAGTTTGCAACTGGGGTCCACAGAACAAAAGGTACAGTGGACTACATTCATTCCGACCTTTGGGGTCCGTCCTCAGTTCCATCAAAAGGTGGAGCTAATTACTTGCTTACATTCATTGATGATTACTCACGGAAAGTGTGGGTTTATTTTTTGAAACAGAAAAGTGAAGTCTTCAAGAACTTCAAGCAGTGGAAAGTTCTGATAGAGAATCAGACCGGCAAGAAGGTGAAACGGCTTCGAACTGACAACGGGATGGAATTTTGTGGCAATGACTTCGATGAGTTCTGTAAGAACGAAGGAATTGCCAGACACCGTACAGTCAGGCACACTCCACAGCAAAATGGAGTGGCTGAACGGATGAACCGGACCCTCCTAGAACGAGCACGCAGTATGCTCTCCAATGCCGGCCTTTCTAAGGACTTTTGGGCGGAAGCAGTCAATACAGCCTGCTTTCTGGTGAACCGCTCTCCAGCCACAGCTATTCAGTTAAAGACACCTAATCAGGTATGGTCTGATGAACCTACTGATTATTTGAACCTGAAGATTTTTGGTTGTCCTGCTTATTTTCATGTAAATGATGGTAAGCTAGAACCTAGGGCAAAGAAGTGTATTTTTATGGGATATGCTTCTGGGGTGAAGGGATATAGGTTGTGGTGTACTGATCCCAAGTCACCCAAGTTTGTGATAAGCAGGGATGTTGTGTTTGATGAGAAATCCATGCTTAGTCCTACAAAACAAATTCCCGTGTCTACAGGGAAGAAGGTGGAGCTGCAGGCTTCACTTGAGACACCACCAGCAACTCAGGATCATGCTATGACTGATGAGCATGGTTCTGAGTCAGAGACTGAGACACCAGCTGAGGAGCAATACAGTATAGCTGCAGGTAGACAGAGGAGGCAGATCAGACCACCTCAGAGATATGCTCATGCAGATATGATCAGTTATGCACTCGCTACAGCGGAAGAAATTGTGGGGCAGGAGCCTTCCAGTTACTCAGAGGCTGTGAAGAGTACTGAGTCTGCACAGTGGTGTACAGCGATGACTGAAGAGATTGAGTCTCTTCACAAGAACCAAACCTGGGATTTGGTTAAGTTACCAGCGAAGACCAGAGTTGTGGGCTGCAAATGGGTTTTCAAGAAAAAGGAAGGAATCCAGTCTGATGCAAGATACAAAGCTCGTCTAGTTGCAAAAGGCTACAGTCAGAGAGAGGGGATCGACTTCACTGAAGTGTTCTCTCCAGTAGTAAAGCACAGTTCAATCCGAGTTTTACTAGCCATCACGGCTTTGTATGACCTGGAGCTTCAGCAGCTAGATGTGAAGACAGCGTTTTTACATGGTGAGCTTGAAGAAACTATCTATATGCGTCAGCCAGAGGGGTTCATAGTTGAAGGCAAAGAAGACCGTGTATGCAGACTGAAGAGGTCTTTGTATGGGTTAAAGCAGTCACCTAGGCAATGGTATAAACGTTTTGATTTGTTTATGAGTGATCATGATTATTTGAGAAGTAATTATGACTGTTGTGTATATCATAAACAATTGCCTGATAAGTCTTTCATTCACTTATTGCTTTATGTTGATGACATGCTTATAACTGCTAAAAGCATGGTTGATGTTGATTTGTTAAAAACTCAACTTAAGGATGAGTTTGAGATGAAAGATTTAGGTGATGCTAAGAAAATACTGGGGATGGATATTTACAGGGATAGAAAAGCTGGGAAGTTATACTTGTCCCAGAGAAAGTATATAGAGAAGGTTCTAGACAGGTTTGGAATGTCTGACTCCAAGCCTGTCAGCACGCCGTTGGCGTCGCATTTTAAACTTTCAGCTTCCCTATCCCCCCAGACAGATGAGGAGGAACAGTCCATGGCAAATGTTCCTTACTCTAATGCTGTAGGTAGCATTATGTATGCTATGGTGTGTACCCGTCCAGACATTTCACAGGCAGTGAGTGTGGTTAGCAGATATATGGCTAAACCTGGTAGAACTCACTGGCAGGCCGTGAAATGGATTTTGAGGTACTTGAAGGGAACCTCACATGTGGGCTTGATATTTGATAGAGATGTAGATCTCAGTTCTGTTGTGATTGGTTTTGTTGATTCTGACTATGCTGGGGATTTAGATAAGAGAAGATCATTGACAGGCTACATTTTCACTTTGTGTGGTTCTGCTATTAGTTGGAAAGCAACACTCCAATCAACTGTTGCTTTATCAACTACAGAGGCAGAATACATGGCAGCAGCTGAGGCTGTTAAGGAGGCCATTTGGGTGAAGGGGCTTATCAGTGACCTGGGTCTTCAGCAGACAGAGATGACAGTGTTTTGTGACAGCCAGAGTGCTATACATTTGACCAAAAATCAAATGTATCATGAGAGGACAAAGCACATTGACGTCAGGTATCACTTTATTAGAGGAGTAGTGTCAGATGGTACAGTCAGTATTCAGAAGATTGCTACTTCAGAGAATCCAGCAGATGTTATGACCAAGCCAGTTGCAGTATTCAAGTTCAAACTTTGTTTGGACTTGATAGGGGTTCGAGGTTTCCAGGTTCCTTAGGGAACTCAGATGGGGTTGGTTTTCTCAGTTACTGTATTTTACATTCTTGGGTTGATCTGGATATTATAGGGCTGTTGGGTATTCAAGCCAAGGTGGAGATTTGTTGAGTATGGCTTTGGAATACAAGCCCAGCCCTGTCTCGCTCGACCCTCGCTCGAGCGAGACTGTGACGCTTCCAAAATTGCTCCAACCCGAGACTTCGCTCGACCCTCGCTCGACCTCCCGCTCGAGCGAGGTTCAGGCAGTGACTTCGCTCGACCCTCGCTCGACCTCCCGCTCGAGCGAGATTCCACGTGGCGCCAGGTGTCCGATTTCTAGTCGAGGGAATCTGACCTAGAAGTCCTCGCTCGAGCGAGTTTAAATCTCGCTCGAGCGAGATTGCAGGATATTAATATCGCGAAGGCATTTTCGCGTATAAGCAGACGAAGAAGCAGCAGACGACGAGAGCCCCTGTTTTCGGCGCCAGTGAACAGTAACGGCCTCTAGATCATTTTCTTCTCCATTTCTCCACTATTCTGAGTGAAACTTGTGAGGATTGAGTGTATACACGTGAGGTGAGTGTTCTCTGTTGTAAGTATCTCTCGATACTCTCTCTGTAACCTCCATTTGATCTAGTGAAGCTTTGAAACCAACCCCACAGTGGATGTAAGCTCATTTTGAGCTGAACCACTTAAATCTCTGTGTTCTTTCTGTCTTTACTGTTTTATTTCTCATTGTTGCATCCACTGCGGTTTATTTCATATCTGTGTTGTTTGTTCTATTGCCTATTTCCCAACAGTTGTTGCGTGTGAGAGTACTAGATCCGAAGGCCTTCAAAGGGAACAATCGATTTGTTTGTACAGGGATATTAATGCAAAAACATTTGCAGCATTGCAGGTAAACAAAAACCTTCCCCTCCTTTCTTTGAATTTATACGCAAAAAAAAAAAAAAAAATACAGTTCTTTTTTGTGGAAAACGTTTTGATTTTCATATGTTGTGATTTTGATCAAAATATTTTTTGGGAGAGATCTTTTGACATTACTGTGATAAACTTGAAGGTGGTAGGGATCTATTGGGGGGAATTAAGTAGGCCTTGCTACTGCCGAAGCTGGTTCTTTCTCTATCCTTTTTTATTCTTATTGTGAACTTCAGCACTTGCCTGTCATTTTTTGTGAATTGAATGTAAATAATAGATATTTATGTTGAAAGCTGAGCTGATGCTGGAAACTACATAAAGCTGTTATTGAGTTTTAACAGAATGGAAGGGGGAGGGAGAAAGTATGGGCAGTGCTCTTACTTTGACTTTGTGCATTGCAGTTTTTAGTTTTCAATTTTTTAAATCAAACCTCATGAACATGTGTCTCGGGATTTATCCCTTTGTAGTTGGGTGGTGTTTCTCCAAATCCCAAGTCCATAACTTTCTTAAACAATAAAAGTTGTGGACTTTACGCCATATATTTTAGTGCAGAAATCTTGTGTTGGATGGTAGGATTTTATATGATGTTAATTTAGGAAGATAAAAATATAACTTGGATCAAACTTTACAGACTTCTCATATGCATATTCCAATGGTTTAAGCCTTGCATTTTTGAAATGTTTATTAGGGAACAATAAAGGCTGCATTAGTGAAAATGATGATTATCAGTGTCTCGATGTGTCAATAGTGAGTGGACTCTGTATGCCCATGCCAACATGCTTGAAAAGAACTGTCAATATTTTTGCCTAATATTTTCGATTGCCATGTAGTGCTTCATTCAGTGCCCTGGCAGGGAATGAATGAAGAAAAAGAAAAGAAGATATTTTCTTTCTGCTCTTGTATCATTGATTATATGAACTTTCTTATTGTTTTTTCTGACATATCAGGTTCTCTTCTAAAATTGTGTGCCATCTCCTGTTATAGGACTTAGTGCTCTGAAGTTTGGTTGGTTTTTTTTTTCTTACGTGGTAAGTTAATCTATGTTCTTGTTTAGATGCCGTTTCTGCATAGAAGATGTGTTGGGATTGCTCGATACTGTTTTCCTTTGTGCCAGTACACATTGCGTTTTGCATCTTAGCTGCAGTTGCTCCTCCCATTGTTTTCAAAGAAAAATCCTTCACATAAGATTCTAGTTTTTTCATTGGTGTGCAGGTACACATTGCGTTTTGCATCTTTGCTGCAGTTGCTCCTCCCTTTGTTTTCAAAGGGAAATAATCCTTTACGTAAGATTCTAGTTTTTTCATTGGCTCTTCGTTTGCAAGTAGGTAAAAAAAGTATGGATGAAGAGAGTGAATATGAATTCACATTAGAGAAAATATATTTTTTGGCAGAAGTTCCTTTTAACACTTTCCTCTTTGGCTTTCTTTCGTCTCTTGTATCAGTGCATTTGTAGATATTAGTGAGCAGCCTTTTTTGTTTTTTTTGTTTTTTTGTTTTTTTGTTTTGTTTTTTGCGGGGGTTAACCATGCACAGTTCAGAGCATTGGTATTTCAATTTCTTCCTTTTCCATTAATTTCCCTACTATATATATTGTGTGCAATGGTGCAATATTTTAATAATATAAAATGAGAGCTTATTATAATATATTTTAATAAAATACTAGTGAAACTGGTTCACTAGATACTATTTGCGGTGACTTTAACCCGCCACAAATAGTCTTTCTCTTCAAATAAAACCTATTTGCGGCGACTTGACTTGCCGCAAATAGTTTTAACACAATACTTAACCGAGGTTAAGAGCTTATTTGTTATGAAATTATGGCTTTTCCAACAATTGAAATTCAACAGAGATTTTTTTTTACAAGAAATTACTTATTGTGATCATCTTGTTCCTAACAAATAATTATTTTTGACAATAATTTTTTGCAGCAAATAATATTTTATAATTATTAAAGCATCATGTGAGATGCGTTTTTGTGATAACAAATTAATTTTTGTTGCAAAAAAATTTTATTGCAAAAAGTAAGCTTTTGTGACCAAAATGTTTTTGCAGCAAAAACACATAGTTGATAGTTATTTATCAACAAACCTAGTGACCAAAGATTTTTGCCACAAAAATGTGTTTTTGTTGCGGCAAAAAATCATATATGTTGTAGGGTATTAGTTGAACAAAGCAAGACGCAATCTTGTATTATTCTAACAAGCAATAGATTTATGAAACATGAGCAAAGAATAAAATGTTATGAGAGAAAAAAGAGCAATTAGGTAATAAGGAAAAGAACAATTAGGAAACAAGAGGTTCAGATTCAAGATAAGATACTTATACAAGGAAAAGAGCAATTAAGCAACAAGATATTCAAATTCAAGGATGATACGAGGAAAATAGCAATTAGGAAATAAGAGACTAATGATAATATATCACATTTGAATTTGCAAAATACATCAAATACAAATTCTAAATTTTCACTTTTTTTTAACCTTATTTATTTATTTATTTATTTATTTTATGCAATAACCTTTTGAATTTGCTATCTTTTCTTTTTACTCAAAGTCGGTGCAAGGATCTGGAATTTAAGGTAAAGATCAGAATAGATCTAGAATTTGAATTCAAATTTCAAAGTTACAACTCTTGAATTTAAAGTAAGATCAAAATCAATCTGGAATTTAAATTCAAACTCAAATTGAATTCAAATTTGAAATTACAGATTTGAAAACTAAAAAAAGGATTTGCTTAATCAAATAAAGAATTCATAGATCTAAATTTTTGAATCAAGTATACGAATAATCAATTTTGAAAATCACATATCTGAATTCAAACACACGAAATTAACATGAACGAATAAGGAATTTGAGATCAAAATAGAAACCCCCTAAAACACGCTTAAGACAAAATCCAAATGTACAAATTAAAAGGATAAATAAGACCTCATTTGGAAACTAAGATCTAATATCAACTGATGTGAACTCATAGGATTGAGAATTCCTTGAATTCACGAACAAATTGAAATGCATCCAAAAAAGCCAATAATCAAGGCAAGATGATTTAGACTTGTTGAAAACTTATTTCAAAAACATAGATTGCGAAGAGAATGCTACAAAGAGTTTGCTTTTGATAAGTTATTAGTTCATTAAAAAACAAATAGAGAAAATAAGAATTCTCTCTACAAGAAAATATTATTCGCGTTCATAATTATGTAAAATAAAGAAGCATGTATTTTTATAATCCCCAATGAAAATATAGGGTCTAATAAGGCCTATATCGCTTTAAAATATGAGAGTGAATACTTTTAAACTCAAAAATCGTAAACTACACTCTTATAGCTAATAAAAGAACTCCAATTAATAAATTAAATAGGCTCAAATATCTACAACTATAGAAACATAAATATAGGCCAACATGCCTATGTTTATTGGAATAAAAATCTTCATTAAACCACTAGGTTATACCGCCCACCTCTATGGCTTGTGTCATATGAATTAAACATAGTTCTTCTTCTTTCAATCCCGTTTTAAATATTGTGATTTTGCTCGATGAATTTGTAAATTCGGCCCAAGTAGCCGATTGTATCAATCATTACATTGCCTCCTTGATCTTCTTAGTTCTTGATTTTCATATGATTGATCTATTTGAAACTTGCAATGGATCTTTGAAATTGAGTACACCATGTGTCCATCATTTAATTTCTTCCAAAAACATAATTTTATCAAACGTAGTATACATGCTTTCTAATAGGCAAATTACGAATCCGTTTTCTAAGTAAATTAGTTAACATATAATATATACACACACACACACACATATATATATATATATTTATATGACACTAGTGTTAAAGACATTTCAGCATTTCATAGGAATCAAAATAAAAATCCCAACTGTTTTTGTTTTTTTAAAATATTTTTTAAAATTCTTGAAAGATGTTTTTTAAGAAAATTAGAAATATATTAAAAAATACTTTCTCAAGTACTGTTAAAAAAAGGGAAATTAATACTAAATCACCCGACTAAATCTCTAGATACAAAAAAAAAATTACTTAGTCATGATTAAGAAATTCATTGTTAATGATATTGCGAATATTTTCCTTTTAAAAAATATGAATAAAAACAAATAAAAAACACAATTTATTGTTTGTCAGGACAAATTCGTGCTATATCTCAGTTGTAGCACTGCTCTGAAACAAATTCTCGACAAGTATACCCGGGCCCAAGCATTATTCTCACATTAAAGTAAGTTGGTAGAGTGTTAATTAATCCTTTTGCATACTGGCGGGTGGCGGCTACTTCGAATTACGACTTTCTTTTCGTCGGATTCTGGGACAGTAATACCTGGAGCGCGCAATTACAACCTACTGTTCGACAACTCAAGCTCAACAGTCAACATCCAATTACCACCAAAATCTCCACTGATGCACGAATCAGAAATTCACTAATTATAATAAATATAAAATCCAATATCATATATATAGTGTCGACTTGACCAAACACTTGATAAAATAAAGACAAGAAAATTAGGCAGCGCTTAAAAAGTTAAAAATCACAAAAATCAGTACTTCGCCAATTAAAATGCATGAGAAGGTCATCATCATGTCCAGGCCGTTATTAAAAACATGAAAGGCGTGGAAGCCATTTTAAGGGTACTGTCAAAAGACTTGCGGTCGGTTAAGGCGCTTACTTAATTAGTCGCTGTACGCGTTTTTCTTCAAAGTTAAACACTGATTTGAATAATACCATCCGGCCGTACGTGAATACCTAATTTTAAGTTTGGACACTCATGTGATTCTAAATGCTAGCTAGATATTATAATAAGAGAAATGCTTTTTGTACGTAAATAAAACTATTTAAGTATAAGAAAACATACCATTAATGCATTCACACTATATTGGTCAATACTAAAAGAAAATGTTGAAAGCAAATGTTATGGTAAAGTAAACGTTAAAACAAAACGTTACATGAAAATGAAGAGACATTGTACCTAGGCGCTGCATACAAGGACTTGAACAAGTCGAAATTATTTTGAGATTGCATTCCAACTATTTCAACAGTGACGTCGATTGTCTATATATTCTCTAGTAAATGCTATTCTTCTTGATTTTGGGATTTTGAAGGGATTCTGATTTCTTCTTTTTTTTTATTAGTTTTTTTTTTACATGATTTTTAATTAAGTGTTTTGTAAATATGTTTTCTTACATGATTTTTTAACATCTTAAAATATTTTTAAAAAATATAAAAAAATACAACGTTATTTAAAAACACTTAATTAAAAATCATGTAAAAAAACTAAGAAGAAAAGAAAAGAAATCGAGATCCCAAAATCGGAACCTCATGTAGCAATTACGTCCTATTTTCTTGGGAGATTGCATTTCAGGGCTATAGCGGCTTTCTCCTCCACTCCTCCTCCCGTGGAGAAGGTAACAACGGAACTTTTTGTGCCTTCAATTAAAAGGAGTTAAGCAAATTATTATTCTTAAACAAATTATCTGAAAGGAGGTTTTTGTATTTGAGATTTTCCTTTTGTCCCAACTTTTACAAGATATATTTAATAGTGTATTTTATAGATTTTTATGCATTATCAGTACTATGAACTTTTGTGCATTTTATTTTTATCAAAGACTAATTATCTTTTGGCGGATTGTAAAATTTTTTTTTTTTTTTTTTATCATTTCTTCTTGATAAGGATATATAAACCAAATCTGATAATTCTATTTTAACATCATTAAAAATTTTAAAAAATCTGAAATGGATTATGAAATTTTTTTCTTTTTTTTTTCTTCATTTTGCTTAAGATGCTTTCGTTGATCAGTTTCCATAATATTATAGTACACATGTATTAATTTACCGTTTGTTGTTAAATATATATATATATATATTATGAAATTAATTTACCGTTTGTTGTTATGAAATTATGAAATTAATTTATGAAATTAAACGGTAAATTATGAAATTAATTCACCGTTTGTTGTTATATATATATATATATATATAAGGGTGCCAAGCATCACCGTCTTTTCACTTATAATTTATCGTTTGTTTTAGAATCTACACTTCACTAATAACTTATAATTTACCGTCCGTTCACTTTCTATTGCATTAAAGGCTCACGTACATTTTTCTTACGTTTTATTTTAGTACATGCATGTAGCAGCGCCCTTATAATAATCAGCATTAAGCGTCACTTAATTCTTTTGAAAAAGAATGGATGTGTCTACAAATTGATGAAATACTTTAACTACAAAATGATTACGTAAAAATAATTCTACAAGATGATGTGTCTTGATATAATCTCTTTATAAGTATACTAGTACTCTTAAAGAAAAAAATACAATATCAAATTTTTCTACATGGCGGCCATCTCCTTCCAGCTCTCCTTAGTCTCCGGCCAGCCCCTCTCTTTGGACCTTCCTTCCCTCTTCCTTCTTACGCCCCCCACAAAATAAATTGATGACAGAAATACAAACAATAAATTCTTTCTTTCTTAAAATAGTAATAGATACAGTTTTAATGCGCATTCCATTAATTAAAAAGTTGAATCAATTATTAAAAAATAACTTTTTTTTATATAAGTTTTAGATTTATCTATTTTTTTAAAGGGAGTGCAAGACTTGCACATCTAGCTATAACTGCAAAATCCATTTCAATTAAATAAATAAATAAATAATCATTTTTTATCATTTAATTTTTCCAGATCTCTAACATTCTTATTAAATATTATTATTTCAATCATATTATTTGTCGTACACGAAAAAATAACAATTGTTAAGCACAATCCAACAAATTAAATGAACAATTTTATATAAGCTGAATGGATTTGAATCAGCCAGATCATGAACTAGTTCAATATATAAATAATATTGCATGGCCGGTCTGCATCTTTTCAAGCCAAGGTTTCATATTCTAGCTCAATGGCAATCTTTCCCATGCATGTTGACAGATAATGACCAGCCGCCTTCTTCACCTTTTCCAGCTGGCAGCTTGTTCCTTTGAGTGTTCGGTTTGCGCCCCATTATTGATCCTCTCAAGGCCTTGAAAATGCTTGGAAATTCGGGATCTTCAAACTTCTCAGTGCGTGCCTACCGACGTCAAATGAAACATGCGTGATAATGTGACAAAGGTAGAATACGAAGATATTGAAAACCTCCTTAAACACGAAGAGCAAGTTCGACAGTACTACTGTTAAACAAAAATGATGATAGGAAATATTGGAGTACCAGAGTGTTGTGCTGGTGCAGCATATCTTAGCATCATACTTCTGTTGTTGGCGCCTCACGTGGCGAAACGGCCCGTGGCCGAGATGTTGTGGTGGTGACTGGTCATGAGGAGTTGAGTTATCCTCCACCCTTGAATTAGTGAGCGGTCCAGGTTGTCAGAATGAGATTTTAGATTTATGTGTATTTTTATATATTATGTGTATTTTTATTATTAATTATTTTAATAATATTATTAGTCGTATTTTATTTGTTTAAAATATTTATTTGATCTGTTGATTAGTTAATATTAGTTTTATATTGTTTTTATAATTAAATATTGAGTTACGTTATTTTTCTTATTTATTTTAATATGAGTAATTATTATAATGATTGTAATTTAATTTCTTTTATTTTATTATGTGAGTTTATTCGATATGTTTTTATTTATAATTTTATCTTAAGTAGTCTCTGCGTTTAAATTAATTTATTCAACTCTATTTTTGGAATTCTTTTTATTGGATCAACTCTGTGAACTGAGTTGTAGGGACTGGATCTTGTTTATTTACTTCACTTTTTCTTATTCTCTTTCCTTTTCTATTTTCGCTTTTTCTTTTTCTTTTTATTTCCTTCTTCCCCAGTTTTTCCCCCTAGCCCCCGCCCGACATGCCCTCTCCCCTGTTCCCTCTCTTCTCTCGTCGTCCCTTCTCCCTACATCTAGCGCCGCCGTGCGTGGCCCGTGGCCAGCACTGCCC
Source organism: Platycarya strobilacea (assembly GCA_036898215.1). Lineage (NCBI taxonomy): Eukaryota > Viridiplantae > Streptophyta > Magnoliopsida > Fagales > Juglandaceae > Platycarya > Platycarya strobilacea. Next base: position 31,124,775 of record CM072550.1, read on the forward strand.
CTCCCATTCTCTTTCCCACCGGTCAACGACTAATCCTCTTCATTTTCAGCCAAGTCCGTGCCGCCATTTGCCCCCACTCCCACTTCCAAGCCGCAGCCCATAAATGCTCCAGTGCCGCTGTTGCTCTACCACCGGCCATCATCTCTTTACCACTTCATCACCGGCCTCCCAGCTACCTAACCCACCGCCGGCAGCCCCTCACTCTTCCCATACGGTCAAGTCACAAAATGGGTTTTAAAACCCAAAGGTTGAGCAACCCAGCGCTGTCGTCGGGCCACCGTTAGCCTCACCAATGCCACCAAACCATTCCCCTACCTCAACCAACCACCTCCCTAATTCAGCTTCCCCATCTGTGGCCCCACATTCCCTAGACGACCTCAAATCCGAAAATGGATTTCCACCCTTTTGGAGCCCGATCTGCCACCTTCCGGTGGTTGTATCGCCACATCACCACCTGCATAAGATTGCCTACCTTTCAATGAGTATTTTTCTAAATTTTGGTGTCAAATCGAGCATTCTAACCCAACGTACAAAGTGACTAACTGTGAACGCTGTGGACTGGCGTTTGCTCAATGATCCGGTCTTTACCTGCTGTAATTCCAAACGAATTTTGAGATTTAAATATATTTTACATTAATAACTATGTGTTTGGTTGATAATTGGATTTATTATGTTGAACTCAAGGTTTCAAGTTTCATGTAAATCTACAAATGGATTTTGATGATAACAAATGAATCCAAAGAATAAAGGAGTCTCAAACTCAAGTTGTCCACACAATATAATCAAGCACATCAAGGAAGCAAGCATGAGCAAGAAGGGAACAAGTTCATATTAAAATCATAGAGTAATTTTGTAAATCTCTTAAAAAATTTGAAATTAGGATTAAGGCTCAAAATTAATATTTTATCATAAAACATTAAAATACATTTTCCACATATGCATGAATATTTTGAAAATTAAATTTGAAAATTTTGAAAGATGGTTGATTGTCATTTTTCACATGTGCATGACATGATTAAAGGTTTGAATTTTGAAAATATTAAGATGATTGATTGTCATCTTTCACATGTGCATGTTTTATTTGAATATTTTCAAAAGTGGTGGATGATTTTCTTGACTTATGCAAAAGGTAGATGTCTTTATTTGAAAATTTTGAAAAGTAAAGTGTGCTCCTTTTGTCATATGCAAAAAGTAAAAGATTATGTTTGAAATTTTTGAAAAGTAAAGTGTGCTCCTTTTGTCACATGCAAAAAGTAAAAATATTAGATTTGAAAATTTTGAAAAGTAAATGATGATGTTTTTGACATGAGAATCTTTTCAAATTTGAAATTGAAAAATCATTTGCCTATAAATAGCTCACTTGAGTTTTGCAAAATTTTACAACAAGAGCTTACACATCTATTGCTAAGTTTTGCATCATTTCTTAAAAGCTCTCATTCTCTCTTTTCTAAAGTTTTGAGCCTTAATTCTTGTTCTTGTTGAGAGAGATATAGGTTGCGCTGTATTGTTTCTATCTCACTCATTGAGGAGTGTACTTTGATAGTCTACCTACTATCAACTCTTATATTTGTAAAAGGGTGTGTATAACCCTTGTATGTGTAGAAGGTGTTCTACACGGAGAATAGTTAAATCACCAAGTGTGAGGTGATTGGAAGTGTAGAAGGTGTTCTACACGGGGAATAGTTAAATTACCAAGTGTAAGGTGATTGGAAGTGTAGAGGGTGTTCTACACGGATTCTTTGGAGCGGTGCTGCTCAAAGGTGTAATAGGTTTCTATCTCCACCTAAAGGAGATTGAATAGTAGATTTGGGAATCTTCAAGAGGTAGCTTGAGGCGAGGACGTAGGTAGTGGGGCCGAACCTCGTTAACATACTGAGTTTGCTTCTTTCTTACTCTTACTATTTATATTTATTGTTGTTTCATATTTTGTTTATATTTTATATTATATATTTGATTTATAATTGTTATTTTTTTAAATACAACTCAATTCACCCCCCCTCTTGTGTTAGTCATCTGGACAACAATTGGTATCAGAGCTAGAGCTCTATTATAAGATTAACTATCTTTTGAGTTAAGATCTTATGGCTAACATTGCAGCTTCATTTGGTGAAGGTCAATCTAGCAGTCGGCCTCCACTCTTTTGCGGAGACAATTACTCATTCTGGAAAGTTAGAATGAGAATATTCCTTCAGGCTCAAGGTCGAGAAATCTGGAAATGCATTGTAAATGGACCTTATATTTCAACAAAAGTAGTTGATGGAGTAAAGGTCAAAAAGGAAGAAGAAGAGTTTAATCGTGAAGACGATAGACTTTATACTTTGAATTTAACTGCTATGAATTTATTATATAATGCTCTCAATGGTAATGAATTTAATAGAGTAATGACTTGTGCTACAGTAAAGGAAATTTGGGATAACTTGAAAGTTACTTATGAAAGAACTTCTCAAATCAAGGAATCAAAAATTTATATTCTTACTCATGAATATGAAATATTTAAGATGAATGATGATAAATCTATTTCTAGTATGTACACTCGTTTTACTAACATCATAAACAGTTTGACAGCTCTTGGCAAAGTTTATTCCAAAGTGGAGATAGTAAGAAAAATTCTCAACTCTCTACCAAAACGTTGGGAATCAAAAGTGACAACGATTCTTGAAGCTAGAGACCTCAAGAAGCTCGAAGTGAATGAACTCATCGGGTCACTTATCACCCATGAGTACACATTGAAAAGAGGAGAAGAAGAAGGAAAGTCAAAGAATAGCTTGGCACTTAAAGTTGTTCCACATGAAAGTGAAAGTGATGAAAATGAGGAAAATGACGACAAAGATGAAAAAATTACGATGATAGTAAGAAGAATTCAGAGGTTCTTAAAGAAAAATAAAACTCTTCTAAGGAAATCCTTCAATAAGTTTTCCAAGAAAGATTCAGGTAAAAATGACACTTTAATTTGTTATAAATGCAATAAACTTGGTCATATCAAGCCAGATTATCCTCTGCTAAAGAAAGATCGAAACAAAGGCAAAAAAGTAATGAAAGCTACGTGGGATGATGATTCAAGTAGCTCAGATAGTGAAGCAAGCAATGGAGAATCAGCAAATCTTTGTCTTATGACTAAAGATGACATTGAGGTAACAAATCTTGATAATATTGAAGATCTTTCATATGAAGAATTGTAAAATGTTTTAGAAGAGGTATATGAGGAATTTGAAAAATTGGGTATCAAGTATATTGTTTTGAAAAAGAAAAATTCTTCTTTAACAAACGAAATTGATATTTTAAGAAAAGAAAGTATTGTTTTGAAAGATGAAAATCTTGAGTTGAAGAAAAAGAAAACTGATTTAGAAAATATTATTGAAAACTTTACGAATGGAAAAAAAATTTTTGAAAAACTTCTTGGTAGTCAAAGATATGTTTTTGATAAGGCAGGCTTGGGATATAAGCCAAAACAAAAATACAAATCTTATAAAAACTTCTTTGATAATCCTTCTACATCAAAATCCAATATTCAAAATTCTTTTCATAAAAATAATTTTGTTAAAAAGGGATACTATTATAATCACTCAAGTTCTTCATATATGTCACATGCTATTTGCAATTTTTGTAATAGAAATGGTCATAATTATTTTGCTTGTCCTATTAGAAGAAAACATACAATGACTATTAGGGCCATATGGGTACCTAAAAATCTTATTTCTTCTAATACTAATAAATAAAGGACCCAAAGAACTTGGGTACCAGGAATTGTTTTTAATTGTTTTTGTAGGTATGCATGAAGTATTCTACAGGTAAAAATAAATGATTTTTAGATAATGGATGCTCAAGATACGTGACAGAAGACAAAACTAAATTCATTGACTTCACTTCTAAAGAAAAAAGGATGTGTAATATTTGGAGACAATTCAAAAGGGAAGATCATGGAAATAGAAGGAAAGATCATCAAGACTTAGTACAAGATGCAACCAAATAGTAGAAACATATGAAAGATCATCCAGCGGAATAAATTCTAGGAGAACCTTCACGAGGTGTAAGTACTTGATCATCTCTTAGAAATATTTGCAATCATACTGCTTTTCTATCTCAGATTGAACCTAAAAATATTGATGAAACACTTCTTGATGAATCTTAGATTCTAGCTATGTAAGAAGAGCTTAATCAATTTGAAAGAAATGATGTTTGAACACTTGTTCCTAAACCCAAAAATCATACTATTATTGGAACAAAATGGGTTTTTAGAAACAAGAAACATGAGTCCAGAGTCATTACTAGAAATAAGGCTCGACTAGTGGTCCAAGGTTTCAATCAAGAAGAATGAATCAATTATGATGAGACATATGCACCAGTCGCAAGATTAGAAGCTATTCGAATGCTACTTACATATACTTGTTATAAAGATTTCAAACTTTTTCAAATGGATGTTAAAAGTGCTTTATTAAACGGTTTTATAAATGAAGAAGTATATGCTGATCAACCTCCAGGTTTTGAAAATTATATTTCTCTAAATCATGTTTTCAAACTCACAAAAGTACTATTTGGACTCAAATAAGCTCCTAGAGCGCAGTACGAGAGATTCAGTAGTTTCTTGATTGAAAAAGATTTTTTAAGAGGAAAAATTGATACAACTCTTTTCATTATATACGAAAATGATGATATTCTTTTGATTCAAATTTATGTTGATGATATAATATTTGGTGCTACTAACGAATATGTGTCAAGATTTTGTTAAGAATATGCAGGAAAAATTTGAAATGAGCATGATGGGAGAACTTAATTTCTTTCTCGGATTGCAAATCAAGTGATCAAAAAGTGGAATATTTATTAATCAGTCAAAACATATCAAAGAGTTACTCAAAATTTGAGATGGAACGTGCGAAGGTAATTGGAACATCAATGAATCTGACCACTAAATTTGATAAAGATGAAAGGCGGTAAGCCAGTTAACTCAAATGTATATCGAGGTATGATTAGTAGTTTATTATATTTGATAACTAGTAGACCTGATATTACGTTCAGTGTATCTTTATGTGCACGTTTTCAATCATTTCCAAAACAATCTCATTTGATTGCAGTCAAGCGGATTTTTAGATATTTCGCCAGTACCATTGACTTAGAGTTATGGTATCCTAAATATACTTCTTTCGATCTTATTAGTTATTCAGGTACCGATTATACTGGTTGCAAAGATGATCGAAAACGTTTTAGTAGAACATGTCATTTCTTAGGTCGTGCACTAGTTTCCTGGTTTAGTAAAAAAAACAAAATTCTATTGCACTATCTACTGCTGAGGCAAAATATGTTGCTGCGGGTAGTTGTTGTGCTCAAGTTCTTTACATGAAGCAACAACTTGAGAATTTTAAACTTATGTATAATCACATTCCAATCAAATGTGATAATACAAGTGCTATAAATCTTAAAAAAAAAAACCCAATACAACATTCTAGAATTAAGCATATTGAAATAAGATATCATTTTTTTTGAAATCATGTGCAAAAAGGCGATATAGTACTGGAGTTCACAAACACACACGATCAGTTAGCAAATATATTCACAAAACCCTTACCAGAAGATAGATTATTTATGATTAGAAGAGAAATAGGTATGATGCATGTTATGAATATCTCTTGAAAGATAGATCAGAGTTCATAAAAATAGAGAGATATTTTTTTAAATACTTTTACATAAACTTGAGGTTTTTAGCCTCATGTTTGAGACACTCATTCTCTTCATACAATATCATGTCATCCCTATCCATGGGAACTGGCAAGCGGAATGAAAAATCCAATAGAGATTTCAACTTTTTATTCTTCTGCCGAAGGATTCCTTCCCTTGTGTGAGACTCTTGAACAATTCGTTGAAGTACAACAATTTGTTCTTTAAGCTTTTCAATCTCATGATTTTTCACTTGTAGCCGCTGGGAAAAAGCTACAATAGAGGATGAGTAGCGAGTCCCGAGACTCACCAAGTCGTAGATAGCATCGGAGTCTGGCTTATTAGCCAAACTGTTGTTCTCTTGCTGCAACATGGCGCCAATGGTAGCTGCAGAAAGGACATGAGATTGAGATGTAGAATACCTCATGGATGCATCTAGAGGAATGTTAGAAGAATGAGCCATTGAGAAAAGAATTGAAAACTTAAAGCGAGAATATTGAAGGAATGCAGATGAGTTATAGAGATGAGAATAAGATTTGATGCAAATCGGATGAACTTTAAAACTGATTTTATAGAGATAGCATAAAGAACAAGACAAACTATTATCTCTTCAAATCTTATTAGTCAAAAGAAATATAAGATATGTTGGACACACATTGTCAAAAGTTTTCCTACTAGAAAAACGGTTCTCTGCTCCTATCATGGCATTGACGGCCTTAGGAGAGAAGATTGATGGTTGATGCGTCAAGGGTTCCTGATTCAAGTCTGGAACATTAGTGGAAGAGAATTGTTCGGCCATTCTATCGTTATGGAGAAACAGAACTTAGGTCAAGAAGCAATGTTTTTTTTTTTTGGTATCCGATTGGTGAAAATGATTTTTTTTTATAGAAACTCAGAGCCTTCAAACTCGTTTGTCAACAACATCAGGCGATTGATCTGCTTTCGCACCGACTGCTAGAGTTAGGCCTCCAACCTTTACAGGTTTTGTCAGATACGCGTGGCTCCGCACCGAATTGCCAGAGTTAGACTTCCAACATTTGCAGGTTTTGTCGGACATGCATGGCTCCGCACCGCATTGCCAAAGCTAGGCCTGCAGCTTTTGCTGTCTTTTTCGGACACAAATAATTTTAATTATTCATCTTCAAATCTCTGAAACATCTAATTCGTCAATAACATCAAGCGGATTTAAATCTTCTTCCGCACCGAGATGATAAAATTCGACTTCAACGTTTGCAAGTTTTGTCGGACACGGGTGGTTCTAATTTCTACAGTCTCTACTAACGCAGCGTTTTATTTGCCTATTGGTTATTGTAGGAATATATCTTATTGAGCTAATTATGATTCCTTTTTAATGATGCCAAAAGGGGGAGAAGTTTTAGACTAGAACTTTAATATTGTTTAAATTGCTAAACTTGTTATATATGCTTGGAATTATATTTATATTTTTGCTTGAAAAACTAATGCACATTCTCAGGGGGAGCTTAAGTATTAATACAGGATTCAGGTTCTATCAAGTATTTGTCATCATCAAAAAGGGGGAGATTGTTGAACTCAAGGTTTCAAGTTTCATGTAACTCTACAAATGGATTTTGATGATAACAAATGAATCCAAAGAATAAAGGAGTCTCAAGCTCAAGTTGTCCACACAATATAATCAAGCACATCAAGGAAGCAAGTATGAGCAAGAAGGGAACAAGTTCATATTAAAATCATAGAGTAATTTTGTAAATCTCTTAAAAAATTTGAAATTAGGATTAAGGCTCAAAACTAATATTTTATCATAAAGCATTAAAATACATTTTCCACATATGCATGAATATTTTGAAAATTAAATTTGAAAATTTTGAAAGATGATTGATTGTCATTTTTCACATGTGCATGACATGATTAAAGGTTTGAACTTTAAAAATATTAAGATGATTGATTGTCATCTTTCACATGTGCATGTTTTATTTGAATATTTTCAAAAGTGGTGGATGATTTTCTTGACTTATGCAAAAGGTAGATGTCTTTATTTGAAAATTTTGAAAAGTAAAGTGTGCTCCTTTTGTCATACGCAAAAAGTAAAAGATTATGTTTGAAATTTTTGAAAAGTAAAGTGTGCTCCTTTTGTCACATGAAAAAAGTAAAAATATTAAATTTGAAAATTTTGAAAAGTAAATGATGATGTTTTTGACATGGGAATCTTTTCAAATTTGAAATTGAAAAATCATTTGCCTATAAATAGCTCACTTGAGTTTTGCAAAATTTTACAACAAGAGCTTATACATCTAATGCTAAGTTTTGCATCATTTCTTCAAAACTCTCATTCTCTCTTTTCTAAAGTTTTGAGCCTTAATTCTTGTTCTTGTTGAGAGAGATATAGGTTGCGCTGTATTGTTTCTATCTCACTCATTGAGGAGTGTACTTTGATAGTCTACCTACTATCAACTCTTGTATTTGTAAAAGGGTGTGTATAACCCTTGTATGTGTAGAAGGTGTTCTACACGGAGAATAGTTAAATCACCAAGTGTGAGGTGATTGGAAGTGTAGAAGGTGTTCTACACGGGGAATAGTTAAATCACCAAGTGTAAGGTGATTGGAAGTGTAGAGGGTGTTCTACACGGATTCTTTGGAGCGGTGCTGCTCAAAGGTGTAATAGGTTTCTATCTCCACCTAAAGGAGATTGAATAATGGATTTGGGAATTCTCAAGAGGTAGCTTGAGGCGAGGACGTAGGCAGTGGGGCCGAACCTCGTTAACATACTGAGTTTGCTTCTTTCTTACTCTTACTATTTATATTTATTGTTGTTTCATATTTTGTTTATATTTTATATTATATATTTGATTTATAATTGTTATTTTTTTAAATACAACTCAATTCACCCCCCCTCTTGTGTTAGTCATCTGGGCAACATATTAAATGTTGGATATTTGTTCATGATGATATGCATTGTGTAATTAAACACTTGTTTATGTGTATATTGATATTTGAGATTTTAATGTGAAATTTGGTATTTGAATTTTAATATGAGATGTGGTTATTAGGTTTATGGATTTTAATGGTTTTTGACTGAATCATAACAGGGACGGTAATACGTACCGCACGTTGTGATCAGTGTGTGTATGAATGACATAATAGGGACGGCGATACGTAATGTCCATTATGGTCATTATGTGTGTATTTCATATTGGAGACGGCGATATGTAACGCTCGCTATGAAATGTGTGTAAATCATAATGGGGATGATGATACATAACGCTCATTATGATTGTTAGTGTGTGGATGACATAATGGGGACGGCGATACATAACACCTGTTATGGTAATTGGGTGTGCATTTCATATTGGGGACGGCGATACGTAACGCCCGCTATGAAATGAGTGTGTGTGAATCATAATGGGAACGACGATACGTAACGCCCATTATGATTGGTGATGTGTGTATATCATATCAGAGACGGCGAAACGTAACGCCCAGTATGATTGGTTTTGCGGATATTATTTTCTAGGAAATGATTGATGGTTTTTATTGGAGTTTTAATTTCAGCCAAATTGGGATTTTGGCGCGTGTGATTATTTTATTTATTTTTAAAAAGATGATTTTAAGTTTCATGCTTAAGGTATCATGTTCATGAGTGATGTTGTTGTTGTTGCATGAGTATATTTTATATTTTGTGGTTTAATTGGGTTGTACTTACCTGCGATGTCATTTTGGCGTCGTAGATCTTGGAGGCAAATGTCGAGGAGACGGCTTTGTCATTGGAACATTTATTTATAAATTGTTATCTTGGAAAATTGTTTTTCCCTTTTTATAAATATGTATTTTATGATTTATCTTTCGGATGATTGTATTAAATCTCCTGTTGGAGAATTTATGTTAAATTAGTTTGTAAAATAAATCTAAAAAAATTCTAATACTTTGCTAATGACTTAATTTATCCGCTGCTTTTATTTATGTATGTCACGTGTTTACACACTTAGTACTTAACGTTGGGGGTACGTGACCCGTATTGTCAGTACCCCGATGTCTCGATTCTCGTATTTATTTTAAGGGGAATTTGGGGGCGTCATAGACAGGGAATAATGGAGCCGTGCACGTCTTGCCTGTGACAAAACAGCCGGCGATGCTAGTGCCGACGGTCGGCAAGGTGGCCCCCGACGCGCTCGATCGAGTGTCCCACGGTGGGAGGGGGACGAGCTCTTGGGTGCGCTTATCTGTAGTACTTCACTCATTGCATATGATTTAAACTGTTTTTAGCAGCAAGGGCAAACGGACGAGATGAAGCAGAAACCTTAAGGAATGTTTACAAGCGATACACGTATCAACTTCAGTACTGCTCCATGAATTAATTAGCCCGCGGTGACCTTCTCTCAAAGATCATAAAGTACATTTTACTAACCTTCCGCCCGATCCACTTTCTCGGCAACCAAACACATGACATATGCAAAAAATAAAAACAAAACAAGTAGGAAAAATAATGAAGAGGTAGCATACATATATATGTGTTTATACATCGATGCGTGCGTACGTACCAAAAAGCTAAAAAGCCTTTAATTTGTTAAAGAACTCTCTCTTCCTAATTAGCATTATTATTGTTCCCTTCAACTTCAGCGATCAGTTGAATCTCAACTTGAGGCAAGGTTGTTTCTGATATTTCTTCTTGGGGCCGGATATTGCAGAAGAAAGTGGCTCTGAAAGTGTGAAAAAGCCAGTACACAAAGCTCTTGACCTGATTAAATATGTGCCCAGAACAAGGAGATAACATCAAGAGTATCAAATAGGCAAACCAGAAAAGTGAGAGCGGCAAAATGAGTGAACCAGCAGTAAAATAGTCAACAGACCCGATACATCTCCTGTCCGCAACCTGACTCCCTCCATCAACAGATCAAACCTTACCGAGATCACAAGGCAGAGAAGGATGACAACGACGATGATCAGAATGGTAATAAGAAACATGGGAAGGCCAAGGGATTCAAGTTGGGAATTGCCATTCTGAGGCAAAGAGCTGTATAATTGGGATATTAGAAACCTAAGGGCGAGGCCTATGGGTGGCATAAATACATATCTCAGGTCCACGGAAAGCTGCATCCTTTCAAGAAACTGATCTTGCGCTATTTTGATGTATAGCAGAAACAGAAATGGAGAGATCAGGGCAGTATATATATATATAAGCTGGTATAAAAGGTTTTTTAGTGGAGAGATGATCTAGAGGGCCATGCGTGGCAGACAGGGTCCTAGGGACAGAAGGGCAGGCAGGCACTGTAGAGTGAGGACCATGGGAAAAGATGGCACTAAGGTATAAAAGCTTAAAATGATAATAAAAATGGATTAGCGGTAAAAAGAATCGCCTGTGGGAAGCTATTAGGAAAAAATACCGTGCAGTAAATCATGTAATATAAAACTCATATTTGTTCTTGGTTCTACACTCATGCATGTGCATTGCATTGTTTCATTTCATATGGTAGAATAAGATTAACCATATATTTTAATTAGAATATGATTATTAATATGTCTATATATAATTAGTAGAATAATGACAAAATATGATAAAAAATAAATTAATTAATTAAAAATATCAAAAAATATTAATCTAATATTGTTTTATTATTACATAAAGAATAAATAGATAATATTTTCCACTAGATGAAATCTTATTATTTTTGGCCACTAGATGAAATCTAATTATTTTCCACGAGAAAAAAAAAAAGCTCTTTAACCACGAGTACTAATGTCTTGGGGAAAAATGGTTTTTCCCATTAATTTTTTATTTACTGGGTAAAATAATTTTCTTCACTAACTTTATGCCATGAACATCTCACGAAACAAATTGGTGAGAAAAAAGGCATTTCCCACTAAGGATATACTTTTTTCCACAACTGCCATTCCTAAGAAAGATCCATATATGTTGTACTGAATTTAATGTAAAGATTGGACGTGAATAGAATAGACAAACGCATTTTCATGTCACAAGAGCTATTAGAGAATAACTTTACACAGGTGTCACTGTTGTTCTTCAAATAACAGAAACCAATTTATTATAGTGGCCATGTGGGATACACATCTTCTCCTTCTCCATAGTCCATAGTCCATGCTCCGAAACCCTCCCCTTCTCCATAGTCCATCTTCTCTCTCTCTAGGAAAAAAAATTGTTTGGTTTTGTACCCACTACCTATCTCTACTCCCTTTCTAATCTTGCCTCACTCTTGCCTCTCTCCTCTTCTCTTTTTGACATTTGGTCTTTGCGGATCCAGAGCCACCGCTTTCTGAGACAATATGCATTCCATACACTTGTTTGGTTATGTACCCAAGGTCGTATGCTTCTTCTCTTAATCTCCTTTTTTTGTTGTTGCAGACATGCGTTTTTATTAGCAAAGCTCAACTCATCTCCCCCAAACTTCGTCTCATTTTTCCCATGTTTACTTGATTTCTTTTCCTTCAAAATATGCCAAATTCAGACATCTATTTCTTTGAATCCTTAAGCTTTGCTTTCTGAGTTTGATTTACCTTGAAGTGTTAACACGTGCAAGAAAAGCCTTAGTACTTTGCAAATGAAATGATATGGGATTTCGATTCGAGGGAGAGTGCAAGAGACGGAAGGAGAGAGAGTGGGGGCAAGGAGAGAGAGGGGGGATATCGGGAGAGAAAGGGTTTAGGATCCCCTGTTATGCGCCTTCTTATCACAAAAGCTAAAACAAGTTATAGCTTTGGCTAGATTGCTCTTAAGTACGTACCATGCTCTCGCATTGGCTTGAAACCTATAAAATGACTAAAATGAATTGAAAGGGCTGGCATCGGCTAATTAAGCTCAGTCATTTGATATAATTTATAAAAGAGTACTAAAACAAATGATCTTTTAGGCACATAATTATGAGAGATCACTAGTATTTATAAAAAGATCAGTATTAAAAGAGTATTATTTTCATAAAATGATCTTTTACTACTTTTATGAGATCAAGTACATGAAAATTACCTTGTTGGAGAGTAGGAAAATAAAAGAGTATTAAAAAATGCATTAAAAAGTAGATAAAAATATAATATTTTATTATTATATAGAGTGCGATCATGAATAATCCAACATGGAGTTCAAGTTTTGATCAGTTATTAGTCAAAAGTATAAAATTAGCAAAATTTTAATTTACACAATTTTGTCTAATCCAACGAAGATACTCTTATTTAATATATATATATATATATATATTTCTTACGTACATATATATAGTTTTCACATAATGAATCGCCCTAATTACTAATATAAAAAAAAAAAATCCCCCTAATTACTGGTACATACAATGCATGCATGCATGGCAGCATGGGACCATGCCCGACTTGCCATCCACATAGCACATTCGTACTGGCCTACCTGCACTTTATTTAATTAGCGGCGTAGCCATATTTGTCGTGTCTGTTGGCAATTCTGGCGTAAATTACACGAAAAATATTTGGAAACTGCCACTATTTAGGGAAGCCGGAGTAGCCCACTCACATAAACAGTAAAAATACTTTTCAATGGACTTCTCCGGCTTCCGGCTGTTCCCAATCACAGCTCTAATTACAAAGACAAAGAACTGGCATTAACTTTAAATTAATATATATAATATTGCATCTTTCGCTCCATCTCCCCGTGCCATACCTTTGTCTTAAATTTATTGTCTTTTATGTTCTCTATTTAATTAATTATTTTATTCTTTTTCTAAAACCTCCACCATCTTCCTTTCTATATTTTCTCTACTACATTTATTAAATTATATTTCTTTATTCATTTGTACATTTATTTTCAAGTTTTTTAAACAATTTATTTTTCTTCATTCTATTTTCAACTATTCATCTCTAATGATTATTTTTTAAAATATTAAAATATTTATTTCTTGCAAAGATAATAAATTTTTAATATCTATTAATTTCTATTAATGTTAAACATATTTTCAAATGATGATAAAAATATAGCAATAAGGGTAAAAACATAAAAAACATGAATATAAACATTAAGTTATAAAATAGCTTAATTAAGAAAATATAAACAACTATTATCACATAATTTGTAGGAAAAGAAACATTTAAAAGAAGCTAAGAGAAAATAAATAATGAAAGATAATAAGTTTTAGGTGCTGTTTGGAAGGTGAGTTGAGATGAGAGACTAATTAAAATAAAAGTTGAAAGTTGAATAAAATATTATTAGAATATTATTTTTTAACAAAATGATTCTTTTTTAATTTGAAAAAGTTGAGTTATTGATAGAATTTTACGTGAGAATTTAAAATAATTATAATGATAAAATAAAATAAGATGATATGAGTTTATATAACTTTCCAATTTAAATTTGACCTTACTTTGCTAAGGACTGCATTAACTTAATTCAAAAGATGATACTCCAGTTGCGTTTGATCATGTTGAGGTGAATTGAGATGGTAGAGTAAGTTGTGTGAAACTCATTTAAGATATATTTAGATGTGTTTGAAATTTAAGTGTAAATATATTTTTAAAAATTTGAAAAATATTGTAGATTTTACTTGTAAATAAATTTTAAATTGAGATGAATTTAATTATTTGAGAATTAAATATTTAAATATTTAAATTAATTTTAAATTAAATTAGTTTGAAATTAAGAAATTAAATATTAAAATATTAAAATTTGAAAAATATTGATTTTAGTACAATCTAACAACTAAACAAGACCTCCGTCTCCACTGGTTTAAATTCTTTCATGACACTTTTGTCATCAAACTTTGGGCGGTGGTGGGGGACCTGGATGTGAATCCCTTTGTACAGTGTGATCGTACATCTTATGGAATATATGTTGATTCGATCCCATGACAGTTTTAATCAATATAATTTAAATTTTGATTTTTAATTATTTTATTCATATAAATTTTTATATTAGAATAATTATTTTTTTATTGCATAACAATAAAATAATTTAATAATAATTTAATTTTGACTAATCACATCAGATTTTCATATTAGATTATACATTTATGAATATATATAATTGTTGAACCCAAGGTTTCAAGTCTCGTATTTACGTATAAATTTTGATGATAACAAATAATATTGAAAACTCAAGCTCAAGTTGTCTATGCATGAAGGGAGCTAAACACATCAAGAAATCAAGCATGAGCAAGAAAGATATCAAGTCTACAAATGAAGCTCATAGATTATTTTTGTACATCTCTTGATAAAATTAGAAATTGGATTAAGGCTCCAAATTACTCTTTTTTCTCATAAAACATCAAATTATTTTTTCCACATATGCAAGACATTTTTAAATGTCTTAGTTTTGAAAATTATGTTTTTCACATGTGCATAACACCATCAAACAAAATAATTTCGAAAATTATATTTTTTTTATAAAAACTTGATTTTATAAGATGATTGATTATCATATTTGACATGTGCATATTTTGTTTGAAAGTCTTGAAGGGAGGTGGTGTGTTTTTTTGACTAATATAAAAGATAGATGATTTGTTTGAAAATCTTAAAGGGTGATTGTGTGTTTTTTTGACATATGCAAAAAGAAGATGATTTGGTTTGAAAAATAAATCATGCTCATTTTGTCTTGTATGAAAAGCAAAAGATTAGGTTTGATTTCTTTGAAAAATGAATGGAGTTGTCTTTGACAAATGCAAAAAGGAAATGTTTTTATTTGAATTTTTTGAAAAGTAAATAGTGCTCTTATTTGACATGGGAATCTTTTCAAATTTGAAATTGAAGAATCATTTGCCTATAAATAGCTCACTTGAGTTTTGCAAAATTCACAACAAGAGCTTACACATCTATTACTAAATTTTGCATCATTCTTTCAAAGCTCTCATTCTCTCTTTTCTAAAGTTTTGAGCCTTAATTCTTGTTCTTGTTGAGAGAGATATAGTTTGTGCTGTATTGTTCTTATTTCACTCATTGAGGAGTGTTTTCTGATAGTCTACTCACTATCAATTCTTGTATCAGTAAGAGGGTGTGTATAACCCTTGTGTGTGTAGAAGGTGTTCTACACGGGGAATAGTTAAATCACCAAGTGTGAGGTGATTGGAAGTAAGAGGGTGTGTATAACCCTTGTGTGTGTAGAAGGTGTTCTACACAGGAAATAGTTGAATCACCAAGTGTGAGGTGATTGGAAGTGTAGAGGGTGTTCTACACGGAATCTTTGGAGCGGTGCTGCTCAAAGGTGTAATAGGTTTCTATCTCCACCTAAAGGAGATTGAATAGTGGATTTGGGAATCCTCAAGGGGTAGCTTGAGGCGAGGACGTAGGCAGTGGGGCTGAACCTCGTAAAAATACTGAGTTTGCTTTCTCTTACCCTACTCTTTATATTTCCTACTGCTTTATATTTTGGTTATATTTTATATTGTATATTTAGTTTATAAGTATTAATTTTTAATATAACCCAATTCACCCCCCCTCTTGTGTTAGTCATCTGGGCAACAAGTGGTATCAGAGCTAGAGCTCTATTATAAGATTAACTATCTTTTGAGTTAAGATCTTATGGCTAACATTGCAGCTTCATTTGGTGAAGGTCAATCTAGCAGTCGGCCTCCACTCTTTTGTGGAGACAATTACTCATTCTGGAAAGTTAGAATGAGAATATTCCTTCAGGCTCAAGGTCGAGAAATCTGGAAATCTTTGTCTTATGGCTAAAGATGACATTGAGGTAACAAATTTTGATAATATTGAAGATCCTTCATATGAAGAATTGCAAAATGTTTTAGAAGAAGTATATGAGGAATTTGAAAAATTGGGTATCAAGTATACTATTTTGAAAAAGAAAAATTCTTCTTTAACAAACGAAATTGATATTTTAAGAAAAGAAAATATTGTTTTGAAAGATGAAAATTTTGAGTTGAAGAAAAAGAAAACTGATTTAGAAAATATTATTGAAAACTTTACGAATGGAAAAAGAAATTTTGAAAAACTTCTTGGTAGTCAAAGATGTGTTTTTGATAAGGCAGGCTTGGGATATATGCCAAAACAAAAATACAAACCTTATAAAAACTTCTTTGATAATCCTTCTACATCAAAGTCCAATATTCAAAATTCTTTTCATAAAAATAATTTTGTTAAAAAAAGATACTATTATAATCACTCAAGTTCTTCATATATGTCACATTCTATTTGCAATTTTTGTAATAGAAATGGTCATAATTATCTTGCTTGTCCTATTAGAAGAAAACATACAATGACTATTAGGGCCATATGGGTACCTAAATATCTTGTTTCTTCTAATACTAATAAATAAAGGACCCAAAGAACTTGGGTACCGGGAATTGTTTTTAATTGCTTTTGTAGGTATGCATGAAGTATTCTACAGGTAAAAATAAATGAATTTTTAGACAACGGATGCTCAAGATACGTGACAGAAGACAAAACTAAATTCATTGACTTCACTTCTAAAGAAAAAGGATGTGTGATATTTGAAGACAATTCAAAAGAGAAGATCATGGAAATAGAAGGAAAGATCATCAAGACTTAGTACAAGATGCAACCAAATAGTGGAAACATGTGAAAGATCATCCAGCGGAATAAATTCTAGGAGAACTTTCACGAGATGTAAGTACTCGATCATCTTTTAGAAATATTTGCAATCATACTGCTTTTCTATCTTAGATTGAACCTAAAAATATTGATGAACCACTTCTTGATGAATCTTAGATTCTAGCTATGTAAGAAGAGCTTAATCAATTTGAAAGAAATGATGTTTGAACACTTGTTCCTAAACCCAAAAATCATACTATTATTGGAACAAAATGGGTTTTTAGAAACAAGAAACATGAGTCCGGAGTCATTACTAGAAATGAGGCTCGACTAGTGGTCCAAGGTTTCAATCAAGAAGAATGAATCAATTATGATGAGACATATGCACCAGTCGCAAGATTAGAAGCTATTCGAATGCTACTTACATATGCTTGTTATAAAGACTTCAAACTTTTTCAAATGGATGTTAAAAGTGCTTTCTCAAACGGTTTTATAAATGAAGAGGTATATGTTGAGCAACCTCCAGGTTTTGAAAATCATATTTTTCCAAATCATGTTTTCAAACTCACAAAAGCACTATATGGACTCAAACAAGCTCCTAGAGCGTGGTACGAGAGACTTAGTGGTTTCTTGATTAAAAATGGCTTTTCAAGAAGAAAAATTGATACAACTCTTTTTATTAAATACGAAAATGATGATATTCTTTTGATTCAGATTTATGTTGATGATATAATATTCGGTGCTACTAATGAAAATATGTGCCAAGTTTTTGCTAAGACTATGCAGGAAGAATTTGAAATGAGCATGATGGGAGAGTTTACATTCTTTCTCGGATTGCAAATTAAGCAAGCAAAAAGTGGGACATTCATCAATCAATCGAAATATATTAAGGAATTGCTGAAGAAATTTGGGATGGAAGGTGCTAAGGAAACTGGAACACCAATGAGTCCATCCACTAAACTTGATAAAGATGAAACCGGTAAACTAGTTGACTCGAAGTTATATCGGGGTATGATTGGTAGCTTATTATATTTGACAGCCAGTAGACCAGATATTATGTTTAGTGTGTGCTTATGTGCACGCTTTCAATCATCTCCAAAAGAATCACATTTAATTGCAGTTAAGCGCATTCTTAGATATCTTAGTGGTACAATTAACTTAGGGTTATGGTACCCTAAGCACACATCTTTCGATCTAATCAGCTACACAGATGCAGATTATGCTGGCTGTAAAATAGATCGAAAAAGCACTAGTGGAGCATGTCACTTCTTAGGTCGTGCACTAGTTTTTTGGTTTAGTAAAAAACAAAATTCTGTTGCACTATCTACTGCTGAGGCAGAATATGTTGCTGCGGGTAGTTGTTGTGCTCAAGTTCTTTACATGAAGCAACAACTTGAGGATTTTAAACTTATGTACAATCACATTCCAATCAAATGTGATAATACAAGTGCTATAAATCTTTCAAAAAATCCAATACAACATTCTCGGACCAAACATATTGAAATTAGATATCATTTTCTTAGAGATCATGTGCAAAAGGGCGATATTGTATTAGAATTCACTAATACACATGATCAATTGGCAGACATTTTCACAAAACCCCTACCAGAAGATAGACTATGCATGATTAGAAGAGAAATAGTAATGATGCATGCTATAGATATCTGCTAGATACTTTTATTTCATTATCTTAAATGACCTACAGAAACTTGAGACGTTTAGCCTCATCATTCAAATGCATTTGCTCCTCATAAATCATCATGCCATCCTTATCTAAAGGATTAGGCAATCGAAATGAAGAGGTAAGCAAGGATTTCAAATCCTTATTCTGTTGCTTTAATTCTACTATTTTTTTGTTTGACTCATAAACAAGTCGTTGAAGTACAGATACAGTCTCGTTAAGCTTCTCAATTTCGCGAGTTTTAGACTGCAACCGAGCAGAAAACGCAACGATAGATGATGAGTATCGAGTTCCGAGACCCACAAGCTCGTAAATGGCGTCATGATCTGATTTATTAGCTAAATCAGTCTCTTGTTGCTTCATGGCACCCACGATAGATGCAGAAATAGATTGAGACTGAGGTGAAGGATACCTCAAATCTTGATCAAGAGAAGCACTGAAGGGAATTCTACGAGCCATTGAAAAAATTGTAGAATGAGAATGCAAGCAAATTGCAAAGATGAGAAGAAAGCTTGATGCGAAATAGATAAAACTAAGGATTGCTCTTATAGAAACGGAAATAAGAACAAGACAAACTTACAAATCATGATCATATCTCATTTTTCAGCAACATCAAGCGGATCAAATCTTTGCACCGAATTGCCAGAGCTACACCTCCAACTTTTGCAGGTTTTGTCGGGTACGGGTGGTTTCAATTATTCAGCTCTTTACAAAATCTCCTTTCGCACCGAATTACCGGAACTAGGCCTCCAGCCTTTGCAAGTTTTGTCGAACACGTGTGGCTACGCACCGAATTCTCTACAGTCTCTACTAATGCAGCTTTTTATTTATCTATTGGTTATTGCAGGAATATATCTTATTGATCTAATTATGATTCCTTTTTAATGATGCCAAAAGGGGGAGAAGTCTTATACTAGTATTATACTACCCTGTTATATATGCTAGAATCATGTTTATATTTTTCTTGAAATACTAACGCATATTTTCAGGGGGAGCTTAAGTATTACTACAGGTCGCAGATTTCTACTAAGTATTTGTCATCATCAAAAAGGGGGAGATTTTTGAACCCAAGGTTTCAAGTCTCGTATTTACGTATAAATTTTGATGATAACAAATAATATTGAAAACTCAAGCTCAAGTTGTCTATGCATGAAGGGAGCTAAACACATCAAGAAATCAAGCATGAGCAAGAAAGATATCAAGTCTACAAATGAAGCTCATAGATTATTTTTGTACATCTCTTAATAAAATTAGAAATTGGATTAAGGCTCCAAATTACTCTTTTTTCTCATAAAACATCAAATTATTTTTTCCACATATGCAAGACATTTTTAAATGTCTTAGTTTTGAAAATTATGTTTTTCACATGTGCATAACACCATCAAACAAAATAATTTCGAAAATTATATTTTTTTTATAAAAACTTGATTTTATAAGATGATTGATTATCATATTTGACATGTGCATATTTTGTTTGAAAGTCTTGAAGGGAGGTGGTGTGTTTTTTTGACTAATGCAAAAGGTAGATGATTTTGTTTGAGAATCTTAAAGGGTGGTTGTGTGTTTTTTTGACAAATATAAAAAATAGATGATTTGTTTGAAAATCTTAAAGGGTGGTTGTGTGTTTTTTTGACATATGCAAAAAGAAGATGATTTGGTTTGAAAAATAAATCATGCTCATTTTGTCTTGTATGAAAAGCAAAAGATTAGGTTTGATTTCTTTGAAAAATGAATGGAGTTGTCTTTGACAAATGCAAAAAGGAAATGTTTTTATTTGAATTTTTTGAAAAGTAAATAGTGCTCTTATTTGACATGGGAATCTTTTCAAATTTGAAATTGAAGAATCATTTGCCTATAAATAGCTCACTTGAGTTTTGCAAAATTCACAACAAGAGCTTACACATCTATTACTAAATTTTGCATCATTCTTTCAAAGCTCTCATTCTCTCTTTTCTAAAGTTTTGAGCCTTAATTCTTGTTCTTGTTGAGAGAGATATAGTTTGTGCTGTATTGTTCTTATTTCACTCATTGAGGAGTGTTTTCTGATAGTCTACTCACTATCAATTCTTGTATCAGTAAGAGGGTGTGTATAACCCTTGTGTGTGTAGAAGGTGTTCTACACGGGGAATAGTTAAATCACCAAGTGTGAGGTGATTGGAAGTAAGAGGGTGTGTATAACCCTTGTGTGTGTAGAAGGTGTTCTACACAGGGAATAGTTGAATCACCAAGTGTGAGGTGATTGGAAGTGTAGAGGGTGTTCTACACGGAATCTTTGGAGCGGTGCTGCTCAAAGGTGTAATAGGTTTCTATCTCCACCTAAAGGAGATTGAATAGTGGATTTGGGAATCCTCAAGGGGTAGCTTGAGGCGAGGACGTAGGCAGTGGGGCTGAACCTCGTAAAAATACTGAGTTTGCTTTCTCTTACCCTACTCTTTATATTTCCTACTGCTTTATATTTTGGTTATATTTTATATTGTATATTTAGTTTATAAGTATTAATTTTTTAATATAACCCAATTCACCCCCTCTCTTGTGTTAGTCATCTGGGCAACAATAATAATAAGTAGTTAATAATTAAAAAATATTTATTATTTGTAATTATTAATATTAACTTTTTTTTATCATTTTTTATCATTCTATCTATTATATATGAATTAATAATCATATTTTAATTCAATTATGAGTTTAAAAAATTAATTAGCAATCATATTTTATGTAATGAGGAAAGAAAAATAGAGAAATTAATAAAATAAGAATTTAACTATTGGCTTGGAGCTTCTAAATTTAGAGTTTTAATTAGCTTTACTATAGTAATAAGTCCAAATTTTTTATATTTGAACATTTTAATGTGGACTCATTTAAGTTCATCATAGTTTAAAATATATTAGATTTAGCATATATATAACCAATTCAATAAAAGTACTCTAATTAGATCGGCTAAAAGTCAAATTCAATATATTTTTAACCAATAAACCTTAAAATATATAAGGCCACATTAGATTTGCTAAAGTATAAAAAATTTTGGCTTTAGTTACGATAATGCTAAAACTTATTCCATCTTTGACAATCACCTTATATTAATCAAATACATATTATATTAATTTATTCTCTCTCTTATTCATACAAATGTTTATTAAGGCTAGAGCAAATGTTTATATTCATGCAAATGTTTATTTTATAAATAGATTTTTTAAAATTATTAATTAATTTTTTAACATATAATTTAATTAGAATATGATCATTAATTAATATATAATTGGTAGAATAGTAAAATATGATAAAATAAAATATATTAATAATCACAAAAAGTTAAATATTTTTTAATTATTAATTACTTGTTACTATATAATAAATAAATAGATAATTTAATATGAAGATTAGATATGAATGTTAAAATTAAATTATTGTTATATTATTTTATTATTATATAATAAAAAAATAATTAATCTAATATAAAGATTTATAGAAATAAAATAATAAAAAATAAAATTTTTTTATTAACTAAAATTATACTTTAATTTTAAACAATTCAACGAGAGCGTTCAAAAAATGGTATAAGCATATGGGTTGTTTTTTAAAGTATAGCAGTCCTCCTTTGCACTGCTGCCCCGTTAAAAATCACACGATAATATATTCCAATAATCTCAACCACACATCATAAAAAAGTGAGGTTTCACAGCCCGTCTCTTTCATCTCTTCTATCAGAAATTCATCTGCTCCACTATCACCATCTTAATGCAACGCCGCCGCCCAAGCGCAAGGTCTGTTTTGCCACTGTTGTCTTTATCACACAACATCTGTCGTTTTCATTTTCTCGTAATTTTGGTCCACTACTACAGTATTGGTTGGTTATATACAATGAGCTATCACTATTACGGTCGGTATTAATAAAAATGGGCCACTACTCATATATAATATAATTAATTACTTCTTTAAAAAAATATATAATTAATTAGTTTTGAAAGTGACCGTCATTTGTCAGTGAGTACATTACTCATTTGTCGCCCGCGCGTGTTTTCTTCTGTGTGCATGTTTTGGTCGTGCATGTAACACATAATAAAATTTGTGACTTGAACTCAAAACAAAAATTCTGCATGCAGTACGCCGCAACCTTGAGACTCTCCGTGCACGTTTAAATCGAATCGTTTTATTTACCGTCAAAACGCTATCATTTCACTAAGAAGACTTGAAACCAAATCGAGGAAGATAACTTTGTCAATGGCCAAAAGAAGCTCAAAGATATTAGAGAAAGAGAAAGGGAAAGAAGATAGAGACACTATGTGAAAATTAATCTGTTGTAATATTTTTATAATAATCAAATAGGTAATTGTGACATTTTTATATTTCAAATAGTTTATCTAACTGTTATAAAAATGTCACAATAAATCAATTTTTTCGTATTGAGAGTTCGAAAGAGTAATAATTATGTAGTGTATAAATATTATATAAATATTTTAAAAAATAGTAGGATTCACTATTAAAATTTAATTTTTTATGCAAGTTTCATATTTATTTATTTTTTTAAGACGTTGTATTAATTTTTAAATTTATTTATTGGACAATACTACATATAATCTATAAAATTGGATTTTTTTATAATCCAAACATTAAATAAACAAAAAAAATTATATTTTAGAATAAAATTAATTAAAATATTATTATTTACAAATTAAATATTTTAAAATTTTATTTTATTTATTCATAAAATAAAATAAGAACATTTTAATAAAAATTGTAAAGCAATTTATCAATTTTATTTTATTTTTTCGTTCGTTTAACTTCTCCAAGACCTTCGGAATCAATGTCTCGTAATGACTAACTCCTGTCATGTCGTCAACTTTGCGGAGCACAACTCATCCACTAATAGAAAATGTTATTTGAATAGATAAATTTAATGATTGATTGTATTTTTATTTTTATTTTTATTTTTATTTAATAATTAAAAAATTGATTATTGGTATATTTATACATATATATTTAAAAATATATATAAAAAAATTACATTTTCACTGGTTAGCAATCCAACGTCGATAAGTCTTCGATCCCTGTAGCATGGTCTTCCACTAATATCACTTTTGAAGGAATACAACAAATTTTAGGAATATTCTTGCAGCTTTTCATTGTACATCTTGTTTGTTTCCTTTTCCAATTAGGTACCACGTAGATTTCATTCTTTTTGGACCCTGTCAAAATCTGCTGTAGCGCTAGACAATTGGACAAATGATGATAATTAATTTCATACAGTCAACAAGCATTATTGTGCCTGATAGATACCTCGAAATGCTAATATAATAATAGTTGTTAATGCCAGCCTTCGAAAGTTTGAATAATAGTTGGTGGCAATTGATTCACCGCATTTAGTATTATTTTTTTTATTTATTATTTTTTTATTCTTTGAATTTGGACTAAAAATCTGATAACATCAGCTTGTTCTTGAATAATTTAAAAATAAATAAACTCAATCAACTCACGTTATCATATAATTTTATATATTCAATTTTTGAATTTATAAAATTACTCAAAATATTCAATTTTGAGTAACTTTATAGAACTGAATTTACTTTTAATTAAATGACATGATTAAATTGATTAATTAATTAAAATTATTTTTTCTAAATTATACAAAAGGGGTATGTTCTGAGATTTTTAATTTAGATTCAAAGAGCAAAACAAATAAAAAAAAGGCAGTAAAACATTAGTAAATAAGGTGTAAGGGTATTACCCTTTTACAAATTTTTGTAACTTATCTCATATAATATTTACAATTTTTTCAAACTTTTAAATAAACTATAATAAATAATTCAACATTTTCAAATCAAATAATAAAAATAATATTAAAGATTAATATTCTATCAATATTTTATACAACTTTCATCTCATTTCACTTGTGTAATTAAACGAGACCATATTAATTCGTTTGGTTGCACATATAAAATTAAATGAGATAAGATAAAATGAGAAATCTGTAAATAATAGTGAGATAACTTATGAATAGTAATGAAATCATTTGAATTAAGATGCTTTATGGAGTTTTGGAAAATGAGAAAAAAAATTAAATAAAATATTATAAATTTAAAAAATATTATTAAAATTAATATTACTTTTGTTTTAAAATTTGAAAAAGTTCATTTTTTTCAATATTTTGTTTAGAAATTTAAAAAAGTTATAATGATTATAAAATTTAAAATTTAAAATTTAAAATTTAAAATTGAAAAATGAAAAAGGTTTTTATTTAAATGATAGTTAGATATTGTTAAGATAAGATAAAATGAATTTAGATCTGTGAAACCAAACGGGAGTTAAAGGTGTTTTAGTCATAATTTAACTTTGATGCGAGAATAACTATATATACCATGAGATATTTATATTATACACCACCTACACGCACGATAAAATTTATAATTTAAAAGATATTATAGCCCCTGAGTTTGTTGCTGAGCCCTCTTCAGTATCTACTTCTCTCATTGTTGCTGGCATTGAAGCATTGATTTATAAGGTTTTATCTCGATCTTCTAGTGTCTTGTTTGCCGCCTTAGGTACATCTTCTTGATTTTTTGATTCTACATGTTGAGATCACATGACTTCTTATTCTAATAGTTTTTCTAAAAATCTACTTTATCACCCAATCCTATCATATATACTGCTTATGGCTCTCATTTATCTTTTAGTCATATTAGATCTATTTTCTCTCATACCCACGGTAAGAAAAATAGGTATTTATGACATTTTAATTGCAGCCAGAATGACTATTTTTGCTGAAAATATTTTTTTACGACATTTTTTTCTACTTTTTGCGACAAAATCTTATGTCGTAAAAAGTCGATTTTCTTATAGTGACCTTATATGTTGACAACACCTATCTTGTTCCCATGTTATTCTTAAATCTCCTTCCAGTTGATCAACTTTGTGAGTTAGGTCTTAAACTTACCTTTTCTAATGTTGGTGTTGATGTGCAAAATCCACAGATGGGTCAACTCATTTGGGATAGGCCGTAAGATTATACGTTTATCCGAGCTCACTTCTTTGCAGCATCCATCACATATGTATCGCTCCGTTGTTGCTACTGTTGTCTCTTCTCATTTATGGCATTCTCGGCTAGGTCATGCATTTCTTTTTTCTTTCTCGTGTTCTTCTTTTGGCCTCCCAAGGTCACCTAGGTTCTAAGTTTTTTGATTGTATTCCCTGTCAATATGAAAAATAAACTCATTTACCTTTTAATATAAGTGAATCTTTTTCATCTACACATTTTGATTTGGTTCACTCTAATATTGGGGGTCTTGTACCCACTCCTATTGAGGACATATCTCATTATTTTGTTATCTTTGTTGATGATTATTCTCATTATACATGATTATATTTGTTATAGCATCAATCTGAACTTGTTCATGTTTACCAACATTTTCACAAAATGGTACAAACTCAATTTTCTTGTACCATTAAATTCTTTCGTTCAGACAATGCCATAAAATACAATGACAAAACTCTCATTGAGTTCCTGCATCAACAAAGCACACTATCACATCGTTCTTATCATTATACCTATCAACAAAATAGTCGTGCAAAGAGAAAACATCGTCATATCCTAGATACTGTAAAAACTCTTTTACTTTCTGCTTCTTTACCTAAAAAGTTTTTGGGTGAAGCTACTCTTATCGCTGTGTACACTATCAATCGAGTCCCCTCACCTATATTTCACAACAAATCTCCTTATGAGCTTCTCTATGGTATGGTTTTCAATTATTCCATACTTCAAATTTTTTGGTTGTGCATATTTTGTTACTCTTCCTCCTCATGAATGGAACAAACCTAAATCTCGTTCTCGATTATGCTATTTCACTCTCTGAACCTCGTCGTTCCAGTTAGGTAAATATTTCTTTTACTTATCTTCGTGATTATCATTGTTTCTCTACCCTTGCTAATCTCCATGAATCTCACAATTATCATGAGGCATGTACCGATCCTCTTTAGTAGCAAATTATGTTTGATGAATTAGATGCTCTTGTCAAAACACATACTTGGAATCTAGTGGACTTGCCTTCTGGAAAAACTATAGTGGAATGCAAATGAATTTATAAATCAAAACTCAGATAGATGGATCAATTGAACGCTATAAAACTCGACTTATTGCAAGGGAATTCACTCAAGAGTATGAGATCGATTATGAGGAGACTTTTGCTTTTGTTGCGAGACTTACTTCTGTTAGATCTTTACTTGCAGTTGTTGTTGTTCAACGTTAGAAACTTTTTCAAATAAATGTTAAAAAGGCGTTTCTTAATTGTGATCTTACTGAGGAAGTTTATATGTAGCCTCCTCTGGCTATGAGTAACGTATTCTCAAATGTGCCTCTAAGCGTAGAAGTGTCAAGTTGTATCAAGGATAAGTTCAAGATCGTATTCCACAGAAACAACGAGTTATCAAAGCATTTGTAAAAATTAATTGAAATGTATAATGATATATGAGAAGTGTGAAAAAGTTAAATGAAGTGTAAAACTCTTTTTGTATTTTTTTATGAATGTATAAACAGTGAGCAAAATGAAAATTAATATATTCACAATGAAATATTTGATGAAAATGAAATATATGGTTGATCTTTGAAGGACTTAGGTTGTGAAATTTGTATGGAAAAGGAACTAAAATGTGGACTATTGAATTACTGAAAATTAAATAATTCAAAATGTGATTTAAATTGTATCAAGACTTTAAAGTAATTCCAAAATAGTAACTGAAATGAAAACAAGCTAATTAAAAGATCAATTTGATGAGCACTTGGGTTATGGGTTCAAGCATTCTCTATTTTCATCATTCATAAGATTTTTAGGCATTGCCTCTCTTCTATTAACCCAATCAAGGCATTATAAAACAAAATATAAAAATTTATAGACTCAAGATAAAGTTTCCGAGACCTCTAAGTGAAATATCTTCACTAAGCTTTAATTAAAAATTCATTTAACACAGCTGATGAAAATCCTTAATTAATTCAAAGTTTTGTATTGTCTAATGTTAACAACAAAACAAGTAAAAAGGGCAAGAGAGTTATCAACTTTCTTTTGTAAGCATTTGGTCAACAAACAAATTAATTAAAGAGTGAAATAAAGCAACAACAAATCTAGCAACAATGAGAATTATAGAAACTTTTACCGCAACTCATGCTATAGAAAGTAGCTAATAATCATTCTCAAAAGTTAGTAAAATATTGAAATAAAAAAAATCCTAAAAGGTGCTAAAATATCATCTGAGAACAAAACAGTAAAAAAAAAATTAAATAAAAATCGCCGATGTAGGAGCAGCTTGGTTTGGTAGAAAAAGGAAATTAAGCCCTCGTTATGTTGGATCTTATGAAATTTTTGAGAAAGTTGGAGCAGTAGCTTATCGATTGGACTTGCCTGTGAGCATACAAGGAGTCCACAATGTATTCCATGTGTTGTCTTCAAAGAAAAGTTTTGGTGAAAAACCCATGACGATAATGGACCCGAACAATATCGAGTTACGCCCTAATCTGACCTATGAGGAATGGCCAACCCGGATCGACGATCGCAAAGAGCAGGAATGGAGGAATCGAAAAATTTCATTAGTAAAAGTGTTGTGGAACAACCCTACTTTTCAAGAAGCAACGTGGGAACGTGAGGACGATATGAGAGTCAAATACCCCCATCTATTTGTAAATTATAGATGTTCTTGTTGTTTTCTTATATGGACTTAGTTATGATGTATGAACACATGTATATAAATATTTTATATGTTGGTGTCTTAATTGTTTCTTGGTTGCTAAGGCTTGACTATTATAGTAACTTGTAGAACTTTAACCAGGACATGGCACGAAATAGGAGGAAATCACTCATGTCAGTAGCCACAGTAGCCCAATTAAGAGAGAGAAGAGAAAACCGGCAAAGAATATTACTTAGAGAGCGTGGAAGGATGAGAGTACAAAGACTAAAAATTCTAGATTATTTTGAGAGACACCGCACCCATCTCATGGATGTGTGAATCGTGAAGGAGCACTTGTTTTCCGTCGTGCTAGACCACATGAAGAGCGACAACCACCTAAAAAATGGATTAGAGCAGAAAGAAAACAATTAAAGAAATTGATTCGAGGTGAGACCAGCGAGCATAATGGAGAGCCACTGGATTTTTTCGACACCTCAAATGATCATATAAGATAGCGGAAAGAAGGAATACCCCGGATAGATACCGAGGAGGAAATTATGCATAAGTTAAACGAAATGAGGACAAACATGTACTACGACCCGGATGTAGATGCCATATTTTATTTTTCTCAAGATTCAGTGACAGAAGAGGAAGAGGTACCATCTTATTCGTCGTCAGAGGAGTCCACCGTCACGAGTGTCAGAGGTATATTAATTTTATTAACATCTCTATATCATAAAATTGATTTCGAGGACGAAATCTTCTTTTTAGTATAAGAGGATGTGACGACCCGAGACTTTCTTTTCGTATTATTTAATTAAATATTTATTTTGATTGAGTGGTTAATTGAGTAATTAGACTAATTATATTATAAAGTGAGAAAAAGGGCATGGGCTTAAGATTAGGGCCTTGAAACTTAGAATGAGCTATTAGGCCTAGGAAGGAATGGCATGCCCACAAGCCCATCAGAATGACTCATGACCCACCAAGCCTACCCGTGGGATACTTGTCACCCATAGGGAAATCCTAGTGAGTCAACTAAAACTAGTAGGTGGGAATGAAAATTACCATTAGGTGAGGATTGACTAGTGGGTGAATGGTGAGGTTGAGTATAAAATCTTGTGAAACGATTTTTCCATCATTGGAATATTTTTGAAAAGTACTAAGGTATGACCTATTCTATTTTACCTAGTACACATCATGCTTAGTGGAGTAACACTTGTGCATTGAAGTGGAAATTGGAAGAGAAGGAATGGAGAGGGCTTTCGGATTAGGCTAGTTGCCAAAACCCTCTAGAGGTTTTTCCCATGCCATTCTCTCTAATCTAGGCAAATGATCTCTATAGGATCATGTAAGAGGGAAGTGACAAGGTGATAGAAAAGTGAGGAGAGGTGTCATGAGGAAAAGGAAAAAGAAAAATAAAGAAGAAAGGCAAGGTGGATCCGGGTAGGTTGCCGTGTGCATCACTTGGGAGTTTCCAAGGATTGCTTGCAAATCTAGTGAAAAGAGTACCTTAGACTTGTATAAGGGATAAAGTACATGGTGTAAGGTGTGTAAGAGATATGGTGGTGTAAGGAAATGAGTGGAGATTGCTTGAAATGGAAGCAAACGAGGAATGGAGGGGGGAAGAGTTTTGGATGCCATGTGGAACCAAGGCATGGCCGGATCATGCAAGCTCTTGTTCCAAAAGGTATGGCCATGGAATCTTTTGGATTGACTTGAGAGTGATTGGTTGAGTGTGTCATAGGATTGAAATGACAAGAGAACGAGGCAAGGGAGGGGAGGAGGTTTCGGTGGACACTTGGGGAGGCAAAGGGATTCGGTTCCTCACTTTCCCATTTCCCATCATTTGTTTTCTTTTCTCATGCAACCACCCATACCTAGTCTTGTATCTTTCAAATCAAGATACGGTGAAGTGTCCTTGACCCCTAGAGAGAGGTGTATGGCTGAAACCCTTGAGGAGACCACCCCTCACTTAGCTAACTCACAAACACACACATAAGTTCCTTTCTCTCTACCTCTCGGCCAAACCTCATTTCTCCCTCAACCCTCATTTGTTCTACTTACTTCTAACTTCTAAACCTCACTATATTCCTAGAAGAAGAGAACTTGAACAAACATTTATAAGTGAAATTGCTTTTGAAGAGGTAAGTGCATTATTATCCTACCTTTAGCAATCTTAGTATACCTTTGAATGAATTTGGTTGTTTTGTTTGAATCTTTTGTATGCATGTAGAAAATGAAACCTTGAGAGGGAAAACTTGCCATGTTTAGTTTTGTAAGAATTCACGTCTAAGTATGGTATTTTCTTAAGTTGAGAAGTTGAAATGATAAGTAATTTAGTTAGTTATCTAACATGAAGTGGAATAAAGGGAAATGCATGTATGATTGTATGTTTACTAGCATATTGTTGGATAATGCCTTTAGTGTTATCTATTTAGTGGTAAAAATCCATGTCTAAGTATGAATACCTTGTTAATATTAAAGATTATTTCATGTGGAGAGTTTGAATATTTGATATGTAAGGAGAATATGGTATGATCAACAAGTTGAGTAAAGGTGAAAATATATTTGCTAGATTTTGATTTGGAAATGAAAATATTAGATTATGCACGCATATATTTCAGATTTAAGGACTTCTTTGGTGGAAATCATTGATTTAATTATTATACTATGTTATAGTGATATGTTTAAATTTTTTGAAAACATTAGATGCACATGAATAAAATGGTCACATTAGCATGATTAATGCTTTTCACTAAAATTATTGAGTGGTTCATCTTGGAAGAAAAAGTGAATAAAATAACACCTTAAGAGACCTAGAGTTTTTAGCCAAGCCTTGTTTTTGGGGTTAGGATAATACTTTTAAATGGTTGAAGTTGAATTAGAGTGCTTGGAAAAAATTAGAAGACAAAAAGTTAGGAAAGTGTAAAGGGAGGATCTCGGCCTAACCTTGGTGGGGAGGGGCCGAGCACCCTGAAGTGTATTGGAGGTCTATTATAGTATTTTGGAAAGAAAAGGAGTAGGATTACGGGGTTGCGAAAATTTTAAATGAGCTTAACGTAGGGTAAGCGTCATGTTCGTTACCTATTGTATATGTTCCATAACATGAGTCTTACGCCTCATGCATACAGCACGAAAATCATGTTTTTGACATATTTTAAAATAAAATAAATTAATTAAAGTTTTATAAGAACCCTAAAAACTGGGATGAGGTAGTGTTCTAGTAGAACTCCCTATTCACTCAAGAGTGATTAAAGTTGAGTGAAAGCCCCTCAGTCGACAAAGAACCGTCGGCAGACCATGTATAGCTCCAAAGGGATGTCTGGAGCGTGGTCACACCTAAAACTAGTGGGTGCAATACAGGATGGTGTTGGCTTCGACCTCATCGATACAGAAAAGTTTGTAGTCACTCGGTGAGTGATTAATCGCTGAGTGATAAAGAGCGCGAAAGGGCACGAAACGTAGCTACTTAAGCTTCATACGGTCGCCGGATGCTACGGTAACTAGCAGGAACATACGGTGCATAGGGGAGCCGTGAGGTGTTCAACAGAGGTCATGACAAAATATGGGCTTTTGGGTCATATATGATATGATAAGTGGCGCCTAAGATAAGAAAAATGAAAAGTATTTGCAAAAAGAGGAACTTTTAAAGAAAACTCAAGTGTTTTGCTTTCTGAGATTTTGAATAAGCATATAAAAAGAATATGAAAAGAGAAAGAGGAATTTCAAGGCATGGCATGAGCATGTGCATGTGCATATCATAAAGTCATGAGTCTCATAATGCATAAAGTATGACTGATTATTTGTTATTTATTTATCTATATGCTTAAATTGCTTTCGTTATTCTCTCCGCTATCATCTTTTTGGGATGATAGAAGTAGTTGCAGGTAATTACAACTTCGAACAATATGACCCTAGAGACAGTACCTCAGACCCCCAAGGGCTCAACTGAGGCGGATACCTCCGAACTATTGACTCTCGACTACTTGAGTTGCTGGGCAGTGGAGTCACTACCTCTAGCTGCATATGTTTTGGGTAACATATGCCCTGCCGGGTGTTGTATAATTCTTGGCGTCGACGATTCCCTCCATAATAATCTCTTAAAAAACACAGAATTCCTTTATGAGTTACCCTAACTCTTACGCTTTCGCTTCTCATGATTGTCAGCGTCAAACATCCGAACAGATTTTATTTCCAATCGACCATCCCTAGGGTGCAAACCTATAGCTCTTAAAAGATCATAGCCTATGTCATGTTATTCTTCTTCCTAGGACTTGTGGTTTTTTACCTAGAGACTTAACTGCTCTGATACCACCGATGTCGGCGCCCCAGCTTGCGCTTGGGTTCACACGCAAACTGTGATGTCGAAGATGAGCATCACAGGGAAGTTCACCCCTCGTCTTATCATGTACAGGATTTATTTTTTACTTTTTTATAAATATCGCAGCGGATAAAGGTCAAACATTTTCTATGCATGTATCACATGGCTTAATACAATAACAACCCAAAATATTACATTTCCATTAATATTAACATAAGGATCCTTCACAAGTGTTTATTTTTTCAAAACAACGGAAGACCAAAATATGCAAATAAATACAAAAACTGCATAGAGGATCCCCAACCACCTTCTCCTAAACCACTGGTTCCTTCTTAATCTCCTTGAAGTTTGGGCCGTACCTGAAGCTTCACCTTAAGAAGCTTCGAATGTCCCGTTAGATGGTGGACAGGCGATAGCCAAGGCTATAGGGCAGATGACCGAACTGGTGAAAAACCAGATGGAATAGAGTTGATGCCATCCCAATATGGGAGGAGGAGCTTTAGGATGTTCTTATGAGAAATTTCTTGTTTATTGGTACCCGAACTTTATGGGGACTGAAGGAGCCATGAAAATGGATCGTTGGATCATGGACTTAGAGCATACCTTTGAAATTAGTGGGTGCACTGAAACGCAAAAGTACAATACGCTGGTCACCTTTTAAAAGGAGAAGTTAGTCTATGGTGGGACACAAAAAGGAAACTACTAAGACAAGAGCTTGGGGAGAATGTAACACTTACCTAGGAGCATTTTAAAACTGAGTTTGATGATCGTTTCTTTCCCGAGTCGATCAAGCAGAAGAAGGCTATGAAGTTTGCCACATTGATGCAAAGGACCATGACAGTGGACTAGTACGTTGCGAAATTTATAGAACTAACACGATTCACTCCGCACCTAGTAGTAACAGAGAAAATGAGAGCAAAGAAGTTCCAAGATGGTCTGCAACCGAGGATTCACAACTAAGTGGCATGTTTGAGAATTGAAAATTTTCAAGAGTTGGTAAATGTGGCGGCAATTGCTGAAATGGAGCAGAGAAGCCTAATTAATCAAGACCAGATGCATAAGAAAAGGAATTTTCCCTACTCTTCGGGCAGAGATGTGGGAAGGAGAATGAACGTTTTCCCTACGGATAAGGGAAAAGGAAAAGCAAGCGGGCCTGGAGTACAAACATCACCGCCACCCTGCAGAACTTGTGGACGGCCGCACAGAGGTGAGTGCTGAGTGGCGTTGGGAGCTTGCTTCCGGTGTGGTCAAATGGGCCACATGATGCGTGACTGCCCCCAGATGGCTTCAAGCAGAGCTCCAGCACCTGGAGGAAAGAAAAATACCCCCACAAAATCCAAAGTATACGCCATTGCCCCAGAAGAGGTAAACGTGGATGAGGAGGAGGCTATCAATGATGGTATTATTACTGGTAATACTCCAACCTTACCTTAATTTTAAAAGTATAAGGTGATTTCTCTTAAGATAACCATAGGAAAATATTTATAGGTGAAATTATTATGATGCGGAATGTGGTATATGCGTTGTTTGATTCCGGTGCGACAAGATCCTTCATTTCCTATGATTGTGTTTGGAGATGTAAATTAGAGGTCGAACCATTAGCATAGAAAGTATTGGTAATACTCCCTGAAGGGAAAGTGATTGGATGCCAACGAATAGTGAAGTACTGCCCTTTGGAAATTGCTGGCGTAAGGTTAAACGCCAATTTGATAGTTTTTCACTTGTTGGGGTTTGATGTGATATTAGGTATGGATTGGTTGTCCAAATATTATGCCAAAATCGATTGTCGCAAAAAGGATATTATTTTTGAGCTACTTGGAGAAGAGAAGTTGTGTTACGGAGGGGAGACGGTTAGTTCTGTTTCCTCTATTGTGACGGCAAAGAGGGTAACAAAAAGTTTGAAGGGAGAGGCATAAGTGTTTCTGTTAATGTCCTTAAATGCATTAGAGGGTGCCAAAATTATTGAAGATATCCCGATCGTGAAGGATTTCTCTCGGGTATTTTCTGACGAACTGCCTGGATTTCCCCCGGACTGTGAAACCAAGTTTGTCATTGAATTGGAACCTGCTACGACTCTAGTTCATAAAGCCCCCTACCGAATGGTGCCGACGGAACTAAAGGAACTAAAGGCGCAGATTGAAGAGCTATTGAAGAAAGGATTTGTAAGACCGATTTCATCGCCATGGGGAGCCCTAGTTTTGTTTGTGAAAAAGAAAGATGGATCCATGCGGATGTGTATCGATTACAGAGAACTTAACAAGGTTACTATCAAGAACAAATACCCACTGCCATGGATAGATGACTTTTTGGATCAACTGCAAGGAACAACAGTATTCTCCAAGATTGATCTCAGATCAGGATACCATCAGCTGAAGATTAAAGAGCAGGATGTGCCCAAGACGGATTTTTGAACCCGTTATGGACATTTTGAGTTCTTGGTTATGCCCTTCGGACTAATGAATGCCCCAGTAGCATTCATGGACTTCATGAATCGAATTTTTTGACAATATTTAGACAGTTTCATAGTGGTATTCATTGATGACATTCTAATATATTCCCGAAATGACGAAGAGCACAAAGATCATTTAAAGGTTGTGTTGAGTACTTTACAAGAGCACTAGTTATATGTCAAACTTAGCAAGTGTGAGTTTTGGCTTAGAGAGGTCAAATCTTGGGCCACGTAATTTCAAGTCAATGTGTAGCCGTGGATCCTGCCAAGATCGAGGCGGTAACAGAATGGCAAAGATCGACAAATGCTCATGAGATACGAAGTTTCCTTGGATTGGCAGGGTACTACAGGAGGTTTGTAGAAGGTTTTTCTAAGATATCTGGCCCTCTAACATTCTTGACTAAGAAAAATGCCAAGTATGTCTGGAGTGATCAGTGTGAGCAAAGTTTCCAAGAACTCAAGAAGAAGTTAACTTCGGCACTAGTATTAGCATTGCCAGAACCTCACAAGCCTTACATAGTATTCAGTGATGCATCGAAGATGGGCTTAGGATGCGTATTGATGCAGGAGGGACAAGTAGTTGTATACGCATCTTGACAGCTTAAGGACCATGAACGAAATTACCCCACCCACGACTTGGAATTATCAGCAGTAGTGTTCGCATTAAAAATTTGGAGACATTATTTGTATGGTGAGGAATGCGAGGTATACAAGGATCATAAGAGTCTGAAGCACCTATTTAGTAAAAGAATTTGAATATGAGGCAAAGGAGATGGATTGAGACTAGAATTGATTTTCAGTGCGAGATCAAGTACCACCCCGGAAAGGCTAATGTGGTAGCAGACGTTTTGAGTCGAAAGACCCGAGCAGAAGAGCCATCACTATTAACGGTTATGCGAAGCATGCTGATTAAGAATCTACTTGAAGAAGTAACATTGGCAGCGACGCAAGAAATTGTCTTGC
The DNA here is from genome assembly GCA_036898215.1 of Platycarya strobilacea. Taxonomy (NCBI): domain Eukaryota; kingdom Viridiplantae; phylum Streptophyta; class Magnoliopsida; order Fagales; family Juglandaceae; genus Platycarya; species Platycarya strobilacea. Next base: position 31,160,931 of record CM072550.1, read on the forward strand.
TGATTGAAGAAGAAATTTGAGAAGAACAACGGAAAGACACTAAGCTGGAAAAGATCCGACAGAAACTGTTAGAAGGGCAAGGATCACCCCATTTTACAATATTAGATGATAGAACACTATGTTTTGAGAAGAGGACAATAATACCCGATAACCTAGAATTAAAAGAAAAGCTTATGAGGGAGGTGCACTGTACCCCTTATACAGCTCACCCTAGAAGTATTATAATGTATCAAGACCTAAAATGAAGGTTTTGGTGGGAAGGTATTAAAAAGGACGTGTCTGCGTTTGTCGCAAAATGTTTGGTGTGCCAACTGGTTAAGGCGGAGCATCAATGCCTAGCGGGAATGTTGCAACCTTTGCTGATTTTGGAATGGAAGTGGGAAGACATATCTATGGATTTCGTAGTTGGATTTTCGAGAACGTCAGCAGGAAAGAACACCATCTGGGTAATAGTGGATAGATTGACCAAAAGTGCTCATTTCCTACCAATAACGAACACAAATTCAATGGAAAAACTGGCAAGGATTTATATGAAGGAGATAATCCGTTTGCACGATATACCCAAGACAATTGTTTCAGATTGAGATCCCAGATTTACATCTCGCTTTTGGCAAAGTTTACAGAAAATGCTGGGATCTAATCTGAAGTTTAGCAGTGCCTACCACCCACAGACAGATGGCTAGACAGAATGGACCATTCAAACCCTAGAAGATATGTTGCGAGCCTACGTATTAGACTCAAGCGGCGATTGGAAAAGTCTTCTACCTCTAATCGAATTTGCCTACAACAGTAGCTTTCAAGCTACTATACAAATGGCACCATACGAAGCATTGTATGGTAGGAAATGTAGGTCGCCCTTGTATTGGGACGAAGTCGGTGAAAGTAGGGTGTTGGGGCCCGAATACCTACAAGAGGTCAGCTCAAGTGGAGATGATACGGGATAGAATGAAAACTGCCCAAACTAGGCAAAAGAGCTACGCGGATCGACGAAAAAGACCACTGGATTTCTCAATTGGCGATTAGGTGTATATCAAGATCTCACAAATTAAAGGAGTAGCTCGGTTTGGCAGAAAAAGGAAATTAAGCCCTTGTTATGTTGGACCTTATGAAATTGTTGAGAAAGTTGGAGCAGTAGCTTATCGATTGGACTTGCCTGTGAGCCTACAAGGAGTCCACAGTGTATTCCATGTGTCGTCTTTAAAGAAAAATTTTGGTGAAGGACCCATGACGGTGAAAATATATTTGCTAGATTTTGATTTGGAAATGAAAATGTTGGGTTATACATGCATATATTTTAGATTAAAGGACTTATTTGGTAGACATCATTGATTTAATTATTATACTAAGTTATGGTGATATGTTTAAATTTTTGGAAACATTAGATGCATATGAATAAAATGGTCACATTAGCATGATTGATGGTTTTCACTAAAATTATTGAGTGGGTCATCTTGAAAGAAAAAGTGAATAAAATAACACCTTAAGAAACCTGGAGTTTTCAGCCAAGCCTTGTTTTTAGGGTTAGGATAATACTTTTAAATGGTTGAAATTGAATTAGAGTGCTTGGAGAAAATTAGAAGACAAAAAGTTTGGAAAGTGTAAAGGGAGGGTCTTGGCCCAACCCTAGTGGGGAGGGGCCGAGCACCCCGAAGTGTATTGGAGATCTATTATAGTATTTTGGAAAAAAAGAAGTAGGATTACGGGGTGCGAAAATTTTAAATGAGCTTAACGTAGGGTAAGTGTCATGTTTGTTACCTATTGTATATGTTCCATAACATGAGTCTCACGCCTCATGCATACAGTACGAAAATGATGTTTTCAACATGTTTTTAAGAGAAAAGAAATTAATTAAAGTTTTATAAGAATCTCAAAGGCTGGGATAGGGTAGTGTCCTAGTGGAACTTCCTGTTTACTCAGGAGTGATTAAAGTTGAGTGAAAGCCCCTAGGTCGAGAAAGAACCGTCAGCAGACCATGTATGGCTCCAAAGAGATGTCCAGAGCATGGTCCCGCCTAAAGTTAATGGGTGCATACAGGACGGTGTTGGCTTCGGCCTCACTAATACAAAAAAGTTTGTAGTCGCTCAGTGAGTGATCAATCGATGAGTGATGAAAAGTGCGAAAGGGCGCGAAACGTAACTACTTAGGTTTGATACGGTCGCCAGGTGCTACAATAGCTAGCAGGAACACACGGCGCGTAGAGGAGCCGTGAGGTGTCCAACAGAGGTTATGACAAAAGATAGGCTTTTGGGCCATATATGATATGATATTGGCGCCTAAGATAAGAAAAATGAAAAGTATTTGCAAAAAGGAGAACTTTTAAACAAAACTAAAGTGTTTTGCTTTATGAGATTTTGAATAAGCATATGAAAAGAATATGAAAAGAGAAAGAGAAATTTCAAGGCATGGCATGAGCACGAGCACGTGCATATCATGAAGTCATGAGTCTCATAATGCATAAAGTATGACTAATTATTTGTTATTCATTTATCTGTATGCTTAAATTGCTTTCGTTATGATATAAATGTGCTTACTGAGATTTCTCTCGAAATCTAACCCCTGTTATTCTCTCCACTATCATCTTTTTGAGATGATAGAAATAGTTGCAGGTGATAACGACCCTAAAGAGTATGACCCTAGAGACAGTACCTCGGACCCCCAAGGGCCCGACTGAGGCCAATACCTCCAAGGTAGTGACTCTCGTCTACCTGAGCTGCTGGGCGACAGAGTCACTACCTCTAGTTGCATATGTTTTGGGTAACATATGTCATACTGGGTGTTGTATAGTTCTTGGCGTCAACGATTCCCTCCACATGGGTCGCCTCTATGAGTCATCATCCGGAATGAGTTGTGAGGTGGGATCGGCCTTGGAGTTGGAACGTGATGAGTGCACAAAAATGCACTCTAAATACTCTATTTAAATACTAAAAGGATTGAGAAAACAATGGATATAACTCATGTTATTAAAATTAATGGTCATTTATCTTGAAATAGATATAAGCATGATTTAATATATTGATGAGAATATAAAATGTCATATTTTCCTCTCTTAATATTTAATACTTTATTCTTATTTGATGCCTAAATATACTCATTATTCTTATATTTTGATTTAGGACACAAATGGAGACATTAGGAGCAAATGAAGATAATTGCGGAATTTTAGACAGTTCTGACATCTTTTCGTAATATGAGCATAACTCTCTTATCCAATCTCCAATTGAGCTGATTCAAGATGATATAGAACCGCAAGAGAAATATCTATAACTTTTGTGTTTAATGTTTGAAGAGATATCCACTCAATCTAAGACAAAATCGACCATCAAGTGGACGCACCTGCACTTGACGTTCCTGGATATTTTTCAGCCACTTGCATCAAATCCAAATGTCATCATAATATTTTCCAGCAAGCACTCCTACACCAACTTGGAAATTCAATGATCAATTCATATGCAAGATGAAGTGCACTCAAGTTTCTTGTAGAAAAATTATTTGACCACAAGATATTAAGTCATACAAGACAACTAATGGATAGAGAAGCAAAATTGAAACACTCAACTTACAAGCAAAATCCAGCTCATGCATGGTGGGAAAACAAATGATCAAAATGACAACTCACAAATCACTTGGATTCAAGAATGGCACATGGCAAAACAAGTTGAAATTGTGATGATTTTGTCATGACAACTTGCATGAAGGATGCTTATAAATAGAAGGAAGGGGTGTGTGTTCTAAGATAATGCTTAGTGTGAGAGGATGCTTTGGAAGAGCCATTATTTTGAGAGCTTGAGAAAAGAAAAGAAAAACCAAAGAAGAGAGAAGAAAATAATGGTTGGCTCTTCCATATTATCCCTTGGAGAATTTTTGTTGCATATTTTCAATATGTGTAACTAAATTCTCAAGGAGGGCTAGGGATGAATTTGTGTGTGTCATGGTATTTGTAATTTATTTTTGATTCATGTATTTGGTCTTTAAATATTAAAACTCTTTTGTTCTATTATTCTCAATTTATTTGTGATGTTTTTTCGTCTTCAAATAATTATAGAATCTATTTCGTTTATGGATTCAGTCATGTTTTTTCTATTGAGTGAATTAGTTCTATAATTATGTTTGGAGCAATTGATTATTTATATTGATTTAATTCTCTGTTGCAATATCGCCTCTTGGGTATATTGTCGTCGTTGGATTTTCTCAATATCGATAACAATTTATGAGAGTTAAGCGCGAAGAATGATTTTTCAAAGAGTTACATGTGATTTAAATTTTGGTTATTAATGTTATATCTTCCGATTAAGAATTTGGACATAGAATTCTTAATTGAGTTATCAATGAATTAAGAATAAATTTGAATACCACAAATACACAAGGAATTCCCTACGCTCTACTTTTCATCTCATTTTTATACTGTTCAAATTACTCATTTAGTTTTAATTTACGTCACACTCTAAAATTTACTTTTCGCACTCATTTAATCTTTTTGTTAATTTCATTACTATTTTTCAATTTCTCAATCCATCTCCCTGTGGAGTCGACACCCCAAAGCTATACTGCAAACGACCGCATTATTCTTTGGGCGTAATCAAATTTTGGCGCCGTTGCCGGGGAGACGGTAGCTTCGTTTAGTTTCTTTTTAGCTTTCTACATCTTTATTTTATTTCACTTTTCTTTTCGTAATTTTTTTTTCAGTATTACGCTTTTCTTTACTTTGCATGCGCAGGTACAGAGAATCTTTTGGACAGTTTGCTAGTAGACCCGTGCTAGAATCAGATTCAAAATCTAATTTTTCTAATCGCTTGTTTGATAATTCTTCCAATTCTGACGCGATGAGTGAACACGTGGACCAAACTGTTAGAACCCTCCAAGATTATCTTCATCCCGCACGAACAGTCACACCATCCTCTATTATGTTCTCACCTAATGTTCGTCATGTAGATTTTAAAACAGGAATGATACAATTACTTCCGACTTTCCATTGTCTAGAATATGAAATCCCCTATGTTCATATTAGGGAATTTGAGGAAGTAGTTGCAACATTTCACAGTCAAAATACCACTGACGAAATGGTAAGGCTAAAGTTCTTTCCTTTTTCTTTGAAAGATAAAGCTAAGAGTTGGTTGTACTCACTAAGACCACGGTCTATTGGAACATGGAGTGAGATGACTCAAGTGTTTTTCAATAAATACTTTCCCCAACATAAGACCAATGCTTTAAAAAGACAAATCTCTACCTTTGCACAAAAGGATAGTGAGACTTTATACCAGTCTTGGGAAAGATTTAAAGAATTACTGAGTATGTGTCCCCACCATGGATATGAGAATTGGCGCTTAGTGAGTTATTTCTATGAAGGGCTTACGCCCAGGGAACGTCAATTCGTGGAAATGATGTGCAATGGGGAATTTTTACAGAAAAATCCCGATGAGGCCATAGAGTACCTCAATGAGCTTGCTGAAAAAACTCATACTTAGACTGGACCTAGTGCTACTAATAGTACAAACAGGTCACGACCTACAGGAAACTTGAGTGGTGGTATTTACCATCTAAGAGAGGAGGATAACCTTAAGGCTAAGGTTGAAATGCTCACCAGAGAATTAGAGTTATTGAAAACCAAAAACTCAAAGTCAACACACATGGCTAATCATGCAGACTCTTTTGGGTCATGTGTTGTCTGTGGTGGGATAGATCATCATTCCCAAGAGTGTCCTACACATACTAACATGAATGGTATGTATGAGGAACAAAGTAATGCTCTGGGTATGTACAAAAAGCCCTTCACACCTTACTCTGAAACCTACAACCCAGAATGGCGTAATCATCCCAACTTCAGCGGGAAGTCTGAAAACCAACAGCCTGCACAGCCTGCACAACCTTCTAGATCATATTCTGCACCATACCATGCACCTCAATCTTCTAGAAATTCTTTAGAAGACACTTTGCATGCATTTATTGAAGTACAGGGTAAGACTAACCAAAACCTTGAGTCTTTAATTATGTAGGTTGTTGAAGAACAAAAGGAGATAAAGAGCCAGATATCTAAAATAACGAGTTTCTTGAGTGTAAATGAGCAAGGTAAGCTCCCTTCTCAAGCTCAGTCTGTACCTCATGGTCAACATATGGCACAAGAAACTGTAAAGAATCACGAGTGCCAGCAGATATATATGATTGACTCACTCATAGACAGGGAAGTTTTTATAACTCATGATTCTGATCCCCTTGAGAATTTTATGGTTGATTTTGAGTTTAATCCTATCAGTGATTCGTCTGATGTAGCTAATATTTGTACAATTTTTGACAATACTCAAGATTATAGCACACGGGCTTGGCAACCGAAGTTCGAGGAGTTTCTTGAGAAAAATGAAAAACAGATTCCTTCAAGTGGGCAAGTAACCAAAGTTAATCTTAAACCTTGCCACCTACCTATGAAGTTCGAGCACCGAGCTTATTGGAAAAATAAGCGTTTCATTTTTGACCCAGGAGGAACAGTTCTATGAGTGGAAGATAGTCCAGTTGTAAACTTGGTCTATCAACTTTGACCACAGCATGCAACAATAATAATAATTATTATTATCATTATTATCATTATTATTATTATTATTATTATCATCTTATTTGTTTTGTTTTGTTTTTATTTACTACTGTTTTCTTTATTTTTGTTTGCAGGATAGTATCATTTTGTCATTTCAGATCACTACTTTTGACGCTTAGCGAGCTATCTACATCACACATCAGGTGTATCCTACCCTTTTTAGTTACTCCCCATCCAATTTTGATTATTAAACATTGAGGACAATGTTTTATTTAAGTTGGGGGGTGGAAATACAAATTTGTTATTTAAACTCTGTGGCATATTTCAATCAAAATATAAAAAATTGTCAAATTTTTTTCACACAGGCATCTTTTCACACATGATACTCATGCTCATTCATAACCATCTTGGTGAATTCAACAAACCCATCTTAAATCATTTTGTTAAAGCATCTACAGAACCATTTATGCACTTCTCCAAACTTTGTGGTAATATGGTGATTTGACACATGTAACTAAAGAATTATTTTGCTCAAGTATTCATGTGAATTTTGTGAGATTGAGAGCTTACAAATACAGAAATTGTGATAAGTATCCATTGATCTGTTGAATTTGACACTTCTTTTGAGAATATCATTACATGGTTTGTGGTAAGATGGTGGATATACTTGGGATATGACGAAAGTCAACTTAGGATTAACGTTTGAGCCTTTCAAGCTGAGCATTTTCATCATAGATCCCTAGCAGCCAATTTTGAGCCAATATACACATATGGCATTTTCTTTTCATATCTACATCATCCATACCTCTCCATATTGGAGTATAGCTTATACACTATATTTTCCTACCATTTTATTTCCAAGTGTGTACTAAGTGTGAAATTATCATTTAAAAAAAAAAAAAAACCATGACAAAAATGGCATGGTGCTAGATGTGTCCATCAAATTATTCATGAAAGAGTTCATCAAATTTCGAAGACACCAGTGGCAAAAGAAGATGGAAAAGTGTACTTAGTCAAAAATCTAAAAAATTGAAAAGTACATCAAAAGGAAAGTATAGTCTACTGAAAAATTTAACAGATTCTCTTTTGTGTATACTTGGAAGTTTTTGAAACCTCTTCACCTTTTCTTCTTATGAACCCCAACCCTAAGCCACATTACAACCCTTTGTGTTGATTTTTTCGATCCTAAGTATGCTTGTGGAAAGAATGGTGGAAATCTCATTTGTTAGTATTCCTATCATAAGATCAATGTTTACTTGTTACTTATATATAATTGGCTAAATTTTCATGAGAGTAAATGTACACCTTTGTCAACTCCATAGAGATAACCCTTACATGAAACACTTCTATACCCGTGAGTTATGGAGTTGAACCTTTTTGCTTAAGATATTCTAATGTTGCATGTGTCGAAACCTCTGATTTGATAAAAATAGTTTGGAACACAAACACACTCTGTGGATTGCTATATTTGAATTACTTGTGAAAGGGTTATTGAATTTCTAAGATTGTTTTGATATGTAAATTTGAAAAATGTGTCTTGATGGCCCCTATGTGTGATTTTCTTTGGTCTTTCTCATCATTTTGCATGAAAATTGCTAGGGACTAGCAATGAGTAAGTTGGGGGGTGTGATGAGTGCACAAAAATGCACTCTAAATACTCTATTTAAATACTAAAAGGATTGAGAAAACAATGGATATAACTCATGTTATTAAAATTAATGGTCATTTATCTTGAAATAGATATAAGCATGATTTAATATATTGATGAGAATATAAAATGCCATATTTTCCTCTCTTAATGTTTAATACTTTATTCTTATTTGATGCCTAAATATACTCATTATTCTTATATTTTGATTTAGGACACAAATGGAGACATTAGGAGCAAATGAAGATAATTGCGGAATTTTAGACAGTTCTGACATCTTTTCGTAATATGAGCATAACTCTCTCATCCAATCTCCAATTGAGCTGATTCAAGATGATATAGAACCGAAAGAGAAATATCTATAACTTTTGTGTTTAATGTTTGAAGAGATATCCACTCAATCTAAGACAAAATCGACCATCAAGTGGACGCACCTGCACTTGACGTTCCTGGATATTTTTCAGCCACTTGCATCAAATCCAAATGTCATCATAATATTTTCCAGCAAGCACTCCTACACCAACTTGGAAATTCAATGATCAATTCATATGCAAGATGAAGTGCACTCAAGTTTCTTGTAGACAAATTATTTGACCACAAGATATTAAGTCATATAAGACAACTAATGGATAGAGAAGCAAAATTGAAACACTCAACTTACAAGCAAAATCTAGCTCATGTATGGTGGGAAAACAAATGATCAAAATGACAACTCACAAATCACTTGGATTCAAGAATGGCACATGGCAAAACAAGTTGAAATTGTGATGATTTTGTCATGACAACTTGCATGAAGGATGCTTATAAATAGAAGGAAGGGGTGTGTATTCTAAGATAATGCTTAGTGTGAGAGGATGCTTTGGAAGAGCCATTATTTTGAGAGCTTGAGAAAAGAAAAGAAAAACCAAAGAAGAGAGAAGAAAATAATGGTTGGCTCTTCCATATTATCCCTTGGAGAATTTTTGTTGCATATTTTCAATATGTGTAACTAAATTCTCAAGGAGGGCTAGGGATGAATTTGTGTGTGTGATGGTATTTGTAATTTATTTTTGATTCATGTATTTGGTCTTTAAATATTAAAACTCTTTTGTTCTATTATTCTCAATTTATTTGTGATGTTTTTTCGTCTTCAAATAATTATAGAATCTATTTCGTTTATGGATTCAGTCATGCTTTTTCTATTGAGTGAATTAGTTCTATAATTATGTTTGGAGCAATTGATTATTTATATTGATTTAATTCTCTGTTGCAATATCGCCTCTTGGGTATATTGTCGTCGTTGGATTTTCTCAATATCGATAACAATTTATGAGAGTTAAGCCCGAAGAATGATTTTTCAAAGAGTTACATGTGATTTAAATTTTGGTTATTAATGTTATATCTTCCGATTAAGAATTTGGACACAGAATTCTTAATTGAGTTATCAATGAATTAAGAATAAATTTGAATACCACAAATACACAAGGAATTCCCTACGCTCTACTTTTCATCTCATTTTTATACTGTTCAAATTACTCATTTAGTTTTAGTTTAAGTCACACTCTAAAATTTACTTTTCGCACTCATTTAATCTTTTTGTTAATTTCATTACTATTTTTCAATTTCTTAATCCATCTCCCTGTAGAATCGACACCCCAAAACTATACTGCAAACGACCGCATTATTCTTTGGGCGTAATCAGAACGCCTCCGTTACAACCTAAACTTAAAGGAGATTAAGAAGGAACCAGTGGTTTAGGAGAAGGTGGTTAGGGATCCTCTATGCAGCTTTTGTATTTATTTGCATATTTTGGTCCTCCGTTGTTTTGGAAGAATGAACACTTGTGAATGATTCTTATGTTAATATTAATGGAAATGTAATATTTTGGGCTGTTATTGTAATAAGCCATGTGATAGTGCATTGAAAAGGTTTGACCTCTATCTGCTACGATATTTATAAAAAAAAAAAATCTTATATATGATAAGACGAGGGGTGAACTTCCCTGTGATGCTCATTCCCAACGTCACGGTTTGCGTGCGAACCCAAATGCAAGCTGGGGCGCCGACATATTTGATCAAATATGAGAAGAAGTTTGTGGTGAAAGGGAATAAAAGTACTTTTTGTAAATAGTAAAACTAAAACTTTATCCAACAATTGCCAAATTTGACTTTTGTTTGACAAAATTTTAGTTTTATGATTCACAAAAAGTACTTTTATTTCTTTTCCCTACAAACTTCTCCTCATATTTGATCAAATATGACAAAAATATTTTGGTATTTGTGCAAAATTGTACTTTTGAAAGGATATTTTAGACAGTCCGATGAGAATGCTCTGAAAGTAGAGCCTTCTTTCATAAGGTAATCTCTCTCTCTCTCTCTCTCTCTATCTCACGATCTCCCTCTCTCTGGTTCTTCTTCTTCTTTTTCTTCTCTTTCTTCTCTTCTTGTTTTAGTTTCTCTTCCATCTCTTCCCTAAGTTGTAGACCAACTGTGTGCTTCTCCTTTCCTTTCCCGCGAACTGTATGTTAAGATTTACTCGCCTTTTCTCCTTAAAAGCTGCGGGCCTCCCTTGGGATCTCCTTTATTTTTGTTTGCAAAGAGGGAGCTCTCTAGCCATGAAGACTAAAAAATCCGAGAGCTTGAATCCGAAAGTCATCGCTGCCCCTTATGCCGCCGTTGTCCTGTCGCTGCGCTGCCACCTCTGGTGATGCCTCGGTGAGCCAATGCACTCGTTTAGTTGTTTAGTTAATTTATGTGTTATTTCTGATTTATTTATGTAGTAGTATTATATTTATTTATTATAAATATTATTTTATTAATGTTAGTGTGATAAACACGATTTAGCCGCATGCTCGCTAGTTGATGCGCGGGTTTGCATTTTGGCATTTTCTCGATCTTCTAGAGTTTTTACCGAATGTGTAGTAAGTAATAGTCTAATGTGATTTATAATTTTATTTAATTAATTAATTATTCGCTAACCTTTATTTGCATCTTGAAGTGTTGGTTAATTGTTTAATAATAATAAAATTAGGAGTATATTGGTTAGGCCCAAGACCGTTAAATGGAAGATAGGATCACCCCATAGTTATTTTGGTTGTGAATGAATTTTTGTAGAATTTGTTTGTAAATTTAGAAATGTTGTGTGGAATGATTTGGCTTGTTGTGTATTATTTTCATGTAATCTGATATCTGCTCATCATGCATCAATTATTTCTTGCTTGCATAATTATTTAAATTGTGTTGGGTTATGATATGTATAGTTGAGTGATTTTTGGTCTAGTCTTAGCTGGTCATAGCTTGTGCGTGCATGTATATCATGACCTCAAGTCGAGATAGAGCATTATCTCGGTGGAGCTCTTCTGGTCATTCGGGAGTGGAATAAACTGATGTAACATCCCCTGAGTTGTCGCTGGGTGACAACGGGATCGGACAAGATAGTAATGCTCTCATACTGACTCTGTGGCTCCTTTACTGACGGGGGTTAATGAATGCCTAGTCATGATACGTGTTGAACGCGAAGCTGGACATCGCTCTTTACTAAGTTATATGCATTTTCATTATCCACGGTGTGACGAAGAGAGCTACGATGTATGGATGGTCCTTAGGGGAGACTATGGTATACACGTGTTAATAATACATAATTGTGTGTATGCTAGAAACTGAGTTTTTGACATGTGCTGATAATTGCATTCCTTTCTGGGAAAGGACAGATGACATATATAGCTAGATGCGTTCCTTTTTGAGAAATTATGGCTGGCATATATGAGCAGAGATGTTCCTTTCTGGAAAAAGACTATTTGGTGTATTTGTTCCTTTTTGGGAAATGACGGTTTGATGTGCGTGTGGAGTTTCTTTCTGGAAAAGGACGGTTTGTTATGCGTGTGAAATTCCTTTCTGAAAAAGGACGAATTGATGTCTGTGTATTAATGCTTGGTTGAGAATATATGTGTACTTTGCTTGTATGTGGTTATTTATATTGTGACTGATTGTTGCTTATTGAGATTCATGTCTCATGTGGTATATCGTGTTCACCTGTGGTTCATTTTTATGGAATCATAGTTTTTGATGTAGAGAATGAGGTTGAGACTAAGGGGCAGGCTCCGCTAGAGGAGTGACATGACTTGATGGTTGAGAGTGGGGATTATGGCCCTTGATGTTGATGTCTATCTTTTGTATTGTTTCTCTTTTAGATGACTGTATAATCTCTCTCTTGAAGAATTATTTTCAGTTTGGGTAGTAAAATATAAATTTCTAGTACTAAAATGAATGCCCTTTTTATTTTTCCACTGCGAATATTTTAATTGTACACTTTATGCATGCTGCACACACTCTCTTGGAGCACTAAACAATGAGGCGATTGACCCATGTGATCATCATCCCAGTGTCGCGATTCCCTTTAATCCCAGGGGGAGTCGTGGGCATCACAGTAAGATAACAAGTTTTTAAGTTTTCGCATTTCAATATTGTATAAAATCTTCTTAATTGTCGTAGTTGGTAACGTCTTAGTAAATAAATCTACTAGACTATCACTTGATCGTATCTGCTTGACATCAATTTCATATTTCTCCTGAAATTCGTGAGTATAGAAGAATTAGTGAAATATGTTTAGTTCTATCACTTTTGATGTAACGACCTGAGACTTTCGTTTCTTATTATTTTAATTAAGTGATTATTTTAATAATAATATTAGAAATTTAGAGGAGTGAAGATGGAGGCTTGGGCTTAGAAATTGAAGGCCTAAAAGCCCAAGTTAAGTTAGTGGGCCAAAAGAAGATCCACAAGCCTACAAACCCATGAATTTGACCCATGACCTATCAAGCCTACACAAGAGACACATGTTATCTCTAGAGAAATCCTAGTGAGTCATTCAAAACTTGTACATAAAAGTGGAAAATTGCTAGTAGTTGGGAGTTGACTAGTGAGTTTCCATGTAAGATGGAGTGTGAAATCTCATGATGCGATTTTCTCATCATTGGGATTTTGGGAGGTACAAAGGCACCATCACTTTGATTTCTCTAGGAAGTCATTCTACCCAAGAGTGTGACAAGTGGCATGAGATGAGGAAGAAAAGGATGGAAGAAAGGAGGAAGAGGCATGATGGGCTAGGGCATTGCCTTGAGCCTTACTTGGGATTTTCTAAGGATTTGACAAAAACTAGGTGATGAGACATGAGGGACATGTGTAAGAGGGTGAAGTAAAAGGTGTAATATGTGTAATAAGGCATGGTGATGTGATGAGATAATAGATAGTTGCTTGAAAAGAGATGAAACCATGGAAGAAGAAGATGAGGTTTCAGTTGAAACCAAAAAGTGGCATGATCGAACCATGCATGCTCTTTTTCCGAAAAGTATGGTCTTGAGATCATGTGGAATGACATAGGAGTAGATAGGTGAGTGTGTAAGAGAGTTGAAGTGACAAGAGAGGGAGACAAAAAGAATGAAAGTTTCGGATGAGGCAAATGGGGAAGCATGGAGCCGAATGCCTTAAGCCTTGTTGTTCCCTAGAGTTTTCTCATCAAAGTGAGAAGATCTTTTAAAGGGATGGCCATGATGTGATGCTAGATCATAGGGATGTCCTTGCGATGGGATAGGAACTTACCATTCTAGTCCATCTCCCGTGAGGAACTCGGCAACCCATTTAGAAAGCACAAGCCAGTTGCTTATTTCCACACACTTCCATCATTTGTTTTCTTTTCCCAAGCAGCCACTATTCTCAATCATGTCTCTTTCAACCATAGGCATGGTGGAGTGTCCTAGAACCCTAGGAGAGAAGGTCATGGCCGAATGGCCTTGTGTATACCCATTCTCCTCACTTGGTTATTTCACTTGCACACAAACCCTCTCACTCTCTCTACCTCCCAGCCAACTCTCCCTCTCACTATATTTTCTTTTGCTTCACTTTATTATATCCTCTAAACATCAAAATATCCTAAGTGCAAAGGAGCTAGAAACTAGTATTCTTGAAGAGGAGTTGCTCTTGAACAGGTAAGTGAGATTTTTAAGTAGTTCAAGCATAGAAATCTAGAGAAGAACACACACACCACATCCATGTTCTTACAAAGAAATTTTCTCTTTAAAAATATTATGTTCTTAGATTAATCTAATGAGATGCTTAATATATTTTCAGATTTCATATAAGCTAACTAGAAGTATTCTAAGTAATTTCTTATCTTAAACTTAGCAATTCTAGTATACTTTTGAAAGAATTTGGTTGTATTGTTTGAATCCTTGCTTATCTTGCTAAAATAAAATCCTTTAGTGAAAATGCCATGCTTAGTTAGGTATGAATCCATGTTTAAGTTTATGATTTTTTAAATTTGAGAATATAAAACGATGGGTGGATTTAGTCAACTTATTTTAAAGAAACCAACATGATGGGTAGATTGAAGGAATGCATGCATGATTAAGGTTAACTCATAGGATATTGGATAATGAGGGTTAGATTACTTGAATGAAATGTTTTGTTCATTGGTTGCAAGATACATGTTTAGGCTAAGTATCTTTTTAGATCAAAGATTATATTGTATTGTGGATTTGGGTACTTTGATATAAAGGAAGAATATAGCATGATCACTTTGATGGATGATGATGACATGTATGCATGTTAAATTTTTTAACTTGGAATTAAGAAAAGTTATATTGATGCATATAGGTGTTTTGGTTGTTAAAGAGTTTTGAGATGAGCTTTCTTTTCTACTACTAAGTTATATTATGATTAAATCTTGAGTATTTGGATGAAATTAGAGGTATGAGAACTAGAGGAATTTAGTGGCACGATATATTCGATTTTTACATGGATGGTCAAGTGAGCTATGTTGATGAAAGAAAAGTGATTAAAATAATGAATGTAAGGACCTTAGGATTCGACCAAGACATATTTTTGGTGTTAAAAATATCCAATTATTTTATTGAAGCTAGATTTGGAGCATTTGGGGAAGGATAGGAAAAACAAATATTAGGGAACAACTACGTGAGGGTCTCGGCCCAACCTAAGTGGGAGAGGGCTGAGCACCCCTAGATGTAGGTACAGTCTAAAAAGTGCTTTTAGATATAAAAGAAGAGATATTATATGGTGCTTGAATAGTGAAAGAGCTTGATGTATAGTACACGTATGTTCGTCTCACGTTTCACATGTTCAGTGTTATGAGTCTCATGCCTCATGCATGAAACACGAAAACCATGTTTTGTGTTAAACATGTTTTTTTAAAAGAAAAGAAAAGAATTAAAGTTTTATCAAAACCCTAAAGGCTGGGACGGGGCATTGCAGTGAGCCTTACTTGGGGTTTCCTAAGGGTTTAACAAAAATTAGGTGATGAGACATGAAAGACATCTGTAAGGGGTGAAGTACAAGGTGTAAGATTTAAGAAGGCATGGTGATGTGATGAGATGATAGATAGGTGCTTGAAAAGAGATGAAACCATGGAAGAAGAAGAGGAGGTTTCGATTGAAACCAAAAAGTGGCATGGCCAAACCATGCATGCTCTTTTTCCACAAAGTATGGTCTTGAGATCTTGTGGAATGACATAAGAGTTGATAGGTGAGTGTGTAAGAGAGTTGAAGTGAAAAGAGATGGAGACAAAAAGAATGGGAGTTTTGGATGAGGCAAATGGGGAAGCTTGAAGCCGAATGCCTTAAGCCTTGTCGTTCACTAGAGTTTTCACATCAAAGTGAGAATATCTTTCAAAGGGATGGCCATGATGTGATGCTAGATCATAGGGATGTCCTTGGGATGGGATAGGACCTTACCATTATAGTCCATCTCCCATGAGGAACTCAGCAACCCATTTGGAAAGCACAAACTGGTTGCTCATTTCCACATACTTCCATCATTTATTTTCATTTCCCAAGCAACCACTCTTGTCAATCATGTGTCTTTCAACCATAGGCATAGTGAAGTGTCCTAGAACCCTAGAAGAGAAGGTCATGGCCGAATGACCATGTGTATACCCATTCCCATCACTTGGTTGTTTCACTTGCACCCAAACCCTCTCACTCTTTCTACCTCTTGGCCAACTCTCCCTCTCACTCTAATTTCTTTTGCTTCACTTCCTTCTATCCTCTAAACATCAAAATATCCTAGGTTTAAAGGAGTTAGAAACTAGTATTCTTGAAGAGGAGTTTCTCTTGAAGAGGAGTTGCTCTTGAAGAGGTAAGTGAGATATTAAAGTAGTTCAAGCATAGAAATCTAGAGAAGAACACACACACCACATCCATGTTCTTGTAAAGAAATTTTTTCTTTAAAAATATTATGTTCTTAGATTAATCTAATGAGATACTTAATATATTTTCAGATTTCATTTAAGCTAACTAGGAGTATTGTAAGTATTTTCCTATCTTGACCTTAGCAATTCAGCATACTTTTGAGAGAATTTGGTTGTATTGTTTGAATCCTTGCTTGTTATGCTAAAATGAAATCCTTTAGCGAAAATGTCATGCTTAGTTAGGTATGAATCCATGTCTAAGTTTATGATTCTTTAAGTTTGAGAATATAAAGTGATGGATAGATTTAGTCAACTTATTTTAAAAAAATCAACATGATGGGTGGATTGAAGGAATGCATGCATGATTAAGGTTAACTCGTAGGATATTGGATAATGAGGATTAGATTACTTGAATGAAATATTTTGTTCATTTGGTGGCAAGATACATGTTTAGGCTAAGTATCTTTTTAGATCAAAGATTATATTGTATTGTAGATTTGGGTACTTTGATATAAAGGAAGAATATAGCATGATCACTTTGATGGATGATGATGACATGTATGCATGTTAAATTTTTTAACTTGGAATTTAGAAAGGCTATATTGATGCATATAGGTATTTTGGTTGTTAAAGAGTTTTAAGATGGGCTTTCTTTTCTACTACTATGTTATATTATGATTAAATCTTGAATATTTGGATGAAGTTAGAGGTATGAGAACTAGAGGAATTTAGTGGCATGATATTTCGGTTTTTACATGGATGGTCAAGTGAGCTATCTTTATGAAAGAAAAGTGATTAAAATAATGAATGTAAGGACCTTAGGATTCGGCCAAGGCATATTTTTGGTGTTAAAAATATCCAATTATTTTATTGAAGCTAGATTTGGAGCATTTGGGGAAGGATAGGAGAAAAAAATATTAGGGAACAACTAAGTGAGGGTCTCAGCCCAACCCAAGTGGGAGAGGGCCGAGCATCCCTAGATGTGGGTAAGGTCCAATAAGTGTTTTTAGATAGAAAAGAAAAGAAATTATATGGTGCTTAAATTGTGAAAGAGCTTGACGCATAGTACACGTATGTTTGTCTCACGTTTCACATGTTCAGTGTTATGAGTCTCATGTCTCATGCATGAAGCACAAAAACCATGTTTTGAGTCAAACATGTCTTTTTAAAAGAAAAGAAAAGAATTAAAGTTTTATTAGAACCCCAAAGGCTGGGAGAGGGTAGTGCACCAGTGGAACTCCCTATTCACTCAAGAGTGTTTAAAGTCGAGTGAAAGTCCCTAGGTCGACAAAGAACCATCGGGAAACCATGTATGGCTCCAAAAAGTGTCCGAAGCATGGTCGTACCTAAAGCTAGTGGGTGCATACAAGACGGTGTGGGCTTTTGCCCTACTGCCCTACTGATACAGAAAAGTTTGTAGTCACTCAGTAAGTGATCAATCGCCGAGTGATGAAAAGCACGAAAGGGCATAAAAACATAGCCACTTAGGTTTGATACGGTCCGGGTGCTACGGTAACTAGTAAGAACACACGGTACATAGGAAAACCGTGAAATGTCCAAATAAGTTGTCATGACGAAAAGATGGGCTTTCGAGCCATATGATATGATATGATATGATATGATAAGTGATGCCTAAGATAAGAAAAGATGAAAAACATTTGAAAAGAAGTTTAAACCAAGAGGATGGACCAATCTCTTAATGAGATTAAGACTAATATTGTCGAGTTGTTAATAGTCATGAACACCCACAACCGTGGGGCGGATGAACATAGAAGGAGTATGAGAGCCCTACAACGTTAAACCAATGCAAACCATGAGAGATTTGAAAGAAGGAAGATCAAAACACATAAAGAGAGACCACCCACAAACTTATACCCACCTAACCCAAGTGTGAGAAAGCATAAAGCCTATGATGAGAGGGCAAAGTATAAGTTGGGAGGCCATGTTGAGCATGGCCCTGTAGTAATGGAGAGAAGGGTCCATGACCATGACCAACACCTTAGAAGTCCAAAAATAATGAGAGAACCTCATGGTGAAAAGTTTAGAGTGCCAAGGAGTGAAAGGCACCATGAGACCAAGAAGGACTTGAAGCATGATAGACCGATTAATCATGATGGTCATATTGAGAGAAAACAACCCCACTATGATAATCTTGATGAGTCCCCAAATCCTAAGGAAGAAAATGAGAAGGCCAAACATGAGGGAGAAAGAGAGGAGTCTTGTGAGACCACTATGGTTGAGAAATTGGGGGAAGATGTAGCTCATTGCTTAGCTAATGAGCTGGCCAAGGAAGAGATGCCCTTGGAAGTGAGAGAAGTGGGAGATGGGAGCAACCAAGAGAGTGTACCCTTGCTGCCCATGGAAGTCCCAAAGGTCTTGAAAGACCATGTGAGGGCCTTGGGGGTGCCTCCCACATTGCCGCCTACTAAGCCCTCAACTATCCCATTGTCGGAATTGATGAGAACCAACCCATGATTATTTCCACACATCACTATGTAATCTTTCACAAGGAAGAAATAGAAGAACCATTGGATGACATGTGGAAGAATGGAGTAACCCGACCTAGCATAAGCCCCTTATTCCTCATCAACTTTGTTGCTAGGAAAAATGGATGGTACACAGAGACTCTACTTAATTCTCGGGTAATGACACAGGGGAAAAAGATGAGAGAGGTTTGGAAAGCCTTGAGTCATGGGCAAAGGGTGCCGAGAGAGGAGACTTCATAGAAGGATTTTGATGACATAGTGTCCAGGCATTCACACATGATCCTTAAGGGTAAGGATTTTCTTAAAAGGAGGGGGGTGATAGTACCCTATTAAAAACTGCCCTAAATCATACCTTGACACCACTCTTGGAGGGTTAGGACAGTCACTTGGCTAGCATGCATGCATGTTTTGGCTCAGGCCGTGACACACAGTAGGCAACCATGGAGGCTACTGGCCGTGTGCAGCCCATGCGCACAGCCTGGCATGCGCCTTTGTGCGCATCATTGCGCACTCCTTTGCGCACACACTTGCATGAGCACTTGCACACCATGACCTGTGCACCCCAGTGCGCCCCAATACCCTCTAGCAAGGTTAGTGGCATGTTTTCACAGGCACGCCATCCAGCGCGCGACACCAGCCCACGCCATGCAGAGCAAGCTAGTGTCACGGCCTTGGGGTGACACTAGCTCTAGCCCACCAAGCATGCCCACCAAGCGCGCGACACCAGCCCACGCCATGCAGAGCTATACACTGGATGGCATGCCCACCAAGCATGCCATCCAGTGTATAGCTCTAGCCCATGCCTTGCAGAGCAGGCCAGTGGCATGCATACCCCGCATGCCATCTAGTGCGAGGCCCCAACCCGCGCCAAGCAGCCAGCACACAGACCGCCAGCTTGGGCTATGCGTGCTTATCATCCCGACACCCAGCCTGGGCCATGCAAGACTACCGCCCAAGCTACCTGACTGGGCCAGACTACCACAACACGACATCATCATGGGCACACCATTAGACCTAGGCATATCACCATGCCATGCACACTATCAGATGCCACGCAGCCAGGCGCCATGCAGACATCCATCCGTGGGCCATCACATGCCATGGCCTCAACACCGTAGGCGCCACCTTTGCTTATTTATTTATTTATTTCATTTATTTATGCATTTGGTTATTTTAATAATTATCTCATTTTGCTATGGATCCATTGGGGATTTCCAATTTGTTAGACTCTATAAATAGAACCTCTAGGTTTTCATTTCACATCTTTTGGAGAATTGAGAACTGGAGTGGCTTGCTTAGGAACTTAGGCCGACCACCATTATGGCTTGGATTTTCAGTGCTTAGGCACTTGGGTTTCAAAGGGTACAATTCGTGAATCCCTTTGGAGAGAAATATATCGTGCAATTCGTGAATCGATATGTTTCACATCTATCATTTATTTATAAAAGTATTTGAGGTATTTCTTTCAATTTGGTGTTCTTGTTTATTTGGTATTGTTCGTGAGTCTTTGGATTTTGTTGGTTTATTCTTTTATTCTTGGAATTATTTGGAGTTCCTTTCAATTTGTTTGGTTATTGGAAAAATTACAAAAAAAGTGTTTGAGTCTCTTGTAAGAGTGTCAAATTCACACCACTTGTGAATTTGAAAATTATTGTGTGAGTGTTCTTGAGTTTGGTGATTGTTGATTATGTTCTTGATTGCATTAGAGTGAGTGAGGCCAAATTCACCCCACTTGTGAATTTTAGAATTTGTGTGTGATTTCCATAAAGGAATTAGAAATCCTCAACCTCTATGAATTTTGAAATCTTCAAGAAAGTTGAGAGAGTGTGAGTTGCATTGAAGAAGTGTTGGAGTGTGCTAGTGAAGTGCTAGCTGAACCATTGGTGTTCTTGAGGGGTTGGCGTGTTCTCGCCTCAAGTTGGGT
This sequence comes from Platycarya strobilacea, assembly GCA_036898215.1. NCBI lineage: Eukaryota > Viridiplantae > Streptophyta > Magnoliopsida > Fagales > Juglandaceae > Platycarya > Platycarya strobilacea. The sequence continues at coordinate 31,181,687 of CM072550.1, forward strand.
GGTCAATCTTCTTTTGATTGTTCATTTAATTAACTTGTATTTTTCCTTGTCTCATACACCAAAAGGCAACCTCATCAAAACCCTAGTAGCCCATGGCATAAGCCACAAAGCCCTAGCCCCATCCTTTGTCCAAAACGCCCCTCTTGATAAAACCCTAGACCAGCTACTTAACCCTAGCCTTTCCCACCTTGTTTGCCTTATAAAATTAGACCCAAACATTCCAAAAATACCCTTGGTCGTGGCCTAGAAAGTCTCCATACAATCAGCCACATCAATCCCCTCCAATCACTAAGCTATCCAAAACCGATCAAAACCACTTTCCATACTTATCCATTCGACCATCTCATCCTATCCCTAGCCGAGATTCTCCACTTGCCACCTCATCCAATCATCCCTTAATTTCCTCAATTGATTGATCAATTAATCAAGTGAATGATCCAATTAAATCTTACCAAAAAACAACTCCATATACTCGGCCAACTCACCTTCCTCATTGCCGCCCACCAAATCTCACAATAACCATATTCCTATATTTTAGGAATCTTCCAAATCATCTCAAAATCCTAGCCATTTGACCCAACCTACTTTGGCCAAAACCCTAGTGTTGCCCTAGCAACATTTGGCCATCCTAAACCCTAGCAAACCACCCACACGCCCAAACCTCTCAACTCTTAGCCGTGCACCCCATAACTCCATTTAGCTGAACTCATCATCTCTTAACCCTTCACCTTGCCCACATAACCCTAGCCAAAATTACATTCCCATACCATATCCAAAATACACTTCCAAACCCTAACCTAATCTCAATCTTGAAATTCTCTTTAGCCTCCTGATTACGCCCAAAGAATAACGCGGTCGTTTGCAGTACAGCTTTGGGGTGTCGATTCCACAGGGAGATGGATTGAGAAATTGAAAAACAGTAATGAAATTAACAAAAAGATTAAATGAGTGTGATAAGTAAATTTTAGAGTGTGATATAAATTAAAACTAAATGAGTAATTTGAAAAATATAAAAATGAGACGAAAAGTAGAGCGTAGGGAATTCCTTATGTATTTGTGGTATTCAAATTTATTCTTAATTCATTGATAACTCAATTAAGAATTCTATGTCCAAATTCTTAATCGGAAGATATAAAATTAATAACCAAAATTTAAATCACATGTAACTTTTTGAAAAATCATTTTTCGCGCTTAACTCTCATAAATTGTTATCGATATTGAGAAAATCCAACGACGACAATATACCCAAGAGGCGATATTGCAGCAGAGAATTAAATCAATATAGATAATCAATTGCTCCAAACATAATTATAGAACTAATTCACTCAATAGAAAAAGCATGACTGAATCCATAAACGAAATAGATTCTATAATTATTTGAAGACGAAAAAACATCACAAATAAATTGAGAATAATAGAACAAAAGAGTTTTAATATTTAAAGACCAAATACATTAATCAAAAATAAATTACAAATACCATTATATATACAAATTCATCCCTAACTCTACTAGAAAATTAGTTACACATATTGAAAATATGCAACAAAAATTCTTCAAGGGATAATATGGAAGAGCCAACCATTATTTTCTTCTCTCTTTTTTGGTTTTTCTTTTCTTTTCTCAAGCTCTCAAAATAAGGGCTATTCTAAAGTATCCTCCCACTCTAAGCATTGTCTTAGAACACACATCCCTTCCTTCTATTTATAAGCATCCTTCATGCAAGTTGTCATGACAAAATCATCACAATTTCAACTTGTTTTGCCATGTGCCATTCTTGAATCTAAGTGATTTGTGAGTTGTCATTTTGATCATTTGTTTTCCCACCATGCATGAGCTGGATTTTGCTTGTAGGTTGAGTGTTTCAATTTTGCTTCTCTATCCATTAGTTGTCTTGTATGACTTAATATCTTGTGGTCAAATAATTTGTCTACAAGAAACTTGAGTGCACTTCATCTTGCATATGAATTGATCATTGAATTTTCAAGTTGGTGTAGGAGTGCTTGCTGGAAAATATTATGATAACATTTGGATTTGATGCAAGTGGCTGAAAAATATCTAGGAACGTCAAGTGCAGGTGCGTCCACTTGATGGTCGATTTTGTCTTAGATTGAGTGGATATCGCTTCAAACATAAAACATAAAAGTTATATATATTTCTCTTGCGGTTCTATATCATCTTGAATCAGCTCAATCGGAGATTGGATAAGAGAGTTATGCCCATATTACGAAAAGATGTCAGAACTGTCTAAAATTCTGCAATTATCTTCATTGGCTCCTAATGTCTCCATTTGTGTCCTAAATCAAAATATAAGAATAATGAGTATATTTAGGCATCAAATAAGAATAAATTATTAAACATTAAGAGAGGAAAATATGGAATTTTATATTCTCATCAATATATTAAATCATGCTTATATCTATTTCAAGATAAATGACCATTAATTTTAATAACATGAGTTATATCCATTATTTTTTCATTTATTTTAGTATTTAAATAGAGTATTTAGAGTGCATTTTTGTGCACTCATCACCTCCACTAAAACCCTCGCTCTACTACACCATATGACCCATATTCCTTACCAAAGAGACTCCAATACATAGGCCTACTTAAAGGACATTTTCCTAAACATTTTCTACCCTAATCTACCACTTAGACCACTACATCTCTCTTCCCATTACCCTAACTAAGACTACCATAGCCTAAACACCACCTTATTACTCCATACACTTAACCATCCAACCTCATTGCAATGCACCACTCTACCCCACTTTAGCCAAGATAAACTCAATCAATTTCCCCTAACCACCTCAACCTCATATCACTTCTTCATCCATTGTTGGTGCACGCGAACCATCACAAGCAAAATGAGCCTTACTCGGTCATTGAGGAGCAACAAGGTGGGAAGGACCGGCTTAGTTGAGTGGGGATAAGACCGCGGTCCCTATCACGACCTCCGGTGTGCCCGCCGCAGTCTTGAACTCATTTGAGTCCGAAATGGGTTTAAGGCTGCGGCGGGTACACCGGAGATCGTCGAAAGTTACCGTCGTAGAGGTAAGATCGCCGAAGTCCGCTGGTCCTGACGGCATGGGCAGTGTCACCCACCGCCACCGGAGGCCGCTGCCTGCTTTTATGGGGGATTTGGCCCAACCGACCCAGGATTTCTCTAACTTTTAACATGGCGGATCATTAAAACCGTAACTTTTCATAATATCTCATATAATAATATTTCAAAATAAGAAATTCTTTTATAAAGTACCATATTAAAATAATCTTATTTTAAAAAAGTGTCCTTATTCCAAAATGTACTGCAACGGTATCACTAGGGTATCATTTCCCAGGTATAAAAACAGGGAATACTCTTTCCATTTCTGCAACACCAACATCCAAAGTACTTTCTAGAGAGCACATAAAAGATGTGCCTTCTCAACACTCATTATTCTCTCTTTACACCCTATATCTTATATGGTTTTTTTAAAAGTTATTTTTATATACAATTTCTAAATGAGGATTGCTCATATAAATTCATATAAATATGTTTATATATTTTTTTAAATTATAATAATATATTATTTCAAATGATATTTTTTCCTTAAAAATTGATATTTGCATTTGTACGTGTGCTACATAAAAATGAATAAATATGGGGTTCTACATAAATATAATTAAATTTTTAATAGTAGACTCCACTCTTTTCGAAGTAACTACACGACACTTGTGTATTAAACGACTATATATAACATTACTTTTTTTTCTTTTTTATCCTCATGCATGCAGTTCCCCACTTAGAACTGCTAGTAGAATTTCTCTTTTTTATATGAGTATGACGAATCATTTTCAAACAAGTTGATCTCAAGCTTTTCAACATCATACCAAATACAAATTGAATCCATAGTTCGACATCGATAATCCCCCCAAAGGAATACTCGAGCCTAAAGGAACCAACCTTTTGACCAACATGGAGTTCCATAATATGATTAACCCACCTCACAAATCTACTCTTTTTCTTCTATTTCCATTAGGTATGTACATTGCCATGGAAGTGGTCTCCAAACAAGTTTTTGGCATCTAAATTAAGGATAGAAGAGCTCATCCGAAGGTTATCTCCATCTTTTTGGAAGGATTCTCTAGAACAAAGATGCCCAAGATCGTCATCCTTGGGGCCATCAGACCATGTTTGCTCCCATTTTCACTCAGTACACGGCATGATAATCCACTCCTAGCTATCTAGATACAAGCTTCAAGGTTTATTCTAGGTTTATTCTAAGAGTAATGATACTTATCATTTTCTCATCATTCTATGATGTGGCATTAGATGATCGGAGACTATTTATTATATTTTACTTATGAACCTATCATCTAATACTACATCATGGAATAATGAAAAAATGGATGATAAATTTTTTCTTATTCCAAAAGCATCCAAATTTATCATGAGAAATCCATAATCATGAAAAAACAAGCAACGAAGAAGAACAAAAAAGATCATGAACAAGGATAGTAAAGCAAATGAAGCATTGTGACATAGCCACATAGGAAAGCTTCACAATTTTTACTCCTGCATTTTTTAAATCATACAATTTGTTTTACAAGAGCAATGAATAAGAAGAAAAAAGGATGATACCAAGAGCAGAAAGAATTTGATTTGATTTCCTAATATGTACCGATCACACAAAAAAGAGTCTCTCCTGAAATTGTCCTTTTGTTCCATCCAAGATGGGTTCTTTCCTACTTATTCCAAAAACTTTGCAATTCGAATGGGAAGAAAATCTAAATTCAAGTTTATTTTGAATTAAAACACACGTTTGGTAGAGAGAAAAAAATATTAAAACCTACATCAAGCATACGGTGTGGGGACTTCTACAGAAACTGATATGTAAAATTTCTCTTCTAATATTCCAATAAATCTCTTGGCCTCAAGATGACAACTTCCAAATTGAATCCCTTAGCCTTCCCATGTTTTCCTGACATTTTAAATCGTTATCACTGTCATCCTGGTTTGTCATGTGATCTCAGTGAAATTTGATATGACAATAGAGAAACTCAGGGTGTAGATAGAAGATTTGTCAGGATTATTGACTATTTAGTATGTAAAATTCTGATGGTTTAGTGGGGTTTTTATAGACAGAGGAGGAAGATATTAACGTGTTTGATAAGGAGACTTGAAGATGAAGATTGGATCATGTTGGAAACGGAAGTTGGTTTCACAACAGAGAGATTTTCATAAAATTTGAATTAGACGTGGTTTCTGATTAGGTAATTGAACAGAAAGATAAAGGAGAGCGCATAGTTAGATTGTAGGAACTAATCACTATAAGAATTCAAACACTGAGAAGATAAGAGTTTTAAAGTATTTGAATTGAGATTCAATTTTGATTTAGGAGTTCAAAATAGAAGATGATTTCTGAAAAGTTTGATTTAGAATAGTTTGGATAATGACTGTAGTAAAAAGTCTAATTTCAAGAATATAATTATCAGTTTCAAACCAAGAATTAACATCACTTTAAAAATAATAAAAGTAATATATATATAATAATAATAATGATAGTAATGAGAAAAAAATATGTACAGTAATATAGTTCATGATTCTCAACATATTTATTTTACAATGCATATGATTCGAGTTTTTACGGATTCAAGCTTAAAATAAGATGTAATATGACATTTTTTTTCACTTTATGGACACATGTAAGCACTGGAACCAACAATTTTTTTTAGCGGGGGCAACTTTTATCACATGAAATGTTTATATAGAATGTAAAAAATATTATATAATTATAAAGCACATATAAAATTAAATTTCGATAATTTGCCAAATAAGCATGACTTATTTTTTGTTTTATAGAGTAATATTCATATATTATTATTTTTGTAAATATGAAATATTTAAAATTTATTTTCTTTATAGAAATTATCAAATTATCTTTTAAAATGTCTTTTTTCATTGTAATGTCTAAGCTAGTTGATTAAATTTAATGTAAAATATATCTATTTTGGTGTCACATCAAATATAGAATACTACAAATGAGATTTTAAATAAGTTTTTCCTTACTCGAAGAGGTTTAGAGGATAAATCAATATTTCTACTATCTTTCATATAAATCATTAATTTTAAACGCTTTTCTAGTATTTTCACTTTGGATTCTATAGTAAGAAACTCAATAGTATATAATATGAGGTGGGATAAATGTTAATCGTTTATTGTTTAATTTAATTTTTGTGTGGCCAAATCCTAGAAAATAAACAATATATGAAAATTATACAAAATCTAAGAGTTATAGAGAAAGAAAAATTAGATAGAGACATTTTTATCTGTACTGAAATTTTATAAAATTTTAGAAAGCATATGGGAATAAGAAAATTAATTATTTTTTGGGTGGGCCAATTTCTATATATAGGAAATTATGAATAAAATTTAGAGACTATTTTAAATTTTCAAATTTTCAAATTTTTATTTTTTGCCAGGGGGATGCCCCCCTCAAGGCATATGTGGCTCCACCACTAAGAATTGTTTGCTGAAACACGTGAATTCTGTCATACTTATCCAAAAAAGGAAAAAAACATGTAAAATCTATCATTGTCTAAAGATGCTCAAAATAACTAAGGTTTCATTCTACCCAAGAATGGTGTTTGAAGTTTTGTTCCATCATATTCCTATTTACTATTCCCTAACACTATCAAAGCCTCTCCCCACCAACAGTGTCACCTCACGGCAGCCTTATTGTGCGCGTGAGCTACCCAACCCGAAATGGGTTTTCCAAGCTTCCAACCGCCGTAGCTCTACCGTGAGCCACCCATCGACGCCACCGCCTCCACCATCAGTCTCTCCTTACTCCAGCAACCTTACCTTGCCGTTGGCAGCTCCCCAAACCTCCCCCATCTCCTCCGTGCAAGCTATGCCCGAAATGCATCTCTTGCATTTTCAGGCCACGCCGCTGCCACCTACACCCACCCATGGTTCCGGCAACCTCGTGGCACCCTCCCCCTTCACCACCGAGCATAGCACATTGCCGGTGAGCCCCCATCTTCTTATCTTCCTTCCACCCGAAATAAGTGTGAAACCCACGGGTTTCACCTTGTGCCGCCGCTGTCCGCCACCTTCCAGCGTCACCTCCACCACCAAAATGTTCCCCCATATCAGCCGACCATCCCCCTAACTCAGCTTCTCCATTCGTGGCCCCACCTTCCTTGTGCAAGCCCAAACCCGAAAATGGGTTTCCACTCATTTTGAGCCTGATCTGCCACCTTTCGCACTGCCACACCACCACCTCCATGAGATTCCCCACCTTCCAATAAGTATTTCTTTAAATTTTGGTATCAAACTAAGCACTCTATCCCAATGTACAAAGTGACTCGTTGTGAACGCTGTGGACTGGCGTTTGCTCAATGATCCGGTTGTTATCCGCTGTAAGTACTTTCCAAACGAACTTTTAAGATTTAAATATATTTTTGCATTAACATCTATGTGTTGGTTGATGTTGATATTTGTTGGTTGACTGAGCTTATTGAATATTGGATATTTTATACATGGTGATATGTATTGTGAAATTGCACGGTCGTTCATGTATATATACGATACTTGAAATTTTTACGTGGAACTTGAGTTATGGTATATTAAAATGATCTTTTGAAGGGTTTTATAAGTGAGAAACAATATTTTTAGGTTTATGGATTTTAATGGTTTTTGGCTGAGTCATAACGGGGAAGGCAATACGTAACGCCCGTTATGATCGGTGGGTGTGAATAACATAACGGGGACGGCGATACGTAATGCCTGTTATGGTCATTGTGTGTGTATTTTATATCGGAGACGGCGATATGTAACGCCCACTATGAAATGTGTTTAAGTCAAAATGGGGACGCCAATACGTAATGCCCATTATGATTGATAGTGTGTGGATGACATAACGGAGACGACGATACGTAATGCCCGTTATGGTCATTGGGTGTGTATTTCATATCGGAGATGACGATATGTAACGCCCGCTGTGAAATGAGTGTGCATGAGTCATAATGAAGACGGCGATACGTAACGCCCATTATGATTGGTGTTGTGTGTATATCATATCAGGGACGGCGATACGTAACGCCCGCTATGATTGGATTTACAAATATCTTTTTCTGGGAAATGATGGATGATTTTATTGAAATTTTATCGTGGACCAAAATGAGATTTTGATGTGTGGTTATTTTATTTATTTTGAAGAAGATGATTTTAAGGTTCATGCATATGGTGTCATGTTCATGCGTATTGTTGTTGCATGAGTATATTTTATATTTTGGGGTTTGTTTGGGTTGTACTTACCTGCGATACCATTTCTAGCGTCGTAGTTTTTTGGATGTAGAGTTTTGTGGAGGCTGAGCCTGAGAAGGCGACTCCGCTGTTAAAGTATTCTTATTATAAATTGTTATATTGGGAAATTGTTTTCCCCTTTTTATAAATATGTATTTGTATAATTTGTATTTCGAGTGACTGTATTAAATTTCCTGTTGTATAATGTGTGTTAAATTAGTTTGTAAAATAATTCTAAAAATTCTGGTACTTAGATAATGGCCTTAAATATCTGCTGTTTTTATTTGTGTATGTCACATGTTCACACACTTAGCACTTGACGTTGGGGGTGCGTGACCTATGTTGTCAGCATCCTGATGCCTCGATTCCCGTATTTATTTTAAAGAGAATTTGGGGGCGTTACACTAACCGCTACAGCTGCAAGACCACATTTCAATCAAAAATTCAAATTGGCGATACTTCACCTTTACCAGCTAGAATTCGTTCCTTGAAATCCTCGATTTATGCCCCATTTTGAGCCCTCTCAAGGCCTTGATTGTGATCGGAAATTTTGGAATCATCTTCAAACTTCTTAGTGTTTGCACTTGCAATCTCTATGGCCTTTACCTCGACCTCTACCCCTACTCATGGGCGGAACCAGAATTTCGTGTTTGTGAGGGCAATCGCAGATCGACAAAATGTGTAATATGTGTGACCATTACAATTAAAAAAAAAATGAAATATCAACTTAAAATTTTTTCTTCAAATTAAGTTCAATGAAAATCTTCTATGGAATAAGATTTATCCATTATCACATCTGAAGTGAAATTTTGATAATTGTTTTCTTATTATAAACTAACAAATTATATGCAAGAAATTAATCTAAAGAACATTTTCAATTAATTTTATGATTTAAGATTATTATTTCCTTTAGTTATAAACGGTAAACCAATCTAAAGCCTAAAACTAACTCATTAATTAATTATATAGCGATCCAAGCCAATAATAATATATGACAGTATATGCAAAAGTTAAATAACTATATATTTGATAGTATATATAGTTGAATCAATAAATTAAATAACTATATATATATGACAGTATATATTATATATCATATGTGCACAAATCTATATATATATTATATGATCAAATATATATATATATATATATACAACTAATAATATATACACAAGTACTATAATATAAATCTATATATTTTTCCATATATTAATTTACTAGGCTAAATAACTATTAAAGTAGATGGTTTGCAAATGAACAAATTAATATATGTTTTTCTATATATATTAATTTGCTAGACTAAATAAGTATTAAAGTAGATGGTATGGACAAATCTATATATTTTTCTACTTAGAATGGTAGAACCTGATGAGTAAAATTGTGAAGCGATGAGTGATGTGTTGAAAGCCGACGAGTGGACGACGCAAGTTCCAACAACCAACACATTTCTTAGCAACAACACATAACACCAAGTCAACGACTCACCAACACAACCATAGTAGTCGCGCTCAGCAACACGCCAACACCAATGTCTGCAACAGAAGTTCAACTCACAAGTGACAAGTGTGGTATCAACATGGTCACACACACCATTCACCTCACGGCCTCACCAACTAGAAGCACCGCAATAGTATTTTCTTAAATCGCAAGTTCACAACAGAAGCTTCAAACTTTGAATTTGGAAATTTAAAAAGTTAAAACTCTTGTAGTCTGTAGCTTGTAAAGTTTGTTTCTATATTACTGTATACCAACACCAAAGGGCCAAAGGAGTCAAGGACTAATATAAGTATATATATGAATATGTCAATAGACTCAATGGTCAAAATCCAACAAACAAGCAACATTCAACGGTACAAAAGCCAAAATACACGCAAGTTCACTGCAAATTTGTTGTCTCAACTCACATGTCTGCAGCCAGCCACTATCATGGAATCCTACCCCTACCCCTACTTTTTCCTCTACCACTGCTGGTTGAGTGGCTAGCCTCATCCTGTAATAAAGGAACTTTTTTTAGTATGTGGCTCATGATCTGAAACATGTGTATTAGGAAAGAAAGCTGATCCTGAGGTGGAGCGGAGTGGAGTGAGGGGAGTGAATTAGCATACCGAATGGAACAAAGCAGAACAATGTAAAATCTATGGATTTTGTACCTTTGGATGTAGGCATCCGGCCGAATCACGTAAAATCATGAGTATTTTTGAAATTTTCTTAATACCTTGTACAGGCTAAGGCTAGTGTATATATATGTGTTGTAATCCTATTATTTCCATATAGTGAAAATATAAGTACCTTGCTCCTGTGGATGTAGGCATACTACCGAACCAAAAAATCTGCATATTTTCTCTTGCTCTCTCGTTGTGATTCGATATTATTTATCGTGATTGTCGCACGTATATGAACATAAATAATTCATCAATAAATCCTCTATATCAAAACAAAAGCTGATTAGATGATGCTTGTTGATTAGATATTGTCTCCAAAGGAATCTTCCAAGTTACATACATGGGTATTCTTTTGCATTACTTATCAAAACAAATTTCAAAAAGCTTATCCAGTCATATTGTTTGTTTACTAATTCAAACTTCCAATGCATACATTCCACATCGACTTGTGAAGTCTAGAGGGAAAAAATGATTCTAGACCATCAAACATCCAAGTTGAAACTCGCCTGAACACCATAACAAATAAGTCATGCATGAAAAAAAAATCATGCATGTCGATTCATGTGACAAAGATAGAATAAGAAGATATTGAACACTTCCTTGAATAACAAGAACAAGTTTGACAATGTTGAACAAAAGTGATGATGAGAATCGGAGTAACAAAGTATTGTGCAGCATATCTTACCATCCTACATCTCTTGGACTCCTCATCGCTGTTGAGAAGGATCTCTTCAGCTTCTTCAATCTAACGACGAAGGCTTTAGAAAGAGGATATTCTCTATAAAATAAATTTTCCACATTTATTGTATAGGAGAAATATAAGTCTGTAAAATATTCATATTTTAATGAATTTTCCCTACAAACAACCCATGGACTTAGACGGCCATGTGCTGAACTATGTAGATTCGTGTCTCTATCTCTATTTATTTCCCTGCATTTATTTTCTATTTTCTACTATAAATGTATTTATTTTCTATTTATTCGATCAAGGCCCAAAATGTCACAGTGAGTCAGGAATAACTTTTTATCCTATTTTCGGCCTGTTGTGCACTTTTTTACATTAACAGCTCCCTTCAACTTCAATCAGCTGATTCCCACTTGAGGTACAGGTGGTTCTGATTCTATTTGGTACTGCCGGATATAATAGAGAAGAAAGTAGCTTTGAAAGCGTGACAAAGCCAATACACAAAGCACTTGAGCTGCTGAAAAATGAGCCCAGAACAATGAGACATGGTCAAGATCATCAAATAGGCAAACCAGAAGAGTAAGAGAAGGCAAAAGGAGTGAGGGCAGCAGTAAAATAGTACTCAAAGGACCCGACAGTATTACATCTCCTGTCTACAACCTGAGTCTCTTCAGAAACTTTGTGTTATGTGTTGATGTTGGAAGTGCAAAGAGACGCTGGTCTATTTATACTAACGTTGGACCATAAAAATTGGCCCCACTATGTTATTTGCTAAAGAGTAGTGCACTGGTATAATTTGATTATTTGCCAAAGAGGCCAGCTGTTTTTGCACTGTATAATTTGATAATTTGTCAAAGATCAGTAATGCAAGTTGTATAATTTAAATTGGATTCTGGAAGATCAGTGTTTGAAACTTGACTTCTTTGAGAAAAAAACTAAAAACAAAGTACAATCCTCATCTTTTGACAAACGTCATCGTTGAGAATTGGAGGAAAACTGAAAAATATATTGACATGAGGAAGAACCAACCTCCAAGGCTGACGAAAAAATAAATAAATATAAGATTTTTCAACGCCTTCTCCTTCCTCCCCTTTACCCTGGTTCTTATTATACGTAATAACTAACAGAATTAATACAAAGAAGTGAAAAAACTCTCATGACCTATTACACGCTGATAATATCTTGTGTACAAACACTTTGGTTTTCAAGCTCCTCGCCATGCACAAATGCAGCATGGCTAGCTGCCACTTTCTTTGGTCATGACAAATTAAATTGATACAGATAAAGATTGTTGAAGAACTGCCATTTGTGCAATATTTGATTGAAATTTGTGTTGGAGCGGATTATAATCCATTCGAATGGATATATTTTAGTGTTCGGATAAATTATAGATGGTTCGAACGTAGTTTTGTTAGTGAAATACATAATAATGTAACAAAAATTACAACGAAGATAACAATTAAATGACAACAATTTGGTTGAGGCACGAAAATATTGCGCTTGAGTTTTAAACTTTTTGCAGTTTACAAAAATCTCAAATTAATTGGTACAGTAAAATTCCTCTTAACTTGACTCTTCCAAAATATTATAATCCAACTGATAGTCGTATGACTCAAATCTACTTTGCATACCTGAAAAAGCCCAAAGCTTTAAAAAAAAAAAAAATCTTTCTTTTATCTGAAAATACTCTAAAAAATATGTACTCATTAAGCTTGTTTCTCTCATTTTTTATAAAGTTATTTTGTTGCTTCCTACATCCCGTACAAAAGACTAAACTCACAAATACAAACATATACATATATTTTCTCTCTCTAAAAATATATCTCACACATACACTTGTCACGAAGGACCGTACACATATGTATGTATATATATATATATATGACAATGGACAACCCAGGAGGTAATAGACTCAACAGGAAGAAAACAATAAAAACAGCCAATTTAATAAGGCAGCGATAACAATTCTTTAAAGGCACAACGTAAACAAACTTAATTATTAAAAAGCCTTCAATACCATGATAATACCCAAGGTAATGGCAAGTACTTTATAACAATCCCAATCCCGTTAAAGACAACATTAAACAATCTACCACATAAATGTTACCCGAATAAAGAGTATGAAAGCTGCAACGGCAACGGTTAAAAGCTAGATTTGAATGCTGCCAAAGAGACTTGTTTTTTCATCGTATAATTTGATGATTTGTCAAAGAGTAATGTAAGTTGTATAATTTGAACTGGATTCTGGAAGATCAGTGTTTGAAAAATTGACTTCTTTGAGAAAAACTAAAAACAAAGTACAAACCTCATCTTTGCATACAAACGTCATCTTTGAGAATTTGAGGAAAACTGAAAATATTATAACATGAGAATCAAGAACCAACCTCCAAGGCTGAAGAAAAAATAAATAAATATAAGATTTTTCTACGCCTTCTCCTTCCTCCCCTTTACCCTTGGCTCTTATTATACGTAATAACTAACAGAAAAACAAAGAAGTGAAAAAACTTTCATGACCTATTACATGCAGAATGTCAATGCATGATAATATTTGTGTACAATCACTTCTGTTTTCTAGCTCCTTGCCATGCACAAATGCACCATAGCTAGCTGCCATTTTCCTTGGTCATGCCAAATTTAAATGATACAGATAAAGATGTCATGAAGAACTTCTTTTTTGATTGAAATTTGTGTAGGAACACGCGGATTATAATCCGTTCGAACGTAATTGTGTTAGTAAAATACACAATAATAGAATAAAAATTATAACAAAGATAACAATCAAATGACATCAATTTGGCTGAGTCACGAAAATATCATTTTCTTAAAGGAGATTCAAGTCTTCTTCAATTAACAAAAATCTCAACTTAACTGGTACAGTAAAACCCCTCTTGACCTGACTCTTTCAGGATACAATAGTTCAATTGCTTGTCGTATGGCTCAAATCTACTCTGCATAAATAAAAGAGCCTAAAACTCCACTAAAAAAGAAAACCACATTTCTTTAATCTTGAAATACTCTAAAAAATATATATTCATTAAGTCTGTTTCTCTCATTTTTTTTATAAAGTTTTTTTGTTGCTTCCCACATCCCTTACAAAAGACTAAACTCACACATACACACATATATATACAGCTAGTTATATTTTCTTTCTCTAAAAATATATCTCACAGACTTGTCAAGAAGGACCGATTACATATGTATATATATGACAATGTACAACCCAGGAGGTATAGACTCAACGGAAAAAAACAATAAAAACAGCCAAGACTACGATAATACCCAAGGTAATGGCAAGTACTTTATAACAATCCCGTTAAAGACAACATTAAAGAATCTACCACTTGAACGTTACCGAGTAAAGAGTATGAAAGCTGCAACGGCAATGGTTAAAAGATTTGAACACTGCTATTTAAATGAATGCAGAGTGCAGACACTTATAAATTAGGACGTACGTAAGCGGTAAAAACCTTTACTGAAAAAACCAAAGTTTATAACTTCATGAAGGCCAACAGATTTTACTGAAGAAATGGCTACACTATCACCTACGTCCCGTTAAAAGAAATGGTAACAACTTCAGCCAAAGACAGAAACGGCTACTTCCTTATGCCCATTAAAACACAACGGTAGAAGACACTAATGCTAGTATTTAAACTGAAGTAAAGCAACGGTAAGGAAAATATAAAAAATATTAAAAAATATCAACAAGTTGTAATTGTTCGAACACATTTGTCTCTATCCGAACATATTTGTTACCATTTGAACGGGTTTGGTACCACTCGAATGGGATTCATGACACCGTTCAAACGTGTTTAATAAACTGCTTGAACAGACGATCACTTTTAGAGACGACTGATTTTGTCTCTAAATATTATCGTTTTGGTTTGAACGGTTTTACAGTTTGGGCTGTTTTAAAGACGAGGCTATTGTTTATTTGTGATCAATTATTTGCTATAAAATGAGTTTTTTTTTTTTTTTGTACAAATGAGTCTGTTTTCATCGTAACTATATAGTCACTATCATCGTAAATAATCCATCAAAAATATTTATTTTTCGAAATTTGGATTTCTTCCCAAAGATTCAAATTTAATTTGTTGTAGGTACATTTCCTTCGGAATCCGATCCAGTCATGTGAATTTAATTGTAGCAAATTTATGGGTATGAAGCAAATTTATTTGTTGTTATATTTTTTAATGATTTATCTGTCATGTGTTATATAATTTGGTTTGTTTCATTTTTTATGTATTGAACTTGTGGGGGATTGAAAATTCCAGAGGCCAGCATCCGATAACACTTATTGACACTACAAAAAAAAGGGGTATTTCCGGCGATTAAAAATCGCCGCACAAAATCAAAATTTCGCCACAAATATTTTATTCCAGCTAGAAAAGGTCGCCAAGATTTAGCCGCTGTTACAGAGCCAAGAATGATCATTTGCGGCGACAAAAGCAGTGGACAGAATTCATTTTTATTTCTGGCGACTAATAGTCGCCGCAAATAATAAAAAAAAAGCCAGAAATAATCATGATTGTTCCTAATTTTTTTCCATTACGATTTTAATTTGCTAGAAATGATCCTGATTGTTTTTTCTCTTAAACATCCAAGTTGGGCAGACTTTTTTAATCAAATATCATCATTTCTTCTCAATTAGAATCGAGAAGAGAAAATTAAAAATGAGGAAAAAAGATCAAAATATTGGAAGCATAACTCAATGGCATTATAGCATGTGCTATAAGAAACAGGTATCTCAGTTCTCTATTGTAAACTCCAACAATTACAAGGAAGCATGCCTTTCAGACCACTTAAAATGGTCTTTCGAACCAAAAAGAAAACAAATTTTTTTTAATTTGTCCCAAACTTTCTCAAATAAAAGTCTTGTACAAATAAGTTCATAATACAAATATATTCTAACTTCAAACTTTTTTCAAAGTTGGCATCTATGTATAGGAAGCCAACCATTCCAGAAAAGAAGTCCCAAAGCTGAGGCCAGCAAGTTTAGTGGCATGATTGATGATTCATCCTCCCCATTATGTAGCTGCATAGATGAACACAAGAAAGATGATGAATTTGCAAGACAAACTATGAAATTTTTTCGAAGATGCATTGATATTTGGTAAGTACAATGCAATATCCTAAGACCACAAAACTATGCAGCAAAAAACTAATTTTTCTTATGCTGCATTCATACTATTTATGAAGTTCAAAGAAACGTTCTAATATTATAAATGGACTTTAAAGCACTCTTCCAACCACAAATCTAACTAAAAACTAAAGCATGTTCTTAATAGTTCATGCAACATCTTTATATAAATAGTAAATCCTCGGTTGTTTCGCACTCTATGTATATATATGTGACAGTGCAGTATTCCATGACACTTTCTTTTTAATAAAAGCTCACGCAGCCTTAGAACCAAACCCACATGACTACAGCTCCTATAGTCCTATCCACATTTAGATCGACCACATTTGGAGGAGGTGAAAGCCATCTAATAAGCCTACTAATTCTATTGCTTGGTTCATAATTGATAGACTTACTCATCTTTTGCAAATAAGCAGATTGAGATATCACCCACTCATTTGGCCGTAACTTTTCCTCAAAGATCTTCTCATGATTCCTTTTATACCAGCAATTTGAAGCTAACAACGACATTAGTTCCATTTCTTCCTTTGTTTTAGTATCAAACAGTTGCTTAATAGACCCTCCAAACAATTAGAAAAAAAAAATCAGGGGCAAAGTCCAATATTCAACAATTTGAAGACACTCCCCAAAGACTTCTCATGATTGCTGGTTCAGCAATCATTTGATGATTCTGTTTGGACTTGCTGAACCAGCAATTTTTTATTTCAATCCCAAAAAACACTCCCCAAAGACTTCTCATGATTCCTTTTATACCAGCAATTAGATGCAGCTCAAAGACCTGAGTTCTCTGAAATTCTAGAAATCCTTCAGCAAATATCTGATAAGGTAAAATATAGAGTCTAATAAGTTTTAAAATAATTATCATGAAACCATTCTAAATATGATGCATTGAAAGCCAGGTTCAAAACGAGGGAGTATCCGGTAGCAAGAGGGATACTAAAGCCCCTCTACGCTTTTTTTCAGCACTCAGGAAGAGACACCATTGATGGTGTTAGCCCATTTTCCATTTGCTTCTGCATTCATTTGCCTTTGTACAGTATTTTTCCCTAGTAGTTATCTTGTATTTCCTTTTCCTTGTAAATTTAGAAGACTACATACATACATACATACATAAAGTTTTGTTTGCTTCAAATTGCTGGTTCAGCAAGTCCAATCAGGGGCAAAGCCTACAAACAGTTGCATCTTTCTGCCAGCACCTCTCACAGAGTTCAGCAAGTCTTTGGGGAGTGTTTTTTGGGATTGAAGGCTGTAAACCCTGAAAGTCATGTTAATTAAAATAAATAACAAAAATGTCTTTATGGTAGACCTTATGTGTTTTTTGGGAAGAATGTTTTTATCTGAGTCTCAACCTCAAATATTATGGATTCTTTTATTTTGGCAACAACTATATTAGAAATTATAATACTATTTTTGACACATGACGGCAACGCCGAAATTGATACCAAAATACTAAATTTCACGCTATATTATTAATATATAAAACACCGTCGAGGCTTTTTTGTTGTATGGTCGTGATCATCTGCCTATAGCCACCCCCATAATCTCTCTCTCTCTCTCTCTCTCTCTCTCTCTCTCAATTATGACAACAAACAAAGACACTACTAATGTTGCGTCGAAGCCAGGCCTTGAGTGTTGCATGTGTGGGGATTATGGTTTCTCACATGAGCTTTTCCAGGGCAAAGTCTGCGAATTCAGATCATAGCACAGGTTGTTGGTTTTGCGGCCTTTTGGGTCTTAATATTTTGTTTACTATATATTGGATTTCATTTAGGAACGTCGCCTCGCCGTCTTTATTTCTGATTCATGTTCATGTCAAGTATTAATATTGTTTCTTCTTAACAAAAATTCAATCTTTAAATAAGTAGGTACTGTAGCAATCTCTACCCAAAGGGGACGAGTCTTACCGGATTTGCAATTGGTGTCTGAGTAGTCAAAAGCAGGACCCTAAAGAAAAGTCTCAGAACTCCTCCAACTCTTCATCATCGAACAAGAACAACAAAATGATTAATGGAATTAACGTCGGTGACAGTCTTGCAATCCTAAAGGGTCAAAGAAGCACTTCGCAGTTGAAACTCAATCCTAAAGAGTGAATACCTTTTGCACCACACCAATAGCTGCTTGCAATGGGGTTAAATCCGTATAAGGGAGCTGGTAATAGAACATAAAAGACCGTTTAGATTGGATTATTACATATGACATCATTAACCAATGTAAAAGAATCAATAAATGAAGTTACTTATCAAAAAATAAATCAATAAATGAAGTTACAAAAAGAAAAATTCCTTTTTTTTAGCTCAAAAGACTAAGACTTACTTCTCCAGTTAGAAGCTCCCAAAGTACAATTCCAAAGCTGAAGACGTCTGCCTTGTGATTGTATGCTTTATGTTCAATGACCTTCACTCACTCATAAAGATCACTGTTAGAAAATGCTAGAAGATGCAGGAAGCATAAACACTTCCTCTGTAAAGTGTTTACACTACATTAAAATGTTGGCTTTTTTTATTTAAGTTCACCAAAGTTGGTAGACCCTCCAAACAAGCCTTCCAAGAGAAGACCTTGACCTAGCTTATTTGGAATATCCAACTTCCAAAGTAGTTTCCAAACTCTGTTTTGGCTTCTAACATGTGATGATTCTACCTTTCCAAGTTGCTCCTTCATACTTCTTTAAAATACTTCCTCAATTCCGATGTAATGCTTCAAGAAATACATATGCTTTCAGATGTTATACAACCAGATATACAATGTATGCAAATGGACATGAAACCCATTCAGTAGCAGCTTTCTTTATGGAAGCAATGTCAATTTTTCTGTAAGAATCTATTAATAAACGACAAATTAAAACTAAGAATGAAAAGTTCAATAAATTAATCAATAAATTATATTAATCAAAAGGATGCACTATACCCAAGAAGTTCAGATTCCAGCAATCTTGAGGCCTCTATTCCCTGTATACAAAGACAATAAGTGATTTTTATATTTTTAAGAATATTAAGGCTATCATTTTTCTATTTTTAAATAGGGAACAACACCCAATTTTATTGATAGAAAGAAAAAACCCCTAACACCAAAAAGGAAAACCTTGTGGGAGTAATTGAAAACTGGTTATATAAATCCAAAAGTTAAGATTTTAGTGATTAAAAACTATATAACCTTGTATATACACTTCATGTATTATGAAACCATATGAGAACGAAAGCGTTACTAGGCTAAAACAAAGCAATCAAATTATATGGCTTTACTTTGGCAAACCAGCTACATCCATCTTATAACAGAGATATAACAAAACAGGGGCCATGCACAGACCCCATCAAATCATGTAAATGAGAAATATGCCCCAATTTATGGTATTTGTGTGCATGAATTCTCTGTTTCCTTAAAAGTATACCAATTGGTCACCTTCAGAATTTACGCATTATGTCAATGGGAAATATATACCTCAAAGAAATGAACCTCTTGAAAAGTTGAGAAAACTAGACATGCTCATTTATAATTCTTCTGCTTCCAGGTAAGGTTTTGGTGATATTCTATTTTGGTTTTTGTTATAAAGCGTAGATCTAGACATGCTCATATTTCCATAACAAAGAAAACAGAATTCGTGAGGGTGCTGTTTTACCTTTTCGAATTAGGGCTAAGGCAGGGAATTGCTTCCTCGTGATGATGAAGGGAACGATGAAGTACTCTAGCTGAGAAGGGATGACGGACTAGAGCAGGGACGACGATTCGGGCTAGGGAGAAGTGATGGAGCCTAAACTTTGAAAAACAAACTCACCGGTGTCGGCGAGAAGTCTGGAGGCGGCAAGAAGACGGTGGAGAAAGTTAAAATCCCGCGAGAGAGAGAGAGAGAGAGAGAGAGAGTGAGAGAGAGGGGGAGGGAAAATGGCAAAAGTAAGGGAAATTGGGACAGGGGATTTGGGAAATGGGTCTAAAGACGAACAGAAATAGTCAGAAATAGTGAATAATTTTAGGCGACTTTCCTATATTGCCGGAAGATTTCGTCCGAAATAAAATATATATATATATATATATTTGTGGCTATAGTTCTTTTGCCGCAAATAAAAGTAGTCATATTTACTCCTTTTTCTTGTAGTGTGAAGATGATTGAGGTAAGAAGAATATACTTTGATAAAGTTGGGGTCTTCAAAAGTTGGTTCATCATTGGCAGAGAGATGGCCAGAGGTGGTCATGAGTGTGGTGATAGATTTGGATTTATGCATATTGGTTCGGGTTAAGACATCTGAGATGTATTTGGATTGAGAGAGAAACAAACGAGAGGACACACGATGAACTTCTATACGTAAGAAATATTGAAATGGACCCAAATCTTAAAAAATAAATACTAAAATTAAGATATTGTAATGAATGAACGAAACGGCAGCCGCCCCCTATCCCACCACTAAAATTATATGAATGACCCCACCACTATTATTTTAAATTCTGCATAGTGACTTGCACAGTAACTTGCATAGTAATTTTAAAGCCTATAAATAGGAGTTTCAGTTGTAATGAAATTCATAAGAAAATATAGAGAGAGAAAGAAAGTTTCAGTTCTTAAGAGTTCCAAAGAGAATTTCTTATTTCTCTTTTACAATAGTAGTTTCTTTTCTTTAATTTTATAACACGTTATCAGCATGAAGGTTCTACCAATTCTGAAGCTAGTAGCCTTATTCCTCTATAAGTTTTTCCATATATTATTTGAAATCTCTAATATATTTTATTGATGATTATCTGTGTGAATTTATAAATATGAGATACACATATTTATTTCATTATTTATATGTGTAGAAAATGGTAAATCTTACAAAATTGGAATTTGTTGCTCTTGATATATCTGGAAAAAATTATTTATCCTGGATACTTGATGCTGAAATACATCTTGATGCAATGAACCTGGGAGAAACTATTAAAGAAGGAAATCAAGCATCCCTGCAGGAACGTGCTAAAACAATAATTTTCCTTCGCCACCATCTTCATGAAGAATTGAAAACTGAATATCTCACAGTAAAAGATCCCTATATTTTGTGGAACAATTTAAGGGAGATGTATGAACACCAGAAGACTGTCATCCTCCCAAGAGCTCGTTCTCAATGGATGCACCTGAGGTTGCAAAATTATAAAAGTGTTAGTGAGTATAATTCGGCACTTTTTAAAATAAACTCAATATTAAAATTATGCGGTGAGAAAATAATCGATGATGATATGCTAGAGAAGACTTTTACTACATTTCATGCCTCGAATGTGCTCTTACAGCAGCAGTATCGAGAGAGAAAGTTTAAGAAATATTTTGAACTTATATTATGTCTTCTAGTAGCTAAGCAGAATAATAAGCTCTTATTAGAAAGCCACCAGTCACGCCCTACTGACTCAATATCATTCCCTGAAGTGAATGATAATAGGTTTGCATCATTCCCAGAAGTGAATGGTGCACCCTTTAGAAGAAATCGGAGGCGTGTACGTGGTAGGAGAAATTATAGAAATGTTGGTCCCAGGAATGACAACATTAAAAGGGATTATAATATAACATATCACCAGAAGTGGTACAATTTAGAAAGGAGTAAAAATCCTCAGAATAATTCTTCAAAGAAAAGTGAAGAGGTGTGCCATAGATGTGGAATGACTGGACATTGGTCACGTACCTGTCGTACGGCCAGACACTTAACTGATTTATATCAAGCTTCTATTAAAGGAAAGAATAAAGTGTATGAAACAAATTTAGTAGAACCATCAGATGATTTATTAGATTCTGTAGATGTAGACGTTACTTATCTTGATGTATCTGATTTTTTTAATCATCCTGAAGGTAGTATTGAACACTTAATTGGAGATGGAAGTGTTCCACTCAATTAATGTATTTTCTTT
This sequence comes from Platycarya strobilacea, assembly GCA_036898215.1. Lineage (NCBI taxonomy): Eukaryota > Viridiplantae > Streptophyta > Magnoliopsida > Fagales > Juglandaceae > Platycarya > Platycarya strobilacea. The sequence continues at coordinate 31,203,818 of CM072550.1, forward strand.
CTATCAGTAATAAAAGTTTTGTATATTTTGTAGAATCATGGATCACATTGATGAACTTTTTATCTCTGAGTTGAATGATAAAGATATATGTCTAACTGACAATGTTATAACTCACACAATTTTCAAAGAAAAGAAATATTTTCAAAATCTAACACTAAGTAAAGCCTATGTCCATACTATATAAGATTCATCGGATTTAATTGAGGGCTCCGAAAGAGCTTATATTGTGTTGCCTAATGGCACCAAATTTTATATTAATGATTCTCTATTCTCTTCACAATCCAGAAGAAATTTATTGAGTTTTAAAGATATACGTCGTAATGATTACCATATTGAAACGACCAATGAAGGCAGTAAAGAGCATCTTCTTATTACTAAAACAATATCGGGCCAGAAGCTCGTATTAGAAAAACTGTCTGCTCTATGTTCTGGATTGTATTATACAAAAATGAGAACAATTGAATCATATGTGGTAATGCACCAGAAGTGTATTGACCCTAAAGTATTTATGACTTGGCATGATCGCCTTGGACATCTGGGTTCTATAATGATGGACGAATTATTGAAAATTCGCATGGGCATCCCTTAAAGAATCAAAAGATATTTCTACCCAATGAATCTCCGTGCTCTGCATGTTCTCAAGGTAAGTTAATTATTAGACCATCTCCCTCAAAAGTCATTGTTGAATCTCCATCCTTTTTACAAAGGATTCACGGAGATATATGTGGGCCTATTCATCCATCAAGTGGACCATTTAGATATTTTATGGTTTTAATTTATGCATCTAGTCGATGGTCACATGTTTGTCTTCTTTCCACTAGAAATGTTGCATTCGCTAGACTTCTTGCTCAGATAATTAAACTACGAGCACAATTTCCTGAGTATCCGATTAAGACCATTCGATTGGATAATGCAGATGAATTTTTATCTCAAGTTTTTTATGATTATTGCATGTCAATAGGAATAGATGTTAAACATCCTGTTGCCCATACACACACACACAAAACGGTTTAGCTGAGTCTTTGATTAAAAGAATTTAACTAATCGCTAGACCTTTACTTATGAAATCAAGACTACCTGTTTCTGCTTGGGGACATGCTATACTTCATGCAGCATCTCTAATTCGCATTAGACCATCTGCATATCATAATATTCTCCATTACAGCTTGCATTTGGTCAACAACCAAATATTTCTCATCTTCGTACTTTTGGATGTACTGAATATGTTCCAATTGCACCTCCATAACGTACAAAAATGGGCTCTCAACGTAGACTTGGGATATATGTTGGTTTTGATTCTCCATGCATATGACTCACCACAAGGTAGGTCACACTGCGATGATTTGCTCTTACGACCATGCTTATCAGTAGAATCCACCACACCTTGTTGCTGCAAATTATACGGCTCAGCCACCTCATGCTACGGCCAATGCCAACTGGTTCATTGACTTTGCGGCCACCCATCCTTTTACATCTGATCTAGCATCGCTGAATTTGGACTCAGCACCTTATCAAGGAGTAGATCATGTGAGCATCGGAGATGGCTCCTCCATACCCATTCAAAATATTGGCTCCGCCCATCTTAGCTCAACAAATGGAAAATTTCTTCTTTAAAATCTTCTCCATGTTCTTTTAATTTCTAAAACTTCGCTTTTGGTTAGACAATTATGTCTTGATAATCATGTCTATTTTGAGTTTCACTCCAATTCTTTTCTTTTCTTGTGAAGGATTTGGCTACCCAGGAAGTACTTCTTAAGGGCCTCACCTCGTTGAGGATGGATTGTACGTTTTGCCGCCTACTTCTTTGACTCCTTCCATTGCCGCACCGTCTTCGTCTCCTTCAACATTTTTGAGCCCTCGTGTTCCAGCCAAACACTGACATGCCCGTTTAGGATATACCTCCTCTACTATTACCAATCTAGTCCTTCAGAATTACGAGATTCCCACTTTGGATCGTGGGCTCCCCTTTCGCACATCCTGTATCTCGGCTACATCTCATGCACTAGCTCATCCCCTCTCCCCCTCCCCCATCTTGGTCCACTGGAACTTTTATTTTGTTGTTTGCAGATGTATGGGGCCTAGCTTAACTTTTATCAAGCAATTCTAGTCGATATTACTTATCCATCCTTGATGACTTCTATAATTATATATGGTTTTTTCTTCTGCAATCAAAAGTCAAAGTTTCTACTATCATTGTTGCTTTTCTCCAATATGTAAAAAATGTCTTCTCCAGGAATGTTGTCTCTTTTCAAACGGATTGGGGTGGCGAACTTCACCCGCTAAGCAACATTTTTCGTAATCATGGGATTATTCATCAAGTTACTTGTCCTTATTCCCGCCAACAAAATGGGAGCATTAAGTGTCGCCACAGTCATATTGTGGAAACTGAACTTGCTTTACTCTCTCATGCTTCAATGCCAAACAAATTTTGATGTGAAGCATTCCAAACTGCCACTTTTCTCATTACATGAATGCCCACATCAACCTTAAATAACAAATGTCCCTATGAAGTGTTAATGGGCCGGGTACTGGACTAAGAATTCCTCTAGGTATTTGGGGCCTTTTGTTGGCCTAACTTGAGGCCTTTCAACTGAAACAAACTTGAGCCCAGAGCCAATATATGTGTGATCATGGGCTATAGCCCAAATCAGAAAGGCTATTAACTGTTTTCACATACTCGCGGTCCAAACATATGTCTCACAGGATGTAATATTTAATGAAGAGTTTTTTTTCCATTTGCTAAGCATGCCAAACTGCCCACTTCAAACTCGTACCCACAAAATATTTCAATAGGCCCAACAGTCACGGTCCAATATGTTCCCCTTTACCTGCTCCACTCAAATTCTCAAAGTGACCTAAATTCTACTTCACCGTTTGATAGACCAACCTCACCCAAATCTTTGGCCCACGACCCATCGAGATCACCCATTATTGTCATATCCACCTCTAATCGTAATACACTTATCTCTTTTGCTAACACTCCAGATATCTCTAGCCCTAACTCAACCTCTTCATCATCCTCCAACACATCAAAATCAAGCCCTTCTCCACCAAGACCTACTCACCCCATGGTTACCAGATCAAGAGACAATATCCACCTTTCAAAACCTTGAACTGATGGAATAATCTCGTGGCCTTCCTCTCGGCCTTCCACTTCTCTAACCATCTCTCCTTCAAGTTCCATTGCACAACTCATACTGGAAGAGCCTACTTGTTTATCAAGGGCCTCCAAATATCCGGTGTGGTGCTTTGCAATACAGTTGAAATTTCAAGCCTTACTTCAAAACCAAATCTGGGATCTTGCCTCCTTTTCTTCTAAGTATAACACTTTGGGCTCCAAATAGGTCTTGAAGACTAAACGGCATGCTGATGGGACTTTGGAATGCTGCAAAGCATGGCTGGTTGCCAAAGGATACCATTAGTAGTCGGGGGTTGATTTTTCGAAAACCTTTAGCCCGGTTGTAAAACTCATAACCATTCTTCTTATCCTTTCTCTTGGAGTTTCCTCAAACTAGCTCTTTCATCATCTAGACGTGCAGAACGCTTTTCTCCATGGCGACCTTGAAGAGGCAGTTTTCACAAAACAACTGCCTAGTTTCGTCAATCCTGATCAACCACATCATGTATGTAAGTTACGCAAATCAATTTATGGATTGAAACAGGTCTCTTGGGCTTGATTTGCAAAACTTATTGAGAAATTAGTTGAGCTAGGTTTTCTTCGATTTCGTGCTGATAGTTCTCTGTTCATCTTGAAAACTGAGACTGCTTGTGTTTATATTCTAATTTATATAAATGACATAATTGTTGCTAGGTCCAGCTTTGCTTTAATTTCTGATTTTATTGCTTCATTAAGCATGCATTTCTCTATTAAAGATTTGGGTCTGTTACATTATTTCTTAAGTAAAAAAGTTCATTGTATGCCTTCTAGTTTGCTTCTCTCTCAATCCAAATACATCTCATATCTCTTAACTCGCATTAATATGCATAAATCCAAATTTGTCACCACACCTATGACCACCTCTGTCCGCCTCTCTGCCTTGATGATCCCAAGTCCACATGAGACTTTTGTATCTATTTTGGATCCCATTTTATCTATTGGGAGTCAAAGAAGCAAGCCACTATTGCCCATTCATCAACCGAGGAAAAATATAAGACAGTGACAAATACGGTATGTAAGATTTTATGGATACAATCATTGCTTAAAGAGTTAGGAATTTTTGGTGCTAATCCTCTTATTTTATGACGTGATAATTTATGTGCTACATACTTAACTGCTAATTATATTCTTCATGCTAGAAAAAAATATGTGGAATTAGATTTTCATTTTATGCATGAAAGGATAGCTGCCAAGACTTTGCCGGTCTCATTTTTCTCAAGTAATGATCAAATAGTAGACATTCTAATCAAGCCACTGTCCACGACTAGATTTCTACGCTTACGATCAAGTCTCACAATGGCTACTGTGCCACTTGAATTGCGGGAGAGTACTTATACGGCATCTCACTCAACAGAATCAGGAGAATCAAAAATCATGGATTCAAAAAAATCCCTCACACATCAGCACGCATCTCTACAGCAGCACCAAGCGCAACCTCACATTCCACACCAACAGCACACAATGCAGCATCTGACATGCACAGCGCCATAGAGAGAATATTCTAGAAATTGATCTGTAAGAAATAGAGACACCTGTCACAATGAGATAGTTGAAGAAAAACAATTATGTACTGATTCTATAAATATCTCCTTGTAATCAGATCTCGAAATCATTGAAATGAGAACTTGAGAGAGCATTGAGACTGTGTTAGCTCTGTCATTCTATCGAACACTTCGTGTTATATTTCTTTTGGTTTTGATTTTATTGAGTGTTGCTAGGGAATGATCCGGGTTCACCACCCCGCGGTGAAGTATTGATTGATTTGACGTTACTTTTTCTTTTTTCTTTTTCTTTTGATTTTTGCATAATCATATTTCTTTCTTTTTCTTTTTAATTTAGTTAAATAGAAAAACTTAAAATGACTTTAAAATAAAACATGCCGTGTCATCCATAAGAGCATCCCATCGGGATGTGATCTTAAGTTTCTAGTTCTCTAAATTTTAGGGAAAAAGTTAAATTTAAGTTTTTAATAAAAGTCCCTCTTCTTCCGATTTTCTTATTTAGAAAAAGGTTTTGAAATTTGAACAATAGCCGTCTAAATCTGAAGATCAGCTACTATTTATTTTTAAATCATCTTTTTATAAATATTATTCTAACAAATAAAACAAAATTTTTCTTCCAATCATGTACAGTATCTCTCGTGCTCATATTTATTATAGTTTTAACTTTTAAGTTTTAATTTTAATAATTAAAAAATGTAAAATAAAATAATTTTAAAAATATAATCGTATCCTCAAAAAATTAATTTAAATTTTTATTTAAAATATTCAATAGAAAGTAATAATTCAAAACATAAAAAAATATAAAATAGTACGTAATTAAGTTTGTAATTGGAAGTAAGAGAAAAAAGTAATAAATAAATAATAATAAAATATTATTTTAATAGAATAGAGAAATAATAGAAATGAAGTGTACGAAGATTTTGAAAGATGAGTTAAATTTGAGAAAAAACTTTAAAAAATGTATTTTTAAACTAAAATTTGGAGAAATCTATATTTTTCTATATTGTTATTGAGGTGGTAGATGTAAAAATCTCGAAAATCTTATCGTTTCGTGGGCCAATGGCCTACACTGGTATACCCCCATTAGCCACTTTCCTCCCATTTATTTTAACTTTCTTTCTTCTGCCATGTTTTACATAAATTTGAAGGGGCCGGTTCTAAATGAGATCACGGTGAAGCAAAAATTTTGAAGGCACTGGATCTTTTCTCAGCCCGTGAAGCAAAACTTTTTCTTCCTTTCAGATTTCTTGGTGTCCTCATCGTCATCATCCATTTTGAAAGTTGTGGCCTGGAGTTGCGTCGTGAAGAACCAGAGTAGAAAAAGACGAAGTTGCGGCATGAAGAACCAGAGGATCTGTGTCGTGAAGATTCGAAATCATTTCGGAGCGGAATCTATATGCAGGTTGGTACGCCAGATTCCATCCGAACTGATTTGAAATGCTTCAGAATGACTGGTATTCCGACCGAAACGAAATATACTGCTTTCCCATTTCGGCTGCTATAGCAGAATGAGATTTTCTAGCAATTACGACCGGAATGAAACGGATTTCATAACCTTGATTTTGATACAGAGGTTGAATCATACACAAACTCACAAATATACATGTTAGAGTAAACAATCCACAAATTAGAAAGGTTTGAACCCTTACAGGATCTTATGACAAACTAGTAATTGCAAAAATGAAAGGAAGCTAGTAGTTATTTAGGTTCTTACAACCTTTGGGTAATAAACCATGGCTATGCATGGAAGACTTTATTGAAATACTTCATCAACATGACAAACGTGGTAGACCTCACAACCAATTTGCTCAAATGGAGGGTTTAGATAAGCGTTAGAGGATATTGACGTAAATGACATGGTATACGTTGGAACCAAATATACTTAGCTTAACAATAGAGAAGGAACTAAATTTATTAAGGAAAGATTAGATAGAGTGCTTACTAATACTGAATGTATAAACAACTTTTAAGATATTATTGTTACCACACTAGTAGCATGCTCTTCAGATCACAATCCTCTCCTAACAAATTTGAGTTCTCAAACTTAACCTGCACGAACAAGAGCAAGACTTTTCATATATGAACTGAGTTGTGGCCTTAACAACACCCCGTTTGGATGCCAAACTCAACCTAGTTCATCTCACTTTAGAGTGAGTTTGACATCCAAACACCGGAATTCAGTCTACTTTCAGCCAAACTCTAGTGAACTTGGCCCCACAATGAATTAATGCCCGAGAAAAAGCTTTGCTTTTTTTAAAACAAATTCTGACAAGCATTGATGCCTCATCAATGCTTTTTTTTTTCAGTACAATTTTCTCTCTCTCTCTCTCTCTCTCTCTCTCTTTCACAGCATCATTGTCAGCCTAGGGGGCTTAAATTAATTTCTTTTCTTCACTTGTCTTCTATAGCGCATCTTCCTATGAAAATAGGTCTCACAAATTCACATATTTTCATAAATATATTTGAACTTATCTAAGCATGCAAACACATTTTAAACTCATTTAAATGGATCCCACATAATTCACTTAATCATCTCAACTCCCTACTATTCATAAAAAAACTCAGCTCAACTCAACTCAATTCGATATCTAATACAACCTGAATGTGAATTAATGGTCACTAGTGCATAGAATGACAATAGTAGAAATGGAAAAACATTGGCAAAATTCTCTAACAATCGAGACATATGTAGAAGCTCATTAATTAACTAGAATAGGAGTCAAGAGAAGAAAACCAATGAAGATATTGAAACTCAACTTAACAAAGTGAAACAACTTCAAGAGAGGAACATAGGATCTGATCAAGAAGAAATAAAACAGATTCCTAAAAATGTGAATATGAAATTGGAGCAAAAGGAGTTGAAGTGAAAACAAAGATCAAAATAGAAATCACTAAAAAGGGAGATAAAAATACCAAATATTTTCACACTTGTGCTACTCAGAGGGGCAAGACCAATTCTATTAACAACATTAGTGATGGAGAAGGGCATATTCATACTAGTACACAATTTTCAGGAAAGTTTCACTAATTCGTTTGCTACTTCTAACCCATTAGGTTAGTCACAATGTGTGGAGGCTATGCCAATATGGATCACAGAGGAGATGAACAATATCATTTTAAAAGATTTTGTTTTCTTAGAGGTACTAGCAGTAGTCTTTAATAGGAACCCCATGAGTTCTCTAGGATTTGATGGCTTTTTAGCTGGATTTTTTCAACAGCACTAGAATACCATAGGCTAGCATCTATGTGAAACAACCACAAAGGCTTTGAACACAAATAGGTGGGGCAGTTCTATAAATGAGACTTTCATAGTCTTAATTCCAAAAAACAAAAGTCCTACAACTACCTCAAAATTTTGGCCAATTAGTTTGTGTAATATTTTATACAAGATAATGACCAAGGTTCTAGCGAACAGATTGAACACAATAATTTCCAAATATTATCTCTTTAACTCGGAGTGCATTTGTCCTGGGGAGACTAATAGCTGGTAGTGTAGTAGTTGCATTTGAAGCCTCGCATGCTATGCAGTGTAAATTAAGGGATCTCTGGATACATGGTCCCAAAGTTAGATATGAGTAAAACTTATAATAGGTTGGAGTGGAGTCATATTGAAATTGTGATGGCAAGGATGAGATTTAATAGGAGATGGGTTGACCAAATTCTCAATTGTGTAACTACAGTTTCATATTTCCTCTTAATTAGTGAATCCCTGAACTAGTTTTACTATATCTAAAGGCATTAGACAAGGTGACCCATTGTCACCCTATCTATTTATAATGGATTTTAAGGCTCTTAGCCAAATGCTTAACAAGGCATAAGAGAAAATGATGATAACTAGTATAGTATCGGGTATAGGTCAAGTTCACATAAATTATTTATTTTTTGTAGATGATAGTTTGCTATTTTGCCAAACTTCATCTTTGTAATGAAGCAAGATGCTTCATTCTTTAAGCCAATATGAAATTGCATCAAGGTAGAGGCTCAATAAAGAAACGTCATCTCTATTCTTCAATAAGAACACACAGATCCCAACTAGGGACATTCTAACAAGTATTGCAGGTAGAATTACAAGTTCCTATGAAAAATATCATGGCCTTCTAGCTTTGATAGGAAGATCAAGGAACAATGATTTCAAAGAAATACTTGATAAAGTTAAGAGGTAAAATGAGAAATTGGAAGTTGAAGTTCTTATCACAAGCACTTAGGGATATTTTGATTAAATCAGTGAGATAATAGAGAAGGAATAAATTTGTTTTTAATACTACTCTCATTGATCCTAAGACTGTATTGCATAGAGTGAAACATATGCTAACATGTATCACTACTATAGAATTAAAAGAGGTTACTTAGATTTCATCTATAAACAATAGGAGGGTTACATAGGAATGTTCACCTCAAGGTTTTTGCAAGATTAAACTAGGATGTGGCAGTTGATTCAAGGCAGTGTAAAATAGGGATATGTGTTGTTATTAGAGACGAGGAATGCAACTTTTTGTCAACTTTGAGGAAGAAACACTTTTCATTTCATGGTCCACTTCTAGCAAAGGCAACGGTTGCACTAAGAGCAATCATTTTTGACTTTGAGTGGGAATGAGTAAGGCAATTTTAGAAGGTGATTCTAAAATAGTTGTCAATGAGATCCAACAAAGGAAATAAGATGGCAGTTAGTTTGATATGTTCGTCTTTGAGATTCAAGCAACTATGGCCATATACAAAGAATGTTATTTCAGCCACATATGTCATGAAGGTAATTCAGCTATCCACAAATTAGAGAAGGATCATTTATGTATAATAAATTGTATAGTTGATATAGAAGATCCTCCTAATAGTCTTCAATCCATGTATTAGAACAAGTTATTAATGAACGAGGTTTTATTAAAAAAAAGTAAATAAATAAAAAAAACTACATATTTTATTTTTAGTTTTTTCAACTTAAGTTAGTAGATGTTTAGCTCTATCATATGATAACCGATTGAATCGGTTCAATGATCAATTTAAAAAATAAATTAAAACCGACCAATTTAAATTGAATAATGATTCGTGCCATCTTTTTCAACCATGAAATAATTTTGTCATCTTTTCTCTAACCAACTTTCAAAAGTATCCATCCACTAGCTTTGCTGCTTTAGGCATTGAAACTCAACATCCAACCACCAAATTCTCCATTCTAGGAATATTATAAGAAGTATTGGATGGTGTGGGATAGGCTGAGTGTGAAAGTTTTTGGACCTGTGTCCTTCACTTCTCCTTATCACTTCAAATTCTTGTAAGTAGACCAAAGGTAACATATAATGTAGAGGGTTTAAACATAGTAACTATGAGTCTAAGGTCATCCCTTAACCAACACAAGAAGGTATTAATATGAAACTCCTCTGTTATACCCTATATTTTTATTAGATAATGCTTCAAACTGGGTTTGGTATTCTTCAGTTGTACTAGTTTGCCTTAGTTTAGTGAACTCCCCAATTGGATCTTCATATTTCAAAGGTCTAAATATCACCCTTAAGGTTGATACAAACTCATCTCAAGTATGAATTAGGCATGAGTCCATGAGCCAATAATACCATGAGAGGGATTTACCCTCCATGTGAAAGAAGGCTAGTTGAAGCATTTGGTCATCTAGGGTATTATAGTATGAGAACAATTGGTGAGATTTAAGAATCCACTCCACTAGTTTTGATCCATCAAACCTAGGGAAATCCAACCTAAGAAATTGGGTTTGTATGCCCCCATTTCCATCAAAGAAATGATTGTTACTAACCTTTGTATTCTGATTCAAAGATCCTTAACCTGAATTATGATTTTCCAATTATCACTACTTATTGCTCATAACAAGAGGATAGATTATTTATCTACTGCATCACTGAACCTAACATACCTTTTTGCCCTTCTTATTCTTCCCATAGGTGCACATTCTCCCATTTCAGTGATGCCATTGCCTATGCTACTTGGGCCTACTGAGTACCTTTTACCATGTCGCAGGAACACTGATTTGAGACCAATGTGATGTGTAACCAAGTTGCTCTAAGTTGTAAACTATTAATCCTTTCTAATTCGAAGTGCAAGAAGCCTCCACACTCATAAATTTAGAAAAAATATGTCTGAATGATCTTCATTGATGTAAAATGTAAAGGTTAAATACAAGACCCATCAACAATTACTAAGAATTGACAATAACCCGTTCATCTAACGTGACCCATCATGGCCCATAACTAAATAACTCCTAATATTGACTAATTCTAGCTAATTGAAACCCAGCCCACAACCTAACTACAAAAGACTAAATTAACCCTAACAAAGAAAATAAAGACATGCTTTATATATATCCTCAATGAGTCTTCAACTCTAACCCTTCGTACACTACCTCCAACAAATACGTTGCACCTAACAAGTACTAGTGGTGATGGAGCCGCTACAGTCACTATGTGGGTACACGACGCTGGCGATAAATGCTAACAGGCTATAGTGGTTCTCAATAGATGTAGCGAAGGGAGAAATAAAGAGAATGAAAGACATAGAGGAGAGAAACAGACATTGTGAGCAAGAGAGATGGAGATGAACATGGAGAGGGAAAGGGAGTCGTTGGGTGGGGTGGTTATGCAACAAAAGGGAGCTGAGAGAAAGACAAATGTTAGACTAGGCAAGGGAAAAAGGAAGAATAGAGAACCCTAGAGCTTGTGTTAGTGGGCAAATGACATGGATAGAGGCAAGAGAAAACTTAGATGAGAGAAAAAGAGTATTGGCTGGGAAAGAAGAAATAAGGGGACTATAAAGAGCATAGAATTTTGGAGTTTCTCATTTTCGATTATGAGATTTTGCATTAATTTAGGCCCTATTTAGATAATATAAAAGTATCTTAAATGGTTTGTGAATAGTAGTGAGTAGTTTGTGATTCATAATGAAATAATCTGAAATATATGGAAATAGTTGTGTTCACAAAGAGACCCTAGTGTCTCTGCAAATTACTAAAAAACATCGAAACTAATTTTTTCATCAACATTATTTGTCACAAAATGGTTTCATAGCAAAACGTAGTTTCTAGCGATGAAGTCTTGTTGGTTGCAAAAGAAACAATGAGAACATGAAAATTTAGGTTTTTACAATGACATTAAGGGCTTACTTGGGACTGCATTAGGAGTTTTAAAAAATAATTAAATAACCTCAAAAAAAATTTAATGGAGAAATTAGATTTTTTGGATGTTACATATTAAAGTACTCTTTAATCTCAAATAAGTTAAAAAGCATTTTTGAGTACAAACAGTTTTTTCTCAAACGTGCTTCTATGAATAATACGTTACAATTTCATAGAATTTATCAATGGGCAAAAATATCCAAACAATTTTAAGATAATTATGACTTTCAAACTTTTAAGAATATAATCATAATCTTTGAAAAAAAAATTAAATGGTCATTTTATGTTATTTCTACCTCAAAAAGCAATCTTTTAAGTTTGTTTTCAAAGAAATGTAACATATGTTTGCCAAAAATCACTGAATAGACCAAAATGTATGGAGGAAAAAAATTATTCTCAACCCACAATAATGATTCAAGCTTCATAAAATAAATAAAAAATTAGTGAATAAAAAATAAAGAGAAACACGTGAATTTATGTGGTTTTGTATAAAAGCCTATGTCCAAGGGTTGTTTGTGGGAAAAATCTACGATAACGAGTGATTTTACAATCTGCCATGGTATCACATATCTCAAAATACAATTAAAAAATTTAGGGTTTCGTGAAGTTGAAGATGGTGCCTTCTTTGAGAAAAGGTCCTTTGAAATCATTATTTGAAGTAAAGTCCATACATAGGGAGCTTCTATAGATTTATGAAGACCTCCTCCTTTTATAAATGTATCTTTTTCTAGTATAAATTCTACTTTCCTAGTGAATCATTTCTTTTTAGGAGTCTGAGTCAACTACATTTAATTTATCTCTTTTTTATCTTATCTTGGCTTAATCCGTTCCCGTATTATTAGTGATAGGTTCTCAACAATTTAGACTTAGTCTACTTAGCCCCAATAGATGCTTGAGATTCTAAAGCCGATTTTCTCAACAAGAAGGCTTTATAATATTCAAATCAATAATCTAGAAAAAAAATCAAGAATTGGTCCTTGGTTTTCTATTTGTTTTGTACTAAGTAGTAAGAGCTCATATTGGAGAGATTGGCAAGATATATGCCCTACCCCACTAGGTGAGCACAGGGCTTTGTTTGGGCGGGAGATGCACTCGACCACGTTAGTGGCAAGCGTGGTACTAGGCTTTAAGTTTGTTTGTGTGAACGTTTGCCTGATTGGTTGCAAAAGACTGTTTGTTGTCGGCAAATAGTGTGTATTTTCATGATTGGTTTTTGCTATTTGTTTTGTGACCGTTTATAGTCAACAAAGAGTGTATATATTTTTGAGATCCTTTTTGCAATTGTTGGTAGTAGAGGGCTTTTTGCCCCTTGTTGTAAATTGATGTTTCCATTGTGGGTTTCATGTTAGATATTGATTCTAGTAACCCACCCTTAAGTGGTTAGCAATCCCATTAACCCCCTGGCTCCATCTTAGGCAGATGTCGAGCCCGCTGACTAATTTTTTGAAGGAAATCCTTACAAGATTGTTGCAGAGCTCAGATGCTCATTTCCATAGGTAACCCATTGCTTGTAGTTGTGGCGTGAGCATCATTACTCACATTTTTTAGAAGGAGCTATGTGAGGGTTTTGTGTCTGTTGACTTGCACCCCTGTTTGATCATAGTGAATCTTGGGACTTTAGCTTCGAGTGTCGAGGGTCGAGAAGTCTTTTGACTTGTGCACCCGGTTCATCACCACGAGTCTTTGCATTTGACTTCAATTGTTGAGGGTTGCAGAGTCTTTTGACTTGCACACCTGTTTCTTCACCTAGTCTTTGGGCTTGAGAGTCTTTGGGAGAGGGTGAGAAACTTGCAATGGGTGAGCACAATAGGTTTGCGACCTCCCCAGATGCAAGCAAATTTTTTTGTGAACTAGCAACTCATTGGATTAAAGTGTGGTTAGGAAACATAGTTGGATAAAGGTGGCGCTAGCAAGTACCGTATGAATGGAGTGTGGCATGACATGCATAACCTTTTGTGGAGCATTAGGATGCTGCATTGGGTGAGGTGGGCAAGAGGTTGATCGTTGTGAGGGTGGTGAGATGTTGGTGAGTTGTTGCTCATCATGAGGGTAGTGATATACTGGTGGGTTGTTGCCTGCTGTGAGGGTGGTGATATGCTGGTGGGTTTTTGAGCCATGTCGAGGAGTTTCTATGGCGAGCAAAGAGCTAGTGGTGGAGAGCCAACCTATGAGTGATAGAGAACACTATAGGATCTAGCTTGGAGGTGGCCATGCCCATGGGGATGCTAGTTGCTCGTTTGAGGGATGGGCGAGCGCTTGTTGTACCGAAGGGATACCCTATCGCGGCTAAGGATCTTCCCTTGGCCAAGAAGTTGTGGTGGCTAGGAGTTATCCTTCACCCTTGAAGTGAGAGGTCTAGGGTAGGGAATTGAATTGTGAAAGTCTAGCTTATGGGTGCCACTGGAAAGGGGACTCTATGTGAGTATGGCAACGCGCACACATTGCACAAACCATGCACGACCCTCATGTGTGGAGTGCATGTGGCTTATGCGGTGCTCGTCAGGCCCGTGGTTGAGGACCACTTCTACAGTGATAGAAGTGGCTATCGGTGGTTGTTCTTGACCCGTAACAGGCATGCACCTACTCTATAGGTGTATGAGAATGTGCACCAACTCTATGGGTGTACGATAATGTGTACCTATCACACACGGTGTGCACAATCCCAGTGGATGAGAGCCATCCAGGTGGACATAGAAGGAACGACAATCCACATTGTTGCCTTCAACATCGTTGAGTGTCCCACGGTGGGAGGGGGATGAGCTCATGGGTGTGAGTTGTGCACCTAGGCTACATCATGCATGGCCAAGGCACTACCTTCACTGTGGGGTGGTTGGGGACCACCCCAACTGAGGCCGAGGTCGCTAGTGGTCCACACAGTGGCCGCCAACCCCTCTGTAGAGCCCATAGTGGGTTGGGTAGAGTGGCTCTCATCATGCACCCAGCCTATAGCATGTATGGTGTGTAGAGTTGAGATGTCTCTCATTGCACTGTGCGTTTTAAGTGTATATAGTACAGTGCATCTGGTGAGTCTCCCTCTTGAATGGTGTGTTTAGGTATTTTTAAGTGCACTGTTGATGCCCTGGTTTTGGGTTCTCGTCCTTTAATTTTGCAAAGATGTAAAGTTGAGAACACTTATCTTAAGAGAGTTCCATTTGCTTAGTCAAGGGTGCTTTTGTACGCTGAAAAAACCTGATTCTCTCACTTCCAGTTTAGAGAATAATCAGATCACACAGGCGATGCCAATATAGATGTCAAATATCTCACAACAAATCGAAAGGGTGTGAAATAATTATTCTTGACCCATGATGATGATTCAGACTTTGAAACAATATTTTGCACGTTCATCCATAAAAAATAATAAGAGTTGCTAGGGGTACATGGCCTTATATACCTTTTGCAGAATCGGTGATGTGCAAATAATACCATATCATCCAAAATTATAAAATAAAATATTAAAAATAAGATAAAAACATGATGAGAAGGAAACAAAAGTAAAAAATACGAATAATTAAATTAGAAGATGAGTAAAAATTACATTTATATACAATGTGTACGCAAAAGGTACATAAATCGTGTAAAAATAGAATTTTTCAAATAATAAATAAGCGAATAAAAATAAATAAATAAAGATTCAGATGTTTACATGGTTAAACATAAAAGTTTCCATCCAAGGGTTATTTTGGGGCAAAATTCGCATGACTAGTATTTACAATCTCTCATTATTTCGCATATCTCACAATATAATTCAAAAATTTAAGATTCGAGAGGTTGAAGACTATGCTTCCCTTAGAGAAGATCCTTTAGAGTTATTGTGTGTGGTCTAGTTTGTACGTTGGGAGCTTCTCTACATTTTGTGGAGATGTCCTTTTATAAGAATATCTTTCCTTCCTTGGAGTTCCTTGGAGTAATTAAGGCAGCTTAGTTTGGTTGGTTGTTTATTATTATATTATTATTTTTTATCTACTTGTTATAATCGCTCATTACCATTTGCTACTATTTAATATTATATCTTTACTTTTTCATTAGTTTTTTACTACTAATCACATAATATTTGAGATCACTTCACTATCCAAACATAACTTAAATCCTACTTGCCTTATGAACCTCTTTCATTTTAGGCAGCTAGCTCAAGTTTTTCAGTTTAACTCCTTTTTGTCTAATCTATTCCTTATCGTATCTATCAACTTTATCCATTCCTTTATTATTAATGATAGGATTTCAATAAGTTGGACTCTGTCGACCTTATCCCCAACAACATATTTGAAAGTATTTTACAACTGATAGATTCATAAATTAATTTATAACTGAACTTATATATTATAAATCCTAACACAATAACCTATATTTTCATATCAATCCTAAATATGTACAAAATTACATGCCAATGTGCCATAAACGAAAATATGGTAAAAATACGTATCATGCACAAAATTGCAGGCCATAAATGAAACACGTAACAAGCCATCAATGAGTAGGGACGGAGTGGGAGTAGTACTGCTAATTTTTTTCTTTTTTTAATTTTTTTAAAATATCAATATATTAATAATTACTTAATTGTTAAATAAAAAAATAAAATAAATAAAATAAAATATATGAGATGTCAAAAAAAGTTGACAAAATGAGATAGCATATTTACATTTTTCAAATAAAAAATAGCAAACAGTAAAAAAAATAATTATTTATAATAAAAATGACTATTTGATATGAGAAGTGACTCATTTTAATTAAAAATAATCATTTTTATAAATAATAATTAATAATAAATAAGTAATTTTCAAAACACCTAACCTCAATATTGAAGTCCATGAAAAAGCGCATTCTTGATTTTGTGCTGTCAAGAGTACTCTTGTTTGTTCTGTCGATGTTGTAGTAGGTATTCTTGCAGGAAAATGATGCATCCATTGATTATTCGTTCCGATAAAAGACACTGATTTTTTTACTTATTTGACAAAGAAGTATTTTCAAATGATCAGTTTGTAATTTAAAAAATATATATTAAAAAATGACTTCAAAATATTAAAATATATATAATAAAAATAATTACATTTTACATTCTAGATAGAAAATCTCGAGTCTCAGTTGCCCCCAGCGGCCAGCAGGCACCAATCTTATATTGATGGTGACATGACCACGATAGTGGAAAATAATAAAAATATATATGGGGGTGTTTGGCAGTCAGTAGTGATTGTGTTACTAAACACTTGCACACCCCCTCACAATATATTTTATTATTTTTTTTTTTCTCCAAACATCCGGTGTGCTCTGCACACCGGGTGCTGCCTTTCTTTTTCCAATATAAATATATCTTTCGGACCTCGTTGCATAAGGCTGATTGTAAATACGAGGTTGCGCTTTCATATTGGGTTCTAAAGTTTTTTTAAAATTTTAATTAAAAAAGATATTGCTTATAACTTTTTTTAAAATTTTATTCATTTTAAAAAAATATCTTATATCTTATTTCTCATCTTTTTTTACTCTTACTAAAATAATAATCTTTTATTTTTTTATTATATTTTTTATTACTTTATTTCACGTCTTTAACTAATCCCTATAAAATAAATTTAAAATTTGATTTAGGAATAAATGGTAACTCCTCAAATATAGAGAGTCACTATAGTATCCCTAAATCATCCCATATTATGGAGATCAAGATGTGAGTTGATTTTGGAATAAAATTTCAAAACAAATCCTATAATTTAGGGAGAAATGACTTTTAGGGCATTAGAGCATTGTCATTGAATCCATCAAATGATCCATCACACATCAATTTGATGATTTTTGTTAAGAAATCTTCACATTGGATCCATCAAACTTCTTCATGTGTAACTTTGAGCTATAGTAAATTTTCATAATCATTTATATTTGAAGGACTACTATTCACACTCTAAACACATATTTTAATATATTTACTCTCCTACTTTATTTTCCTCATTTTCTCTTTCTTATTTTCTTATTTGGTTGAAAAATAATTATTTAAGTAATTATTTGGTTGAACATTTTGGTTGAAAAAAATTAATTTTTAACAAGGAATTAAAATATATTTTTTTAAAATTTGGTTGAAAAATAATTATTTAAGTATCAGATTATATTATTAATATACATATGGTTAGTATAATTACAAAATATAAAAAAATATTTAAATGTATATTTTTATTAAAAAAATATTGTTATATTATTATTTTGATGAATCTAATAATGAATTCAATGTGGAGTTATAGACTTAGAGGTTTGATGGATCCATCCAAATTATACTTTCCTTCAAATTTTGAAAGATCATTTAATATATCCAATGCCAATGCTCTTATCATTAGACTCATCAAAATTTTCTTTCAAAATTTGATGGAAAGTATAAATTTGATAGAAAATAAATACCTAAAAAATTATATATTAGACTTATCAAAGAGTTTTTATCATATTTGATTAAAAATGAGGAAAAGAAAGTGGAAATAATAAAATAAAAGTACTTTTGATTTGATTTTGAATAATAATCTTTCAATATTTTGATGAGTCTAATGTAAGATTTTTTTAGAGATTTTATTTTTAACAAACTTGTTATTTTTATTAAATTTAAAAAAAAATTAATGAATCTAATACTAATATTCTTAGAGAGCCCAATGCATATGCTCTAGCTTAGTGAGGATTGGGAATCTTGTCAGCCTTCCAAACTGTAGATAAATGTAGAACTGTTTCTCCACTGTAAACATGATCAAAATTAGCTGCCTCCTTGATTGAAAAATTCTTTTAAGATTTCACTTATTTTCGGCTGGACTCATTTGTGCTACTCGGGCTTAGAGATTTTAATCGAGAAAAACGACCGATAGGTGCAAATACATTTTATTTTTATTTTTTCCCCTTTTCTTTCATATTTTTTTATACATATTTGAATATATTTAAAAATAAAAATACTAATTAACTAATAATCACTTTCTTAACTATTAAATACATAATAATTAAAATTGAGAATTGAAAAATCAACCCTTGTTTGGATACGAAAATTAGCGTTTAATCTTATCTTATTATTATAATTTTCACAAATTTTTACACAAAATAGAATATATAATTTAACTTTCAAATCTCAAAATAATAATAATATTAAAAAATAATATTATAATAATATCTTATTCAACTTTAGAACCATCTCATCTCATCACTAAATCCAAACATCACATCAATCGATCACTTTTTCATGTCAACTATAATCACTACAACAAATTTGAGCTTTAGTGACAGACAAAAGCGTCACAAAAAATTATCAAAACGTCACAAAATACTTTTGATGACAAGTAAAAATCATCACGAGAATCGTCACAGTAAATGTGTCACAAATAAGTATTTGTGACATTTTACTATTCAATTATCATAATTTTTTTTTGTGACGATTGGTACCATTTCGTTCAATGTAATGTTCGAACGTTATAACCATCAATGACGATTCAAATGTGTCATTAAAAGTCACATTCGAACGTACAACATGACATTCGAACGACATACTACTTCATTCGTTTCTCCAACATTCGAACGTTAATAAATGTCATTCGAATGTTGGTCACATCTTGATGTTCGGACATTCCTAAACCAGCGTTCAAACATTAATTCGAAGAACATTTGAACCTTTTATTCAGTTCATTCGGACATTGTGTGGTACATTTAAACGCATTTGAAATTAAAGTTCGAATGTTTGATGTGCACATTCAAACATACTTGTCAAAAATGGTACATTTTTAAAAAATCAAAAAAAAAATACAAATTGTATCATATTATATAATCAATTTAGCAATTTACAATATTTTATAACATATCAAAGTTAAACAATAAAAATTACAAATAATAAAAAAAGATAAAATTTATCTTATTTTTTTCTCATTCACCGCAATCTTGCTGCAATGACATAACATGCTCCATTTGAGCCGCCATCTCCTTCTACACTTATTCTTAAACTGCAGTGCGCATTCTTTCCTCCTGCTCTCTTTGTTGCTCCTCCACATGTGTCTCTAAATCAAAATATCATTTCAAGAAAGACTTCAACTCTTGCTATCTCAATCTTATAATCTCGTTTTTTCGTTGTGATCCTTATAAATCTTTAGTGAGATTATTAATCTTTGAGGACGAGGAACTCGTGGTGGATGATGAACCAACTGAATTCTTGACATAATATCCCAATCCTCTGACCATGCTAGATTTAGTCTCGAATACTTTCGTGAATATGTCTATATCACTAGAAAATGATTCCTTAGAAGCTTAATGCATCTCCAACATTCTGTCCTACAATTTCAAAGAAAACACATATGAAGCAACAAAATTAATTGAAATAAGAATAAAAATAAATTATTCATATATTGCATAATTAATTTAACAAAATTAATATTGTTTACATAATTTTCTGCAGTGGTAGGATCCATCTATTCACTACATCTATTGGTGTGGCCAACAACATAGACAAAAATGAGAAAATTGTTTTTTAGGATCATTACGTTTCTAATAAAGACACATTAACAATTGAGAAATTTAATATTAACAATTAAATAACATTAAATATCAGAAAAATAAATGAAGTTCTTTAAGTTAGTAATTACTATTTTCCTAGCAAGACGGTAGAATGACTTTGAACCGGTACGATGGTAAACAGTGTAAGCGGATCTATTATGTGCATGCGTTGAACTTAAACTCTACAAAATCAATTAATAATATTATTATTAATTTAGAATAGATACAAATATAAATAACTTACTAATTTAGAATACCTAATAATCAGGAATTGCGAAAAGATCACAACACTTCACTCAATCATCTAATTTCATCTTTTGGAAATGGAACTTTGCAGCCTCTTCCAATGTCTGAAACTTCTTGAAGCGCTTATAACATTCTTGTGATGCCCCCAACTCCCGCTTAAGAAAATACGAGAATCGAGGAATCGGGATGATGACAATACGGGTTACGCACCCCTAACGTCATATGCTAAGTGTGTGAATATGTGACATGTACAAATAAAAACAATAGATAATTGAAATCAATAACTAAGTACCATGATTTTAATTATTACAAACCAAAATAAAACAAATTCTCTAACAGAAGATTTAATACAGTCATCCTAAGACCAAAACGTATAAATACATAATTAAGAAGTAGGAAAACATTTCCCAAGATACAACCAATTCAACTACTCTAACGGCGGAGCCGCCTTTTTAAACTCAACCTCCTCGTCCTCTGCATCAAAATCTATATTACCAAAAATGGTACCGCAAGTAAGTAAAATCCAAACAAGTCATAAGATATAAACATATTCATGCAACAACAAAACACATAAACATAACACTGTATGCATGAATCCCAAAACCATTTTTATCAAAATGCATAATTTTCGCACGCCAAAATCCCATTTGCCCTAAGATAAAATTCCAATAAAAACATCCATCATTTTTCCAGAAAATGATACAAGTAAATCCATTAAAACCACTACCATTTTTCTTGAAAATGGTACTCAAATCAATATATCAAAATCCGCCATTTTTCCAGGTAACGACCACGCATGTGACTTTGGAATGGGTGATACCTAGCTAATCGCGCCCAGCACATACCATGACCAAGCATCCCCTAGTCCCCGCTAGCAGAGGGGCCACGGAGTCGGCAAGAGAGCATTACCATCCCGTCTAATCTCGTCGTTGCCCGACGACAACCCAGAGGATATCACTCAGTATATTCCGCTCTCGAGTGATCAGAGGAGTTTCACCGGGATAATACCTCATTCCGACTTGGGGTCGTGATACACACGCACCTGAAAGCCATTAACACATTTGAAAACCTAATTTTCAAATCCAACACATGAACATGCATGCAATTATGTGAAAACTCAGTTTTCCTTTACAAACATGAACAAATGAACACTATGCAATACATACAACAATACATAGAAATATCCAACAACCAACAATTCCCAACATCAACCAAAGATAGAGTTGTTAATGCAAAAATATATTTAAATCTTAAAATTCATTTGGAAAATACTTACAATATACTCGCTAAAAATTTCTGAAGTTATCGAAAATGCCGAACAACGACTCCACGCTTCCACCCGCGTACTCGCTGTTATAGTCGCGCCCATCACGCCAACATATATAAACATCACAAGTAGATATTTATAAATAAAGCGACATTAATAAAAACAATAAATAATATTAACAAATAAGTTAAAACAATTAACATAAATAAAATTATATTTATTTATATATAACCAACTCAGATAATTATTTCGATCATTATAAACCGAATAAATTAATCATCTTAATGTAGATATTAAAAATGCGATGATTATCTAATTAAACTGAACACTTAATCATAAATAAAATCGCACCACAAAAATAAATTAAGATCAACACATGAATGAATTAAAACAATACTTAAATTAATTAATCAAATATACGAGTAGAAAGACTTACCGAAAGCTCCTTAAAATGGTAAAATATGGCAAGTAAAAGGGCGACTAAGACCCACTGAAATGTTCGGATTTAAGGGTGGTTTTGAATAGGGAAAACTCAAGTTTTAGTTGAGAAAGAAAAGAGCTCCAAAAAGATGACTAAACACCCAGTTATTAAAGGGGAAATAATCATTTTCGTTGTGGGTTGATGCAAGGGTCGACGACCCCATTTTATAGGCTGGAATGGGCACAGTAACATGGGTTTTTAAGTGTGGAAAATTCACACGACATCATAAGAATCAAACCAAAACAAACAAGCTGAAAAAGAAGAGAAATGCTCAACTTTTCGGGTGAAAACAAAGGCAAAAACGGAGCTTGACAATCACGATTTCTTAGCATAATCCGGGCACGTAAAACATCAATCATGAACGAAAACTTAGGGAAATGCTCATCTAGGTACTAGGAAACTAATAGTGTAATGCGTGGGTGAAAAGGGCTAAAGGAAAGCTGCAAAATTCTACTATAAGGATCACGGGTTAACAACGGAACAGAGGAGCAAAACTTGAAGAAATGATATAGAAATAAAGAAAAGAGAAGGGTCGAGCGGCTAAGCGTACGCATGGGGAAGATGAAGGCTACTGATTTCATTAAACCCATTTGATCAAACGGTGCCGTATAAGAAAAGGGAGGGGCTGGGTTATGTGATCACAAGTGGGATTGGGTTGGCTGCAAATCAAACTTAACAAGGCCCAAAACATATTAAAACCCAAACTCCACACCAATATATAAATATAAACCCAAACCGAAATATACTAAAATAAAATAATTAAAACACATCAAATATTAAAATAAACCAAATTACCACACTTTAATTTAAATACCAACATAATAAAATAATGAGATTAAATTCAAGCATTAAATTAAATGCATCACATTAATTAATAAGAGGAAATAAATTAACTTATTAATACATATGGAAATAATCTTTAAATGAAAATGAAATATCCAAATATTTTAAACACAAGCACACTAAAATAATATTAATATCGATAAACTTATAACACACAATATTTATATTAACAAACACTACATATTTAATATTAAAATATTAAATTATGAAGGAGGTAAAATTATGGGTCCTCACAACATTGGCTTTTGTGTCATCAGAATAATGTAGCCATCTGTCCGTTCACAGTTTTCATATATTTGGTACAATTAAAATCGATGTCGAACTCATCCTAAGGAGTGAATTAAGTAAATAATACAATATACTTATTGATGGAGAAAAAATATAGTTTTAAATTTATCTCACCAACACACGACTCCAAATATGATCTTTAACTTCATTAGGAATATCTTGCTATGATCACATATAAAAGGGAGCATACGCTCAAACTACTGTGTCGATATAAGAGGAAAGTACTGTCGTAGTATCATCCACTCCTCCAGAGAAATTTTCAGCTATTGTAATCTTGATTTTTCTTGACGTCTACTCATTTCTAAAGAGAGACCACGAGTAATGTCACGATCGCGTCGAGAAGACGATGTATCAACTAACATATATAATAGCACGATGTTATTTATATATGTTATTGAGTATTAAAGTATAATTAATAAATTACCAATGACATTTCATTACTATTGGGTGTCGACTGACTATCTATCTTCTGCATGTTGATCTCTTCAAGAGCACATTCCTCAACAGAGGAGTCCACAATGAGTTTGGGACTTGGAAGATGTGGCATATTTTTTTCGTTATCTTTTTGATGGCATCTTTGAAAACAAATAATAAAATAAAGAAAAGTAATTAGAACGCTATTTAGTGTTGTATAATATTGACAATTTAATTTATATGATTTTGTACTTTTATTCTTCTTTGTCGGATGTATTTTTCATTCTTGTTTCAAAATTTCTTTCAATAGCATCTTCTTCTTCTTCTTCTTTCTCGGATTCTTCTTCTTCCTCCTCACTCACTTCATTTGGATGAGTGTCTAGTTCGGATGGATCAATATGGATAGATGCCACATCATCTCTAAATAAGAGGAGTATTTCGAGTGCGCCAATGTCAACAAACAAGTTAATATATTGATTTTCATCTTCTTGGTAAGCCTCTACAATCGGAGTGCCATCTTCATCTCCGTTAGACTCATGATCTGCACTCGTTCTTGCCTCATATATGTTCCTATAAATAAATTTTTGCACGACTCGCCAAGTTATCTCTCCATTATTATCATCAATGTCTTTTAATGGATCATTTAAGTAATATACTTGCTAGCTTGACAAGCGAATATCAATGCCTTTTAATGGATCATTTGATGCAATGTTGACGCTCATGAAGTGACAATCCTTATGCATTGAAACCCGACCACTACCTAGATCTCACCAATCACATCTAAAAGTATATGTTATAGACCCACATAGATTTTTCAATCCAATTATATCACGTATGACACCGTAATAGTCAATATCATCTATCTCATGACTCCTTTCGACCAGCATACCACAGTTCTATGTCTTTCTATTTTGTTCATGATCCAAAATATGAAATCTGTAACCTCGAATAGTGCATGTTATGTATCATATCGCTCTGTGTGAGGAACCACGGGTCAATACATGCATTTAAGGAGAAATTAACTCAGGATCACGAATACATTGTTCCAAGATCTAATAATATAAAACAAAATATATAATTACTAAAATACCAAGAATAATTAAAAATTTTAAAATCAAACATGTTCAAGTTTATAATTCATACACGTACAAACCAGTTGGAAAATTCTTTTTTGTGTCTTGCCTTTATCTACACCTTTGTTGCTAAGCCAATCTAAGTGCTCACTGTATATTAATGCCAAAAAATATTACAACACGTCCAGTGTATTAAGATGTAGTAATTTCAGGAGAAATTGGATAAGTACCCTACCTGACAGATTCTTCAGCAATGCAGACCTTTGAGGAAGCATCTTGTTAAATAAGTCCAATATTATGTTTATTGCTTTGTTGACATTTCACACAATGATTTAATGTGAAGCAACCACATAATAAATGACATTTTGATGTACTTTGTGCAGTCAGGATAAAGCTTGGACTTTACATCTTCCCACATTATGGAAAAATTATTTGGATCACTTTCTCAATTGCTTGGGTCATCATTCTCAGGTTAATCCATAAACATCCTAGCATCAATATCATCCAACATCTCCTCCATCTCATCCTGTTCATCAGCATCATCCCGTTCATTCCCATCACCAATATCTCACATATAATTTAAACGATTGAATGATACATCCGTCATCAGTTCATATGGCTCACCGTGGAGTGCGCATTATGTATAATGCAGATCTATTCCATTGACAAAGATATGATGCTTGGTTTTATCTAATCTTGTAGCACACAAATTCCTATAATCTCGATATAGACATTTGATATAACCACGACTATCAGTAAAGACCCGAGCAAATTCAACAAAGGCCCTAACTCCATGTGCATAAGAAACATAGTTCATCCTAAATCTATCTCTCATGCGCATCCAACTTTTATCCATTTCTAAAAAAACTTATATATTAGTTTAAGTCATTAAAATCCACATGCAAATCATGGTCCAAAGTAATTCACTTTATCTTTGGTAAAGTAGTTGGTCCTATTCCGTTCGAGATTATATAATCCATATTGTACAACTTTTATTACTTCTACTTCTCACGTTAGTAGAAAATTTGGCAGCACCTCCCCATAGTTCTCCAAGTATACATGTTCCTAAATAGGGATTGTGACCCTACAAACAGTATACCTGATGAACAAATGTAGAAGATACTGAAACTTCATACTCAATGTGGAAACTAGTAGAAATAACAAAAGTTGTGCAATACAGATAATATAATCTCAAACTATCTACACTGGACAATTCAGGAATTAGTGGACACCTAAGTGTACATTGTTTCCCAAACGGCTCTAATGTTATTCATATATGTAATGTCATAAAGGATACTAACTAATATTAATTTGTTGATTTCTAACTATTATATTAGCTATATATAAGGGTTGAGTTTAGGGTTTAGGGCTTCGGTTTTGGGTTTTGAGATTTGAGATTAGGGTTTAAGGTTTGAGATTTAGGGTTTGGGGTTTGAAATTTAGGGTTTGGATTTTGGGGTTTGGATTTAGGGTTTAAGATTTAGAATTTAGAGTTTAGAGTTTAGGTTTAGAGTTTGGGGTTTAGAGTTTGGGACTTAAGGTTTGGATTTGAGGTTTAGGATTTGGTGTTTGGGGTTTGAGATTCCAAAGTCTTGGGTATAGGGCTTAATTAATACATGTTTGCAAAAAATGCACAAACACACAAAATTATACAACGCAATACAAAATTAAACAAAAGATGCACAAATTGTCAAACCAAATATGAAAATATAGCTACATTTAATTTACCATAAAACACATTCAAATAACTTTTCAACATGGTAAAAAAATTTCCTATCATAGAAATAAACTTTAATGCCACTAAAAAAATATATATATATATATTTAGTACTACTAATATGCACAATCATCAACTATGCACAATCACTCAATAAATTTTAAAAATGCACAAATATAATATACCCAACAATAATATTATACCTAAAATCCATCAATAATATTATAATCAATATTTTTCACTATATATATGTTTGGGAAAAATCACATAAAAATATACCCACTTTAAAAAAATTATTAAACACATGAAAATAATCACCCAATATGTTTACAAATCCCTATTATTACAATAATACAAACAATACAATATGCTTAAATCCCATCATAGAAAAAATATTAAAAAATAAACAAATCCAAGACTTCATGCATCTAAAATTAAACAAACTAAAAATTTGCACAAATATAAAATACACAACTATAAACAAATCTTAAGATATACAATGAGTAAATGAAAAATATACCTAACAAAATTACTAGACTTTCTTCATAAGTGCTTAAATACTACCTTTGAACTTTAGCTTGCAAACCATCAAGTTCTACAAAAATACACAATGAGCCAATAAATTTACACAAAAATCAAGAGCATAATAAAACAATCCCTACAAAAATTACTTGTGAACTTACACCTTTGAAAAGAAAAGAAGCACCTCACTAGGGTTTCTCTCTCTCTCTCTCTCTCTCTCTCTCTCTCTCTCTCTCTCATACACACGGAATGAAGCCAGAAATGAGAGTTTTGGCTTCATCCCGTGCCTATATTTGAATTTATTTGAATTTTTAAAAACGTTCGAACATTCTAACCCTAACATTCGAACTTACTTAAATTCCATTATCACATTCGAACATTCAGTATTGAAATTCGAACGTAA
This sequence comes from Platycarya strobilacea, assembly GCA_036898215.1. Lineage (NCBI taxonomy): Eukaryota > Viridiplantae > Streptophyta > Magnoliopsida > Fagales > Juglandaceae > Platycarya > Platycarya strobilacea. The sequence continues at coordinate 31,231,347 of CM072550.1, forward strand.
TGAATTGACGTTTGAATGTATATTAAAATGTTAAAAATACCCTATATTAAGAAACAAATATTCAAACGTCAAAAACTTACGTTCGAACATTCTAGAAAATGCGAGAAATTTCCCACATTTTTTTCGATTGTTGGAATGTAATTAGATGATGCTTGAACATTTTTTGTTTTTTACTTTTTTTTATGATTAATTTCCATAGATTGCTTTATTTATTAAACCAGAATATATTAAAAATATTTAATAAAATTATAGTAAATATAAAAATATCTATAATGATAATGATATAATATTATATATTTAAGGGTTTTATATACTACTTCATTCTTATATAGTCAACATTATAAAATACCATACTGTTAATATTTATATAGTGTTATCTATATGTATGTTACTTAGTATTGTAACAAAATAGATAACATAATATAATACTAAGTTATAGTATTATAAATAGTAGACTATTGTAATACTATATAATACATTATATAATAATTAATACTCACTATAAGAAAAATAGGCTTTTGTGACCATTTAATTGCGATCAAATAATTATTTGCAACCAAAACTGGCTATAAATAATTATTTGGTCACAATTAAATAGCCACAAATAAACAATTTTCTTGTAATGACTATAGTATTATATAGTGTTGGCACTAAATAATTCTAGTAATGTTTTAGAGTATATAATATAATATACTTAACTATGTTATAATATATTATAAGTTATTTTAATTTTAATTTAAAAATATAAAACTACGTTCGGACATTTCATTTTAACATTTGAACGTTCTTATGAAACGTTAGAACGTTGGTCAAAAACATTCGAATGTAAAGAATACTTGGTAAACAAAATACTAAACTCTACGTTCGAACTATATGTAGATGACATTCAAACGTTTTAACAGTATGTTTGAACGTCTATGACAGTTCATATGTAACGTTCGAGCGTTCATTAAAAAAAGTTCGAACGCAAACGTTACGTGTATAAATACAATAATCCCGATGGCAGTTGGCACTTTCACGAAAAAACTCTCATTTTCCTCAATTTCTCTTCGCCATTCACACCACTGTAACCGTCTCTGAAGCCGCAGTAGCCGTCACCAAAAGGTAACGAACTCTAATTCCACTATTTTCTTGTATTTATTATTAAATTATGTTGGTTTTTTACGTTTTTAAAAGAAAGTGGTGGCCAAAACTTCACTTCAATTTTTCGGTCACCTCAGATCTCCATTGGCCAAAAGGATTTCATAAAAAGATTTTTTGAAGTGTTACTTCATTTCTAAAGAGTTTTTGGACCCAAAAACTTTAGGAAATGAAGTTTTGGGAATTGCTAAGTTGACTCAATCATTCCCGAGTTTACATTTGAACGTTTCATACAAACGTTCGAACGTCAAATTTTGAATTTGGGGAAGATGAAAGGATACGTTCGAACGTAAGGATTTCAACGTTGGAAGCCCAACAGTTACGTTCCAACATACGAAATCGTTCCAACGTACATTCCGTACGTTGGAACATGACTATAGGAACGTAACTGCTTTAACGTTGGAATACAAAAAATTATGTTCGAATGTTAGGATTTGAAACGTTAAACTAATACGTTCATGTTCCAACATACACCATGGGAAGTTCGAACGTGAGTGTTTGCAACATTCGAAAACAAGTTCACGTTCAAATGCGACAATAGTAGCATTCGAATGTATATGCAAATCACTTTAAAAAATTGCATTTTTTGGACATAACTTCAATTTTGTTCCTTAATTTATTTTTTTCCTTCTACTAATCCCTTTCTTATTTATGCAGATATATATAATGGCTCATAAACCTCGGACCACAAGCAAAAGGGGTCAGGAAGGAGCCTCACAGGAGGCTTATCGTGTAGAGGCCCGCACAGTTATATTGGAGCGGGAGGTGCTAATTAACAAGTTTGACTCATTAAATTGGTAACAGAGGAGCCTCCAGTCGGTGTTCGTGAACAGGGGTTGGAAACCAATTTATGCACTAAGGGGGACAATGTACATCAGCATGGTCCATGAGTTTTACGTGGCGATGTTCACGTTGCCGCACGACGCCGACTCCCACGTCATCGAGATCCATGCGATGCAAATGACTATCTCGGCAGATGTCATCACCGACCTAATATAGATCTGGCGTCAGCCGCCATAGTCAGCAGCTGCGTAGCATAAAGAGGACGCAATTACTACACTAGCTCCATCGCTAGATGCTAACGCTAGCATGGCGAAATCCCAAACTAGCCCAGTTCTTTCTACAGGTAGTCATCACATCGATGACGATATGATAACCGACGATATTGGATACGAGCAGAAGGGCCCACGATAGAATGAGGATTTCTATATCCTCACGAGTAGAGATCGAAAGGTGCATGAAATATTAGACACATTCTACCAGAGTGCACTCTTTGATTTCTTTCGTATGCTGCATTTTATTGTTGCAGCAAACATGGGTCTCTTGGCATACACGGCAACATTCAGCTGGACACGTGCCCGATTTCTAATCAGGTTGGTGCGTGGAGACCCGATCAACCTACCATGGCTAATCTTTGAGAGGATCCAGTACAAGGCATACACTGCCTTGACGGAAAACCTCCCCTACGGAGTGATCATCACTTGGATACTTCTGGCATATGGAGTGGAATCATGGGTCTCAGAGACAGTGCGATCGTAGATCAGCCTCATCGACATTAGCATGTACAACCAGAATCGGGGGCAGAGGAGGCACATTCCCATCTTGTAGCTGATCTGGTGCCACCTCCCCAACGTTAGACCGTCTAGCCTAATCCCCCTGACATTGCAAGCACCAGTCGATAGTTGGAGACGAGATAGAATGCGGGTGGAGATGTACCACCTGCTAGGGTCTTGTCGATGTTCAGAGATCTACAGGGACACGTCGACCGATAGTTCACTACATAGACAACAGTGATCACCGCACTCACTACGCATGTGGATAAGTGTTTGGACCAGTTGTCGACTAATATAAAAACCTTGCGTGTTAAGGTTGAGACTTTGACTGATGAGTTCACATTAATCAAAAACCTCATCTAGTCAGTGATTTTATGTTTTTTTTAAGTCTTTTTATATTTTATTTTTAATTTATGTACTAGATCAACCACTCATGTAATGTATATATATATATATTTAATTCTCAAATTTCTTTAATATTAGCTTATATAAATTTAATTTGAAATTATTACACTTCATATCTTTCACAAATTAAATTATTTTATAATTAAATGGAGTACAAAATTTGTATAATATTAACAAGGCCCTACTCGAGTAGAATCTTATTTTAGTTTCTTTACATTTTTTTTTCATGTATTAATCATTTTAAAATATTCAAACAAAATAAATATCAATACACCAATAATCAAATCCTACACTATTAAGTAAAGGAAAAAATTTTAAATGTATTAAAATACTAAAGGTGTCAAAGTATTTTTTTTTAAATTTAATTTAACCGTTCGAACGTTCTTTCACATAGTTCAAATGTTGGCATCAGAAATATAAACGTTCGAACATCAATGATCCAATAGTTCGAACCTAAACTTAAAATTCGAACGAAATATTGTCTTAGTTCGAATGTAAAAAAATTCACTAGTTCTCTTTAATGACAGTTCTAAGAAATCATCATAAAAAATAAGTTTTGGTGATAGTTTGGAGACCATCACAAATTTATCACAAATTTCAAACTATCACTAAGTCCAAATATGTTATGATGAATTTTTCATCTTCGACTAGGCCCAAAATGATAATATTAGTGAAAACAATAGTTATTTCAAATTCTACTCTAACAAATGGAAGCCCAAAAAAGCGTATTAATATTGCAACAAGAAAAAAAGAAAAAAAAAAGCTTAAAAATTACTTATTACATAAGAGACTCTACAACTTCACCTAAGAAAACCAAATAGTCTGAAATTTATATATATATATATATATATATATATATATATATGAACGTAAATCTACATCCCTGATCAATTGATATCCTTTTAACCTATTTCTGATTCCAAATATTAGAAGTATTAATTAGCACATTTTTTAATGAAAAATTATACTCATCTTTTCCACACACCACACATCATACATTTTTTTTTCTTTTAGCAAATATGTGAGTGTATGGATGCTAAGGAGAATATCTCAATAATTTTAATTAGAAGAATAAAATAAAACAATAAAAATAAATGTGTTATGTGGGATGATGAATAGAAAAACTCTTTCTCCATTACAAATTAAAAGTTGAGAAAAGATCAAGGCCGGTCAGGTGCCTTTCATATTTTAACATCCGCCAATGATTACAATTTGCCATTATGAGTATAATGTAGCCTAATTTTTATTTTATTTTTATGATCTTAAAGCCTATATTTTATTTCAAAATTTTCAAGAAAAAATGTTGTTAAGAAGCATAATTATTTTTATATAAAGCCTATATATATTTTATTAAATTTTTTTCAAGAAGTCATGTTGAAAACCATAATACCAATACAATGATCATTGTCTATAATAATAAAATATATTAAAAATGAAAAACAAAATTTCATGTAAAAAATAAATAATGCTAGAAACAACTAGTTACCTTTTTAACTAAATGCAGGTAAAAAAAAAAAATCAATATTCATCTCGTGACATGCGTGAAATACACACTAAAATCCATTACATGCGTGTAATGAGGGGTTTGGCCCGGATCAAATCGTGAGAAAAAATTATAACCGAAATCCGGATAACCGGGTTTCAGACTGGGCCGAAAAAAATCCAACTCATATTAAGAGTCTTGATTTTATTCTTTAGGATAAACACTAATGGTACTTAGTGTTGTTCTTTATCATTTCATCAAGCCGGCCAGCGGTAATATGTATAAGTTGATTACGTGCCATATTCACATATAAATTGGCAACGCCATGCATCATGCATGAGTTTTGTCCAGCTTGACAGTTTTGATATTTTTGATGCCTAGGGACGCTTCCTCCAAAAACTTACCGATTATCTGTCCTATTTCACTCTCCCCCACCGGAAGACGGAATCAGAGCAAAAAGGATCCATCCTTTTGATTCCCTGGCTCACCAGCCAATTACCAGATCCAATATCACAAGGGAGTACAACACCAAGCTGGATAGCGAATTCCCAGATGATCAAGTGACTCCCAAGGAACTCAAAACTTCTTAATACATATATATTATATATATACATACACACACATGAGTAGTGCTATACACTACATTCATATCCTATTTCTATCCTATTAAATAAGATGTGTCATATTTATCACTATTAGATGATAAAGAAGCACGTAATTATAAATAATTATTTAAAAGTAATAAATGTGTCATATCTTAACAAAATATAAGTGAAATGATAGTATAGTATATAGATGATAAAGAAGCACGTATATATATATATATATATATATGTTTTACTTTGACAACTTCTAAAAGTACTAATAGCAGACTCAACAAAATCAAAATTTGGTCAAAAAGTAGTTAGAGTGCACAACTAATGCATTGTAATAGACTCAACAAGTGAACAATATTAATTATAACCCAAAATTATTTCAATGGCCAAATTTGACCAGCCTCGATAAATATTATTTTGAGATTAGCTAAAAATACTGTTCATGTGATATATGTAATATTGTTATGTGAATGGAATGCGCAAGTTTGACTTGCACCTAGTACTACTCTTTTACTATATATTACTTCCAATGATATATGTTTGATTTATACTTTGGAGATGGTCCATTGTTAATTATGTTTTATGTAAAGCCCACTACTAGTATAATGATTTTGACATGCGTTGTCACCAAAATTAATATTTTAATCAAACAATAAAAATATCAAAATTAATTAAAATTAAAACAAATAAATAGACTAAAAATTAATATTTTATCAGAATAGTAGATAAATTTAGAGAGTGATTTATTTGATGTTGTTGAAAAGTAGCACTAGCTAATTAAATTTATGAAAGTGAATCCTCTAATTAAATTTTGATCAAACTTTGACTAGGCCAGGTACTAATGCTCTAATTTTGATCAAACTCGATCGAGGTTTGTCCTCATGATCCTGAGCGCTGAAGTTCTCTCCAGCAGGTTGTAATTGCTAAGACAAGAGAGAAATCATTCTATTCATGGAATCAAAATGGGTCAGTTATCTACCCCTAACTGTACTTTACCCTTTGCAGATGATCATTTAAGTCTTTTTAGCACCTAGGGCAAACAAAGATAAAGCAGAAAACCCTAGCTATCTTAAGGAATGTTTACAAACATGCTGCTCCAGGTCACGCCAAGGCTTGAAAGAGGAAGTCAGCAACTTCTTTTAGGAAGGATGGACCCCAGGATCATAAGAAAGGAGACATATATAAGAGCATTTCTTAAATATTACCTACGCAACTTTGCTTCGGACACCGAAGTACAATATCTAGGACTCCCAATGTTTTTTCCACAAATTGTACTGTTTATTGAGAATTTTAATTTATTACATAGTAAAAAAAAATGGTAAACCCAATATTAATACTCTTTGGATGCTTGAAATGAAGCCAAGAATGAGGTTAAGCAAACCTGAGCCATGCCAAGAATATATATATATATATATATATATATATAGCAAGCTCAGATCGATGGTTGCGAGATACTGCTGCAGAACGTACGTACGCACAGATGCTGCATGCATGCAACACATACAGTACGTATCAACTTAACTGTTCCAGGAATATATAATAGCCCGTTGCCCTAGACTGTCAAAACTGCAAATTCAAGTTCTGGATGTTATATTGCAAATTGAAATGTACACATAATATGCCCTAAAACATCTTTGAAAACATCATAAACTCTAGTTCATGATGGCATCTTCGAAACCCCGGTGTGCAGAACATTTAACCAATAGTTTAATTTCTTCCCAAAAAGAACCTCACTTATTTTTATCGAACGAAGCATATATATATATATGCTTTCTAAGCAAACGAGCGAATCCATTTTCTAAGTAAATAAGTTACATATATATCAGTTTTGAAGAGTTAAAGACAACAGTTTCACAAACTTTACCTTCACTCAAAATGCCTCCCACCTAAAGACATTACAGCATTTGATAGGAATCAATTTAAAAAACAATCCCAACTAGTATTTTTATCTTTATAAAATATCTTTTAAAATTATTGAAATATATTTCTTTTAAAAAATTAAAAATATATTAAAAACTTACCTTCTCAAGTACTGTTAAAAAAGGGGAAATACTAAATCAGCCGACTAAATCTCTCGATACAAAAAAGAATGAAAAAATAATAATGTTTTTATTTAGTGATTAAGAAATTTATTTTTAATGATAGTACTTCGAATATTTTTTTAAATATTTAAAAATATGAATAAAATGAATAAAAACAAATAAAAAACACAACTTATTATTTGTCATGGGGATAAATTCGTGCTACATCTCTCAGATGTAGCAATACTGCTCTGAAAAAAATTCTCGACAAGCATACCCGGGCCCAAGCATTATTCTTAAATTAAAGTTAGTTTGTAGAGCGTTAATTAATAATCCGCTTGCATAGTGGCAGGTAATCTACCAATTACGACTTGCTTTTCGTCGAATTCTGGGGCAGTGGTGGGGCGCGCAATTCCAACCATCTGTTCGACAACTCAACAGTCAACATCCAATTACCACCAAAATCTCCACTTATATATGCACGTACCAGGAATTCACTAATTATAATAAATATCAAAAAATCCAATATCATAGTGTCGATAAGACCAAACAAATGATAAAATAAAGACAAATTAAAGAAAAGGCATGCATGCTTAAAAAGTAAAAAATCACAAAAATTAGTACCACGCCAATTAAAATGCATGAGAAGGTCATCATGTCAAGGTTATTAAAAACATGAATGGCGTGGAAGCCATTTTAAGGTGTCGAAGACTTGAGATCGGTTGAGTCGTCGCTTACTTAATTAGTCGCTCATGTACGATGTTCGTCTTCGAAGTTCGAAGAAATTAAACTCTGATTATTGGAATAATTCCATCCGTGAATACCTTTTGACACTGTGATTCTATGTTTTTAGAATAATATTGCTACATATAATCAAGATTAAGTGCCATTTAATTCTTTTAAAAAAGATCGAATGGAGTTTAGTATTAAAAAATTAATATTTTCATTTGAATTTCATATTTATTTACTTTTTTTAAATAACTACGTGATGCCTACGCACTCCACAAATGCAAATATTATTTCCCATCTTGATTACTTGCAATTGAGTCACACACATTATGCAATTTCATCACACCATCTAACATTGCGAACCAAGTTTGAAGGGATGAGAAAAAGAAAAGACATAATACTCTAAATATAAAAACATTATGCAAAAATAATTTCACAAACAGATATGTTTTGATATGATTTATTTGATTGTAAAGTTATTTTTATTATAATCTAAATTTGATGGCTCAAATGACATGAAGACACGTCAGTTTGTTGGATTACTTTTGTATAATCTCTTTGTAAATATAGTATTAGTACTCCTAATAAAAACAATATCAAATTTTTCTACCTGACCTTCTCCTTCGAGCTCCCTTAGGCTCCCCTCTCATTTGGACCTTCCTCCCCTCTTCACTCTTACGCCCCCACAAAATAAATTGATAGAAATACAAACAATTATCAGAGACTTTTCACAATAATTCCTATATGCTCAACTAAAATGCAACTGACCGAAAAAAAATCCCTTTCTTTCTTAAAATAGTAATAGATAGTAGATCTACAGTTTTAATGCGCACTCCATCAATAAAAAGTGGAATCAATTATAAAAAGAAACTTTTTTATATGAGTTTTAGATTTATTTCTTTTTTAAAGGGAGTACAAAACTTACACATGCATCTAGCTATAACTGGAAAATCCATTTCAAATAAATAAATAAAAATTCATATTAAAATTTTCTTTTAATTTTTCTCTACCATTCTTATTATCAAATATGAGTATGAAAAAGTTGAGATATGTTTATTATTTCTACCATATTATTCTCGTACGCGAAAAAAATAACAATTCTTAAGCTCAATCAATGCGCATGGCCGGTCTGAATCTTTTCAAGCCAAAAGGTTTGTCGATATTCTAGTTCAATGGCCATCTTTTCCATGCATGCCGACAGATAAGGACCAGCCGCACTGATAAGTTTGAAGATGATCATCCCGAATTTCGAAGCACATTCAAGGCTTGACTAGAGGACCAATAATATAATGGGGCTGAAACCGAGGACTCAAAAGAAGGCCACCTCCCAGATTTGATATTGTCTTGAAAGGAGTCTTCCGAGTTCCGAGTAACATGCATGCAGGGTATTGATCTGTTAATTACATACCAAAGCAAATTTAAAAAATTCATCCAGTCATACATTCCAGAGCCATAATTTGTTTACCAATTCAAAGCCACTTGTGAAGTTTGGGTAGGAAAAAAAAAAATTCTAGAACATCAAACATCCAAGTTGAAGCTCGTCCGAACACCTTAACAAATGAAAGTACGTGATAATGTGACAAAGATAGAATAAGAAGCTATTGAAAAACCTCCTTAAATACAAAGAACAAGTTTAATTAACAGTACTAGTCTAAACGCCATCATTAAACGTACATATGTACATCAATAATAATTATAAACTTGTTCTAATTTAGAAAACCATCGATCCTCACAACTACCCCCAAAGCTAAGATATGAATGGCAGGATTTTGTTCAGACATTTCTTACAAATTAAATCCTATACCGAGACCACAAGCTGAAACGGTACTCTTATAAAACTACTATTTACAAAAGGGCCAAGGCGTTTGTTTCAGTGCCTTCCTAAGCATTATTAATGTTCCCTTCAACTTCAGTCATGAGTTGAATCTGATCAACTTGGGTTAGGGTTGTTTCTTCATGGGGCTGGATATTACAGAAGAAAGTGGCTCTGAAAGTGTGACAAAGCCAGTACACAAAGTTCTTGAGCTGATTAAAAATATGCTCAGAACAAGGAGATAAGATCAAGAGCATCAAATAGGCAAACCAGAAGAGTGAGAGCGGCAAAATGAGTGAGGCCAGCAGTAAAATAGTCAACAGACCCGATACATCTCCTGTCCGCAACCTGACTCCCTCCAACGTCAGATCAAACTTCACCGAGATCACAAGGCAGAGGAAGATGACAACGACGATGATCAGAATGGTGAGAAGAAACATGGGAAGGCCAAGGGATTCAAGTTGGAAGTTGCCATTTTGAGGCCAAGAGCTGTGTAATTGGGATATTAGAAACCTAAGGGCGAGGCCTATGGGTGGCAGAAATACATATCTTAGGTCCACGAGAATGCGCATCCTTTCAAGAAACCCTTGCGCTATATTTTTGATGTAGCAGAAATGGAGAGATCAGGGCAGTATATATATAAGCTGGTATAAAAGGTTGTTTAATGGAGAGAGGATCTAGAGGGCCAATGCATGGCAGACAGGGAGAGAGGGCAGGCAGGTACTGTAGAGAGAGGGCCATGGGAAAAGATGGCACTCAGGTATAAAAGGTTAAAATTAATGATAATAAAAATGGATTAGCGATAAAAAGAATTGCCTGTGGGAAGCTATTAGGAGAAAATACCGTGCAGTAAATGTAATATAAAATTCATCTTTTTTCTTGGTTCTACACTCATTGTGCATTGCATTATTTCTTTTCATGGTAGAATATGATTAAACCATGTATTAATTTAATTAAAATATGATTATTAATAGATATAAATATAATTGGTAGAATGATAAAATACAATAAAAATAAATAATTTTAAAATTTTAAAAAATATTAATCTAATTTTGATTTATTAAATATAAAGAATAAATAGATAAATAGATAATATTTTCGACTAGATGAAATCTTATTACTAAATTCATCTTTGTTCTCGGTTCTACACTCATGGTGCATTGCATTATTTCTTTCCATGCTAGAATATGATTAACCATATATTTGTTTAATTAGAATATGATTATTAATATATGGGTAATACTACATACAATTATTTTTGTTCATCCTTTGTACACTCCGGTCATATGATTGACCAAAGCATTTATTTTATATTTTAAAAAATTGATACAACCAATCATATTAGTAGAATGCATAAAGAAATGCATAAAAATGACTTCACATAGAATTTTCTTAATATATATAGATATAATTGGTAGAATGATAAAATATAATAATAATAAATAATTTGTAATTTAAAAAAAAATATTAATCTAATATTGTTTTATTAAATATAAAGAATAAATAGATATGTAGATAATATTTTCCACTAGATGAGATCTTATGATTTACCACTAGATGAAATCTTATTATATATTTTCCACTAGATGAAATCTTATTTTCCAATAATAAAAAAATGCTTTAACGACTAGTCTAGATGTACTCGTAGGATAAAAGATGGCTTCTCATGAACTTTTTTTATATTTTGGTAGGTAAAATATTTTTCCTCACTAACTTTATGTCACGAATATCGCACGAGACAAATTGATGGGAAAAAAGGTATTTTCCTGCATTAAGGATATACTTTTTCCCACGACTACCACTCCAGGGAAACATCCAATATATGTTGGATTGAATCCTATGATGTGAAGATTAATGGACGGACTGAATAGAATAGACAAAGGCATTTTCATGTCACAATAGTTATCAATATATAATTGGCCGTACGTAGCTATGACAAAAATAAATAAATAAATTAAAATATATTCATTTAATGATATTTTATTACTATATAAAGAATATAATTAAATGAATAATTCAAAACAAAGACATTTTCTTATTACAAAAGCTAAAACTTGGATTAGCTTAATTTGGCTAATCCATTTAGATTGCTCTTAAGTACCATATTGCTCTCGCATTGGCTTGAAATCTATAAAATGACTCATATAAATTAAAAGGGCTGACATCGGCATAAGTTCAGTCATTTGATATTTTATTACTTTTTCTCCTACCAAAAAAAATTTTATTTCCCTCTTGACATATTCTCCGCTTCCATTTCTTTTCCTTTCCCACTACCTAGACGTACGTGCATGATCTCTCCAAGAAAAGCATTATGAAGCGCTAGCTAGCATTAGAAACTAATTAGGATCTTGATCATTTTAATTATAAATAATTTATCAGTTTTGATCTACTCCATGGAAAATAAAAGAAAATTATAATTATAATTTATAAAAGAGTAATAAAAATTGATCTTTTAGGCACATAATTATGATCAGAGATCACTAGTATTTTTAAAAAGATCAGTATTAAAAGAGTATTATTTCCATAAAATGATCTTTTTACTACTTTTATGAGATCAACAAGAAAATCACATTGTTGGAGATTAGGAAAATAATAGAGTATTAAAAAAAATGCATTAAAAAATAGATAAAAATAATCATATTTTGTTATTATATAGAGTAAGATCATGACTAATCTAACTTGGAGTTCAAGTTTTGAGTTATTAGGCAAAAGTAAACAATTAGCAAAATTTTAATTTACATACAATTAATTTTGTCTAACATGGAGTTCAAGTTTTGAGTTAATAAGTCGCCGCAAAAGTCTTATTTTTTTGTAATGGATCTAATCCAACGAGAGGATGCTCTTATTTATATTATATTATATTATATAAATATATATATATATATATATACACACACACACATCGCTTTACATATATATATGACTTTTACATAATGAATCCCCCTAATAACTGGTACATATATACAATGCATGGGACCATGCCTCATGACTTGCTATGTACATGATAACACATTCGTGGCTGACCTGCACTTTAATTAATAATTAGCAGCGTAGCCAAATTTGTCGTATGATTGTGGCAATTTTGTTAAAATGATTATTTCTTGTCAAAATGAATATATTTTTATTATAAATTATCATTTTGTTATAAATAATCTACTACAAATGCTTATTTTTTGTGTAATACTGGACAATATCAACTGGCACTAACAGCAATAATATAGCATCTATCTGGTGTAAATATTTTTATATCTAATGTAAATGCTAATAATTAGTTTTGATAAGTAATTGCGGTCCATTTTCTCTGATCTTATGTCCACTTTCTTTTTGCTTGTAAATGTAGAGTGGATCTCTCAGTTGATGAGAACCGGCCTTGTGCTTTCGCTCCATTTCCCGTGCCATACCTAATTTAATTTGTCTTAAACCTATTGTCTTTTATGTTCTCTATTTAATTAATTATTATTTTTCTAAAACCTCCACCATCTTCGTTTCTATATTTTCTCTGCTACATTTATTAAAATTACATATATATCTTTCTTTCTTCATTTTTTTTACATTTATTTTCAATTTTTTTAAAACAAGAGTTATTTTTGTTCATTGTATTTTCAACTATTCATCTCTAATGATTATTTTTTAAAATATTAAATTATTTATTTCTCGTAAAAGATAATAAATTTTTAATATCTATTGGTTTCTATTAATGTTAAACATATTTTCAAATGATGAAAAAAATATACGGTAAAAACATAAATAACAATAAAAACATTCATTTATAAAATAGCTTAGGAAAAGATAAACAACCATTATCACATAATTTGTAGGAAAAGAAACATAGAAAAGAAGCAAAGAGAAAAATAAATATTAATGAAAGATAATAAGTTTTAGGTGCTATTTGGATAGTGAGTTAATATGAGAGATCAGTTGAGATATAAGTTGAAAGTTAAATAAAATATTGTTAGAATATTATTTTTTAACAATATTATTGTTTTTGAATTTGAAAATTTTGAGTTATGTATAATTTTTTTATGTGAATATTTAAAATAATTAAAATGATAAAATGAAATAAGATGAGATGAGTTGAGATCACTTTCTAATTTAAATGTGGCCTTAATTTGCTACCAACTACAATAGCTTAATTCGAAAGATGATACTCCAACAACGTTTGCATCATGTTGAGTTTAGTTGAGTTGAAATAAATTGAATTCTTTGAATTCTTTATAAATAATATTAGTGAGTTGAGATGATGAAATTAGTGTGGAATCCACTTAAGATGCATTTAGATATGTTTAGAATTTAAGATAAGTATAGATATATTTTTAAAAATTTGGAAAAGGTTATAGGTTTTCATTTAAAAAGGTATTGAGTCAAAAAATATTGTGAGTCTTACTTATAAAGAGCTTTAGAATTTTAATAATTTAAGAATTGAGTATTTATATATTAGACTTAATTTAAAATTAAACTAAACTAAGTTGACTTCAATGCAATATTTCAACAACCAAACCAGACCTCCGTCTTCACTAGTTAAAATTCTTTCATACAACACTTCAAATTTATATCATATATGAATCTAAACAGAATAACCATCCTACTTCTAAGAGTATTAGTATTAAATTAAATACAATTTTCTTTTAAAAAATATAAGTTTGTATACATATCAAAATTTTTTATCATATTTGATTAAAAATGAGTAGAAAAAAATAAAAAAAAAATTAAAAAATAAAGTACTTTTTATTTTTAAAAATAAATAGTAACCCTTCAAAAATGAAAAATTTTAAAAGATTATTATTTATTTTTTAAGATAAAATTTTTTTTATTCTTTTTTATTTTTATTTTGAATCAAATATAATAAAAAATATATAATAAAAGTATAAATTTATATTTAAAAAAAAAAGAATTGATTAATCCAAATACTACAGCCCTAAGCCGTAGGATTGCTTTTGCAAGTATAGCCACGTCAAAAATACACGAAAATGTCAATAGTAATCACATGCAATAGAAAAGTGAGGTTTCACAGCCCCGTCTCTTTCAGCTCCTGTCAGAAATTCACCTGCTCCACTGTCGCCAACTCAGTTTGACGCCGTACAGCCTACAGGGTCTGTTTTGCCACTGTTGCTTTATGACACAAGATCTTTCATGTAATTTTGGTCCACTACAGTATTGATTAGTTATATATAATGATGTATCACTATTACGGAATTAATAAAAAAGGGCCCACTACTCATGTGTCCATTAATTAGTTTTAGTCGCGCATGTAACGCACAATGCAATTTGTGACTTGAACTCCAAACAAAAATTCCGCATGCAGTCCGCAACTTTGGGACTCTCCGTGCACGTTTAAACCGAATCCTTTTATTTATGATCAAAACGCTATCATTTCACTAAGAACACTTGGAACCAAATCGAGCAATAAAACTTTGTTAATGTCCAAAAGAAACTCAGAGATATTAGAGAAAGAGAAAGGATAGAAGAGAGATAGAGAGAGTAAGAAAAAGATAGTAAAACTAAAGATTTATTAAATAATATTATATATAATTGTTAAATATGTAAATATTTAAAAAAAATGGAATGATTTATTATTAAAAAAATTATTACATAAATTACATATTTATTTATTTTTTTCAAAATATTTTTATATTATTTGTACATTCTATAATTATAATTATTATTTTTTAAATTTATTTTATTTCAAATTATTTTTTTGATCGAATAAATTTTTAATTTATCAATTTTTAATTTTTTGACCTTTCTTTAAACTTATCCAAAACCTTTAAAATAAATGTCCCATCATCACAAGTACTGTCATGTCGACAACTTTGCGGAGGACAACCCATCCACTATCACTTTTTAACGAATACAACAAATTTTAGGAATATTCTCCCAACTTTTCATTCACTAATTTTTGGACATCGTAATCTTTGTTTCCTTTTCCAATTAAAAACCACGTAGATTTCTTGCTTTTTCGATCCTAAGAAATCTACCGTAGCGGTAGAGTGCATGAATAGGATAAATGATGATAAATTTCATACAGTCAACAAGCATTATATTGTGAATGATTTTTTATTAACTCGGCTAGAATGATTGAATTCGGAAATGTTAATATAATAAGAGATGTGTTAGGCAACAGTCGGTTGACACACCCACTCACAATTATAATTTTTTTTTTTCTTTTTCAAACCTGTGTGCCGCGGCACACAAGCCTTTGCCCATCAGTTTTTATATAATAATAGTTCTTAATGCCATTTCTTTTAATACTAGTCAGTGACAATTGATTCACTGCATTTATTATTATTTTTTAATTATTATTTTTTTGTTGTTTAAGTTTAGACTAAGTCCGATTTGAATTCGAGAGCAAGTGCATCTCAAACTTATCATTATATATTTTTTAGATTTTTATATAAAATATAATAAATAATTCAAAATTTTTAAATCTTAATTCAAAATTTTCAAATTTCAACACAATAATAATATTAAAAATAATATTTTAATAATATTTTATTCAATTTTTAAAATTCACCTCAACTGATCATCTCATCTTATCTTTTAATCTAAATCGGTCCTAAAAATATGATAACATCACCTTCTTATATAATCTATAATCAAATAAACTCAATCAACTATTGTAATCATGTAATTTAATTACATATAAATTTAATTTATAATTAAATTAATGTTATTTAATTAATTAAATTTATTTATTTATTCTAAATTATGCAAAAAAATTATGTTATGAGATCTTTAATCCAGATTCAAGAGTAAAACGAACAAAAGAAAACTTGGTAGTAAAGCAGGTGTAAGGGTCTTACCTTTTTACAAATTATCTTAATTCATTTTATTTAATTTTTTTAATTTTTTTAAATTTTTTTAATTTTTTAAATAAAATATAATAAAAAATTCAATTTTTTCAAATCAAAAAATAAAAATAATATTAAAAAATAATATTCTAATAATATTTTATATAACTTTAATCTCATCTCATTTGTGTAATCAAAAGAGACTATATTAATTTGTTTGGTTACACAAATAAAATTAGATGAGATCAGATAAGATAAAAAATTTGTAAATAATAGTGAGATATTTCATGAATAATATGAAATGACTTGAATTAAGATGTTTTATAGAGTTTTGAAAATGAGAAAAAAAAAAGTAAATAAAATACTATAAAGTTAAAAAATACTATTAGAATATGATTTTTTTTAAATATTTTTACTTTGATATTTGAAAGAGTTGATTTTTTTTTTTTTACATTTTGTTTGAAAATTTAAGAAAGTTGTAATGATTAGGCAATAATTAAATGATAAATTGAAATTTGAAGTTGAAAAATATTTGTATTTAAATGGTAGTTAGATGTTGAGATTCTATTTAAATTTGTAGTTAGAGTTTAGGCAAATCTTAAAACCAAACGGGAGTTAAAGATGTTTTAGACATAAGTTAACTTTGATGTGAGAATAACTATATATATCATGAGATATTTATATGATAAATATATATACACCATCTACGTGATAAAATTAATTTAAAAGATAAATCCTGATTTGCTACAATAACATCTCAAATTTAATATATTTTTATAGCAATTTAAGACTCAATTAATTTTATTCTTTGTTTTGTTCTTTGCTGATGGAATCACAAGATGGGATTATTTTTTCTTATAATCAAAGCATGAGTTCAATAAAATTGAGAATTCATATCTCTAATAGCTTGTGATAAATGTTTTATAGAGCTTTAAGGTTTCTATAAGAAATAAAAAGGTACAAGAAGATCTTATAGAACTCAATGGGCTAGCTATATTTATATTATGGTGAGAGTAGGGCCTCCATGTATGTCTATTAATATAGCCCATCTCATTATGGGCCCAATGACTAAATGTTAATACTAGTCCACTATATATAAATAAATATAACAATCTCGTACTTGGACAACATTATATTTAGGAGCAATATTAAAAATACACGACTCTATGTACTTTTTACAGAATCAGTGACGTGGCAAAGATGCCACATCAATTAAAATAATAAAACAAATACAGAAAAAGAGATAAAACCTAATAAGAGAGAAACATAAATAAAATAAAAAACATGAATAGTTATATTAAAGGATGTGTAAAAATAACATTTGTATACGGCGTATACACAAAAGGTATACAAACCGTGTATAAATAGTATTTCTCTATATTTAATCACAACATAAACACAAACAAGTATCCCAAAACCAAAAACCTTGTTCAAAATGTTCCTTTAAGTACAAGCTAGTGAACAATATACCGACAAGGCATACGCCACATGATCAATACTTGCAATCACATAACTCGGGCCAACAAAATGCAAGTATAGTATGAAAATAACCAAAAGAGTGACAACCACCCATTTCCACAAGAAGCCACAGAGACAAATTTAAATATCTACAAAGTAACAGGCATTGTCTAAAATGCAGTTGCAGTATGTAGTTTAGTGACTATACCAACATGATATATGACACCAAACATATACTCACAACCATCTGACTCAAGCATAGACTAGAATAGATTGTCCCTTGAAGGTAATACTCCCTGTCCTTGATATGAGTTGTGAGATCTCAGATTTACGTGTATTTTTACACGTTATTTTATTTTCGGTAATAATTATTTTAATTTATTTTAATAATATTATTGGTTGTGTTTTATTTGTTTAAAATATTTATTTGAGTCATTCGTTAGTAAGTTTTAGTTTTATGTTGTTTTTATAATTAAATGTTGAGTTACGTTATTTCTTTATTTATTTAAATGTGATGTGATTATTTTAATGAGTGGAATTTAAATTCCTTTATTTTATTATGTAAATTTATTTGATGTGTTTTTATTTATTATTTTATCTTAAGTAGTTTCGGCGTTTAAATTAATTAATTCAGCTCTATGTTTTGGAATTTTTTTATTAGATCAACACTGTGAGCCGAGTTGTGGGCACTGGATCTTGTTTACTTCCTTCTCTTTTTCTTTTCTTTTTCTTTCTTTTTCCCCCAGACCCTCCCCCCCCCCCACCCGGCACACGCGACTTCTTCTTCCCCTCCCCTGTTTGGCCGTTCGGCCTTAGATAGCCCAGCCATCCACCGCCGCCCGCCGCCCTTCACCGCCCTCACCGCCAGCCTCCCCACACGCCGGCGAGTCCACTGGCACCCGTGGTGTCACCTCCGGCCACCCCACCTCCCTCTCACGGCACATACCCTTGGCCTCCAATCACCACCACTAGACTCCCCACCCTCCGGCGAGCATAACCCACCATCGGTAGCCACCTCAACTTCTCTCTCTCTCTCTCTCTCTCTCTCTCCTCCACCCAAAATGGGTCCTAAAACGGGTATATCCTTGCCTCGCCGCCGTCCGGCCACCGTAGGCCTCACCACCGCCACCAAAAGACTCCTATTGTCCAGCCGGTCATCCTCCTAGCTCAGTTTCCCCAACCATTGCCCCCACCATCCCGGTACAACCCTAAACCTGAAAATAAGTTTTCACCAATTTTGAGCCCGATCTGCCACCTTCCGGTGGTTGTACCGCCACACCACCACCTCCATGAGATTCTCCACCTTTTAAAGAGTATCTCCCCAAATTTGGGTATCAAACCGAGTATTTTAGCTTAACGTATCAATGACTGCTACGAATGCTGTAGATTGGCGTTTGTTTAAGGATTTGCGTTTTTACCTGCTGTAAGTACTTTCCAAACGAGTTTTAAAATTTAAATATATTTTTGGCATCAACAATTATTGTATTTGATTATTGTTGGAATTTATTAATTGTTAGTTATTTGGTGCATGGTTATTTGCAGTGTGTATTTACGTGCATGCTCATGAAAATATTTGGAAATTGGATTTTTGTATGATTTCAGATATTCATGTGTTGGAAATGGAAACTGAGTTTTTATTAAGTTTTTGAATTTTAATGGTTTTTGGCTGAGTCATAACGGGGACGGCGATACGTAACGCCCATTATGGTCATTGTGTGTGTCAGTCATAATGGGGATAGCGATACATAACGCCCATTGTGATTGATAGTATGTAGATGACATAATGGAGACGGCGATACGTAACACCTGTTATAGTCATTAGGTGTGCATTTCATATCAGAGACGGCGATACGTAACGCCCAATATGAAATGAGTGTGTGAATCATAATGGGGATGGAGATATGTAACGTCCATTATGATTGGTGTGTGTATTTATCATATCGGGGACGGCGATACGTAACGCCAGGTATGATTGGTTTTGCGGATATTATTTTCTGAAAATTGATGGATAGTTTTATTGGAATTATATTGTGGACTAAAATGAGATTTTGACGTGTGTTTATCTTAATTATTTTGATAAAGATGTTCTTTTGATATTCATGCGTTTGGAGTCGTGTTCATGCGTAGTATTGTTGCATGAGTATATTTTTGTCTTTTGGTTTGGTTGGGTTGTACTTACTTGCGATGCTATCTTGGCGTCGTAGTTTTTGGATGCAAATTATGAAGAGGCTGAGCTTGAGGAAATGACTCCATCGGTGATGTATTATTGTTATAAAATTGTTATCTCGGAAAATTATTTTCCCTTTTTTATAAATATGTATTCATTAAATTGTATTTCGGATGACTGTATTAAATCTCTTGTTAGAGAATTTATTTTAAACTGTTTTGTAAAATATTTCTAAAATAAAATTCTGGTACTTAGATAATGATTTTATTATCCTCTGCGACTTATATTTTAGGTATGTCACGTGTTCACATACTTACCACTTGGTTAGGGGTGCGTGACCAGTGTTGTCAGCATCCCGATGCCTCGATTTTCGTGCTTATTTTAAGAAAAAGTTTGGGGTGTCACATGAGTGTTTCAGGCACGAGACTAATCAAAATGTCTCAATACATAAAATACATTTTGTCCAACATGTGCATGACTCAAGCATGAAACCAAACATAATGTCTCATTAATAAACAATCATCTTATTCAAAATGCGCTGACTTAAATACGAGATTAATCAAAATGACTCAATACATAAAATACGCTTTGTCCAAAATACGTGTGACTCAGATATGAGACCAACCATAATACTTCATTAATAAATAATCACCTTGTCCAAAATGCGCTAACCTACAACAAAATGCGCTGGTTATAGAACTTCCACTAGCTAAATACAACAAAAAACTCTAACAATCTCAAATAAGTCACATGCTCCTGAAATAGTTTTGGAGCAAATTATTTAGTTTGTGGGTTAGCAAACATATGCTTTGTGAAAATATACTTAACACAAATACAAGACTTTGCTATTTTCTCTCAAATAAACAAATACTTAATATCAATATGCTTGGAGCGAGAAAAGCTCCAAGTATTTCGAGAGAAAGCAACTGCTGCAAAATTATCACAAAATATCTTTAGCGGCTTCGAAATGTTGTTCACAACACCTAACCTCCAAGATAAAATTTTGCAACTATATAGCGTGACATGTAGCCTCATAACAAGCTATGTACTATACCTCTATTGTAGATCAAATTGTAAGTGCTTGTTTGACACTTTTCCAAGAAACACCTCCTCATGCGATCATAAAACATAATCCAAGTGGATTTATTGTCATTTGAATAGCGCACAAAATTGGCATTGATCTTTGTCAAGAATGTCAGATTGTTGATATGTAAGCACTAGATCTTTTGTGTTTTGTAAGTACCTAAGTACTTTCTTTGCAGCTTTCTAGTGAGCTAAACCAGCATCACTCAAGTATTTTCCAAGTATAGTAACAACATAAGCAATATCAAGTCGAGTACATACTTGAGTATACATCAAACTACCCAAATTGATGAATAAGGAATCGTTTGCATTTGAATCCTCTCACTATCATCTTGATGGCATTGAGACTTAGAAAATTTATCAATTTTATAATAGGTGCTTTCCTAGAAGAACAAGAATACATATTAAATCTACTTATAACTCGCTCAATGTAGGTTTTCTGAGACAATCCAAGAACGTCTCTAGATTTCTCACAAGAGATTTGGATGCCCAAAACATAAAAAGTCTCACCAAGATCCTTCATATCAAAATGAGATACAACATGCATTTTGTCTCAAATAGAAGCTCAATGTCATTTGGGACGAGTAATATGTCATTAACATATAGAACAAGAAATATATACTTACTCCTACTAACCCTCAAATATATGCATTGATCAACAAAATTCTCCTTAAAATCGCAAGAGGTGAGAGTCTCATCAAATTTCAAGTACCATTATCTCGATGCCTGCTTAAGCCCATAAATAGACTTGTTAAGCTTGCACACCATGTGTTCCTATTCTTCCACTTGGAAATCATCTGGTTGCATCATGTATACATCCTAAAATAGATGTCCATTAAAGAAATTTGTTTTGACATCCATTGGATGCAGCTTAAGATCAAAATGAGCCACCAATACCATAATAATCTGAAAGGAATTCTTGGTAGAAATAGACTAGAAAGTGTCTTTATAATCAATTTCTTCTCTTTGGTTAAAGCACTTAGCAACAAGGCTAACTTTATACCTTTCTACTTGACTTTTGAAACTATACTTGGTCTTGAAGATTCATTTGCAACCAATTGATTTATAGCCACAAGGCAGTTCAACTAAGTCATATATACCATTTTGACACATTGATGCCATCTCGTGACACCCTTAACTCCTGCTTATGAAAATACGAGAATCGAGACGTCAGGATGATGACAACTCGGGTTACACACCCTAACAACAAGTGTTAAGTGTGTGTACAAGCAAATCTTCATTTTTTTAGGATTTCTCTAGTGCTTAAAATTCCTTTCCACATACTTGAGTCCGATCATTTTGGGTTAGCATTCCAGAGGTCTGAATAGTTCAAATATTTTACATGTAAGAGTTTATGCTAGAGCTTGTTTTTCCCTTCTCCCATTTCCCAACCTGTTTTGGCAAGAAGAGCTATATTGACATTCGACATGAGTCTAAGTCCCAATCTTCCTTGTATTTTTGACTTTCAAATTGATTTCCAAGACTTTGCAATTCTTTTCTTTTGAGAAACCCCATCAGAAGTTTTTCAAGCTTTTATCAAAGGATTTCCTCACAAATTTTGGGACTATAAAAGAGGACTTATAATAGGTGGGGATGGCATTGACCACTGATCTTATCAAAGTTGTTCTACCAGCTTGATAAAGATTTTTTTTTTTGTTTCCATCTATCTAGTTTTCTCTCCACTTTGCCAAGAAGTTCTTTATAGTCTTCGTTTTTGTGATACGCCCAATCTATGCTTGGAATTTAATGTAAACTGAAGCGGTAGGACATGTAACACTAGGTTACATACCCCTTCGTACATGTTGAAAATATTATGCATGCACCTAAGTTTACTAGTAGTATGCAATATGTATCATTGTGGAATAAGGTCAATTCTCTAAAATAGATAAAGAAATCTAACTCTGCAAAATAATCACATGGTAAGCTATAACAAAACAAACTTCATAATATACAATAATATAAAGTATCAAGTCTACAAGTTCCAGTTTTCAACATAATATAACATAACATCTTCTTATACAATTACCCATTTACTCACAATAGGGGCTCTTTCTTCACTTCCTTGTAATTAGCACTAAAACGAAACTGACTCATACTGATATTATTTTCCTGTTGGCGCTTTATTGCCATTAGCATCGCGTAGACGCTGTCTAGAGATAATAAGCCATCTAGGCTCAAAACTATGTAGCACCCCATGGGTCGTCGTTCCTCCGGTGACTCTGTTGCATTCTGCCACAAAACTTCCAACAGATGGTCATATAGGGGATGGGTCATCTCATCAAAAGCAGAGTACTCTGTGGGACCCTCAGGGTGCCTCAAAACCTCCTGGGAAGTCTAGGTCTCATACTGGACCATCTATTCCTATAAATGCTTCTATCATTCCATATGAAATTAAAATATCACCTTGGAAAGGCAAATGTGGTAGTCGATGCCTTAAGCAAGAAAGCTCAAACTGAAGAATTATCGGTGTTAGCAGCAATGCGAGAGATTCTTGTAAATAAGTCATCACAAGAACTCAAGTTAATGGTGATTTAAGAAATTGTTCCTTTAATAGACGCAGAAATCAAGGAGGACAACAAAAGGATGCTAAGTTAGAAAAAATGAAACAGCAAATACTGGAAGGAAAAGAGTCCTTACACTTTATGATTTTAGGTGATGGGATGCTATATTTTGGAAAGAGAAAATTAGTGCCAGATAAATCAAACTTGAAAGAAATATTGATGAAAGAAGCTCATGGTACACCATATACTGCTCATCCTGGAAGTACTACGACGTACTAGGATAAAAAAAAAAAGTTTTGGTGGGAAGGAATGAAGAAAGATATTGCAACCTTTGTAGCCAAATGCCCAGTGTGTCAGCTAGTGAAAGTTAAACACCAAAGACCAGCAGGTAAATTATAACCCCTACCAATACCTGAATAGAAATGGAAAGATATATTTATGGATTTTGCGGTAAGATTACCAAGAACATCGGTAGGAAAAAATTCTATTTGGGTAATTGGGTAATAGTTGATCGGTTGACAAAGAGTGCCCACTTTTTGCCTATTTTAAACACAGATTCTATGGAAAAATTGGCAAGAATCTACGTAAGAAAAGTAGTTCGTCTGCATGGAGTGTCCAAGACCATAGTATCAGATAGAGATCCTAGATTTACGTCTCAATTTTAGCAAAGATTACATAAGATGATGGGTACCACTTTAAATTTTAGCAGTGCATATCACCCGCAAACTGACGGGCAAACAGAAAGAACTATTTAGACCTTAGAAGATATATTGAGAGCTTGTGTATTGGATTTTGGTAAAGATTGGGAGAGTCTATTACCATTAATCAAATTTATTTACAGTAACAGTTTTCAAGCTGCCATACAAATGGCGCCTTATGAAGCACTTTTTGGAAGAAAATGCAGGTATGCTATATATTGGGATGAAGTTGGTGAAAGCAGCATTTTAAGACATAAGTATTTACAAGAAATTAAGGAGCAGATAACAAGAATTAGAAATCAAATAAAAACGACGCAAAGTAGGCAAAAGAGTTATGCAGATAATCGCAGAAGAGTTTTGAATTTTATGGTAGGAAACTATGTGTATTTGAAGATTTTGCCTATGAAGGGAGTTATGCGATTTGGTAAGAAAGGAAAATTGAATCCTCACTATATTGGGCCTTATGAAATTTTAGAAAAAGTAGGTCTGGTGACTTACCTCCTAACATTACCTGATAATCTGCAAGGAGTTCATAATATATTTCATGTATCTTCCCTGAAAAAGAGTTTAAGTAATGAACCAGTGGCGGTGATGGATCCAAGTTCTATTAATTTACGTCCCAACTTAACTTATGAAGAGTGGCCAGTACGGATTGAAGATCAGAAAGAACAGACCCTTCAAAATCGCACAATTTTATTAGTGAAAGTACTCTGGAACAATCCTATTTTTCAGGAAGCCACCTGAGAACGTGAGAATGTGATACGATTTAATTATCCTCATTTGTTTAAAACTTAGATGTATTAATAAGTGTTTTACATTTGAACTCAGATGTATGTGCATAATGTTATTCATATGATACTTGTGTTCTCTTTATGTCTATAGTCATTAATGTTTGGCCTTACTTAGGATTATGGCTCTAAAAAGAAATGCTCGAATGTCAACCACTCCTATAGATCAGTTAAAGAAAATATCTGAAAAGATTAGAGAAAGATTTTGTAGGGAAAAGCTGAAATAATGGAAAGTAGATAAATTAAGTTGGTTAAATAAGAGTGAGAAACATAGAATACATATCATGGACATAGATGAAAAAGGTAACCCAGTATGTAGACGAGCTTTGAAGGTGAGGAGAGGCAACCCACTCAAAAATGGCTAAAAGCAAAAAGGGAATTTTTGAAAAGAGAAGATAAAGGAAAATCCATCATATTGGAGTCATCTGATGGGTCTGAAGATCAAAAACGTCGATGTGAGGAAGGACCAGTCATAGAAGAAACAGAATCGAAAATACTGCATAAATTGCAGGAGATTAGCGTGAATATATATTATGATCAGGATGTCGATATGATCTTTTACTATTCTCAAGATTCACTATCAAATCAGGAAAAGATCTTTACCTCTTCAGAAGAGTCTACTGCTACAAACAACCGAGGTATTAATTCATGGAATCCTTAATTCATGTTTTAGTGATTTCGGGGACGAAATCATTTATAAGGGGGAGAGGATGTAATATCCCGAAATTTCTAAGATGAAGTTTTATTTGAAATTCTTTTTAGAATGATTATATATATTGGGTATATTTTCTAGGAAAATAGATATGAAGACTTGAATGAGAATATTGAGTTTAGAATAAGTGAAATCATGTATTATAGAAAAAAAAAAATATTGTGGAGGAATCTTTGAGATTTGGAACAAGGTATCAACTAGAGAAATTCATTTTAAGTTTAGAAGGAGTTGAATTCTCAAAAATTAGGGTGTAAATGCAAGAGGAAGTGATTGAACCAAAGATCAAACTCTTGGTGCTCATTCTCAAATTAAACTATATAGTTTTAGTGTAATGTGTATAAGTTATTCATATGAGGTCCAAATGAGGTGATTCTAATTCTTACAGAATCCTAAGAGATAGATATAAAACTTTCATGTTTTGAGTCTTTGAATATTTGAAAAGTATCAATAACGTATTTTAGAATCAAGTGGGTAATTCTGGACTGAGCTTAAACAGAACTCGAGTTAGAGAATATGGATCCAAAATATATTCTATCCTAAGTAAACCAAGCAGGGCCTTTTAGAAATTGTTAAGTAGAGTCTTAAGGGGGTTAGCATGTAACTAAATGGGTTAGGGGAAGGCTAAGGGGCGTGGCTAACCAAATGAAGGCTGGAAAGGGTAATGCATGCATGGTTAGGTGAGATGTCACTTCATCCCTTATCCCATAAGCTTTCACCTCAACCATTGATCAAATGGGCTGCAAAAATATCTCAAATACTGACCATTGGCTGATCATCTTAGCTACAAAGCCTAAGATTTTTTAGGATTTAGTTTAATCATGAAATAGGGTTAGGAGGGACACCTCATTCCATGCAAACCAGAAACCTATTGTCTTTACCAAGTTGCCCCTCTTCTTTCCTTCATATGGGTCGACCATCACCCCTATAAATAGACATTTAAGAGTCTTCTAACTCTCTTTGGAAGCATAACACACATTTCCTTTGAAGAACACCAAAGAAAAACCCTTCACAAGTTCCTAAACCTCCACATATCCCCTAAGTAAGCTAAGTGAGTGTTTTTGGGAAGAAAGCTTGCAAGGGTTGTTTTGATCATCTCCAACAAGTTTTGATAACTAGTAAGTTCACATTCTAACTTAACTTTAGTATGGAAAAGGTTTATTTGAGTGGTTGAATTTTGCATGCTAGTATTGAACTCTTAAAGCCATGATTAAGTGATGAAATGGAATTTAAGAATATTTGGATTAGTTTTGTTTAGGTTGAAAAACCATTGAACCTGAGATTTCACTCGATTCTCACTTGACGTCTGGCTCGAGTGAGATACAGGGAGAGATTTGACGTCTTTTGGTAAAATGGTCATAATTTGCTTATTTGATATCGGATTTGGGTTATTCAAAAGGCTATGGAAAGTTAAGAGAAATATATACAACTTCTATGTTTAAGGTTTTGAGAGATAAGGACGAAATAATGGATAAAATTGAGATTTAAGTGGCAAATCCGAGTTTTAGACAGAAATCTAGCTCGACTCTCGCTCGATGTTTGGCTTGAGTGAGATTTAGAAAGAGACTTCACTCGATTTTCGCTCGATAGCTCGCTCGAGCGAGATACCCTATTTTGCTAAAATCCAGGACTCTAACTGGAATAAAAGTTGAAGTTTCAAAATGGGAGAATTATATGTGCTACCTAAGCATATAACTTGTGTAAGATATGTTGCAAGAATTATGTTACAAGCATATATATATGAATATGTGACAAGTTTAAGGGTACATGCATTGTGACGACCCGAGACTTTCTTTTCGTATTATTTAAGTGAATATTTATTTTGATTGAGTGGTTAATTGAGTTATTAAATTAATTATATTATAAGGTGAGAAAAAGGGCATGGGCTTAAGATTAGGGCCTTGAAAGTTAGAATGAGCTATTGGGCTTAGGAAGGAATGGCAAGCCCACAAGCCCATGAGAATGACCCATGACCCACCAAGCCCACACATGGGACACCTGTCACCCATAGAAAATCCCTAGTGAGTCAACTACAACTAGTAGGTGGGAATGAGAAATTACCATTAGGTAGAAGTTGACTAGTGGGTGAATGGTGAGATTGAGTGTGAAATCTTGTGATAGGATTTTTCCATCATTGGAATATTTTTGGAAATTACTAAGATATGACCTATTTTACTTTATCTAGTACATGTCATGCTTAGTGGAGTGACAATTGTGCATTGGAGTGGAAAGTGGAAAAGAAGAAATGAGGAGGAGGGGCTTTCGGATTAGGCTGGTTATCGAAACCCTTAGGGGTTTTTCCCATGCCATTATCTCCAATTTAGGCTAATGATCACCATAAGATCATGTAAGAGGGAAGTGACAAGGTGATGGACAAGTGAAGAGAGGTGTCATGAGGAAAAGGAAAGGAAAAAGGAAGAAGAAAAGTGAGGTGGATCCGAATGGGGAGGTTGCCGTGTGTATCCATTGGAGCTTTCCTAGGATTACCTGTAAATCTAGTGAAAAGAGTACCTTAGACTTGTGTAAGGGATAAAATACATGATGTAAGGTGTGTAAGAGGTATGGTGGTGTAAGGGAATGAGTGGAGATTGCTTGAAATGGAAGCAAACTAGGAATGGAGGGGGGGAAGTTTTGGATGACATGTGGAACCAAGGCATGGCTAGATCATGCAAGCTCTTGTTACCAAAGGTATGGCCATGGAATCTTGTGGATTGATTTGAGAGTGGTTGGTTGAGTGTGTCATAGGGTTGAAATGACAAGAGAATGAGGCAAGAGAGGGGAAGAGGTTTTGGTGGACACTTGGGGAGGCAAAGGGATTCAGTTCCTCACTTCCCTCATTTCTCATCATTTGTTTTTTTTTCCCATGCAACCACCCATGCCTAGTCTTGTGTCTTTCAAATCAAAGTATGGTAAAGTGTCATTGATCTCTAGAGAGAAGTGTATGGCTGAAACCCTTGAGGAGACCACCCCTCACTTAACTAACTCACAAACACACACACAAGTCTCTTTCTCTCTACCTTTCGGCCAAACCCCATTTCTTCCTCAACTCTCATTTGTTCTACTTTCTTTTAACTTCTAAACCTCACTATATTTCTAGAAGAAGAGAACTAGAACAAAAATTTGAAAAGGAATTGATTTTGAAGAGGTAAGTGCATTTTTATCCTACCTTTAGTAATCTTAGTATACCTTTGAATGAATTTGGTTGTTTTGTTTGAATCTTTTGTGTGTATGTTGAAAATAAAACCTTTAGAAGGAAAACTTGCCATGTTTAATTTAGTAAGAATTGATGTTTAAGTTATGGTATTTTTCCTAAGTTGAGAAGTTGAAATGATATGTGGTTTAGTTAGTTACCTAATATGAAGTGCAATGAAGGAAATGCATGCATGATTGAAGGTTAACTAGCATAATGTTGGATGATGCCTTTAGTATTATTTATTTAGTAGTAAAAATCCATGTCTAAGTTTGAATATCTTGTTAAGATTAAAGATTATTTCATATAGAGAATTTAAATATTTGATATGAAAGGTATATATGGTATGATCAACAAGTTGAGTAAAGGTGAAAATATATTTGGTAGATTTTGACTTGGAGATGAAAATGTTGGGTTATGCATGCATACATTTCAGATTTAAAGACTTCTTTGGATGAAAATTATTGATTTAATTATTGTGCTATATTGTGGTCATATGTTTAAATATTTGGAGACATTAGATGCACATGAATAAAATGGTTACATTAGCATGATTGATAGTTTTCACTTAAATTATTGGGTGAGTCATCTTGGAAGAAAAAGTGAATAAAATAACAAACTAAAAGACCTAGAATTTTCGGCCAAACCTTGTTTTTAGGGTTAGGAAGATACATTAAGTGATTGGAGTTGAATTAGAGTGCGTAGAGAAAATTAGAAGACGAAAAGTTAGGAAAATGTAAAGGGAAGGTATCGGCCCAACTCTAGTGGGAAGGGGTCAAGTACCCCTAAGTGTAGTAGAGGCCCATTAAGTAATTTTGGGAAGGAAAGGAGCAAGATTGTGAGGTGCGAAAAATTTTAAGGAGCTTAATGTAGAATAAGCATTATGTTCGCCACCTATTGTATATGTTCTGTAACATGAGTCTCACGTCTCATGCATACCGCACGAAAATCATATTTTAAACATGTTTTTAAAAGAAAATAAATTTATTAAAGTTTTATAAAAATCCCGAAAACTGGGATAAGGTAGTGTCCTAGTGAAATTCTATGTTCACTCAAGAGTGACTAAAGTCGAGTGAAAGCTCCTGGGTCAACAAAGAACCGTTGGCAGACCATGTATGGCTCCAAAAGGATGTCTGGAGCATGGTCGCACCTAAAGCTAGTGGGTGCATATAAGACAGTGTTGGGTTTGGCCTTACCGATACAGAAAAGTTTGTAGTCACTCGGTGAGTGATCAATCGCTGAGTGATGAAGAGCGCAAAAAGGCGCGAAACGTAGCTACTTAGGTTTGATACGGTTGCCGGGTGCTACGGTAACTAGCAAGAACACACGGTGCGTAGGGGAGCTGTGAGGTGTCCAATAGAGGCCATGACAAAAGGTGGGCCTTCAGGCCATATATGATATGATAAGTGGGGCCTAAGATAAAAAAAAATGAAAAGTATTTGCGAAAAGATGAATTTTTAAAGAAAACTCAAGTGTTTTGCTTTCTGAGATTTCGAATAATCATATGAAAAGAATATGACAAGAAAAAGAGGAATTTTATGACATGACATGAGCATGAGCGCGTGCATACCATGAAGTCATGAGTCTCATAATGCATGAAGTATGACTGATTGTTTGTTATTCATTTATTTGTATGCTTAAATTGCTTTTGTTATGATATAAATGTGCTTACTGAGATTTCTCCTAAAATCTCACCCCTATTTATCTCTCCACTTTCACCTTTTTGGGATAATAGAAGTAGTTGCAGGTGATGACAACCACGAAGAGTACGACCCTAGGGACGGTGCCTCGAACCCCCACGGGCCCAACTGAGTCCATCACCTCCGAGCTAGTGACTCTTGACTACCTAAGCCACTGGGAGGCGAAGTCACTACCTCTAGCTACGTATGTCTGGGGTGTACGCCCTATTGGCTGTTGTGTAGTTCTTGGCATGGACGATTCCCTCCACGTGGGTCGCCTCTACGATTCATCGTCCGGGATGAGTTGTGAGGTGGGACTGACCTTGGAGTTGGACCGCTTCTGTTACGGCCCAAACTTCAAGAGGATTAAAAAGGAACCATTGGACTAAGGAGTGATAGCTGGGGATTCTCTATGCAGCTTTTGTATTTATTTGCAAGTATTTTGGTCTTCCGTTGTTTTGGAAGAATAAACACTTGTGAAGGATCTTTAAGTTTATATTAATGGTAATGTAATATTTTGGAATATTATTATATTAAGCCATGTGATACATGCATAGAAAAAGGTTTGACCTTTATCCGCTGCGATACTAAAAAAAAATATCCAGTACACGATAAGACGAGGGGTGAACTTCTCTGTAATGCTCATCACCGACGTTACAGTTTGTGTACGATCCCAATCGCAAGCTGAGGCGCTGACATGCATTTTCTAGTATAAAATGAATTTTAAGAGAAAGTGGCATGGCATGTACTTAAGAAACATTCCTAAGAATAAGAAAGGAACAATTAAGAATAAAAGATATAAATAAGTTAGTCACATCGTGACGAGGACGGTGAGACGTAACGCCCAAATGACTGACGTACCGACAGGGACGGCGATACGTAACGTCTATCGTATGATAAGAGTATTATGTGTTATAATGGGAACGGCGATACGTAACGCCTGTAGAAGTGATATGATTAGCAGAGACGACGATATGTAACGCCCGCTATGCTACATATGTTTCGTGTTAAGATGGAGATGACGAGATGTAATGTCCAGAAAATTGACATGAGACTCATCATAACGAGGACGGCAATACGTAACGTCCGGGTGATTAATGAGTTATATGTGATGGGGACGGCGATACGTAACGCCCATCGGGAATAAGAAATAAATAAACTTTAAAAGAGTATAAGGAATAAATAAGTATTGAAATGTGCAGATTTGTTAAGAAAAAGAATATAAGTTTTTATAAGAGTGCATACATGTGTAGGTTAATGATAAGTCACACGAAACATGTTTTTGATCATGTTTAGTATATTTTTCTAAAAAGATTAGTGATGGCCTTGTCTATGCTTTATTAAACTAATTATGTACTTCTTAGAAATCTCACTCTTTTATGATTTTATATTTTTTCATTGTACATATAATTATAAACAAGATGTGATGGCCGATAAAGGGAAAGTCCCAATACTATAACAGACTCCGGAGAGTCCTGAGGGACTCTCTAGTTATTATGTAGATTTCATTTTTGCGTCTTTTGGACTTTATATATATGATCATCTAGTGAAGTTTTGGTATCACAGTGCACTCGCTTTTGCTTATGAGGAGCAGCATACAGGATGCTACCTGACTTTGGGATTGGATGGTTCCCTGTCCATATGTGGGGTCTATTCGACACCACAGGGGCAATATCTTCAACAAGACCATTGTCTTAGCTTGGATATGTTCCATTATGGGAGGGAATTTACAGAAGTTAAGAAGGAACCCAAGTGACCATAAGGATGGTCTTTTGATATGTAATAGTATTTTGTTAACTTTGATAACTCTTTTGGGCATGTATATATAACAGTACAATGTTATGTGAATGAATGAAAGATGTGGGAGTTGAAGGATAAGTTTTATTGCATGTGATCATCAGAAATTTTTATACTTGAGACCTTATCCGTTGTGTATATTATAATTCCCACAATTTATCCACTAGGATCTCGATTCGTATGAGGGTGAATAGTCTAGTGTTACTTATCCTGACAACTTGACTTACGTTAAATCCTAGACATGAATTGGAGGCGTCAAAATTATTATATAATAAGATCATAAACTTAAACCCTAAAAAAATATGTTGGCAAATGCAAGACAAATTAGCCTTGCAAAAAACAAGCCACCAAATAAAATCAATTAAATCAAAAAATAAAAAAGAGAATAAAACAATATTGATATGGAAATCAAATTTTTGATCACCTGCTTTCTATTCCAATCATATTGACATACACTAGCAACAAGAGCAAACTAAAGCATTTGATTGGCTAGAAGATAATCGAGTAGAAAAATATTATAATCTAGAATTACATAATAAAAATTCAGGAAGAAACAAGGCAACAAGTGCCAATTGATTTTAATCATATGAAATTTGGGCAGACCGGTCTCTTAAAAACACCAAGATAAACTTCATCCCATGATAAATTTCCAGAGGTCGAAAAGTCTCTAAGTCACGAGGGTTTACAATAATCACCGAGAGGAATAAGCTTTTAAATCCCAGCTCATGCTAGAGTGTAGGAAAAAAAACATCTTCTTTGAGTCTCATATTTTATGTTAAGCTTCTATTATTATCTGCATTCATCTTATTAACTTGAAATTTGAATAGAATGTCTTATGAGGGTTTCCTTACCATTCAGATAATCCTCAAAGCCAAAATCATTTAAGCTACCTGTAAGGGCCTCCAAACCCAGATTGAAGATGGAATTGCTCCTGGAGTTTTCCTGCACAAGTAAATCTAAGAAAAATGCAAACCTTTGCATATATAGCAATAAACAATACCTATGATCATGAAAAAAAAAGCTTCAATACAATATATATCCAAAGAGATTAACTCTGGAGCTCTGGACTCAATTGTAAGAGTTGCCTTCCCTTCGTAAATTGAATGGCCCACAAAAACCTAGGCGGGAATGTTCCTACCATACATACAAGGAAATCAAGCCAAAAATTGCATTATCAACACTATAAACAGAGAAATTTTAACTGAACCCTATCTTTGGTGGTCTTCATTACTTCTGGGAGGATTTCTTAGGGAAATAAGAAAAATAAGCCCATGCTAAGTTGAGAAAAATCGTATAAAACCACAATTTGGTCACAGATACAATTGAGGGAGAAATGAGTAGAAACAAAGACATTGAACTGACCCACCCAAATTTGAGAATTTACACCGTTAGTTAATTCTTTATCGGTAAGCAAACATTGGTTCAAGCAGTGTTCACCCCCAAGATTTGCACCATCACCTGCTGCGAGATGAACAAAATCAACATAAAAGACCAAAAACATTTCTAGGAATACAATTAAATCGTTATCAAATAATAAGTATAAATCTGAGAAAATGTATATGATCTTCCAAGAAAAGACAACAAATCTGCAGTAAAAATATGAATTGCATTAGGCGGATCATTATGCATTTGACAACAAAACAAACAAACCAACAGAATTAGAGTGGGTAAAAATAAAAACATCACGAAAAAATAAACGCATTCCCGTTGACACTCACATGTTTTCTCCCCTCATACTGACAACACAAAATTCAAGTGGGTTAAATTACACAATTAAATGAAAGAATAAAATTTGAAAAAATCAAAGCTTTCTAACTTCCAAAGGCAAGGTTTGCATCAACAAAAAAAAAATTAAATAAATAAAAATAAAAATAAACCAAAAAAATCAGAGTGGGTAAAAAATAATAATATCACCAAAAAATAAACGCATTCCCATTGACACTCACATTTTTTCTTCCCTCATACTGACAACACAAATTCAAGTGATTAAAATTACACAACAAATTGAAAGGATAAAATCTAGAAAAATCAAAACTTTCAAACTTTCAAAGGCATGGTTTGCATCAAAATCAATCCAATTAAAAGAATTCCAAGTCTAGGGTTTATTAACTTTTGTGAGCTCTTTCCCAAAACATGAAATGGATTATGATATGATGAAATAGACGTAGGGACTGATGAGCACAAAGAAGATTCTCGACTAGAATGTCCAAACAAAATATTTCTCAACCCACTCAAATAAAATCATGCAATAATAGGAAAATATACCGAGAAAAGGATCAAAAATAAATTACCTTGTTGTTCTCTTTTTTGAGAAAGTGGAAAGTAAGATCTTGATCTTGAGAATGGAGAAAAACTGAAAGCTTATGGAGGAAAAGGGAGGAAGGCGTCACATGAGTTGGAGGAGATTTATTTTCTCTACTTGCTGAAAGTGTCGCATGGTTTGGGGAAATAATTAACTTAGATATTTTGAGCTTGAAGATGGAGGAGAAGAAAATAGAGATGGTGGAAGACTGAAATCACACGAGCTAAGGCTTGAGAGGTCTGAGTTGAGAAGACAGAACTCAAGACAAAGAGGATCGAGAATGAGAGAGGGGCTTGGATGAGGGTTGCTAATATCCACTGATAATGAAAGGAAGTTGTTAAAAACCAAATTTAATCTTGAATGAAAGAAACCATGTGTTGTATGCGATTTCTTCATGATAAAAACATAATAGACAAAATAAGTAAGGGCATAAATGGAAAGTAAAGTTCACTACAAATTACCATTCATTAATGTTTATTTTGGTAGACACTTTTAAAGTATAATGATAACCATATAGACACTTTTAAAGTAGAAAGATATATTAGTCAGCAGTTCAACGTGCAAGACATGTTTACGCAATTTCTAAAAAATTAAATATTAAAATAACATCTATATATATATATATGAAGAGCATTATATACATGTTTTCAACAACAATATATACGTCATATTTGTTTGGAGTATATACAAGAACAAAATTTTATGCAATATATATTTGGAATTTATGTTGTTGTCTCACTCACTGAATGCATAGATAAGACATTGAATTTTTTATACTTTTTTTTGAGAATTTATTTATTTCAAGAGCAAAGTGTATAAACCATTCGTTTTCTGAAGCTTCTGTCACAACTATTTTTATACATGATAAACGTTCCTATATAAAACAAATTTTAAAGAATTAGAAATTATTAGGACAAGATATTACTATATGGAACTAAAGTAGTTAAAAAATAATAGGCAATATTTATCATAGTTACAAAAGAAAATACAATAAAAGATTAATATCTCAAAAAGTTAGGAAGATGGTGGCAAATCAATATTAGAGCTATTTCAACTACTTTTAACTTTGAAGATCTACTTTAAGTAGAGAAAAGAAACAATAATTAGAAATTAGGAATGGGCAACGCTACTTAGATTTAATTGAAATGGGGGCAAAATGTTCTTTTGCAAGCCAAACAATTTTTCATTCCTAATGGGAGCATTCAACCGAAGCCCACAAATGGGGTCGGAAATTTTCCAACCCTGCTTTGGACTTTGGGCCTGCATCGATCAGATATAATAGTGGAAGCCCACCCGCTACTTTTTATTTTAATATAAATAATAATTTCTTAATTATTCAACTTGTTTGTTAATAAATTATAGGATTTATTTATAATTATAAAATATTAGACATTTTTTAATTTACACATTATACACTTTTGAAAATAAAATATTAATAACGATATAATTTATATTTTAAATATAAAAATAGTATAATTAATTTATGAAAATTATAATGTAAAGTAGAAGTTAACAGAAATCTTTGAGATGGATTAAAACTTTTATAAACATTTAGTATTAATATAGAAGAGAAAACAACAGTATAGGTTATTTCTAATAAGATTTTTAGATGGATTAATTTTTCATATGGTCCGAATTTTAATAAATATTATAATAAAGTCATAAATTTGAAAGAGAAATAATATAATTTCCTTTTCATTTAGTTTTTCGAATAAATAAAAAAAATATGTTTTTATTAGCTTGTGTCTGTAAAATCTCTTTAAAACACTTTTGGATTTTTTTAGAATTATTTTCTGATAAAAAAATACTTTATTTTTCTTTTTTTCGTACTTAAATCAGTAAAAAAATTACAAAGTGGAATGTTGTATACCTTCTTTGAAATTCGAATCCTTCTTATAAAACAGGTTCAATTCTATGCCCAAAATAGGCATGAAATATTAAATATTAAATATTAAATGCTTCTTATAAAACAGTCTTCTTATAATATTTTTTATTATTTAAAATGAGATGAGATGAGATGAGATGAGTTGAATCCACTTTCTATACTTTGTTAAATAAATTTATGAAATCATAAAAAATATTTATTGAAATAATTAAATAATTATATATACTTTGTTACTTTAACCATAAAAAATAAGTAAATTAATTAATTTAATTTTACCTAACTCAAGCCTATAACTGACACTATTGATGCCAATGCTCTCTAGTCCAAAAGGCATATCACTAATCCAATTCTGCATGAAAATGAGGGCCCTCACAGTTAATAGTCTCAATGAACTCCAATAGGCATCCAACACTCGACCTCCAGTACTAAACGCCAATTCAGATATGACTATAGTAATAGGAACAGTTAGTATATCTCGAGCAATACGGGAGAGGATTGGATACTAGATGGAATTAGTCCTCCACCAAATCAAGATCTGAAACTCATAACTAGACTCCTCAATCTCTGCCAATAAATATCGCTCAACCTCATTCGTACACTGCAGTGAATTTTTCGTCGACAGTGCATGAAACAACGTCATAACATTGAAACCTCGAGATCGATTGGCACTGTCTGTATTGGTTGCGAAATGTATAGGTATCTAAAGGAAGTCCTAATCTCGAGCTCGAACATGAGCTACCTGCGATTGCTGAAGATAAAGGCTAGCTATTGGCATTGTAATGGGTGTATAAGTCATTTAGATTTATCTTAAGCATTGTGATTAAATGCTGATGCCTTCACTGCCCTAAGAACTTCAGCTGCCTACCATTCTATCACCATCAACTTCAATTGGGGGTCGAGAATTGACACTATCAACAATAATCAATTTATCTTCTTAACTTGCCCCAAATATTTATCATATTTCGACTGCATCTGTAATGCCATACGAGATAACAGTCCGCTTGGGTTATCACAACCTTCTTTCAAGTGGTGGTGTACTATTGAGAACTCGCTGAACCACATGTGGATCGAGATATCCACACAGTGATATCATAGAAAATAAGTAAAAAGCTAACAAACTTAGATATATGTTGTCAATTTGTACTATCTGGCAGACCAAACTCCATTCCATTAGGCTCCAGTAAGGCATACCTTAGACCCTCATTCTTAACCTCCAACCACTCAAATGCCTTCTGGTACTTCAGTGCAATATCCAACATCTGATATGTAGAATTCCATCGAGTGGAAACATGCAAGCACAATATTTTTGAAAACTCAACCACGACCTATTCTGCTATTACCTTGAATTTTCGCAACTCTTGGGAGAAGCTCTCGCATTCCGCATAATATTGTAGACTTTCTTGATGGAGTCATTCACATTCTTCAACTCTTCAGCTGTTTATTTATTGAAAAATACTTAATTATCATAACAATATAAAAAGTATTCTAGTTTTTTAATCTGTAATCATAAAAATATTAAAATATAAAATACAGCTGAAGAAGAGATAGTGACCTACTAATATAAATGTATAATATAATTATAATATTATAATTAAAATTTATAATCCTATAAACTATTAATAATTTATCACTAATTATTAATCTTATTAATTTATATATAACTAATCAATAATAACTAAAGTCTAGTATTATTTTACTGGTAAGATTGAATCAACTATAATAAATTATTAAATTAGTAATATACATCATACATGTTTAGTGTTAATATCTACTATTATTAATAAATAAGCTCATTCTAGAATACTCCTGCAATACTAAACTTAGTAGTACATTAGTATTAAAAATCGTAAAAAAAAATTAAAAATAGGACTTAATATGTATACTAACTTACTAAGTATATCACTATATTGTATACTAATACAATACTAAACTTAATATTATATTAGTATTAAAATTGAAAAAAAAATTAAAATATATTATGTTTTAATATTATGTATTAAAATATTATATTTTATCTAAACTTAGTTCTATTATTTCTAATTCACAATCCGCTTTTGTGCCTAGTCGCTTAATATCTGATAATGTGCTGATTATTTATGAGATTATGCATTTTTTGAAACATAGGAGGATGGGTAGAAAGGGGTTTATGTCTATTAAATTAGACATGAGTAAGGCTTATGATAGAGTCAAATAAGATTTTCTGAAAAAAGTTATGAGGACTATGGGATTTGCTGATAAGCTCATTAATCTTATTATGGTTTGTGTGCGGACGGTCTCTTATTCTATTCTGATTAATGGAAACCTAAAAGGGCAAATTGTTCCATCAAAAGGTTTGAAGCAAGGGGATCCACTATTCCCTTATCTCTCTCTTTTGTGTACATTGGGGTTAATTGCATTGTTAAGGCAGGTTGGTATGGAAAAGAAAGTTAATGGGATTAAGATTTTCCAGAATGCTCCTATAATTGATAACTTTTTGTTTGCAGATGATAGCCTAGTTTTTTGTAAGGCCACTATGCAAGAAAATGTTCATTTACAGTCTCTTCTTAAGAGGTATGAGTTGGCTTCAAGTCAAAAGATAAATTTGTAAAAGACGGCGATGGTTTTCAACACTAATTTGAACCATCAAGTTCAGCAACAGAAACTAGGTTTGTGGAATGTTAAGGAGGAAACGAATTACAAGAAATATTTAGGCCTTCCTTTAATGATTGGACAATCAAAGAAATGGGCTTTTTTCGATATAAAACATTGGATTTGGAAGAAATTACAAGGTTGGAAGGAGCAATTATTATCACAAGGTGGAAAAGAGGTGTTGATTAAAGCAGTAGCTATGGCCATACCAACATATTCTATGTTATGTTTTATTCTCCCAAGTGGTTTTTGTGCAGAATTAGAGGCAATGATGGCCCCTTTTTTGTGGGGACAACATAAAGCTGAAAATAAAATTCCTTAGGTCAAATGGGCTAAATTATGTGAACCAAAAGCTAATATTGGAATGAGGTTTAAGGTTTTGAGAGACTTTAATTTATCCCTGTTGGCGAAGCAGGGGTGGCGCATTCTAAATGGGGATGGTTCTCTTATCCATCAGAATTTTAAGGCTAAATATTTCTCAAATTCTAGTTTTTTTTAGTCAAGGCTGGGAAGTAATCCTTCTTATACATGGCGTGGGATTTGGGAAGCAAAGTCTTTACTTTTGAAAGGTTGTCCTTGGAGGATTGGGGATGGTTCAAGGATGAAAATAATGCATGATAATTGGATCCTAGGGACAAATGCTGATATGATTCAAAGTTCTTTAAGGGATAGCCAGATTGATACCCAAGACTGGATAGTAGATAAGCTCCTATGTAGAGATACAAGATGGTGGGATCTGGATAAAGTTTCAACTCTTTTCAATCCAAATGTGGCAGAGAAAATATTGAAGATTCCTGCAGGTGGTGGCAATCAAGTTGATAAGATTATTTGGGGAGAGGATCGTAGTGGTCCCTTTACTATTAAGTCAGCTTATAAAGGTTTGCAGTATCAAAAGTACTAGGATAGAGGTGAATCTTAAGCAAATCAAGATCATTCTCGACTGTGGAAGGCTTTATGGGATCTGAATGTTCGGTATAGAATATGAGTCTTTGCATGGTGTGCATGTTTGGACAATCTTCCCACAAGGGTGAATTTGCAAAAGAGAATAGTGGTTGTTACCGAGAGTTGTGGTTTCTGTGATGCTAATCATGAAATATTAACTCATGTGTTGCTGATTTGTCCTACAATTCAAGAATGTGGGATGTTTATTTTCCCAACCTTAAGTAGTTAAACTTAAATCAGACTGTGTTTGAAGTTACTGAACAGGTACCGAATCTAGGTGGCAAAGAATATTTGGAATTGTTCTTCACAATTGCTTCAAGTTTACGGTTTAGAAGGAATAAGAAATTGCATGAGGATGAGATTCTGGATGCCAGTTCAGTTGTCGAGAATGTTGTATCAATGCAAATATTGTACAAAGCAGTAAAAGTTCAACCTGTATCGGTTGTAAGAAACTGTTGTGGCTGGCACACACCTCCATTGGGTTTTCACAAACCTAATGTAGATGGGGCAACATTTCAACATTTACATAAAGTTGGTATTAGCGCCATTTTAAGGGACCACCAAGGATAAGTCATTATGGAAGCTACTAAAGGTGAATGGGAAGTGGAACAACCATAAGTTATTGAGTTT
Organism: Platycarya strobilacea; assembly: GCA_036898215.1. Lineage (NCBI taxonomy): Eukaryota > Viridiplantae > Streptophyta > Magnoliopsida > Fagales > Juglandaceae > Platycarya > Platycarya strobilacea. The sequence goes on from CM072550.1 coordinate 31,272,332, forward strand.
CTTGCTATCCTTCATGGTTTACAGTTGATTTCTCACATGGGGATATCGTACTTATTGGTGGAAACTGATTGTCTTATGGTGGTTAAGGATTTGAATTTTGATTCTATTGCATGTTCTCCATAGAAATCTATTATTCAGGAGATTAAAGTGTTGTTAGCCTCTTTTCTTGTAGTTAAAGTGTCTCATGTAAATCATTTAGGGAATGAGGTTGTGCATTGTTTAGCAAGACATGCATGGGAAGTGGAGTCTATTCAAATGTGGTGGGATGGGTTTTCAGACTTTATCTCTCAAGTTATTTGGCTTGATAGCCATCTGTAACTCGATTATATGAATGTTATGTTAATGTTGGTTATAAAAAAAATATATTAATATTAGTAAAAGTATTAGTATTACTTATTAGTACCATAACTTATATTAAAAATCTAAAAAATGTATCATATAACTTATAAGTATTAAAATTATAAATTATAAATTATATTATATGCATATAACAATTAACATATGTTGGTGCATTAATAAATATATAGACTAATATAGTTTGGTACTATTTAAAAGTTAATATACTATTTACCACTACTATACTAATTTATCATATTATAAAGTATTAATTGTTATAATTTATCACTAGTTATTAATCTTACTACTTTATATATAGTTAATCAATAATAACTAAACTCTAGTATTATTTTATTTGTAAGATTATATAAATTATAGTACATTAGTAATATACATCATACATGTTTAGTGTTAATATCTACCATTATTAATAAATAAGCTCATATATATTAATTAGTATTCTACTATAACAATAAACTTAGTGGTACATTAGTATTAAAACATAAAATAAAAAATAGGATTTAGAATGTATTAGTATTATAAGTTATAGTTATAGTTATAAGTTTATAAATTATTAGTATAAATATTACTATTAGTAAAAGCTCTAGTCTTAATATACTTAACTTATATTAAAAATCTCGAGAACATACCATATAGGTATAACTTATAATTATTAGACTATTAATAAGGTAATCTATATTACATATGTTGGTGTATTAAAAATATTATAGAATAATATAGTATTATAAATTAATAGTTAATTAGTACTAACTTATTACGCATTAAGTAGTATAGATTATAGTCTTAAGATTCTTAACTTATTAGTATACTATATATATAATTTAATAGCATTAAAAATATACATAATTTAAATATATAAAGTATTATAAATTTCTAAATTTATTTATAATATTACTATAGTTTATTCTTCAAAAAAATACATCTCTCTAGTTTAAAAATTTAATATGCTAAACTACCTACATTTAAACTGTTTGATTTGATGAGTTTAATCTCATCCGTTGACTTATGAAGTGGAGCCCTAAATACACGCTGTTGAATCTGTGCGCAGGATTAATCTTGGCCGTTCATCCACCTCATATAATTGCTATAAGGATCCTCTTGAAACCCTAATGTGTTGTTGCCTTTTGGGGTGCTATCATGTTCGAATCCTCTCAACTCTCAACTCTCCGTCTAGGTCTCCATCTTTCTCCCGACCTTCACGCATCCTCTCATGTCTTTCTATGACTTTTAATTCCATTTTCCATACCACGCCTTTTCACTCTCACTCTCAATTATTAAATTTCATTTTCACGTAGCTAGGGTTTCACTTTCACAACCACCAAAGCCGTCTCCCTCTTGCTTTCTCCTTCCGCTCAAATCCCCCAACAATCGGTTAACTTTATTTGATAACAGGCCACGATGCCATTGTCATCGCCGTCTTCTACATAGTCTTCATTACTGTCTTGACTCTCGCTTAGCAGCCTAACAGATGAGCATCTCTCATGTGCTCTCCCTCGCTGTCACTGTCTCCAATCTCTTATATTTATATATATATATATATATATATATTTGTGTGTTTATTGGTATGACTTTAGCACGATTGAGGATTAGAATTTTTTCTGTTAGGTTTCCATTGATGATAGGGTGCTATTAGATTTTCTTTATGCAAACTACATTTATTAACAATTAACATATGTTCCTTCTCTCTTTTTTTTTTTAAACTATTTTTCTAACTCATTTTGGGTTCAAAATATTGTCTCTAAATCTAAGCATTAATCATAGAATATGACTCGGCGATGTACCAAATTCGCGCTCGTTGACTTATGTGGCGAGTGAGAGTAAGAGCTCGCCACCACCTCCACCACCGCACTTCTTCAAGATAATACTCCCTTCTATGCTGGCCGACCAAAAACAGATAAGTAATGCATATATCCATTAAGTATATTTGATTAATTAGTTCTATAACTTCATATGATTATCTAAGTTCATAACTTCATTTGATATTTGCAGAGTATCCCTAAAAAATTCGTACGGTTGTTTGAGTCTAAATTGTCGACACTGTTACACTCACTCCTCCCAGTAGTACTATTTGGCAAGTGGGATTAGAGAAAGCTAACAGGAAGATTTGCTTTTTTCAAGGTTGGCTTGAGTTTGCACAGTATCTCTCTATTGAGATTGGCTACTTTCTAGTTTTCAGATACGAAGAGAATTTCAGTTTTCATTGTCTTATATTTGAAAAGATTGCTATTGAGATCCAGTATCTAGTAGCAACAACCAATATTACTGATCATCCAGTGGCAAGATCTGTCTATGTATTAGACGATGAAGAAAAATCAAGCAATCCATCAGCTGCTGATACATTCGAGTAAGAAAGACTGAGGATTAATAATGGAAGAGAAAGAGCAATCCAAGTAGCCAACACACTAAGGCTAAACAAATAAAACACAACTAATAATATTATTAAAATACATTAAAACAATCAACAATAAAAATAAAATAATACGTAAAAATACACTTAATCTGGGATCTCACAACTACAAATTTATACTTACCATATAACTCTTTTGAATATTATGGAGCCGCAAGGAACACACGAAATAGTTAATATTGAGTTACGTTACTTTTTTTATTAATTTTAATGTGAGGTAATTATTTTAACGAATGGAATTAATTCCTCTATTTTATTATGTGATTTTAATTGTTGTATTTTCTTTATATTGATTATTGTTTTGTAATTAAATTACGCTTTGGTTTAATTTATTTTATTGTTGGGTGTTAAATATATTATTTTATTGATATTGAATTGTAGTATTTTCAGTTGGCTTTTATTTAATTTATTATGCTCTTTTTTTTTAGTTGGACTTCATTTCCTTTTTCCCTTTCTCTTTTTCTTTTTCTTTTCTTTTTTTCTTTTTCTTCTTTTTTTTTTTTTGTTTTCTCTTCATCCCAGTTCCCCCGCCCCCAACCCACACGATCTCCTTTTTCTCCCCTTCCCTTCTGTGTGCCTCACCCCTCAGCCCCACCGTGCGCCGCCGTCCGATGACACCGCCTATACCGTCGGCATCCTTTCCCTCTGGCGACCTCCCTTGCACCGGTGGTGCACTCCACGGCAACCCATAACCCACACGTGAGTCATTAACCTAAATGGGTATCTCCCTTGCTCTTCCTCCATTTTTGGCGTCACAACCAGCCATCCAGCTACACCGCTAGCTACCACCATCTTCTAGCAACCTCTGGCAGCAATCCCAGCTGCCGGCACCATCCACGGCAGCCACAAATGGTCCCAACCTGAAATGGGTCATGAAACCCACGTCTTCTGCTATTTCTTCACCTTGCGCCACCTTCCAGCCACTATGAGTCTCACCTTCACCACCAAAAGATTTCCCCACCTCAGCCAGCCACCCCCTAACTAAGCTCCCCAAACCACGGCCCCACCTTCTTTGTACAATCCCAAACTTGAAAATGGGTTTCCACCTATTTTGAGCCTGATCCACCACCTTTCGGTGGTTGCACCGCCTCACTACCACCTTCATGAGATTCCTCACCCTCCATTGAGTATTTTTCTAAATTTTGGTGTCAAACTGAGCACTTTAGCCCAACGTACGAAGTAATCGCTATGAGAGAGGTGGATTGGCACGTGTTCAAAGATCTATGTTTTTACTCAGTGTAAGTAATTTCTAAATGAATTTTAAAATTTAAATATATTTTTGTATTAACATCTATGTGTTGGTTGGTGTTGGAATTTAGTTATTGTTGGTTATTTTGTGTGATGTCGTATACATTGCATAATGCATGCATGTTCATGTGTTGGAAATAGAAACTGAGTTTTCATGTGTTAATGGTTTTTGGGTGCATGTGTATCACGACCCCAAGCCGGGATGGGGTATTATCCCGATGGAGCTCATCTGGTTACTCAGGAACGGAATATACTAAGTGATGCCCCCTAAGTTGTCGCTGGGCGACAATGGGATCGGACTGGATGGTAATGCTCTCGTGCCGACTTTGTGACTTCTTTGCTGGTGGGGGCTAGGGGATGCCTAATCATGATACATGCTAGGCGCGGTTAGCTGGGCATCGCCCTTTCCGAAGTCACATGCGTGGTCGTTACATACGGTGTGATGATGAGAGTCAGGGTGTGCTGATGGTCCCTAGGGTAGATCATAGTGCATACGGTTAATAAAATGGATGTTTAGGCCATTTTCTGGGAAAGTGACGGGTTTTGATTATTGGTTTTACGTGGACCATTTTCTGGAAAAAATAGTTGTGGTTTTAATGGATTTACGTATATCATTTTTTGAAAAAATAATGGATGTTTTTATTGGAGTTTTATCTTGAGCCAAAATGAGATTTTAGCGTGTGTGGTTATTTTATTTGTTTTGAGGAAGAGGATTTTAAATTTCATGCATATGGTGTCATGTTCATGCATATTGTTGTTGCATGAATATATTTTATATCTTGTAGTTTGTTTGGGTTGTACTTACCTGTGATGCCATTTTTGGCATCGTAGATTTTGGATGCAGATGTCGAGGAGGCTAAGTCTGAGGAGGCGGCTCTGCTGTTTAGGTATGGTATATAATTTGTTATATTGGAAAATGTATTTCCACTTTTTATAAATGTATATTTATGATTTGTCTTTGAGATGACTGTATTAAATCTCCTGGTGGAGAATTTGTATTAAACTGGTTTATAAAATAATTCTAAAAATTCTGGTACTTAGATATTAACCTTATTTATCCGCTGCTTTTATTTATGCATGTTACGTATTCACACACTTAACATTTGACGTTGGGAGTGCGTGATCCGTGTTGTCAGCATTCCAATGCCTTGATTCTCATGTTCTTTTAAAGGGAGTGGGGGCGTCACAGGTGGTATCTAAGCAGTTCGACTTTGGATAAATCCTCAAATTACCTAGGGACAGTACCAGAAAAAATTGTTGTTTTAAAATTTGTTTGTTTTATTGTTTGGGTATTTTACTTTATTTTATTATTTTGATCATTCTCTAAGTTTTCTTACTAACTTGTATTATAAGATTTTCAATATTTATTTCGTTGTGTTGTACTTTTTATTTTAATGTGCATTTTGTTTATTATTTTCAGAGTTATTTTAGTTCTAAATGGTTGGTTTTGTGACGCCCCCAAATTCCCCTTAAAATAACACGGGAATCGAGGCGTCGGGATGATGACAACACGGGCACACATCCCATCAACCAGTGTCGAACGTGTGTGCACACGTGACATACATAAAAATATAGGTCGCAACGGATAATAAATTAATATCTAAGTACCAGAATTTTTTTGAAATATTTTACAAACCAATTTAATAAAAACTCTCCAACAGGAGATTTAATACAGTCAACCAAAAATACAAATTAAACAAATACATTATTATAAAAGGGGAAAATAAATTTCCCGAGATATCAATTAATAATAACACCTCATTAGCGGAGCCGTCTCCACAGGCTCGGCCTCTCCAAAGTCTGCATCCAAAAATAAACTACGACGCCAAGATGGCATCGCAGGTAAGTACAACCCAACCAAACCAAAAGACAAAAAATACATTAATGCCACAACAGCAACCAAGAACAATTACCATATGCATGAGGCTCAAAATCGTCTTCCTCAAAATCAATGAAATAACCACACGTCAAAATCTCAATTTAATCCACAATAAAATCACCCATCATTTCCATAAAATAATATCCTCAAAATCGATCATACCGGGCGTTACGTATCGCCGTCCCCGATATGATTACACACACACCCGAAACCATAATGGGCGTTACGTATCGCCGTCCCCATTACGATCCACACACACTCATTATATACCGGGCGTTACGTATCGCCGTCCCCGATATAAAATGCACACCCGATGACCATAATGGGCGTTACGTATCGCCGTCCCCATTATGTCACCCACACACTCACACGCTGATCACAACGGGCGTTACGTATCGCCGTCCCCGTTATGACTCAGCCCAAAACCATCAAAATCCAGTAAACTCCATTTAAATCCCATTTTCCATTCTCAACACATAAATATCCGAAATCATGCCAAAATCCACTTTCCAAATATTTTCATGAGCATGCGCGTAAATCCACAATGCAGACAACCATGCAACAATTATCCAACAATTAAATAACCCAATCAACCAACAAATACCAACATCAACCATCACATATCAGCAATAATCAAATACAACAACTGTTAATGCCAAAAATATATTTAAATCTTAAAGCTTGTTTGGAAAGTACTTACAGCGGTAAAAACGCATTTCCTTGAACAACGCCAATCCGCAGCGTTTGTAGCGGTCACATGTACGTTAGGCTAAAACACTCGGTTTGACACCAAAATTTAGGGAGGTACTCATTAAAGGGTGGGGAATCTCATGGAGGTGGTGGTGTGGCGGCACAACCACCGGAAGGTGGCGGATCGGGGCCAAAAGGGGTGAAAACCCATTTTCGGGTTTGGGCTCGTACCGGGAAGGTGAGGGCGCGATTTGAAGAGCTGAGCTAGGGGAGTGGTCGGCTGAGGTGGGGGAACATTTTGGTGGTGGAGGTGAGGCTCACGGTGGCGGTAGGCGGCGGCTGGGTTGCTCAACCCGTGGGTGTCAATACCCATTTCGTGGCTTGATCGTGCGGGAGGAGTTTGGGGGGCTACCGGTAGTGGGTTAGGTAGCTAGGGGGCCGGTGATGAGGTGGTGAAGAAATGGTGGCCGGCGGTGACTGGAGGTGGCCGGAAAACACACGAATGGGTATCACAATACCCATCCGGGTTTCAGCTCACGGAGGGAAGGTGGGAGGAGGTCCGGGGCTGGAATCACCGGGGTAGGCCGGCCGGTAGGTGGCGGTCCTAGTGGTGGGGGCGATGAGGACCGGCGGCCGGCGTAGGGGTGGTTGGCTGACTAAGGCCGAACGGCCAAACAGGGGGAGGGGGAAAAGAAATCGCGCGCGGGTCAGGGGAAAACGGCAGGGGAAGGAGAAAAGAAACAGAAAAAGAAAAAGAAAGAAAAAAAAGAGAAAAAGAAAAAGAAGGAAAAAAGGATCTAACTAGAAAAAACACTGTAAATTAAATAAAAGCAGAATTTAAATACTATAATTTTAATATCAATAAAATAAAATATTTAAAGCCCCAACAATATAAATAAATTAAACCCAAACACAATATTAATTATAAAACAATAAATAATATAACGAAAGCAGATAAAATAATTTCACATAATAAAATAAAGGAATTAAATTCTCAATCATTAAAATAATTAACTCATTAAAATAAATAAGAAAAGCAACGCAACTCGATATTGACTAATTAATAACTCAATTAAATATCTTAAATAAATAAAATATGACCAATAATATTATTTAAATAAATTAAAATAATTAACACCGAGCATAAAATAACGTGTAAAAATACACGTAAATCTGGGATCTCACATCCTCCCCCCCTTAAAAAGAATTTCGTCCTCGAAATTCGCTCGGCTGCAACTAATAAAACTCCAATAACTCACCTACTACACAGCTCAACACTCACCCCAAGCATTAGCACAATCATCTATTTTCCTCGAACACAAATGGATTTTATTCCATCATAAACGTATAGTCTCCAAATAATATTTCATCTCTAAAACTCTTGAGGTAGCCAATCAATCTGAACCCCACATGTACAAGAACCTCGGTACAATCTCTCAAAATTTTAATATTCACTAACTTCATACCACACTTTGTGTCACCCTAAAATGACTCCCAAGTTTATATTCCTAACTTAATCGCCAATAACATAATTTACCCAACTAAAAGATAAATCCTTACTTACAAGTATCATCCCAAATTTCAAGTCATCACTAATTCTTCAAAATTTACACAAAAATTGAACCTCCAACTATATTGCAATTCATCACGCTTCCGCGCGCACTTTGATAACTCGCTAAATTCATAAAAATTTAAGTCATCATAAATTAACACCATTGAATAAAATTTGGCTCAACACCTATTACAAGAAATCATTTGCTACCTTTACAAATCCTAATGCTTTGTCATCTCACAATTCAAGTTATGCCACCCAATATTAAAGCCTAAAAAAATTTTATAACTCCCAAACCGCTAATATACTTGTCCACCATTATAACCCCTCACTCTCATCATAGATTAATTATTTAAATCCGTATTCTCTCAATCGAACCTTCATTACCTATGACATGGAATAACCTGAAATATTTTAATTCTTATGTGACCTCAAGCCAAACTAAATTCTTTAAAATACCTCGACAATTGTTGCTAACCATTAAATTCTCCGAAATATTATACTTAAATTATCTACTCCTAACAATTCGCCCAAAAGCCTAAAATTTATCTCTTAAATTTATTTCCATCGCATCAACTCAACCTTATCACTTAACAAATAAATTTTTCCTAAGTTACACACTAGCCAAAAACAAATACTCTCCAAAATTTATACGCACATTTATTATACATCAATCTCTAATTATCCACAAATAACATCAAAATTTCATCCAGAAAATAATTGATCGCCCACCATCATAAACATTACTAAAACAATTTCTATAACATTACACCAATGGCTAAGAATTTTACACTCACATGAAGAGTCCATCTAAATACAATTCCAATAATCTCCCAGAAATAAAATTAGAACTTAAACACTCAAACACTCAGTGAGACCCAGGAAATAAATACACAAAAATAGCATATACAATATCGACAAAGAAATGCAATTGCATAAATACCAACAAACTATCAAACCAATCCATATCGCAATTATAAATAATAGAATACCCAAATACTAAACAAAAATCAAATAATTCACATAATTATTATATAAAAACACAAAAGGGGGAAAAGATTTAATAAACAATTAAGTAAAAACCACTCATTCAAGAAAACAAGCCCACCTCCTTTAATAAACACAAATTCACCTAAAACTTTTATTAAATAAAGAAAGGAGGATAATTTAAAATAAGAACAACAAACAAAATCACAAATAAAATTTTAAAATTCTCTACAAACTCAACTCTTAAAAAGATTATTGTAGAAATCTCTAAAATTTAAAATCTGTTAAAAGAAACGAACCACAATAAAATAATTAAATCGATAAATTAATTAATAAATAAATACAAACAAGCCGCCAAAACAAACCCACTCATTAAAGTAAATAGATAAACTTTTAAAATAAAACACACGAAAATGCGGAAAGATAATAAATTTTAAAACTTACTTCAAAGCATGTCCCTAAAATAAAACAACAGAAATGTGAAAAGATAATCAATTTAAATTTAACTCAAAGCATAAACTTAAAAAGAAACAAGACAGTGATGCTTTTAAATTTTGTCTAAATAAGTTTTCAAACGTTCAGAAATACTTAAAATACAAGAGCCATAATTAAATAAACAAATAATAAACCAAATCCAAAACTATCTCATAGGAAACTTATGAACTGAAATTAAAATCAAATCCTGATGATAATTGAGTAAAAGCTTAAGACAATAAAATAACCCACAACAAAATAAATAAACTTTAAAATAAGGAATTCTATAACACAACTGTTTAAAATATCATATTCAATAAATGGATTGATTTAAAATAATAATTTAATCCGAAATATCCAAATTCTAATTTAAACAAAAACAAAGGCATATATATAAAATAAATAAATAATTAAATACATACTCGACAACTTAACCAAATAAAATCACTAACTACAATCTTAACTGCTACCCATTTACAATATTAAACAAATATTACAATAAAATAAAACAAAGCTAACAAACCAATCAATCAGAACTGATATAATTATGAAAATAAATAAACAATAAAAACATTAAAATAAAAAGCACAACACAACAAACTAAATACCGATAATGTTACCATATAAATTAGTCGAAAGACTAAGACAACAAATAAAATAATAAAACAATAAAATAAAATAACCCAATCATCAAACAAATAAATTTTTAAAAACCACAAACTTTTCTGGTACTGTCCCTAGGTAACTTGCGGATTTACCCAGAGCCGAACTGCTCTGATACCACCTATGACGCCCCCAAATTCCCCTTAAAATAACACGGGAATCGAGGCGTCGGGATGATGACAACACGGGTCACACATCCCATCAACCAGTGTCGAACGTGTGTGCACACGTGACATACATAAAAATATAGGTCGCAACGGATAATAAATTAATATCTAAGTACCAGAATTTTTTTGAAATATTTTACAAACCAATTTAATAAAAACTCTCCAACAGGAGATTTAATACAGTCAACCAAAAATACAAATTAAACAAATACATTATTATAAAAGGGGAAAATAAATTTCCCGAGATATCAATTAATAATAACACCTCATTAGCGGAGCCGTCTCCACAGGCTCGGCCTCTCCAAAGTCTGCATCCAAAAATAAACTACGACGCCAAGATGGCATCGCAGGTAAGTACAACCCAACCAAACCAAAAGACAAAAAATACATTAATGCCACAACAGCAACCAAGAACAATTACCATATGCATGAGGCTCAAAATCGTCTTCCTCAAAATCAATGAAATAACCACACGTCAAAATCTCAATTTAATCCACAATAAAATCACCCATCATTTCCATAAAATAATATCCTCAAAATCGATCATACCGGGCGTTACGTATCGCCGTCCCCGATATGATTACACACACACCCGAAACCATAATGGGCGTTACGTATCGCCGTCCCCATTACGATCCACACACACTCATTATATACCGGGCGTTACGTATCGCCGTCCCCGATATAAAATGCACACCCGATGACCATAATGGGCGTTACGTATCGCCGTCCCCATTATGTCACCCACACACTCACACGCTGATCACAACGGGCGTTACGTATCGCCGTCCCCGTTATGACTCAGCCCAAAACCATCAGAATCCAGTAAACTCCATTTAAATCCCATTTTCCATTCTCAACACATAAATATCCGAAATCATGCCAAAATCCACTTTCCAAATATTTTCATGAGCATGCGCGTAAATCCACAATGCAGACAACCATGCAACAATTATCCAACAATTAAATAACCCAATCAACCAACAAATACCAACATCAACCATCACATATCAGCAATAATCAAATACAACAACTGTTAATGCCAAAAATATATTTAAATCTTAAAACTTGTTTGGAAAGTACTTACAGCGGTAAAAACGCATTTCCTTGAACAACGCCAATCCGCAGCGTTTGTAGCGGTCACATGTACGTTAGGCTAAAACACTCGGTTTGACACCAAAATTTAGGGAGGTACTCATTAAAGGGTGGGGAATCTCATGGAGGTGGTGGTGTGGCGGCACAACCACCGGAAGGTGGCGGATCGGGGCCAAAAGGGGTGAAAACCCATTTTCGGGTTTGGGCTCGTACCGGGAAGGTGAGGGCGCGATTTGAAGAGCTGAGCTAGGGGAGTGGTCGGCTGAGGTGGGGGAACATTTTGGTGGTGGAGGTGAGGCTCACGGTGGCGGTAGGCGGCGGCTGGGTTGCTCAACCCGTGGGTGTCAATACCCATTTCGTGGCTTGATCGTGCGGGAGGAGTTTGGGGGGCTACCGGTAGTGGGTTAGGTAGCTAGGGGGCCGGTGATGAGGTGGTGAAGAAATGGTGGCCGGCGGTGACTGGAGGTGGCCGGAAAACACACGAATGGGTATCACAATACCCATCCGGGTTTCAGCTCACGGAGGGAAGGTGGGAGGAGGTCCGGGGCTGGAATCACCGGGGTAGGCCGGCCGGTAGGTGGCGGTCCTAGTGGTGGGGGCGATGAGGACCGGCGGCCGGCGTAGGGGTGGTTGGCTGACTAAGGCCGAACGGCCAAACAGGGGGAGGGGGAAAAGAAATCGCGCGCGGGTCAGGGGAAAACGGCAGGGGAAGGAGAAAAGAAAAAGAAAAAGAAAAAGAAAGAAAAAAAAGAGAAAAAGAAAAAGAAGGAAAAAGGGATCTAACTAGAAAAAACACTGTAAATTAAATAAAAGCAGAATTTAAATACTATAATTTTAATATCAATAAAATAAAATATTTAAAGCCCCAACAATATAAATAAATTAAACCCAAACCCAATATTAATTATAAAACAATAAATAATATAACGAAAGCAGATAAAATAATTTCACATAATAAAATAAAGGAATTAAATTCTCAATCATTAAAATAATTAACTCATTAAAATAAATAAGAAAAGCAACGCAACTCGATATTGACTAATTAATAACTCAATTAAATATCTTAAATAAATAAAATATGACCAATAATATTATTTAAATAAATTAAAATAATTAACACCGAGCATAAAATAACGTGTAAAAATACACGTAAATCTGGGATCTCACAGGTTTGCTTTGTTTTATTTCATTTTAATATTTGTCCATTAATGTGATTTTGGGTAGTAGTTAAGATTTGAATTATTTGATTTGATTTAGTTAAGTTGTTAAGCATTTATTTATTTCTATATATGCTTTTGTTTTGTTTAAATTGAAATTTGGGTCTTTCGGATTAGATTATTATTTTATATCTTTCATTTTATTGATCTTATATTTTCAATAATTGTATTATGGAATCCCTTGTTTTAAAGTTAATAATTTTGTTATAGGTTATTTTGTTTTATTAAGCTTTTGTGCATTTATCATATGAATTTGTCTTTTTTATTTTATTTTAATTTCATTACATGAGGTTCTTACAAGATGGTTTTGGACATTGTTTATTATTTTTTTATTTTAATTATGGCTTTTTTCTTTTAAAGATTTCTGAAACTTTGATATTCATTGAGACAAAGATTTAGATGAAATCTTTGCTCTGTATTCACTTTAGAGACATGTCATGAGGAAAGCTTTTAAATTTATTATCTTTTCACCTTTCTGCTTGTTTTATTTTAAAAGTTTATCTATTTATTTTGACGAGTAGGTTTGTTTTGGTGACTTGTTAGTATTTAATCATTAACTTATCTATTTAATTATTTTATTATGGTTCATTTCTTTTAAAGGTTTTAAGTCCTGAACATTTCTACATTAAATCTTTTTAAAGTTAGATTTTGAGAAGAATTTCAAAACTTTTTTTTTGTTGTTCTAGTTTCTCACTCACCTTTTAATCCAACCTCTTTGTTCTTTTTAATGAAGGCTTTTGGTGGCTTTGTGTTTGCCAAGGGACGTGGACCTATTCACTTGAATGGCTAGAATTTATTTATTTGTTTATTGGATATTTTCCCCCTTTCTGTTTTTATATAATATTTATGTGAATTACTTAAGTTTTATTTGGTGTTTGGGTATATTATTATATCTTTGTGAGATGGATTCATTTTGATAATTGTTGGTATTTATGTAATTGTGCTTCTTTATTGATGTTTTATATGTTATTTATGTGTATTATCTGGGACTCACTGCGTGTTTGAGTTTTCAAGTTCTAATTTTAATTTTGGGAGATTGTTGGAATTGTATTCTATATAGACTCTTCTTGTGAGTGTGGAATCCTTGCCATTGATATATTGTTATGGAATTTGTTTTAAGAATATTTATGATAGTAGGCGATCATTTGTTTCTTTGATGAAGTTTTTATATGATTTGTGGATGCTTAGAGATTGATGTATAATAGTTGTGTGTAAATTTTGGAGAGTACTTTGTCTTTGATTTGTGTTTGACTTAGGAGAAATTGTCTTGTTATGTGATAGATGTTGATTTGATGTGATGGTATTAAATTCAAGGGATCTAACTTTTATGCTGCTAGGCAAGTTGATTGGGGTGAACAATTTAAGCTTCATATTGGATGAGTTTAATGGTTGCCTTTGTTGAGGTATTTTAAGGAATTAGTTGTGACTTGAAATCGCATAAGAATTTAAATATTTAAGGCTATTCTATCTCATGGGTATTGAAGGTCCGGTTGGGTAACTATGTGTGTCGTGTTTGTCTTGCTAATTAATTTGAGTATAATTGATAGGGTTGTTATGTGATGTACAACGGAGCTTAGGTGTCAACTATAATAGTGTAATTAAAATTATGAGATATTAAAATTTTAGAATTTGGAAGTGTAGTATAGGCTTTCCTGTTAATAGGTGCTGAGCTAGCTTGTACTCAATGATGATAATTTATGAGGACTTAATTTTATACATTTAGTGAGTTACTAGATTGCGCGTGAAAGTGTGATGTCTCGCAATGTAATTAAATGTTCAAGTCATGTGCTAGTTTTGAGGGATTAATAATAACTTGAAAATTGGGATGATATTTGTAGGTGGAGATTTATCTTTTGGTTGGGTAAATTATACAAAAGGAGCACACTTTACTTTTCAAAAATTTCAAACATAATCTTTTACTTTTTGCACATGACAAAAGGAGCACACTTTACTTTTTAAAATTTTCAAATAAAGACATCTACCTTTTGCATAAATCAAGAAAAGCATCCACCACTTTTGAAAATATTCAAATAAAACATGCACATGTGAAAGATGACAATCAATCATCTTAATATTTTCAAAATTCAAACCTTTAATCATGTCATACACATGTGAAAGATGACAATAAATCATCTTTCAAAATTTTCAAATTTAATTTTCAAAATATCATGTACATGTGGAAAATGTATTTTAATGTTTTATGATAAAATATTAATTTTGAGCCTTAATCCTAATTTTGAATTTTTAAGAGATTTACAACATTACTCTATGATTTTAATGTGAACTTATTCCCTTCTTGCTCATACTTGCTTCCTTGATGTGCTTGATTATATTGTGTGGACAACTTGAGCTTGAGACTCCTTTATTTTTTGGATTCATTTGTTATCATCAAAATCCATTTGTAGATTTACATGAAACTTGAAACCTTGAGTTCAACACCTACGTAATTGCATTACTTTAGAGAGTCATGATCAGTGAGTCATCTTTCTCATTAATCAAGGATTGCTCAGAGTAGGAAGATGGTCAACTCACTCCATAATTGTAGAATATTTGGAGGTGTGGGTTGATGACAATATTCGGTTCTTTTCTCTTTTGATCTGACTCTTATTAGATACTTATTTGGTTCCTTTTGGGTTTCCATTGTTGTTATTTAGTTCTATATTTCAACCAGTAAAACAGTACTCATGATTGTGCCACACTTTCTCCTTAATATCTTTCATAATTGTTTGTATTTCTATCAATTTATTGTGTAGGGTCATATGAGGGAGGGAAGACTTGGACACCAAATATTATTCGCCAAGGCGCTGGACACGTGCAAGAGTTTAAAAGGTCATTCAAGGCGCAGGTAAGTTCATCAATGTTTTTAATTTCGTACCGTACCGACTGGTACGGCCGGTACATACCGTACCGGAGCAGTGGCCGGTACAGAAATGGGGTCTGTTTCGTACCGGCTAAGATTTCGGCCGTACCGGCCTGTACCGGCCGGTACCGGATTTGAGAATTTTTTTTTTCATTTGTTCCTATTTTTTTATCCTAATTTAGATTAGATTATTTACATATATATTATTATATATAATTGAGACTATTATTTTGAAATATAATTTATATATATTTTTATATATTTAATATTTTTTTTATGTATAGACTATTCCGAAACGGTACACGAAACGATACCTGTACCGAAATATTTCGTTCCAATACCTTGACCGGTACGCTAATCGATGTGGTATTCAAAATATCGAAAATCATTCCTCATAATTTTTTTATGTTTGCTTTTATTATTTTATTTTTCGGTTTTTCTTACTTTGTTTTAGGTTTATAAGTTTGAATATTGAGAAATATTAAAAAGAATTGTGAATAATAATAAAAAGTAAATAATAAATAATAATAAATAAGTAAATAATAAGTTAAAAATAATAATAATAAAACATTTTAAAAATATTTAAAAATATCTTACACGTTTGACGTAAGATCACTTTTTTGTTTGGTTTTAACTTGTCAGCCACGTGCAGTACGTTTTTAATACATTATATTTAAGTACAAAAAGCATTTGTCTTTCTCTTATATCAATTACGAATAATGATTATCGTACCATTATTGACTATCGACAATCAGTACTAGTGGAAGTCGGTTGTTCCTACTAATTGCCTGTAAGTACGAGCCGAGCGGGCTCCCCAAAGAGATCAAGGAAGTCAGCAATTTCTTTTAACAATGTTAATGCACCCTAGGATAGGAAGAGAGGAGAAATAAGAGCAATTTTTGACCTTCGCAACTTGACTTCGGATAACGAACATCTAGGACAAGAAGGCAGCTTAAATTGTACTGGATATTGAGAATTTTAATTTATTACATACTAAAAAAATGAGAAACCCAATAATACTCTTTGGATGCTTGAAATGAAACCAAGAATGAGGTTAACTAACAAACCTGAGCCAAGAATATATATAGCTAGCTGATCGGATCGTAAGCAACTAATTAAGATCACTCTTATCCTATGATCAGAAATGTATGTGAGATGCTGCAGAGCAACTTAAGACTCTTATCCTCTCAGATACATATATAGAAGAAGAACCCTCAACACATGAATGTATAAAAGCCCGCGGTGGCCTTCTGATCCCAAACATCATAAAGTACATTTTACTTATAACCTCCCCCGGCCCTAGAATATTATTGCCAAAACTGCAAATTCTTCCGGATGTTATGCATGCAAACTGCATGGCGCTCTAATTAATATCTTCCAAATCATCATGAACTCTAGCGAGCAGCTAGATGGCTTCTTCAAAACCCTGGTCATGTGTAGATCATCAAACTAATTTTTATCAACCGTAGCATGCTTGCTTTGGAAGCAAACCTAGTCTCCGGCCCTTATATCTTTACAAAACGTACTGGTATGCTTGAGAAGTGTTGGAAATAAGTTTTGATCCTCTAGAATTCTATTTAAATCAATACAAGGCCAAGACTAAGGTCAGGTTATTTGCTTTACATATACCACCGGTTTTGAGATTTGAAAAATCAATAGGCCACGTCCGGTTACACCCTAATTAAATGATCGGTACTTTTTAGTTTTATCAGTTTCGTTCCAATTTGATCCGGTTGATATAGTATTAGTATAACTAACTATATACAATATATAATATTATTAATCTATGACATATATGGTTATTTATATAGGATTTTATAACAATATTCCCAACTTTTTTTTTTTTAAAAAGACACATAGAACATTCATCAGTACACAGTCGAAGAAATCTCAAAGTTATTGACACTATGAGAAAACTATTTATTTGTAGTCATTTAATTACGACCAAATGATTATTTACAGTCAAAATTATTTACAAATAATCATTTAATTGTAATTAAATGATCACAAAAACTTATTTTTCTTGTAATGTGAGTATTATTACAAAAACAAAAAATCATCACTACCATACATAATCATTCTTAACCATCAGTTTATATGCATAAAATTAACCACTACTCAAAAGTGTCAACAATACAATTATTAATTAAACCTGACCCAGAAAGAACACTTATATATAGCAATTCAATGTAAAAGACAATTCAAAACAAGAACTTAAAGCTGGCAGTGTACATACAGAGAAGTATGTGTTGAACCCAATTAAGTAGATCAGTTTTTCTTGATTACCCCAGAAAAAAAAAAAAAAAAAAAAAAAAAAAAAAAGATAAACCGCCAACTCTGAAATAATTTACATCCACTTTCTCGGCAACCAAACGAGACATATGCAAAAAATAAATATAAAACAAGTAAGAAAAATAATGAAGAGGTAGAATACATATAAGAGTACTCTAGAGAGTCAGAAGGCCGCAACCAGCAGCGTTTTGAAGTCTTCGATTTATCGTTCTCCACAGGTACGTACGACTCCATGCAGAGCGTTGGTTACTTCACCGCTTTAAAGATGATCTCTCCTAAAAAGATTGAAAAGAAATGATTTATTACTTCAGTTTCTATGATTAAAAGAAAAAACAAGAAAATGCAACACGATATCAAAATCAGTCTCAAAGCTCAAAAACTCACAGAAGTGTTAGTAATTTTAGAACTGCGTTTGGGAGTTCTTCGATTCATTGTTCTCCACAGGTACGACCTCCAGCCATGAGCTCAGGTAACTTCGCCGCTTTTAATCACCGCGCGCAAGGAAGAAGAGAGAAGACCCACCGAATCAATGATCCGTGCGTCCGTACCAAAAACTAAAAAGCCTTTTGTTTAAAAACTCTCACAGATATCTTGAATCTAAAGTACTACAAAACGGAAATTAAGTTGATTATATGTATTAAATGAACTCCATACATAAGTAAAATGGAGAGGATCCAAAGTTGGAAAGCATCAAACTGAATCTGAACGCCCAAAAAGTTACATATATACATCATTATTTTAAACTTGTTCTAATTTAGAAAACCATCCATCCTCATAACTTCATTACATTAACCCCCAAAAGCTAAGATATGGCATTAATTCAAATATTTATTACATGCAAATTAAATCGTATACCGATCGAGACTACACGCTGAAACACTCTTTACAAGTACTCATGATCCTTACAAAAGGACCACCAACGCGTTTGTTTCAGTTCTTTCCTAAGCATTATTAATGTTCCCTTCAACTTCAGTCACGAGTTGAATCTCAACTTGAGGTAGGGTACTTAATGTTTATAGTGATTCTTCTTGGGGCTGGATAATGCAGAAGAAAGTGACTCTGAAAGTGTGACAAAGCCAATACACAAGGCTCTTGAGATGATAAAAGATGTGCTCAGAACAAGGAGATAAGATCAAGAGTATGAAATAGATAAACCAGAAGAGTGACAGCGGCAAAATGAGTGAGGCTAGCAGTAAAATAATCAACAGACCCGATACATCTCCTGTCCGCAACCTGAGTGCCTGCACTGTCAGATCAAACTTCACCGAGATCACAAGGCAGAGGAGGATGGCAACGACGATGATCAGAATGGTAAAAAGAAACATGGGAAGGCCTAGGGTCTCAAGTTGGAAGTTTCCATTTTGAGGCCAAGAGCTGTATGATTGGGATATTAGAAACCTAAGAGCGACGCCAATGGGTGGCAGTAATAGAAATCTCAAGTCCACGGAAAGCTGCATCCTTTCAAGAAACTCTTGCGCTATTTTGATGTACCAGAAATGGAGAGAGGGCTGTGTATATATATATATATACATAAGAGGGCTGACGTGGGAGAGATGGAGACCATATAAGTTAGATAAAAAGAGAGAAGGAGAAATAAAAAGAGAGAAAATGGGTAATGATACCCAGCTTATACCTCTTTTTACTACTATTCTTATTGTCCTTTTTCTTTTGTTCGTTTTGCTCTTTGAATTTGGATTAAACATCTCATGACTTTATTGCATACTCTAGAAAGAATAAATTCAATTAACCAAGATAATCATATAATATTTCGAGTGTTCTCCCAAAGTTCCTATCCTGAATGTGTTGGGATCGGCGGAAGCTTACAAATAATATGGAGACCAGAATATAACGTGGTTCGGCCAATTTAGCCTACGTCCACACACACAAAGAGGAGAATTTGTATTAAACAACAAACCAATTATTTACAATGGTTTCTCTCTTCTAATTTCTCCAACGGACCTCACTTCCGACCTCCTTCTCATTACAATCTTATATGTATTTATAGGAGAAAGAAATAGTGTGAACGTGTAAAAGACGGTGGAACTCCGGCGGCCGACTTTCTTGAATTTTCCGGCGGCGCCTACTAGTCAACTGCTACTGACAGTGCCGTCTTCTAGAAGCCTCCAGCTTCTTCATCACGTTGCGTGTTGATTTCCAACAATCTCCCCCTCAACACCAAACGGAGGATATCCTGACACATTTTAATTCAAGGTACTTAACCTGACTATGTTTCTACATAACTCAAGTTTTTCGTATGTGACTACCTTCGTTAGCATGTCCGTTGGATTCTCCTTTGTATGGATCTTTACAAACTTCAACAGCTGTTGCTCCATTACTTCACGTATCCAATGATACCGAATATCGATGTGCTTTGTTCGGGAGTGGTACATCGAGATTTTACTCAGATCAAAAGCACTTTGACTATCACAATAGATTTTGTACTCTTTTTTACTGACTCCCATTTCTTGGAGGAACCGCTTTAGCCACAATATTTCCTTTCCTGCTTCTGCTATAGCAATGTACTCTGCTTCTGTTGTAGATAAAGCCACACATTTCTGCACTTTGGACTGCCATGATACAGCTCCACCTGCAAATGTGTAAATATATCCTGATGTAGATTTTCTACCATCAAGATCACCTGCCATATCAGCATCTGTATAGCCATCCAAGACTGGATTAGCTCCCCCGTAGCACAAGCACAACTTTGATGTACCTTTAAGGTACCTGAGAATCCACTGTACTGCTTTCCAGTGTTCTTTCCCTGGATTTGAAAGAAAACGGCTCACAACTCCAACAGCATGAGCGATGTCAGGTCTGGTACAAACCATAGCGTACATTAAACTTCCTACTGCTAAAGAGTACGGTATTGTAGCCATTTCTTGAACCTTTTCTAGTGATGAGGGACATGAGCTTTTGCTCAAATTGAAGTGATTAGCCAGTGGAGTACTGACTGACTTTGCTTTCTCCATGTTGAACCTTCGTAGTATTTGTTCAACATACTTTTCCTGTGACAGCCATAGTTTCTTTTTCTTTCTGTCACGAGTGATCCTCATGCCCAAAATCTGATGGGCAGGTCCTAAGTCTTTCATCTCAAAGACTTTGGAGAGA
This sequence comes from Platycarya strobilacea, assembly GCA_036898215.1. Taxonomy (NCBI): domain Eukaryota; kingdom Viridiplantae; phylum Streptophyta; class Magnoliopsida; order Fagales; family Juglandaceae; genus Platycarya; species Platycarya strobilacea. The sequence continues at coordinate 31,293,328 of CM072550.1, forward strand.
TCCTTCTTTAGCTTTCTGATAATGGATGGATCTTTTCCAATAATCAACATGTCGTCAACATAGAGCAGTAACATCACGAAGTCACCTTCTGTAAATCTTCGGATGTAAACGCACTGATCTGCAGCAGTTTTCTTGTAGTCATGACTCATCATGAATGAGTCAAACTTCTTATACCACTGTCTGGGAGCCTGCTTCAAACCGTAAAGGCTCTTTTCCAACTTGCAGACCAAATGTTCCTTTCCAGGAACTTGGAAACCTTCTAGCTGCTCCATGTAAATTTCCTCATCAAGGTTGCCGTGAATAAATGCTGTCTTCACATCCATCTGTTCAAGCTCCAAGTCAAGACTTGCCACCAATCCGAGTACCACTCGAATTGAAGTCATCTTTACAACAGGTGAAAATACCTCATCAAAGTCGATTCCTTTCTTCTGCTGGAATCCTTTGACAACCAAGCGAGCTTTGTGCTTCACCTGCTTGCCATCATTTTTCAGCTTGAACACCCATTTGTTTCTCAGTGCTCTCTTATCGTTTGGAAGTTCCATCAGCTCATAAGTCTGATTCTTCTGTAACGAGTTCATCTCATCCTGCATAGCCTGCATCCATTTGTTGCTATCTGGATGAGATATTGCCTCCTGGAAGTTTTCTGGCTCTCCCTGATCTGTAAGAAGAATATAATCTGATTCCGGATATCTTCGTGACGAAATCAACAATCGCCCTCTAGAGGATCTGTCCTGCTGAGGTTGATCACCTGACAACTGTGGAAACTCTGCAGTTTCTGATGGAGAAGGCAATTGCTCCCCCCGCTCAGTAGTGGTTTCTCCGTTGTCAGTATCCTCTTCTTCTTCTGGGGAAACTTCCTGTCTATCTTCAGTGTTTGAAACAGACTGAAGTGGTAGTGAACTCGGAACTGGTTCTGAAGCACTTGGAGTTGTTTGTTCTGATCCAAACATCTGGTCTTCATGGAACACTACATCCCTGCTTCTGATGACCTGCTTCACTTTTGGATCCCATAATCTGTATCGAAACTCTTCATCTCCATAGCCGATGAAAAAACACGGAGTAGACTTTTCATCAAGTTTTTGTCTTTTCTCCTTGGATACATGTGCAAATACTTTGCACCCAAATACTCTTAAATGAGAGTATGAAATCTTGCGGCCTAACCACACCATCTCTGGGACTTCGAACTGCAGTGGAACTGACGGTGTTCTGTTGATCAGGTAACAGGCTACTTTTACTGCTTCACCCCAGAATGACTTAGGCAACTTTGCCATACTCAGCATGCATCTTGTTCGTTTCACAATGGTCCGGTTCATCCGTTCTGCTACACCATTGTGTTGTGGGGTGTAGGGGACAATCTTCTCGTATCTGATGCCATGTCTGGAGCAGTATTCTCTGAACTCTTGAGAAGTATATTCACCTCCATTGTCTGTCCGGAGGCATTTCAGCTTCTTGCCAGTTTCTCTTTCTACCATGGCATGAAAGTTTTTGAATTGCTCAAAAACTTGATCTTTCCTTTTTAGGAAATACACCCACACTTTTCGTGAAGCATCATCAATAAAAGTAATAAAATATTTGTTACCTCCAAGTGATTCAACTTCAAAAGGACCGCAAACATCAGAGTGTACCAAGCTTAATAGCTCTGATCTTTTTCCAGCAGATGTCTGGAATGAAACTCTATGTTGTTTACTAAATAAACAGTATTCACAAGGATTGAGAGCAATACATTTGTTTACTGTAATCAATGCTTTCTTTGCAAGCATAAACACCCATTTTTCTCCCATGTGGCCAAGTCTTTGATGCCACAAGTTTGGTGATGTATCATCTTCAGCTACATTGAGACTGTTTGCACATATCTTAGCACTTGATTTGTACAAAGTGTCACAAACATGTCCCCGTGCAACGACCATTGCTCCTTTCTTCAATTTCCAAGCATTGTTGCTGAAAATGCTCTCGTAACCCTGTTGATCAAGGGTTCTTATAGAAATTAGGTTGAGTCAAAGATCGGGTACGTGCCGAACGTCATTTAGCACCATAGTACAGCCAACACTGGTTTTTATCCTGACATCTCCAATGCCCACGATCTTTGAGAAACTCGAATTTCCCATCTTGACTGTACCGAAGTCTCCTGCCTTGTAAGTACTGAAGAAATCCTTACAAGAAGTGGCATGATAGGATGCTGCTGTATCTATTACCCACTCGGCTTCCTCGCTTGAAACATGCAAGCAAGATTCTTCACCAGCGGAAAGGAGTACACAATCTCCAAAAAGCGTCACTGCAGCTTCGCCTTCTTCGTGCTTTGACTGATTGCTTGGCTGATTTTGCTCCTTCTACAGCTTTCGGCATTCTCTTTTAAAGTGGCCTTCAATACCACAATAAAAGCATTTTCCCTTCTTTCGCTGTTTACTGTGACTTTGGGATCTCCCTTTGCTTTGACTTCTGTTCCTTTCTCGACTTCTACCTCTACTATTTCTCTGATGCCTTCCTTCTGTTACAAAGGCATCTGTCTCGTCTCCTCCAATCTCCTTTCGTCTAGCCTCTTCATTAAACAAGGCGTCTATCACCATTGACATGGCGAGCTTTCCATCTGGAGCTAAATTACTAAGTGAGACCACTAGCGTTTCCCAGCTATCTGATAGGGAACTCAAAAGTAGTAGAGATTGCTCTTCATCTCCGAGCTTAAAATCTACGGATGCAAGTTGATTTACAAGATTCTGAAACTCGTTGGTGTGTGCGGCCACTGAGATGCCACTTTTGAGTTTCAAGTTGACAAGGCGTCTCATTAGTAATGCCTTGTTCCGAGCAGTTTTTGCCTGGTACATGCTTTCCAGCTTTTTCCATAGCTGATAGGCATCTGTTTCCTGTGCAACATGATGAAAAACACTATGGTCAATCCACTGCCGGATTTGACCAATAGTTTTCTTATTCAACTTATGCCAGTCTTTTTCCGCTACATCATCTGGTTTTACACTTTTCTCTTCAATTGGATCGAAGAGATCTTTACAATTCAGGAGATCTTCCATTCGAGGTCTCCATAGTGCGTAATTTGTAGATGTTAGCTTGATCATCGCACTTGCTCCTGAGTCCTCCATCAGTTCGGCTTTAATCTTTGATTTGAGTGACCGTTTCTCAATGTTTGGAGTTGAATCTCAACAAACGGAGCTCACCGTTGCGTCTGAAACGGTGGAAAACCTTGGAAACGACTCTTGTCTTGTTCCAAACCGATCAAAATTGTGCCGAAAATCTGAAAAATAAGAAAAATAGAATATTCCCCACCATTCACCGGAATATTCTCTCCGGCCACCAGAATATTCTCTCCGGTCACCGGAATATTCTCCCAGTCACCGGAATATTCCTGCACCAGAATATTCTTGCCGACGACGAAATATTCTTTCCGGTGACGGAATATTCTTCCGGCGACGGAATATACCGACAGAATATTCCTTATCCGTTTAGTTACTGTAGCGGGTCGGAAACCGGGTCAAACCGGTTCGGGTCGAATCACCCAGATTTAATGGGTCGGAACTTGTCTTCTTCACTGCGCGCGCGTGTGGCGCGTGGGTCCCGTGGCCGTCGCCGAGTCGGCACGTGTGGAGCGTGTAGTTTCGTTCGGTGTCCGTTTGAGACGAAATTTTCACCAAAATTTTCGTCTTGACCTGAGGAATCTGATGGTAACCTCCAAACTTGATTTCGATCAAGTTTAAAAATGGGTCTTTTACTAAAATTCACAAATCCGACCTCCAACCTGGCTCTGATACCACTTGTTGGGATTGGCGTAAGCTCACAAATAATATGGAGACCAGAATATAACGTGGTTCAGCCAATTTAGCCTACGTCCACACACACAAAGAGGAGAATTTGTATTAAACAACAAACCAATTATTTACAATGGTTTCTCTCTTCTAATCTCTCCAACGGATCTCACCTCCGACCTCCTTCTCATTGCAATCTTATATGTATTTATAGGAGAAAGAAATAGTGTGAACGTGTAAAAGACGGTGGAACTCCGGCGGCCGACTTTTTGAATTTTCTGGCGGCGCCTACCTTCCAGCTGCTACTGATGGTGCCGTCTTCCAGAAGCCTCCAGCTTCTTCATCACGTTGTGTGTTGATTTCCAACAGAATGGACTGCACAAAACTTGAGGTCCCACTTCATTAGTCCCGATAGTGTCGGCCACAGGTTCACTGAGCTCCAGCTAATTTCTTTTTTTCTTTTTTCCTTTTTATTTCCAATAGAAAAGAAAGGGATCTTGAATGTCCAACTTATTCTAGCGCCTAGGTTATGGAGACAAACCTTATGTGATCCTGACACTTACTTTGGAAAATCTCTCTTGGTAATTATAATAAAATCTAAAATCTATGTTTAGATTTTTAATTTCTAAATTTGGTACTCTTCTCATTTTCTTAATGTAGCATCCCAAATAATTGCATTGTTATATTATAAGGAACTTCTTGAACATGTTGTTTTAATTTAATTATAAGATGTGTTCATTACAATCCTAACTTTTATGAAAGTTTTATTTATTTAAAAAAACAAGAAGGTTGCATCAATTCTTACTAAACCTGATGACAATTCAAACAAGCCTTTATATATTTTCAATTTATTTAAAAGTATATAAAGGCTTGTGTCAATTTTTTAAGTTTTATTGAGCTGGTAGGCGTCTTGCCTGGCTTTGGTTGGCTCTACATGTGTTGCTGCTGCTGCATGCACGCACTATGTAAGGTCAACAGTTTGAATGTAGGTTTAGAGCGAGAAACTAAAATGGCAAGCATTTATGGACGAATGTAAAAATATGATAAAATGGGTTTTACCAAGAAACGTTTTCCCTTATTAGATCATATCATGAGAGAGAAGTACTAATTATTTGATATAAGATTTTATCCTTATTTGATAAAATTTGTGATTCTAAATTCTTGCAGGATTGAGATTAATAAAGCAATTAGGCTTCCAATTTTTAGATTGAGTGAGCAGCTTTAATTTCAATGATAATCAAGACTTGTTTAGGAAATCTGTGTTACACCTCTTTTACATTGAACTATTAATATGAGATGTTGGAATAAATTTCAAATAGTACTTTTTATAATGAACTGATGATATATCGATACATATTGAAGAATATAATGATCTATTAAATATCTTAATGTATTTGATGGAGGATTATAGATGTTTAAAAAAAAGTTAAAATGGAAAATATAGGAAATCAGGAGGGAAAAAATCTAATTTAAGAGACATTCTAGTACGAAAATTATGGCAATGTTTAATAAACCAAGAGATATCTTGGCATACATCATGGCAATGTCTAATAAGCATACAACTGCAATAAGATATCTTGTCATACATCATGACAGATATCATGATCTCTTTGAAAATAATATAGTTCCTTTTATATTACTATAATAAAAATATTAAAAGGAAGAGAGATTACATTGTACTAAACAATGTCAAATTAACGAAGAGGCTTTACAAACAGGGGTGCAAAATGCCACCCTCGATCATATACCATCGCTTCAACCAGAAGATCACCTTCATGACACTATCCATTCTCCAGAACCAAAATGACCTAAACTTGGGAGTTAGAAAGAGAAAATAATAAAATGTCAACATCTAAGATCTGGAAGAAACAGTAGTATGTAGGCATCTATTGCTCATATGCTTATCCCATAAAAAAGGAACTAAAAACTGGAAAATAACTTTATATTTAACACATTTCTCGATAAGATCATTACAAGTGAAGTACAATATCCAGCGCCCAGTTAACAGCTAATTACCTTTTCTCCATTATCTTTCAAACTTGACAACATTGCTGTCATTTATAAAGACATCTTCACCAATCACACGAGCAAGAATTTGTTGCAAGGACATTAGGCTTATAACTCTCATGACAGGAAGCCCCCATTATGCTGTAGGAGTGAATGTGTCAAACTTGATGTACCTGATACCCAACTTCATATTAGTTAATGCAAGAAAATTTGGAAGTTTCTCACAATAGTAATCTCGAAAACTGTAATTATCCTACGCATACAACAAATTAAGTTAAATTAAAAACTCATGCTTCGGGATTATATTTGGAACCAATCACTAATTTGACTAAGCATTTGAGCATTCAAGTTTCTCTGTGCAAGGTATAAGCTTTCAACTACTTTATTCACCAATGTTGGATTGGTCCAATGCAAAGATCATTTTCTGCCTAGGTGTTTTTTTTCTTCTCCTAAATGCGGTTCAACCATATCATGAGTGCTACTCCTTTCAGGTAAAACGTAGGCTTCCTTTTACCTCTCTTGGGTACGGGTCATGGAATATCAAACTGTTTGAAAGGAGAACTCTAATACACAACCGTTGATATTGTCAAGAGAATTTACATGTTTTTATTTATATATATATATATATTACAATAACTATGTTGGGCAAAAAATACATCATAGGGCTTGCTGCCTGTTAAATAATCATCAGGACTCACCCCAATAAATACTATGCCTTTCCATACAAATGGGTGCAGTTGCAGATAACTGATTTGAGGCATGAACTTCAGTTCAATAGCTTCATTAATTAAATTTGTGAGAATGCCTATGTTAACAAATTACGATGATCCAACAAGCTACACAATGAATTACCCAAAAAATACTCGTGAAAAAAGATTTGAAAGTACAACATATATACTTGGTATACAATTATTTCAACCAGAAGTGTAACCTACAAAATTATTATCTACTGCATCAATTACGTCAGCCATTTAATCTAACCCATATAAAGGAAGATTCATCAAATTCTGGTGAAGATCAAACAAGCAGCAAATTAAGCAACAATAACGAGTCTAATAGCAACGAAATCAAAGATTGAATTTTGAATTTTAAATTTTGAATTTTGAATTTTGATTCTGTTTTAAGTTGTAACTGATAGGATCCTTAGCCTTATTTTTAGCATTTAGCTGTAGAACTAGTGCTTGTAAATCCTATATATATTCTACACGAAACTATGTATCTTGATGTGTAGCAATATAATTGTACTTCACTGAAAACAAATACCCAATGCATATTTACTTCTTATCATGGTACCAGGAGAGTCAAACTCCAACGAGAATTCGATCCCTTCTCCAGAAATGTCTTCTGCACCCACAAATAATCCACCACCCACCACAGATGTTGCTCTGATTACCTTAAATACTATATCCCAGATCAATGAAAAACTCACTCCCTCCACATTCCCTCAATGGCGTGCACAATTTAAAGCCCTACTTATTGGCTACAATTTAATTGACTATGTTACCAATGATAAACCGTGTCCTCCCATTGGCAATTCCTCTGTTTTTGCCCTTCAAAAAACCCATTGGGTAAGGCAGTACAAATTAATTCTAAGTGCCATTCTCGCCTCCACTTTACCCACCATAACCCCATTTATCTCTGCTGCTGCCACATCCCGACAAGCATGGCAAAAATTAAAAATGATGTATGCAAGAAAATCTTAGAGTTGTGCAATGTAATTGAAGGAGGAACTCACATTGATTAAAAAGGACAATCGTTCGATTCAAGACTATATGCACACCATCAAGGCCCGTACCGATGAGATCTCACTCATCGATCAACCTATTTCTGAGGATGATCTTACTCTCTACATCCTCAATGGTCTGGGACCAGACTTTCGGGAGATTGTTACTCCTATTTGTGCAAGGGAATGTCCGCTTTCTTTCGAAGAACTTCATGATCTTCTCATGAGTCATGTGAGTTATCTGCGTTGCCTTGAAACCTCCACGCAGCAGCTCGTCGCCATAGCCAACTTCTCTAATAGAAAGAATTTTTCCAGTTCTTCCGGTGGCAACAAAAATTCAAGGGGCTTCACCAAAGGTAATAAGTCTGGTCAGCCCAAATCTGTTGGTTATTCAGCCTCAAATCGCTCTAATAGTGGCCCACGGAACAACAGGAAGTCTAATAAACCCAATGGCCAGCACCAATATCAACCTAAGTGTCAGCTTTGGGATCAATTGAGCTATATTGCTAAATATTGCCCTCGTATAAATCTCTCCGAGGCATCAGCAAATTGTGTTTCCACCACACCATCTTCGGAAACTAAGTGGCTCATTGACTCAGCTGCCTCTCACAATATCACTGGCAATCTTGCAAGTTTATTGGTTAACTCCAAATATGATGGAACCGATGATGTTGTCATCGATGATGGATCAGGTTTGCGTGTCTCACATAGGTTCTTTGGTATTCCATTCACCCACCCGCACTTTTCGTTTAAATGATACTCTTTGCATTCCTAGAATACATAAAAATCTTGTCTCCGTTCATCATTTCACTACTCAAAATAAAGTTTTTGTCGAATTTTATCCCTCGTTTTTTCTTGCGAAGGATCAAATCATGAGTGCGGTTCTTCTCAAAGGTGGATGCAGAAATGGTGTTTACACGCTTCCGGACTCACTAGTCTCCGCCTCTAAAATAATTGCAAATGTGCATAAACGGACGTCGCTCGATAAGTGGCACAAGCATCTAGGACATCCATCTCAAAAGATTGCTCAGCATCTTGTTAATTCTTTTTCGCTTCCAATAAAAAAAGAGCAAGTGTCTCATCTTTGTACATCTTATTCAATTAATAAAGCACACAAACAACCATTTCGTTCAAATAGCCTCCAAAGTCATGCACCATTTGATCTCATTTACACAAATGTTTTGGGACCTTCCAACACAGTTGGTCTTGATGGGTCTCGCTTTTATTTAATCTTGGTTTATCAATTTACTAAGTACATTTGGTTTTATCCTATGGCGACAAAATCCAGTGTAAGTAGTATTTTTCCTCAATTCAAACATCTCGTTGAAACTAAATTTGTGACAAAAATAAAAGGCCTCCATTTCGACAATGGTAGTGAATTTATTGCGCTTAAACAATATCTCTCTATTTATGGAATAAGTCACTATACGACTGCTTCTTACACAACACAACAAAATGTGTTTCCAAGCGTCGCCATTGTCATTTAGTGGAAACGGGTCTCACTCTTTTACATGATGTGTCCCTCCCCTTATTATACTGGCCTCATGTATTTTTTACCGCTGCTTACCTCATTAATCGGCAACCCACTTTCTTGTTACAAAATAAAACTTCATTTAAAGTCTTATTCAAACAAACACAAAATTATTTTAAATTAAGAAAATTGGGTTGCCTTTGTTTCTACTTACTAAACCTTACAACACAAACAAACTTTAGCCAAAAGCCATCCCGTGTCTATTCATAGGTTATTCTCAAACTCAAAATGCCTACAAGTGTCTTGACTTAACCACGAGCAAAATATACATATCTCACCATGTTACCTTTGATGAGACACAAAACTCATTCTTGGCTTCTCTTCCTACGTTACACTCTGTGTAGCCTTAGTCTCGGATTGCAACACCACCCACGAGCGTGCCGTCTCCACCGCAACCTCTACTAGTGAACTCGGATTGTGTCACCAATTCCGCATCATCTTTAGGTATTCCCTTTGATCTTCCTTCGCATATCTTCTTAGATTTGCCAGGAAATTCTTCATGCCTAGTCCCAATGTTTTGCATCACACAGAGGGTTCTTACCCATCTATGCACCAAGACATTACCTTGCCCCAATCCCACATGGAAATCTCTGATAACCCACATCCTCCAACCCCTGTGTCCCCTATTTTGAGAGTCTCTCAGCCACAAAGAACTCATCCCATGGTTACTCGGTCAATGAATCAAATTTATTAACTTAAACAATTTCATGCGGTCATAAAACATCGAATTCCCCCTACTATTGAACCCAATTGTGTGAGTCATGCGCTCCGTGAGCCTCACTGGAGACGAGCATTGTTTGAAGAGCTCACAGATCTAATGAGACACGGCACATGGGATCTAGTCTTTCCACCTAAACAGTGCAATCCCATAGGTTGTAAATGGGTGTTTCGAGTGAAGAAAAAAGCGGATGGGTCGATTGATCACTTTAAGGCAAGACTTGTAGCAAAGGGTTTATAATCAACAACCGAGTCTGGATTACAAGAAAACTTTTAGTCCAGTTATGAAACCGGCCACTATCAGGATTGTTTTAACAGTTGTAGTGACATCACGGTGATCCTTGAGACAACTTGATATCAATAATGCATTCTTGCATGGGCAATTGATTGAGAATGTATACATGGTCCAACCTTTGGGCTTTAAAGATGAAACAAAACCTAACCATGTTTGCAAGTTAAAGAAAGCAATTTATGATCTTAAACAAACCCCACGAGCATGGTATTCAGCTCTAAAAGACGCAATTCTAGATTTTGGCTTTCAAAATTCCTAGACCGACTCTTCCTTGTTCATTTACAAATCCATATCTGTTATTTGATATTTTTTGGTGTATGTGGATGATTTGGTTATCACAGGAAATGATTACACTTTTGTTTCATCAATTATCACCCAAATTGGAAATCGGTTCCCTTTAAAAGATTTGGGCGAGCTTCATTTCTCTTTGGGTATAAAGGTTATTCCCACAACAAAAGGCTCTTCTTATCCCAACACAAATAAATTAGAGATTTATTGACAAAAACCAACATGCTAGGTGAAACGATATTACCACCCCGCTGTGCACAAGCACTACACTTACATTAATTGATGGAACATCATTGGTTGATAGCACAAAATTTAGAAGTGTTATTGGTGGCCTACAATATTTATCACTTACACGTCCGAACATTTCATTTGTTGTGAATAAGTTGTCTCAGTTTCTGCATAAACCTACAACAACTCACTGGACAGTTGCAAAAAGACTGCTTCGATACTTGAAGCATACTATTTTTGATAGGATTCACATTCAGAAGTGCTTCTCTCTAAAACTCACCACCTACTCCGATGCTGATTGGGCAGGTAACTTTGATGATCGAAATCAACTTCAGCTTACATAAGTATCCTTGGTTCTAACCCCATATCTTGGAGTTCAAAAAAATAAAGGATCATTGCAAGATCATCAACTGAAGCCAAATATCGAGCACTTGCAAACGCTGTCTCAGAAACATTATGGCTTCTCTTTTTATTTGCTAAACTCGGCTTCACTATTCCAGCCTCCCCACAACTGTTATGTGATAATTTAGGAGCAACCCAATTGAGTTTTAATCTTGTCCATCATTCACGGATGAATCATATTCAAATTGACTTACATTTTGATTGTGATTGTGCAAAAGGGTACCATAAAAGTTCATCATGTTAATACTCTAGATCAACTTGCTAATCTCTTAACAAAACCTTTTGTCAAGGCAACATACAGAATTTTTTAGAAACAAGATTGGAGTAGCCAATGGCACCTCCATCTTGCGGGGGCATATAAAGGAAGATTCATCAAATCCTATTGAAGATCAAACAAGCAGCAAATCAAGCAACAATAACGAATCTAACAGCAACAAAATCAAAGACTGAATTTTGAATTTTGATTATGTTTTGAGTTGTAACTGATAGGATCCTTAGCCTTATCTTTAGCATTTAGTCGTAGAACTAGTGTTTGTAAATCCTGTATATATTCTACACGAAACGATGTATCTTGATGTGTAGCAATATAATTCTACTTCACTGAAAACAAATACCCAGTGCATATTTACTTCTTATCAACCTAACCCTTTGAACTACCTATACATCACAAAATTACAAGAAATTTAAGCACTTACATGCATATAGTAGCTTGAATAGAGAAATAAATATGCTATAATAACTCTGGTTCTCAAAAGCATAATAATTTAATCTATCTATGAGTTCCTTTTTTCTTCACATTTCTTTTAATGAATGCTAAGGATCTAGTCTACATCTTATGCAAAGCCATATCCGTGGACCCCCTGTTCTATAAGTTTATGAAATCAAACAGTCACCGAAAATAGCCCGTGCCTAAATTCAAAGTCACCAATGTTGAAACATATTAGAAATCCCACATCTCCAATCTAACATTGGAAAACGATGATGACAATATCTATGTATGAAGACATACACACACATATCAAAAAGGCATCAAATCATGTCATGTATGTCTATCATAGTACAAGCATATGCAAATATTTAGCTTGATAGTCTTTATAGCTAGTTCATGATAGATCTCAATAAACCTGATCTATTTTTAAAAGCCAAAAAAAAAATTCAAAAGGCCTAGAAATTAAATAAAACCAAAAAAATTATATAGAAATAAACAGAAGACTCATTTATACCCCTATTTGATGACATATTCAAATATATTCATTTAGGATCTTCTGCATATTCTACTTCTCTAGTTCCCTTTATGCCCTGACTTCCTCTTCCTTCATTGAGCTTACTAGAAATCTTGTTCCCATTAAATATCAAGAAAAAAAAAAGAAGAAGCTATATTATATAATAAGTTCATAAACTTAAACCTCAAAAAATATGTTGGCAACTATAAGACAAAATAGCCTTGCAAAAAACAATCCACAAAATGAAATCAAATAAAAATAAAGAGAGAATAAAACAATATTGACATAGAAAGCAAATTTTTGATCACCTGCTTTCTATTCCAATCATATTGACGTACACCAATAGCAAGAGCAAACTGAAGCATCTGATTGGCTAGAAGATAATCGAGTAGAAAATATTATAATCTGGAATTACATAATAAAACTCCAGGAAGAAACACGGCAACAAGTGCCAGTTGATTTCAATCATATGAAACTTGGGCAGACCAGTCCCTTAAAAACACCAAGATGAACTTCATCCCATGATGAATGTCCAGAGGTTGGAAAGTCTCTTAGTCACGAGGGTCTGCAATAATCACCAAGAAGAATAAGCCTTAAAATCCCAGTTCATGCTAGTAAAGTAAAAAAAAAAAAAAAACATTTTTTTTTAGTCTCATATTTTAAGTTAAGTTTCTATTATTATCTACATTAATCTTATTAACTTGAAATTTGAAGAAAATGTATTATGAGGGTTTCCTTACCATTCAGATAATCCTCAAAGTCAAAATTATTTAAGCTACGTATAAGGGCCTCAAACCCAGATTGAAGATGGAATTGCTCTTGAAGGTCTCTGAAATTTGCAGTTGTTTCCCATACAAATTAAAAAGAAAAATACAAAAAGAACAAAGCATACAATTCCTGCACAAGTAAATCTAAGAAAAAGGCAAGCCTCTGCATATACAACAATAAACAATAACTATGATCATGAAATAAAAAATAGCTAGCTTCAATACAATATACATCCAAAGGGATTAACTCTAGAGCTCTTGGCCAACCGTAAGAGTTGCCTTCCCTTTGTAAATTGAGTGGCCCATAAAAACCTAGGCAGGAATGTTACTGCCACACATACAAAGGAAATCAAGCCAAAAATTGTATTATAAACACTATAAATAGAGAAATTTTAACTTAACCCTATCTTTGGTGGTCTTCATTACTTCTGGAAGAAATTCTTGGGGAAATAAGAAAAATAAGTCCATGCTAGGTTGAGAAAAATCACATAAACCCACAATTTGGTCACAGATACAATCGAGAGAGAAAAGAATAGAAATAAAGACTCTGAACTAACCCACCCAAATTTGAGAAATTACGCTGTTTGTAAATTCTTTATTAGCAAGCAAACATTGGTTAAAGCAATGTTCATCCCCAAGATTCTCACCATCACCTGCTGCAAGATAAACAAAATCAACATAAAAGACCAAAAGCATTTTTAGGAATACAATTAAATCGTTATCAAATACTAACTATAAATCTGAGAAAAATTAAAAAAAAAATTATCTGTATATGATCTTCCAAGAAAAGACAACAAACCTGCGGTAAAAATATGAATTGCATTAGGCAAGTCTCTATACCATCGTTTTTATGAATTGCATTAGGTGGATCATTATGCATCCTGACAACAAAACAAATAAACCAAAAGAATTAGAGAGGGTAAAAACTAAAAGCATCACCAAAAAATAAACGCATTCCCATTGACACTCACATGTTTTCTCTTCTCATATGGACAACACAAAATTCAAGTAGGTAAAATTACACAATAAAATAGAAGGATAAAATCTAAAAAAATCAAAGCTTTCTAACTTCCAAAGGCAAGGTTTGCATCAACAACAAAAAATAAAAATAAAAACCAAAAAAATCAGAGAGGGTAAAAAATAATAGCATCGCAAAAAAATAAACGCATTCCCATTGACACTCACATTTTATCTTCTTCCCTCATACTGACAATGCAAAATTCAAATGGGTAAATTACACAACAAAATGAAAGGATAAAATCTAGAAAAATCAAAGCTTTCAAACTTTCAAAGGCCTGGTTTGCATCAAATTCAGTCCAACTAAAAGAATTTCAAGTCTAGGGTTCATTAACTTTTGTGAGCTCCTTCCAAAAACATGAAATGGATTATGATATGATGAAATAGACGCAGGGACTGAGGAGCATAAAGGAGATTCTTGGCTAGAATGTCCAAACATAATATTTTCTCAGCTTAGTCGAATAAAATCATGCAATAATACGAAAATATAGCAAGAAAGGGATAAAAAGTAACTTACCTTGTTGTTCTCTTTTTTGAGAAAGTGAAGACTAAGGTCTTGATCTTGAGAATGGAGAAAAACTGAAAGCATATAGAGGAAAATGGAAGAGGGCGTCACACGAGTTGGAGGATATTTCTTTTCTCTATTTTCTAAAAGTGTCGCACGGTTTTGGGAAATAATTAACTTAGATATTTTGAGCTTGAAGATGGAGGAGAAGAAAATAGAGATGGTGGAAGACTGAAATTGCACTAGCTAAGGCTTGAGAGATTTGCGGTGGTCTAAGTTGAGAAGACAAAACTTAGGACAAAGGAGCAATACTACTCATCATTCCATTTTTTATCATTCTCTCATCATCTTATGATGTGGCATTATATGATTGAAAATTATTTATTACATTTTACTTGTTAACCTATCATCTAATGCCATATTATAGGATGATAAGATGATGATGAGAAAATAGATGATGAATAGATTTATTCTAAGATAAAGAGGACCAAGAATGAGAGAGATGGGCTTGGGTAAGGATTGCTAATATACACTCACAACGAAAGGAAGTTGTTAAAAACTAAATTTAACACTGAATGAAAGAAACCGTGTGTGATATACAATTTCTTCAGGATAAAAATGTGATAAGACCAAACAAGTAGAAGCATAAATGGAAAGCAAAGTGAAACACGAATTACTATTCATTTCGGTAGACATTTTTAAAGTATAAAGATAAAGATATACACTTTTAAAGAATAAAGATATACTAGTCAACAGTTCAACGTGCAAGACATATTACGCAATTTCAAAATAAAAATTCAAAATAACATCTATATACATGAAGATCATTATATAGATGTTTTCAACAGCAATATATACATCATATCAGTATGGAATATATGCAAGAATAAAATTTTGTGCGATATATATTTGGAATTTATGTTGTTGTCTCACTCACTAGATGTATAAATAAGACATTGCATTTTTTATGCTTTTTTTTCAGAATTTATTTGTTTCAAGAGCAAGGTTTATAAACCATTCATTTTCTGGAGCCTCTATCACAACTATTTTTATACATAATAAACGTTTCTGTATAAAATAAATTTTAAAAAATTAGAAATTGTTAGGACAAAATAGTACTATATAGAACTAAAGCACTTAAAAAATTATATGCAATATTTATTATGGTTACAAAAGAAAATACAATGAAAGATTAATATCTCAAAAAGTTGAGGAAGATGGTGGCAAATCAATATTCGAACTATTTCAACTACTTTAACCATTGAGGATTACTTTATGTAGAGAAACAAACAATAATTAGAGATTAGGAATGGGCAACAAAGAGTAAGAGTAAGGGGGATTTGGATGTCAAGACTTTCTCAACAATTTTAATATATTTTACTATTATTTTTTATTATATTATTATTTTTTATCTACTTTTATTATTATTTATTATTTATTTATTATTATTTAATATTTTATTATTACTTTTCACTTACTTTTATTACTATTCATTACTTTTTATATTACTATTTAATATTTTATTATTACTTTTTACCTATTTTTTATTACTATTCACAAACACTCTCAAATTATTCAATATTTTATTATTATTTTTTATCTACCTTTTACTATTACTACTTTTTACTAAATCTTGATAACAGAAAAAGCTCCATGATGTTTTTAATATATAAATTATATTACCCATTTAACTGTTTTTAAACTATTTCTTATTTGTATCAATGTTTTATACTCAAAATATAATTTAGAGAGGAATCTGCGGGAAGAACTTCAACCCTACTTAGGTTTGACTGAAATGGGGGAAAAATATTCTTTTGTAAGCCAAACTATTTTTCATTCGTAATGGGAACTTTCAACCGAAGCCCACAAATGGGGTCGGAAATTTTCCAAGACTGCTTTGGACTTTGGGCCTGCATTGATCAGATATAATAAGAGAAAACAAAACAGCACAGGTTATTTCTAATAAAATTTTTAGATGGATTAAATTTTCATATGGTCCGATTTTTAATAAATATTATAATAAATTCATATAATTCCAAAAAAATATATATATTTGTTTTTTCATTTAATTTTTTGTTGTGTTTTTGTTAGTTTTTGTGTATGTAAAATCTCTTTGAAATCAATTTTATTATGACGTTTAGGTTGCTTTTTATTAAGTTTGGATTTTGAGAAATGTTAAAAAACTTTTGGATTTTATTAAGAATTCTTTTCTTATAAAAAAAGGATTTTAATTTTAATTTTTTTCATACTTAAATCATTAAAAAAAAATGACAGTGGAATGTTGTATACCTTCTTCGAAATTCGAAGCCTTCTTATAAAGCAGATTTAATTCTATGCCCAAAATAGGGATGAAGCCCAGCCCGCCTCTGTAAACATAAATATTAAATGCTTCCGTTTTGCTCACAAAAATGCAAAATAGTCCAGCCCAGCCCAGCCCAGCCCAGCCCCCATCCAATCCCAATTGCCGAACGACGCCATTCTTATACAAAGAACCCTAATTGTGTCCTATAAATCCATCCTTAATGCATTTCTTTTTAATTTTGCTCTCTCTCGCGCGCGCGCCCTCTCTCTCTCTCACCTTACCCTCTGCTTTATATCTATTGCTTTTTTTCTTCTCTTTTTTAAACCCTACGATTCTGAATTTTAAAGTCCTATTTTGCAGATCTGTAGATTTCTTTCTCTTCTTTTGTTATTTGTTTTTTTGTTTGCTTTTCGGTTGATCTTAAGTTTTGTTCTTCAAACTGCCATAGCTCGTTGTTACCTCACTATCTCGCTCGCCCAGTTTTCCTTGAGCAGGAAACTATCTGCTTGGAGCATATCCATATCCAAGCTACCGCTTTCAAAGCCATATGGTAGGGAAATGGATTGATTTTGTTTTCATTTTATTGTTTTTGTTTTATTTGTTATTATACTGTTGCTTGTGGTTTTTCCCTGCAGATTTGAGGACAAATTTTTCGAGGTATTTGGATCTTTAATTTACCTCGGCATTTCTTTTAAAAGCCATATCAAATTTCTTTTTCTTCATTTTTCATATCTGAGCACTGCTGCACACCATCCCCCAACCCACTCTTTCTACAACTTTTCTCTCTGACCAAACATATCCCACCCAGCCAACTAAATGCAAAGCTCATCAATGGCTTCTTTAACCTCTGCTCCGAGAAACATCTCTACCTTCAAAAAATTATCTAGTATAGGATCACTATCCCCTGCTTCACCTACTGTTCAAACACTACAGTTGAAGCTCACGAGCCCAGCTCTTTCCCAAAGCCTCAAGATCCACTCCACCCTGCCGAAAAATCTGAACTTTTTACTACCCAGAAGATTACTCGCCTGCAAAAGCCACGATGATCAATCAGGATCTGCAATACCCGGTATTCATTTCTCGCCGCTTTTCATTCCCCCAAAATTAAACTTTTTGGTGGTTCTTGCGATGACCGTTTTGCCTTTTATGTCTGTTTCTGCAGCCAAAGTTCAAGAACTGCACGTGTACGAGATCAACGACCTTGATCGTGGAAGCCCTGCCGTCCTCCGACTGAGCCAAAAGCTCACCACTTCCCTTGGCGATCTCGTTCCCTTCACTAACAAAGTATTTTCCAGAATAAACTCTCTTTTTTCTTTCTATTTGGGAAAATCACTAACATTTGTGAATTTATTTTAACACAGCTGTTTACCGGAGACCTGAAAAAACAATTGGGAATCACACAGGGACTGTGTGTTTTGATCGAAAACAAACCGGAAAAGAAAGGTGACCGGTTCGAGGCGACATATAGCTTTAACTTCGGAGACTATGGTCACATGGCGGTGAGGGGCCAGTATTTGACCTACGAGGACACGTACCTCTCCGTGGTGGGCGGCTCTGGGGTCTTCGAGGGGGTGTACGGCCAGGTGAAGCTGGAGCAAATTGTGTATCGCTTCAAAATCTTCTACACATTTTACTTGAAGGGCATCAAGGATTTGCCCGTCGAGCTACTCGGGAAGCCTGTGGAGCCCAACCGAACCATCGACCCCATCCTTTACTATGCTTCCCACTGGAAACCTATTTTGCGCGTCGTGATCTCCAAATATTTTGGACAACCAATGCTCGTTTCCAGTGTTGAGAAACAGAATGCTTGAGTTTTGCTGTTTAGTTCTTAAAATTGATGTAATTGGGAGTTTGATAAACATGTATTTTTTAGTGGATTGAATTACAGCAAAACAATTACTGGAAGATGACATTGGATTTAACTGAATGGAGGTATGCAAGGAACTTCATGAGCTTCTATGCATTGAAGAAATCAAATTCAAAGCAATGAAGAAGGACAAGGGAGTGTTGAAAGTGTTAATTCTGGTTTTTTTGTTTTATAATAATAATTTGTGGAATTTTGATGTTTTGAAAAAAATTGTATGTATCTCGAATAGCGGAACAACTCATGTAATTCGTTGTACATATTTTAAGATTTTAATAGGGTGTACTTTTATGAACATATTTGTGGTTTATATAATGTGTTTTGATGTAATTTTTATTGGCTACAAAGATTATTACGTGAGTAATGTATATTTTGCAGATTTTAAAGTTGTGATTTTCAGCTCTTGTACTTAGGTTTGTATTGATGATTTTTTGTAATTCTTTCTAGTTTATAGAAGGTAACTAAGTGCATTTTTGTATGCTCCTCTTCGTATACATGAATGATGCCTATTTTATTATCATTAATCAAATATATCTTTTACATGTTAAAAAAAATCGACAAGCAACAATAATGCTTAGTATTATTATATATATTTTTTATTTTTTATTTCTATGTATTTTTCATTTTTTATATATATTATATTTATATATATAGTTGTATATAATTAAGTATATAAATAATATTATTTATTATTTATATATAGTATTATTATATTATTTAATGTAGAATTATTAACCATAAATATAAGTATTAGACTAATATACGTTAATAAATTAATATATTAACGTTTTACATGTTCGTATATGAACTATAAAGATAATATATGTAGAAATTAGGTTTATAGCTATTAAGTTAGCTGTTAAGTATTAGTCTTATTGTAATGAACGAACAAAATACAGCTGCCTCCTGTCCTACCACTAAATTATGTGAATGACTCCACTACTATTATTTTAAATTCTGCATAGTGACTTACATAGTGACTTGTATAGTAATTTCAAAGCCTATAAATAAGGGTTTCAGCTGTAATGAAATTCATAAGAAAATATAGAGAGAGAAAGAAAGTTTCAGTTCTTAAGAGTTCTAGAGAGAATTTCTTATTTCTCTTTTGCAATAGTAGTTTCCTTTCTTTAAGTTTCATAACACGTTATCAGCACGACGGTTCTACCAATTCTGAAACTAGTGACCTTATTCCTCTGTAAGTTTTTCAATATATTATTTGAAATCTTTGATATATTTTATTGATGATTATCTGTGTGAATTTATAAATATATTTTCTGAGATACACATATTTATTATTTATATGTGTAGAAAATGGCAAATCTTACAAAATTAGAATTTGTTGCTCTTGATATATCTGGGAAAAATTATTTATCCTGGATACTTGATGCTGAAATACATCTTGATACAATGAACCTGGGAGAAACTATTAAAGAAGGAAATCAAGCATCCCTGCAGGAACGTGCTAAAGTAATGATTTTCCTTCGCCACCATCTTCATGAAGAATTGAAAACTGAATATCTCACAGTAAAAGATCCCTATATTTTGTGGAACAATTTAAGGGAGAAGTATGAACACCAGAAGACTGTCATCCTCCCAAGAGCTCGTTCTCAATGGATGCACCTGAGGTTGCAAGATTTTAAAAATGTTAGTGAGTATAATTCCGCACTTTTTAAAATAAGCTCAGTATTAAAATTATGCGGTGAGAAAATCACCGATTAAGATATGCTAGAGAAGACTTTTACTACATTTCATGCCTCGAATGTGCTCCTGCAGCAGCAGTATCGAGAGAGAAAGTTCAAGAAATATTCTGAACTTATATCATATCTTCTAGTAGCTGAGCAGAATAATGAGCTCTTATTAGAAAGCCACCAGTCACGCTCTATTGGCTCAATATCATTTCCTGAAGTGAATGGTAATAGGTTTGCATCATTCCCAGAAGTGAATGGTGCATCCTTTAGAAGAAATCGGAGGCGTGGACGTGGTAGGAGAAATTATAGAAATGTTGGTTCCAGGAATGACAACATTAAAAGGGATTATAATATACCATATCACCAGAAGTGGTACAATTCAGAGAGGGGTAAAAATCCTCAGAATAATTCTTCAAAGAAAAGTGAAGAGGTGTGCCATAGATGTGGAATGACTGGACATTGATCACGTACCTGTCGTACGGCCAGGCACTTAGCTGATTTATATCAAGCTTCTATTAAAAAAAAGAATAAAATGCATGAAACAAATTTAGTAGAACTATCAGATGATTTATTAGATTCAGTAGATGTAGACGTTACTCATCTTGATGTATCTGATTTCTTTAATCATCCTGAAGGTAGTATTGAACACTTAATTGGAGATGGAAGTGTTCCACTCAATTAATGTATTTTCTTTCTATCAGTAATAAAAGTTTTGTATATTTTGTAGAATAATGGATCACATTAATGAGCTTTTTATCTCTAAGTTGAATGATAAAGATATATGTCTGGCTGACAGTACTACAACTCACACAATTCTCAAAAAAAAGAAATATTTTCAAAATCTAACACTAAGTAAAACCTATGTCCATACCATATCAGGTTCATCGGATTTAATTGAGGGCTTCGGAAGAGCTTATATTGTGTTGCCTAATGGCACCAAATTTTATATTGATGATGCTCTATTCTCTTCACAATCCAGAAGAAATTTATTGAGTTTCAAAGATATACGTCGTAATGATTAGCATATTGAAACGACCAATGAAGGCAGTAAAGAGCATCTTCTTATTACTAAAATAATATCGGGCCAGAAGCTCGTATTAGAAAAACTGTCTGCTCTATGTTCTGGATTGTATTATACAAAAATGAGAACAATTGAATCATATGTGGTAATGCACCAGAAGTGCATTAACCCTAAAGTATTTATGACTTGGCATGATCGCCTTGGACATCCGGGTTCTATAATGATGAGACGAATTATTGAAAATTCGCATGGGCATCCCTTAAAGAATCAAAAGATATTTCTACCTAATGAATCTCCGTGCTCTGCATGTTCTCAAGGTAAGTTAATTATTAGACCATCTCCCTCAAAAGTCATTGTTGAATCTCCATCCTTTTTACAAAGGATTCACGGAGATATATATGGGCCTATTCATCCATCAAGTGGACCATTTAGATATTTTATGATTCTAATTGATGCATCTAGTCGATGGTCACATGTTTGTCTTCTTTCCACTAGAAATGTTGCATTTTCTAGACTTCTTGCTCAGATAATTAAACTACGAGCACAATTTCCTGAGTATCCGATTAAGACCATTCGATTGGATAATGTAGGTGAATTTTCATCTCAAGTTTTTGATGATTATTGCATGTCAATAGGAATAGATGTTAAACATCATGTTGCCCATACACACACACAAAACGGTTTAGCTGAGTTTTTGATAAAAAGGCTTCAACTAATCGCTAGATTTTTACTTATGAAATCAAGACTACCTATTTCTGTTTGGGGACATGCTATACTTCATGCAGCATCTCTAATTCGCATTAGACCATCTGCATATCATAAATATTCTCCATTACAGCTTGCATTTGGTCAACAACCAAATATTTCTCATCTTCGTACTTTTGGATGTACTATATATGTTCTAATTGCACCTCCACAACGTACAAAAATGGGCCCTCAACGTAGACTTGGGATATATGTTGGTTTTGATTCTCCATCCATTATTAGATACTTTGAACCCCTTACAGGGGATATGTTTAAAGCACGTTTTGAGGATTGTCATTTTGACGAATCAAATTTTTCGTTAATGGGTAAAGAAAATTCGGTGCCTGAAGCACGACAAGATATTACCTGGGATAATAAGACCCTGTCTCATTTTGATCCTCCTACAAATGAATGTAAACGAGAAATTCAAAGGATTATTCATTTGCAAAATGTTGCAAATCAGTTACCGGATGTATTTACTGACACTAAAGGTGTAGTAAAATCTTATATTCCTGCTGTTAATACTCCAGCTAGGATTGAAATCCCTGAAGGACAAATTGTCAAAGCAGCAATAGGTGAATCTAAAATACGCCTGAAGCGTGGAAGACCTATTGGTGCAAAAGACAAAATTCCCAGAAGGAAAAGAATACAAAATGAATTTGGTGTTCCTAAAGAACACGTACCCACAATATAGGCCACAAATATAATTGGTGCTCCTAAAAAGTTTAAATCTTCTATTCCAGAACCTCCTGAAGAGGAAACTCTTGAAGAGTATAAATTTCCTAAAAAGGGACCTCCTGAAGAGGTGTGTCATGAAATGTTTACCCCTGAAGAGGAACAGGTATCTGAAAATAATGAGATCTCAATACATTTCATGAAAACTGGAGAAATTCTGGATAGAAATAAAACTGTTGTCGACAACATATTTTCATATAAAATGGCCCTTGATATTACCAGAAGTAATGAAAAAAGTGAGCCAAAAAGCGTCTAAGAATGTCGACGTAGAAATGATTGGCCAAAATGGAAAACAGCTATTGAAGCTGAATTAAATTCGCTAGCAAAATAAGAAGTATTTGGACCTGTTGTCCAAACACCAAAGGGTGTAATACCTGTTGGATATAAGTGGGTATTTGTACGAAAACGTAATGAGAAAAATGAAATTGTGCGATACAAAGCACGGCTTGTCGTACAAGGTTTCCTGCAGAAATCCAGGATTGATTATGAAGAAACATTTCTCCCGTTATGGATGCAATCACATTTAGATTTTTTATTAGTCTGGTTGTTACAAAAGGATTAGAAATGCGGTTGATGGATGTGGTCACTGCATATTTATATGGATCCTTAGACCATGACATATATATGAAAATCCCTGAAGGATATAAGATGCCTGAAGCATCTACAAGTACATATAGAAATATGTACTCAATCAGACTACAAAGATCTTTATATGGGTTGAAGCAATCCGGATGCATGTGGTATAATCACTTAAGCAATCCGGATGCCCATGTGTTTTTATTAAGAAATCAGAATCCGGATTTGTCATTATTGTGGTTTATGTTGATGATTTAAATATTGTGGGAACTCCTGAAGAGATCTCAAAAACCGCTATATATTTAAAGAATGAATTTGAAATGAAAGATCTTAGCAAAACAAAATTTTGTCTCGGCCTGCAGCTTGAACACTTGCCAAATGAAATTTTTATTCATCAGTCCATGTATACTGAGAAAGTCCTAAAGCATTTTTATATGGACACATCTCATCCCCTGAGTACTCCAATAATTGTTCGAACACTTGATGTGAAGAAAGATCCATTCCGTCCTTGTGATGACGATGAAGAAATTCTTGGTCCTGAAGTACCATATCTCAGTGCAATTGGAGCTTTGATGTATCTTGCAAATTGCACTCGACCAGATATTACATTCTCAGTTAATCTACTTGCAAGATATAGTTCTGCACCAATTCGAAAGCATTGGAATGACATTAAACATGTCCTTCGTTACCTTCATGGTACGGTTGATATGGGATTATTTTATCAACGTGGTTCAAGTCCAGAATTGATTGGGTATGCAGATGCAGGTTATCTTTCAGACCCACACAGAGGTAGATCTCAAACTGGATATTTATTTACTTATGGAGATACTGCCATATCATGGAGATCTGTTAAGCAGACACTATCTGCTACCTCTTCAAATCACTCAGAGATCATTGCTATTCATGAAGCAAGTCGAGAGTGTATTTGGTTGAGATCAGTTATTCAACATATCCAGGAAAAGTGTGGACTTCTCATGATCAATAATAGCCCAACAATCTTATATGAAGATAATACTGCTTGTATCACTCAAATCAGAGGAGGATATATCAAAGGTTACAGAACCAAACATATTTCACCGAAATTCTTTTATACTCATGAACTTTAAGAAAAAAGTGAAATTGATGTCAAGCATATATGATCTAGTGATAATCTGGCAGATTTATTCACAAAGGCGTTACCAACTTCCACATTCAAGAAGATTGTGCATAACATTGGAATGCGAAAACTCAAAGATCTTTTGTCATGCACTTTTCAGGGGGAGTAAATGTGCTGATTGTACTCTTTTTCCTTCGCTGAGGTTTTGTCCCACTGGGTTTTCCTCTGCAAGGTTTTAATGAGGCAATCTTAAAGCACTTGTGGATACATAAGAAGACTGTACTCTTTTTCCTTCGTCATTGATTTTTCTTCCCACTGGGTTTTTACTTAGCAAGGTTTTAACGAGGCAGATTCCTTATTGGTGGTCATTCAAGGGGGAGTGTAATGAACGAACGAAATACAGCCGCTCCCCTGTCCCACCACTAAATTATGTGAATGACCCCACCACTATTATTTTAAATTCTGCATAGTGACTTGCATAGTGACTTGCATAGTAACTTGCATTGTAATTTCAAAACCTATAAATAGGAGTTTCAGTTGTAATGAAATTTATAAGAAAATATAGAGAGAGAAAGAAAGTTTCAGTTCTTAAGAGTTCTAGAGAGAATTTCTTATTTCTCTTTTGCAATAGTAGTTTCCTTTATTTAAGTTTCATAACACTTATTAAATTAATGCATAGTTATTGAGTATAGTATATAATTCTAATATATATTATAGTAATTCTAGTACATAATTCTAATTACTATAAATTCTAATATTATATTATTATAGTTATTTAGTTATATTAGTGTAAATATATAGTACTAGTATATATATTATTATATTATATATACAAGTAATGTTTACTATAGTATATATATAGTACTAAATATAGTTCTAGTATATAATTATAATATTATATTATTATAGTAATTTAATTATATTAGTATATGGTATATAGTATATAGTACTAGTATATATATTGCTATATTACTATATTAATATATTAATATATATTACTATATAGTTGTATATATATTTTTTAGTATCATAATATTGCTATATTATGTAGTACTATATGATATTACTATATAGTACTATTATAAGTAAATTAATGTGTAGCTATTAATTATAGTATATAATACTAGTATATACATTGGTATTAATTAATACTATATTATATTACTATATAGTACTATTCTAATTAAAATAATGATTAATGTTTACTATTAATAATATAGTACTAGTATGTATGTTACTATATTATGGTATTAGTATTAGTTAAATTAATGTATAGCTATTAAGGATATTATATTATTATAACTATACTACTATATGGTACTAGTACACTATATAGTATTATATAACTAATATAGTTATTACTATATATTAAATACTATTATAATTTTATATGATAATAATATTAAATATTATAGTTGTTACTCTATTAATTAGTACTATATAGTATAATAAACTCTTACCATTAATTTAGTCATAATAGTACTTTATAGTTAACTTATATTTATAGCTATTAACTATAGTATATATTACTAGTATATATACTATATTATATTATTAAATAGTAATTTTTTATATTTTATAAAGGCAAACTGTTTGCATTCATATAAAGCATTATAATGGAACTTGAAAACAAATCAATTAAACATTGATCTATGGCTCTCTAGCACCTTAAATGTAACTACAGCTCCCTAAAAAAGACTACAACTTCCAAGGAAACTGACATGGTCTGATACTTGAAAGAAAATCTTTTCCTACATTACTAAATAGTACTAGTACAATTAAATTAATTACTAATATTTACTATAGTATATAGTACTAATATATACATTAGTATTAATTAATTATACTAGTACTATTTAGTAATGTAGGAAAAGATTTTCTTTCAAGTATAATACTTACTATATTATATTACTATATACTACTATTATAACTAAATTATAATTATAGCTATTAACTATAATTAAATTATATTTATAACTAATGACTATTTATATTATAACTATTAAATTATATTATATTTATAAATTATATTAACTATAGTTAAAAAAAATTCACTTTTATAGTTAAAATTATAATCACTTTTAAAATTATAATATTATATTTTTAGCTATTAAATATTAAATTTCCACGACAATCAATTTTAAAATTTAAAATTTTGATCTCTTATTTTTTACTTAATTTTTCCAATTGAGTATTTTTTTTTTTTTTTGTTTAAAACAATCATTCCAAAAAAAAGGCACTTGTATAGCTGAGTGTATTCATCACTACAATAAACATTGGTAAGAAGAATCGAATATATGATATTAAGTGTCATATTTCTATTTCACTTTTACAATAACTATTGGGGTTACAAAAAGTATCACCCACAAATTTACTTCATTGTAAATGTGTGTCATTCACTCTAAACAAATTTTAAAAGCTTCACAACCCTCCTGAAATATGAGAAAAAAAAAATATGCTTAGATTACAAGATGTATTTCAAACATATAAATTCTAAATTTATTTATGAATATTGACTTAAGCAAATATTTTATCAATTCTCCAAGTTAATGCGTAGGTGCTGCAGGTTTAACATGTGTCTCAGGTATATTCCCAATGTTCCTGCATAAATATTGAACAATAAAAACACAATAACACTTTGATAATAATAAAAAATACAAATAAATAAATAAATAAAAATTTTAAAAACCTACAAATTAGTGTGTTGGACCTCAGGCGACGCAGGTGTCATAGTACTAGGACCACCAATATTCCTACATAAACATGCCTCAAATACAATAAAAAAATACTAACATTTTGATCATAAAAGAAAAAAATCAAAACTCAAAATTCAAACCTACAAGCATATTTTGGTAGCTCCCCTATGTTCACGGAGGAGGCTAATACTTTTAGGATTGAATAATAAATAGTTATGTTTAGCAAAAAATTTGTTGACTATCCACTTTTCACCATTTTTTTTAATTTCCATAATTGCTTAACATCTGATCATTGTCTCATCAGATTCTGGCCTTACTCGAAATTCGGCATTTAGTCTTACCAGTCTATGGCCTTCTCTTGAGCAAACATAGTTTATAGCATAAAGACTTTTATCTTCTTTCGACTTTCGGGTATAATTAGTTTAAATTGTAAATCCTATTCGCCTTGAATATGCATTGTAGAATACTTATGCGTCTTCAACCGTCTCAAATCTCATATTAATGAATGGCTCAGGTGGATCGCTACTGGATGAGGGACTCACATTCACTCCTGCTTTAACATTGACCACATCGTCGACAGGAACCTCATCATTGACATTAACCTCATTATCAACATTCACATCATATTACATGTCACTTTCAGGCCGATCTTCATCACTATCAAAATTATAAATTAGTTTTTGTCATAAAAAAAAATAAATAAATAAGTGAGAGTGGTTTATTTGACGTTATTGTTTCATAATAATTGATATACTGTTCTGTTAACTCTATCATGTATGCCTATTTTGTAATATCGATTCTTTATAAAAATAAGTTTGCAGTATCCAATCTTATAGGACACAACTCAAAAAGAAGAAACAAAACTCAAAAAGAAAGAAATTATATATGGTTTACATGTTGCAAGAGAATATAATTAATTAAGAGGCCAAATGCAAACACACTGGTACATATCATTTTTATTCGCATTCATTAATGCTTTATGAGTCGGAAAAGTGATCATATTGTTGGCTAGATGGTCCGTAATTGCCTCTCAGGTACCTGGAAGAACAGACAATGATTTGAAGAACTATTGGAACACCAAATTGAAGAAGTTAGGAAATGTTTCAGCTCCCAAAATCAAAACCCCAGTTCTTTCAGATGGCAAAGTTTATCAGTGACTATGCACAGATAAAGTCTACAAAGGAGAATGGTTCACGGTTCACCCCAGGAGAATTTGTCTAATGATCCAATCAGCATGATAGGTGGAACCCCAGGCGAGGTTCTTGAACATATTGAAGAAGGGATTGTAGTTCTAGATGAAATCAAATACTTGGTCAGATCTCAGATATAAATCTTATTTCAAAATTTTCAAAGCTTGTATCTGTGCTCTTGCATAAATTAATCTATTCATTCAATCACGCCGAATATCTCTTTGTAGGTATTGGATAAGGTGGATGCCATGCTTGGTTTTGGCCTCAGTCCAGATATTCAGAAGATAATAACCACATTAAGATATCATTTATCAAAATCCGATGACAAAGGAATTCAAACCATTCTAGTGACCTCGACAATAGCAAAGGGGCAAGCTTTAAAATTTTCTTTTGCCTGCTGTTTCTGTGTTGTTTTGCTTATGTCCTTCAAAATGACAGATTCTAGGTGAAGGGCTACTGCCCTTTTTGGAGCATCTGGAGCATGATCATGCAGGACAGAATGCTGCGATGTTGCTAGAGGTGGACAAAACTTAAGTATATAATCTGACTGAGTCCCTGGATGCTCTGAAGAAGAAAGTAGCAGAGGTTATAATTTCTCTTAACACAACCGGATCAGAATCTTGACATTACTAGTTGTTTCACTCATATCGGATTATGGAGCAAAGCCAATATTTGCTGTTATGAGATTATTTTTGTATGGGCTTTCTCATGCGCTCATTTTTTAGGGCTTTTTGAGTGTCATCTGTGAAGTTGGTATAAACTCTACTGTAAATTTGTAGGTCGTGTTGCATTCGGCAAGGTTGAATGTGGTAGCTTGATTGTTGACATTTCTATAGGATTCTGACTGTTAGGGATCTGTTGCAGTGAAGCTGGATTTATGCCATTGTATCTGTGTTTTATCATGCCATAGCAATTTTTCTTTTTACTTAGTTGTGGTAGTCTTGAAATTATCATGAGTTTTTACTCAATCATTCGATATCATTCGATTCTGGACAATGGATAGTGATTGGTTCCACGCTTTAACCTAGGATTTTTGTGAAATTCTGTCTGACTCATTATAGATGAACACATGTATGATTTAAATCTCAAGTTTAGACTTCAGATGCAAAATTGTATGGCAAATACATTTGTTGCCAATATTGTGAAGAACTATTGGAACACCAAATTGAAGAAGAAGTTAGGAAATGTTTCAACTTCCCAAAATCAAAACCCCAATTCTTTTCGATTATATGCTAATTGCCTTTCTTCTTTCATTTTCTTTTCTTTGAAAAATAAAAGCCAAGACCCATAGAACAGATTTTACAAGCATTTATATACACAGAGACCCATTCAAACATTTTGTCAAATACCTACCGTGTCAATGAGGAATAATACGTTAGAGACATTGGGAGCATTGGAATCAGCCATAAACGACCATTACTTAGTGGTTGGGATGCTTGCCGACAGGGGCAGAACCAGAATTTAGTGATTGGGGGGTGATTAACTTAAAATGTTTTCTTTAAATTAAGCTCGACGACGATCTTTCATAAAATAAAATTCTTCTATTATCATCTTTGAAGTGAAATTGTTAGCAATTTCTTTTTCAATATAAACTAGCAAATGATCTGTAAGAAACTCATCTTCCATTCGAGTTCACAATCTAGTTCTTACAAGTTTCATTACAAAAAATGCTCGTTCAGTAGTAGCAGTAGAAACTGGAAGAGTTAAGACTAGACGAATTAACCTGTCAATCAAATAATAAATTTTTGACTTCTCTGAATTTGCTAGTACTCTACATAATTCAGATAATGTAGACATATCTTGAAAATCTAGATGCATTAGCAAATCAAGTTCATAATATTGCAATTGAATTCTTAGAAGGAATTTTTCTTGTTCAGTAAAATCCTGTGGATAAAACTTTTCAGTCAATTTGCATATATCATCAATATTAAATAATTTGTATGCACATTTAGGGTTTAAAGCAGCACTAAGAATAAGAAGTTCAATTACTTGGTCGTTAAATCTATTGTTCAATTCTTGCAATTGGAAATCTATTATAGCAGTAAATATATCAATCATAAAATGATGCTCCATTGTTGTCATTTCAACTTGACGACGTGATTTTCCTCGAGTATATAGGTCATTCATATCAGGAATGTCAATTTCGTGTTTTTCACAAAATGATCTAACATCAACAAGCAAAAACTCTCACCCATTATCTCTTAACTTTTGAATGAGTATTTTTGTAATTGAAACTAGACTCATAGCATTCACAATATCTTGAGAATTTTGTTGCAAAGACTGGCAAAATGCATTAGTGATTCCCATTACTTTTTTCATCATATGTAATATCAAAATAAATTCAAAATATGTCAATATTATATAAACTGCTTCAGCATTACCACGTTGAGAATAATTTGATCGCTCATTTGAGATAGTATTTATAATTGTGCAAGTAGCATTGAACATCCTCATCAAACTACAAATATATTGAAAATGAGATCCCCATCTAGTATCTCCAGCTCTTTGTAGTGTACCAATTTGATTAATCCATTTTTCCAGTCTCAATCTCGTTAGAAGCAATCAAATTTTCAATTTCAACAGTTTGAGCAGCTTGTAATTCATCATTACGTTTAGAAGAATCAACAACAATATTAATAATAGATGTCAAATGGATAAAGAACTGATGAATATGTTTGGCTTCTCAAGAAACTGCAACCAAAGCTAATTGTAGTTTATGAGCCCAACAATGTATATAATATGCATAAGGACAATCTTTGGGACATAAAGCTTGTAGTCCATTCCATTTACCACGCATATTACTTCCTTCATCATATCCCTGACCTCGAATATTCTCAACTTGAAGGTCGTAACGAGAAAAAAGAACACATATCTCATTTTTTAGAGTTAGTGTCATGGTATCCTTAACATGCACAATATGAAAAAATCGTTCTCTAATAAAACCATCTTTATCAACAAATCTCAAAATAATAGCCATTTGTTCTCTTTTAGACTCATCTCGAGCTTCGTCTACAAGAATACAAAATTTGGCATCTCCAATTTCTTCACGAATCATATTTCATACTTTATTTGTAAATATATGCAAAATTTCATTCTGAATTTTAGGTGATGTATATTTGGCATTTTGTGGAGCATTTTCCAAAACAACTCTTTTAACTTGATCATTATAATTTGCTAGAAACTTTATTAATTCAATGAAATTACCTTGATTTTTTGATTCAGAACTTTCATCATGATCTCTAAAAGCAAATGCTTGGAATGTCAACCATTGAACACTATCTATCGAAGTTTTGAGCCTCAATCGATTATTCTCCATCTCTTGTGATACTTATTTTTCAACTAGCTTGTCAATATGTCTTGAACGATTCATTAGATCCTCACAACATTTTACAGCAATTTTATGTGGTGAATTTGGATTTCTTCCTACATGTCCTATTAAAGGACAATTCATTCCATCATTTACTTTTTTCCAATTGTTAAAACCTTTATTGGTAAATGCATTTAATCCTAGATGGTCTGTTGAATTTTTAGCAAAGACGTAACATGGAAGACAAAATACAGCATTCTCCGAATGTGAGTATTCCAACCAATTTGAATATCTTTGAAACCAAGAAAATTGAAATCAACGACATTGATTACCTATTCCTGAAAATGGATATTCTGAAAGTTTAGGTTGATATGGACCAGCTTTAAGATAAGCACGTCGTATCTCATTTTGTATGTTAGTAGGAAATTCTCATATTTGTGGACGTAATTCTGGATCACGTTCCAAACAGGTAGCATCCATCTCTTCAGGTTGCATTCTTAAAATTTTAGAGGGACGCTCATCAATAATAGAAGTGCTACGTTCCAAACTAGTATCATTCATCTCTTCAGATTGCATTCTTGAAGTTTTAGAGAAACACTCACTATTTCTAGAAGGTTCGCAATCTATTGTTACCAAGTCCTCGTGTGGTATATTTATATTACTCTCAGTCTCCGACTTGTTCATATCTTTCTTTTTAAAAAAAGAATCAATTGTTATTGGTTTACTCATTCTTGATTTGTTATTTATATATATATATATATAATATATGCACTATTGCACAAATAACAAATATATAAGATAGATTTGAACAAAACTATATATAATATATAATATATTATTCAGAATAACACTAATCACTATAGTCTATATATTAAATCTATATACACATATATTATAAATTTATATATAACTTATTATATATGTATAGCAACGCAAACGGCAAATCTATGTTATATATAAATAGCAACACAAATCTATTATATATATATTTTATATTTCTAATTCTCTATATATATTATAATTAATTTGCTAGGTTAAATATTAAATAAATTATAATATATTATATATTCATAATGTTGCAATGCACAACGACACAAATTTACAAACTTACGCAGGCGACACAACAGTACAACACCACAAATTACAATAACAAATTTATTATTTATATGTAATATGCACAGAATATATATTATATATCACAGCAAGTTAGCAAATAGCAACATAAATCTATTATATATAATATATATTTCTTATATATATATATTAATTTGTTAGACTAAATCTATTATTAATTTATTTATATATATAAAATATATATATAAATTATAATGCAAAGAATGATAGAACCTGGAAGCAAGAAGCTCGAACCAGACTCTCAAGTCTCAGACGTCTTGCTCTTCGGCGTCTTGCAACTCGCAAGGAAACCACAAAAGTTTGCTCTGTTTTGAGTAACCGGCAACAGGGCAGGCAGGGGCGGAACCAAGCTCTGTTTCCTCCCCTGAGTCACGTCCAGCCTCTAGGCCTCCGGCGTCTCGCAACTCGCAAGAAAAGCAGACTCTGTTTTGAGCAGCAGGAAATAGAGCAGGGCCCGAAGTTTGAACTAAGCTTGAAACTCTGTTTTGAAATGTTACAAACTTACAGAAAACTTTGGGCAGGGCAGGGCAGGGCCCGAACCAAGAATGTTACAAACTCACAGAAACACAAGGGCCAATAATCAACGATTCAACTGCAGTAAGCTTTGAAACTATGACTCGGCAGACAGAGACTTCACAGTTCATTGCACTTAGTTCGGAAATAAATTTTAAAAGATGAAACTGAAACCTTAACTGATAACTCGATGACAAATGACAGACTCAGAGTATATAAGAATAATTTATACGGCATCGGCAACAACAAACTGACCAAACACACAACGCAACTTGCAACGGTACAAAAGGAATGAATCAATGATGTTTGATTTGTCTCGTGCTGCAAACCAGCAACTGGTTCATGGCATAAACCATTGGTTTGTTGGTGAAATGTGGTGCGACCTGGTGCGACCATCAGTTCATAATTGCAGTCTACGATCAGTGATGTACGTGACTCACGAAATGCTCATAGAGAGTCTGCAACTGGAACGAACTTGGGAGACTGAATGTCAAGTTTGGAGGGGCTGACTTGTACCCTACTGGTTCATATGTAATATTAAACTTTGATTTTAAAAAGTTTTGGAGGGGCAGTAGCCCCCCAACGAACCACACAGGTCCGCCCCTACTTGCCGACGGACTAGTGACGGTGGAACTCCCTTTCCTAGCTAGTTTGCGATGAAACTGTGGTCTGTGGTTGGTGCCACAAAAATGAGGTATGGTTGGAAAATGAGGCCTGGTTGTGCTAACGGAAACGTGTGCAAAGCTAACGAAAATGTGCGACGGACGGAAATGTGCGACACGGTGGCAATGCGACGAAAAATGAGGCCTGGGTTTGAAGCAGGTTTAGTTGGCACCGAAGAGGACGTGAGATCTGTGCGTATGAATTTTGTTCTGATTTTTTATTTTCTAAAAATGTGAGTATGAATTTTTTTTTTTTTTTCCATTATTTCCATCTTCTACATTTGGGTTTTTTACACTGTTAAACAAAATTTTTACCGTTCATTTCGTACACTATCTTGGAAAGAAGGCCCTCATCAAAAAATTAAAAAAATCATTGAAAAGAAGGGTAAAACAGTAAATAAATGTCTTAAAGGTTGGGGTAATAACGGCAAAGCAAGGACAAACTTTTATATCTTATTATATAAAATGCCGATAAATAATAACTTTTATCCGACTTTTCATTTCCCATTTTCGCCCTGCTTTTATGACAAAATGCCATTTTCATCTTCCGTTTTCTGTCCATTTTGCCTCTACTAACCGACAGAGTTAGAGAGACCCATTTCATTAACAAGCCCTCCTCCCCTTTCTTTTTTTTTTTCGTGCATCTCTCTGTTTCACCATTGCCCCAACATTCAAGTACAAATTATTTCTTCCAGCCTATTTTTTTCTTCACAAGAACAGATCAAGAGAAAAAATTTAAAATTTAAAAAATAAAAAATAAATACAGTTACATCTGAAATTTTGCAACCAACAAGTATGGTTCACATCTGAAAAACAACAAACAAAAATTAAAATACTTTGATATTTTTAGAGTGAGATCTGTTAGAAATTTCGACTGATAAAGCAAATTAATTTAACAAAAATAATCACGTAAACTAGAAAATGACAATGACTCATCTAAACAAAATCTCTTCATATATGTAGAAAAATAAAACAAACAAAAACAAAAACAAAAAATAAATCAATAAAGAAAAGCGAGCAATATTATTCATCATTTTATTTTTCATCATTTTTTTATCATTCATCTTTTTATCATTTTATAATGTAATATTAAATGAATAGAGATTATTTATTTTGTTTTATTTATTAATTTATCATCTAATATCATATCATGAAATAATAATAATAAAATAATAAAAAATAAATTTATTCAAGAAAAGCACACAAATTTGAACAAGATCTATTCAATATCTGTCAAGATTTGTTGAGATTTGTAACAAAAAAAAAAAAACACACCACAAAGAAAAACATTCAGATCTTGAAAATTATATTCAAATACAACTTGGATTTATCACCCAACATCTCAAAAAAATTTAACTGATCTTTTTACGATAGGCTGCCAAAATAATTGAAAAATGAGACTTTTATCTCTACGAATTCATGAGAGAGAGAGAGAGGGGGGGGAAGGACAACAACTATGAGAATGCAAGAGGGGTAGCCGTCAGTAGAGAGCAAAGAGAGGGAGAGAATGAGATAAAGTGGAGAAGGTTCGAGAAGCAAATGAGTAGAGATATATTTATAGAGATTGTAACGCTTCCAAATTCTCTTTAAAATAAATACGAGAATCGAGACGTCGGGATGCTGATAACACGAGTCACGCACTCCCAACGTAAATGCTAAGTGTGTGAACACATGACATGCATAAAATAAAAGTCGCAGCGGATAATAAAGTCAATAACTAAGTACCAGAATTTTTAAGAAATATTTTACAAACCAGTTTAACATAAATTTTCCAACAGGAGATTTAATACAGTTATCCGAAAGATAAATCATAAAAATACATATTTATAAAAATGAGAAAATAATTTCCCTAAATAACAATTTTATAATATGAATACTTCAACAGCGGAGTCGCCTCCTTAGACTCAACCTCCACAAAAATCTGCATCTAAAAGCTACGATGCCAAAAATGGCATCGTAAGTAAGTACAACCCAAACAAACCAAAAGACATAAATACATTCATGCAACAATACTACGCATGAACAGGACACCGTATGCATGAAACTTATAAATCATCTTCCTCAAACAAATACAATAACTACACAAGCCAAAATCCCAATTTGGCCCAAATTAAAATTGCAATAAAATTATCTATCATTTTCCTAGAAAATGATGTCCGTAAATCTATTAAAACCACAACCATTTTCCCAGAAAATGGTACACGTAAAACCAATAATTAAAACCCGACACTTTTCCAGAAAATGGCCTAAACATCCATTTTATTAACCGTATGCACCATGATCTCCCTTTGGGACCATCCGTACACCTTGATTTTCATCATCACATCGAAAGTAACGAATACGCATATGACTTCAGAATGGGCGATACCCAGCTAACCGCACCCAGCACGTACCATGACCAGGCATCCCCTAGCTCCCGCCAGCAGAGAAGCTATGGAGTCGGCACGAGAGCGTTACCATCCGATCCGATCCCGTCGTCGCCCGGCGACGACCCAGGAAATGTCACTCAGTATATTCCACTCTCGAGTGACCAGAGGAGCTCTATCGAGATAATGCCTCATCTAAGATTGGGGACGTGATACACACGCATCTGAAAACCATAAACACAATGAAAACCCAGTTTTCATTTTCAAAACATGAATATGCGCGTAAATACACAATGCAGACGACCATGCATCAAATAACCAACAATTAATAAATTTCAATAATGACCAAACATAATATCTGTTAATGGCAAACATATATTTAAATCTTAAAATTTATTTGGAAAATACTTACAGAGAATAAAAGCATAAATACTTGAGCAGACGTCATTCCGCAGCGCTCGTAGCGATCACTTGTACGTTATGCTAGATTGCTCAATTTGAAACCAAAATTTAGGAAAACACTCAATGGAAGGTGGAGAATCTCATGGAGGTAGTGGTGTGGCGGCACAACCACCAGAAGGTGGCGGATCGGGCTCAAAATGGGTGGAAACTCATTTTCGGGTTTGGGGTCGTACTGGGAAGGTGGGGCCACGGATGGAGGAGTTGAGCTAGGGGGTTAGTCGACTAAGTAAGGGGAGTCTTTTAGTGGCAATGGTGAGGCCTACGGTGGCCGGACGGCGGTGCGACGAAGATGGATTAATTTAAGGATCCATTTCGAGTGGAGGAGAGAGAGAGCGGTTGGGGTGCCTACCGACGATAGGTTATGCTCGCCGGAGAGTAGAGAGTCTAGTGATGGTGGTGGTGAGCCAATGTGGCCGGTGGTTGAGCTGGAAAATAGAAGAAAAGCAAACCCACCTATTAAGGGTTTGATGCTCACGAGCTGGCTAGGGGGTTGCCGGAGGTGCACCACCAGTGCAGGAGAGGTCGCCGGAGGGTAAGGGTGCTGGCGGCATGGGCGGTGGGCGGCGGTGGAGGCTGGCCAATCCTAAGGCTGAACGGCCAAAACATGGGAGGAGGGGGAAATTGCGCGGGGCTGGGGGGAATGCAGGGGAAATTAAAGAAAAATGAAAGAAAAGAAAAGGAAAAGGAAAGAAAATAAAATAAAAGAAGAAGAAAAAGAAATAAAAGAAATAAAATCTAACTAGAAAAAGAATATAGCAAATTAAATAAAAGCCGACTGAAAATACAACAATTCAATATCAATAAAATAAAATATTTAAAACCCAACAATAAACCAATTTAATTTAAAGAACAATTTAATTATAGAAAACTAATTATTATTAAGAAAGTACATCAAATAAGATCACATAATAAAATAAAAGAATGTAATTACAATTATTAAAATAATTAATTCACATTAAAATAAATAAGAACAGTAACGTAACTCAATATATAATTATAAGAACAACATAAAACTAATATTAACTAATCAAGAGATTAAATAAATATCTTAAATAAATAAAACACGATTAATAATATTATTAAAATAAATTAAAATAATCGACAACGAGAATAAAATAATGTATAAAAATACACATAAATCTAGGATTTCATAGGAATCCCAACACTTAGAGTTTGTTTTGATTAGAAACGACATCGTTTGCATTTGATTTTGAGATTCAATTGGATCCAGTTTGTTTTTGGGTCTACATTTGCCTAACTCCAGTCTCATCGAAAGAATCTTATGATTAGGGGTGTAAGAAAAAATCGATGAATCGGTAAATTTGATCGAACCGAACCAAACCGAACCGAGTCAGTGGAATCGGTCCAATTTTAAATAGGTATCAGTTCGTAATCGGTTTTCATAATATTAAAACCGGTAGGTACTGGTTCAGTTCCGGTTCTAAATTTTTTAAAACCGGACTGGACCGATATAATATATTTTAAATTAATTTTTTTTAATATAATACATAATATAATTTTTTTTAATTATATATAATATGTTATACATTAGTATATAATATAAATTAATTACAATTTTTATTTTATGGCCTAATACTAATAGTATAATACTATATTACTATTAGTAATATACTTTAAGTTTATATATAAATTATTATATTAAATAATTACATATGAAATAATGATATACAAATACTATTACAATTTTTTTTGAGCTAATACTAATAGTATTAGTTACAACTATTAATGATATAAAAATATAACAAATTAAACTTATTATAACAAATACAACTATATAATTATTTTAATTATTATAAATAATATTAATATATATTAATAGTCTAATAAACTGATATAGACTAATTTAAAATCGAAAAACCAGACCAAATTGGACCGAAATCGGTAAAATCAGTATTATTATTTTTGAAGGATAACTGGTGCATAATCAATTTTAAAAAATAGAAAATCGATGATACAAATTCGATTTAAATTTTATTTAAAATCGAATCAAATCGAACTAGTTACACTCCTATTCATAATGGTTGTTGTTACAATAGTGTAAAGCTACAAATGTAGTATTAATCTAACAAAACAATCTTCGTTGCCACTTTCCTTTCACTTTTCTTTTCTAAATCATATCATGAATTAATAAGATCAATTAATAAACAATAAATTTTATATTATTAACAAATTTGATACTAAAAAGAATATTAATGTTTTTATTAACAACATTACCTGTACTTAAAAAAACTAATAGTTTTATTAATATGTAATATAAATTTCCATAAAAATAGGAAATTATATTTTACTAACAATTGAAATAGGTTTACCTATTTATTGAATCACTTAATATGTTTAATATAGTCTTATATAATATTATTTATTATCAAAAAACTTGAATAGTTAAGAAACTATTATTTATATTAATCAATGTAAAAGAAACAAAGTAAAAAAAATCACATGTACATGTCACTGTATGTAGTAAAAATAAGAATAGTATTTTTATTAAGTACAGGTATATAATAAAAATTAAAACAATATATATAATAACAAGTAAAAAAAATTATTATATTAAAAGAGAAAACGGAACACAGATTACAAAATTTCTTGAATCCATAAATCCATGACTTTGTCTTAATTTGGTTTGAAATTTTTTTTTTAATTTCTCATTTTTTATTTATCAGTATTATTATTATTATTATTTTCCCAACTTAGCACACGTGTCATGGCACGTGACTTTTTATAAAACTTTTTATAAGATGATCCTTTTAAAAAAACTTTAGCTTGATATATAAATATATATATATTTATATATTTATATCAGAAAATCTTACTTGTAGTTCCTGTATACTACAGCCTGAGGCACATACATTGCAGCACACAGCACAAGGGTTGTAGACCCTGTTTAATAAAAAATAAAAAATAAAAAATAAAAATTGTTGAGATGGGGTGTAGCACAACATAGCTCATATATATATATATATATATATATGAAAAAAGTTTGGATTCAGTCGAATCGAATCTCTAAATTTTACAGTCGTTCTTGGTGGTGATGGGCAAAAAGATTCATTTCGAATTTAAAGTCGCTGGAATAAGCTGGGAGGTCGTCGAGGGTCAAAACTCGGCCTAATTTGATAGGTTGAAACTCCCTACTAAATTATTTTCGTTTTATTTTTTATTTTTTATTATATTTTTATATTTTTATTATATTGTTTATTGTATTTTTTGATTTTATTTTTTATTATATATTTTTATATTTTATTATATATTTTTATTATATTTAATGAGTGCGTCGTATTTGCGTTAGGATTCGGTCGGACTAAACCGAGAGAGAGAGAGAGAGAGAGAGAGAGCGCGCAAGAGAGCGCGAGCGGGAACGGCAGAACGCGGTACGTACGGCGCAGATGCTGCATGCAACGTCACATACACGTACGTATCAACTTAACCGTTTCAGGACTAAAAGCCCTCGATTTCCAAAACTGCAAATTCATCCGGAAAACCCATAGTCTAAAAATAAGTGGCGGAGCGGATTTATTTTAGGCATAGAATAATTTGATATTAAAATTTATAATAAAAATAAAATACGTTACCAGTTATATATTAAAAAATATTTAATATGTCAAGAACATATCATCATAATAAAAAAATATTAAAAATACGTTAGAAATCATTCAACTTCTTTTTTATTTTTATTTTTATTTATAATAAAAATATATCATCATGTTATTATATCATTTTATTTTATATAAGATAAATTTTATTTTAAAATTAGATTAAATTTTGTGGAATGGGTCAAAATAATTTTTAGAGTGGAGACTAATACAAAATAAAAATTAATATTTTCCTATTAAACTAAAAGAAAAAACTAACCAATATTATTTTTTTCTTTAAAAAAATATATAAAGTTTTTTAAAAAAATGAGTGGGGCCATGGCGTAGGGAGGGTCATAAGCCTTTGCCCCAATAGTGGCAGAGCCACTATTAAAAATAGCCCTAAAAAGTATTAAAAAATTTAAGATTAAAATCCTAAGTTTTCTCTACTTTTTTATGTTTGTATTTTGATTTTTTTATTTAGCGACGTTGTGACAGGCAAAGTGAGCATCATGAACTAGGAACATAAGAGCATTTCTCTTATTTATTGTAGGAGAGAGACTAACTAACAACTTCACCAAGGAAAACCAATAGTCTAAAAGGAGTGATGAATGATGATAATTATAATAATAATAAAAAAGCCTATCATTATTCCTTTTCAGCTTGATTAACAACCGGCATTTATCAGAGCATTTACTTGTACATTTTAGGCATCGAAACTCAACTTTCAATTACAACCAAAATCTCAACTCAGTCAGAATGTACGTACCAGAAATTCCCGGAGAGTGATACTACACTCACATACGGCGGCTCCCGAGTACTCTTATCCTGCCAAGTTGAAATTTTTTTTCTTATTTTTTTGCTTCATCTTCAGGATAATCTTAGGGTTCAATCCAATCGAAACCCGCCCCTTTGTAGCCCGCGCTACAGTTGGGGGTGGTGAACAATACCGCCCACTCTATTGGCATCAAAGGGAGCCGGCGATCCCATCCCTGCAACGGCAAGCCACGACGACCTCCGGTGTGCCCCCGACGGCCTTAAACCCGAAAATGCATCCTACCCTCCCTTCAGTCTCAATGGGGTAGGCGGTGTCGCCCAGCGCTCTCAGCGACGGCGCGGGCTGGGCTAAGGCCGAAACTCTTTAAAAATTATCCTTATTTTTATTTTTTTATTGTATTTTTTCCTATATTTTTTATTATTTTTATTATTTTTATATTTTTTATTGTGTTTTTTAATTTTATTTTATTTTTTATATTTTGTATTTTATTTTTTAATATTTTTTATTGTATTTTTATAATAATTATAAGAGTTTAAGAATGAAAAATGGATGGGCTGCAAAGACGCTGAGTTGCAACCCATTCTCTCGAGTTAGTCTCATGATTTCTAAGATTGACAAGGCCGGGTGATGGGCTTTAATAATTGTAATGCAATAATAGCATAATTTGAGTATTGTAGTAGAGAATGATAGATGCAGTCATGGAGTTGCAAGCGGCGTGCAGTCGTTTTGGAAAAAAGTAAATAAATATGGGCCCCACGTGAAAAAGTTAACTTTTTTTCTAAAGGGACTGCACGCTGTTTGCAATTCCACGACTGTATGTAGCATTATCCTATATATATAAAGAAAAAAACAAAAAAAAATGATTAATCTCATTCGACACTGGCCATTTGTGAGCTTAGCATCGCTATATTTGTGACGCCCCCCAAATTTCCCTTAAAATAACACGGGAATCGAGACGTCGGGATGATAATAACACGGGTCACACATCCCAACAACAAGTGTCAAACGTGTGTGCACACGTGACATACATAAAAATATAGGTCGCAACGGATAATAAATTAATATCTAAGTACCAGAATTTTTAGAAATATTTTACAAACCAATTTAATAAAAACTCTCCAGCAGGAGATTTAATACAGTCATCCAAAAATACAAATTAAACAAATACATAATTATAAAAAAGGGAAAATAAATTTCCCGAGATATCAATTAATAATAACACCTCAATAGCGGAGCCGTCTCCTCAGGCTCGACCTCTCCAAAGTCTACATCCAAAAAAAACTACGACGCCAAGATGGCATCGCAGGTAAGTACAAACCAATCAAACCAAAAGACAGAAATACATTAATGCCACAACAACGACCATGAACAATTACCATATGCATGAGACTTAAAAATCATCTACCTCAAAGTCGATGAAATAACCACAATCGTCAAAATCCCAATTTAATCCACAATATAATTCCAATAAAATCATCCATCATTTTCCATAAAATAATATCCTCAAAACCAATCATACTGGGTGTTACGTATCGCCGTCCCCGATATGATTTACACACACACCCAAAATCATAATGGGCGTTACGTATCGCCGTCCCCATTACGATCCACACACACTCATTTCATACCGGGCGTTACGTATCGCCGTCCCCGATATAAAATGCACACCCAATGACCATAATGGACGTTACGTATCGTCGTCCCCATTATGTCATCCACACACTCACACGCTGATCACAATGGGCGTTACATATCGTCGTCCCCGTTATGACTCAGCCCAAAACCCTTAAAATCCATTAAACTCAATTTAAATCCCAGTTCCCATTTCTAACACATGAATATCCAAAATCATGCCAAAATCTACTTTCCAAATATTTTCATGAGCATGCGCGTAAATACACAATGCAGACAATCGTGCAGCAATTATCAAACATTTAATTAATCCAATCAACCAACAAATACCAACATCAACCAACACAAAGCAGTAATAATCAAATACCACAACTGTTGATGTAAAAAATATATTTAAATCTTAAAACTTGTTTGGAAAGTACTTACATTAGTAAAAACGTAAATTCTTGAACAATGTCAATCTGCAACGTTTGTAGCGGTCACATGTACGTTAGGCTAAAATACTCGGTTTAACACTAAAACTTAGGGAGGTACTCACTGAAGGGTGGGGAATCTCATGGAGGTGGTGGTGTGGTGGCACAACCACCGGAAGGTGGCGGATCGAGATCAAAATGGGTGAAAACCCATTTTCGGGTTTGGGGTCGTACCGGGAAGGTGAGGCCGCGGTTGGGGAAACTGACCTAGGGGGTTGACCGGCTGGGTGAGGGGAGTCAAATGGTGTGGAGGTGAGATGCACGGTGGCCGGACGGCGGCGCTGGATTGCTCAACCCATTTAAGACCCATTTCGGGTGGAGGGGATGACCGGCGGCGATAGGTGACTTTGGGCAGTGGGTTATGCTCGCCGGAGGGTGGGGAGTCTAGTGGTGGTAGTCGGAGGCCAAGATGTGGCCGGCGGTGGCCGGAAAATGCAAGGGAATGCAAAATGGCCATTTCGGATTTGTGGCCGTGGATGGACGGTGGGGTGGCCGGAGGTGATACTACCGGTGCTGTTAAGCTCGCCAACATGAGGGGGTGAGGTTGAGCTGGGCGGTGTCGCCGGTGGGTGGCCGGCGGCAGTCCTGGGTGGGAGAGAAGGAACGGCGAGAGGGAGAGAGGGAGACAGGGGTCGATGCGGACTGCACGCGAGAAAGCAGAGGAAGAGAAGAAGAAAAAGAAAAAGAAAGAAGAAAAAGAAAAGAAAAGCAAAAGAAAAGGAAAAGAAGACTACTAGAAAAAGCACAATAAATAAAATAAAAACTGACTTTAAATACTATAATTTCAATATCAATAAAATAAGATATTGAAAACCCATTAACAGAAATAAATTAAATCCAAGCGCAATATTAATTATAAAACAATAATTAATATAACGAAAGCAGATAAAATAAATTCACACAATAAAATAAAAGAATTTAATTCCACTCATTAAAATAATTAACTTATTAAAATAAATAAGAAAAATAACGTAACTCGATATTAACTAATTAATAGCTCAAATAAATATCTTAAATAAATAAAATATGACTAATAATATTATTTAAATAAATTAAAATAATTAATACCGAGAATAAAATAACGTGTAAAAATACACGTAAATCTAGGATCTCACAATATTTATAATATATTGGAAAAGGCTCTTTGATTTAAATTTGGTTATATTGCATGCAACATCCCTAGGGTACCACTTCTACTTGATGATCAAATTTAATAAGTGGTACGTCCAACAAATATAAGTGCAAGTTGTTTCCGACAAAGATGCTCCTAGGCGGGATTCCATTCGGGACCCGCCATTTACTGTTTAGTGGCATCCGTTGCGCACTCCTTAATTCCGATTGTACGTATGCGCAAGTCATAAAGTGTAATCTATTATAATTCTCATTAATTGCCTATAATCAAACGCGTTATCATCTCATAGTTTTACTCATGATGATCTTATTAATACTGATTCCTCATAATGGAAGAGAAAATGTAAAGAGGAAATAAAATTCTTTGTGCCAGGAGAAAAATTAATAAAATATCAAATTATATATATATGACTGAGCTTCAGCCGATGCCAGCCCTTTTAATTCATTTTAGTCATTTAAATAATTTATAGATTCCCAGCCAGTACGAGTGCCTGCTAATTATATATTAAGATCAGCAATCTGGATTAGCCAAAGCTTACCCCAAGTTTTAGCTTTTTATGAGAAGAAAATACTTTAATTT
Organism: Platycarya strobilacea; assembly: GCA_036898215.1. Lineage (NCBI taxonomy): Eukaryota > Viridiplantae > Streptophyta > Magnoliopsida > Fagales > Juglandaceae > Platycarya > Platycarya strobilacea. The sequence continues at coordinate 31,338,317 of CM072550.1, forward strand.
GTCTATTCCATTCACATCTAAGCTTCACATTAAATTATATATATTTTTAAAACAATAATAAAACAATAATAATTGAATATTTATTATATTTTAATTTATTTATCTTATCATATTTTACCATCTTACCAATTATATATATTAATAATTAATATACACTTGGCAAGATGGTAATCAAATTCTCGTTAGATACATAATCATTTCTATCGTACTCATGATGTCTATATATGTAGAGTCCTCTGATCTCCATTTCTGCTACATCAAAATAGCGCAAGGGTTTCTTGAAAGGATGCAGCTTTCTGTGGACTTGAGATTTCTATTCCTGCCATCCATAGGCCTCGCCCTTAGGTTTCTAATATCCCAATTATACAGCGCCTCTTGGCCGCCTCAAAATGGCAACTTCCAAATCGAATTCCTTGGCCTTCCCATGTTTCTTCTTACACTTCTGATCATCGTCGTTGTCAGCCTCCTCTGCCTTTCCATCTCGGTAAAGTTTGATCTGACGGTGGAGGGACTCAGGTTGCGGACAGGAGATGTATCGGGTCTGTTGACTATTTTACTGCTGGCCTCACTCATCTTGCCACTTTCACTCTTCTGGTTTGCCTATCTGATGCTCTTGATCTTATCTCCTTGTTCTGAGTACATTTTTAATCAGCTTAAGAGCTTTGTGTACTGGCTTTGTCAAACTTTCAGAGCCACTTTCTTCTGCAATATCCAGCCCCAAGAAGAATCACTAGAAACATTAACCCTACCTCAAGTTGAGATTCAACTCATGAATGAAGTTGAAGGCCGGAACATTAATAATGCTTAGGAAAGAACTTAAACAAATGCGTTGGTGATCCTTTTGTAAGGATGAGTACTTGTAAAGAGTGTTTCAGCTTGTAGTGTCGATCGGTATAGGTTTTAATTTGCATGTAAGAAATATCTAAATTAAACCCTGCCATAATATCTTAGCTTTTGGCCCTTTGGGGGTTAATGTAATGGGGTTATGAGGATGGATGCTTTTCTAAATTAGAACAAGTTATAATAATTAATGATGTATATATGTACGTTTTGGGCGTTCAGATTCAGTTAGATGCTTTCCAACTTTGGATCCTCTCCAGTTTACTTATGTATGGGGTTCATTTAATACAAATCAACTTAATTTATGTTTTGAAGTGCTTTAGATTCAAGATATTTGTATGAGTTTCGATCTATAAAAAAACACACACACACATTTATATCTGTGAGAGTTTTTAAACAAAAGGCTTTTTAGTTTTTGGTACGGACGCACGGATCTATAAACACATATATAGGTCAGATCATTGATTCGGTGGGTCTTCTCTCTTCTTCCTTGCGCGGGGTGATTGAAAGCGGCGAAGTTACCTGAGCTCATGGCCGGAGGTGGTACCTGTGGAGAACAATGAATCGAAGAACCCAAACGCAGTTCTAAAATTACTAACATTCATGTGAGTTTTTGAGCTTTGAGACTGATTTTGATATCGGGTTGCATTTTCTTCTTTTTTCTTTTAATCATAGAAACTGAACCAATAAATCATTTCTTTTCAATCTTTTTAGGAAAGATCATATTTAAAGCGGCGAAGTTACCAACGTGAACGCTCTGCATGGAGTCGTACGTACCTGTGGAGAACGATGAATCGAAGACTTCAAAACGCTGCTCGTTGCGGCCTTCTGACTCTCTAGAGTACTCTTATATGTACGCTGCCTCTTCATTATTGTTCCTACTTGTTTTATATTTATTTTTTGCATATATCTCGTCTGGTTGCCGAGAAAGTGGATGAAAATTATTTCGGAGTTGGCGGTATATATTTTTTTCTGGGGTAATCATGAAAAACTCTACCTAATCGGGTTCAACATATACTAGTTCTCTCTATGTACACTGCCAGCTTTAAGTTCTTGTTTTAAATTTTCTTTTACATTGAATTGCTTTATATAAGTGTTCATTCTCGGTCAGGTTTAATTAATTAATAATTGTATTGTTCATGACATTTTGAGTAGTGGTTGTATGCAATATATAAACTGATGGTTAAGAATGATCATTCGAATGATTAAGTAGTATGGTAGCTAGTGATGATTTCTTGACTGTTGTACTGATCAATGTTTCCATGTGTCTTTTTTTTTTTGGGGGGATGTTATAAAATCCTATATAAATAACTATATATTATCACTATATCATATAATACATATATTAACAATATTATATATATATATATATTGTAGTCTCTTGTATTTGTAAGCTATAGTAATACTATATCAACCGGATCAAATTGGAACGAATTAAACTGATAAAACTAACTAAAAGTACCGATTTAATTAGGGTGCAACCGGTGGCCTATTGATTTCTCAAATCTCGAAACCGGTGATATATGTAAAGCAAATAGCGTGACCTTAGTCTTGGCCTTGTATTGATTTAAATAGAATTCTAGAGGATCAAAACTTATTTCCAACACTTGCCAAGCATACCAGTACGTTTTGTAAAGATATAAGGGAGACTAGGTTTGCTTCCAAAGCATGCTTGCATGCTACGATTGATAAAAATTAATTAGTTTGAGGATCTGCACATGGCCAGGGTTTTGAAGAAGCCATCTAGCTGCTAGAGTTCATGATGATTTGGAAGATATTAATTAATTAGAGCGCCATGCAGTTTGCATGCATAACATTCAGAAGAATTTGCAGTTTATGATGTTTGAGATCATCACAAGGCCACCGCGGGCTTTTATATATTCATGGAACAGTTAATTTATAAGTTGATACGTGTGTATTATGTGTTGCCGAGGGTTCTTCTTCTATATATGTATCTGAGAGGATAAGAGTCTTAATTAAGTTGCCTTGCAGCATCTCACATACATGATATCTGAGAGGATAAGTGTCTTAAGTTGCTTACGATCTGAGGTAGCTATATATATTCTTGGCATGGCTCAGGTTTGTTAGTTAACCTCATTCTTGGTTTCATTTCAAGCATCCAAAGATCAGTAATATTGGGTTTCTCAATCTTCTATTTATTTATTATGTAATAAATTAAAATTCTCAATATCCAGTACAATTTAAGCTGCCTTCTTGTCCTAGATATTGGTTGTCCGAAGCCAAGTTGCAGAGGTTAAGAATTGCTCTTATTTCTCCTTTCTTATCCTGGGGTGGATGCATTAATATTGTTAAAAGAATTTGCTGACTTTATTTAGAGTCTCCTAGTGAAGCTGCAGAGTGTTCTACTACAAATCGTGTACAACCTGCCTTGACATCAAGCAATGCTACAAGCCGTGAAGCACCTTTACATCATGATCCTACATACCGTTAACAGCAGAGCTATCTCTCCTGCTTTCCGTTTCGGTATTTTGTTTTGTTCTAGATTTGTACAATTAGTCATTTTACGGTGAGGCTACACAGAGCAAGCTATATATAAACATTCTTTTTTATAGTACTGTTTCGTATATATGAAAATATACCTTTACAGAGAGTAGCGCATTGCTTCTCTGCACAACCATGACTTGAATTCTCCTTTTTGCCTGTTTTCTTATAGACATCCTTTATCTCCTTTGGAGGTTCCGCACTGATTGTCGCGATATACAATGATGGTCGGAACAACCAGCACTGATTGTCTATAATGATGATAGGATAATGAGGTGTGTAAAGCTCATGTTTTCTTGTAGTAGTGAATGCTATCATTATTCGTGATTGATAGAAGAGAGAGACAAATTCTTTTTGTACTCAAATATAACGTACTAAAAACAAACTGCAAGTGGCTGACGAGTTAAAATCAAATCAAAATGTAAAACAAAGTAAGAAGAAACGGAAAAGTAAAATAATAAAAGCAAACGTAAAAAAATTATGAAGAATGAAGAAACGGAGAGACTATATTCATGCCTTTGTGGCGGCCTGGACACACAAAAGAAAAATAAAAATAAAAAAACACAAAAATAAAATAAATAAAAATAAAACTATGATGAGTCTTTAAAGAATAATGCTCCATACATGCCGAACATTTTGTTATGAGCGGAGGAGTTTTTGGAGTGGTATAAACTACCATTATTAGTGTGTGGTGTACTTAACAATTATACTCATTTTTGGATGACTTTGTGTGTTGAGGATTCAGGTTAATCTTTTATCAACAGAGTGGCATGTACTCAACAATTAAACTATTTTTTTTAAAATGATTTTGTGTATTGAGAATTCAGATTGCTGTTATTATTAATGTGTTAAGTATTATTTAAAAAGTTTCGATTATATTATTGACTATTTTTTTTAAAATATAAATTCTAATCTAGTTCAATAATGATTATTATTATTATTTTATCATGGGTCGCCGAGTACAAAATAACAATCACTTCTCAAAACTAGTTAATTATATATTAAATATGAGCAGTGACGTAGTGGGCAGTGAATTATCTTTCTCTTTGAGTATTGCAAAATATAATTACATGATCTTTCTCTAATTTCTACTTCTCTCAAGCAATTATGTGAATTATCAGACGGGCATGATCCTGAGTCGCGACTCGGCCATCCTTCTAACATCTCTTTCTAATCAACGTGTCTGCCTTTTCTATTGCAAAATAATGGTCCACAGAGAGAGAGAGATCAAATCATTAATAAGAGGGTGGGGTAAAATCAAATCTTTGAATGAAAGAGATAAAAGTGGAATGTGGATGGGCCGAAAGAGGGCACGGGGAGATCAGATGATCATCATGATAACGCGTACGTAAAAGATCATGATTTTTGTAATACTCTTTTTTGAATTATAATTTTCATTTTCATTCATTTTGCATGAAGTAGCAATATGCAAACTGATCATAAATTAAGATGATCAAGATCCTATATAAGTTTCTAATATTAATGCTTTTATGCTTTTGTTGGAGAGATGTCTAGCTTGTGCATGTATTACAAAAAAATTACTTATTTACGGCCAACTATATCCTGCCAAAATGGTTATTTCCTATCAATTTTTGTAGCAAATAATCATTTTCACAACAAATAATTTATCATGAATGCTTATTTTTCTGGTAGTGGTGGGAAAGTAGCACTGCTAGCTGATCATATATATTATCCCTCGTGTGAATCCGGTGAGTGATTATTTTGCATTCAAATTTGTTCCCATTTCAACAGCAGAAATGAAGAAAAATTAAATTGATGGATGTTAGATCTGAAAGAAGTCCAATAATATTCTCTATATATGTTCATGGTGTGAATATTTTGCATCATTAAAATAGTACGTAAAAGCTTAAATCATCTAAGTTGTATAGACTAGTCACCCTTGTTTGGTTTGATTATTATGGTTGGATTCATAATTCTAATATTATTTTCTGCTTTCTCTCAAGTTAGTCTCATGATTTCTATGATAGACAAGGTGATGGGCTTTAATAATTGTTATGGAATAATAGCATAATTTGAGTATTCTAGTATTCTAGTATTGTAGCAATGTTGTCTTATTGAGTTGGAAATTTGGTTTGAAATTATTTTGAGTTGAAGTCTCGCTTAAATATTTGTGACTAATTTGATATTTGTAATATATTGGAAAAAGCTCTTTGTTTTGAATCGGGTTTTATTGCAACCCTTGTTGTTGGGTACCACTTATGATCAAATTTAATTAATAATCATTCTTTTGTTTACTGTTCTCCCGATTAAGTACTGAAAGTGAGTCACCTTTCTTATTCAAGGATATAGATCAGTAGGAAGATGGTAATTTACGGTTAACTCAATGCATAATTGTAGATTTGGAGGTGTGTATTTATGACAAGATTCGGTTCTTTCATCTCGTTTTTTTGACAACTAAGGGAGAAAAGAATATGAGGGAAAAAGAAAACCAGTGAACTGGTAAATTGGATCAGACTAGACCAAATTAATGAGCTTGGTTTGGTACCAAATTAATTTAGTTGGATCCGATACCAATTTATGGTCAAATGCAGGTCATTTATACAAAACTTAGCCATATTTTAGATTTATACAGAACTTTGAGCTAAAGTAACTCTAAAGGAATTTTCAAAATTAGAGTTACTATTCACTTATCAAACCCATATTATATTCACAAATAATCAACAAAGCTTTATTAGAATGTCTTTCTAGAACTTCAAATATGCTAACTACATTATTTGCAAAACTGGAATAAGTCAAAGGAATTTTTAAATCTTTCATTAATAAACAAGACTATATATTATGTCTAGATTTTTTAGGAAATATGTTCTGTAAACAAATCTATATTATGTCGATATCATGAAACTAGAATTGGACTGAATTAAACTTGGTACAAATCTCAGTCCAGTCTGATTTACAGATTTACTGGGTTTCTTTTTTTTTTTTTTCACCTCAAGTCTTCCCTCCCTCCTAAGCCCCTACACAATAAATTGATAAAAATACAAACAATCATCAAAGATATTGTTGAGGATGTATTTTGCCGCTCATCCCTCCACCGTGGTTCAATCGACTCGAACTTACATGTAAGAAGAGAAGGTGGGGTCGGGGTCTGGAACCGCTTCGATAGCAAAATCAGTTCTGGGATGAAAGTCATTTATAATTGATCAATTCGAATTTATATGGTGAAAACTATGGTGATAAATTATTTACTAGATTTTTCTCATTATGGGACCGCCCATTTATATTTAATAAGAGATTTTTAAATATATATATATATAAATATATATATATTATATGTATGACGCTGAAGATGATGACCAAAATTTGTCCAAATAAAATCTTCTACCAATTAATTAATAGGCTAGCGGGGACGAGCATGATTGATCTCGATCCATCTGGAAAGGTTTACTAGACGGTCGAAGCCTACCGTTTAATATATTGGAAAAACCTCGTTTTGACTTTTTGAAATGCTTACTAATTTCAGGATAAACCACCTTCTTCATCTTCTTCTTCTTTTCTTATTTTTTTTATTTTTATTTAAGAAAGAGAAAAATATTAAATTTTAATAATCTCTGGTCGATCGCTTGTTGCATATCCCATGCATGCATGCCTTTTTGCATGTTTGTGGAGGTAAAGACTTGCAGGTAAGATATTTCGATATATATGCGTGGCTGTGACTTGTGAGAGGGATACCTACACTTAAAAATAACGCTGCTCGAAATAATAGTCTAATAGATATATATTTAATTCTAGAGTAATGATATTTTTATAACTATTTTATAATTAATCAATTCAATTATTAATTATGGCACTTCATAAAAACTAAAATAATTCACTTTAGCAAAATTACAATTCAATATTCATACATATTAATTGTAAAAGAATTGTAAGTAATTGATATATATATATATATATATATATTAACATAGAGGCATGTCCCATGCCCAAATGTCAAATTTGTTGGCATCTTTCATATTTATTTTAAGATTTAAAAATAAAAGTACTTTTCAAACTTTTACTCAAATCCAAACATGCGCTGTATCGGACAGCGTAAACCTACGTGGCCAGCCAACTACTAACCTATTCACTAACAACTATTCGTATATAAATAGATAAATATTTTTTTATAAAAAAAAAAAAACTATGTATATTAATATCCAAAATAATCTAAAAGAACTACGGCGTGAAACCCAATCAAGCTTTATAGGCGTTATTTATATAATATGAATACACAAAAACCGAATCTTTCATTTGTTTAACTTTGTATTATATTAACGTATATAATTAAGAATCAAAAAAACTAGAAAATGAACTTTTGATTTAAATTTGTGACACTGACGTTAATGAGAAGATGTTGACACAGATTGCTAAATAAGCTTCTCCATTGGAATAAAGTGGCTAGACACGCCTGATGCTTATGAAATAGATGCGGTCATATGATAATCTAGAGGTTTATAGGCATCTGAGTATTGCTTGGGATTATAGCTAGGCTTCGATATGATGCCTTTTAGGCCTTTCTCCCGTTCCTATTTTGAGAGACATATTTCTTATCTTTCAAAATTTGGACCATATCTTGAATATACATACATCCTTCATTAAGGAAATTTCTTGGAAATGCATCTCGAGTCATGGAATCCGCATATGGTATCCCAAGTTTTTATTGGTAATTGTTTCGAATCTCTCTTAAATCTGAGTGCAACCTACTTATATATTAATTTTGCAACAATCACAAAGAGATTATATAAAAATAAATTTACAAATTAATAAGACTTGATATAATATTTTAAATTGTAAAATTATTTTTTATGTAAATTAAATCTAATACATTACGTAAAACTATGTCAATTTATAAAATTTATTTTTATGTAATATGTTTGTGTCTTTTTAATTAGCTAACTAATCATGGTTAGGGATATACGACAAATGATATGTTTTTATCATATTATATACTTTTTTAATACATAATTTATATTAAATGTATATATATATTCATAGTAACCTGATTTCAAATAAGTTGGGCGTTATTTATAGGCGTTCTTACATCAAACCTGTGGATAGGGATGGTTGGTGACATTTGGTGACACTGTTCGATCGTCACTCAGCCAATGATAGCCTGGCTCCTTCCCCCTAATCGCTGACTGCCAAGACTTGGATTCTTGGGCGGTAATTAATGCAGACATACCGCTCAGCTTCGGCAATTAATGCGACACTATACTCGACGTGATCATGTATTTTTTTTATTTAAATGAAATGTATTTTGCAATCATAGACGCCGCTCCCTTTAAAAAGTAGATAAATCTAAAATTCTTATAAAAAAATTATTTATAATAATTGATCCCAAAACTGCATCTATTACCATTTTAAGGAAGAAAAAAAACTTTTTTTAGAGTTGTTTTAGTTGGAAGCCGTGTGCAAATAATTCATTAATTGACATGACAAGATTAAATTTGCTACAAACATTCAGTTTAAATTTCTCTAGCAAATCTAGTATTGCCATTTTAATTTGCTTTCAAATTCATATCACATACGTTTGCCTCCGCAACAAGTAATTGGTTAATTTTCAGCTATCTAAGAAGGTTAACTCAGTTACTGATTTGCGGCAGCAGCAGGGTATTGTTAAAAAGTTGGATTACAGGCTGCATGTCTCTCCGGCCACACCAGCTGACTGTTTTAAATTAAATATTGACGTGGCCATTTTAACTTTAAGAGATTCTGCTGGAGATGTCATTATATATGGCAGTTAGAAGAGTTGAAGTGAAGCTCAAGAACCAGAAAATATTGAGGTAGTGGCTTTACTGAGAGGGCTAGAATTTTGTCTCAATATTGTCATCCTTAACTTTATATATATATCATCGAGAATGATTATATTTTATATATATGTTTGAGGAGGTCATGAATGGAATAGAATCTCATTATTTGCAGCTATAAAAACTAATTTAGTGATTCAAATTAATTAGAAGACTTATGAAGGCTTATAGCAACATATTGTCTAATCCAAATTGACGTATTATATGCCTCTCTGCAATTTTGAAGTTTTTTTCCTATAAAAAAAAATATATTTTTTTTTTTCTTTTTGGAAACATATAAGAGTCATTGTTTAATGATCACCTGGACCCCTGGTCATGATGAACGATTACCTTCTTATGCATTATTTTGGCGTGCTAATATGTGTGTTTCCACTTTTTAAAAGCTTCCATGCCTAGCTTTTGTTTTGTCTTTGTTTTATTTTGTGTTGTCTTTGTTTCCTCACGTCGACGTTATGATATGAAAAATGATAGGATTACTTTTTATTTATCATTTATTTATTATTTATTTCATTTTTTAATTTTTTTATTTAATAATTAAGAAATGGATTATTAATAAAATTATATATTTTTAGAACTTTTTCTTAATTATTAAGAATGTTAAAAAAATAAATATAAAAAAATATTAAAAAAAAATTATTGTGAATAATAAATAAGTGATAAAGTTATGATAACCCTATCACTACTGCTCTTAAGATATTTGGATTTGATATTTTATTATTCGGGAATTAGATTTCAGAATTCTAGTCTTACGAATTCGCTCTGATAAATGTCGATTGTAAGGCTGCAAATTCATCTGTGGAATGTGGATGAAGAGACATAAAGGGCCGAAAGAGAGCACGGGGAAGTGAGGATGTTAGGCTGTTAGAGGATTTTTGTTAGATTGTTTAAAATTAAATTTTAAAAAAATAATATTTATATATATATAAAAATTTAAAAAAATAATATATAAGACATGTTTGTGTAATTTTAAAAAGGATCCCATCTTATAAAACTTTAAAAAAAAGTTAGGAGCCATGAGACGTGTGCTCAGTTGTGAAAAAAAAAATTAATGATAAATATAAAATGAGAAATTAAGAAAAAATTTCAAACCAAATTAAGACAAAGTAGTCGTGGATTTATGGATTCAAGAAATTTTGTACTCTGTGTTCGATTTTCTTTTTTAATATAATAAATTTTTTTTTACTTGTTATTATATATATCGTTTTAATTTTTATTATATACCTGTACTTAATAAAAATACTATTCTTATTTTTATTACATACAGTGAAATGTATATGTGTTTTTTTTTATTACTTTGTTTCTTTTATATTGATTAATATAAATAATATTTTCTTAACTATTCAAGTTGTTTGATAATAAATAATATTATATAAGACTATATTAAACCTATTAAGTGATTTAATAAATAGGTAAACCTATTTAAATTGTTAATAAAATATATTTTCTTATTTTTATGGAAATTTATATTATATATTAACAAAACTGTTTGTTGTTTTAACTACAGGTAGTGTTGTTAATAAAAACATTAATATTCTCATTAGTATCAAATTTAATATTTATTAATTGATCTTATTAAATCATTATATGATTTAGAAAAGAAAAGTGAAAGGAAAGTGGCAGCAAAGATCAGTTTATTTTTGGGGCCTACATCGAAAGAATTTCATGATGGTGTTTTTTTTTTTTTTTTTTTGAACAGATCTTGTTCAAATCTGTGTGCTTTTCTTTTGTCGGTTTATTTTTCGTGTTGTTCTGGTTAGATTTGCCAGATTTGAAGAGATTTTGTTTAGATGAGTCATTTTCGTGCATCTCTATGCTTTTACTTGTCATTATTTGAGACAGGCCTTTTGTAAGTTGTATTTAGAATGATATGGTTGTTTATACTGTTCCAAATACCTACAGAGAAAATAGTTTTAAATATGTTAACTCTCTTTCTCTCCCCCACATATCCACAAGTATGACATGCACGTTCAGATATAGATTCTTTCTTGGTATGGAGAAAGATGATACTCATGTTTGTTAATTTATTTTTTATTTTAATGAGTAAATCTTAGGTGTTATAATATGATTGATATTTACGGGAAACAGTTTCTTTATATACATCCAATATACTTAATTACTCCTATTGATATATATATATAAAATATTTTTACTTATCAAAAAAAAAAATTTAACATGACTTATTTGTGTTGGGATCGGCGGAAGCTCACATATAATATGGAGACCAGAATTTAACGTGGTTCGGTCAATTTAGCCTACATCCACACACATAAAGAAGAGAATTTGTATTAAATAATAAATCAATTATTTACAATGGTTTCTCTCTTCTAATCTCTCCAACGGACCTCACCTCCGACTCTCCTTCTCATTACAATCTCATATGTATTTATAGGAGAAAGAAATAGTGTGAACGTGTAAAAGACGATGGAACTCCGGCGGCCGACTTTCTTGAATTTTCCGGCGGCACCTACCTTCCAGCTGCTACTGACGATGCCGTCTTCCAGAAGCCTCCAGCTTCTTCATCACGTTGCGTGTTGATTTCCAACAATCTCCCCCTCAACACCAAATGGAGGATATCCTGGCACATTTTAGTTCAAGGTACTTAACCTGGCTATGTTTCTACATAGCTCAAGTTTTTCGTATGTGACTACCTTCGTTAGCATGTCCGCTGGATTCTCCTTTGTATGGATCTTTACAAGCTTCAACAGCTGTTGCTCCATTACTTCACGTATCCAGTGATACCGAATATCGATGTGCTTTGTTCGGGAGTGGTACATCGAGTTTTTACTCAGATCAAGAGCACTTTGACTATCACAATAGATTTTGTACTCTTTTTGACTGACTCCCATTTCTTGGAGGAACCACTTTAGCCACAACATTTCCTTTCCTGCTTCTGCTATAGTAATGTACTCTGCTTCTGTTGTAGATAAAGCCACACATTTCTGCACTTTGGACTGCCATGATACAACTCCACCTGCAAATGTGTAAATATATCCTGATGTAGATTTTCTCCCATCAAGATCACCTGCCATATCAGCATCTGTATAGCCATCCAAGACTGGGTTAGCTCCCCCGTAGCACAAGTACAACTTTGATGTACCTTTAAGGTACCTGAGAATCCAATGTACTGCTTTCCAGTGTTCTTTCCTTGGATTTGAAAGAAAACGGCTCACAACTCAAACAGTGTGAGCGATGTCAGGTCTGGTACAAACCATAGCGTACATTAAACTTCCTACTGCTGAGGAGTACGATACTGTAGCCATTTCTTGAACCTTTTCTGGTGATGAGGGACATGAGCTTTTGCTCAATTTGAAGTGATTAGCCAGTGGAGTACTGACTAGCTTTGCTTTCTCCATGTTGAACCTTCGTAGTATTTGTTCAACATACTTTTCCTGTGACAGCCATAGCTTCTTTTTCTTCCTATCACGAGTGATCCTCATGCCCAAAATGAGTCAAACTTCTTATACCTGTCTGGGAGCCTGCTTCAAACCGTAAAGGCTCTTTTCCAACTTGCAGACCAAATGTTCCTTTCCAGAAACTTGGAAGCCTTCTGGCTGCTCCATGTAAATTTCTTCATCAAGGTTGCCGTGAAGAAATGCTGTCTTCACATCCATCTGTTCAAGCTCCAAGTCAAGACTTGCCACCAATCCGAGTACCACTCGAATTGAAGTCATCTTCACAACAGGTGAAAATACCTCATCAAAGTCGATTCCTTTCTTCTGCTGGAATCCTTTGACGACTAAGCGAGCTTTGTGCTTCACCTGCTTGCCATCATTTTTCAGCTTGAACACCCATTTGTTTCTCAGTGCTCTCTTATCGTTTGGAAGTTCCATCAGCTCATAAGTCTGATTCTTCTGTAACGAGTTCATCTCATCCTGCATAGCCTGCATCCATTTGTTGCTATCTGGATGAGATATTGCCTCCTGGAAGTTTTCTGGCTCCCCCTGATCTGTAAGAAAAATATAATCTGATTCCGGATATCTTCGTGACGGAATCAACAATCGCCCTCTAGAGGATCTGTCCTGCTGAGGTTGATCACTTGACAACTGTGGAAACTCTACAGTTTCTGATGGAGAAGGCAACTGCTCCCCCTGCTCAGTGGTGGTTTCTCCGTTGTCAGTATCCTCTTCTTCTTCTGGGGAAACTTCCTGTCTATCTTCAGTGTTTGAAATAGACTGAAGTGGTAGTGAACTCGGAGCTGGTTTTGGAGCACTTGGAGTTGTTTGTTCTGATCCAAACATCTGGTCTTCATGGAACACTACGTCCCTACTTCTGATGACCTTCTTCGCTTTTGGATCCCATAATCTGTATCCAAACTCTTCATCTCCATAGCCGATGAAAAAACATGGAGTAGACTTTTCATCAAGTTTCTGTCTTTTTTCCTTGGATACATGTGCAAATGCTTTGCACCCAAATACTCTTAGATGAGAGTATGAAATCTTGCGGCCTGACCACACCATCTCTGGGACTTCGAACTGCAGTGGAACTGACGGTGTTTTGTTGATCAGGTAACAGGCTACTTTTACTGCTTCACCCCAGAATGGCTTAGGCAACTTTGCCATACTCAGCATGCATCTGGTTCGTTCCACAATGGTCCGGTTCATCCGTTCTGCTACACCATTGTGTTGTGGGGTGTAGGGGACACTCTTCTCGTGTCTGATGCCATGTCTGGAGCAATATTCTCTGAATTCTCGAGAAGTATATTCACCTCCATTGTCTGTCCGGAGGCATTTCAGCTTCTTGCCAGTTTCTCTTTCTACCATGGCATGAAAGTTTTTGAATTGCTCAAAAACTTGATCTTTCCTTTTTAAGAAATACACCCACACTTTTCGTGAAGTATCATCAATAAAAGTAACAAAATATTTGTTACCTCCAAATGATTCAACTTCAAAAGGACCGCAAACATCAGAGTGTACCAAGCTCAATAACTCTAATCTTTTTCCAGCAGATGTCTGGAATGAAACTCTATGTTGTTTACCAAATAAACAGTATTCACAAGGATTGAGAGCAATACCTTTGTTTACTGTAATCAATGCTTTCTTTGCAAGCATAAACACCCCTTTTTCTCCCATGTGGCCAAGTCTCCGATGCCACAAGTTTGGTGATGTATCATCTTCAGCTACATTGAGACTGTTTGCACTTATCTTAGCACTTGATTTGTACAAAGTGCCACAGACATGTCCCCGTGCAATGACCATTGCTCCTTTCTTCAATTTCCAAGCATTGTTGCTGAAGATGCTCTCGTAACCCTGTTGATCAAGGGTTCTTATAGAAATTAGGTTGAGTCAAAGATCGGGTACGTGCCGAACGTCATTTAGCACCATAGTACAGCCAACACTGGTTTTTATTCTAACATCCCCAATGCCCACGATCTTTGAGAAACTCGAATTTCCCATCTTGACTGTACCGAAGTCTCCTGCCTTGTAAGTACTGAAGAAATCCTTACAAGGAGTGGCATGATAGGATGTTGCTGTATCTATTACCCACTCAGCTTCCTCGCTTGAAACGTGCAAGCAAGATTCTTCACCAGCGGAAAGGAGTACACAATCTCCAGAAAGCGTCACTGCAGCTTCGCCTTCTTCGTGCTTTGACTGATTGCTTGGCTGATTTTGCTCCTTCTGCAGCTTTCGGCATTCTCTTTTAAAGTGGCATTCAATACCACAATAAAAGCATTTTCCCTTCTTTCGCTGTTTACCGCGACTTTGGGATCTCCCTTTACTTTGACTTCTATTCCTTTCTCGACTTCTACCTCTACTATTTCTCTGATGCCTTCCTTCTGTTACAAAGGCATCTATCTCATCTCCTCCAATCTCCTTTCGTCTAGCCTCTTCATTAAACAAGGCATCTATCACCATTGACATGGCGAGCTTTCCATCTGGAGCTGAATTACTAAGTGAGACCACTAGCGTTTCCCAGCTATCTGGTAGGGAACTGAGAAGTAGTAGAGACTGCTCTTCATCTCCAAGCTTAAAATCTACGGATGCAAGTTGATTTACAAGATTCTGAAACTCGTTGGTGTGTGCGGCCACTGAGATGCCGCTTTTGAGTTTCAAGTTGACAAGGCGTCTCATTAGTAATGCCTTGTTCCGAGCAGTTTTTACCTGGTACATGCTTTCCAGCTTTTTCCATAGCTGATAGGCATCCGTTTCCTGTGCAACATGATGAAAAACACTATGGTCAATCCACTGCCGGATCTGACCAATAGTTTTCTTATTCAACTTATGCCAGTCTTTTTCCGCTACATCATCTGGCTTTACGCTTTTCTCTTCAATTGGATCGAAGAGATCTTTACAATTCAGGAGATCTTCCATTCGAGGTCTCCATAGTGCGTAATTTGTAGATGTTAGCTTGATCATCGCACTTGCTCCCGAGTCCTCCATCAGTTCGGCTTTAATCTTTGATTTGAATGACCGTTTCTCAACGTTCAAAGTTGAATCTCAACAAACGGAGCTCACCGTTGCGTCCGGAATGGTGGAAAATCTTGGAAACGACTCTTGTCTCGTTCCAAAATGATCAAAATTGCGCCGAAAACCTGAAAAATAAGAAAAATGGAATATTCCCCACAATTCACCGGAATATTCTCTCCGGCTTCCGGAATATTCCCTCCGGTAACCGGAATATTCTCTCAGTCACCGGAATATTCCTGCACCAGAATATTCTTGCCGATGACGGAATATTCTTTTCGGTGACAGAATATTCTTCCGGCGACGGAATATACCGACGGAATATTCTTTATCCGTTTGGTTACTGTAGCGGGTCGGAAACCAGGTCAAACCGGTTCGGGTCGGATCACCCGGATTTAACGAGTCGGAGCTTGTCTTCTTCACTGCGCGCGCGTGTGGCGCGTGGGTCCCGTTGCCGAGTCGGTGCGTGTGGAGCGTGTAGCTTCGTCCGGTGTCCGTTTGAGACGAAATTTTCACCAAAATTTTCGTCTTGACCTGAGGAATCTGATGGTATCCTCCAAACTTGATTTCGATCAAGTTTAAAAATGGGCCTCTCACGAAAATTCACAAATCTGGCCTCCAACCTAGCTCTGATACCACTTGTTGGGATCGGCGGAAACTCACAAATAATATAGAGACCAGAATTTAACGTGGATCGGCCAATTTAGCCTACATCCACACACATAAAGAAGAGAATTTGTATTAAACAATAAACCAATTATTTACAATGGTTTCTCTCTTCTAATCTCTCCAACGGACCTCACCTCCGACTCTCCTTCTCATTACAATCTCATATGTATTTATAGGAGAAAGAAATAGTGTGAACGTGTAAAAGACGGTGGAACTCCGGCGGCCGACTTTCTTGAATTTTCCGGCGGCGCCTACCTTCCAGCTGCTACTGACGGTGCCGTCTTCCAGAAGCCTCCAGTTTTTTTATCACGTTGCGTGTTGATTTCCAACAATTTGTCACGCTATCTTTGACACGCTATCACGCATGACTTATTTGTTAAGCAGTTCAGGTGAGTTTCAAATTGGATGTTTGATGTTCTAGAATATATATATATATATATACACAACTATATATATATATGTAATTTTTCCACCTAAACTTCAGAAGTGGCTTTGGAATGAATGTCTTGGAGATTTGAATTGGTATACAAACGATATGACTAGATGAGTCTTGTTAAATTTGTTTTGATATGTAATGTAACAGAATACCCATGCATGTAACTCGGAAGATTCCTTTCAAGACAATATCTAATCAGCAAGCATCATGTAATCAGCTTCTGTTTTGATATAGAAGATTTTTTAACGAATTATTTCCTCTCTTGCAGCAGGAGGCTGGCCATCCAACCAGCAGTGGCAGAGGAAGGGGTAGGGGCAGAGATAGAGGTTGTGGGCGGGGTAGTCGAACACACTGAGAAGTTTTGATTTGAATATGGTCTTGGATGAGAATGGGGACTCGGCAACTGTGGCAGCACACACTGAGAAGTTTGAAGATGATCCCGAAATTTCCAAGCACAATCAAGGGCTTGAGAGGCTCAATAATGGGGCTGAAACTGGGGACCCAAAGGAACAAATTCTAGCTGGTAAAGATGAAGAAGCAACGATTCGAAATTTTGATTTGATTATGGTCTTGGATGAGAATGGGGACTCGGCAACTGTGGCAGCTGGCCCCGGCAATTCATCAACTGAGCCTGTTCCGGAAATGAAACATGATGAATACCCCATTGTAGTAGATTTGATTTTAATATTGATCTGACAAGAGGGTTAGGTAGTAGGAAATGGGAAGATGAACAAAAACTGCAAACAATACCATTGTAGGGTAGGATGAAACTGTAGGTTCTTTTGGGCATCTTTTGAGACGTTTGTATTATATGCCTCTGTATTGTTTACTGGACAGTTTGAAACCTAGTTTCTTCCTTCAGCATTGAAAGTCGTCAAATTTGGTCGTTGGATGTTAAGTTTGATTTGTAGGCCGAATGCTATTGTGTAGTCAAATTTGATAATTAGTTCGAAAGTCATCTGTATTGGAGCAGTCAAAATTCTAAGACTTCACTATTGAGTTGCAGTAAAGTCATTTCTTTCTCGAAATTAGGCTCCGAGTGAATTCATCACCACTACAAATACTCACATGCTCTTACTAACTAATGGCTCAATCCTAACCCAACGGTAAAATAAAAACAGCTACTATAATTCTAACATCTATATTTGGGCCATGGCCCAAATTAACAATAACATCAACACTATCTATAAACAAAATAAATGGCCAGCAGCCCACACGCCCAACGTAACTGATTTAATCAAAAGCTCCAATACCTTCGATTTACTACTGTGCATATACAAAATTGACATTGGGAAACTTTAATTTTAAGTAAAAATGAAATTATTAACTAATATATAGTATATTTGTAAAAGTATAATTTTTTATAAAGTTATTATTAAAAATTATAATATTTAATATTATATTATTATTATTTTAACTTTGAGATAAATAGTTCAATGTAAATATCATCTTATAGAATTACACTAGTATTATAATACTAATATACTAAGTAATGTTTAATTATTATTGTATATGTATATACAATGGCATTACTAATACTATTCTAAATAATATATATTATAAGTTATATGTATTAAACAAATGATGACACTACTAATTATATACTAAGTAATCTAAGTAACATGTACCTAGTTATTATAAACTAAGTACTACGTGTAAATAATATAATACTTATATTATAGCTAATATATATTAGTATATACAAAGTACTTGATATATATGAAGTTGAAGTACTTGATATATACTTATTATATATAACACTATTATCTTCATGTTATGTATAGTGCATGTATATTATAAAGACTAATTTTAGTATTTTTTTTATTAAATACTTTATAATACTATTAGTATCGTATGATACATAGTAATATTGTTATAACTAGCCGAACTGATGGTGGATTGCTTAAATCTCAAACTCTCTTATTTCCGTTCGAATAAATACCTTGACCGTTCGGACGTTTATAAACTCCGTTCGAACGCTCAAAACTTGTTTGAACGGCAATTTGCTCGTTCGAACAATTGTCGGGGTATATTAACTCAGCCCTCGTCAAACACCTCATTTTTTCAACGAACAATAGATTCCAAAAGTCAGTCCTATTCAAACAAGAATCACATTAGAACTTTCTAAAATCATCATCTACAGTGAAATATATAAGGTATGATCCCTCTAACCCCTCGTATTGGTTGAAAATGGGTTATGAACACCCATTTTTGTAGGGGTCAGATTTCAAATCGAATCCGACCCATTTTTTATAGTTTTTGTATTTTTTTTTCTAGTATTCATTGTTTCTGACCTTTAGGAGTAATACTAAATTGATTTGGTCCGAATAGATTTGATTTTTGTAGAAAAAAAGTAATAGCCAAGTCAACTCGACCATTTCTCTTTGCACGGATTTCCGTTCGGACGGGAATAACACACGTCCGAACGAGATGTAGGAGATGATCCTATTATGTTTGAACGGACATCTAACTCGTTCGGATGAGTTTTTTTTGTCCAAACGAGTAAGCGCCAAACAGAACAGTTTGATATACGTTTTGATTTCATTTAGGTATTTTGGGATCCATCAAACCTGTCTAACTTTTTCTATCACTTGTTTGTTGAATAGTATACGAATGGCGGGCAGAAGTCGAAAGCGTGAGATAAATTAGATAATTGTGAGTTGCAGCACACCTCCACCCATTGGCATTAGTGCTACTACGTAGTGACCACTACTCCAGTTGCCTCCGCTCCCGTCCCTCCTGCTAGTCCTAGTGCTCCCACTGCTTCCATCTGCAAATCTGTTCTAGTAGAGCAGCCTATCACTTTGGATGACTTCAGAGAGCTGGAGTGGGAGGGACATACTATCCACCAGATCTTCACGGAGTGAGAATGAGCTCCGTTTTGCACGCAGGAGGGGATTGCATATCTTGATATGTTATGCGAATTCTATCGTGCATTGGGAGAGCAATTTGGAGATATCTATCACTATGTGCTGATGGAGAGGAGAGTTAGTATCACATTTTCTCCTCGGGTGATTGCAAAATATTTGGACATTCCACGCGTGATAGACGCATATCCTTATCTCTCTACAGCAGAAGCAGCGTCTAGATCAACTAGGGCAGACACGGAGGCTGAATCCTCATCGCCCTTCGCAACATGGACTGTCGATGAACTAGTTGTTGGCTCAGACGCTAATGATAGCAATGAGGAGTACGTACCTGATGATGGTCTCATAAAAGATTGAGTATGTGAGCTACTACAACATCCCTAGGCTCCTGCATATGATGGCGGGAAGGCCATCAAAGACTGCACTCCATTTTTCAGATTATTGAATCTAATAGTCGGGTACAACGTGGACCCGAAAAAGCACTAGACAAATTTCAGGATGAATCGAGTACAACTTCTGATACGGGTAGCAAGGTGGGACCCAATTGATCTAGTGCTGTATATTTTCTACCATATTAGACAGAAGTCACGATATGAGAGTGGAGATAGTCTACTATTTGGACTATTGATATCTGGTCTGCAACTCCAAGTTGAAGTTACAAAGCGGGTGGGTGAGCAAAGAGAATTTCAGACGAGGGCTCTCAACAACACATCTATTAGTAAGAGTAAGGGGCACCCCTATATAAGGACTCTAGGATCGACTGATGCTACTAGCAGTACTACTACCCAACCTGCTCAAAGCCAGCATGTAGAATTTACATTAAAGCTGTTAAAGGTAGTGGTAGAGCGTGTAGTGGAGAGAGTGGTGACCCGCGTGGTAGTAGAGGCTGAGGACTACATCATGAGGATGATAAATAATGTAGAGACATTATCAAATCTATGTAGGAGGACATAAATTTGATACAGAAGCAGTATGAGTATTTTTATTTGGTATTTTATTTTATGTGTTATATCAAACAATATTATATATATTTTAGGATGTAATTAGTATTTTCTTTTATTTTTGGTGTTCATAACAATGTTTCTTTTTTATTTTTCTCATTTTACTTACTGTTCGTAATAATAAAATAAATAACATTTTAAAAGTAATTTCATAAAATTAATTTGGGCATTTATAAATATTTTAAATGCTCTATAAATCATAATATGTAATCTAAACACATTTTTTATATTTTGAAAATGATAAAATAAAATTAATGGAAAACAAATATATATATACACAAATAAATGGTGATGAACAAAAATAAACCATTTCCAACCTGTTTTCTGTCCAAACAATATACTTTCTGTCTAGATGGATTTGCAATTTTGCCGCCACGTTTTCCTTCAAATATATTCCGTTCGGATAAATAATTATCTGTTCAAACGAATTTTTTTGTTACCAAATGTCTTGTTCGGACGGATTTTTGTCCGTCCAAATGAATTTTATAACTCATCCAATTTTTGGGATAAAATTTATGTGATCCCTAACAAATTTCGTTCTTAAAATTAAAATTTATTGTAGTGAATTTTCTTTTTAATGACCTGGACGTGATGAGCGATAACCTTCTCATGCATTATTTTGGCGTACTAATACGTGTGATTCCACTTTTTAAGCATGCATGTCTTATATTTGTCTTTGTTTTATTATGTGTTTGGTCGTGTCGAATAGGCCTGTTCATCCAACCTAGCCCGATTTGAAATTTTAATATATTTCTTAATATTTTCATTTTTTTTTCAAAAAGATTGAAGAAAATTTTAAATCTGAGTTCCAGATTCCAAATCCAAAATCCGGATGAACACCCCTAGTGTCGATATTATGATATTGGATTTGATATTTATTATTTGGGAATCGGAATCCTAGTCTTTCAGACGAGATTACCATTCGTTCCGACAATATGATTTTATTTTAATTTTTAATTTTTTTATATAGGGATTAAAATATATGTTTTATTATTGTTCTATTTTTTAAAAATATTTAAAAGTGATAGAACTATATATAGAGATAAGGGAGACGCTGGGAATAAAAGTACAAAAAATGATATTAGAATTATGAATCCAACCATAATAATCAAACCAAACAAGTGTGCTAGTCCATACAACATAGAAGATTTAAGCTTTTACTATTTTAGTGATGCAAATTAATATTCACACCATGAACATATATAATAGAGAATATTATTGGACTTCTTTCAGATCTAATTAGATCCATCAATTTAATTTTCTTCATGATTTCTGCTGTTGAAATGAGAACACTACAAGAAATTTTACTTTTTACGTCACCTGAAATCGACGCAAAAGGACCAAAATTGTGACGTAAATAATTATTTGCTTCCATTTTCTATCGACGCAAGGTCGACGATAATGCTTACTCACAAAAAGATTTAAGTGTCGAAGGTGAATAATGACGCAAAAGGCAAACTATTTGCGTCTTGTCATGGTGACGCAAAAATCGAATTCTTATGTCGCAAATAAGTTGGGATGCAGTAACGAAATACCTATTTATGACTATATAATGATGTTGTAAAAACAAATGACGCAAATAAATTCTCATTCGCATCACATACATATGGTTACAAATAGAATTTAGAGTCATAATGTATGATCTTTTGCTACTATATAAGTTGTCACAAATATGAAAGATAGTGATGCAAAAAGCTAAAATTATTTGCGTCGAGAGCTTTGGCGTCACATACTTTGAATGTAAATAGAATTTTGAATCACTATATAAGTTGCCGCAAATATGTGAGATAGTGACGCAAAAAGTTAAAATTATTTACGTCGAGAGCTTTGGCGTCAACAAGGTGGACGGTATAGAAGTTTGGCATCGGACGCTTTGAATGGGTTTTTGGACACAAATGAATATTGGCGTCACACTCATGATAAGTAAGCTAAAGTAACTTCGTACAATGTTCTTAAGCACAAGCTTATTGCTACAGTATGGGAGACTACTGAAATATCAAATTACAAAAACTTCTTATACTATTCTTGTTGAAAGTATAGTCAGGACTTGTCAAAAATCTTGGATCCAATTTCTTCTTGATCACCCAACAACTTTGTGATAGCTAGAATAATATTATCCTGCATATATAATTTTTCTTATAATTAAACCAATTGGGTAATATTTAAAATGAATGAAAGACTAG
This sequence comes from Platycarya strobilacea, assembly GCA_036898215.1. Taxonomy (NCBI): domain Eukaryota; kingdom Viridiplantae; phylum Streptophyta; class Magnoliopsida; order Fagales; family Juglandaceae; genus Platycarya; species Platycarya strobilacea. The sequence continues at coordinate 31,361,020 of CM072550.1, forward strand.
TAATCTAACAAGTATTAAGTTGTTTAACTACATCTTATATCCATGCATGTCACATCCTTATATTTTCAATTAACAACTAATTCAAATCCATTATATACATGCATGCCCTATCCACTAATGAGATTATATTGCGACTAATCTGACTTCAAGACAATAAGAAATGCTTAAACTAGTGGCGCCTCGTGGAAAAGTGCTCATTCGCCAAATGTCATGTGCTACCTCACTAGCTAATAACAACTAAATAACATATCCAATGTCATGATCACAAATGAGTAAATAAAAAACCATAAAGGTGTGTCCAAATCCTTGTACCATGTCCAATTTGCATAACTATACCTGAATGCACACATGCATTGACACAGACACATACACGAACCTTACTTTCAAATAAGTGTTGCTCATTCTATATGAAAAGTAGATGCATTTGGCCAAGGAAAAATCTATTTATCACTATAGGTTGGTTTTGTTTTGTCTTAATATGAGATATATGGGTGAAAGAATAGCAGGTTCTTGTTGTGCTGTTATGCATCACCTCTAAGTCCACTACAACTCCAACCACACCTCACTTCTTTCAAATCCACCACAACACCAATAAGTTGTACAACTAGGAAATGAAAAGACTAGTAAACCTACATGTATTAAGATGGTTAATTAATATCCTATATATATGAATGTCGCATTCTCATATTGTTAACCTTCCAACCAATTTAAAATATCTCTAGGTATAGGAAAACAAAGGAAAAAAAATCCAATTTTATATTTCTAATGAACATCTAGTAGTACATATATATTGTTTTTTATAATTAATCAGACCAAATATTATATTGCTAGTGAACTCATTAGATTGGCATAGGTACCTGTTTATCTTGAGTGGCCCCACAACTTTTAAGATGCTCGTATAGAAGCCCAAGTAGTATCCAACTGCTATCAACTTAGTTGTGCTCCATCACTAGCTGGTATCATGATATATCTACCCGACCACCAAAATATTGACATCTCGTTGTCTCCCAAATTTCAAAAAACTAATCTATAACCAAAGTTAGACAGTAGATTGAGATATTCATCCGCGTCAGTCACTAACTTTCCATTCTTCCATGACCATCGACTCTCTTTAAAAAAATCAATCATATTGGTGACACTTTCTCGCTACAACAGCTAATAACAAAAACAATCACTGGACCAACTAATAAATTCAAGAATATATATGTACACCTGTGTAATTATTATAATATATTTTTATTAATTAATTGGTGCACAATCTCTTCCACTTTGGCCAATATGAGTTCACCTGGTACTAGCAGTTTTATCGGGGAATTTCCCATCTTAGTAGGAGCTTTCCAAAGAAATAGCTTAGTAGCCACATTAGCGGCGCTTGGGATGATTTTAGGCATGGGCGGTATCCAGTAACTCAGGAAGACAAGACGGCTGGTTGTCCCAATATGTACAGGATTCGTGAGGGCATTTGCCTGGGGTGAGACGACGGTGTTGATCCGCCTGTTTCCTCAATGCATACTGAGGACGTGGAAGGAAATCAAGACAGGGAATGGTGACCCCTATAAGCTTGAGACCCCTTCCACAGCTACGCCTATACTCGACGATGGCTCCATATGGTATCAAAAGCCCCATAGGAGCTTTCCGCTAAAAAATCACTGGAACATCTCTTTCTTCTTGGTTTCACATTCCCGTGATATTGATATCCACAAGTAATGGTTTGCTATCATCCAATTCTAATACCTTCTCTTCAAGTAATCGATTGAATGACTTCCTTCCTGCTGTATGGTTAATATGTAATTGTTCCCTAATCAACTTGTTTTTCAATGACAATGCCTGGCTCAAAATATCATTAATTGCATGTGGTTAAACTAAAATGGTAAAGTTTATTCCAATGACAACTACATTATATAGTGAATTGCCTTAATTGTATTTAATAAGGAACTGAAAACTAAAACTTCTAAATAAGACAAATCGATTTTACCTTGAACTTTTTACTCCCCCATTTAATGCATAATTTTCTCCAAACCGCTTCATCCACCAAGTCAGTTCCTCTTGCTAATGTCATTTTATGACTTCCATAACTTTTGTATATTCTATGCAACTGGTATTGGAAAGAGTTAAATCTCCTCTATAGTTGGTCAGTAACTGCCTTTCGATGGTTTTCTTATCCCATTGCAAGACAAAATCAGCCTAAACACAATAGAAAGAATCATCATTTAGTCAAAATTTCTACATGAATAACTCTTTAAACTTGGATTGCATGATCAATTTGTTCCTTACACAGATGCGACTACACAACTCCACTTTCTCCACTTCAAGCACATCATTCCATCGTTCGTAACTCATGGCAGCATACTGTTTCACAATCCATGACACTCTTCCAGTAAATATACTTGCATTCTCACATGATACCTTAGTGTCCTCATCCTTGATCATCACACTAATCGGTTCAAGCTTTCGCAGCATGTCAAACTTGGCCCCTTTTGCCCTTCCACGACCCTTTGTGTTACTTGTAGATGCTAAAATTCTCATTTAGAAAAATACCATGTCAATATTATATATGACAGTCACAAGCAAAAAAAACAAAACTAACCATATGGCAAGTTGGATATGAAGGAACAAAATAATCTCGAATGTTTTGTAATATTTGCTATCATGCAAAATTAAAGAACATGTCAATCTACCTGTACAATCCATCTAATCTGGAAACTCAGTTTCAAAGACCACGTCTAAGGGTTGGGTAGAGTCATCTGAAGAGGAAGGGTCGTCATCTCTTAGTTTGGGTCCATGCGTCGTTGGTGGTGATTGCTCATCTTCTATAACCCTCCTATGCACAGAGCCCCTAAAGCCTCCCCCTCATCCACAAACTCCTCCTCTTCTACTTCGCACCATTGTGATCTATCAATCAAGTTTATCAAGTATATAGAAAAATAAGCTCAAGAACCAATTCTAAAAGCTAGCCAATAGAAAAATAGATTCAATGGCCAAATTAAATATGTGGTCAGGAAAAAAAATGAAGAATGCAATCAATATTAAGAAAAACACTTCATTTACTGCTTGGATAAGTGTTAGGCATGGAGTCTAAAAAAAAACAATGATGAACTCATGACTTTAGATATGAAGTCATAGTAATGTGTTAAATACACTTACTTTTCTTGATTGATCGGTACCATGACTTTAAATGAGTTTAAGATTTTTGGTTTCACCTCCCAAAACAAACTGGCCCTAAAGGTAATGGAGATATTTATCTCTATGATGCTATTGTTTGCTGATATTGTTGTATGATAGTAATACATATTTGTACAATATTTTTAGCTTTGTATCAGTTATTGGGAACTATATTTCAAAATTCATGAAAGTGGGATTATTGTTTATAGTTGCCCATTCAAACGGAATACATAGAACAAGTGTGGTCTACTTAGCTCCCTGCTCTTCTTAGCTTTTACTTTTTGACTAATATAAGGCATTTTACAAAATTTGCTTTATCATTATTTGAAGCAGAATCAAGACTAACTCTAGTTTCAAAAGGAATCTGGCTTTTGTTTTTTCTTTAAAAAATGCTCATTAGAAATGAGAAGCATGAGTTCTGATTCATCAGTGCTTTCACTTCATTCACCTTTTTCATTTTATTTCAGTTTATTTGTCTTTTAGAGCTTTTTTTTAATTCTTTACTACTTTTGTCCAATTGGGATAAAACTTTAACTGCATTTTCAATCAAAGTCAGTTTAAGGCTTATAACATCTATTTAGATTGTAAATTAGTAAAGTGATTGATGCCTTGGACTGTAATAGTTGTTCATCCTACACTTGAACACTAGTCTCTAGATTTATTTGAAAACAATAAATGAGATATCAATCCTAAATTTTTAAAAACAGTAGAGATATCAATTTGAAAACAATAAATGAGAGTTTAAAACTGATTACTATGATGTAATAGTCTTAATTAATTTTTAATACATTTCACTATCATAAGAAAAGTGAGTTCATCATTGTTTAGATACACTTACTCATACAAATCAATCTAAACTCATTTTTATTACTTTAGATACACTGACTCATACAAATGAAGCAATCACTCCTATATGAAGGAAAAAAAAAACTAAACTCCCTCTGCAAATGGCTTAAACAAGGAAAATCATTTTATTTGCTTCAGTTCATTTTGTTATTTTCTAATGTAAACTTAACCCTAGATTCTTTACAGATGATTCCGATAACTTAACTTTTATATTCAAATCCAATCTCAGTAATAGCATTTAAAAATTGTTAAGAAAAATATAGGAGCAAACCACAATGTAAGATATTATGCAAATACATGGAAAAATCATAAGATAATCATAAATCTATGACATGGAAAAAGCTAGGAAATTTTCTACTAATTGCTTCCAAAATCCTAATGGACGACGAAGAATATATAATGGGAAAGAAACATAAACAAGGCTAGAAAATACAATATTTTCTTGTGTGAAGTCTGCTGGCCGTTTGCGAAAGAAATATCACCCTGCAGACAAAGAGTACAGCTTGGTCTACGAAAGAAACGCTTCCCGCTTGTAAAAATGTCCCTGCAGTCGAGTTCTTCGAGCCAAATATTTTTCCTCTATGTAAAAATGATTTTCCCACTTGACATGTTGATGACTTTTTGGCTAATGGCACTAGAAACCTGCTGTCTAAGTTAAATGATTTGTTTTCATGAAAGAGTATGTATTAACGTCAACATCGATTTGGATGCAAATTATATAGTCACAAAAACTCTATAATATTGTTGCGTCGAAAATAATAGTCGCAAAAAATAACTATAGTCACAAAAAATTTACACCAATTCGTTCATCTAAAAATCAATTTTGGCTATCAAAATTTGTGACCAGCTTAAAGTGGACGCAAAAATTAATTTTTTGCATCCATTTCTCTATTTTTGCGTCCATTTCCATAGGGATGGAAATTATTTTGTTGCAAAAAGTCAATATTCTTGTAGTGGAACAAATTAGAATGTAAAATAATCACTCACCGGATTCACAGGGACAATAATATGACTTATGAGCAGTATGCTACTTTCCCACAAGCTAGCTAGACATCTCTCCAACAAAACGAGCATAAAAAGCATTATTAGAAACTTTAGGATCTTGATCATCTTAATTTATGATCAGTTTGCATATTGCTACTCCATGCAAAATGAAAGAAAATTATAATTATAATTTATAAAAGAGTATTAAAAAATGATCTTTTACGTACGCGTTATCATCTGACAATTAATTTCACGCACATTATGACTAGAGATCAGTATTAAAAAGATCAGAATTATTATTAGATGATAACGCGTTGGATTAGACATGATGGGAATTAACCTAATGTACTGCCTGACTTCACATGCACATATAAGACAATTGTGGGTGACCTATCATGATATCTTTCTTCTATCTATATTTTTATATTAATAAGTGTCTTGGAAATGGAATTTGTTGTTTTTCATTAATTTTTCGTTAAATTTGTCTGGCTATGTTAAATATATTTGGTTCAGAAAACAAATCGTCTCAAAGGATTAAAAAAAAAACCACTCACCTATATTTAAACGAAACAAAATCCAAAACATTAAAGCATGTTTTCTGTGTCCTTTGTGATTGCGGTTTTGGCAGCCGAACCCTGGGATCGACGGGTCCTATTTGGTGGAGAAAGCCAAAGCTATCAGTGGAGAAAGAGCGACAAGAAAGAAAAGAATTTTTCAAGATAATATGGTTTGAAGCGATTTTTTTTAAATTGGTGCCGTTTTCCATATTAAAATAGTAGCTACTTTCTAGACGAGTTTTTGTGTTTTATCTATCGTTTTATTTTTTTAAACCCAAATTGTGCGGGTTGGATACAACCAAATACTCAAATTTTAAACTTGACTTTTATATAATTAAATAGATTGGGGGTGGGGGAGCCTTGCCCTTTAGGTATAAGGGCAGGATTTAGATAGATATATATCACTTAATTGTGACAAAACGTGGCCACTCACTCACTCATACTGGTCAGATTCCTTTCATCATACGTTCCAAAACTTTATAGTTTTGTGATATTATTATTATTATTTTATTCCACATGATTTGACATATTTGCTCCGCAGTGATATTATTAGAGTGAGAGCATGGGAGCATGATTATTTAAGGAACGGGTTGAGCACGAAAGGACTATAAAGAAGCCCCACAAATAGTATATATGTTCGACAATCATACTTGATGTCAGAAAGAGAAAAAGAAACTGAAAACAGGAATTTCCTTTCTTTGAAAAAGGAAATTGCACAGGTTGTTTCCCATTGCATTTGACAATCAGGTGATATCGTCAGTGGAGGTAGACCAGGTGGTAGGTCTACGCAGTACGAGGCTCCCAAACGTGCGTGCATGAATTGGATGGTCGGTAGCAATAATAGATTTGATCTCTTATCTTAAAGAAAAACTCTTTAAAAAGCCAATAAAATATAAAGAAAAAATTTCACATTCAAAACTTTTGATTTTTCAGAGTAAAATTATATTTGGATATTGAGAATGTTTATAAATAATAATAAAAAATAAGTAAAAAATAAATAAATAATAGTAATAAATATTTGAGAAAATTTGAATATATTTTATTTCTAAACCTATCCTAAAACTGTAAAAGAGATAAAGATGTGCTCAGACAGAAGAAATATCTTCGGATTTCACTTAACAATAATTCTACGCATAAATGGTTTATTGTAGTCGACTTGTAGGCACGTCACCCAACAAATTTAAAAAAAAATTGAAAAATTTGAGATGAAGGCTGGATGAGTAGAGAGAGAGAAAGAGTCGTTTGGTATTTGTTGTTCTCGCAAAGGGAGAAAAAGATAGTTGGCGATTTCCCTAAGGTGAACCGCCGGCCATCTTCTCTGACCAAAATCCGGCCAATATTTTTCAGTCAATTTCCTCAGGTGAACCTCCGACCATCTTTTCCAACCACCGAAACCCCTTCTTTGTCTAGCCCTTTTCTTTCTTCGTGTCCATCTTACCCAAATCCTAGAAATTAAGTGCCATTAATCTTCAATCTCCAAACCCAGACAAAGGCGAGTTCCCAAACCCTAACTTTACCCAATCCTACATATCGTTCTCATTGTCATCTTCAAATCATTTTCAACATTTGAAGAGAAACCCTAACCATCTCCTTCTTGTGATTGGTTTCGAAAAATCCTAACCCGAGCATCCCCTCAATAACACTTGATTCAGTGAATATTTTTCATAGATTTTACTTTTTGGTTACCCTAATTTTTGTAATACTTAATTTTTAATTGTATGTATTTTTCAGGTCTTTGTCTTCAATTTTTCCTGCTGTCACAGTAACGAATAAACCTTCCAAAAATGGTCAAAAATGGTAAACTCTATTTTGGTCTCTGTTTGTGCCTTTTTTTTTTTTTGACAAACTCTGTTTGTGCTTCGATGTTGAGCTTTGATTTCCCAAACCTAGACAATGGTTTATTCCCAAACCTTAGCTTTAATACGTCCTAGGAAAGGGCATGAGCAACATTGCTTTAATTCTTCTTAGTTGTATTTATGTGAGTATTTTTTGAGCTTGTTTTGTATGTTTGTGAGAATATTTATTCAACGTATGGAGTCCATTAAGATCAAAGAGACTTTCCCATCTTTGAATAGATCTCTCCATTTAGGAATGATCAATTGGCATGTTAGATAATATTTGTTTATTTTTTACAGCTTGTTCATATGTACGGGGGTTTCAGATGATGGGTTTTTTTTTTTTTTTGGTGGGGGGAGACAGGTGTTGAGAAAATAGTTATTTGGGTAGAATAATAGAAAGTTTTTTACGTTTTAAATGTTTAATGTGTTGAATTTAGGTATTGTATCTTGCTAAGGTGCTTTGTCTAATGGAATTAAGACAAGTGTGCAAAAATGTAAAACATTCTAATCATATTTCCTTGATTCAATTCAGTACACTGTGGTTGTATTTATACACTAGAGAAATAATATTCTATCATAACAGAGAACTATTAAGATGTAAGGAGAGTGACAAAAAAAGTTCTAGACTATTCTGCATTGCTGTAGGATTATTGGGTTGCTTTTGGTGGTGCTGATGTATCCTCTGAAGCTGGAGACGATAAAGTGCTAATATTGCTAATTCAAACCTATTAATGACAACTTGTTGATATTTTGTTCTTATAGTACCCTGCGTTGCAAACTTCATGACACAGATATCTACTTGACTCTTTTTCATTTGCATCACAATTTCCAGGATCCAAATTTTTATATACCCGTTGCTGTTAGCAATTTATTATTTGTCATTACCCTAGGATTTTCAGTGATGTGGACATCCCCATTGTCATGAATAAGGCAATGTAATACCCAACCAAACCACACCAAACATTGTCAAGTTGATTTGGGTCAATTTTATGTGTCTCTAATCTGTTAATTAAAAAAATTATCAAACTAGAGAATATTAGCTTTAGGTTATCATGAAGACAATATATATATGTATGTATGTATGTATGTATGTATGTATATGGTATATTAGTCTGCTTATGGTTTATAAAATTCGATTTTAAATTGCACTCTAAGCTACAATATATGGTATATTTGTCCCCTTAACACTTTCATACCTAAAACAACTTCACCATATCTCTTCCACCAAAAAACAAGAAAATAAACATTGTCAAGATTGACCAAAAGGTATTGTGGAGTGTTTGCCCACTGCTTTTTCAAACTGCAACAAGCCTTCCAACCTAAGAGCATAAATCCCATCTCCAAGTATATAACTTAAAAAAATTCAAATACATAAGGCATAATTTCTCTGATCTTGGTTTAATATAACCAGTTTAAAAAGTTTACATGAACAAGAATAGTGCTTTACATTCATAACTTAAACTATAATGCCAATGTAATTCTATTCAATAACCTGGTGATAGGGACACTTTACATGAGTATGTTGTTCTTAAAAAAAAATATTCAAAAGTTATCTTATACTCCCCATGTGATGGGGACACTTTACAAAAGTTTGGTGTTCTAAAAAGAAATATATATATATATTGCGTCACGTCTAGTCGTCTACTCCAGCCCACATTGATCATGTTATGTGCCTACAAATTAACAAGTGAAAATTTATACCATGGAGACCACTTTACATGAGTTCAAGCCTACTCATCGACCAAACACCAAATGTCATGTTAATTTGCATCAACACTCCCTAGCAGCCCAAAAGTACAACTAGGATAGCACCAATTTTAATGCTCCTCTACTGAATCAGTTTTAGCCTGCTTACGACAAAATCTATGAATAAAACCTGTTAAACCGACCGGAGAAAAATTGAAAATTTTAAACTATTGGGAATCCAATGTATGAAGAGTTGATCAAACAAGAAGATGTGGTGAAGTATCACTATATCATTCACATCAACACACTCCCTAACATTTCAACTATATCATTTAGCCAAAAAAATGGTGAAGTAGAAACACTAGAGATGTGAGGAATATGCAATCATGAGTTTTTAAATATTGAAATATTTGGTTATCAAAAGTGCCCAGCATGCATAAATGAAAATGCAATAAAAAATATGTTTAAAAAAATTCAGATACGGAAGACATACTTTCTCAGCCAATCACTATATCTCTTCTGCCAATCACTATATCATTTAGCCCAAAAAAAAAAATGACCAGCAAATTAAATTGAGCATTTCAACTATACTCTCGAGCTAATGATGAACCAAGACTACCTAACCGTAAGAATCATAAAGTAGAAACTGAGGAATGATTGACAAACATAAATTTGAGGAGAAAAAAAAAACCACAAACCAAACCAAATCCATAACAAATTAGTATTCTTCATTAAGTTGGTTGTGATCCATCCAACCCTTCATGCACCGGCTGTGATCCATTTAGCCCAAATTGGATCTATACAGATTAAATTGCTAATATTAGCATAGTACTCATTTCGCTAATAAAAGCATAAAAATTATAAATAACCCATGATTTCTTGACTCTCAATGATGCCAATCAATTGTTGGGTTCCACTGCAGTAAAAAATTGCGTTGTCTCAGATAGGCTATCCATGAATAACAAAATATTTCAGAAAGTGTGTTACATCTACTCACATAGGCCTATAAAAACTCAGATATAAAAAGAAAACAAACAATGGACCTACATTTCTTCAGAAGCATTGATGCCTACTTCTGATGAGGAAAATAAATTCTTACATATGTTCATAGCTTATGTATCTCCTTGGGGTGGTACTGTTTCATCTCGCTAATTATGTAGTAAATTACAAAAAAAGCAAAATCAATACATTAGTTTATATTATAAATGTAACACTTTGACCAGGTATTTATTATGTTAAAACATGCACCTATTTACGTTTCTCATTGACTGGTGCTTTTGTCTATTTGACTTTAGCCTTCCGCAAGTCTCTCTCCATCCTTCCTACTCTCTTAAGTGATGGGGGTTTTCTTTTCCCTCTAGCAACAAGTGGACTCTTGACCAATGTTTTGAATATCATACCGGTAGGCATACTGGTCAAGTCACTTGAATGAAATATTTCGGTATTTGTGTACCGTTTCAGAATAGTCTATACATAAAAAAAATTATATATATAAATATATATTTCTAAATAATAGTTAATATATAAATAAATTATATAATAAATATATGTGTGTAAATATTTTTGTCTAAATTAGTATAAAAAATAACAAGAAGTGAAAAAAAAATATCGAAATTCGGTACGGCCGGTACAAGCATGGCTAGTGTGGCCGAAATACTGACCGGTACAGCCGATATTTGGGCTGGTACAATATAGGGGTATTTCTGTACCACCCAACTTGCCAGTACGGCATATACCGACCAATACGATATGGTATTTAAAACAGTGCTCTTGACTTCTTGTGAACTTCCAACTACATTTGTGGCCATATGCGTGACTGGTGCATTTGAACCTGTCGAACATCAGAAAACTATTAAGGCAGTGCATATATAAATATAGAAAATGTGGCCTAGAACAAGTAAAGAACTTTTTAATGAGAAAGATTTAAAATGGTTGCCTTCAAATCTGTTTGGGCCAAAGATGGAGGGCATTGGTTCTGACAAAAGTATTCAGTCATCTCATGTATCCTCTTTTCTGCCTCTTCAAAATGCTCTATAGCATCCAACGAATAAGGTATCATATGATAACACGTATTCATGAGGACTAAGTGTCGTATACCATTTGGGCTCTGATCGCTTGCGTCACATCTTAGTTTGACTAATGTATATCTCTTTTTAATATCCTTCCTCCACCGATCTAGAATGTACTGCTCGGGCAATTTTTTTATACTGTTAGATTTAAATACGCCCAAAATACGTCAACACAGAATCTCCATCATCTGAAATAATCCATACGAGCACTTTGTAATGCAATCTTCCTCATTAAAATCCACTAAATATGTAACGGGCTTAGTAAACTCCACAATACAAACTTCATCTTCTACTGCATATTGCTTCCTTACGCTATATGAGCTAGTTATAGAAAGCTTCAAATCGAGCTTACCAATTACTTCTTGTTGGACTTCTCTAAATTTAGCGATTGTGTACAACTCTTGAAATTTCTTTTTAATTGGGCATCTAGATATGCAGGGAATGGTGAGACTAAATGACTGGAAGTCCACACTATTTTCATTCTCAATTTTCTTCCTCAGCGTATTGTCATACTAGTCGACAAACTCTTTCAAATTTGTCTTCAACTGCACATAATTGTCAAAAAAAGTACTCATGCTCTCGCTACGCTGAGTTGAACTCATTCTAGTCCAAAAATGCTCTTTCTGGAAGACCAATACCTAGTGCTCACGCTCCACATGTAAACTTTTCAACCATGTATTCTCATGTAAGTCTTATTTTTGAATAAGCTCGGCCCAACACTCTTCAAATTCCTTAATGGTTTGAGTATCGTACACACATTTATTTAGTTGACTTTTCAATCCACTTTTGTAGGCAACATATAACCCAAGCTTCTCAGGAACCTTCTTCAATATGTGTCACAAGCAAAATCTATGTCAAATTTCTGAAAAAACAATAGTAATTACATTTTTTATTGCTCTGTCTTCATCAGTAATAATTGGTTTTGGAGCTACATCTTCCATACAATTCAACAAGGTCCGGAATAACTATGTAAAGGTTTCTGTGTCCTCACGGAATAACTATGTAAAGGTTTACACCAACAAATGGTGCAAAGGGCATGTCGTACCTATTCATCACTTAGGTGGTGTCAAATATAACCACATCACCAAGGTACTTGTAGGTTGCCCGACTACGTGGATCCGCCCAAAAGACATTCTCTAACCTTCTCTCATCGTCTATATCCATCAAAGAAAAAAAAACCATCATTCTTGAACTGCATCCTTAGAAAGTAATCTTGGAGTACTCCAATACCACCTACACCAAGTCGTAGGATCTACGCCTTGTAGATGTAATTGCGACAATCATTTTCTGTAAATGGGAGTTTCTCATATCCATCAATGCCAATGACTATAGATCTGTAACTCTTATTTGGTGGAACACCAATTATGTCGTTTGTGTACAAGACTCTTTTTACAACCTCACTTACTTCTCTATCACATTTAAAGAAGCATGATTTATGTGGGCTGAGGCCGTGATTATGTGCATTATGGACGGTTTTCAACTTCATCTTTCCATTAACTCTCCTGACATTGATTTTTGCCTTATAGTCCGTCTTTCTTGTTGGACGTGACTTGGCAACATTGGAACCCTTAACCCTAGCCTTCCTTCCCCATACACAACCAATGGTGACATATTTAACAATTTGATCATCTGACTTCTCACTTCTCCATATTTTCACCCTAAACTCATGTTTCTTAGCATAATTCTTGTCATAACTCTGCAATTCTTCAAAAGATTCAAACTCTATCTCTGATTTCGGCTCCTCAATCATATCAATGCTATCTGTTTGCACTAATTGTGGTGTCTCGGTAGTGCCATCGTCGGTAGAGGCACATGGCGCTTCAACTTCCACACAATCAAGTCTATCATCTTGACTCATGCTTCTTGTACTTGTTGGGCAGTTTGTAGCAATGGGGATATGCAGAGGTCCCATTGAACATGGAAAAGGGCAATTATCGTTCTGTTAAAGGAGAAAATAATGAAGGCAATTAGAACTTTCATTTTTTGAAAATATGATAAATAATGAAAAGAGAATAATAGATTGATACCTAAGTAATGCTTGGATGAGCACAATCTGTTGACAATGTGTTGACAACAATCTGTTGGATGAGATTGGATATGGCAAACAATCTGTTGACAATGCATGCTCTGTCAAATCTTGATGGTCCATCTCAGAAAAGTTTTGTTGATGGTCCATCTAATCAATTCTTTTTCGTCCTGCAAAATTATAGTAAAAGTAAGCATCCATTAAAGAATTTCTAATAAACATCTTCTATAAACTAGCAAGTAAAAAACTTCTAAGTACACAAAAACTAGCAAGTAAAGAAGAGTAGTTTAACATGTAAGCATCCATTATAGTGTTTTGAGACATTTCTAAGGAATATACATTCCATGTAAATGAACAAACCAATTGATAAGACGTATTATATTAGGATAAACACAAAAAACAAAAATTGAAAAGATATAATTAGAAGATATAAGTAACAAAGAAGATTCATATTACAAGTGTTGTGAAATCGCATCCTAGTGACATGTAAATAACAAAAAAATGACATGTCCTGCTGGAGAACCTATTGAGGGTCTAGTCCCACTGGCTTAAAGATTGAAATATTTCGGTTTGAGTGATGGGTTTCCCAAAATGTGAAGTTGTCCAAGCTAACACAAGGATTAAATACCTTAAATTTTATCCAACCTGGAATCTATAGGAAAAAAGAAACTCACTCTTTAATAGGTTGTATTGAAAAATATTATAATAATTATAAAATAAACAAACAAGAAAAATACTAGTATAACAAAGATGAGCTTTGCCCCTACTTGGATATTTATTATAGGTTTCAAATCATAAGTTATAACTGGATCTTGATTAAGAAATAGCTTACTATTAGAATTTTTGTTTTCAACCTTTAGTCTCTGTCTTGTATATTTAGTTTGGACTTTGGAAGTTAGCTGTATATTCTAGCAACTGGCTAATTTTTTGTAATTTTCACATGCTGAACCGTTTCAAATGTCAAGTGCATTGGAAACTATATGTGGGCAAGCATATGGAGCTCGGCAATATAAAGAACTAGGAAATCAAACTTACACTATTATTTTCTCTCTATTTTGGTTTGTCTCCCTCGGTCTCTTTCGTGGAATTATTGATGAGAAAAATACTAGTTTTCATGGGCCAAGACCCTTTAATTTCACATGAAGCTGGAAAATGTTACATTTTTACAATCTAACGATTTTTCTGTCTTCGAATGTCACTCATTACATCCACTCACATTCTCAACAATGCAATAAGATTCGAAACCAAAGAAAAAAATTCCATAATTCAATTCAGGGTCACCCATAGCAAACTTCGTAGATAAAATTCCGTCTACTTAAATTGGCCAAACACATATGACATATGTACCTGGAACTATACCAAAAAATAATAAGAATAAAAGAGTTACCTTGATAGAATAATAGATGCAATAGACTGCAAAAGCTTGAGAACATCTGTCGGATTCAGCAACGAAACTGACTTCACAATAACCTACAAAACATCAAACATGTTTGAAGTTTGAGCTTCTACTTGAGCAAACACAAAACTATAGAGAAATAGCAAAATCGACCTTCTCATCTCGATTGTACAAGCAACCCAACAAAAGCACAAGGTCATCGGTGCGTAATGCTTGCTTAAGGAGCAATTGAATCGAGTCTGCACTTGGAGGCTACGCGAGTAGAGAAGAAGAGGGCTCAGACCGTTTATCTACTCCGTAAACAATAATTCTATACCCACTCAGTGAGGAGTTTGAGAAGAAGAAGAGAGTAAAAACCCACTTTGTGAGGAATTCGAGATGAGGAAAAATTGCCAATGGAAACTTTCTTGCCGACGGGAATGACAACCTGGCGATGGGAATGGAGTTTGGGCTGTCGATATAACTGGCTCTTCGTGTCGGTCTGATTCTTCGCTCCACTCTCTATCTTTTGTTTTTGAAAGTTGGGCAAGAAAGTAGTCGGATTTGGGCTGGACAGAGAAGGGGTTTCGATAGTCGGAGAAAATGGCCCAACACTACAAGAAAAAACATCTATAGATGCATTTTTATTTTTGTCGTAATTAAAAATGAAGGAAATAATATCTTGTTTCAGCACTTTGTGTTTGGCTAACATTTAATCGAGTGGAAGCTGATATTTTTATTTTTGCGATGATTTTTAAGTCTATTTACGACGTTTTCGTAGTGCACGCAATTTTTAAGTCTATTAATCGGGCCGAACCTTGGGTTATCTTGTATTGCAAGGTCGCCTGGGGAAATGGATTGAAAAATTAATTTAGGTATAATGGCCGCGAAGACAAGATAGAGAAGGGATTTTGATAGTCGAAAAAAATGGCCCAAGGTTCGCCCGAAAAAATAGACTGAAAAATATAGGCCGGATTTTGGCTCTATTTCTATTCATCCTTGCCCCATGTATTAGCCACATCAGCCCGCAAAATTTAACAGGTGATTGTTTCCAGTACTAAATCGAGAAGGAGAATACGGTGGTGGGGCACGTCGTGAGGATCGCCTTGTTATCATGAATTTTCACTGGTCATGATTGAACAACATCAGCTCTAGCCGTTTGATATACTTTCCCACAACTGGATCTAGCCATCCATTTACCAATCACTGTGTCGGCAGAATAATTAGAATTAACATTATTTTTGTTTGCATTGAAATGCTATTGATAATACCTAGTACATGTATTATATAGGGCCTTATTAGCAATGAGAAACGTGACAATTACTTCAACATTCGGGTATATGCACCAAAATTATCTTTTAGAATAGACAAGTCTACCTGTGCAGCGCACTAACAGGTATTCGTTTAAGAACATTCTTATTAGATTATATACATATATATATATATAAAATATAAATTTTAACACATATTAAAAAAAATTATACTTTTTTTATTAAAAGTAAGGAAGTAAAAATGAGAAAAGTAAATAAAAGTATATTAGGGAATAAAAAAATATTAAAAGTACATTTTTTTCATAAGTGAATAGTAATTATTCAAAAAAAAAGAATAAATAAAATAAGAATGCATAAGCCAATAAGAATGCTCTAATTTATCCCAATGATTTGTCTGATTTATTTTTATAAATGAGATCAAATAAGATCAAATAAAAATTAAAAAAAAATAAAATATTAGTATAAAATATATTTTTTTAATATTAATTTTATTTTGAGATTTTAAAAAATTATTTTAAAATTTTAAAAAGTTGAATTGTTTATTTTATTTTGTATATGGGTTTGAAAAAGTAGAATTTGAGATGAGATGAAATAGTTTAGAAAAACAAACAAAATCTTAATATTACTAATATTTCGTTACCTTATCTAATTTGCTCGGGAGAGGTATACGATTCCGTCCCTACCTTTTCTACTCTAGAGATTACCGAGTCCAAAATATGTTTAAAAAAATTATTGATGATATTTACATTGAACCATCTACCTCAAAGTTAAAATAATAATATAATATTGAATATTGTAATTTTTAATAATAACTTTATAAAAAATTATACTTTTACAAATATACTATATATTAGTTAATAATTTCATTTTTACTTAAAATTAAAGTTTCCAATGTCACAATTTTGTATATTCACAATAGTGGATCGAAGGTATTGGAGCTTTGATTAAATCAGTTACGTTGGGTGTGTGGGCTGCTGGCCATTTATTTTGTTTCTAAGATAGTGTTGATGTTATTGTTAATTTGGGCCATGGCCCAAATATAGATGTTAGAATTATAGGAGCTGTTTGTATTTTTCTGTTGGGTTAGGATTGACCCAATAGTTAGTAAGAGCATGTGAGTATTTGTAGTGGTGATGAATTCACTCGGAAATCATCCAAAATCTGAATACCCTAGTTTGCTATTTTCCTCTCTTTTCTTGAAGGCTAGGTCAACCTTGAATCTGACCATTTTCCATTAATCTAATAACTGGCTAAATTTGGAAAAAGAAAGGACTTTACTGTTAACTCAATAGTGAGTCTTAGAATTTTGACTGCTCCAATACAGATGACTTTTGAACTAATTAGCTCAAATTTGACTACACCCTAAGCATTCGGCCTACAATTCAAACTTAACATCCAACGACCAAATTTTACGACTTTCAATGCTAGAGGAAGAAACTAGGTTTCAAACTATCCAGTAAAGAATACAGAAGCATATAATACAAACGTCTAAAAAGATGCTCAAAAGAACCTACAGTTTCATCCTAACCTACAATGGTACTGTTTGCAGTTTTGTTCATCTTCCCATATATTTCCTACTCCCTAACCCTCTTGTCAGATCAATATTAACCTCAAATCTACTCTGTATATCTGAAAATAACCACTGCCAACCTACTTGGACTAACTAACTAACTACAAACACCTGCAGTACTGACACTTGATCGTTCAACCCTCTTCATCATAATCTTCCTCATCCTCATCTACACTTCTACTTAAGTTGGCGAGTTGAATGGGATCAATGGCCATCTTTTCCATGTTGGATAAGGACCAGCCGGGGTATCCGTCATGTTTCATTTCCAGAACAGGCTGAACAGATGAAATGCCGGAGCCAGCTGCCACAGTTGCCGAGTCCCCATTCTCATCCAAGACCACATTCAAATCAAAATTTCGAATCGGCACTTCTTCACCTTTACCAGCTAGAATTTGTTCCTTTGAGTCCCCGGTTTCAGCCCCATTATTGAGCCTCTCAAGGCCTTGATTGTGCTTGGAAATTTCGGGATCATATTCAAACTTCTCGGTGTGTGTGGCCACCTCCCTCTCTATTGTTCGACTACCCCGCCCACGACCTCTACCTCTGCCCCTACCCCTTCCTCTGCCACTGCTGGTTGAGTGGCCAGCCTCCTCCTGCAAGAGGAAATAATTCGTCAAAAAATCTTCCATATCAAAACAGAAGCTGATTACATAATGCTTGCTGATTAGACATTGTCTTGAAAGGAATCTTCCGAGTTACATGCATCGGTATTCTGTTACATTACATATCAAAACAAATTTAAAAAGACTCATCTAGTCATATCGTTTGTCTACCAATTCCAATTTCCAAGACATACATTCCAAAGCCACTTCTGAAGTTTAGGTGGAAAAAAATATATTCTACAACATCAAACATCCAATTTGAAACTCACCTCTGAACACCTTAACAAATATGTCATGCGTGATAGTGACAAAGAATAAGAAGATATTGAACACCTCCTTAAATACCAAGAACAAGTTTGACAGTGTTAAACAAAAGTACTGGTGATGAGAATTGGAGTACCAGAGTGTTGTGCAGCATATCTTACCATCCTACTTCTCTTGGACTCATCATCACTGTCATTTTCGTCATCGTCAGTAACTTTCCTGAGGAATCAAAGTATTAAATATTACTCATAAATAGCTCATTTTTTTCACTATCCTAAAGTCACAAAACCTTCTTTTGGCAGCAGAACGATCTTCACCAGCAGCATCAGAACCCCCTAGATCAGGAACCTTGCTGACGATATCCCTCAGAAAATCAAAAACATTAAATTGCTGGACGCACTGTTTCCTGTAAATATTTTTTTTTGATAAGTAAAAATATTATACATATATCAATAGGAGTAACCAAGTACACTGGATGTTTACAAAGAAATTGTTTCCTGTAAATATCAATCATATTATAGCACCTAAGATTTACTAATTAAAATAAAAAATAAAATAAAAATTAACAGTATATCTTTCTCCATACCAAGAATGAATCTATATCTGAACGTGCATGTCATACTTGTGCACATGTGGGGAGAGAGAGTTAACATATCTGTAGGTATTTGGAACAGTATAAAGAACCATATCATTCTAAATACAACTTACAAAAGGCCTGTCTCAAATAATGACAAGTAAAAGCATAGAGATGTAGGAATACTATTTGTTTGAAAGATTGGGACAGAGTGTGGCACTCAATGAAGAGGTAAGAACTTAATCTTTCCTATACCACAGAAGATATTTACAAATGTTAAATGTTAATTACTGTAACTTCACTCACAAATGCAAAGAATTCATGGTCTTTGCTCCTCTCTTCAAAGTAATTTCATACGTGTGATCACATAGATCTTGCAGAAATAGCTCCAAAGCTTTAGCTGCATATTACAAGACAACAGGTCATAAGTATAAAAAAAAAAACAATAAGAAAACTAGAAATTATTTTCCTGAAATGAAGAAGAAAAAGCCAAAGAAAAAGATAAATGCTGAAGGTGAAAGAAGATCTGTGAACTACTGACTAAAGAATCATTAAAAAAAGAAATAGAAATAAGAGATATATAAAGGGAAAAAAATGTTAAGAGTTTAACAAAATTACTCACAAACTAGAAGAGGCACAGCCATGGCAATCTTCCCAACATCCTCATCAGCTTGCATAATCTTCTTGATACGAGCCTGTAAAAGAATTATATCAAATCAAAGAAAATGATCAGGTTCAAAAATCCACTGCATTGAAGGAATACCAATACATAACACAATGTAGAGACAGAACACATACTCCATTATTGAACCATCCCAAATGAAGAAAAATAAGGGATACAACTTTAAAAAAAAAAAAAAAAGTGAAACAGTAAAGCAATCATGATTATGATGAATTAGGAGACCAAGTCCAAGGCCACTTGTCAGCAAAAAGTGGCACAATCAAACTAAACCAAGAGAGTAAATTTGCAGCGATAAAGCCCACAATAAGCTCCCCCTTCTCTATTACCAAAATAACACCAGAAATAAAGGACAAAAAAAGAATATCATTTCTGAAGTGCAAACACAGGTATAATTTAGCAGAGGTTCCTGGAATATACCAAATCCATGTCAAGTCTACCACATAGAAATGCTACTTTTAAACTGTCTAAAAGTTCTATAGATTCAGATTGATGTCATCCTTTATGTAATCCTTATCAGAAAGATTGATGCCATCCCTGCATCTGGGTTTACTGCTTACACACAATTAATTAATGAAATAAAGTGGAAACCTTTCCAACTCAGACATAGAGTGTAATGCTATAGAATCAAAAGGATTTCCAGAAGCAGAACACAAATGACATATAAGAACAGTTCAGAGAAGAGGAACAGGAATGACAGTCAACAGAAGGTCAATGCAAAGATCTCACAAACTGTAGACTTTCTTTGTATTAAGTAACACGGATGCAATGAATCTATGCAAAGTGGAGAAGTGATAGCACACGGTTCTCCTGTTGGTCCAGAAATTTCAAATGTTGGCACGCCCTAAGAACATAAGAATCCATAAATATGTCATGTCCATCAAATCAAGATCAAATGCAATGCCTGGGAGCTAATAATCTATTGTATCTATCTCATTAACAAAGACAAAATATAAAATATAGATATATTTAAAATTTGATGAATTTGTATTCGTAAAAATATATATTTCTTCTTTTCCAAATTCAAAAGGGTGATTGTGCTATGGTGAACAGAAACAAGAAGTCAGCTCAAAAATAGGTAGAAGAATTAGTTTCAAGAGCAGAACATTCCACATATACAACTCTATGGCACTCCGGCACACCCAAAGTCTAGTACATGTCATCAACAGGCATAAAGAACCATAAGACGATAAGTAAAGAGAGGTAGGATACCTTTTTTAGAAAAAAAAAAAAAAAAAAGGAAAAAAACAATTAAAAAGGAAAAAAACAAAGATGAAACCAAAAGATCTCCAAGACCCTTAAGAGGGCATAATCCCAAAGTTTTTCAGGATCTGCTATCATCAGGTCAAGTTCTTAATGCCCTCTATAAAATTTGTGATGCAGAGAATACAAGTTACACTGTACCCACACACTCTATGGTAGGTTTGGATGTTGAAAAGTGTTAAAAAGAGTTGTGAATAGTAGTAAAAAGTAAATAAAAAGTAATAATAGAATATTGAATAGTAGTGAAAAAATAATGAATAGTAATAAAAATAGGTAAAAAAATAATAATAAAGTAATGAATAATTGTGAAATATTTTGAGAATACCTAAGGTATTTTTGGTTGCCAAACGCAACTTAGTAATGCCCACGTACAGCTAACTAAAGCAAATAATAGAATGGCACTTAGGGCTGTAAATGAACCAGTCCATATGATTGCTCGCCCAATAAAAAGAACTCAATCGAGAAAGCAAAAACCAATTCGATTAATAAATGACACATATTTGATTAAACTAGACTCGACTTATTTAAGACCGTTAAGGTTCGCTCGTTTATGCTCAACTCGGCTCGTTAGTTCAACTTGATTAGAGTTCGTCCATAAATCATTGAAAATCTAATTTATTTCTAGCTGTCTGTACACCAAATAGAGAACTCCAACATTGGAAAACTACTCATGCAGAATCACCCTATTACTAAGGCATCAATAATGGAAAAGATCTTTCCGAAATTAACCCCCGGCTGGCAAGTTCTTACATGGTAAACTTGGCATCATGACACTGATTGGCAAGCAATGATTGTTGACCAAAGGAGAATAAATCATTGAAACCGAGCCCATTAAAATCTATAGAAGCTGGCCTTTTATGGGCCAAACCTGGATAGGTGGGACATCCCTTGGTGCATTGGTGGTGGCTTCAACATTACCTGGTTCCCAAGTGAGATATCGGGGAGGCACATCTTTATCACAAGCAAAAAATGGGGAGGATCATTCACATGGTCATCCAATTGGGCTTCGTCTAGATTGGAGGTTTCTAATTTGTCCCTCTTGGGCTTTGTTCAGATCATTTCCCTATCATGGGCTTAATTTTCATGACTTTCTTGCATCTATTTTTGTTTCCTAGCTTGGTGTTTTCTTTTGTATGCATCCGGTGTACTTGGCTACGCCTATTAATATTAATAAAGTTTTACTTATAGAAAGATTCTATACAAGCTGACTGAAAGAGGAGAGTGTTGAAAAGGATGTCTTGATCTCTCCTCCATTGTCAATTTGTAGTCCTCAAGATTATGAAAAATCTTACTAAACAAATATTTATTTCAAAACTGAAACAAAAGAAGAAATTTTTTTATACGTAATCAAGAAGTTTTATTCATAAGAGCAGGCAAAGCCCAAGTACACAGGAAATAAGCATGAGGGAAACAAAAGAATAAATTTTTTTAACTTACAAAGGCTGCCCCACTAAAAGAACCCCAAATAAGGAGGCACAAAGAAATTGTATAGGTAGTCACTAGATTTCTTTTTTTTTTATAAGTGGAATATGCAGTCACTAAATGAAGACTAGGAAGTTCCCCATGATATGATATCCCCCCCCTCGCACTTTTCAAACACTTAAAAGACAACTCCAGCTTCCAAAAGCTTCAGCTATTTTTAAATTGTCCCATCAAATTGCAACCCTAAGAATGATAAAAGTAACTGTGCATCAAAAGGGAGAGGCGGGGACAGGACTGTAAAGCTCCCATAACCTTTAGCACGGTAAGTTGTTTGCAAAGAATTTCGACTGGCTCCCTTTTGGTATCAACAATTCTTAACCTTTACACAGTTAATTGTTTGCAAGAAACTTCTAATGGTTTCCTTAGTATCGACAATTCTTAAATTCATGTGGACAATTAAGCCGCCCCATACACAATAGAGCATTTACTTCTAGCCCACCGAGTGTCTGGTAATTGTCTCTACTCCCTACACCTCAATTCTCCTTTTGCCTTTTTAATGAAACTACTATACGTATCCAGAAAACTTCTCTCTAACCCAAAAGTACTACCATACAGCATGTAACTAAAATGCTATCAAATTCTACAATATTTTGATAATCTTGGAGGATAAAAGATAGAAAACCTTTTAGCATGCCACAAATTGACCATAACCTGATGTTAATTGGCTATCTATTTGGGGAAAAAAATCTTCTATGTGTGCGTATCCCTTCCACTCCAGTAATATTGACGAAAACCAAAGAAAGAAAGAAAGAAAGAAAACAAACACTCCCAGAAAAGAGGGAACAAGAGAGAAAGAGGGCTGGGGGGAAGACTTACAGCCGGGAAACGAGTATCGAGCTTCTTCCTCATGCTTTCAAATTTCGCTGACTATTCCGCTAAATATTCCAAAAAGCGAAAAAAAAAACCACAGAGGAGAAAAGAAAAGAAAAGAAAAAAAGCCCTAAGAGAAAGAGAGAACTGAATCCCAAGTCTCAGTCCTCCAGTTCAGTTCAGTACTCTGACACAAATATGATAATAATGAAGCAGGAAAATATTTTGAAACTGAACCAGGAAAGTAGACGACGAAGAAGGAGAAGAAGAAAGTCTGTATTTTTACGAAAAATGGGTTCGGTTTAAGCTTGGGCCCGTCTTCCTCCACCCAAGCCCCGCTTTATACGGACCCGAAAAGCTTGCCACGGCGGCAACATTCGTACACGATGATGATGGAAGCAATCGCCACCTCAGCAGATCTTCTCGAAATAATGTTCTCTTTTCAACTACAAGATGATGATGATGATGGAAATAAATTCATAATATATATATATTATTTGAAAAATTAGGCTGGTGCCACCATCTTACCAAAACAAGAAAAAGGCTTTAAAATGCAACCAAATTAGGATTTTCACTCTGGTTTAAAAATGGTCATTTCATTCTTTGATCGTTAATATTCCAACGATATTTCTTAATATGGAAAAGTGATAATCTAATTAATATATATTTATATATATATATATAATGTTATTTGATGATTTGAAACTTATTGCTCAAGTTATTATTTAGATGTGTCATGTAATTTTTTTTTTATTTTTTTTTAAATGCCAAAGAAAAGTGATAGAGGAAATTTCTTGTTTTTGAATGTCATTTTATTTTGAATATAAAATTTTTTATATGTTTTTTTAATAAATCACGTGAGTACCATATGGTGATGTTACATTAAGAGTGTCATTTGAACAATAAGCTTCAGATGGTCCAGTAGCAATATTCTATATATATAAATTTTGCTACACACACAAGACACAAATTAGTTTGTTAACATACTAATTATAGAGGGTCCATTACAACTTTAGAAAAATTAAAAATCAATCATTTTTTAATATAGTTGATGTAGAATGTTTCCGCATTGCAGTGCATTAGATGTGTAAAAAATAAGACTGATAAAGAGATTTTATACTCTATATATATATATATATATATAAGAAAAAAATGGAGAAGTAGAATCTAAATCTTGAAAACATACATAAATTTAAAAAGAAAACAACAAAACTAAAAATTAAGAGAAATACAAATTCTAAGATAAAAAAAAAAAAAAAAAAAAAAAAAAAAAAAAAGAGAAAGTTCTAAGAATTAAAAGATCTTACAAAATAGATATAAAAATGATGATATCATTCCAGGCCTAAATCGATTTTCGAGGTGGAGACCCAAATTGATAGGGGTGTAGTCGGTCTAATTTGATTTGATTTTAGACCCAATTTAAAATCAAACCGGACATACCGCTTTTGTATTTTCAAAAACTGATTACGGATCAATTACCTCCATAAATCGCTACTTTCAATTTTGTCAGTTTTGATCCAATTTGATCCAATTTTTCAATTTAAATATACCATATTAAATATTATATAATACATATAATATAATATATAATAATATACAAATAATATATTGAGTATATTATAATATGTATTATAATTTTATTATACAATAGTGATATATTATAATATATAGCATAGTGATATATTATAATATACAACATAGTGATATATTATAATATATTATAGTAATATAGTATTAGTATAATTATTAATACAATAGATTATAGTGATATAAGATTTTAGAATTTAATATTATATTAATTGGTTATTTATTATATAATACAAAACTATTGTATGTATAATTATATAATATATATAAAAATTATATTTAATATAAGAAATTAAAATGTATATATATATGAATTAAACCGGTTCGGATCGATTTTAAGAAAAGGAAAATCGAAACCGGACCGATTTTAACCGGTTTTGAGAAAAATAAAACCAGTACCAAATCAAACCAAACTCAGTATCAGACTAATCCACAAGTTCGGTTCGTTCCAATCCGGTTTATAAGTTCATCAGTTTTTTCTTTCACCCCTACAAATTGATAAAGGAAAAAACTTAAACTTACCACGTGTATTTGTTTTTCAACTTACAACATGTAAATTTGAGCATGAAAAGTGTTTAGATTAAAAATATATATAAATTAACGTGATCTAATATAATAAATTTATATTTATAAAACTGTCTGAATTTTAGATGATTCTCTTTAGATGATTCTCTTATTCAAATTAGGTTTTGGATGAAAAGTATACTTTTAAATACGCATGAAACAGAGTTAGCGCCAAAAAGATATATTGTGAAATATTTACTACTAATCACGAAAGTTCTTGAGATGCATTTATGTCCTGAAAAATGTTACTCTTCCCGCTAGTGGCTACGGTGGCTGTCGTTGAGATTTTTTATTTTATTTTTTAATTTTTTACTTGGTGATTGAAGAAGTAATTTTTAATAATATTGTAATTTTTTTATTTTTTTTAAAAGTATATAAAAGTGTTAAAAAATGTATGTAAAAAAAGTTTAAAACAAATAATACTACCAAAAGCTCCTGAACAGTAGCTCCCAACCATAGCGGTAGAGCCACCTCTATGCCTCTGTAAAATTGTGTGCTCAAATAAAAATATTCCCCGACCCGAGTCAAAATTGTTCGGTTTTTTATTAGACATCTCACACCATTGTTTTGTTGCCACCATCAATGACATAAAATTATGTAAGACTTTCATCTAATTTCTTATATACTTGAAAAGGCGATCGGCTTCAACCTTAAGCCCCTAAAAGTCTGTTGGGCCCAAGGCTCATGATCGGGACTCAGATAATGGGATGTCCGAATTCAAATAGAGATATCGGAATAAAAAACGATCCGAATAGCTGGTTATCTCAAATCAAGAAGAAAAAAATAAATCGGCTTCCAGGATACGCTAAGGTTAGGAATGACAACTCATTTATTGACATATCTCCTGATCATTTCGACATTTATGAGCAACCAGACAACAGTCGGACTATAGATTGTCCCTCTTAAATGCGGAGATACCATAGACACGCATAATTAATTGTTGGATTGGAGGAGGGAAGAGCAGCATTTAATGCCCCTCTCAAAGAAGGTCTAATTGAGCATTAATTAAGAAGATACACAATTAATGTGATAAGGCAAACCGAATCAAATCAGGTTTCGCCTTCTCAAGGATGACGATCAAGCGACATCCCAATTAATAAATCTTTCACCATTGAACTCTCCTTCAGGGGGGACACCTATAAATAAGACCGAACCAAAGATGAAAATAGGTACATTCTGACAATTCTCTCAAACAAACTTCCATATATTTTCTCCCTGAAACTAACTTGATCGTCGGAGCGGTCCCGGACCCCGATCTTCCTTGTTCTTATTTTGCAGATTCCAGTCGATCAGGATTTGATAAACCAGACTGCAGAATACGTCCTTAACAATACTAATTTATGGCAATTTGCATTTACAATCTCTCTGGCCCTAGAGTTTAGCATCTTAGAGCAGTTTTAATGGACTATTTAAAATAGCTATTTTTGTAAAATATAGCTAAAACTCATTAAATTCATGCTCCAATAAAGCCTTCAAAATAGAAATTTTTATATTCTTCACGAAATCATGTCCAGAGCTTTCGTCGCAGATCATGTCGCCATTGGAGCTAGGGTTTGAATTATGCCGAAAATCTTTGTTTGAACCTAACCCATCTTCGTCTTCGAGGACTCGAGAGAGCGATGAAGAAATATGGCCTCGTTGTTGGGTGATTTGCTGGGGATGATGCTGGAGATTTGCTGTGCGATTTGTTATATACTAGCACTGGAGAAGCAGGTGAAAGGTGAGAGAGGAGAGAGGAATAGAGGGAAATAAGAAGGAGAGTGAGAGATTTGATCGAGCGAACTTACAACATCAATTTCTAGGATTTTAAAGAAGACGAAGCGGGAAAGATGAAATGAGTTTCAGATTTATTGTAAATTTATTGTAAATGAATATTTAAAAAAATATTTATTCTATTATAATAAGTGGCTATCTAAAGACCACTTAACAGATTTTCTCGTTTTTTAATTAAGTGACCGTTAAAATTAACAACTACTTATTATATCTAAAAAATCATTTCAAAATTTAAAATATCATATATTAATTTAAAATCGATATGTATAATTAAATATTGTTGAGGGAGAATTTTCATTAAAAATCATATATCGTATTCTCCTAAGTTTTTGCATTATTCTGAAAATTTTATGAAAAATTTATGTTTTGATCTACTACAACAAATTATCATAAGTTATAATAATGGATGAAAGAAAAACAAAATACAAGTTGCATAAAAAGAAACAGGAGAACATGAGTAGAATGGAATACAAAAAGCATGGCCCAGATACAACATCTCATCCTTTTTTTCCTTTTTTTCCCTCTAATACAAGCTAGCCTCTTCAATTCATTCCAAGAAGGTCTCCATAACATCCACGTATATAGCCGCTTCGGAATTCTTGTACTCCAAAGATTGGTTTTGATGGTGAGAATAGATGTGGACGAAGACGATGAAGCCATTCTAGCTGGCAAAGTACAGCTCCTCTTAAATTTGTACTCCCCGAATGGCTGTCCAAGCTCAAAAACTCATTTGGGTTTGCACTTTGCTCCATCACCATTATGCATATTTGAGGCATCCGAATTGGGTTTGGAAATCCTTATAGACGAGCGAAGTCATAAAAAGCCTATTATAGAGGTATAGTATAATCAGATAAGCAAACATCTATAATTTTGAGCTGCTATCTCAAGTAACAACATAAGAGCATTTGTCTCATTTGCACCATTTCATTGCCGTAATAAATCCAAAAGGTTGAATAAATATAGCATTTCCATGGAGATAAACAAAATGCTAACATTCTCTATTTTAGACTCTTAAATTGAAATTGAATCTCAATTCAAGCACTTCAAAATTCTTATCTTTTTAGTGATTGAATTTTTATGTTACTCCATAATCATTATCCAAATTATTCTAATTCAAACTTTTCAAAAATCATCCTCTATTTTGGACTCCTAAATCGAAATTGAATCTCAACTCAAACATTTTAAAATTCTTATCTTTTCAGTGATTGAATCCATATGTGATTAGTTTCTAAAATCTAACCATATGCTCTCCTTTATCTCTTTGTTCGATTACCTAATCAGAAACATTCTCTAATTTAAATTTTATGAAAACCTCTCTGTTACAAAACCAACTCCCGATTACAACATGATCTAGTCTCTAGCTTCAAGTCTCCTCAAGCCTCTGTCTAAAAAATCCATTGTCAGTGCCCATCATCTCGCCGGAAGAGTCATTATGTTTCACGTTACTAATGCCGACAAGCATTACTGTGCTGCACCACCACGCTAGAGGAATCAACCGCGTTGCAGACCACTTGCAGCTCTTGAGTCGCCGTCGCAATACCCAGACCCAGCATAGCCTTCACGTTTCTCTCGGTAAGATTTAACATTTGAACCATAGATAGAAAGTAAAAACCTAGATATGGAGGCTCTGGTTCTATTTTCCTATATTCTATATTAAATATGTATGACAATAAAACTCCCCACTTTGAACCGCCTCACTTTACAAAATCACCAATATGATGCAAGCACTACATCACTTTTCACTAATGGTGTATTCTATTTACACAAGAAACAATATGATAAGCATCTTAATTTTTAATATGATAAGAAACAATATGATAAACAATACAAGCATCTTAATTTTTTTAATTGATAAGCAGGGGAAGGGGGGACAGGCATGCTACCGGCCTCCAAATACTTAGTTGCAAATTCTTCATCATTTTTTCAGCATATCCTCAAGCTCGTTTTATCATTAATTTATCATTACAAATTTATCATTTTACTTTTTTAAATTTTCATATAAAATACAAATCTTAATACAGCTTTTTTAAATTTCAATTCAAAATTTTTAAATCCTAAAATAATAATAATAATAATATTTTACTTAACTTTTAAAATTCATCTCAACTTATCTCATCTTAATTCTAAATTTAAACAGAACCTCAAGCTACACTCAACATTCCTTCCTCTTGGGGTATCAATCGTAATCAAAGTGGGTATCAATTGAAGATCTACCTCCCCTTTTCGTCTCTCTTGTAACCTAACCCTAGGTTTTGCTCGGATATGGCGCCAAAGCTCACACACCCCCTTCCCACCCATTCTCTCTTGTTTATATCCTCTTCTCCACTTCCCCATCCTTATTTCTCCCGATTTTCCCATTTTTTCATCTCTTTTGGGGGGTTCTTCCCATCTCATCTCCCTCCATCCTTCTCTTCAGTTCCCCCAACCTATTGAGTCTGCCTCTTCTCTCGTCTTTTTCCATTCTTTTCCCTTTCTTTGTTTTTTCCGTTTTCTGTTAGTTTTTGTTTTAGTGTTAGTTATGTAGGAATCGCATCTGGGTGGGGTAGTGTTCGTCGATAGTGATGGCCTCCGCCGGTTTGGACTCCACACGTATGCCACTGTTCTCCTCCTAAGGTGCTAATCTGTGAGACGTGTCGGGAGCGTGACGATCGAAACGGTGTGTGCGTCGCACGCACCTCTCACAAACGGAGTTTAGCTCTCTGTGTGCCTTCGTTGGAGGGTTCTCTAGGCATCCACGCGCGTGGCCGGGTGGTTTCAGGGACTCCGGCAGTCTGACCATATCTTTTTTGCCTCCAACTAGGCGATGCATGGTCTCCACGTGCCACTGACTGTAGCGGCTTCTTATTGTCTTTTTTTTTCCTCTAAGGTTGAGAATCAGGGTTTGATTCTCCCATTTAGTTTAATTTCTATTGCTTGTTTTTTATTAAAAAAAAAATCTATTCTATGAGACTTTTGGTCTTTAGAGTTGGTCTCTTTTATGAGGTTTTGTTCTTTATATTGGGTTTTTTTATAACTCTGTCTTGTATAAAGTTAGAATTAAAAATGATTAATCATTTTAATAAATTGGGAAGCTCAAATTGTTGATTAGCTAATTTGTATTTATTTATTCAAATTTACTTGTAATTAATGCCTGTTTTATAGTGAATGAATGTTTCCGTCCCAAAAAAATAAAAAAACATTCCTTCCTCTTGGCACCCAGAATCTAGGTTTTATCTTCGTCTCCATCAAATGACTAAAATACATCAGATAGTCCACCACATCGGCTATCGGCTATCGGCCTCTCCATTGTATTCACAATGAATTCTACCTTTGGTCTCAAAAGTCAAAACCTCTTCAATGCTCTATGAATCAAAGTAGGGGAGAGAATCTACATACCATAAATGCAATATCTTTTCTTGTCACACCAACGTCATCAAGTATGTCATTCTAGAAGTAAATTAAATTCTGCCAACATCGGATGCAAGAAGCTCTGGATATATATATATTAAACGGTGATGTTGGAGTGTCGGTTGTATCCTAACATATTTATAACTCTCTTGAATTTTTATAAAAATATAATAAAAAATATTAAAAAATATAATAAAAATAATAAAATTTAAAAAATATAATAAAAATTATAAAAAATTATAAAACATTATAAAAAAAATCATAAAAAATACAATAAAAAAATAAAATAAAAATAAAATTTTAAAATAAATTCGACTTCGCCTAGCTCTCGCCATCTCTGTCGATAGTGGACGACACCACCCAGCCCATAAAGAAATGAGGGAGTTGGCGGCCACATTCCTACGACGACGAGTTCCGATGACCTTAAACTCGTTTCGGACCCAATCCGATTAGGTGGTGTCGCTCACCACCGTTGAGAACGGCAGAAATTGTAAAGGGGAGGGATTCGATCAGACCGAACCTCAAGATTCCAAAATAATGATTGGATTATCTTTCATTTACATTTTTTTTAATCATCAAAAATGTTAAAAAAATATAATAAATAAATAAATAAATACCTTATATTATTCATTTTTTTATAACACGTGGTAAATGAGCTCTTAGAATATTGTTAATGGAATAGCTAAATCATTTTTTATTTTAAAATATAAAAAAATAATTCAAAAATAATTTTAATAGAGTAATTAAAATAAAATAAAAATTAAAAGATAAACAATAATTTCACTATATGTAACTAGATACTGTTCACCTTTTAAAATATGATAATGCTTGAAGTTTCAAGAAAGAAGCATTTGTTGTTTTAATTTAATGTAGGTTTTATTTGTTGTATGTTTCGTCTAGTTTTTAAAATGTAATGTAGGATTAATTTAATTTAATGGAGGCTTCATCCAGTTTTTAAAATTAAGGCTTCCTCCTGTTTTTAACTTATGATAATGCTTTGTTTCAATACAAAATGAGTTGAAGACGAGTACTTAAAATAGAAAATGACTTAATTTAACTCTGAGAATATTTTTATTATATAATTTCCGTTTTTTATTTATTTTATAATTTATATTTTAGTTTAAATTATAAAATTGAATTAATATAAAATAAAACAAAGATATATGATATTGTATATTATAAAATATATTATAAATATTGAAAGATATGAGGCTGTCATTGATAGTTAAAAAAATTATTTGAAATGAATAAATAAAGATTAAAAATATAGTATTCAAATGATATAAAAATAAATAAATTAATTGGTGGATAATATATTATAAAAGTGAGCAGCTAATTTATTTTGAAGAAAAAATAACTATTTCATTAAAAATGCTCTAAAAAAAATATAAAAAAGTAACTTTTTTTTTTCTTTTAATTCATAAAGGCTACGGAGGGATGTAGGAAGGATTAAGAATCGAGATGCCTGTGGGGAGGGAAATGGGGAGATGTAGGGAAGGGTTCTCACGTTTAAATTAATGTTATAGAGGTAATTAGATACAATTGTATAATTTTAATTTAGTGTACATTATAATATTATTTCATGTATGTTTAATATTTTGTCATCTAATTTATTGTGTTCTTTAATTATTTTTGTAGTTCATAAATTTAATATTAAATTTGTTATATTTATACATTTAATACGTTTGTATCTGAACAAGTCAAAAAATGCAAACTATCTATACGTCAATGAAAAATGTCACTCCAAATACAACGAACTGGAAAATTAAGAGAATCGTTGCAGATAATCGTTGATCATGAGGTATAGTATTTATTGGCATATATTGTGTTTTTACTTTTTACTATCCTTTGCTATTGGATCTTAATCTATTTTCTACATATTATACAAATGTTAATGATATTGCATTTATTTAATTATCTTTCTACTACATATGTTTTTTAAAAAGATAAAATTCTTTTTAAAACCCAAAAATAATTTAAAATAGAACAAAGTTGTTTTAGTAAATTATTCATTATAATTTTTTGCAGTAAATTATCCATCACAATTTTTATATTGCACAAGAAAATCAAGTATAGACTACTATATTTGATAGTGATATTGATTGTCAAGACGATATCTTGCATATTTTTCGATCATATTACATCAGTAATGTATTTGTGAGACCAATGGATACGAAGTACAGAATTGAAGCAAATCAGGATCAATGGATTTTAAATTCTAAAATAATAATTGAGGAAGCTTCAAACAATGAAAAGAAATTAGAGCCACCAAAATATAAATTCATCTCATTCAATGAATTAGAGGCTCAGAAAGGGTCAATTACAAAAAAAAAATTAATTTACTCCTTATTTTTTATTCATTTAATTATCAATATATTAACAATTTAAATTATATTTATCAGATATTTTAACTGTTATGATCAAAATTAAGTCATGTAAAGAGGTAATTTCAGCATATGGACCAACAACTATACAAGAAATATATGTTATTGATCAAAGGTAAAAATATTCCATGGCTTCTCAGTTCTTTTACAATTCTATTTCAATATTAATTTTGGCATCTTTTGCTAATTCTTTTTTTATATCAATTTTATAACTTAAACTCCATATGTTGGACTATGTGGAGTCACTTTGTGCAAGATGAATGTTAAAAAATTCTAGAAATTATTGCAACTAAACCAATTATACTTGCAATAAAGATAGCAGTTGGTTCTTATAACAATATTTTTAATAATTAAGAACATTATATATTTTTTGTATAGGATATACTTGTATTAATAATGATTTATTTTTTAATTTAAGATTATCTCTTTCATCACGTCCATCAAGTAAATTTACAATCAATCATTACAACAGTGGTAATTCTTGCAAATTAACATTTATGTATCAAGGCATTTATGTTATAGTTAATTAAGTTACTACATGTGATTTCGTATAGTTTAGGGATATAATCGTCTTTTTGGTATGAATCAATTTTAATTTTGTGTCAGTGACTTTTTATTTCCTCAACATTTTATAATAAATGCTACCAGTTATATATTCTATTTTTCTTTATTATTTTTCTTTTGTAAATTTTAAGGGTAGTGAATAATGATTTATTACTTGAAAGTATCGTTGTAAAATAGTTGACATACCCATTTGCGTCTCTATTATTTGTTGGTATTCGAAAAATAATAAAAAATGGTGATATTGTTGGGTTGATGAAGGGCTTGAAACCTATAGCGGTAAACATTAATTTATTTGTTATAAATTCAAATATTTATACAAACATTTTGTGTAAAAATTATTTATGATTTAATGTAGAAAGTAAAATTTTGGATAAAGGCGAAAATAATTATGATTAACTTCCACCAATTCTTTTTATTACATGTTATGTGTTGGCTTTAACAAATAAACTGGATATGGATATAATGAAAACTTCGTCTTTATATATTGCAAACATCAAGGCTGTGACGCCCCCAACTCTAACGTATGAAAATATGAAAATCGAGGTATCAGGATGATGACAACTCAGGTCATGCACTCCTACGACAAGTGCTAAGTATGTAAATATGCAACATGTGTTAAAAAAAAAAAAACAGCAGCAGATAAACTAAGTCGATAGCTAAGTACCAGAATTTAAAATATTACAATGCAGTTTAACACAAATTCTATAATAGAAGATTTAATATAGTCATTCCAAAGTCAAAACACTAAAATACATAATTATAAAAAGCAAAAAAATATTTCCCACGATACAACTAAATCAAGTTACTCCAACAACGAAGCCGCCTCCTTAGGCTTAGTCTCTTCATCCTCTACATCAAAATTTACGATACCGAAAATGGTTTCGCAGGTAAGTAAAATCCTAAACAAACCACAGGATCAAAATATATTTATGCAACAACAAAAATGCATGATCAAGGTACCATATACATGAGGCTAAAAAAGAATCATTTTTTTCCAAAAAGGAATAGTTTTCCACACATGCCAAAATCTCATTTTGGCCTAAAATAAATCAATTGAAAACGTCCACAATTTTCCTAGAAAAAGGTTTACAAATCTATTTATCAAAACCAGATCATTTTCTCAGAAAATAACTTACAAACCCAATTAACACTGTAGGCAAGAATCGCAAGCGGGACTTTACCACTATTCCTACAATTCCTTTTTTCTCTCTATCAATTTATCAAGCACTGTAGGCAAGAATCATAGACGGGATTCTACCACCATCCCTATCGCATGCAACGTAAGCGGGAATTACAAGCAAAACTCTATCACCATTTCTGCTTACTACCATCCCTACAATTCCTTTTTTTCAAACTGTTGAAACCATTCGTTCAAATATACCCAGAATCATTTCTCACATGAAAACTTAGTTTTCAAATATACATATAAACATGCATGTAATTATGCGAAAACTCAATTTTTTTTTTGACAAACATGAACATACGTACACTATGCAATGCATACGATAATACATAAAAATATTCAACCAACAAATCCCAACATCAATAAATCACACAAACAACTCCATTTTCCAATTCAACCGACTCTCAAACTCATTGGACTCAGTTTGGTACAACCAACCAAAACACAAGAATTTGTTAATGCAAAAATATATTTAAATCTCAATAGTCATTTAGAAAATATTTACAATATGATAGCTAAAAACCCCATATGAAAGCGAGGATGCCGAACAATGACCTTGTGCTTCCATCCACAAACTCACCGCTAAAGTCGCGCCCATCGCGCTAACGCATAGAAACATTACAAATAAATAAATATAAATAAGGCGACATCAATAAAAATAATAAATAACATTATCAATGAATTAAATAGTTAACATAAATTAAACAATATTCATTTATATATAACCAACTCAAATAACAATCCCAATTATCATAAACAAAATAAATTAATCATCTTAATGTAGATAATTAAAAATGTAATTATTATTTAACTAAATAAAATACTTGATCATAAATAAATTCATACCACGAAAATAAAGTAAGATCAATACATAAATAAATTTAATCATTTAAACTAGATAAAATGCTTATCAAAAGTAGTGTAAATGATATAAACGATGATTTTATGACGAGAAAATATCCAATAAAATATCACTATAATATTTGGATTACAAGGAGTTTTGAAAAAGAGATACTCTAGTTTAAGAGAAGAATAAATGATCAAAAGAGATGCCAAACGTTCGGATCTATAGAAGAAAAAGAGAGTTTCAGATTCGTTTCAAGCAAAGGATGCCGATGCTTTATATAGACTAAAACCAGCACAAATATATGGGTTTTTGGGTGGAGAAAAATCACATGAAATACGACAAACTCAGAGCCAAGACAATCATAAGATTTCATATAAGAGATTCTCATTATTTTTCAGATGAAACAGATGAAAAACAGGAGACTGAGCTCATAGATTTGGAATGGTTACCAGCACGTGGAGCATGGATTCGTGATGAAAATCACTGGAAAATATTCGGAAATGTCTTACACATCTAAAGGAGTCATGCGTGGTTGAAAGAGAAGGAAAAAAGTATTGCAAAGATCAAAGCTTTACATTCACGGGTGTACAAAGGAAGAACAGGGGAACGAAAATGAAAAGAAACGAAAGAAGAAGAAGAACCGAAGAGGAAGAAGCCGCTTGCGAGAAAAGCCATACGGTTTTCAATAAAACACGGTTCAAACGGAAACGTTTTGAAGCAACAAACAACGGGCTGATTTTCATGGTATACGGGCCGACTTGCAAACGGGCTTGGGCTTGGGGCTTTGATCCAAAACAAAACTAAATTTTAAACACATTAAACCCAAACAACTACACACACACACATATATATATATATAAGCCCAACATATATATATATATAAGCCCACCAAAAATCATCTAATATAAAATAACTAAAACACACTAAATTAAATCCTAACATAATAAAATAAGGAGATTACATTCAAGCATTAAATTAAATGCATCACAATAAAATAATATAAGTCAATAAATTAACTTACTAATACATATAGAAATAATTTTTTAAAGTAAAATGAAATATCCAAATATTTAAACACAAGTAGCATAAAATAATATTAATACCAATCAACTCATAAGACCCAATATTTATATTGACAACAACACATATTTAATATTA
This sequence comes from Platycarya strobilacea, assembly GCA_036898215.1. Taxonomy (NCBI): domain Eukaryota; kingdom Viridiplantae; phylum Streptophyta; class Magnoliopsida; order Fagales; family Juglandaceae; genus Platycarya; species Platycarya strobilacea. The sequence continues at coordinate 31,397,525 of CM072550.1, forward strand.
AATTATTAAATTACAAAAAAGGTAAAATTACAGGTCTTTACAAAGGCATTTCCCAACCACGATATGTATCTTTTAAATTTATTTTATAATTTATGTCAAATTTAATATATAATTTTTATCAATTCTAATTAAAAATGATGCTTCAATTGCATTTATAGTCCTCAAGTATATGTTAAACTTGACAAACATATTGGAAAACTAGCTGCTATTATGTTTGCTGAAGTTGCAAATGAGCATTGGGTTGTTCAGCAGATGAGCTTATGAATCATGCTAGCAAGGTATCTTTATTTTATTTTATTTTATTTCTGTTGCTAAATTGAGTTTGGAATATAATTACTAATCTTCAGTATATAAGTTGTTTGGATTTTATTAATCACGTAAAGTTATTCAAAATTTATTTTATAGGAACATTTGTCATATATGAAAGACATTGTAAAGAAAGCATCACAAAAACTGTAGATGATTCAACTTTATGCAGATCTTGACAAACTCAAGAAGCAAAAATATATGCATTTTAATGTCGTCTCTATTGAGGCCGTGCAAGATTACCCAAATGCTTAACCAATATTTTTGTTAAAAAAACTTACATCTTAACTAATATTTTTGTTAAACTTTTATCACGTTTCTCTCAAACAAATTTGCTAAGATTATGGACTATGTCTATCTATGAATTTATTAGTGTTTTAACAAATGCTTTTATAATATAATTTATGAAAATATTTTATTATTGTCCTCAACTTAATTATGATTATCCGTTAAATATTTGTTAGGACTTACATTTTTTTCTTTCTACATTACATTATTGATAGAAATTTATTTATTCATAAAAATAATATCAGTTCTTAAAAATAATCGCATAATTAAACTAGACAAACGTGCTTTGTATGTTGTTTCTTCCTAGTTTAAATAAATAAATGGGAATAAAATAAGAATATATAGATGATATAAAGAAAAAATAGATAAGTTGATAGATAGTAAAATAAATAAATGAGTAAGTAAAATAAATAAATAAAAAATTAGATTTTTAATAGTGTATTTAAAAAAAAAAAAAATCCATTGTGAGTGCTGTTAGCGCTTGCATTCTTAGAGACTTCTTTGGGCAGTTTCTTTCGAACATTCCCAACACTTCCTTTTGCGTACTCAACCATCTAATATTTGATTGTCTTCACTAAAAAATCACATTTCGAGACCGACTAATAAGATTATCAATCTAAATACTACTCAAATAAAAATACTTTTAAAATTTCCTGTCATATATACTTTATCATCTAGTCATTATTATTTATTATAATTTTTTCAAACTTTTATCTAAAATATAAAAAATAATTTAAAATTTTAAAATAAAAATTATATTAAAAAATTATATTCTAACAATATTTTAATTTTATAATATTTTTATATAATTTTTCTGTTTTCTTTCTCAAAAAAAAAAAATAATAAATCAAACTATTTTATTACTATTCAAAAACCATCTCACCACAATTCACCAATTTATCTTCTCATATCATCTTATCTCAATCCATTTCGTCTGACCATCCAAATAAGGCCTTTAACACTGTCAATTGTTCATACAATGTTGAATAAAATATAGAACTATGTTGTTTCTTACTAAGCCCTCGTTTTAATTCGAACTCGTTTGATCTCATTTTATCTTAATCTTATCATTACAACTTTTTAAATTTTCACATAAAATATAATAAATAATACAACTTTTCCAAATTTCAAAATAATAATAATATCAAAAAATAATATTATAATATTTTATCCAATTTTTTTATCTTTTATTTCATCTTGTCTTATCTCATCTATAAATTCAAACAGAGCCTTATTGAATAGGACCACATGGATATATAAGAAAATAATGTTAGGAATAAGTTCCAAATGCTTGTAAAAAAAGTGGATCCATTAAGAAAATAAAATAAAATATTTATAACTTTTCGTGATGGAATCAATTTTTTTTTTTTTTTGGTTTTGAAAAAAAATCTACATAAAACTTGCACATCTAGAACTTGTATATATATACCATTGTTCTATACAAAAACTCTTGATGAATTATTGATATTGCATTTGGTTTGTAGATGGCACAACAAATTAAAAGAAACAAAGATTACAAAACCAAAATAGAGAAATCCTTATAATAACATGTATTGACATAATACATCAAATTATAAAATTTGTTTAATTATAAAATAGATCTAACAAATCTTATAAAATCACCTCAGTTTATAAAATTTCTTTTATATAATAGCATTCCACATCAGCGTTGCTAATTGAAACTCAAGATGTTTCCTTCTCATATCCTGCCAAGCAGACTTCAGTAAAAGGATCCATCAAGAGAATCCTGCCAAACCCTTTGATCCAAATCAGATTTTAATGAAATTGGACAACTGTTTCTTGTACCAAAGAATAACCTTCAGACTGATTCAATACTGGAATATTTCAATGAGCACACACAATAAGATCCGTTGGTAAAAGGGAAGGTTGAGCCACAACATAACTTTTGCAGGAAAGAGAACCACGACCATTCCAATCCTTAAAACCAAAAATTAATAAATACCTCTCATCTTCCAAGAACCACAAGGAAGAACTAAAGGAACTAATTTAATAATCGATTTCCTGAGGGAGGAGCGGTAACATCTGATACTTTGTTGTGAAAGATCACTTTCAGATTTTCAACCCCAATCCTCCCTCTTCTATTGGCCAACAAATCTGCTCCCAAGCAAGCCAATTCCTTTTATGATTTATTAATTGACCAGATGCTATCTCAAAAAATTACTTTGATCTTATGCCCCCATCTTCCTTTCCTTTCCCTCACCTACAGTTGAACTTCACCCTCCATCTCTTTCATATAGGGAGAGGAGAGGCCATATGAGCTAGGCTCTATGGAAAAATATAAAACTGAACTTCCATGCCACCAAAATCTTCTATCAGCAGACAGATTTAGAGTGGCTGAAGCAGAAGCAGAAACAGCTAATCTTGAAATAGCAAAAAACAAAATCAACAACTGAAATGGGAGAGTCCTCACTTTTTTCTATCATTCAATACCGTCCACAAAGCCGATCCAAACATGAAAGCTCCGATCAGAGTGCATTAGGGCTGATCTTCATCAACTAGATTATGAAACTAGCAGCAAAATTCAAAGACAAGGCTGAACAGAGCATATACCCCATCAGACCAGGCCCTGTGCACTCTGGATATGAAAGGACCCAATATGCATTCAAACAAATTTCCAACCTAATGCTTAACAAAGGCAAGAAATCATAAGCATGCCATCTTTTTATAAAAATAAGAAATAAAAGATGCTAAAGAAGCACCTATTTACTTTGCATCAATTAGATGCAAAGAAGTACCTATTGCGGTTGTATATACTTTTCGAAACAGACTGGATTACTGAAATCAGTTCCACTCCACCTAGCACATCATCATTTACAATAAAGTGAATGTAATCAAACTCCAATTACCTCTCGAAAAGTCCAACATAAACCAAACTCTAAAACCAGTTCTAATTCACCCACTTCATATACTAGCCTTAATGGCATGCCAGGGGAACTTGACAAGGAAAGCAATCAAAAGTCTTAATAATCAAAAGGCCAGCCAGAGTAACTCATCTCATCATTCTGTTCGTGAGTGGCTGAGGTGTTTCTTCCTCTATCTTCAGCAAGATGACGAGTGCTCGAATTTGATGAGCGGAAAGGCCATGACCATGGACGACTCCTTTCTGGATTCTGCGAACTATTCTCCATACCACCAGAGCTACCATAGTTGCTGCTGCTGCTGCTGCTGCTGCTGCTATTATTCCCTCCACTACTTCGACGAACACAAGGACAAGCAGCACCTTGAGAAGGCATCTCAAGGCGACAAACAGGGCATGAATTGTGCTGAGTCAACCAAGGAACTATGCAATCAGAGTGGTAAATATGGTTACATGGCATCTGTCGTGCTTCAGTGCCCAACTCAAATCTATCCTTACAGACTGGACAGTGTGAGTCAGAGCGCATATGTGCTTGTGTAATCTTGATACTGGGCATTGAATCAATTAAGGCACGAGGTGCTGGGGGTGCGCCCCGTCGATCACTCATTGATAGCTGTTCAATTAGTTCTTCAAATCCATGGCCAATAAGGAAGTCTCTAATATCAGCATCTCTAGGTCCACTTCCATTAGAGAAGGCTGAACCAGGAGTACGATTGAATATCAAATCAGGATCAGGCCCATTGACAAACGTCCAACTCTGTTCAGGAACCAAACCGGACCTCACTCTAACATCAAAATTAGGATTTCTTCCAGCCATTCTCTGCCTCATGAAAGCATCAACATAATCCACCACATCAAAGTTAGAATTTCTTCCAGCCGTTCTCTGCCTCATGATGGCATCAACATAATCCACTACATCAATTCTTGGGTTGGGATTTCTACGTGTCATTAGAGCATACAGAATGTCCGTTAAAGCAGGTGCTTGATGATAATGATCTCCTGAAATAGGTACAGAGATATCTTCTGGTGCCAAGTCCTGCATCTCACTCAGTTCTTGAATAAAGCCTCTATCACAGTAAGGGCAAACAACTTCTCCCACTTCCAGCCTGAATCGCACCCCACATTCGTAGCACCAGTGTGTGTATGCAGTAGTTGACATCTCTTCTTTTGAATAAATTGTAACTTCAAAACCAAAGTTTCGGCCTTGGTGCCCCTGGCAATAGAAGGTCAACAACCACCTATTAACAAAAAGAGAAAAAGAAATAAACCTATTAAATTTTTTCTTTAGAAAGATAATAATTCAATATCTGATTATGCTACCAACACAATGGGATGAAAGTGTATTTCTTGGCATTCCTCCATATTCAAAACTAACAGAAGTCAAGCAAAAACTGAGATTTTTACGTCACGATCCACAACCATTTCTCTATCTCCACACCAGGTCATAAATCTAAAAAAAGATTGATACAAATCATTGCCGAAAATATCAATTGGATACATATTGCTGGTCATACATAATCAGTCAATAGGTCAGAACCCATGACCCTCCAACCCTTTCTTAGGCTGGAGAGATTAGCACTATTTGAGTCAGGGCTGAATGACAATATATCAAGAGCAATTGATAGCTTGAATAATACACTATATTAAAATCCGGCATACGTAGGCTTCAAAGTCATATTAAGAAGCAGAACAAAAAACCAATAAAAAAAATGAAAATCATCCAATAATATTAAGAGAAACTGCTACTTAAATTCTTCTACACCCATGGCCATCCATCTCCTAGGTATCCTATCAAAGCGCATAGCTTCATTAGAAATTATTCCCAATAACATGCACAGGCGTGAAGAGTTTCCCTTTTAAGTACTTTTAGGACTAAGACAAAGATCCAAAAAAATTAAACAAAGAAAGATAAAAGTAAGAAGGAAAGAAATAGAACCCACTTTATGTGATGCCACAGATACTACAAGATCTTTATCAATATCTCTATCACAAAGAAGCTATTCCATTCCTTTCATATATCAAACTAAATAAAACCCAGACTTTCACTTCAAATCTGCCAGAAAATACTCAGAGGCACTGTAAAAAAGAAAATCTGACAAAACGAAAACAGTTCCGATGCCAAACATTTGCTATAATAAACCAGACAGAAGACACAAATCCACAAATAAAAGAGCACAGTCACAATTATCAACCATCAAAAAAAAAAAAAAACTGCAATAAATTCCGGGAAGGAAAAAAAAAAAAAAGAAGAAGCAATTTTCTATATAGCGAAGAGATGAAAAGGCCACAAACCGGAGGACGAACGAGGAAGAAGATGAAAAGGGCTCAGTTCCGTGTGGGATTATAAATCCTAGAATCCCAATTATGTATGATTTTTTTTTTTGACCCAATTATGTATGATTGCAGCCACAAGAGATAAATAAAAGGGCTGTCTCTTTCTGCGAAAGATTGGTGCAATTTACATAGTTTAGTGGTTGGAAAGATAACCTGTGGGACATTGACTTCTTACTCCAATGAATAAAAATTAAAAAAATTAAAAAATAAAAAAAAAACATTATTAAATAATTTTGTACCTCGTTAAATGTAAATTTCTAGAACCTACCGACCAAAAAAAAATCTGAAACATAAATAAATAATTAAATAGTAAAAGATGAATAAATAAATAAGTAATGAATTTTGTTAGGAGATAAATAATGAAGTTGGATGAATACTTTTACTTTCTTTTAAATCTTAATTTTTATTATTTTTATGGAGGAATTTGAATGTTGTTAAAATAGTTGAATTCCTGGAGACCTTTCTTTTCTCCCTCTCGAGCGATTTTCGTCTCCTAAAATTTCAAAAGAGTTGCTGGTGTGAAGGGGAGGAGCGAGCTCCGTCTCCTCCTCATTTTCTTCTTCATTTTCTTTTTTTTTTTTCTTTTTTCTTGATTTCTCAAACGACCACCATGTTTGATTTTATTGTTGAAGGTGTTTTTGATTCGGTGTCTACGATTTTTGAAGGTTGGGATTGCAGATACAATGGCTTTGGGTATCCTAAGACCATCGTGTGTGGCATCGCCACTTTATCAATCTGTTGATCTAGTCATCATCTAGAGTTTTTTTTAAAAAAATGAGGTGCGTGTTCCTCACATGTAGAGACCGAATGATGGTTAACTTTTATTGTATTCTCGCTTTGGTAGATATAACTTGTCAACGATAGTTCAGATTGAATTCGAGACATTGAAGCGGCCCTACTTTGCGGTGGCTCACTCTTAGAGAAAATTATAGTTTTTGTTTTTTGTTTTTGGAATCTAGTTTTAGTTGGTTCTTGTGAATATTATTTATATAGAAAAAATTATATTAGAGAAATAGTATCCCGGATCTAGTTTCGTAAAATCTAAGTGTTCTCCTCCTATAGAAGTTGAGATTTGAGTGAACTATTTTTGGTAATACTTTAGTATTACAGACTTTTATCGGTTGAGAATCAGAAGTTGTGCATCAATATGACTTAATTGATTTGTAAAATGAGTTTTATAAGTCACATTATAAGCTTTAGTTTCATGGATGAATGTAATAATCCTATTTCTCAAAAAGAAAAAAAAAATATATATATATATAGCTGATTTCTTGTGAATGCCAATAATAATTACTAATATTTTTTGTATCCAGCTGTGAATGTCTTCAAATATCCTCTAAAGATGTCATCTATAGTCTGAAGAGAAATGATAGAGAGAAATTATATTCAAGGACATTCACTCATATGAACAGTAATATGTTACTGTTCATATTAATGTTCATGTGAGTTGGTGCTCTTAAGCGTAGTTTCTCCCTATCATTTCACTAGTATGAATATATTGTATATTCCTTTTTATTTGAAAAAGTCTTTATTTTTTTAATAGAATTATAGTCATTAGCCATTTAAAAACTTAAAGATGTTATTTATTATCTTTATGAGATGCTATAAGATGAAATAAAAATTAAAAATTTAATAAAGTATTATTAGAATATATATTTTTTAATATTATTTTTATTTTAAAATTTTTAAAAAATAAATTTTTTATTTTATTTTATGTGAAATTTAAAAAAATTATAATAACTAAAAAAAAAAATGAGATGAGAATGTTTGACAAAGCAAACGTAAGTATTTCCGTTTTCAAACTCATATATTTTTTAAAAAGATTCATTTTAATTAGTGTTTTTAAGGTTTTAGCTCATTTTTCATAGTAATAGCAAAATACTTTTAGACACGTGATAATTTCAATTCATTACAAGATATCGTATTGATTAAAATTAATTTAATTTTATGATATGTTGTGATACGATGAAATATCGCGTCACGGCATGCTTCATAAATGCCTAGAAATTAACGAGTATTTTCCCTTATCATATGATGCAAGCATAAATTGACCATTATTATTAATCCCTTTTTTTCTTATACAATTAAAAGTATTCAATTATAGCACATCACTTTATAATATGAGTTGCCATATGGTCTATCTTATTGGGTTTAAATAATGAGACATTGAGAGGTTGTATTCTCTTATTTTCTAAAGCATTTTTTTAAATTTTAAATCAAAGAAATATTTGTTTAAAATTTAAATATTTTATGTCAATCCCGAATATACTAACACTAATGAGAAAAAAAAAAGAATATTTCAACGTAATTCTTTTCTTTATTTTACCGTACAATTAATCTCACAACGAAAGTCTCCCGAAGAATGAGATAAGGCATCTTTTCTAAAGAGATAACGCATCTTTTCTAAGGAGATTCTATTCAAATTTATCAATTGTTACTTTGTCTTCTTGTGTCGATGAGCCATTCGAATGCTCACGTTTTAAAAACAAGTTTGAGTGAAATTAATTTGGAGAATTTGAAACAAAGTAAATTTATTATATGAATATCGTTTCATTTATCTCATTGTATTAATATAAATTTTTAAATTTTTTTAAATAAAATATTATAAATAATTTATTTTTTAAAATTTTAAAATAATAATAATATTTAATAATTAATTCTATTCCTCCAAATTTCAAATTCGAGAATCCAAACTCCAATGAATAAGCTGTCGCTATGATTAGTCTTACTTGATCCAGTCCAACAATTAATAAACTAAAACCTACCTTTTAAAAACATTCGTGACGTGTAAGTTAGTCCCTCAACAAACGATTTTCAATGCACTTCACGCGAATGCGAATCTCATCACAAATGATTTTCAATGCATTTCACATAAATGTGGTGATCCATGTTTGCTATTTCGGTCTGGATTTTTGGATTTAAAATCTAGATGAATAAGTTCAATTTAATTTTAAATTTTTACCTAAAATTATCTTATTTTATTTTTCTATTCATATAAAACTTAGTGAAAAATTCCAACTCTCGTCAACTTCCGTAATTATCTTTTCATCCGCTTTTAAGAAAATACATGATCTGACATTTACATGCATTTTAAAAAAGAAAATACTCTAAATATGAATACTATAAAAGAGATCAACACACTAATGTTAGACGTCAAGTGCCTTTTTCTTTTTTATTTTTCTCCAGTCTTTTCGTGCCTTTCTTTATTTTTTGAAAAAATCTTATTACAAGCAATTCTACGCATCAATATATAAGAGAGAGTATTGACAGGCCAAACTGACTGGATCGATCATTTTAGACTGGACCGGACTGAACCAAGACTGGTCCTGGCCAGTTCCAGTCCAAAATTCCTGAACCGGGTAGGTTCGGTCTCAGTCCCGGTCCCGATCCTGATCTTGGTCTTTTCCACCCCAAACCGGACCAGATCGAACCTACCTTATATATATTTTAAATATATTATATATTATTTAATTAACTTATACATTAAGAATAATAATAACACATTAGAACTAATTTACTAAATATATAATATTAATAATTTAGTATATATTGTATTAATTTAATTTATTAACATATTATAAGAGTTAATAGTTATAAACTTATAGTATAAATATAGTATATTGTATATGTATATATTTATAATAGTATAATGTATTTTAGAATGGACCGAATAGATCGATCGGACTGGACTAGACTGAACTGGACCGGTCTAGTCCGGTCCTAGGAGTTCTCGGTCCGGTCCAGGATGGAAAAAACCCTGGACCAATGTTAAAGAGGACCGACCGAACCGGACCGAGCTCTCCCCTATCAATACATGTTCATCCAATATAATTAGTTACATTGGTCCACAAATTGAAGGCAACCAATAGACATATATTGGTGCATAATAAACCCTCGCGATGCCTACTTTAACAGCGTCAAGGTTAGACACCAGTCTGAACACTCAATAAACTCTCACGATGACTACTTTCGCAAGGTCAAAGCTAGAAGTTAGTCCAAGCACTCAATAAACTCTCACGGTGACTATTTCCGTAAGGTCAAGACTGGATGCCAGTACGAGCACTTAGTAAACTCTTGCGATGACTATTTTTGTGGATTCAAGGCCGAACGCCAGTCCAAGCACTCGGTAAATCCTCGCAATGCCTACTTTTGTAAGGTCAAGACCGAACTCCAGTCCAAGCACTTAATAAGCCCTTGCGATGACTACTTTCACAAGGTTAAAGCTAGCTACCAGTTCGAACACTCAATAAACCCTCGCGTTGACTACTTTCGTAGGGTCAAGGTCGGATGTCAGTCCGAGTCTTCAGTTTACCTTCATGACTCAAAGTCGAGTCCTTTAACTCACTGCAGGGTAAGGCCAAGTCTCTAGACTCGCTGACCCTCCCATTCAACAAAGTCGAGTCCCTAAACTCGCAACAATTCAAGTCCCTAGACTCATGTGTTAAAAGCGAAAACAAAGATACCAAACGACTAGACACAGTCGAAACCATCTTCTACCACGCTTGAGCTACACATTCTCACCATATGTGGTCGAGCTCCTCTCCTGCCACGCTTAAGCTCTGCGCTCGTAATCTATGTGATCGAAAGTTCTTGAATACTAGACATCATTGCATTTTCTTGGTAAATTCTCTTATTGTATACTTACTTTCAAGTTTCTCAAGGTTCTCGATTAGAACAGGTTGACCCTTAAGAATCATGGAGTATTATAAAGGGGAGAAAGTGGTAGGGTCCAAGCCCAACCACCTAGGGAGCAAGAAGTGACAAGGGGAGGGGCAGCACAACAGTAAGAGCATGGATAAGGAAATAGAGTGGTAGGGAGTAGGAGGTGGGATGTCAGAGAAAAGAGAAAGAAAAATGAGGGAAAGAAAGAGGAAAGCATGCAAAGCAAGAAAATGGCGTACACATGCAAGTGGAAAATCATATCACTACAGACCAGCAGATTATAAATAGCCTTCAAAACTATAAAACCATATCTCTTTTCTTCCTCTTCTTGAGGACTTTCTTCTTCAGCTTCTCCTTCGACCTTTGGATAGGGAGCTCCAACGAGTATTTTTTCTCTAGTGAGTACATATATTTGCAATTATCATGGTAAGGAATGAGAGGCTAGGAGCGACTTTAAACAAGAATATTATAGTGGATTTTCCTCTCCAAACATTCGTGGATATATACATTATGTCAAACTACATAAAATTATGTGTCCATTTTTATTTATTTCGTCTGTCATAGATGTACGTGCCATCATTGTACGGCTATATCGAAACACTATCAGGGGCTCTAAATAACATTGATTAAGAATCGTTTTGGATCAAAAATGACTCTCTCTTTTTTTGGCCTGTTGGGCAATTTTTACTATGCCAACATTAGGTAAGGGATGACATGGCATATTCTGTTTGGAAGGCAGGTATTCTCATTCAACCCAATGAGATGTTTATAAGATTAACTCTTTTCTTAATCTTATTGAATTTTTTTACTCATTATTCATATATTGCACATTGGCAAGAGAAGAAAAAAAAATGTAATATGTGTTATGGAGATGGTAAGTATAAATTTTTATGACTACATGACATATTAATTTTCAAATGGATGGAAGGAAAGTTTCCTCTAAACAGTTTGGAGGTAAACTCAATATTATTCCTAATGTGGCACTATGTTATTGTAAAATAACTAAAATATGATATATCACTTTTCAATAACTTGATCTCATAAATTAATTTTGTGCTATATGATGTACAATGTTTTATTTTTACAGAACTTGCTATGATAGATACATCCTACAGCTGCAAATCTCAAAATAAAATAAAATAAAATTCCTATCTTATTAAAAACAAGTTATTGCATGGCTATAGAATGTAGATATCGTAGAGGATTACATTATCTGTAAGAACTCTAGGGGGGTTTTGTCATTATTCTTTTTTCAATGAAGCCAAGATAACAATTTTTTTTTTCATTTGACTTTCGTTGACAGTTGATATAAGTTCATAGATAGAATTCAAATATATATATATATATATATATATATTCATATGGACACGTCATGCCTATCTCGTTTACGTGCGAAGGCAAGCTTTTGGTGCATTTATGATTTTCTATGCAAACTTATGATTTCAAAAAATGTTGATCTCAAAAAATATGATTAGAAATTATAAATTTTGCCTCATAAAATCATCATAGAAAATCTAGAGGATCATCCTGAAATAACAGGTATCTATTCTAGATCTTAAACCCAAATTAAATAGAAATAAAAAAAAAATGCATGGGTAGCAATTAGATGGAAATTAATAAATAAAATTCCCACTTAAAAAAAAGGGAAATAAAATTTTGAAAAATAAATCCATGAAAAAACGATGTTTAAAGTTGGAGGAAAATAACTAAATTGATACGATCGTATCAATTTTGTTACATGAAGTGCTATCATATAACATTTATTGCTGCCCATATAAATGACCAATAAATTTTGTAAGCCCCCACCTCAGCGCCTATTTCTATTCCCCTTGAGACCCTCTACTCCGAACAAGAACCTGAGGGGACTGTGATCCTAAAATAAACTATCATCTCACTATGTCAATTTATAACTAGAGTTGTAATAAGTGGCAAGCATTTAATTAATCTGCTTTTTAATGTCTTCATATCGAAGATGATGAACAACTCAAATTTACAAGTTGTGTTGTTTTAAAGCAGGGATATTTTTGTCTTTAGATTTAGGGGCATTTTTATCTTTTACCAAGTCTCTATATATATATGGGTTGTACGATATAAGAACATCGGACTTAATCTGCGATTTTATTTGTGTATTCAATATTTGAGAGAGAGAGCTAAAGGCGAAAGGGGAAGGGAGCTAAGGTTAGGGTTTCTTTGTGAAATTCGTGGCTATATTTCTTGTACTTGTCAGGTTAACTTATAAATCTCTCATATTATCAATGAAAAGCTTGATATTGCTGTCCCTACCGTAAATATAGGCCATTGGGACTGAACCACGCAACTCTTATTTTCTTTCTTTACTTGTTTACTTTGATTTTACTTTATCGTTTTGTAGTTCTTGTCGATCTATGAGTTCTTGATAAGCTTGGAAAACGTAAACTTGTATTCTCTAAAAACCAATAAGTGGTATCAAGAGCTTGGTTCTGATGGGTACTGCCAAGTTTAATATTAAGAAATTCACGAGCCAAAATGACTTTGGTCTGTGAAAAATAAAGATGAGAGCCATTATTGTGTAACAAGGGCTCCAAGATGCCATCTCCTCAACTAAGGCACAGAAGAAACCCTCTTCCTCCTCCTTGAAAAAAGAGATGTCATCTCTTCAACAAAAAGCTCATAGTTCCATCATATTGTGTCTTGGTGACAAGGTGTTAAGGGAAGTGGTTAAAGAGGATATAGGAACAAGAGTGTGGCCAAAACTTGAGTCACTGTATATAACCAAGTCACTAGCTAATAAACTCCACAAGAAAACATGGCTGTATACATTAAAGATGAACCCAGGTATGTCTATTCATGAACATCTTGATGATTTTAATAAAATAATTTTGAATCTTGCAAATATAGACATAAGAATAGATAATGAAGATCAAGCTATACTGTTATTAAGCTCTCTAGATTCCTCTTACCTAAATATTAAATAAACTATTATATATAGTAAGGAGAGTCTAACCCTAAAAGAGGTTCAGTCTATATTGAATGCAAGAGAACTTCAAAACAAGACTGGGTTTAAATTAGAAACTGGCGAAGGATTGAATGTTAGGGATAGGTCTGAGAAACAGAGTCATAAAAGAAAGAACACTAAGGCAATGTTTAAGTCTAGAGGAAAACAACTAAAGTGTTTCAATTGTCATTAAGAGGACCACTTCAAAAGAGACTATCTTGAAAGGAAGCAGTCTCAGGGGAACAAAAATACTAAAAAAGGAAAAGCAATTGTTGTCTCGGATGGCTATGATAGTGCAAAAGCATTAAATGTTTCTGAAATGGGTCTTGGTTTTGAATAGATCCTAGACTCATGATGCTCATTCCATATGTGCCCCCAAGGGCCTATTTTGAGACCTTTACAAACTTAGATGGGGGTATGTAGTCTTGGGTAATAAAAAATCATGCAAAATCCAAGGAATGGGAACCACAATACTAAAACTGCATGATAGTGTTGAGAGAATACTTAAAGAAGTAAAGTACATACCTAAATTGAAGAGAAATTTAACTTCTCTTAAAATGTTAGATGAGTCAGGCCATGCATTCAAATCTGAGGCTGGTACATTAAAAGTTTCTAAAGGGGCACTAGTGGTCATGAAAGATGTTATCAAGAAAGAGTTGTATGCCTTTTTTGGTAAAGTTGTGATGGCTTAGGCCTCCCCTGTCCATCACATCTAATGGCGGAGCCAAGAATTTATACTAGGAGGGCCAAACAAAACTAGAGCAATATACATAAAGTATTTTTTATTATACTTTTATACAATTTTTTTTTTTACAATATATAATAATCTGGTAAGAAGATCTATAATAAAAATAAAATACATTTAATACAACTTATGTATTAAAAAAATATTTGATATGTCAAGAATATTATATCATTAAAATAACATAAAAACATTCATACAAATATATTAAATAAACAAAATACAGAGTGTCTAAAATTATAACTTGCGTTCTTTTAAATAAACAAAATAATCAAATATTGAATCAAAATCTAAATTCTTAGCAATTTTTCTTTCAATATAGACAACTAATTATTTGCTAGGAATTCATCTTTAATTTGTTGCAAAACCTTGTTTTAACAATCTTCATAGCTGAAAATGCGCGTTCATTGGTGGCTTTAGACACTGGAAGAGTTAAAATTAGATGAATCAATCTATTAATAAGATAATATATCTTTAATTTTTCTGTCTTTGCCAATCTTCGGAATAAATCTGCAATAGATCTCAAATCTTAAAATTTCGGATTGTTAAGCACATCAACTTCAAAATGCTTCAATTGAAACCTTAAATTGATTTTCTCATTCTCAGAAAAATCAAGAGGATAATACTTTTCTGCAAGACAACATATATTATCAATATTAAAGGATTTATACCCATCATTTAGATCCAAAGCCGAGCTAAAGGGTAAAAGCTTTGTCGTTCCTTCACCAAATCTATTGTTAAGCTCTTGCATTTGAAAATCTACAGTAGCATTAAATATTTCAAAATAATAATGATGCTCTATCATTATGACGACCACGACCTTGTACATAACAAGAGCTCGATTGCGGAATGTCAATATCAAACTTCTTGGAAAAAGAGACAACATTCTCAAGTAGATTTTTCTAACTTTCATTTCTCAACTTTTGAATGAGTCTTTTTGTAGTAGAAACCATATTCATGGCATTCAAAATATTTTGAGATTTTTGCTGCAAAACTTGACAAAGAACATCAGTAATACTCATGACTTCCTTCATTAAATGTAAAATAAATATGAATTGGAATGGGATAATCATTTTACAAGTAGCATTCGCATCCCCGCATTGAGAGTAAGTAGATCATTCTTTTATTATGGTTTCAAGCACCGAGCAAGTGACTTCAAACATTCGCAGTAAACTGCAAATAGAATAAAAATAAGAACCCCAACGAGAATCACCGGCTCGTTTGATAGTACCGATTTGGTTTGCTTCTTTTCCACTTTCAAGTTCATCAATAGCTATCATATGTGCAATATGTGTTACCTGAGCAGCTTGCAATTCATCATGACGTTTATATGAAGCGCCCACCACATTGATAATAAAGTTTTAATTTGAGAAAAATTCATGAACAAAAACCACCTATCTAGATGTAGCAACTAATGCTAACTGTAATTGATGAGCAAAATAATGAACATAATATGCATATGGGCAATCTTTAAGAAATAATGCTTGCAAACCGTTCTATTCACCACGCATATTACTAGTACCATCATATCCTTGCCCACGAATATTTTGAATATTAAGACAATGACGAGAAAGAACTGCATATATTTCATTTTTTAAAGTCAATGCCGATGTATCTTTAACATGTACAAGATCAAAAAACTATTCTTGTATAAAACCGTCAACATCAACAAATCTCAAAATTTATAGTCATTTGCTTTCTCTTAGACTCATTTTGCGCCTCATTAACAATAATGCAAATTCGAGAATTTCCAATATCTTCACGAATTTTATTTTTTACTTTCTTTGCAACAACTTCCAAAATCTCCTTTTAGATTTGGGGTGAAGTATACTTTGAGAATTTAGGAGCATTTTCCAAAACAAATTTTCCAACCTTGTCATTATATGAAGCCAAAAGTTTGAGCATTTTCAGGAAATTATCTCGATTTTTTGAATCAAGGGTCTCATCATGACCTCTAAAAGTACATCTTTGAAATGCAAACCATCAAACAACATCAATAGATATTTTTACTTAGAGTCGATTGTTGAGAATTTGTTCGAAACTTTGTGCATTCATTATATTATCAATATGTTGTGATTGTTTTAATAAATTCCCACAAGATTTCACAGTATTATTATGACAAGAACAAGGATCCTCCTCAATATGATTCAAAAAGGCACAATGCTTTTTAACATTAATCTTCTTCCAATTTCTAAATCCCATGACCGTAAATACATCCCATCCAAAACGTCGAGATGGTTTCATTGTAAAAAGATAACAAGATAAACAATATGCAGCATCCTTTGATGGATAATACTCTAACCAATATCCAAATTGAACAAACCATGAAACTTGAAAGCGACGAGGATGCTTTTCAAAACCAGAATATGGATATTTTGAGAGACGTATTTGATGTGGACTCATTTTTAAATCAACTTTTCTTATTTCATCACGTTGATTGACTGGATAATCTCATATAGGAGGACGTAATCTCGGATCTCGTTGTAGAAAAGATATTTCAATATTTTTAGAATCAAGTGTTGATGATGTAAAATAAATTCTTTTAGATTCCAAAATTGAAGAGTTAAGATCCGAATTTTTCTCAAGTTCAATTCTTAGACTTTTAGAAGAAATTTCTAGAAGATTAACTTCTTTTATGTTAAAGAATGAGTTGATAATTTTTAATTTAGACATCATTCATGAACCTAAATTCAAAATCAAACAATTTATTAATACACTTAATGCTATAAAAAAACAACTTAAATCAATAACAACACATACAACCATACACAATTAATATATGTAATATGTGTATATATATATATAAAATATGATTAACACCAATATGTAATATAAAAAAGACATACCCGCGTATAAATAAAGGAGTAAAGAAATGGTGTCCCGTGAATCGTAAAAACTGATAGGGGCTTTCAAATGCGACTGTTAATCTAGTAAAAAAAAAAAACAAAATGTTAGTTTACTATATAGAAAAAAATCTTACTAAATAAAAATAAAAAATAAAAAAAATTATGAAGCCGATTATGGAATTGGAAGCTTCACAAACTACCACTTAGTCTATTAAATATAAATAAAAAAATCATTAGTCAAATCCGTGTACTAAAAGTCCAACAAGAAAAAGCATTAATCTATTAAACAAATAATAAAATAAATAAATAATCTTGGATTTTTGTGAAAGGGATACAGTGAATGTCAAATCTAAATAACTAGTGGCCTTGAGTTTCTCATTTGTGGAAGTTTCAAAAAAGCTAAAGGGGTTAAACCTTTTGAGAGAACGAGAGGCAGAGCGAGAGTGACTAAGGGAGAGAGAGAGAGATGTGATCCGTGAACATGCGATTGTGAGATATTCTTGATATTTGCTCAATGCAATGATGCGAAGAGGTGAGAACTGAGAATATTTCTGAGGTTGGAGTCTGGAGATCAAGAAACTGGAAAATTTTAAAATGGGTTCGTCGCGCCTCACAGCTTACAGTCGGGCAGGTAAAGCGTCTCGGTCTATTTCCTTTCTTTGTTTTTCTTTGTTTTGATGTTGGAAAATGGAGAAAACAAAATATGAAGGACGAGACGCAAAATATGATGTGTTATGTGGATGTGCCGTGTGTGAAAGAAATGTCAGTCTGTAAGTAGCAGATTGCCTGTTGCTGTAAGCCATAACTTGAAGATTGAAATGTTTTGGAAAATGAAAAGGGGATAGAAATGCCGGTTATAGTTAGAATATTTAAAAAAAATATATATTTGTAATAAAATATGTATTTTATTTTATATTAGATGTGCTTTATTTATTTTATTTTTATACCTAATTAAACTTTTTATGGAGGGTCAAAATAATATTTAAAGGAGGGGCCAATGTATGAGAAATTAATATTATTTTACTAAATTATAAAATTAACATATATAATTTGTTTTTCCTAATTTCTGGGGAGAGGGGCAGCTCCAACGTGGCTCCGTCACTAATCACAAGACAGAAGACAAGGTTCTAAAGTGGCATAAGAGATTAGGCCACATAGGCCAATAATGTCTTATTGAATTAGAAAAACTAGGTCTATTAGGGGAAGAGAATCTTGGTACTCTTCCATTTTATGAAGAGTGTGTCTTTAGAAAATCTACTAAAGTAAAATATATTAGTGTAGTACATCAAACCAAACAAACTCTTGATTATGTACACTCAGATCTATAGGGCCCTGCCACAATGAATTTACATGGTGGAGCTAAGTATTTTCTCTTCATTATTTATGATTATTCCAAGAAAGTCTGGATTTATTTCCTGAAAAATAAAAGTGATACTTTTAATAAGTATAAAGAGTGGAAAGTATTGGTTGCAAATCAAATAGGGAAAAAAGGTATAAAAAGCTTAGAATTAATAATGGCCTAGAATAGCTTTCTCATGAATTCAATGAATTCTGTGAGAAGGAAGGCATAGCTAGACATAAGATTGTGAGAAAAATACCTCAATAAAATGGGATTGCTGAAAGGATGAATAGGAGTATCCTAGAAGAGTTAGGTGTATGTTGCTCACATCTGGACTTCCAAAAGTTTTCTAGGCTGAAGCTGTTGCCACAACAGTTTACTGATAAATAGGAGTCCATCTTCTGCTTTAGAGTTCAAAATATCATAAGAATTGTGGACTGAAAAAACATCAGGATATGATCACTTAGAGTACTTGGCTGTATTGCATATGCACACTCCAAAACTGACAAATTAGAACTCAGGGCATTAGAAGGCATTTTTGTGGGATATCCTGAGGGAGTGAAGGGTTATAAACTATGGATTAGTGAACTTGGAAAACAAAAGTATATATTAAGTATAGATGCTACATTTAATGAAAAACAAATGGCTGGATAGCTTGAGATTCAAGATCAGGCTAGTCAACCTACACCTAGACTTACACAGCTTGAGGTGGAGCAATTTCACAGTCCCTCAAATGGTACTAACCCATTGGATAACAACAATGAGGGTCTGCCTGAATCACTAAGTGATATGGATAATTACTAGCTTGTTAGGGATAGAGAAAGGAGAACAATTAGACCTTCACAGAGATATGAATAGGCTGAGATAATAGCCTTTGCATTCTCAGTAGCTGAGGAAGTCATAGAAATGAAGCTAAGGGCCTCTAAAGAAGCATGAAAAGTAAAGAAGCTGATAAATGGCTTTTAGCCATGCAAGAATAAATAGAATCCTTATCGAAGAATAAAACTTGGGAATGAGTTTCAAAACCTAAAAATCAAAAGTTGATTAGTTCTAAATGGATTTATAAGAGGAAAAATGGAATACCGGGTGTAGAACAACCTAAGTACAAAGCAAGACTAGTGGTAAAAGGTTTTACTTAGAAGGAAGGAGTAGACTATACTGAAATCTTTTCTCCAATTGTAAAGCACAGCTCTATAAGACTCTTATTATTTGTTGTTGCTAACCAAGATATATTTATGGAACAACTAGATGTCAAAATTGCATTCCTGCATGGGGAATTAAAAGAAAACTTATATATGCAGCCTCTTGAGCGGTTTGAAAATGAAAATTCTAGAAAACAAGTATGTTTATTAAAGAAATCAATATGTGCTCTTAAGCAATTACTTTGACTGCTGAAATTCGTGACTATATCTCTTGTACTTGTCAGATTAGCTTGTAAATCTTCTGTATTATCAATGAAGAATTTGATAATTTTGTTCCTGTCGTGGATGTAGGCCATTAGGGCTGAACCACGTAACTCTTATCTTCTTGATTTTCTTGGTTACTTGTTTACTTTGATGTTACTTTATTGTTTTGTGTTTCTTATCGATCTATGAGTTCTTGATAAGCTTGGCAAACGTAAAATTGTATTCTCTGAAAACCAACAAAAGTCTATGTCAATTTATAAATAGACTATGATAAAAAAAATAAAAATTATAGACATCCAAAAATTTCATAAAGAGAAATTTCATATTGATGTGACATTCTTTCCCCCTCCCCCCTTCTTCCCTTCCCCCTTTCTCTCTCCCTTTCCCAACTCCTGTCCACCCCTACTTGATTGAGAGAGAGATCTCGTACATACCATTGAGGGGCGATAGCAATGATGACAATGTTTCGACGCCGGTGATGGAGGCGAGATAGATGACTAGTCTATTGTGAAGGGCAATGTCAGCGAGGGTCGATGATGATGAAGGGTGCAACAAAGATGTCGGTGAGGGCAAGAAAGATTCAGTGATGACTTTGGTGAGAGGTTGCAATGGCAACATTAGTGAAGGGTTGGGAAAGGAAAATGGAAAGGGCGAGGAGGGGAGGGGAGGGACATAGACAAAGGAGGGAGAAAGAGAAAAAAAAAAAGAGCGATATGGTATATGAGATCTCTTTTTGGGATTCCTAAGTTTTTCCAATAGCTCTCATAAAAAGAAAAAATTATCAACTAGCTAATGCAACTAGATTCTTTTAAGTCAAGATTGTTTAATCGCATCATCCTTACACCATACATAAGAAAAACTCCTCATCATCCTTACTCCACATAAGATTTTTTTATTTTTTTTTTCTTATCAAATTATGAACTATAAGTAAAAGAATTTAGTGTAGCAAGAATAAAAGAAAAAATTATGTGTAGTATATAGTGTAGAAATAATGAATAGAAATACTCTATTCCTGAATGTACACAATTATACTGTTGAATGTTTCACAGATTTAAGTATATATATTAAAGTATTGAAATTTTATCGTTTTACTATTAATTATTTTCAAGACATGCTTTATCTCATAAATACTATAGTGATAATAATGTGCAGATAGAAACAATAAAAATCATTTATTTAATTTAAAAATAATTATTGGGATTAATCTAAAGAAATCCTAGGGCATATTAATCTAAAGAGGAATGCTCGATATAATTGTAGAATACGCAAATATCAAGCATCTATTTTAAAAAAATGAGATTTATTATTAAAAAATTAATTTTTTCATATTAATCTCATATTTACTAACTTTTTTTTTTCAAAATGATTATACAATATTTACACACTTCATGATTATACCATTTTTGTAATCCAAAACAAGTGCAATCAGCTTTTGCAATCATCCAAGTGTGACTAGCTAGTCGAGACTTGTTGGGCGTGAAGAGTCCATGATTGGAGTTGTTTTAATTTTTACCATATTTTATATCAATATCTTCTTTGAAGTGATTGATGTATAATAATGTTGATAAAATCAAACCTTATAATATTGTTGATAAATAATACCTATGTTTAACTTGAGATAGGATGCAAATGGTTTGAGTCACTCGGCAATATAAGTGGGACACTAATCTTCGATCTTATCATGTGCCATATCACAACATTTCCCATACACTAATTTACAAAGATGAAAGATGAGTCAAGAATTGCCATCATTGGACTAGCGCGTGAATCTCACAGACCACCTGCAGGACACGTGAGTTACATGAGTTACAAATGAATTCAAGACTTCAAAGTTCAAACCACACGTACAGCATAGCCAGAGTTTATTACATGTTTTCAAAGATCAAATTTTGCATCTCTAGTTATCTCACTATGTCTAGGTAATAAAAATGGAGTTATCAAATGCTCCAAAATAGATAATCAAAAGTTTTTTTTAGCATTATTATTATTATTTTTTTTGGTATAGGAAATTCATCCTGTATGTCTAATTTGATTTAAATGCATTCTTGATTAAAAAATATAAGTAAAATAAAATCTAGCAGTCAAACTCAATTCTAGATTCAGACTCATTTGGATTTAAAATTGAAATGTGATGAGTTAAAATAAATTTTAAAAATTGAATAAAATATTATTATTATTGGTTTGGAATTTGAAAAAATTAAATTAAGATTTAAAAAAACTGAATTAAAATTTAAAAAAACTGTATTAAAATTTATATTTTAAATAAAATTTAAAAAAATGTAATAATAAGTTTGAAAAGAATTGAGAGGAACTCAATTCATCTCTAAATTCAAATAGAGTCTCAGTAAACTCAATTCTTTCCAACTCATTTCAAATCAATTATTGATAAAACTATTATTTTTTCAACTTTTCATAGAAAAAATTAAATTCATTTCATCCTATTTTATATATTTTAACATAAAAAGTTAAACTCATATCAACCTAAAAAAATTAAATTCATCGCAATGGAACACAAAAAATTCTACCATTCATAACTCAATTCAACTCATCTTAATATCCAAAATCATTCATGAATTTTCTTGTTCATCTACTTCAATGCCTTGCTAAACATGTTTGGGTTGGAGAATACGGCATGGAGCGGGCTGAAGAGAGAGAGAGAGCAGAAAATTGTAGCATAAGGATTAAGATCTTCAGTATTTTGACTAATTTTTCACAACTCGGGAAAATATAAACGTAATCTATAATCCCAAAATATTAGATCCTGCCTTTAGACACTGAGGACACATTTTTTATATTGTTTTATATCAATAGACAGCATTCGCATTAGAAAATTATAGAAAACCATGCATGCACAGCGCATACAAGAGAACTAGACAAGTCTAACCTTCGGTAAATTTATGTCTATTTTTTCTTCCTCGATAATTTTTTTTTTCCTAATAAACATACGGATTCTAGCTAAAACCAATATTGGTATGCGAACAAAGGATTCTATTAGAATATTGTTCGGTAGAGAGGATGACCAAGTAGAATCAAATGTTTCATCTTTTCATCTCTCACAATTCTAGAGAACAAAACCACAACCAAAGCACAAGGAGAAAGAAAACAGTAAAAGAGGATGACAAATGACCAAAAAATAATAGCCTAATGACATGGGTACCGCTGCAGTCCCGCAAGAAGGGTATTAGATTTTGTTGAAGGCAACAATGTCACAGCTTTGGATATATTCATTGCAGGGTTCCACCGTAAGACGCTCCTCAATTAGGTCATCCACAGATACTAGGTCATCCACAATTGTAAGCATAATGTGCAGCTTCTTTATCCCATAGCCGACTGGAACCAATTTTGCTGTAACAAATCCAATGAAATGGTATTCAGGTTAGAAAATTGTCTGAGAACTGTTGAGTAGACATTTTTATAGAGAAAAACAAGGATTTTTTAAAAAAAAAATTATGATGAGGAATGCCAGAGATTGTAAAAACACAAATGTATTTCATCTGGTTAAATCCTGGCAAGTGTAAGAAGAAACAAAAAATTGCATCGAAAAACTAAACCGTACATGCACCCCAGAAGAGACCAGGCATCTCAATACTACGAACAGCCTCTTCCAGCTTCTTCATGTCAGTCTCATCATCCCAAGGCTTCACATCCATAAGGACAGAAGATTTCCCACCTACATTGATTAGAGGTCAAAAGATTAAATGAATAGACATAAGCAACACTAATTAGTCTTGGAAGGCAAGTTGTTTTAAGCCAAAAGGAGTGACTGCCGTTAAGATGGGCAAAAGTCGCAACCATGCTCAATAATGTGAGGATACAATCCTAAGGATAATTTGTGGGGGACATGATAAACTATAAGCAGAAAATAAAGCTTTTTTTTTTTTTTTTTATCTAACACATACTTTTTGACACACACTTCATGTAAATTAGATTTTTATTTTGCTATAACTTCATGTAAATTAGATAAGTTGACAATAAAAGCTTACTCTCTTTCTTTTTGGACGATGCCTTCTTAGCTGCCTCCCTCTCCTCTGCTGCCTTCTTTTCCTCCTCTGTTTCATCACCAAAGAGATCTATGTCATCATCATCTTCAGCAGGAGCATCCTGAAAAATTAGTATGTGAATGAGGAATGTTCTCATTAATTCTAAATAGCATCGGCATTATAAACTTCACAGTAAGACACTGCTGTTTTCAACATCAACTGAATTAGCAAAACAAGTCACTTCCTAAGGAATCAGATGACATATGCTATCTAATAATTTGTCACATCCACAGAAAAACAGAATGCGATTAGAATGCATATAAAGAAAACAAAAGATCATAGAATCATCAAAACAAAGTGGCATCATCCCTTCTGTATTTCCCAAATCTACTTTCAGACTTGCTGAGAATGATACTTCATTTCATTTGGTTCAAACCAACCACTTAATTTAGGCCTGGTTTGTTTTCATAAATAATCTCATCTCATCTCATCTCATCACATCATTACTACTTTTCCAAATTCTCATACAAAATAAAATAAACAATTCAACTTTTTCAAATTCTAAAACAACTTTTTTAAATCTCAAAACAAAACTAATATTAAAAAAATATATCTTAATCATATTTTATTTAATTTTTAACTTTTATCTCATCTTATCATATCTCATCTATAAATACAAACCAGGCCTTAACATTGGTGAACATGGTAAGTTTCTCGGTCGAACTACATTGACAAGAAAAGAAAAGAAAAATGGGTCAATTTGAAGAGCTCCATGAATCTATCAAACCCTTTATAAAACAACCAGGAGAGTACAACTACAGGGCCAACAATCATATTCCCAGCTCCATTAACACAAGCAAAGGTTTTTAGATTCTGCATTCAACCAAGAATTAAACTTCAAAAACCACATTGAACTTTCATCACCAATTCGCCATATGAAATACGGAACGAGTTATTAACACTACAAGCAGAGAGTTTTTTTTTTCTGAGCAAATTAAATACAACATCACAAGCAGCGACGCTGTTTTAATATCCAATTGCAGCATTTTTTTTTAGTAGAAACAATGAGCTATCAGAAAAAAGCAATTCAGTTCACCTTAACTTCCTTGGCAGGAGCAGCTTCAACAGGAGAGGCCTTGCCACTCACTCTCACCCCAACAGCTTTGCCAGGGAAGCTACCAATAACAAATTCCCAAAACAAAACAAATCAAATTACATGAATTGCAAATAAATAAATAAGTAAACTTTGTCAAGTCACAAAATGGTATTCTAAAAGCAAATGACAGTGAAGTACAAAGCCAGGAGTGAGAGAATGAATCGAACCTGGCAGCAAGCTGAGCCGAAACAGCATCGTACCACTGGCTGGCATTGGGAAAGGAGTCTCCGGGCTTCTCCAAAACGGCTGCGTATACCTTAATGTCATCCCTCGTAAGCCCATCCCTGTAAACCCAACGGTCAATATCATCAAATATAGCGTTTTAACAGTCTCGATTAGATGAAGGAGTGAAAACAGAAATTCAAACGGAAATAAAAAGAAGGGATTGATAATTGATACCCAGAAATATATGATTTTCCGGAAAGAAACTCATCAAGAGATTTGAGGCCCGACTCAGTGTGGAGATCTGAGAAGGTGATAGCCATTGAATTCGATTTTGCTCTCAGAAGAGTGAGTGAGTGGGAGAGAGGGAGGCGGAACTTCAGTAGTACCGAGCAAAAGAGAACAGACCATGTTGATACGAATGGTATTTATAGTCTTAATATCATGCGCAAACCCTAAAGGATATTCCCTTTCTAAACTTCGATTTGTGTGGATTTTAATCTGAGTTCTGTTTGAATTTTGAAAAGAATTGAGTTTAATTTATTTTTTAAAATTATTATTATTATTATTATATAATAAAAATATTGAATTGAAATTTGAAAAAAATGTATTAAAATTTAAAAATATATATATAAGAATTTATATTTTATATAAAAAAATAAAAAAATATAATGATGAAATTGAAATGAGTTGAAGAGAATTTCAAATTTAATAAGACTTAAATTGAGATCAAACTCAATAAATTTAATTTTAAGTTGAGACTATTATTTAAATATTTATTTTTAAATTATTAAATTAATCTTAATTTAAAATATTTTTATATATGAGATTTAAAATATTTTTTAATTCAATATCTTTTTACATATAAAATTTATAATTTTTTTCAACTTTTCATTAATATATAAATATATAAATATATTTAAACTCATTTTAATATTTAAATATATTTAAACTTTCATTTAACTAGAGTTGTACAAGAACCGGCCAGACCGACCGTCTCCGACACATGCCGGCCGCTAGATTTAGGGATCGGTCAAAACCAACAACGAACCGATCGGTCGACGGCATAAAATTCTTAGAATCAATGTCAATCGATTCGATCTCGGTTCGACCTTAGTTCGAAATTGCCGAACCAGCCGACATTTTATATTATATATATATATATATATATATATGATGCAAATGATGCTGTTCTACTTTAACACCTTCAAGAAAACAAATAAAAATAAATGGAATAATGTTGTTTGATCTAAAACTAAATGGCGTCTATCTAGACTACGGTTGATGCATTTAAATTCTTCTCCCCACTTTTCTTTTTAGTCATTCTTTTTGATAAAATTAAGATTTTAATTTTCATATAATTATATATCTATGTATAGATTTTAATGATAATAAATGAATTCAAATTTTACGCTCAAATTGTCTATATAATAAAACTAAACAAATCAACAATCAGGCATAAACAAGAAAAGAAATAAGTATAAATAAAGTTTCTAGAGTAATTTTATATATTTCTTGATAAACTTTAAAATTAGATTAAGACTCGAAATTAATATTTTTTTATAAAGTATCAAATTGCATTTTTCATATGTGCATGACATCATTAAAAGTTTCAATTTTGAAAATTATAATTTTCACATGTGCATGACGTCATTAAAAATTTTAGTTTTGAAAATTATATTTTTTACATATGCATAACACTATTAAAAATTCGATTTTGAAAATTTGTAAAATGATTGATTGTCATCTTTGACATGTGTATGTTTTATTTGAAAATCTTAAAAAGTGATTGATGGACTTTTAACAAATACAAAAGGTAGATGATTTGATTTAAAAATCTTGAGAAGTAGTTAATACTCTTTCGACATATGCAAAAAGAAAATAATTTGATTTGAAAATTAAATCATACTCATTTTGTCATATATAAAAAGTAAAATATTAGGTTTGAATATTTTGAAAAATGAATGAAATTATATTTGATAATTGCAAAAATGAGATACTTTTTATTTGAAAATTCTGAAAAGTGAATAGTTCTCTTTTTTCATATGTGAATCTTTTTAAATTTTAAAATGAAGACTCATTTACCTATAAATAACTCACTTGAGATCTTCAAAAAGATAATAAGAACTTACACATCAATTATTAAATTTTGAATCATTTATTTAAAATCCTTACTCTCTCTTCTTTAAGTATTGAGCTTTAATCTTTATTCATTTTGAAAGATATATAGTTTGCACTGTATTATTCTTATTTCACTCATTAAAGAATTTTTTTTTGATAATCTACCCGCTATAAACTCTTGTATTAGTAAGAGAGTGTATATAACTTTTGTGTGTGTAGAAAGTGTTCTACACAGAGAATAATTGAATTATCAAGTGTGAGGTGTTGTATGTGTATAGGGTATTCTACACTGATTCTTTGTAATGGTGTTAGTCAAAGATGTACTAAGCTTTTATCTCTACCTAAAGAAAGTTGAATAGTGAATTTGAGAATTCTCAAGGGGTAGTTTGTGGCGAGAACATAGGTAGTGGGGCTGAATCTCGTTAAAATATTGGTTTTATTTTTCTTATCCTTACTGTTTAGATTTTATGTTCTTTTGTATTTTATTTATATTTTATATTGTGTACTTATTTTATAATTGTTAATTTTTTTAATACAACATCATTCACCTCCCTCTTGTATTAGTCATTTAGGCAACACTCTCATGTTCCAACTTTCTTCTTCATCGTCTTTGTCACAGCCGCTGCCCCTCGCTTTCTTCTTTGTCATCTTTGAGTCTCACAACCACTGTCCACAGCCTAGAGGAGTCCTCCCCATTTGCAGCTTGTCTCAGGCTCTCTCGCTGATGAACCTCCACGCTCTACTACGTCGTATCATGGCCAAGGCCTAACACTTATCTCTTATCCAATCTCTTTCCCTCTTCTCCATCTTGATAATATTGTTAAAATATAAACATTTTTTTTTTAATTTTTTGCATTTTCTCATTTTTGCAAATTTGCTAGCTTGGAATGGAAACTATTTTGGACTTTTGGCGATGGAGAAATTGTGGTGATGGGAATCGATTCAACCCATCAAATTGATTAGTGCCAACCAATTGAACTCCTATCAATTCTCTTCCTTCTTGTCAATCGATTTTGGTCAAGAATTATACGTTTTCTAGGTATTGTGTAGTTTTGATTTAGGACCAAAACCACACCAAAGCCATCTGTTTTCAGCCCTAGATTTAGCTACATATGCTTTTATAAGACATTATATTAAATCCTGTTATTTATAACGAATTCAATTCATTTAAACTCAGTTTAGCATACAAACGAAACTGTTTTCCATTATCATCCATTCTATTGAGATATTATTCTCTATCAAATTTTAAGTTTTATAGAAAGAATTCAAAAAATAATTGAACAATCATAGCCATCTACTAGGTAGTCATCAGTGGCCACCCCTTGAGCAGCTCAATCTAGCTACTCATAAGGGTAGCCACTAAGGTTATAAAAATTAACTATAAAATTGAAAATCGGCCTAGACGTGTTGATCTAGTCCCATTTTGGGTTGATCCAGTTTGGAATTGATTCCTTTATGTTAAAAACCGATCAAATCCGATCCCAATCTAGTATCCGGTCTAGCTTTAACTATTGTACTTGCAGTCGGCCCTCTATCTCAATTGTTTTTATAGATAAGTTATGATAAAAGCTAAAAATAAAACAAAAGATTATCATTTTTAATATTTTTTTTGTTTTAATATTTGAAAAACTTGAATTATTTATATTATTTTGTGTGAGAATTTAAAAAAATTGTAATGATTAAATGAGATAGATGAACAGCTTTATGAAACTAAACAATGAACGAGGCCTTAGATGTGTAGTTCTTTTACCCTTTCCCCTTACATGGGCAGAAAAAGAGATAAAAACAAAAACAAAAAATTGCCACTTTGTTAAGGGAGGTGTTGCATATGAGAAATGATATTTGCAGTCGTAAAGTGTGTAAACGCTATGTAAACGTTTTGAAAAAAATGAAGAAATATGAGACTAACATGAAAAGAATTGATTTTTTAATAGTGGATTTTATTCTTTTTTAAAACGTTTGTGTGGCATTTGTATACTTTACGATTGTATATAACATCATTCAATGCATATGCATAGCCTTATAATCTCATTCTTTGACCTCCTAGATGGGTGATAAATCTCCTTTCTCTTGAATTGCAAAAGTTTTCCCACAGATAAGGGAGATGGTCCAATTTGCCTTTATACAATAGACCCACCAAACCTCGATTTGGTCTAGTTTTAAATAATTTTTTTTAAGACAAAATAACTTTTTATTAAAACCGAAAATCAAAATGAGTTGACTGGAACTAATAAAACCAAAATTATTGGTTTAGGAAAATAATTGGTGTGATGATGCCTACACAACATATTTCATAAAATAAGATTATTTTTATAAATTGTGTTAGTTTTATAAGGTAGTTTATAAAATACATTTTTTTTAATAAATATATATTTATTGTGTAAAGTGATAAGTATAAGTTATATAAATGTACTACAATGATCAACTTCTTTTTCACTCGCGTCCTATATATATAAGTAGGTCAATCTTTCTTTTCATTTCTCTAGAGAATACCAACCAACTAATTCGTAATGTCTTCTCAATTTTGCTTTCTTTTGCTGGGATCCTTGGATGGTGTTTTTATATAGTTTCTTACGCAGGTAATTTTTTTTTTTCATCTCCTTCTACCCCATGGATGACAATGATCCTAAAGAAGAACTAGATCCTGATCAAGAAGATTATGATTCTATAATATGGCCACCATTTGAAGATGATCAGGAGACGAGCGAAGAAGATTATGATCCCATAACACGGCCGTCATTTGAAGATGAGGAGACGATGAGCGAGAGCGAGTTCAGTAGTAGTACTCCTTCATCTGGAATTATGGATTGCGACGACACAAAGCCAAAAGATATAGAAGAGCGTATCTCTGACGTTTATCATGGAAAAACATTTAAAGATGGACGTGATGCTTTTGGAGGTCCTGAACATGGATCTGATCACAGTCGGACAAACCAAGATCATCATGTTTTTTCCAAGAACATCAACAAAAGTGGTCCATCGGCGCTGGCGGTTGACCGAAACAGTTCAACAGAAGAGCGACGAGACATAAGGGAAGCAGCTTGGGCTGCCGAGGTTCTCTTGTCCATTAAAAGAAAGGAATCTGAACGTTCGATCTCGTGCGCCATGGATGAAAGAATTGATGCTTTGGACATGAGCGAGAAACAAAGAACGAAGAATGTCGTAATTGATGAGCCTAAAGGGCATGGCAAAGATGATCAAGAACATGAAGATCAGAGCAAGAATAATACTAGTGAAGATCATGTGGGGCATTCAGGAACTCGTGATGATCAAGAAGAAGAAGAAGAACTTGGGTTGATTGGTAAAACTCAGAAGATGCCTCGAATTAGGTATCAATGCAGAGATTGCGGAAAATCCTACCCAACTTACGAAGCCTTGGAAGGTCACAGATCCGTTCACACGGCAAAGGGTATTATATATATGAAGGATGAAGATTCTGATTAATCATCATGTAAATGAACCTCCTCATGTTTAGTCATGGAATGCATCAACTTGGCTTAAAAAGTTAGTCAATTTGTTGAAAATTTTCCATCTTTGATGATTCTTGATTGGAACTTCAATCCAAGCTAATCATTTTGTTTCTAAAACCTTGGCTAGCTTCTTGAATGTAGTTATGTCTCTCTACTTCTTAAACCATTTTGGCCGGGTAATCTTGTTTAATTGGAGCATCTTCTTTTTGGAATTGGAAGTTATACAAATTAATGATGTGTTCTGATTCTTTCTAATTTCTTATATGAAGATGTTCAGGTCTTGTTGTGTATTTTTGTCATGATCTGGTTAAGTAAGTTTGTGATAGTTTGTTTGTACATGATTCCTCGCTCTATATTCAGCCTTTGGTTTTTTAGTGATAATTGCCGAGTTATTGAAGTTGAAAGGCCATGCAGAATATTTTCTTTCAATGACAAGTCTACTATATATCCTCGTCTCATGATTTGGATAGTAATGATTGATTTATGAATAATAGTAAATTCAAATTGCGAAGAGGAATAAAGTTGTTTCAGTCGATATGTTTTATGGAGCTTTAGGAAATAAGAGAGAAAAATTGAATAAAAATATTATAATATCTGTTTGAATATAATTTTTTAATATAATTTTGATTTTTATATTTGATAAGATTAAATTATTTTTTTTATTTTGTATTTTGTTTAGAAATTTGAGAAAATTATAATAATTAGGTAATTAGATGAAAAAGTTGAAGATAGTTTGTTTGGATACAAGAAGCCCCCAATTTATTTTATCTAATCATTACAATTTTTTCAAAATTTCACACAAAATACAACAAACAATTCAACATTTTCAAATCACAAAACAAAATAATAATAAAAAATAACATTCTAACAATATTCTATCTAACTTTCATCTCATCTAATATGATCTCAATTCACTATCCAAATCTCCCTAAAATTTGAAGTATTTATATTTTTAATATATATATATATTGAGACGAGATAAGATGAGATACGATAAAATGAGTTGGAATGAGATGACACTTTTGCTATCCAAATCAAGTCTTAGAGCACTAGGCCATTGGCAAGTTCAAATTTTGACTAGGTTCCGTTTGGATTCGAAGATGAGATGAGTTGAGATGAGTTTAGTTTATTTTTTAATATTATTATTATTTTGGGATTTGAAAAAAGTGTATTGGGATTTGAAAAATGTGTATAGGAATTTGTGTTTTATATAAAAAAATATAATGATGAAATGAAGATGAGTAGAGATGAGTTGAACTGAGTTACGAATACAAACGGGGCCCAAGATGTTTTGGCTAGAGTCAAAACTTTTAAGTGGCTAATTTTCACTGAGTTAGTCATCCTAAAGTCAAAATAATAATATAATATTATATATTTTAATCATATATATATTATTTTTTATATTTACAAATAAACTCTATATATTAATTAATAATTTAATTTTTATTTAAAATTATTGTTTATGGTGCTTAAGGGTTTAAAATAAAATAAAATAAAAAAGTAAAGAAACAAATGGGGCAGATAAACATGTCGATTCTTTGGTTTACAGACTTGGTTGATTAAGTTAAAATGCTCTATCTGGAAAGAAGAAATTACTTATCAAATTTTCATATTCATGATAAAAAAAAAAGAAAAAAAAAAAGAAAAAGCATTGACAAAAAGAAAAAATGCCCTTTCATATTCATTTGTTTGGAATAATTGGGTAGAGTAAAGCAATAATTTAGAGACGAATAATGACTAATGAAAGTTAGGCCCCATTTGAATTCAAAAGTGAGTTGAACTCATCTCAAGTTACTTCTATTTCATCATTATATTTTTATAATTTTTTTATACAAAACACAAATTTTTATATACATTTATCAAATCTCAATACAAATTTTTTAAATTTTAGTACAATTTTTTTAAATTTCAATACACATTTTTCAAATTTTAAAATAATGATAATATTAAAAAATAAACTAAACTTATCTAAATTCATCTTATCTCTAAATCTAAATGAGATTTAAAAGAGAAAGATATATATTTACTGTGGCTCAAAAGTAGAGCTTTTGATATTTGCCTAGTCCAATGCAGTCCACTTTTGAGCTACTCAGCCAAAATTTGCATTTGATGCCAGTATTCTTAAGTTTGCAAAATTATTTATACCCTAAATCCCAACCCTTTTCACTCGCATAATTTCTTCTTGAATTTGAAGGAAGATTCTTAGAAGGATAATGCTTTTTAGCATTACCATCCTGAATTGGATTTCAAAATATAATAGAAATTGAAATGAAAAAAAAAAATGATAACGAGAATAAAAGAGAGATTGAGGACAACATTTTTTATTTTATTATATGAGTCTCTGTTCATAGGAATGGAAAAAATACCAAGTTACAATGCTTTTAAAACTTTGTTATAACTCTAATTTTAAATAGTAACACTACAAACAATCATGAAATTTAAAGAATAATTTTATATATAATCGTGAAATTATAAATAATGTACCGTCGCTTTAAAAAAATGTAGAGTTCATTATTAAAAAGTTAAATTTTTTTCATGTAAATCATATATATATATATATATTTATTTTTAAATAATTACACACTACTTACAAATTTATAACTACATCTATCATTTTTCAATTTCAAAAAATCTAAACCAATATCTCTTTTACAATTAGTTTACACCTTACTTAATCTACGTAAACACGCCATTTTTCGGCCTAATCCCAAAAGGAGCCGAAAATTATTAAAAAAATAAGCCACTAATAGGCCCAGGTGAGCAAACAGTGGGCGCCTTGTATTAAAAATAGAGAAATGCTTTTTTCTATCGAAAATTTGTACTGAATTTTATCTCGAATTTAAAATAATTTTTTTACTTAATAATTAAGAAAATATTTTTAATAATAATTTTTATTTTATATTTTTTTAAAAATATTTAAAACTATAAAAAAATCAAAGTAAATAAAAACAAAAAGAGTAATGCTACTCATCATCCTATTTTTTTTATCATATTTTTATTATTTTATGATGTGGTATTAAATGATTAGAGATTATTCATTATATTTTATTTATTAGCTTATCATCTAATGTCATATTATGGAATAATGAGAAAGAAGATAATGAATAAAATTCATACAAAAATTTATCCATATTTGAAAAATTTCGGTACATGATGTACTCTGAAAAATATGATACAATTAAACCAACTTTTTCAAATGCAAGAACCGATCATGCTGTAATTATTTTTAGTTGAATTGATTTTTTTAATTTGCAAGTGTAGTTTTTTCTATATAGCTATAGAAATTTTAAATCTTTTACATGTAGGATATATTTATTTTACAAAATTTTAAAGCTTGACTTTGGAAATTTCTAGTCCAAACTTTTTTTGTAACCACAATTTTTCTCTACTATAAATAAGATGGGTTATTAATAAAGAAAAATGATATTTCATCCCATGATTGAGTAATGATATAAGTTTCAAATAAACAAATTTTTCATATAACTTTTGTAATAAAGAGGGTCCCCTAAAACATAATATATTTTTTTTTTGACTTTTTCAATGTAAGGTCCACTTTTTTATATAGGATTTGTGCCAAATTTATGTATTGAAGTTTTATGTATAGATATTTCTCTACAATTAATTAATTCCAACACTTTTTGTACAATATGGTTCAACCAATTAAGAAACAAAAAGCAAAGAAAAAGAGTAAAAGAAATCCAAGAAAGTCTATTATTAATTGTCTAGAAGCTTAACCAAAGTCAAGTAGAGCCTTTCCTCAACTCTGAAGGACCAAAGTTGAATACTACTGTTTACTCTCAGCCCATTTGCAGCTACAACATTTAACCATGGGGAACTCAATATGTATGCATCGGTTTTACCCAATTTCCACTTCCTCAAGTTGATTTTTGATAAGGTCAAGTTTGGCTCTATCAATGGCAATTCCAACCCTTTGTAATGAACCCCATTTGCTTCTCTTTCTCCTAATATACTTCTCTCCTCTTGGGTGAGAAACGCCGCCTTGATTTTTCCATTTGGAAGTGAAAGCCGCGCTTGATGTTCGTCCAAATCGGTGGGGGTCAAAAATTTTTGGATCACAAGCTTTATGTCGCAACCATGCAACTCCGTCATGATTTTGTTCATCAATTGTGCCGGCATATCGGGTACTAGTACTGGATCAGGCATCCTTTTATTATTGTCGTTCATCTTCGTCCTCTTTCTTTTGGGTTTCCTAGATTCTTGATGATCATCTTTTTCTGCATGTAGATTGTTGCTGGTGTTTGCAGCTGAGATATTATTACATTCAAACGACCTCCAACGTTTCTTGGGTGGAAGAATTTTCCAGAAATTCTCAAAGTTGTTGGATTCAAAAGTCCAGCGTTTCTTCAGTGGTAGAAGTCCCAACTCCATCTTCTTTTCTTCCACTGTTGTCATCATCATGATCATCTTTCTCCTACGTATTTTTTTGTTCTTGAACCTTGAAAGATGTTTAAACAATAAAGAATCATTGATCATGTACGTATTTCGAAAAGTACTGTATGCGGAGAATGAAATCTTCAACAATGGAGATCATGTAGATAAAGAGAGTTAATCCTAAAGCTGGTAGTATTTGAAGAGGAAGAGAACTCTTATTCCTAGATCAATTAGGACTTGGAGATCATATACTGGCATGTTCTGACCGCCTTATGAGTCCAACATTCGAAAAATCTGAAATTTCAAATGAACTAATGTTTATTTAAAGTATATATAGTTATTATTATTATTATTCATTTATGAATGTTTTTTGTGACATAATCAACGATTAATATATCAAGGTTGTGGGTTTTAGTTTTGTAGTCTGTTTTTATTTTTTTGGATTAGCTTTGCATTATGCGTAGTGCAGTAGGAAAAGTCATCCAAAAATAAAACTTGGAAGTTATAATCGCAAGTGGTCATTAAAGTTATTATAATAACTAGTTTTATTATAAATATATATTTATAGTTTTAAAATGTGCAAATCTAGCATATTCTATTTGAAAAAAAGTGGTAAATTATATTGGGTTTTGCTCATTTGCTAGAGTCCCACATGAGAAAAATAGGAAGAGGAGGCAAGACCCATGGCCTATAAAAGGAGGCTTAACATCCTTAGTTAATTTCACTAGTCAGAAACTTATCTAGTAACTTTTGACTTTAGTAAAATTTTTCTGTTGTCCTTTTTGTATGTAAAAGGAAGAGAGGTGAAAGTTAGAGTTTTACTAGTGGGAGAAGTTTTTGTGGGTGTCGTTAGGGTGAGGAGAAAAATTACGTGATTGTAACAATTTTTCACATAGTGTATTTTTTTCTCTAGGTCTGGTGGTTTCTCTCCTGTTTTGGAGTTTTCTACGTAAATTCTTGTATTGTGTTTTCTTGTTATTCTGTCAAAAATAGATCTTGGTGAGGAAAATTCGGAAGCCCAGATTCTCAACAAGTGGTATCAGAGCCACTAGGTTCTTTTTGCAGGGTGGAGCTTTGGTGTGGTATTGTGAATACGTACAGTTTAAGAAGGTTCTGTCTAGGAGATTGGAAATTTTAAGTGTGTCCGTTGTGACCCTCCAATCTTTCCTGGGAATCTTAAAATTCTATTTAGGAAAGATCGGTTTTTCCTAGGAACTTACTTAGTGGGTACTATTCATTTCTATGGTAAAATTCATCGAAATTATGTCAGGAGGTAGAGCTTCAAATCCTATTAGATTTGATGTGGAGAAATTTGATGGGAGAATCAATTTTGGCTTGTGGCAAGTGTAAGTCAAGGATATCTTGATTCAATCAAGATTACACAAGGCGTTGAAAGGTAGACCAGTCCCTGAAGTCAGTAGCGGTCCAAGCACAACTGGTGAAACAAAGAGCAGATCTGAAATGAGCAATGAAAATTGGGAGGATTTGGATTTGAGAGCAGCAAGTGCAATTCGTTTGTGCCTAGCCAAGAATGTTCTTGCAAATGTGCATGGAATATTCACGGCAAAGGGACTCTGGAAAAAGCTTGAAGAGTTGTATCAGACGAAAGGTGTCTCGAATCGAGTGTACCTGAAAGAGCAGTTTCATACACTGCGGATGAGTGTAGGTACGACTATTTCAGATCATTTAAGTGTTCTCAATGGCATTGTCTTTAAGTTGGAATCTATTGGAGTTAAAATTGATGATGAGGATCAAGCCTTGAGGCTGATCTGGTCTTTTCCATCTTCATATGAGCATATGAAGCCTATTTTGATACATGGGAAGGAAAAAATAATTTTTTCAGAAGTTACCAGTAAACTTTTTTTTGAAGAAAGAAGGCTAAGTGGTGGAAGTAATGGTTCACCTGAGAACTTAGTAATGGTGACAGCTAGTGATTGGAAGAGGAAGAACTCCATGAAGAAGAAAGTAGTCTGCTGGGTGTGTGGACAATCTGGGCACGTCAGAAGAAATTGTCCAAGAGGTGGAGCAGGTTCGGCAAGAGACTCCAAGTTAGTAAATGGAGATACTGACAATGAGACTAACATCGTGTCTCTCTTTACAGAAGATGATGTCTGTTAAAAGGAGACATGTACATCCTCATGACATGTTGCTAACCCCAAAGTTGCCATGATATAGGATGTGTTAATATTAGTTGTTCCACAAGTTTGCACACTGGCATTGGTTTGGCATTGATGCAAGGTGTGTGATGGAAATTCATGTCGATGGCTGATGAACTTCCAGGAAAGTCAAACGTGGGAGTTGCATCATAATTTTTCAGTAAGGTTATTTTCGACATAGGCCGAAGTGAAATGCTTGGAATTGGTTTATTCTGAGTGAGTATGCTTTTATGGTGGAGCATGATAGAGGAAGCTATGAAGATCCTCATTGCGGTAGAGCGTGGCTGTGAGATCAGCCAAAGTCGCAAGGTGGAGATTGTTGGTTTTGCTCCTTTGCTAGAGTCCCACATGGGAAAAATAAGAAGATGGGGCAAGATCCATGGCCTATAAAAGGAGGCTTAGCCTCCTTAGTTAATTACACCAGTAAAAAATTTATTTAGTAACTTTTGACTTTAGTAAAATTCTTCTGTTGTCTTTTTTGTATGTAAAAGGAAAAGAGGTGAAAGT
Source organism: Platycarya strobilacea (assembly GCA_036898215.1). NCBI lineage: Eukaryota > Viridiplantae > Streptophyta > Magnoliopsida > Fagales > Juglandaceae > Platycarya > Platycarya strobilacea. The sequence goes on from CM072550.1 coordinate 31,435,244, forward strand.
CAGAGTTTTACTAGTGGGAGAAGTTTTTGTGGGTGTCGTTGGGGTAAGGAGTTAAATTGTGTGATTGTAACAATTTTTCACATAGTAAATTTTTTTCTCTGGGTCTGGTAATTTTTCTCCTGTTTTGGAGTTTTTCACGTAAATTCTTGTGTTGTGTTTATTTCTCTATTTTTCTTGTTATTCTGTCAAAAGTAAATTCTGGTGGGGAGAATTTGGAAGCCCAGATTCCCAACAAATTATATGATTTGATTTGAAAAAAAGGGGACTCCTCTTTTACTTTTTTCAAAAAGAATGTACGAAACTTGTATATTCTAAAACCGTAGCAAATTAATCCAAATTTTAAAAATGAATATATAGAGTTATTCCATATATATCTAAACTTCCAAAGAGATATTTTACTTAGTGAAAATTATTTTCAAATATTATATCACATTAACTTGGCCATTTGTCGGTATCAGCTTCTAGTATACGCATGGGAGAACTAGTTTATATTTACAAATTTACACATGCAAATAAATGATCAAAACTACCGAAATTGAGAATAGAGGGAGTGGAAAAGTTCAAAAGTAAAACTCATGGAGTACTAACTTCTCTAAAGGCCAAATAACATGATCAGCTAATTAATTGGTATTTAACCCAAAAAGATGACCACGTTCCAGAACTATAGTATTGAACTTGCAGTTACGAATTAGAAGCTGATCAGACAGTTATACGACGCCATAATTATAGAAACTATCATATACCCTACAACAGCAACCATTAGCCATATTGATCTATTTGAAAAAATTGGTAAATTATTATAGAAACTCAAAGGCGACTATTAGCCACTATGGTTAGTCGTGGGAAAAGAATTGAAGGCAAAATTTTTTAAATCTTGTAATGATAGTATTTCCATAATTAAATTTCAAATAATAACATATCTAATCAACAACTGATCCCTTACATATGTTTGACCTTATCCGTATAAATAATCATAAAAAAATTTTAAAATCGATTTAAGCACTAAAATTAACCACATTTATAAGAAAGCTCTGAAATTACCTTGTGGACTTTACCAATTGACTTCGATGCGTTTAGAGCTACCAAAGACTCAGGACCGAGTCTATATATATTGAGAACTAAGGCAAAATTTAAGTGAGTTATTTATAATTATATATAATATAATAAAATATAAATTATTATATAGAAATGAAATGAAATTTTATTTAAATCTTTAAATATTTTTTTAATTTATATTTAATATGAAATTTGTGCTTCAATTTAGCATGATCTTAATAAAATTATTTAAAAGTATAAATAATTCATTGTATTAAATATTAAATTTAGCATTATGAGGCCTTCTACACATTGAAAAATATAAAAACTATTTAGATTTTATTTAATGAGAGTTTTTTTATTTTTTATTTATAAAAAATAACTTAAAAGAAAAATATCTAATCACTTTTATTCATTACAACAAATAGGACCTTTTGTGGCCAATTTTTTTCTGCAATAAAATTATGGTAACAAAAAGTATTTTTATTCACAAAATGTATTTTTTCAAAAATATATAGCAAAGTTGTCAATAAAACTGACTTTTTTTTTTTCTGTGATATAGTATTGCTACAAATAATATTGACACCAATATACAATTACTAACCATACTGATATTTGTTATGTCAAATAATGGTTGCTGCTGATGTGAATTCCATCAATATAATATCTACATTTTTTATTGTCAATTAATAGTTGCCATAGTAGGTTTTTATAGACAATTAGTAGTTGTCATAATAAGTAAGTTAATGTATTATCTTTGTTTAAATTCGTCTTCCAGTACTCGAGCCCCTCCCACCCGAAAATCGAATTCTCTCTCGTCCTCGACTTCGCAATTCGAACGATTTCCCCATGGGTTCTCTCTCGACTCTGCCGTCGTCAACCCCCAACCTCACCACTGGCCACCATCAACTTCCTTATCCCAACGGCCAAACCCCAGCCACCATAACCCTCACGACAGCCCACCTCCTACACACACGATCCCTTCTCGAAATGGGTTTCTACATGAAATCTCTACCCCTGTTTGGCTCCTACCACCGTCGTATGCTAGCCCAGCCGCCACCAACGATATCCCCAAGCCTCCTTGCACCTCCCCCTTGCCACACGCAGCCCCTAGCTCCTCGACTCTCCCCCATGCAGTGACCCATCTCTCATGGGTTTATACACCTCGCAGCTTAGATCTATCGCTGTATGGCCTCATCGCCATCATCATCAGCTTCCCCTTTCTTCATCGACCTCCCCCAAGTTTACTAAAACTAGCAAGTACTTTTTTTTTATTTTTAACTCAGTTTTTCTTACAAACACACATATATCACAATTAGATATTTTCCATCGATGCTTCTTCTGAATGGAACTACATTTTGGACTCTTGGTGTCAAGACCTTGCTACCATGATTTTTTCCTAATCCTAGACCTTACTATTATGTTTTTTAATGGGTAAGAGAAGCAGTTGGAAACATTAAGAGCTACTTTTGGGATTTCTTTATGTCGCCTTTGAAGCTGGTTGAGAGAGCTCGTGGGAATGAGGTCAATTACTTTGAAATTGCTTGTGTTGTTTTAAATTTGGAATGAATATTTGATATTGGTTATGAAATTCTTGAATTTGGATTAAATGAGGTCTGCGTTTGCTTGTGCAGATTTGGACTCAATTAAGAATATGAATTTCAAGGAATTACTCATTCATTTTTTTTTTGGAAGGGATTTTGATTTAGCGGAGATATTGTTGTAGTGGATATTGGGCATATGAATCATAAACTCTGTTTTGAGACTGTTCATATTGATTTTGAAATTGTGAAATTTGAATAGGTAACTTATGCCTGTATAAATATGTGGCTTATAACAAGAGGAAAAAAGAAAAATAGAATTTGAATTGTGCATGTATAGGGTTAGAATGCTTATGAGATTTCTATGCTCAATCCTGTCTTCTTCACTTAATAATTAATTAATGGTTTATCAGGGAGAACTCATATGTTCTCCCTATTAACTAATAAACCATTTGAACTTATAGCATTATATATGTAACTTAAATAAGTTTAATGAACTCTATATACCTGATGAAGCTAGTTTGTGAGTTTTTTCAGTAGCTGTAATTTCTCATAATCCACTCTAATCTTTATGCAATTATCCTTCTATTATTGTCCTCATATAAAGTCCAATTTCTCTGTCATGCCTTTTCCGAGTAGCTTCTTTTGGATTCACAAGATCATAGGCAAAGTTGGGTGGTTAATTGGAGGATGAGTATGTTTGTTGAACTGGATCCCATCATGTAATGTTTGTGAACAAACTGCAATTGGAGACAGAATCCAAAACAGCGATGGAAGTGCTATTCTGCTGCTACTATTTGTAAGACCATTGTTTGTATAGAGCTGTCATGTACACATACTTCCAATGAATTTGTAAAAGGATCTGAGTGCTCATACTATTTCTTAGAAACTTTTGTAATATTCGAAGAGCTCATACTATGATGGGTTTGGTTGTTGTATTGTGATATTTGTGAAAAATATCTGAAGTTGATTGGCTCGTGTCTTTGTATGTTTTATTTTTAGTTGTCTCCCTAAAAATAAATACTTTATTTATTCAATTTCATTGTTTCCTTTTAGTAGATATATTCATTCTATACCTTTTGCTATAGTAGACGTTGAAGAGATATCAAGTTCTCAACCTACTGAAGTTCATAATTTGGGTAGGTATTGCAATTTTAGCAATGCGCATAACCCGATGCAGGGTGTTGATTCTCATTAACCATGTGCAACAGCCAACATGGTTTAAAATCAAAAGCACACAAGTTTAAATTGATTATTTAGTTCATTTTCTGTCCTGTTTCTATACATTTTTTAGAATATTTTCTTATCCTTTGGATCAAATTTATTACCACACATACTTCAAATGTGTGGTAATAAATTCCTTGCATCTGCTTATTCACCACGTCTAACTGAAGTTGAAAGATGACACCACTAGAAGAATTTAACTTTGTTCATCTTAGTTAAATGGACTTGGGTTGAGACTGTTGTCTTCAGTATAAACCTACATTGGTAGAGTACTCTGAACATAGAATGTCTCAATTTTTAGTGCAGGGTAAATGGAAAGAATCTTCAAGTTGGAATACATTTCTCGATCCTTTAAATGAAGATTTATTCATTAAAGTCGCTGAAGTAGATGAAGCAGGAATTCAGGTATGTATTTTGAGTAAGTCTACATTTCCCTATTATTTTATTTCCAGATAGGTCTTTCCAACTATTGAGTGAACAGAGAACTTCTTGCTAAGCTTAGGTCATTGCACTTCATAATGTCTCTTTACACTTTCCTCTTATAAATGCAAATTATTTGAAGTATGACGTGTTTGTGTATGGCTTTCTATTTGCATCTAAATGAAGTTTTTCCCATTTTTTGTGATTATTTCCCCCACTGTTTGATTGTTTATCCAGTTGTATGTCTAGAGCTTGTCCAAGTGTCCAAAACATGGTCTACACAATCCCTTTAAACAGCCAGAGAGGTTTGTGCCTCTCTCTCTCTCTCTCCATCTTATTAGTTTCGATCATTCATATATATATATATATTTTATAAGAGATAAATCTTATTGATAGGATTGACTTCTATCAGAGATTTCATTGCTACAGATATCATGATTATTTCATCTGTATTTTTAACAATATACTTAGACTACCAAATAATTAACAAAAACTGATAAAAACCATGTTTTGCAGGTATCTTTTGTATGGAGACATATTTGCAAAGGCAACTCATATGCTTTCGCTCCCAAAGGTTTGTAATGTAATACAGAAAAATTTTATCTTTGTTTTTTATAATTATCATATTTGGGATTATTCATTAACTCAATATAGGTTGTGAAATCCTCAAATATATTAGTGTTGGTTGTTTCTCTAAAGAAATAGAGCCCTAGTCTCATTAGTTTTTCTACTCACATGAGCCCTAGTCGATTTTCTAGCAGATTCACGAAGGTTCGGGAGATGCTATCCCATACAAATCATTTGGGATTTTTCTACAGTGTGGTAAACAATTGAGGAGTAGTTTATTTGCTTACACTATGATCAGCCTAAGGGAGTGGTAAGAATCGATACCGTTAGGTATCAATTTTACATATTTTCCTAGTTTCGCCCCTGTTTTTAAATTTACTTTTGTTTGTTTCCATTTTTGTTGATATGTATGATGAGGGGATAAGCCCAAGTTTTTCAGTTTTTATTCTTAGTTTGATATCACCAATAGCTGTGCATATGCATTTTTCCCAGGGTGAGATGTTTTTTAGAAGTTTACTTTGAATTGAGATCAACTATTGCTTTAAGTAGTTTATTTATTCTTCGGTTTGGTCTACTTTTTTGACGTACTTGTGTATTCTTTTTCATGATTTCCAGGTCTTTAGTGAATCAAGAATTGTGGAATATAGTGTTCAAGAAAATTTCAAAGGCTCAAGATATCAAGAGGTTTAAAACATAATTGTAAACCACTTATCAAATTTTGTTTTCCCTTTTCTCAATTATATACTTATGTTCTAAACACACAATAGTGATCTCTAAGAATATTGAACATGGCAACCAGATAACAAGGAAACAAGTTAGAGTTGCACAAGTCTCCTAAAAGATGGAACGAGTTGGCAGTAACCATTTTACACGTAAGCCATCACACTAACTAGAACATAAACAAATTCACATGTGAGCTGTCGTAAAACAGGAAGAGAATAAATGTAGGTCTCTGGGTACCAAACATGAAACTAGTATACAATAAGCAAGCTTTTTGGTGAAGCATGTAAATGCAAATATAATATATATATATATATATATATATATATATATATATCACCAAACAAACAAAATTAAGAAATGACTTGAGATTTTGTTCGGCTTTTGGACCATACCTGCATAAGGTCCTGACAGGTATGATCTTCAATAAATGGCAATTGAATTCAATTTTTCCTAGTTAGATGGATGCTTTTTCATAGTTCCCATGTACTTATGTATCATATTTTTCAGCGTAATAAAGGTCTTTTGCATTTTACTTATTAAGACAATCTTGGCATTAAACTTGCATATTTTTTGTTTCAGTTAGGGGTGCCCTAGATTTCACAATAGATTAATTCTAATTTTTTAGTCTCCATGTTAGGTATTATTCATATATAGGCTCTGGCTTATATGCCTATTATTATAAATAAAACTTGGGATTACCTATCAAGAAAAGAATTTCTAGTTTTTGAGTTAATATTCCTTTCATCATTGCTGATGCAATGATGAAAAGGTTTGTGAGTTTGAGTTGTGTGCTATGTAGGCCATAGTTTTGTGTAGACTTTATATAGATCAGTCCAGCTTTGGGACAGCCCGATTGATCTCCCCCCCCATCCCCCAAAACCCGAATGATTTTGATTGTACATGGTGATCCACATATTCAACTTTTATCACTATCTAGGCAAGCTAGTATCTTATACGCCTTAAGGGGAACTCATAGTGTTCACTTATTGAAATTCTAATGATGATGATGATGATGATGATGGAGGTATGTCTTTTTCTTACAATGCCCCCTTCAGAATTATTTATATATATACATTGATTTTTACTCGCATGACATATTATTGTAAGATGAAATTATAGCATATCCATATTGGCTGGATTTATTGATTTACTTCATGCCTAATAGGATTTAAATGGTTAAAAAGTGAGAGAAAGGAACTACTAACCACCTACAATATTACAGCACATCAGATCCCCTAATCCTAGCAATTTTGCTAATCAACAGTTACAGAATATTAGAATTTATTTGTATAGCTTATTTTGATTTTATTTCCATGTAAAGCATACTCATATATGGTTATATATATGTACACAGATCAATGAGAAATCAAGTTAGCCTTTTACCAATTTATTTCTTAACATGGTATCAGCCCCAAAACGACCCTAACCAGCCCTGTGAGGTATTTTTCATGGCTTCCTCCTCAGATGACTCTCCCATTTCTTCCCCCTACCTTCTTCACCCATCCGACTCACCTAGTCTAATTCTTATTTCCGGACACCTTACCAGAGACAATTTCCCCAAATGGCAGCGTGCTCTTCGAACAGCACCCAATGTAAAGAACAAACTTTGCTTTATTGATGGAGCTCTCAAACCATCAGGAAACAACTCTCCCGAATATGCTCAATGGAGTAGGACCAAAGATATGGTCCTCACTTGGATCATAAACACCATAATCCCTTCCCTAGCCAACTCCCTAGACTACCATGATGATCCCCGAGACGTATGGCTCGATCTTGAGTCACGTTTTTGCCACGGCAATAACGCACGACTCTTCCACCTCAAATAGGAAATCTCAAATTTTCACCAAAACCAACTCTCAATTCCGGACTACTACAAGAGTATCAAACAGTTGTGGGATGAACTTGGAAACCTACAATCAACTACTAATGCACATACCTTAGAGAAGAGGGTAGAGGATGAGCGTGTGTTTCAATTCCTTTTCGGACTCAATGACTCCTTCGTTGCTCTTCGCACTCAAATCCTTGCCACTGATCATCTTCCTGCACTCAACAAAGTATTCTCCATTCTCTTCCAAGAAGAAAAACAGAGACTTCTACATGTCACTCGCCCTCCCTAAAAAACTCTCTCTCTTGCTGCCCAATCCACCCCTTCCGAGAAACACCCAATCAAGTGCTTTGAGTGTGGCAAAGAAGGTCATCCCCGACATCGGTGCTAGCGCATCATTAGCTACCCTTTCGGTAGAGAGCCTTGACGCCAAAATCAGAAACCCTTACTCCTTGGAAAGCCACCAGCGGCAACCCATTTTACAGGTGCAACCGTGAGCCCCATCCCTGGTCTTTTGCCGGAAAATTACCAGCAGTTGATGACCTTTCTTCAATCTCAATCCTCTCCTTCCGCCGACCAGTTCGTGGGTAATCTCTCAGCCTCTTTGACTTCTTTCTTTGACCCATGGGAACACTGGATCGTCGATAGCAGTGCTTTCGACCACGAGTCACTGTCGGGCCTTCTTCTCCGATCTCCGACAGCCAACAATGGCTAGATCGATCTGCCTACCCATGGGAGCTTCTATTCCCGTTGAAGGCATCGGTTCCATAAAGCTTACTGAAACCCTTTCCATTCGAAATGTCCTTTATGTCCCCGCTTTCCAATTTAATCTCCTTTCTGTCCCCTTTTTTACTAATCAATTATCTTGTGTTACTCTATTTTCATCCTCTAAATTTATTTTTCAGGACCTTTAATCAAAGAGGCTGATTGAAGCGAGTGAAGTTTGCAAGGGACTTTACATTTTCTGGCCCCTACAAAGTGCTGCTTTTCCTACTCAGACTATTGACAATAAGGCCTTATGACACTGCCATTTAGATCATCCTTCTAGATTTAATATTCCTGTTATTTTTTATAGTTTATGTATTATTTCTCATTATGATATTTGTGCTTGTTCTAAGCACACACATTTACTTTTTCCCATTAATGCAAATAAAACCTTACTTCCTTTTCATCGATTACATTGTGATATTTGGGGAGGTTATCACACTGCCTTCATTTGGGGAGCTCAATATTTTTTTGACTATTGTTGACGATTTTTCACGCACCACATGGATTTATTTAATGCGTTTTAAATCGAAAACTTTTAGTCACTTAATGCATTTCTTCGCTCTTGTCCAAAATCAATACAAATCAACCATTAAAATAATTCGTACTAATAATGGCCAAGAATTTTTCTAAAAAAACCTTCAAAATTATTTTCAAACTCACGACATCCTTCATGAATGTACTTGTGTAGAAACTCATCAACAAAATGGTGTTGTGGAATGTAAACATGGGCACCTCTTGAATGTTGCTCAAAGTCTTCTTTTTCAAGCACATTTACCCCTCAAATTTTGGGGTGAGTGTATCCTCACCGCTGCCTACCTCATCAATAGGACACCTAGTCGATCTCTCCAAAATCAAACCCATTTCCAACTTCTTCTCAACACTGCACCCACATACACTTATCTCCAGGTATTTGGATGCCTTTGCTATGTTCAAAACCTCACTACTAACCATTACAAATTTTCTTCTCGCGCATCCCACTGCATCTTTATTAGTTATCCTAGTAACCGTAAAGCCTACAAATTATATAATCTTGAAACTAACACCATTTACTCACGCAATTTGACCTTCCATGAAGATCAATTTCCCCTCCAACAATCCCTACTCTTCCTCCTAGTCACTCCACCATTTCATCCCTCCCTATCCCAAAAAATATGTTACCAACCTTCTCCACCCCAGCCACAGATTCCAACCCCACACCTGACATCACCAATCCCCATCATTCTCGCCATACCATTACTCGCCCTACATACCTCTTAGATTATGTCTGTCGTACCATTTCCATGAAGTCTATTGCTTCTTCATCCGCTGCACAGTCCTCAGGTACTTCTTATCCATCTTACTGCATCTGTTGAGCCTACTTGCTATTCTGAAGCCAAACGTCACTCTCATTGGCATGAAGTTATGGCATCTAAACTCACTACTTTTGAGGACAACTCCACTTGAACCCTTGAACCTCTTCCTCCTGGAAAAAACCCATTGGCTGCAAATGGATTTTCAAAACCAAACTCCGAGCAGATGGCTCCATTGAGCGCTACAAAACCCGACTTGTAACCAAAAGATATACTCAGGTGGAAGGCATAGGCTATCATGAAACATTTGCTCAAGTGGCTAAAATGACAACCGTCCGCTATGTTCTAGCAGTTGTTGCCACCAAGAACTGGACCATCCACCAAATGGACATTCACAATGCCTTCTTGCATGGTGAACTAGATGAGGAAGTCTACATGCAACCCCCACTAGGCTACTGCATTAAGGGGGAGACACACATCTGCTGCCTTTGAAAATCACTCTATGGCCTCAAGCAAGCATCCCACAACTAGTTTTTCAAACTAACATCTATTCTTCTTAATGCAGGTTTTATTCAGTCTCAAGTTGATTACTCTCTTTGTACCTTGTTTACTACTACCAGCATCACCATCATCCTGGTATATGTCGATGACATCTTAGTCGCTAGAAATAATCTCTCTCAAGTCAACATTTTCAAGACTACCATCTCCAAACACTTCAAAACCAAGGATCTTGGGCCTCTCAAATATTTCCTTGGCCTTGAAGTCACTCGCTCACCTTCAGGCATTTTTCTTAATCAATGAAAATATGCCCTCGACATCCTTGCCGATAGTGGTCAACTTGGCTCTCGCCCTGCTTCCTTTCCAATGGAACAAAACCTTAAGTTCAATGACACTGAGGTGACCTGCTTCCTGATCCAACTCCTTATCGACGACTAGTTGGACGTCTCATCTGCCTCACCATCACCCGACCTGACATCATATTTGCAATCAATATCCTTAGCCAATTCATGCATGCTCCCATACTTCCTCACATGAAAGCTGCCACTTGCGTCCTCCGCTACATAAAAGGAACTCCAGGACAAGGCATCTTCTTTTATTCTTCGAATGATCTACATGTTCGTGTCTATACAGATTCTGATTGGGCCAGTTGTCTACTACCAAGTGCTCTACCACTAGTTTTTTCATCACCCTCGACTCCAGTCCCATTTCATGGCGCACTAAGAAACAAACTACAGTCGCTTATTCCTCTACTGAAGCAGAATATCATGTCATGGCTATAACAACCTGTAAACTCGTTTGGTTACAATAACTTCTCCATGACCTCGATGTCTCGCACAAAGTTCCAATGACACTCTATTGTGACAACCAATATGCTATCTACATTGCCTACAATCCCGTTTTTCATGAACAAACAAAGCATATAGAGATCGACTGTCACATTGTTCGTGACAAACTTCGCTTTGGTCTCCTCACTACCGCACACTTGCCCTCTTCTGAGCAACTTGTTAACATCTTCATCAAAGTTTTGAGTAGCGATCTTTTCCATCATCTTTCTCGCAAGTTGGGTATTACGGATCTCCATGCACCAACTTGAGAGGGAGTATTACAGCACATCAAATCCCCTAATCCTAACAATTTTGCTAATCAACAGTTACAGGATATTAGAATTTATTTGTATAGCTTATTTTGATTTTATTTCCATGTAAAGCATACTCATGTATGGTTATATATTTGTACACAGATCAATGAGAAATCAAGTTAGCATTTTACCAATTTATTTCTTAACATACAAAGAAAAAATAAAGAGAAAGGAAGTTACTTGGAATAGTAAAGTAGTAAAAATGGTGGTGTTATAGAAACAGTGCCAATCGAAATTATTTTCTGACATCATATATAATCTCATCTTTAGTTTTTCTCATTCCCTATATTTTCTTCCTCATCACTCTTTTTCTCTCTTTGTGAAAACCCTAATTCAAATTCCTCCTTTCTCTTTCTCTGCTTCTTTTAGAGATTAAAAAAAATATTAATAGGTAATTTCTCAGCCTTTCCTTCCCCATGGGTCCAACTCTAACTCTGTTTTTTTTTTATTATAATGATGATTTATTGTGATGGGCTTTAACTATCATTGATTTGTAAAATGAAGCGCCTGGCTTTCCGGATAAGAGATAATCATATATCAATAGCTGAAGGCATCAAGAATGCCATTAAATCTATTCACTTGTGTTTAGAACAAAAAGACCTTCAAATGGAGATTGAGGTAGTATTCTCACACTTTTTAAAATTTAGAAATCTTTTCAACATTTGTTTTAGCATAGGTTGACATTGTTATGTAGAAAATATTGATAATTCTGATGTCCACAATATATTTCCAGATTTTCAACTTGAATTTAATCTTCATTTTCCTTCAATGTTTCCTCTATATTGGTAGTGTCATATTTATTCTTTAAAATTTGAATGATTATTTATCAGGTCATCTAAAAAACCCTTCATAGCTTCACATGATTATTTATATGGTCATCTCAATATGATTGCTAATTACATCTTGAAGAATATTTGATTGCAACAAGATATTTTCACAGAATATTTGAAGAAAGAAAAACTCCAAAAAAAGCAGGTATGCCTATTACAGAAATACTTCCTTTATAAATATTCAGGGGAGTTATATCTTATGTGCAACGATGAATGGCTTGCATTTTTTGATGCACTATTGAGCCATCTTGTCTATTCCTCTATTATCCAATCATTTTTGTTTGTCTTTTTTTTTCCTTTTGGGTTCTCTGTTAGATATCTTAACTAGCTTTCAGACTCTCTTTATTCCCCCCCCCCTTTCTAAATTATGTTGCTTCCTTTAATTCATGAGAGAGATTGATATCATAGGATCTTGAAGTATCTAAGATTTCAAAGTATTAAAAATTTCACCCTTTATATCATGGAAGTATGTGCTTTGTAGAAGAAGGGGCTGGGTTGATTTTAAGTAGTTTGATGACCCCCCCCCCCCCCAAACAAAACAAAATATCCCCTGTTCACCCACCTAGGTGAAATTTCATGACATTGAGAGGTAGAGTTATGCCTTTCCAATAGGGAGAGAGTCATTAGTCTCCTAGGAAACATATCTTTCATTATTTTTGCTATTAAATTATGTCATCGATTATATCTTTTAACATATTTTAACAATTTTAACAATCTAGTATTCTCTTTTTGTTACTAGTAGTTGCTAGTGTTAAAAATTTATATGCTGCCAAGATTTTTGTTATTTGAGCTTCTCATTTTAGTTAAATTAATTTTCATATCTTTCTTTAATTTGTGCTATAAGTTGTAGATGTTTATATTCTTATGCAGGATACTTATGTTACCTACTTTCCAATATCATTTGATGGTTACCATATCTAAATCCCCTTAATTGAGTAAAGGTATTTCCCATTAGACTTTCTTTTGTAGTTATTTTCTAACTTTCCAAAAAGAATCTTTTTATGATTTTAATTTATTAGTTAAGGCTAGATATATTTAGAGGTCAATGACCCTTGAGTGATTCAGCTTTTTCATTTAGTATTGGCTAGCACTTTGGCTAACATTTTTGTGACATAACTAACTTATCTTAGTAGTGAGGTGATTTTACTATATTAGATGGGACATGTTCAATGACTTTTTAATGTTCATTATTTTAGAGAGGGGATCAAGCTAATAATTTACATGTTAGCTATAGATAGCTACTCATTAGTAATGCAATTATTTATCACATCTTAATTGTTTTAGTGTTGAATATTTTTGAACGCTTTTTGTTTTTTTAAAGTTTTGACTGATGTATTTTTATTTTGGTTCCTTCTTATGTGGTTGCAGGAAAGGAAAGTAGCATACATGAATATAAATTTCTATATGCACTTGTAAGAGTTTATAATTTTACATCTTCTAGTTTATTATGTGCAAAGACTATCTACATGTTGTACAAGTGCTCTTTGGTTAGATACCTGATAAATTTTTTACTATTTGTCATGGTTTAAGTAGAAGTTCTCTCTAATATATATTCGGACTCTAGTTTGTCTATCTTATAAATGAAAAGTATCCTATATCTGAACTCTACTTTGCTGCCAAAATTCCTTAATACACACAATATCAAAATGCAGAAACATTTACTATCTGAGAAGTTCATCTTGGACTAATTATTGTTTCATAGCTTCTTTTTTGTATGGACGGAAGTTATTTTGATGACATTGAGTTTGTGAAATGAGTAGCAGAGTTTACTTTGAAAAAATAAATTGGTAGCACAATTTGTACATATTTGTTTGAGATTATTATATGATATTTTGCTGAATTTGGATCTTCATTGCTTCTATATTTATGTGTTTAGACTTATTACATGCTATTCTTTTTTTATTATTGGACTCATTCTTAGTTAATCGATTCTGTAATCTTTTTTTTTTTTTAATTTTTTTTTTCTATTTGCGGCAACAACATGTTGCTACAAATATTTCTAACCAATGCATTAATTGATTAATATAAGTTCATAATAACTGGATTAATTCGTAATATTATTAGCTAGCTACCTGTTGGTTTATTTAATAGTCATGATAATTAAATCGTAGTACCTTGTTACGACGATATTTTCAAATAATAGCGACCAAAAAAAAAATCGCCAGTAAAGATCAATTTTTTACGACGATTCTTGACTTCCGCTTTTTTTTTGATAAAAATTTCATCGCAGAAAGTCATATTTCTTGAAGGGTTAAATATATACATATATGCATACGTTTCCACTTTCGTTTTCTAGAAGGGTAATGATATTTATATATATACTTTGAGATCATTGTCGTATGGTTGATCTGGAGTCCTCGGTGTAGTTGGAACAATATTCAAGTACTACCGGTAGTTGACTAATCCACTTGGTTTTTGACTTTTTGTATCTTTTTTTAAATAACGGTTTTTGTATCTTTTTCATCCAGTTGAATAAATGTATTTAAAATAGTTAACGCAAATTGGCGCACATCAATATATATGTATCCAAAAAAGAGTATAATTATGTGTTTTTATATATATAACAAGTTCAGTCTATATGTTTACAGCGCTACAAAACAGTATCATACACTTTAAATATGACGAAGCTGAACTAGGTCATTTAGTTTGATCGAGGTCTGAAAATTCTAATTAATTAAGTATTATTGGTATCTATTGGCACCCGAAAGTTTTTTGCTAGATCTTGCTTCATAATATCGGTGCAGCATAATGCTCAATATATTGTTATGTTAGTTATGTTGGAGTTTCTGATGGGCTTTTGTGTTAAAAGGTATTAGTAGTTCAACCACAATATCCAGGTTGCATTTTCAAAGATTCTACACATGATCTAGGACGGGTCTCTCCTTCTAGAAGGATTCATTCAATTACGTACTCCAGTCACTATTAGGTTGCAGTCAAGGCTCCAGTATTAGAGAATGGCTTATGAGAATATTTAGATTGAAGGGAGTGATAGTGATGATGGGTCTGATCCTGTGGAGCCAATAGATATATGTCGTCAACCTAATTAGGGTGATCTTGTCCTCCCGACGGGAATGGAATCTGAGTCTCCCAATGCCACAACAAAATATAGGCCTCCGCAGCCATCATTAATATATTGTACAAAGTTTAAATTGAAATCCACCAAGTATTTGTTTCGCATTGAGGTACCCACAATCCACGCTTTATACGCATTGTTATGTAACAATCACTTGTTACGTGATTTTAGAAGAGAATTGACGAAGGAGGAATCTCTGACTTTGTTTTGTGTGCTTGTTGGCCACGCACAATGCCCACACATTGTTGGGGACAGGTTGTAACATTCGATACAAACAATTAATAAACATGTCAAAATGTGATGATCAAAAGCACTATATATGTGCGGTTGGATACATTTGATTGTGCCAACAAATAGAGATAGCGTGCATCCTTATATCTCAAGCAACCATCGAAATTATCCTTAATTTTGGGCAAGAAATCAAATTCAGACTTCCTTAATTTACAACGTAAAATTCATGATTGGTGTAGTATAAAAACAAATACAATAATTGGTAGGTTCCACTCTATTATATGAAAACTTATACAAACACAAAGATCAGTTTATACAAATAAAAAATCACAAATTGATGTAGCTTTAGAACATTTGTTAGATTTACTTTATAATAAAAATAAATTTATAATCTGACGTACCACATTAACTTATATATGTCTAAAACATTTTCCTATCTGAAAACTATTCGCACATTTTAAAAAAGCTCATCTCATCATAAAGTAAAACAATTAATAATGAGAATTGCTAAATATCATAATCCTACTGGCCAGTGTAACTTCAAAGTCAATTGATCAAGTAGACATCAATAGTACAGCTTAAACAATCCGTGACCAAAAGTTGGAATCATAGACGTGGGAGGGATAAATTGGCGTGGTTGTTGAAAGATCAAGGACAAAGTTGTAACTTCAAAGGTACCAGCTTTATCATTTACGTTAGGAGTAGATCGATCGATGTTGTAGTACACAAACTCTTCAATAAACAATCTATATTTTTCAAACTGCATATTGCTCTAGAGTTCTACCCTTGATCGATTGAACGTGCTTGAGCACAATACAATTAACACGTTTCTGTCATGAGTCTGATAGAAGTAATTGCTTAGGTATGACATTTAGGATCACATTTTTATACCAATATTTTCTGCGCAAGTGACGAATAATATATTAACAGCTTATCTCTTGAAGCTTGTATAGATTATTTCTCTACAATTAAATTCCTACACTTTTAATTTGCATAATATGGTTCAACCAATTAAGAAACAAAAAGCAAAGAAAAAGAGTAAAAGAAATCCAAGAAAATCTATTATTAATTGTCTAGAAGCTTAACCAAGGCCAAGTAGAGCCTTTCCTCAACTCTGAAGGACCAAAGTTGAATACTATTGTTTACTCTGAGCTCATTTGTAGCTACAACATTTGACCATGGGGAACTCAATATGTATGCATCGGTTTTACCCAATTTCCACTTCCTCAAGTTAATTTTTGATAAGGTCAAGTTTGGCTCTATCAATGGCAATTCCAACCCTTTGTAATGAACCCCATTTGCTTCTCTTTCTCCTAATATATTTCTCTCCTCTTGGGTGAGAAACTCCGCCTTGATTTTTCCTTTTGGAAGTGAAAGCCGGGCTTGATGTTCATCCAAGTCAGTGGGGGTCAAAACTTTTTGGATCACAAGCTTTATGTCGCAACCACGCAACTCCGTCATGATTTTGTTCATCAATTCTGCCGGCATATCGGGTACTGGTACTGGATCAGGCATCCTTTTATTGTCGTTCATCTTCGTCCTCTTTCTTTTGGGTTTGCTTGACTCAGCTTGATGATCATCTCTTTCA
Source organism: Platycarya strobilacea (assembly GCA_036898215.1). NCBI lineage: Eukaryota > Viridiplantae > Streptophyta > Magnoliopsida > Fagales > Juglandaceae > Platycarya > Platycarya strobilacea. Next base: position 31,451,997 of record CM072550.1, read on the forward strand.
GCATGCAGATTGTTACTAGTGGTGTTTGCAGTTGAGATATTATTACATTCAGACGACCTCCAACGTTTCTTGGGTGGAAAAGCTTTCAAGAACTTCTCAAAGTTGTTGGCTTCAAAAGTCCAACGTTTCTTCAATGGTAGAAGTCGCAGTTCCATCTTCTTTTCCTCCATTGTTGTCGTCATTGATCATGATTATCTTTGATCTCCTACTTTATACGTACGCGTACTTTTATTCTTAAACCTCGATCGAAAGATGTTCGTAGATTAATAAAGAATCGTGATGTTATACATATTTCGGGAAGTGTTTCATGCAGAGGTCTGGGATTTTCAACAGGGGAGATCATGTAGATAAAGAGCTTTAATCCTGAAGCTGGTAGTATTCGAATAGGCGGAGCCGCGGAGGAATCCTATTCTAAATCAATTAGGACTTGGAAGAAATCGTACTTAGAGTACATGTTCTTCTAGTACTTCCTTACGGCTCCAAAGTTCGACAAATCAAAAATCTCAAATAAATGAATTACGTAAGTGTAAGTACTGGATTATTTAAAGTATATATATAATAATTATTATTATTCTTATTCTTATTATTCATTTATGAATGCTTTTTGTGACATAAATCAACGATGAGTAGATTAAAGTTATGGGATTTAGTTTTGTAACCTTTTCTTTTTATGAGTTTTGTTTGTATATATATAATAATTAATACTGCAGTAGAAAAGTAATCCAAAATTAAAATTTGAAATTATAATCGCAAGTGATCACTGAAACTCAAAATAACGACCAACTATAATTAACGGTATGTAAGCGTAAAAATTATCATAATTAAATAACTAGTTTAATATTTAATTACGTGACTTGGAGTGCTGTTGAAAAGAAGAAAAAAAAAACACGTTTACAGTTTTAATTAAGATGTGCAATTCTCGTGTATTCCATTCGAAAAAAACAGTTAAATTTAGATTTATATAAAAAGAAAAAAAAAATTATCAGCTTCTAGTATACGCATGGGAGATGAACTGGTTAATGTTTACAATTTTACACATGCAACTATATAAACTTGTTAAAATTCTGAAGGTATATGTATGTATGTATGTATGTATATATATATAAGACTTTTACATGTACGTACCGTCTACATGATCAAATATGGCACCCCAAAAAGGTGAAGGTACAGGTGGCATGGCATAAAGGAAGTAGGGTCCAATTACTCCAAGCTCAAACAGTACACAAAACGTTTGAAAGTGGCATAAAGAAGGTAGGACTCAACTACTCCAAGAAAGGTAGGACTCAACTAATATAAACATCTCTACAAATCTCCAAGACTTCTCTATACGCAAAGAGTCCTAAGATTATCAGCTGCCCTCCAGTCTTCTACGGACAACATCTTCTTCAAACTAGTATCTCAAACTTTATTTGTCACATTGTATTAAGAGCTATGAGAGGCTATAAAAGACTCTAAAATACCGATCATATTTGATTTTGTCCCAAACGGCTCGTGAACAGAATCCTTTTTTCCAAACAACGTAAATTTATATTTCTCACTCTTTATTTATACTTTTATGTACTTTAATTAGTATCTATCTCATTAATGAAGCATCCGAACACCATATCAACTGTACTCAAGCTATCATGTCATCGTGTCATTCAACCGTATTATAAGGCTTCAGTCATGCCAACAAAATGCGTCAACCCTTTTGCCAATTCTTCTTCTTCCGAGCCCATGCCGTGGCTTAGAAGAAGCAAGCAAGCAAGAATGGAGATTAATATGGCGTATACGCAAAACCTGTTTAGCAGCTCGTCATTACAAAGGACCAAACAAGAAGGATAAAGCCAACAAATATGGCCATTACCCATATTTCATAATGTGATTGAATTTGTTCTGGAGAACAGTATCTCTAACATACAAAAGCAAATGATCACAAGCAAACAATGAGACGGGAATAATTATTGAAGATCAACAGTACCATGAATTCTTATCAATACGCTTAAATCTTTCAAGATCAGCACCAAAGCACAAATCATAACAAGCAGACTACAGAAGTTCCCTGACGATTGCAACAATCTTCATTACATTTTTATCTCATGCATGCACAAGATCCAAGTCGCATTAAGAACGTGCGGCGCTTGTCTGGGAGTAGCCATTGCTGAATTCTTCACTAAAAGGGGCGTCATATAGCATCTGGATGAACTGATCCTTAGCAATGCTGATCGCTATTTCCCGATCCAACACCGGTCGAGTAAAACTTCAGGCCTTATAAAGTTTCTCTGATTTGAATTGTCTTGCTTTACGACATAGTGACTTGGATTCTGGTTGATCGTTTCGAGCATAGCATCACTACCTGCATAAGAATGAATGGCAAAACTTTATCAACATAACTTCATATTTCATCTTACAGAGTGAATCCACAGTTTTCAACATTCTCACCCAGCATGGTTTCAGTTGATTGGCGTTCATCCCATGAGCTTCGACCGACAGATGTATACTCGCTGAATACCGATGCAGTAGAATGGCCCAAAGGTGTATTTGGGTCACCATATGTCTCACATGGATTGATGGGCAAACCTTTCACAGAAGTATCCAAACTTTGCTGGGGTGGGTTCTGCCCTGATTCTTTCAGAGTATGCGACTCATAGACTATTGCTTCCAACAGACCACTGCTCCTTGGTGAGAGAAAACCTGAATGGGTCTGCTGTGTCAGAGGAGACTGGATAAAAGTATTGACAGACTCGAGTAAAGGAAGTGGGGAAGGAGGCTTGCCCCAGCTACCCCCTCGAGTTTCTGAATATTGGAGTGAAGGGAGCTCCAACTTCATAGCCACGGATATGGGCTCGGAAGAAGAAGAATTGCCATTTAAAAGGGCATGGCTGCCAAATGGTAACTGGTCACTGGTGTCAATATCTGGATCAAATGAAGAAGGCAAGTTATAGGAGTTGGCAGCCTTCTGATCACAAGAATAATCCACGCAGTGATTGAAGACTGGGAGCATGTCATCATTATTGGATGAACACACACCTTGTTGGAGCATGCAGCTTGCAGGAAAATCATGAAATTTTGGGGTGTCAGAGAGATACCCGTGATTGAGTAAATTATCGAGGTCTACAACTGGAAACTCAAAATCATCTCCCAGCAAGAGATCATGATGGTGTGCGTCCCCGGTGGTCCAAGTCCCATTGTGATTATTGTCTTCACTGCCATTCAATCCTGCAGAATAAACATCAAGTGGATAAATTGGTGTGCCGGAACGTTGTAGTCTCTTAATTCTTGTATTCCAGTAGTTCTTTATCTCATTGTCTGTACGACCAGGCAGCTGACAGGCAGAGAAGGAAGAATGTCAAAAGGTTGATAGGTCAGTATATTCCTGAACATATGAGCATATAAGACAAAAATGAATAAACATGCAAATGAACATATTGGTAAAGTAATGTAGCATTACAAGACTGGTAAAAGGCAAAACATAGTCAACACCGAGCTTCATACGGCTGTCTTCAGCTGCAAGAGATTAGAAATGTGTGATTTGCAATACAACCATGAGTATTTCAAACTTAAGTCTGTTTATACTGAGAAAAGAAAGTCCTGGAAAATGATGGAACCAGTGTAAATGGATGAATAATCTACAATTAACAAAAATAGGATGTTTGATATATCACTAAACTAGCCACAATCAGAAATATATATGGTTTTCCAGGGACTTTGTTGTCACATCCAACCCAAAGGACAGATTTCCAGAAACCCCTAATTGTAGATATACAGCCCAATTATAAACGAATCTAATATTAACAAAGTACCAATTTTCTTACTTGAGAAGACAAATGTTTCCCCATTTTTCTTGAAAATATTTTCGAACTAGCTTCCCTGAATACCAAAGATTCGTAGTGTGAACTTAAGTAAGAAACTGGCATGTTACTTGCCTCAAAAGAAACATAATTTATAGGCATAATGAAGCTGCTCACATGACAAATCCAAAAAAGTCATAAAAAGCTCAGTTGTTTGAAATAACCAATTTGTGAATATCTGTATGTTTAGGGAACATAAAAGGATTGAAAGCAAGCCAATTACATAAACATCTTACATGAATGGATAATCAATATAATGCATTTGCAGTAATTAGAATGTTACTTCCAATTTCAGACTGTATAGATTCAACTTGGGATGCTTCTATTTTCAAGAAAAAGGAGTAAGAATCCAAAATATTTTTTACGAGTAGAGTAAGAATCCAAAAAATGAGGTTATAGATGCTGAAAACTCAAGTGTATCCGTTTGTACTCCTGACAGCATCAAACATTTGCCTCGAGAAATTTTGTTATTCTGTCAGTCAAACTAGAGATGATTAAGCTATAAAGCCAGCCTAATTATGAAGAGTGGGCTCGAAAACTTAAGATGTTACTACACTTCGTTTTTTACATTTATCCCATTTTTTCTCAAGAACCAAACCCTTCAGATGGAAATTTAATGGCCGCTCAATACAGTGTTAATCAGAATAAAGGTGGCAAAAGCTCACCATCGAACCTGCGCATTACAGAGTAAGAACCAGGAAAAACAAGGCACAACAACCATAATTGGGACTATCAATGCTGTTTAGCAGCAAAGTACCAAAACTATAGCTATTTTACATCATGTTAATATTGCGCACACACCCAGTCAAGAGAAAAGTAAAAAAGCAATCAACTGAGAATCAACTAGGTTAGGAAAAACAGGGCTAACTACTAGTCAATCCTTGTGGTTTGACCTTTACCCAAATTAATCACTGAATTTTAATTTTGAATTTTTACGTCCCTATATTCTCAAAATTCGGTTGTTTGGATCCTTCCATTACAAACCCATCAGACCCACTAGCAGAGCCCTTGCCACATGACTCCTAAGCCACATCATCGCCAATTACAATGCAGCACACATATTTAGCTGTGTACATCCACATGTCACAATAAATTAAAAATATATATATTTAAAATTAAAAAAAAAATCTAAATAAAAATATTACAGGATGGGAGAAGAGGTTTTCTCGCAAATCAATTTTGTCACTGGGTGGATTTGGGGTGGCAGCAGCCATCCCAAGTGAGAAAGGCCCTTTGATCAATCAAAATTACAAACTAAAAAAAAAAAAAAAACTAATAAGACAACTTCAAAACCAGGAGAACTCCTAATATAATAACTCAAACTCATTCAGCCAAATTGACCAGTTTAAACTCCCATATGATTTTTGTAAATGGGCTCCAATTCTAAGGCTTGCGTCCATTGCAGAGCTCCATTTGCCACTCCCATGAAGCCGCATAATTTCTCCTTGTTTGACTAATCTCAAAAATATTCAGCAGGACTTGAAACAACAATAAGACTTAATTTATTAATTTTCTCTATCTTGGGCATGATTGGTATCATTGGCTTTCATGGTTAAAAGTTTTCCAAAGAGTAACGCAAACTTGCCTGCATCAATATGTATCTAAAATATGTGGGTGCATTCAAGAGTGCAGATGCATAGAGTCCAATGTCTGCCCATTAAACATGGGTATGAGATTTACCTTATAAATGAAAATACCATTCACTTCTAAAAGTATCTAGACATATCAGAATATACTTATTAGGAAACTTAAAAAGTAGAAAATTTTCACTAACCTCTGCAGCCATTCGAGCCCATTTGTTTCCCATCTTGGCATGCATTTCAATGATATGGCGCTCTTCCTCTGGAGTGAATGCACCCTTCTTTAGATCCGGTCTTAGGTGATTTGCCCATCGTAGACGGCAGCTTTTCCCACACCGGGAAAGTCCTGAGTGCTTCTGTACAGCATTCCAGTTCCCCTCTCCATACTTTTCAACATATTCCACCAAAATAGCATCTTCTGCTGATGTCCAAGGGCCTTTCTTCAATGGAACTCCTTCCAAATCTCCTTCAGCTTTAGCTTCTTCAACTGATGCTAAATCTTGGCTAACCTTTAGCTTTTTTGAGCTCTCACTCTTGTTCACTGTGCCGATCATCTCCTCAAATATTCCTAAAAGATAATAAAAATTAATATTCCAACAAATAAAGATGCAGCATGTGAGTTGGCATATCAGAACATGCGGAAGCAAAACAAACAGATTAATCAATGGGATATATTAGCTGCAGCAGCTTTGTTTATATCAGAAAGAGAGAATACACACAAAATGAAAATAGAAGGGAAAAGAAGACAATAGACCAAGGAGAAACTTTTTTTACAAGTAAAAGATGTATTAATAAGAATAGGCATAGCCCAAGTAAACAAGGGCTATACAAGAGGTAACACCTTGTAGGAGGAACAATGGAAACAAGAAAATCATTAAAATCTAGGCCATCAAAATCTACAGCTTTGCCCATAGGAATAAAGTTTGTTACAAAGAATAATCTAATCTCCTCCAATGAGCGCTCCCTATCTTCAAAAGTTCGATCATTTCATTCCATCCATGGGAACCATGGAATACCAATAGGAACCATCTTCCGCATAGCTGTGATTTGTGGATTACTGCCTAGGTTCGTCCAGCTGGCCAGAAGCTCGACCACAGTAGCACTTCTATCTCTTACCATCTGAAGACATCATCCCATAACACTTTAGCAACCCCACGATGCAGTATAAGATGATCCACAGTCTCAATACTCTTTCTGCACATACAGCACCGATCGACAACAATCACCCGGCATTTCTGTAAATTATCCATAGTGAAAATTTTGTCCAAAGAAGCTATCGAAGCAAAAAATACTGCCTTGGGAGGCACCTTATTTCTCCAAAGCCTTCTTCAAGGAAAGTGATTGTTCTAGTGATATGTGATGGACTTATAGAAGGAGCTAACAGAAAATGTACCTTTTCTAGTGGGAACCCACCACAGACTATCAGTTCCCTGAGTACCCACTAAGGAAAACTTGCCCTCGATGCAGAAATAAAACAATTGTTTTTCAATAAACAGACCAGATATCCTTGAAATTCATTTTACACTGCATCATTCAGACCTGAATGAAGCCTGAGAAACTAATGCAACCCACAAAGAATGCTCTGATGAAAACCAAAAGAGGATTAGAAGTTAAAAACGTACCTCCAGCATTTTTGAGCAGGAAATTTCCAAACTATAAGGCCTTTAAATACATTTTCCACTAGAATATGTCTTATTGGTAAAAGACAGTAGCAAGTTTTCATGCATTTTTATCAGCAATCTTTTAGAGGAAGGGAGAAGGGATTTTATAACATGAAAGAAATTGAGAGACTTTTGGTTTCTCACATGTCCCAAAGTGCAAAACAAATTAAGACCCAAAGCTTTTATTATGCTCTCTTTTCCTTTTGCCTCAACCTAACAAAGAACAAAATCCAAACCTCATGGTTGGCTCGAGTGGTAAGGGCCTTGGTCTTGGTGGTATGCTCCTTCCAGGTCTAAGGTTCAAACTCGCATGTGCAAATTATTTTTAGAGGCCATCGGATCAGGAGAATTTGCCCTTGAATTACCCAAGGTGCACTTGGAAACTCTTGACCAAATGCTTGTGCGCCCTTAAGATTAGTCGAGACTTCATTCACAGGCATCCAGCATCAATCAAATAGAAACAAAGCACTAAATTTATTAAATTCAAAGCAGGATAAAACTTAGAAGAATTGAACTTTTACCCAATTGAATACAAGATTGGATAACTTGCAAAACTCGTTAGGATAAAACTTATAGTTTGGTTTCTCACATGAATCTTATTCACCCCATTTCCGAAACCCAGATGGTGTAGTGCACTAAGCCAGTTGAGAAAGGAGGGGTAGGGGATTACAGAAAGCATACATATTAAAAGCAATGAAACACAAAGCTGTGAAATGTTATGGAACACAAAACCTATCTTGAACAAAATTCTCAAATACTGAAAGTAGGTTAAATGAACTCAAATGCACTCGAATAATTTCGACAAAAATACACCGTATTATCACAAAGATAAAAATTATTCACTGCATAGTCCCTATAATTCAGAATACAATAATATAGAATAATAATGAATAATGTGATTAATAAATAAAACAATAAATATTAACTCTAATATAGAAGCAATTAATACAGATTTCATGTAGATAATAAATAGAGGTACTGTATACACATAAGCGGGTATGAGGAATCAAGCCCACACCGTTAGGTTGGAAAGCTAGGGGTTGTATTTGATGTTGATTTCGGTTTCATTTGGCTCCTTTATGGAAGAGAAACATTCAAGGAAAGGGAATTATTTTGCTTTCCAATTCAGGCTGAAGGGTCTGGCTTCAGTCCAATGCCTGTGTGAACTGGAGGAAGGCAGATGCCGAAAAGTGTGCACGTCCAGATCAAGATGTGTCCAATTAGCACCGGAACTGGACAGAAACAGGATATACAACTGAATCTAAGTTAATTAGTAACTAGTAGCTATAGGATCATTGAAGATTTCGTGTTCCCGGTCTTATTGGAGGAATTTTTTTTTTTGCCAAATACAGAGAATAAGATTCATACAGACAAGAATAGAATTTCACTAAATACCACAACTGCAACAACAATAATTACCATATTCAAGCTAATAATAAATATTATAAATAATAATAAACAATCTATCTTAGTAAAAAAAAGCCCCATCGTTATAAAGCTACAAAAGCTGATGATAAGCATGAGAATGATAGAATTGGCAAGAAATTACCTTTTTCTCTTTACCTGAAATATTTAAGACCGCTGTAGCTGCAGAGCTCAATGATTGGCATTAGCCACTGATAATTTCCGAACCCCCAGAATTCTACAAAACTCACTCAATCCAAAACAGCAAGATAAATTTGAAGCGGAAAACATTATCAGAAAGCTTCAAAATAAATAAATAAATAAAGACGATACGAAACGCCAAGATAGCCTTAAGAACTCGTTTCAAATACCTGAATTCACCAATATTCATATAGAATTTCTCCAATGCAGGCTTTGTTCAAGCGTATAGAAAGAGAAATAAGCAGCCGATAAATCAAGAACCAACGTGAAAACTGATATTCAGTGAAGAAGCAATCACTCTATCTGAGCATAGAGTGAGAGACCGAGAGACCGAGAGAGCTGGGTAATAGAAAAGATTCAACCTTTTTGATGGAGACTAACGGTGGATTTGAAAATCAAGCAAAGGTACATATAGTGAAGAAACCCAACTTAAATAGAGAAAAAAAAAAGGCCGCAAAAAAGGTGGAAATCAGGAGAGTCACATGGGCAGCCACTTTTCATTTTTAAGTATATCTTATAGACTTATGGATAATTAGATACTTTCTGTACTTGGATTCCTCCTTTACATTCTCATCTCGATTGTCCCTCTCTCTCATACTAACAAGATCCTCGGCACAGAAATCTCAAGCGAAATGGCAAAAGAGATGATCATTAAGATAGTTAAGCTTGTCCCAAGTTATGATTGGAGCTAATCTTAGTTGAGAATTCTTTAATCGTTATTAATTTAACGCGTTAATTTATTTTTATTATTCTTTTGGATAGCCGGAATATCTGCCAGGAGATACTAGGTATCCCTCTCCCGGGCACTCCGCTTGTGGCCCCATCCGCCTGGAGATATTCATGCTCATAGATCGTATATATTTTATACAGGGGTTTGAATCTTATTCTCCTATGGACTAGACCTTATATCGTATGGTTCAAAAAACCTTGATTATAAATCATATATTGTTAAAATAAAGTTTGTGTGCTGTTTACAATGTTTATTGAGAGTGATATGATTTTAGTCCGATTATATGATTGGGCTAGTTATATATCTCTGGAAGTACATGATTTTTGTTAAAAAAACAAAATATGAAAACTTGAGATTAAAATTTGAAAGAGAAGAACAGGAACTGATTATTAATCTATTTTTTAGACAAATATTATCTTTTACTAATATAGAATTCTATAAAAAAAAATTAAATAATTATGTCTTCATGAGACAATAGTGTTTATATAGTATACAAACTATAAATTTTGAATACTAACATTTTGAAAGAACAGATGCAATAACAACAGACACATTATTTCGATTTTAATTCGAATGTGACAATTATTATATGAAGAAGTACAATAAAACCGTCATAACAATTACTATCTGAAATAACCAAAATAACTGTAACAGACAATTAACTGACAACTGTCAACTGTCTAAAGTATCAATGTGTTTATGCATTACGCAATGCGCGAGCACGTGTGTATGTGCGATTAATACTTCGCACTAGATTATACTGTTAGAGTATATCTACCATTTTATTTATTTGATGTATAGTGGATACGTTCATTTATAAATCATTAAAAATTTTACTATCTAATTAACGGGAGATTAAAAAATTACGTTAAAAAATTTTCAAAAAATAGAAAATTTAAAAATTAGATTGAATTTTTTGAAATGATATTTAAAATTTGAAATAATGTAACAATTTTAGTCCGATTATATGCGGTACAGTGGCTAAGACTACTATTCCAAATTCACTTTTGACTCGTGTATCTATTGGTATTGAGATTTTTAAAACTAAGAAGTGTAAAAATTGGATGTGGATACTTCATATCCAACACATGTTCAGTGCAAGCAGTGTGATCGATGTGAACACAATTGGAATTCGTTTTGATACGAAGATGAGATGAAAATTTCAAACTCATTTTAATTAATAATTTCATTATCATTTCACTTTCCAATTTGACCTTGGATGGTGGTGAGCAAATGCTTTTTTTTCTAAAACTGGCGATGGGGAATCGGGACCTCCCACGTCATGCTGAGACAAAGCAAGAGGTAGTGTTAAGGTCGTAAAAAATCGGCCAACGGGTCGGGATGAGAGAAATAATTATTTTTAACTCACTTGTGCGAGTTGGGCTTCATTTGAGTCGTTTGGGGCTCTCGGTGGAGGTCCCGGCGTGACTGTACGTACGTAATAACAAATGAAATAAAAAGAGATGGACGCACAATTTTACCTGGTTCGGCGAATGCCTACGTCCACGAGTATTTGGGGATGAGAATCCACTATAATGGAGATTTTTACAGTCCCTCATAGCTCACTGTACAGAAAAAAATATAGATGAATATTTAGATAAATTCGCCGTGCTGCTTCCGGAAAAATCTAGGGAAGCTGAGGTTGAAGAAGAAGAGACCGCCTAAAATATTCCAGCCAAGGGGCCCCTTTCTTTCATCTGTTCAAGTCTTTTTATAACTAAATTTCGGTTTAAACGATCAGATATGTCCTTTGCGTGTGTCGGTAGATTTCTCATTTTCCTCTGGCCATCTGCTTTTTATCAAGTCTTGCATTTAATTCCTGCACCATGCCCCAATGTCTATCAGTTCACCTTTTAGTCATATCATTCATTATTTTGTCTCATTTGTCATAAATGCTTAGCAGGTCGTTTCTAATTTCATCTCTTTCAGTATCCCGCGAATTCTTAGCAAAAAATATTTTGATGGAAATTATGTCTTGTTGTTTTGTATCCTCCCGAGAAAATACTGATTGTGTGAAATGTAGCTGTGGAGCTAGGTTAAGGGGAGGCTTTAGTAATCTTCGCGTGGGTGGATTTTTTGTAGGTGGTGGATGGCCATACAACCTCGCGAGCCTTCGAGCGGGATGTGGTTGATCTAACAATCCTGCGAGCCGTTGAGAGGGTTGTAGTTGATCTAACAACCCTGCGAGTCTTCGAGCGGGACGTTGCTGTGATAGGGGCGCAAAGCCTATTCCGTCATTGTATGGGACCCTAATGGCGGTGTTATCGCGGGAGACCCGGCGGGAGTGCATCACCTGGGACTCCGCGGGATTTTTCATCGCGTGAGACCCGACGGGAGTGCATCTCCTGGAACTCTGCAAGATTTGATTAACTTCGCGTAGGTTGGTAGGTCGACCCCGCGGGATTCTGTTACTTCGCGTGGGTAGATAGACCGACCCCGCGGGATTTTGTTATTTCGCGTGGGTGGATAGACTGACCCCGCGGGAGATGATAACGCATCGATATTCCATGCTGCAGGCAATAACTTTATCAATACAAAGATAAATTCACATATTGTAAGAGAGACAAACTCATATATATATTTTTTTCTGTGGAAAAAGTTTTCGAGTGTCGAGTGTCGAATGTCGAGTGATAAATTTCTGGACGTCGGCTCTTGAGCGAGAAGCCGTGAGATCCTAAGCATTGACTCTCGAATGTCGTGTTCCGAGTGTCGAGGCATGGGTGGTTGTTGCCTGATTCCTATAAAAATGAGAGGAAGATAGCTCTTATAGAGCATGAGTATTTCGAGCTTGTGAGTTTTCCATAAGCGAGGTGAGCCCCGAGTTTATAAACAAATGAGAACCCAAGCTGCTTAGTATAGTTCCTGATAACTTTCTAAAGCTGGTGTGCTTGCGAGGAAGGCATAAATGGTCTCGAGCGGGTGAAAAATTTCCATGTCCTGAGGAATGTGAGAAATTGATCCATGTAAATGGGTCCATGAGAGTCCCAAGAGCACAGAGGCTAGTAGTTCTTCCTAGTTTTTCCTAGATGAATAACTGTTGAGTATAATGCCGGGGGTTCACGTGTGAGGCGAGTTCCCAGATGTGTGTGAGGTGTTTGACCCGAATATGCATGAGTGATGTGAGTCCTGAGTGTGGGGCCACGTGACAGGTCCCAAGAAAGATGGAGGGTGCTTGGTGGACCCTTGAGCTGATGGAGCCCGTGAAGTTGAGTCGTGCATACGATCCACTATGGCATGAGTGTCGTGGAGGGTATCAAGTGTGTTCGTGAGGCGTGTCCCGAGTGAGTAAGTTATGCGACTGGATGAGGCGAGGGGCGTGTGAGCCTATGGGACGACTTGGTGAGCTGTGCACGTGAGAAGTCGTGATCGAACGAGTGTTCTATATACAGGATGTGTTACCGTGATATTGCACTGGTGCAATTAACGTGTGGCAACATGGTCTCTATGCATGCATGCACTCCGTGAGGTGCCAGGGATCTGTAGGTATGCTGCGTACCTTAGGGTGGTAAAGTAGTCTGAGTGGTAGGCGACCGAGCTGGCGGAACCCCGAGCTGTAGGAGCTCGAGTTGGGGAAGCTTGAATTGGTGCCCCAAGCCAGTGGAAGACCGAGCTGGAGAGTTCCCGAGCTGGAAGGGCTCGAACTGGGGGTGTCCTAGTGGGTGATGTTTGTTCGTGATTTCAGAGTTGAGTTGTCCATGCAAGTTGGTGAGACGGACTATCGGGTCAGTGCGGTTTCCAAGTGTTTGATATGTCGGTCTTGAGTTGTGAGGCACTGTGTTATGGTACTCCTAGTCCCGAGACTTTTTTTTTTTGAGTGATGGTCTGAATATGGAAGGAGGTCAACTCGACAGTGGGAGTTCCAAGTTGATGATCGATATCCCGAGTGTGTTTTACGAGTGCCTGAGTGGTGTTTATTTGAAAGAAACCCATGGTGCCCGAGGTTGGATTCGAGCATTAAAGTTGATAAGTCTATAATTTGAGATAGCGTGAATGGGCACCTGAGCATGGAGGGTGAGGTTTCAAAGGTGACTTTTTCGAGGTGAGGGAATCTGATCCGAGCTGGGAGAAATCCGAGATGGTGCTCGGTCTGTCCGAACTTGAAGGAGTCCGAGAGGGGCGGTGGTATTCGAGGTGAGTGGATCCGAGCTGAAAGTGTTCGAGAGATGGCTGACCGAGCTGATGGAATTTCGAAGGGTGTAGTCCATACTATTTACTGGGCCCGAGTTGGTGGACCACTGAGCTAAGAGAGCCTGGATTGGAGGATTCCCGAGCTAGGATCCTGGATCGGAGGATCTCCGAGCTGGGAGAGCTCGGACTGGAGGTGTCCCAGTTAAGGAATCTTGAGCTGAGCCCGAGTAGCGGCCATCCTGTTCGGATGGATTCCGGGCACCGTGGGAGACAGCCTTGGAGGTTTTTGGCGGGCCGACCACCCTCCAGCGAATACAGACAGAGCCGGCGACTCCAGGGGAGTCTCCGTGGAGTCGTCGAAGGGCCAGCCATGTCCCAACGAGGCTGGGCCCGAAAGTGGCCGTGTGTAAAGGTGCTGAGCCACCCAGTTTATTTCTGGCGAGATGGCCGGTTGGCCCCAAGCTCGCCGGAAACAGAAACTGCCGGCGGTCAAGGTAGTGACCACCGGCAGGCCACCGGGGCTCACAGCTTGATGCCGTGAGCTTCTTGGGGTAGCACGCACGGCTTGTCCTCGAGAGGCGTCAAGAGCCCCAGCGACCGGGACCCTTTCTATGGGTTGCCAGGCAGAAACCGCCAGTGGTCCCCATCGGGACCGCCAGTGATCCAGCTAAGCTCACGGCTGCCACTGTGAGCTTCGGGGCGCACCACGCCGTGCCTCCGAGGACTGTACATGCAAGCATGCAGTACTGTGCAAGCATGCACAGTACGTACATGCATGCACTGTATACCGCACCACTGTGCACGTTTAAGTGCACAGTGTTTTAGATTATAGATATATCGACCCAACGTATACATGTGTTCGTGTTTCTTGTAGATATCTCGAGTCAGAAAGATAAATAAATAGATGGTTGAGCTCGAAATCGATCGAGCTGGCGTCAGCGTCTTTCTGATTGTATTAGTGATAAAAGTAATAAAATATAAAAATAAGAATAAAGTGGTTGAGTATACTTATCCGAAGAAAATTTTTGTTGAGTTGGTCGGTCGGATACATTTATCCAGTGGGATAGGAAATTATCAATTTCTCACCACCGATTCTCATATCCCACAGACGGCGCCACTGTTAAGGTTATAAAAAATCGGCCAACGGGTCGGGGTGAGAGAAAGAATTATTTCCAACCCACTGGTGCGAGTTAGGCTTCATTTGAGGTCGTTTGGGGCTCCCGGTGGAAGTCCTGGCGTGACTGTACGTACATAATAACAGATGAAATAAAGAGAGATGGACGCACAATTTTATGTGGTTCGGCGAATGCCTACGTCCACAAATATTTGTGGATGAGAATCCACTATAATGAGAATTTTTACAGTCTCTCATAGCTCACTGTACAGGGAAAAATATAAATGAATATTTAGATAAATTCGTCGTGCTGCTTCCGAAAAAATCTAGGGAAGCTGAGGTTGGAGAAGAAGATACCGCCTAAAATGTTCCAGCCAGGGAGCCCCTTTCTTTCATCTGTTCGAGTCTTTTTATAGCTAAATTTCGGTCTAAACGATCAGATATTTCCCTTGCGTGTGTCGGTAGATTTCTCATTTTCCTCTGGCCATCTGCTTTTTATCAAGTCTTGCATTTAATTCCTGCACCATACCCCAATATCTATCAGTTCACCTTTCAGTCACATCATCCATTCTTTGTCTCATTTGTCATAAATACTTCGCAGGTCGTTTCTAATTTCATCCCTTTCTGGTGGAAAAGGAAAATCTCAACTCTCCCACCTCTCCATTCACAAGCAGTAGACAATGCAAGCGATGAAGTTGTAATGAATACAACCATGATTGGAAGGATAGATCTCTCCTATGTGATCATGACTCTGTCCATCATCAACAAGAAGGGTAGAGATCTCTCCCTTTCTACAGTGTGTGACAGCTAGGAATAAGGATGATTTGAATTTGTAGGCTGGATATATTCTTAAAAAAAGTAACTATTTGAGAAGATAATTGCCCCAAATTTACCAATCTCAAAACATAATGGAAGCTCATTTTCACGGTTCATACAAAGACTTGAATGACAAGTTATCTGTACAATTTCTAGCATACATTCTTTATAAATTCTCAATCTTCTTACAAAGATTGATCCACAGTAGTTTCTAATGCCAAAGCATATTAAAACAACGCCCAAGTATTTTCTCTCTTTCTAATCTATTTCAGAATGCACATAATCAACAAATACAAAGTTCTTTTGCAGTTCATGCAAAGCAAAAGCCAAGCCAGAACTAAGAAGGGCAACCCCGGCCAAGAAAATCCGTAATTGCGTATCCGATGGAACAGCAGCGGTTGCACAGCAAATAACTGCTGCACCAATTAGAAACTTTTGCAATGCCTGGAATGTTGTATAAGCTCCTTTACATGATGAACATTTAAGAGCGTGCTGCTCAAATCTGTCCAACATCTGCAAAACACAATGGAAACAGAACTAGAACAAATCAGTAGCAATACCAATGTATCTTGTAAGCTGTGCTGACCTATTAGGATATCATCTTAATTGTTGAGATTAAGGGGTCATTTTAAAACATGATATACCTTTGTATACAGGCATGTTTATGTATGTCCTAGCATCTAAAAAAATTGAAAATTAATTAAATAAAAGAAGTGTTCAGGATCTTACATAAAAGAGCTTTCCCCCATCTAGTTATAAAACTGCAATATTATTATTTGCTTTCATCTTAGAAACTAAATAGCATGTCTATTCTGTATTATCAAAAACATCCAAGGAACAAAAATTCAACAAACTCAATATAGACCTGCTCTAAACATCTGGTTTTTAGTGACAATAAGTTTCCACACCTGACGTTTTGATAAAACTGTTGATGGCAAAGGTTGTTGGTTGCTCATGCCAAACCAGTCAGGTTGGCTGTTCCCATGTCGTCTCAACCGATTCCGAAATGCCAAGACAAGGCGATCAGCTTGGGTGGGTGTAAATGTTATTGTCGTATACTGCTTATTAACATCAGCAGAACCCTCCTTTGTCTTTGAAAGAAATATCTTTTCTTGACCTTGGAGGACAATCATGTCCCCATCATAGACCTTATTTGAAGTCCAATGCTCATGATGCCATCTGGGAACCACCTAACACCATTGCATACACAATTGGAACTAAGTTAAAGGATATGATAATTCATTAAAATGGAAATAAAAATCAGATATTATTCAAACGCCCTTCGACGCAAAACTTATCATTACTCAGTTGAGCCACTGTGATGCAACATCGAGATGAGATTTATGATTTTCACAAGAGGGCATGATTAAACTGAACACGTTTGCTAATCTAACAGAAGCAATTACAATAACTTGCATAAAAAATAGCTAGCTACTAAAAAATGATCAAAGAGAGAATGTTACTAAAAGAGAACTGATCGCAATTTCCATCTAATTGGTGCCCTTTTAAGCTAAATACAGAAGAAAAATGATCCTAGAGTTCTTACCTGCCACCAGGCAGGCCCTGGTACTGTGAACTGGAAGAAGTTTCTGGCACTGCAAACAATAGATCGAGTCTTCCCAGGTGCCATTGGCACATTGAAGGAACAAATCCATATTATCCATTTTTTATCGCCAACTATCGGAAGCTTTGTGTCTATTTCCATTCTGTTAAACATCAATGCACATATGAGTAGGACGCAAATATCTAAGTAACCACATACAAGAATCAAAGTCATGAAATTTTATTAGTATTATGCAAAAACCACATTATCAAAGGTAAATGCAAGAATATGCAGCTTTAACTGCTTATGCAAGAGTAGTAAACTTACTTATTCATATAATAACAAGGTGCAACAAACTCGACAGTGATCTGTGGGTTACCATCATTGGCTCCTGCAAAGCCCCAGTGACCACTAGACTCCAACTTAAAAGGCAGAGGTTTGGCTCTATCTCTTCTTCCCGTAACCTGTAAATATATTTATACTTTGAAGCACCCTAAGTATGGAGTGGCAGGTGATGTCTCAAGTTCCCTTAGGTGCATGGATATTCTACCAAAAAAAGTCATCCATTATAAAAAGCGTAAACATTTACCATTCTTCCATATTTAGCAAGTTGCCTCTTTAGCAACTTTCCCATAATATTTCAGTTGAATGGATCATGGCCAGCAATAGTGTTGCTCATATTTTTAGATCTTATAAACCTATAAAGTCAAACATATATGCAGAGTCAACTTTACATACTGATGAGCATTACAAGTACTTAGGTTTTAGCATTAGACTTGCCACAGGCAAATGCAACACGACAATATACCAACTGATTTCTGCTTTTACAGAACCAGAGTTTACTTACTCTCTGGGCCTTGTAAAGAATCAGAAGTGAAACCTACTTCATCCTGACAGCACTTGTTGTCTCAAGTAATATTAGAGAAAAGAGAAAGTCAACCATGAACACCCCTCCAAATACAGGCAAGCTGTTACGTTACATTCCATATATGCTGTAGTGGTTAGGTTAACAAAAGCAATATCCATGATGAGAATCAGGTTTGGTTATTGTAAATGTAAAGTTTGTTATTAGCTAGGATTAGATGACTAGGAGTTGAATTCGAACATTGAATGAATGTAATTTAATTAGGACTCTAGGATTTATTCGTATAAAGTGATAAATGTAATCCGCATGTGATCATATCCTTATCGTTATCCTGAACATTTAAATTCAAGATAAGTGATCCTTAATTCAAAGAGTTCAAGATAAAGATTAAAGTTTCGAAACAAGCTGAAAATAGCAAGTGATCAGATTAGAAGACTCAATTAAAGATATCGAAGCAGACTTGAATTCGAAATGCAAGAAGACATTCAGTTAAAGTGTTTCAGCCCGAAACATTTGCAGTATGTTAGCAGTGTAACAGAATGAATAACTGAATGCAACCGTCAATAGAATTCTGAAACAAATTAACCATTGTACAGTCTATTTAAAGAGGGATTCAGCTGAAAGTTTGGAGTAACACTTTGAGAAACATTGTTGAGAGCTTGAATATTTGAGAGAATTTCACGTATCCGTGTGAGATAAAATTCTTGAAGAGAATTTTTGAGTTGCTCATTCTATCAGGTTTGAGTGTGTGCTAACTCTCAGGGGAGTTCAAGTGTTCATGTTCAACCACCAAAAATTCCAAGAGGAAAGTCAATAGATTAAAAATTGTCAGAGATTCTGATAACTAATGCGGTAGAAGAGTCAAGTAAGAGTGTTTAGTTGCAAAGGTTTTGTGATTTGAAAATTTTACTTGTAATATTCTTAATCTAATAAAATTGATTTTCCTAAGTTTGACTGTCTCATAGGAATTTACCATTGAAGAGTTCTTTATTGGATTTCCTTTAGTAAACAATACTCTGTTTATTTAAGTTATTATTTTATGCACATTATTGTTGGTTACTAATCAATAGTTTGATCATTCTCGTGGAGTATAAAATTAACATGCAAGTATAACTTGGGAATTCCAATTATCTTCTTATTGAATTGAAAACGGCACTCGCAATGCACACAATACATAACACAGGGCAGCATCACAATTGAAGAGCTACCAAACTCCATCCACTAACAAAGGGCCAAACTATCATACTAATGTACTTGATTTTTATACATAGGGCAGCATCACAATTGCATAAATTTGATTTGTATAGTGTTACAAGTATATACCTTGTGATGAGCAAAATCAATGTGGGAAGGATCAGATACATTCTCCATGAGGGTATCATAGCCATAGAACAGATCGCGCTGAATTGTCACCGACGAAAACTCAGGTTTATCAAAGTCATCAGGCAGCCTACATAATAAAACAATTTTTTTAAAACATTCATCACATTGCAGTGGACTTTATATTCATCAACTTTAATTCATCATGAATTCAAATCCTCAACTTAATGATTAAATTGAAACAAAATAATTGGAAGTGGATTGCAGATATGAACTGAATAAAAAACCAGGAGGCTTGGTAGTTTGTCCTCTTTCCCATCCATTCTCATCCGGCCAAACGAAGAGTAGGCCTTGTGACTGCATCGTAGGGAACTTCGTAACACATGCTCTTGAAGACTTAACAGCAAAAGCTCCAGGACCTTCAGATGAAGCCTGAGGGATCCTTGCACAAGATCCACAGCCATCAAATGACCAACCATGGTATGAACACTGCAAGTTGCCGCCTTCATCAATCCGCCCTTCCTACAAACCATAAGAACTCATCAGGATCACGAAAAGACATCAAGAATCCAATTCCTCACTTCTTCTTGGAGAATTTACAAGATACAAAGAAACCCTTATATCTCATTTTATATATACATCATTTCGAGACACAATAGGGCATGAATTCCACTAGAAACCGAAAAAACAGGGGAAAAAACAGGCCGTCGATGTGTGAACTGCCTCTAGTACATCTTTTTTTTAATTAAGGGGATAATTAATTTAATTTGATCTAATTTTGAGTAAAATTAAAAATCAAATCCATATTATTGGTTTTATATTTTTTTTAAATGGTTACAGATTATCTCCTAAAATTGATAGTACTAATGTTATTAGTTTTGATTCGATTTTGATTTGATTTTTCGACTTTTATAAAATATTAATTTATAAAAATCAAATATATATTTATATATGTTTTTAAAAACTGGTTTAAGAAATCTATTTTAGTAAAAAAATTATAATCTATTACAAAAACTTATTTGAGTAAAAACATTATGTTATATAAAAAAAATTGCATTAAAAAAGCTACTATAAAATAAAAATTATTTTATAAAAATATTATTTTAGCAAAAAAATCTGTATTAAAAAACTACTACAAAATTAAAATTATTCTATAAAAAGTCTATATTCTCTTATATCTAATTATAATTTATATTATTATATATAATATAAAATATATTATATAATAATACAAAAAAATAAAAATAAATAAAACTAGTCTAGTTCGATCTGATTTGGATCCGTGGACTGTTCTTCAGTTTAAATTTACACTCCTAATCCTCTGTCATTTCATCTATCCAATGGCAGAGCCACATAGGTGTAGGAGGGTCATGCCCCCCTCTTCCCAGGTCTCACTTCTCTCCTAAATAAAATTTTAAAAAAATATAATATATATTTTTTTAAAGAAAAAAATAAAATATTTATTTTACATTGGCCCCTAAAGAAAAGAAAAAAAATAAATATAATATATATTAATTTTTTTATAATTTTGTAAGATAATATTAATTTTATTTTACGTTGACCCCTTTTTTAAAAATTATCTCAATTCTCTCTAAAAATTAATTAATCCAATTTAAAAATAAAATACATCTCACATAAAATAAAATGATATAATAACATAATAATATATTTTTATTATAGATAAAAATAAAAATAAATTTGAAGTTGGATAATTTTTAATGTATTTTTAATATATTTTTATTATGATACATGTTATTGATATATTATATACTTTTTTAATACATAAACTATATTAAATGTATTTTATTTTTATTATATATTTTATTATCAAATTATTCTATATAACATAAAAAATTATATATATATATTTTATTTTGACGCTCCAAAGCAAATCCTGGCTCCTGCATCTACCGAAATAATTATTTAGCTCTATATCCATCGAATGCTTACCTATTGTTTAAAAAAACAAATACAAGGTGAGCGTTTAATTTAACTTCAATTTACACAGAACTGGAGTGTAAAAATGAAGAAAGTTAATTTACAGATAAGGGCGCGAGGCGGTGAGGGCATTTGTCGTCAAAAGCGACCCATTCACGAGCAGACCTGTCGAACCAGAGCACGATATCTCGACCCAGAAGCTGAAACGGGGTAGGGAGCAGAGGGTCCAAATCTTCTATCAAAGAAACTGGGTACCAATGATCCCTCCAAACGAACTTGGGATTGGACGAGCTTTCCTCACCATGCTTATCCTCAACTCCATACCCTTCTATTACATGCTCTTCTTCTTGTCGATTCTCCTCAGATGCTGGTGAGGTTGGAGGAGCAGCTACGCGTAGAAGAAAAAGACGTCTACTTGCTCTGTCTCTACTCGTAGTGGGTGATTTTCTTGAAGAGAGGCTTGGGATATTGGTGGAGCTAAAGGGAAGGGTGGAGTTGGGTAGCGATGGTGGTGACGATATTGCAAGAGTTGCAGCAGAAGCAGAGGCTGAGAATAGCACTGCCATGATCGTGCCTAACAGTTCAACTTCATTCCCGATGATATTCCTTCTTTACACAATACAGAGACGGAAAGGGTGGGGGGCGTTGGGTTGCTTTTAGCCTTTTTCACACGAAGTTCAAGAGCTTTGCGTGCAAGTTTTAAATGGCAGGAACTGTTAGAGTGATGGAGACGAGTGCAAATAATTGTTCACCCAGTCTCTACGCCTCAGCCTGGATTGATTACCAAAAAAAACACTAAGGCCTGATCATTTGTTTTAGGGATGCTGGGCCGATCGGGCTCTTTCCAGTCAAATACAGTCTTCTACTAAAACTTAATAAAAAATTTAAAAAATATAATAAAAAATATAATATAATAAAAAATACAATAAAATAATAATTAAAATAATAAAATATAATAAAATATAATATAAAATAAAAATATAATAAAAAAATAAAATAAAAATGAATTTAAGAGAGGATTCGACCTCAACCCAGGCGATATTGGCGCCGACGGCGGTGGACGACACCGCCCACCCCATCATGACCGTCGGCGTTCGTTTTTCAAAGAGATCGGACGGACCAATTCCCAAATATTCCATTTATTTTATGAGTGGTTAGGATTTCAAAGTAAGTTTCATTATTCACAATTTATTTTAATAAATTTTAACTAATTTCAATTTTATTATTTACAACTCATCTCATCTTATTTCTCAATCTAAACTACTTCTTAAGAGATAAAATTAAAAATTTTTAATTCTTTTTAAACTCTTTTCAATTTTTCATATAAAATATAATAAGAAATTTAACTTTTTCAAATTTTAAAATCATTTTTTCAAATTCCAAAATAAAACTAATATTAAAATGTAAAATATATTTTTTTTAACTTTTATCTCATCTCTGAAAATAAACATGGCCTAAACTATTTCATCTATCTCATTTTATATAATTATTGTAATTTTTTAAATTTTTATATAAAATAAATAATTTAAATTTTGTGAATTTTAAAATAAAATTAATATTAAAAAATTATATCATAAAAATATTTTATTTAATATTTAACAAAATATCTCATATCATCTTATCTCATCTTATCGTATTTAAATTTGATGCGAATTTCTATCTTAATTTAATTTAAAAGATACAAAATTTTAAAATTTTATTTTTTAAGTTAAATTAAATGAGGTAGATAAATATGTGATGTAATGCAGAATTAATCATTCCACTAAAAGTCGGGTTTATAAATTATTTATTGTTGTGCATACAAAACTTTCTTAAAACTCTCTAGAAAATTTGATTTGATTTGTACATGGTATTACATAAACTCATAGAAATGCTACTCATCATTCTACATTATATATTTTATATATTTTAAAATTATTTATTATTATTATTTATTTTATTTTTAATTTCATTTTGATTTTATTCTTGTTAAACTAATTAAATTATTTTACTTACTATCTCTATTCTCTACACCACATATCTGTTATAGAAAAATAAATAAATAAAATAAAATAGGTATAGTCTGTAAGGTGTATGCATGATAACTAGAATTATTCTAATTTCATAACGAACACATGATGTCATATTAAAAACAGCTGGAATACTTCCATGCATGTGATATTATATTACTAAAAATTAATAGTTGTAGAAGTAGTAGTATGCCCTCCCAACATAAGGTGAAAGTCTCGTTAAATTGATATTAGAAGGATTATTGCGAGTAATTTGCTAGTTTTAGGATCTCAAGTTGAAGAGAAATGAACGAATGAAATAGTCCTCATAAAATTTATTAAGTGTTTAATGTTATTCAAAATTATCAAATGTTATTCAAATGTTTAATGCAGAGGTTTGGGCCAGTGCAAGCATGTTTGTGAATAAGGCAAGAGTTTTATTAAGTAATTTTGCAAGTGTGAAATTTTTCATATTAGAAGAAATGGTAATATCAGTATATCACAGCACACTTGTTAACAAAAGAGGTCTTTTGATTTCTGATTTTATTATGACAATAGAGAAGGCTCCTCGTATCTCATTTTTTATTTAATGAAATGTGAGAAAATTTTTCCTATAAAAAAAAAAGACTGAAAAATAATAAGAGTTGTAAGGACTAACTCTATAAAACTTCTCATTGCCATGGGCGGAGGTGGGGTAGAACCTTGGTTCCAACCACCACTTCTCCTCAAATTTTGTCCATTTACTGCTTTCTCTAATATTTTTTCAACTTTTGTAGCTTTTTTCAGTTTATCTCCGTTCTGTAGCGTTGGTCGCCGATCTACTGACAATCGATTTCCTCCAGCCACAACGCGTGAGCCCAAAGACTTCCCTAGCCGCCGATCTTCTTGTTCGCAGTGAGGGGTTGTGATTCCAGCCAGCACGTTGGCCGCATGCACGGCTCTTGCCGTGTGCATGGGTCACGCACAACCACGATTTGGGGCGGTTCTTGATGCCACGCACGGTTGCGTTAGCTTAGGAGGACTTGGAGCTCTCAGAATGGGCCTTCCTTCTCTGTTCTAGGTAGCACATGATTCTCATGCACTGTCACCGCCACCGCCACCTGTTCTAGGTAGCACATGATTCTCATGATAGGGACCTCGGTCTTGTCCCGATCACCTAAGGATTCCTCATTGCAAGGTTTGTTCCCTCCAATGACCGAGTTAGACTTCAATACTTGGTAAGGGTAATATAGATGAGGGAAAAGGTTAAATGAGATTAGGATTTAGTAGAACTAGAGGTGAATGAGAGGTTAATTGGCTAGGTATGGTGCAAAGTGGTGCACGACTAGTGAGGCTTTAGGGGTACACGGCTATGTGACTTGTGTTTAGGCTAGATGGTGTTTGGTCAGGGCATGTGATGGTCGAATATGGCTTAGGGCATGCTAGAATTTTTGGCCAAGTCAATTAGGGTTAGGGATATAGGGTTTTGAGTGGTTTTGGATAAGTCCAAAAAAATAGGAGTATGGCTTATAGCCAATTGAAGTGGACGGCAAGGCTGAGGCTTGTGTGGTCGAATATGTGCTTGATGATGGGGCTAGATTTAATTGGTTCACTTCTTCAATTGATGACCAATTAAATGAGGGAATGATGTGTCACTTAGATGAGGTAGCAATGGGGGTTCGGCTAGGGCAAATGGATGATGGCCGAATATGAGAAAAAGTATGAATTGTTGGTTTGATTTGAATTTGAATCAATTTGAATTCAAATTCAATTGGGGTGGCCGGTCATGCAAGGTCTAGGGGGACAAGAAATTGGCTTGATTTGGATGAGGGATAAGGTGGATTTAAGTGAGAAAATATAGGAGTGAGAGATGATAGGTGGCCGGCTAGGTTAAAGGGCAAAAGTAGCAAGTGTGTTGGCTAGGGTTGCATGGCCGATGGCCGAATGCTTCAAGGGGTTTGGGGGGTTGTTGCCATGGCTGCTATGGGGCAAAGGGAACACCAAAATGATCAATTGAACAATCAAATGATAATTGAACAAAAGACCATAGAAGAACACGCAACACCTTTCAAGGCACCAAGGGTTTCGGCAATGCACTTTTTCTCCAACACTTCTTTCTTCTTCAATCAACAACATTCACACTCAGCTCTCTTGAGCAATCTGAATCTCCCAATGAAGGAAGGTTTCGAATTCCTCTAGGGAACACACACAGGTTCTCAAATCCATAAGTGGTGTGGATTTGGCCCTACCAACACAAGACTCACACAACAATCAAACAATCAACACAGGAACACAAAATCATAAAATCACTCAACAAGAACGCACACTCCACCCGAAACACTCTTTATGAATAACCTCAAGATTTTTATAAATAAACTTAAAACAAATAAAGGATAGATATGGATCACCGATTCACGATTTGCACGGATGATCATCTTCCAAAGGGATTCACAAATTGCACCCTAAGGAAACCCAAGTGCTAAGTACCGAATCCAAACCACAAGAGATGTGGCCGGGCCTAACTCTTTCTCAAGAGTAATTTCTAAAAGTCAAATGTCTAAAAATTGTGAAAATGAAACCTAAAAAACCTATTTAAAGTGTCTTACAACTTGGAAACCCTCAATAGATCCCTTATTAAGAAGAACTAATTACTAAAATATCCAATGTAATAAAATAATAAAATAACATAAAAATAAATGAAGATGGCGCCTAATGCATGGTGTGGCCGTGGGGTGCATGTACTCCATGGTGGGCTAGTGTGATGCTATCTTAACGGTCAGGCTTGTCTCGTACTCTCTCGCTGCATGGCGTCTAGTGGTGCGCGGGACATGGCTCTGTGCAGGGCCAACTAATGGTGCTCATGGCAATGTGTCATATATGGTCCTGGTGGTAGGCACATGATCAAGCCACTTCATTCTGATACTGCACAATCAACGTGCTCAGGTGGTAGTCTTGCATGGCCCGAACTGGGTGCCGGGGTGGTGTGCATGCATGGCCCAGGCTGACGGTCTGGGCACGGATTGCATGGCGCGGGCTGGTGCCACGCGTTGAATGGCATGCATAGTGTGTATGCTACTGGCCTGCTCTGCAAGGTGCTGGCTGGTGCCGCGTACTAGATGGCATGCATGGTGTGCATGCCACTGGCTTACTCTGCAAGGCGCGGGCTAGTATCGCGCGCTGGATGGCGTGCCTGTGAAAACACACCACTAACCTTACTAAGTGGGGCTGTGGTGTGCATTGATGCGCGCATGGTGAGGCGCAGATGCACACGTAAGAGTGCGCGCAGGTGAATGCACTGTGGGGCACGCCTATGCGCACGCCGGGCTGTGCGCATGCACTCTGTATGGCCAGTAGTCTTGCTGGGTACCTGTTGTGTATCAAGGTCTAAGTCAAGGCAAGTCTGCAGGCTAGTCAGGGAACTGTCATGGCCCTCCAAGGCGTGAGTCAGGGCTTAATCCTGGGCATCTCCTCTAGGGATTCTGACAGAACCACTGTCGACGACTCGACTTCGGTTGCTACGCTCCTATCTTTCTGTTGAACCCAAGGTTTCAAGTTTCATGTAAATCTACAAATGGATTTTGATGATAACAAATGAATCCAAAGAATAAATGAGTCTCAAACTCAAGTTGTCCACACAATATAATCAAGCACATCAAGGAAGCAAGCATGAGCAAGAAGGGAACAAGTT
Organism: Platycarya strobilacea; assembly: GCA_036898215.1. Taxonomy (NCBI): domain Eukaryota; kingdom Viridiplantae; phylum Streptophyta; class Magnoliopsida; order Fagales; family Juglandaceae; genus Platycarya; species Platycarya strobilacea. Next base: position 31,478,782 of record CM072550.1, read on the forward strand.
CACATTAAAATCATAGAGTAATGTTGTAAATCTCTTAAAAATTCAAAATTAGGATTAAGGCTCAAAATTAATATTTTATCATAAAGTATTAAAATACATTTTCCACATATGCATGAATATTTTGAAAATTAAATTTGAAAATTTTGAAAGATGATTGATTGTCATCTTTCACATGTGCATGACATGATTAAAGATTTGAATTTTGAAAATATTAAGATGATTGATTGTCATCTTTCACGTGTGCATGTTTTATTTGAATATTTTCAAAAGTGGTGGATGCTTTTCTTGACTTATGCAAAAGGTAGATGTCTTTATTTGAAAATTTTAAAAAGTAAAGTGTGCTCCTTTTGTCATATGCAAAAAGTAAAAGATTATGTTTGAAATTTTTGAAAAATAAAGTGTGCTCCTTTTGTCACATGCAAAAAGTAAAAATATTAGATTTGAAATTTTTGAAAAGTAAATGATGATCTTTTTGACATGGGAATCTTTTCAAATTTGAAATTGAAAAATCATTTGCCTATAAATAGCTCACTTGAGTTTTGCAAAATTCACAACAAGAGCTTACACATCTATTGTTAAGTTTTGCATCATTTTTTCAAAACTCTCATTCTCTCTTTTCTAAAGTTTTGAGTCTTAATTCTTGTTCTTGTTGAGAGAGATATAGGTTGTGCTGTATTGTTTCTATCTCACTCATTGAGGAGTGTATTTTGATAGTCTACCTACTATCAACTCTTGTATTTGTAAAAGGGTGTGTATAACCCTTGTGTGTGTAGAAGGTGTTTTACACGGGAAATAGTTAAATCACCAAGTGTGAGGTGATTGGAAGTGTAGAAGGTATTCTACACGGGGAATAGTTAAATCACCAAGTGTAAGGTGATTGGAAGTGTAGAGGGTGTTCTACACAGATTCTTTGGAGCGGTGCTGCTCAAAGGTGTAATAGGTTTCTATCTCCACCTAAAGGAGATTGAATAGTAGATTTAGGGATCCTCAAGAAGTAGCTTGAGGCGAGGACGTAGGCAGTGGGGCCGAACCTCGTTAACATACTGAATTTGCTTCTCTCTTACCCTTACTCTTTATATTTATTATTGTTTCATATTTTGTTTATATTTTATATTATATATTTGATTTATAATTGTTATTTTTTTAAATACAACTCAATTCACCCCCCCCTCTTGTGTTAGTCATCTGGGCAACACTTTCCACTTTCAATAATTCGTGATCTTGAAAAAATAATCGTTGATCTATTCTACAACTTACTTCAGACAACATGCGATAATGCTCCTGCCACCCACACCACTTCGAGCGAAAGAACCACGACCTCCAACAGTGGTTTCTTTGTTCACTTTTTAGCAAACACTTGATTTCCATCTGATTATAAGATAGCGTCATGTAATAAGACTTAGGTATGGACCAATCAATTGGTTTTAAATAAACCCACTTTTTTATTTTCACTTTTTTGGCACTGTTGTTTCATAGTTTTGGGGTGATTGTCGGGAAACTCCACCCCCTTCTCATGTATCACTTTCCTTAGTTCAATGAAAGGCTTAAAAAAACAATGTACTCTTTATTTCTTTTTTAATTTGAAACCTTTAAGTTGGGGAAAAATCATGAGGCATGTTTTTCGTGCAAAAGTATAATACTGTATACCAGTAGCCCAATGAGTCAATGACACTGCTGCCGACCAAAGACAAACTGAGAGAAGAAATGAAAACAGAACAAAAAGAGGAAATTTGGACGAAGTTTGAACTGCGAAGCCGTGATAGATGGATTGGCTTTTAGCAATGTCCGTGTTTGACGATGTGTTTGGAATTGGAGTCGAGCCAAAGAACGCATAACAATAATCCTTTTGGTAAAAGCAATTCCTTGAGTGTTGGATAATAAGTTAAAAGATTAAATAAATTATGATCAAAATATTATTTTTTAATATTATTAGTAGTTTACAATTTAAAAATATTAAATTATTTATTATATTTTGTATAAAAAATTATAATAATAAGATGGAAAAAATAAAATAAAATGCTTCTTATATCTAAACCGGGCCTAATGTCCTATTCTTGTAATATTCAACAGCTCAACAAGCATCCATAGCTCAACTACAACACCAACCAGATATCAATTCAAATGGCCCACTCCCGATTTAATTTTGAATGATAACCTGGCTACGGTAGCTAACTCCAACCAAAGAAAAATAAACAAGTGGGGATGAGAGCATACATTACATATCCAGCAAATTGGGATATATAAATCGACACTCAGTAGAATGTTATCTTATCTGCAGCATTGGAGAATTACTCATGTCGAACGTGAAATAAATCAAGTAGCACATGTTCTGGCAAAAACTGCTTTGGATTTAGTCAGTCATAGAGTCCATTATATCAGAGAGTATTCAACCTCTTCTTGTACTAGCTGATTCTATGTTTCTTCATTAATGGAACATTTCTTCATTTACACACACACAAAAATAAAAGACAATTATATACCATAAACCAAACTTTTCTATCTAGCAGAAACACGGGCCAACATACAGCACCTAAGCAGACAACCCCCAAGATTGAGTGCTTGACCCTATGTTTGTTTTGGGAGCAATATGAATGATAATTTCTTGCATTCTAATCGTAGCAGTAAAATCCGTAATAAATGGTCTATCTCATACACAATTTCACCTATCTGCCCAAATTAAAAAGGAAATCTCATACTCTCAGTAAAATGCCTGCTCCAGTGGAATGCAGGGCCCCGACATTAAATCTCATGCCATACTCATTTAGCTCAGGTAAACCGTGCAGACATCCCTGACCCAGAATCCAAAATGATCTAATCTGATAATTTCTAGTCTAAAAGAGTAATAGAACGCACATAAATGAGAAAATTTTTTGCTTACACAAAGAGAAAGGTCCAAAACAATATGAATCATTTCTTCTGGTAAGTCTGGTGGTCGGGTCCAACATCGCGTGAGCCAGTGTTTATATAAGGCCCTCGAAACGTTGCCTGGGGTGGCAGAGGCCTAGATGGATCAATAACAGGCTTTCTAGATGACCTGAATTATACAATTGATGTTATTCTAACTGATGCAACCAAATAAAACTATTTACCAGCACAAAAAGCAACTTACTTACGCCATGTAAAAGGGAAATGCCAAGCCTGCAGCTGCAAAAGCTACTAAGCTAGTGGCAACAATGAAATTGCGAGCTCTCGACATGAATGTTACAACAGAAAATTAAAAATACAACCTGGAAAAATGAATGAGAAAAGACCTGTTAAGTGCATCCATCAACCAAGTTTGGAAAAAAAAAAACAGCACATCAGATAACAAGAATACGAGTTCAATTAGACAGCATGGAATCACTAGCCACTAGGAAAGGCATAAGAGTAAAATTGTGTTTGCAAAACAGTATTTTGTAGCTAGTTTCTATATATAGAAAATATGCATATATAAACACAAATTCATATATGCAGAACAATGGAAACGGATAGCAAAGGTAGGTCTTCAGCTAGAATGGGTAAGGTATCAGCCTATCAGGTGATGATCCGGTTGATTATCTCCATCAAAGGCAAAAATTGCCAGTAATTTTCCAGAAATGTTCACTAATTACAGTTTGTAAGCAAGATATGCTTGCAGTAATTGCAGAGATCCTCTAACCCACCAAAAAAATGAACATATTCGAGAAACAAAAAAATTGCTGCAAAGAGCCAGAAGAGTAAGATAATCTGAACGGTGTGAATCAGCAAAAAAAAAAAAAAAATCAAAGCTGTCCAACCACGGCTGATTAAAAGATATGTAAATATTAAAATTATGCTAAAACACTCACAGATTGTATGCGTCTCCAGCCAAAAAATAAAAAATTGCAACAAGTCTTGCATCCAATTCACCGTGCTTTGCGACAACAAATTGAAATCAGTCACTAAAAACAATCGAAAATGAACCCTAAGGAGAACGACATGGCACCAAGCATATATTGAATCACGAAGGAGTCGCATCAGAAGACATCGGGAAAACGAGTTATACCTCATACGGATTGAAACATACGACGAGGATTAGGTCAGTTCGGAGCGTCTTAGAACTGAAGCGCCGGGATTTGACGGATCGGCCAGACTCGGGGAGGAAGCTAAGTAGGTATGAGTTATTATATTCATCCTACGAAAAAAAATTAAAAAATCAAAATTAGAATAAAAGTGTGGTAATGGTATAGAATGATTAATAAAAATTTTATTTTTTTTATAAGAAGATTTATCTATTTTATTAAAAAATTTATATATGAAGATTTATTTAATTAGTTATTTATCTTTTTAAAAAATATTTATTCAATTTATTAAACCATATATATATATATATATATATATATATATAGCTCCAAACTATAGTTTGGAAATCCATTTCGTTTTCGTCGAAATTTTCAATTCCGATACCTCCTTGTTCTGCTTCATCCCAAACTCCGGCCCGTTTTGGATCATTTCAGACAATTTGATCCAACCATTCTGGTTGGAATTGGTATTTTGATCTATATTCTGTTTCGTAATGGTATTTTTGTAATTTTCAAATCCATATGGTATTTAATTAATTTTATAATATAAAATATATTTATATAATTTTAATTTTTTTTTTGTAATTTTAAAGATGTTCCCTCATTCTCTATTTTTTTTTAATATTATTATTTTTAATAATTTCTCTATTTTTTTTTTCTCCTTTATTTTTCTGTCACAACTTAAGTTTGTGATGCTTTTAACGTATATTCATTTTATAAGTAATCAATTCTTCTATTTTTAATATTTTATGCACATATATGATACACAGTTACAAATATATATACATGTTTATTTTATTAATTATATATGTATTAATTATATTAGTTGTTAGTTTTTATATATATACATATATATTTATATTTATATATAATATATAATTAATTTTAAAACAGTACACCAGAATATAATTAAAAAAAAAAGCCTCCGAACAACACATTTCTACATTTTCTTTAGCAAACAATAAAAACACCATCAAAGATAATAGAGATGAACGTTCATATATTATTCATAATGCCCTCTAGGCCCATCGATCGACCACGGGCACTCGTTGCTAAAAACGTAAGTTTGAGTCTTAAGTTGATAAATACACCAACTTAAAAGAGCTCAGAATTTATGAAGGAGAAATATGTTGCAAGTCTTTTATTTTGCTCAAATTGAAGATGTTCATTATGGACAATGTATCTACTTTAAGAGTATTAGCATTAGTTCCATCGAAAGCTAATGTAAATGTAAATGTAAAATTGATATATATACTTAAAATATTCCTGCATTAAATCTATTAAATGAAATCATAAAAAATTTTGAGTTACAATAATTTTATTTTATCCTTCAAATATGAGATCTCTTAATCATCTATCAAAATATATATATTTTTTTTACCTTTTAATATATTTGTTAGATGAATAAATTATAGATGTGTTTGTTGGTTTTGTAATTATGTATTATAATATTATTTTGATGAATCTAATGTGGGGTTATTGATGTGAAGGTATTGACTTTTTCATTAAATTTGTATTTTTCATCAAATTTGGAAAGAAATTTTAATGAAGTCAATGCCTATACTAAAAATCAAGGTGATCCACCAAAATAATTGAGAGAAAAAATTATATAGATTAAACAATATAAGATTAAAGAAAAAAACAAGAGAATTAAAAAATTGTAATATATAAAACTAACTCTTTAAAAGCTTAATATCAATCGGTTCACTTTTTTGTGTATTACAAATAATTCTCAAAACTCCATTTTATAAATATGAGAGGATAGTGAACATGAAATGATGATATACAAACTTATAATAATGAATTGAAATATATTTTAGCTATACAATGATTACATAAAAATAATTCGATAAATTAATATAGTTTGATACTGTATGTTAGATTATAAAATTATTTTTATTGTATAATAAATTTAATAGATCATATAAAACTCTGCGAATTTATATGTTTATGCACTCTCTTTATGTATATCACGCTTCTCAATTGAGTTTAGAAATTTCAAGAGTTTGTACGTTAATGGGTAAGAAAGTTGGTTACAACATTAAATATATGTATGTATTTACAACATTAAAGAGAAAGTAAATTAGTTTATGAAATATATATGTTTCCAAAGCACATGTTTCTCAGTGCAAAAAAACAAAAAACATGTTTCTCAATGATCTAGATTAGTGGTTTCCAAAATAAATAAATTTATTTGTTCATTCTATTTTTTTTTCCATTGAAGCGCTTTGGACCAGACCATTTGGTCTTTGGAGAAGACCAGTCATCCAATTGAAATATAACACATCAACAAATTCATTTCTTCTCCATGCAGCCCCTTTCTTCGGAAACCAAACTAAATCCAAACATTTTCATTGCACAATTCGAGGTCTGAGAGACCCCAGAAAGTCATCCATTGTGGACTGAGGCAGCCATTGCAGAACTCCAATCCATGAGCAAAAAACTGCAAATTTTCTACAACATTTGGACCCTTCGATTAAAGCCCATTTGCCACTAGAATAACAGTTTACCAATGCTCAAACTGAGTATTTACATAAAAAAAATTTACATTTAAATCATTCTCCATTTCAAAGTTGGCATTGTTATCAAATCAAGTACATATTCAGAATTCTTGAAAACCATTCGAGTAGTAGCTTGTGCATTTCTAAATCCATTGAGTCAATTCTACAAGCACTTGGCATGCTATATATTTTCACTCAGTTGCCACACCATGCTATGCAACTCACAACCCAAATTACATACAGAAAATCATTCCATTTAATTCATTACAAAGACTAACCCAAAAACCAGAAAATCAGTTGATCAAAAAAAATCAGTTGATCAAAAACTGAAAGTCTTGAAACTCGCAGTAGTAGCTTGTGCATTTCTAAATCCAGAATCAAACGCTGCGTTGCCACGCCATTGAGTTCAAATTGTAAGGAAATTACGAGCAAGAGTGGTTGCCGCGCCGTGGAGTTCAACTTGTTCATGAATTACTGCCGTCGATTTCAACTGGTTTCAGGTCGTCGAGCTCAAAAGAAATTACCGTCGATGATGTCTTAGTGGGGGTGTGCAGTGGCTTTGAGTCTGAGTGTCACCGTCTGGGGGGTTGGGTGGGTGCACATCCATTGTGGTCGTAAAACTCGCGACAGGCTTGTTCAGGAAAGGGGGAGCATCGCGCGCGTGGCCCCCCGGGAGAGAGGGGGGGGGGGGTTGGTTTGTTTAGGGGTGTTTTCTTCATATGTGATACGGTGCATAGTAAATAAATTTAAGCTAGCTGGTGAAACTGAGGTGTCATGACATTATTGGCCGTCTGGTCTTATAGGAATAACAGACTGTCTGATTTAAAGGTTTTCTCTTTTTGTCGTATCAGATTCTATTTGCTAATCAACATCCAACCTTCTGATATATAGTTGAAGATGCAGCTAATCTGACGTTATGTGATGCAGAAGTTTGAGATGTCTCAACCGAAAATGGTGAGTTGGTTAGGAATCGTGAATATGTCGTGTCCAAGGGCATAATTTGTGCCCTAACTTATTTCTCGTGAAAATGGAGAAAAGCTTGTGCTACCTCTGTTACGCCAGACTCCCATTTCGCATAAAGAATCAAAAGATGCAATTTGTTCTTGGTTTGAGTCTTTGAGAATTCAACTGATAGAAACATCCAGTTGAAAATCCATCACGCTGGTCTTTGTGATTCCAGCAACAGGCACAGATATAATTGAGGTAGAAATGAAACATCAAACCAAATCTACACAATAATTGGTTGGTTTGTTTTTATAGATAATGTTAATGTAGATTTTGTTGGTTTGGATTAGTATTGAAGTATTTGAATTCAAATATGATAAGATTTCATCTTATCTCTAAAGCTGTAATTTTGGATTGTTGAGTTTGAATTCAAATATGATAAATTTTGATTTTTAAATGAATGTAATTTAAACTATGAGATTTATTCATAGTATTTTGAATTCATTTAGGTGTCTAGGAGTCTGTTAAAGAGGCTGAAGAGTTGAATTTCGAAATCTAGAATGATAAAATCAGAAAGCAAATTCGAAATTCAAATTGCAGCAGTAAATCCGAAAGTCTGGTAGCAATCTGTCAGCAGACAGATTTTGATGAAGGACGACCTGTCAGCAAATGCTTTTCAACAGCACTTTTTGGATAGACTATTTAAATCAAGTCATATGGTAACCTTAGTGTAAGGAATTTCGGCCAGAGCTGATAGACATATTTGATAGTTATTTGAGAGGAAAATTAGTGGAGAATTTTCCTTGTGATTTTTATACACTTGCAAGTGTAGTCTTACTCAAGATTTGAGAAGATCGTTGATTGGTGTACGTGATCAACTACTGGAGATTCCAGTAGGAAATGCATAAATTGAATATCGTTAGAGATTTTAGCTGTTACTGCGGTAAGAATAAACAAGTCATTTTTCCGATTAAGTAAAGGAGTCAATTGACAGAGGTTTTGTAATTGAATAGCTTACTTGTAAACTAATTTTCAATCAGTAAAAATGACTTTTCTGGATTTGGTTGTCCCGTAAGATTTTACTTTTGAAGAGTTTTTCAAAAGATTTTCCTTCGTAACCAATCGATGTGTTATGCTTGATAATTTATTTATTGTATATTTATGAATATTCATACGATTGATATCTAACAAATTTAATTATGAAAATTGTTAGATATATTTAGCTATACAGGGGTAAAAAGGAAATTTCAATTGGTATCAGAGAGGGTTCAATCATCCGAGTGTGATTCGTTCCCCTGGAAGAGATGGCACCATTGTATGTTCCACCGCAATTTGATGGTGAGAACTATGCATATTGGAAAGTACGTATGAGAGCATTTCTAAAGTCATTGAATGAAAGAGTATGGCACGCCGTTGAAAGATGATAGAAGAAACCCGAGACCAGTATTGATACTTGGTCGAAAGATGAGATGAATAATAGCAATTTCAATAGCAAGGGGTTAAATGCCATCTTCATGGCGGTATCTCAAGAAGAATTCAAAATGATCTCCATATGTGAGATAGTGAAGGAGGCATGGGACATATTGAAAGTCACACATGAAGGAACAATGACTATGAAAAATTCTAAATTACAATTGTTAACATCTAGATTTGAAGAAATTAAAATGCTTGAAAATGAATGCTTTAATGATTTTTATACTAAACTAAATAATCTTGTGAATTCCAAGTTTAATATTGGAGAGAAGGTTGAAGACTCAAGAGTCATGAGGAAAATCTTGAGATCTCTACCTGAGAGATTTCGACCCAAAGTCACAACCATTGAGGAAAGCAAAAACTTGGATACAATCAAAGTTGAAGAGCTCGCCGGATCCTTACAAACGTATGAATCATCTCTTTCCCAAACGAAAAAAAAGTAAATTTATTATTTTAAAAACTGTGAAAGAAAAGTATGATAATATTTGTGGTGAGAAGAGTCTAAATGATGAGGATATAACTCTTATTGTTAGGAAATTCAAAAATTTTATATTTAAGAAAAAGACTAATGAAAAACAAAAAAATAATAAAAGAATTTTCAGCAAAGAAAAATGAACTAGAAAATTGAAATAGAGAAAAATTTGAGAAAAATAAGAAGGTAAAATATTATGAATGCTTAGGCTATGGTCATATTAGAATTGAGTGTCCTAACTTCAAGAAAAATAAAGGAAAAGCATCAAATGTATCTTCTAGTGATACTTCAGATTCTGAAAGTGAAAACTCATCTTTCGATAATGAAAAATTTTTTATAACTTTTTTTACTATTGTGAATGATTTGGCTAAAAATTCACTAACAAAATCTGAAAGTAGTTGTACTTCTAGTGATTTGGACATTACTCTAGTTGATGACGACCAAAAAATTAGTGTTCAAGATGCTTACAATGAAGTGTGTGAAGAGATAGTCAAGCTGAAAAAACTCAACAAAAAACTGTATAAAAACCTTATAGCTATAAAAAATGATAAAAATAATTTGATTGAGGCTGTAAAAGTTTCTGAGGTTGAGGTGTTGAGACTAAAAAATCAAAATGTTGCAATAGAACAAAAATTGAAAAAATTTCAAGAGTGTGAACAAAATTCAGTAACCCGAAAATTAAATAAAATGTTGAGATTTCAAAAATCAAATAGTGATAAGATAGGATTAGGATATATGGCTTCTAAAGGAAAAGGAAAACAAATACCCTTATTTGCTGCGTCGAGTTCCAAAGGTATTGTGTTTGTAAATGAAAGTCAAAAGAAAAACCACAACAATCCTCTCAATTCGAAGGCTGACGACTCAAGAAATTTGTACAAAAATTCTCCATCGACCATGATGAAGAAAGGTAGGTATGAAGGTAAGTTTACTCCTACTTGTCATAATTGTAGAATTGTTGGGCATATAAGACCACATTGCTTTAATGTGTCTCAAGTGTAGAAAATCAAAATTGAAAAAAGTCTGAAAATGAGTGAAAAAAGTCTATAAAATAAAGTTGATGAAATGAGCCAACAAATTAATTTTGTAAGGCGTGAGTTTGGTGAATTGGTTAGCCTATGTATTCAAAAGAATAGAAAGGACAAACCAAATCTCAAGACAAAATGGGTGATCAAAAAGGATGTCGTGTCACATTAGTTTATAGGACTACATGCATGTTCCTGTATTTCTTGCATATCGTTAGTATAGGACATACTTTTTTATTGTGTTTCATTTTGTTTATATGTTTTTTTTCTTTTTAAAATGAATTTTTTTGGTTGGTTTATATTGTTTTGGTTTCCTACTTTTTTTTTTTAAATGTGTTTTTTGACCAAATGATATAGAGTGAATGTTTGATTGTGTGTTGAAAGCTTTGAACATGTTGATACTCATTTTATAAATCCTTGCACTCATGCACTATTCTTGTGTTGTGCATCCCACCTTGTGCGTCCTAATCATATGGGTCACATAGTAAATGTACACTCTTAATGTACTGTGAGAAACTTGTATTGATGCACTTTTGTTTGATTAAAAAATAAAAGGTTAAATAAGTGTATTGAGATGCTCATCATAGAGGGAGTCTAAACTTTAAATTGACTAATACTAATTGAACCTAGTACAACTATGAAAAAAATGTCTCCCATTGCCAAACACTACATGTTGATCCATATAGAAAAAGTTGATATGAAATTTATTGCAGAAAAAGACTCACACCCCACACAAATTTAACCTTGGAAGTTTCTTATAAAAAAATCATTGCTCCTATCATTATGGAAAATGATGAGCAATAAAATTAATCAAAAAGAGGCTATGCAAGTAAAGTATTTGGAGGAGATACTTATGTATCTAGGCTCCAGCATAAAGTTTACCTTAAGGTGAGTGACAACCTCTTGGGAGCATCTTTTAAAAGAAGATTCCTATTAAAAATAATGATCAAAAGAAAAAAAAATTCATGAAAAATTAAGGAATAAAATCATCAAGAAAAAATTTCTACATTTTATAAGTTACTCACTCATACACTCACATGAGCCTTGACTTTGATGATTTTATGAGGAGTGAAAATCTATTTTGGGTGTTGCAATCAAGAGGATGTATGGTCTTGAGTTTATTTTGTGAGTAGCACTCTTATTAAACCTAAATGCATCTCTTTATGCTATTTGCCCCATTACCATTGTTTTTGTTTTAAAAAAATTGCTTATAAACATTTTTTTGACAATTTATTTTCGAACCAGGTTATTTAAAAAAAAATGAGTTAGTTTTTGATTTTGCAAGTGCATGTGAGGCATTATTTTAGGACTTTTTAATGTTCATGTAAAATGGATATTTACCAGTGGAACACAAAGATAGTGCTCTTGATGAGTTTATATTGTGTTTAAGTCCCAATGAGATGCTTCAAGTAAGTCAAGTTGTTTCACATTAGGTCATAATAGGCATATGTCATGCACGACACTTAATATTTGCTCAATACCAAAGCATATTGCTTATTTTTTTATTTTTTTTACATGCTTCATTCTCAGGTTCTCCTATAAAACTAACTTGTATTTGTTTTCTCTAACCTTTTGGTTGTGTGTGCTTAGATGAGAATTAAAGAAAAAGTAAAATCCTCCCTCACCTGATTCCTCAAATGAGGCTGCACTTTCAGTTTCTACATGGCATTAATTTAACTAAATTGATGACAAAAAGGGGGAGAAAAGTGAGGAGTAAGGGAGAGCAGCAGCACAGAATAAGGGAGATAAGCATTGATAAAAGGGGAGAAAGCCAAGCCCAAGCAGAACATGCGAGAAACATACATTTATCAAAAATGTTTTGTCACCAATCAGCCAAAAAGGGAGATTGTTAATGTAGATTTTATTGGCTTGGATTAGTATTGAAGTATTTGAATTCAAATACGATAAGATTTCATCTTATCTCTAAAGCTGCAATTTTGGATTGTTGATTTTGAATTCAAATAGGATAAGTTTTGATTTTTAAATAAATGTAATTTAAACTATGAGATTTATGCATAGCATTTTGAATTCATTTAGGTGTCTAGGAGTCTGTTAAATAGGCTGAAGAGTTGAATTTTTGAAATCTGAAATGATAAAATCAGAAGGCAAATTCAAAATTTAAATTGCAGCAATAAATCCGAAAGTCTGCTAGTAATGTGTCAGCAGACGGATTCTGATGAAGGATGACCTGTCAGCATACGTGTTTCAGCAGCACTTTTTAAATAGACTATTTAAATCAAGTCATATGGTAATCCTAGTAAGAGATTTCGACCATATCTGATTTTAGACATATTTGAGAGCCATTTGAGAGGAAAATTAGTGGAAAATTTTTCTTGTGATTTTCATATACTTGCGAGTATAATATTGCTCAAGGTTTGAAAAGATTGTTGATTGATGTGCATAATCAACTACTGGAGGTTCGAGTAGGAAAAACATAGATTGAAAATCGTCAAAGATTCTGACTGTTACTATAGTAGGGATAAACGGATCGTTTGTCCAATCAAGTAAGGAAATCAATTGACAAAAGTTTTGTAATTGAATAGCTTATTTATAAACTGATTATCGATCAATAAAAATAATTTTCCTGGGTTTGGTTGCCCTGTAGGATTTTACTTTTGAAGAGTTTTTCAAAAAGTTTTCCTTCATAATCAATCGATATGTTATACTTAATAATTTATTTATTGTATATTTATGAATATTCGCACAATTAATATCTAACAAATTTAATTGTGAAATTTTTTAGATATATTTGGTCATACAGGGATAAAAAGGAAATTTCATATAAGATGAGATAAAAATTAAATTTTACATAAAATATTATTATAAAAAAAAATTTATTATTAATTTTGTTTTGAAATTTTAAAAAAATTGAATTATTTATTTTATTTAATATAGAAATTTGAAAAGAATAATAATGATAAAATAAAATAAAGCAAAATGAAAGTGTTTGTGAAAGTAAAGAAGACATATCCTAATCATTGCAAATACAATACATTCTAACCATCCACTCTGAAATCACTGCTTAACATCTATGCCCCATTTGAAACTTAACACTAAATTTATGTTAAATTAATTCAGTTCAATCTAATTTTATACTAAGTCTAACATCCAAACATTCACTCTCAAATAATTAAATTTATCTAAATTCAAAACTTCTTTACTAGTATAACCTGTAATTTTTTTAGTTTAATACCTTTTTATAACGAGACTTAACATTTTTCAACTTCATATAAACACATCTTAATTAATCTTAATATCTATATTAATCTTAAATAGATCCTATAAAATTTACTCTACTATCTCAACCCACTACTATTTATAAAAAAAATTTATACCATCTTAACTCAGCATAACATCTCATCGGGGCCTTCAGCCAACATCAGTTTAGAAGACAAATTAATACTAGCAAAAGGAATCGATATCCAGTTGATACCCATTATGTATCAACGCTTTTCGTCAAAATTCTAGAGAAAATATAATGGACCAAATGAAATGCGGAAGCATATACTAATGAGCCAGGCCGAACCAGAGTACTATTTCCCTTAAATTTCCTCAAAATCAATTTAGGTTACAAGTATTTGTTCATTTTTCAAAAAAACACAATTTTTACACACAGGCCATATACCAACCATCTGTTGTAGAAATAATTGAAAACAACATTAGAAGTATAAAAACACTCTTCTATTGCTTTTTACCTCCAGCTAAGAAAGACCAAAGCACAGTGCATAGAAACAACATAATTAAAAATCCACCACTGAAACAAAACCCACACTATAAAGTAAACCAAAGGTAAACTAACATATTTCTATGCAGTGCCAATGACAACTATAAAATTCCCCAAACAGGAGAATTATTGATACAGACACGAAGCCAAGTTCAAACATCCAAACATACTTTTGGGCAAACATAAACCATCACCCTTAGTCATTCATTCATTGACTTGAAGATATGAAAAGCAACTTCCATGAAACGATGATCAGTTAACAAGCAAGTTCTGCTGAGCCTGATTCTCCTGCTGCTGCTGATAGTTGAGAGGCCTCCTGAAGAGCATGATATGTGGCTCCGGGCGATGAATTGCATAGTGGACCCACCCACGGCTCTGCTGAACCCCAATCGCACGCCATTCATTCTGAAAGGAGTGATCAAAATAGCAAAGTCCAAATATTCAGTAATCATATCATGTACGATTACTCTGAACTTGTTGGATATAAAAGGAAAACATACCGTAACCCAAACAAAGAGAATACATGTTAAGTTAAAAACAAAAAAAAAAAAAAACCCAACAGGCCCTGTAAACTAGAGATGAGGATGAACTCAAGTATTTAAATCTGCTATTAAACTCATGTCAAATAAAATCTAATATTTATGGAGTTAATATATTCACTATTCAATGTATCAACTCAAAAGAAATTTACAAAATCAGATTTAATATTAATTCAAAAAATATCCGGATGGAATTGTTTCGATCCGATCGGCCTCAATTTTGTCTTGACTTAGCGTTTAATTTGAAGATTATGCTGATTGTTAATGGGGGTGGCGATGAGTGGTGGTTTCTAGACAAAAAATAAAATAATAAGTAAAATTCTCAAAAACCCTATTTACTGACCTCAGAGAGGAGGCGACTCTTGGGCAGCAATTTTGCAACTTCTGGAGGAAGCACAACATGCCTGTACGAAAAATCAGGGACAAGATTCCACCGTGTTTCATAACCAAGAGGAAACCCCCAAAAAAAAAAAATCCATGAAAAACGAAGGATAATTAGAGAAATTGAAAAGGCAAGTACCGGTACTCGTAAGTGTCATCGAAGTACTTCTCTGAGTACTGGATCTGACCCATCTCACTCCGGTTAGGCTTTGCTCCGATGACCACTATTTCGCCGCTTCGCTAAGTCGATCTGTGGAAAATAAAAATTACACAAAAATCTACATAAGAAATAAAAGAAATATACGAACCATGAAATTCTCAAGAATAGACATAGGAACGGTTAAAATCGTGCCTTAGAGAACGAAAGAAATCAGAAGGTACGCAGAACCTTGAGACTTGAGCGATTGTTTTTTCTTGGCGAGAAGATGATTGGAAATGGAAAAGTGTGGGTAATTTACATAAAAGTCTATTTTGTGGATTTTTGAATCTCAAATTTTGAATCCTTCCCGCTCTAGGGGTCTAGAAATTTTATACTTTTAATACTCGTTAGACGCTGTTTTACGTTGAAATTATAAAATTATTTTTATAAAATATTTTTAATTTGGGCAGTATTATTATGCCTTTTTAGTGTGTCCTCTATTATAATTTGTACTTTTTTATTTTTTTACTTTTTTTTCAAATATATTTTAAACATGTTTAAATATTTTTTAAAAATATAAAAAAATATCAATACACTAATAATTTTTTTCTTTACCATTAAACAAAAAAAAAAAAAATCAATTGATAAGAGGTCAAAATAAGGGGGCAAAATAAAGCAATATAATAACATCTTCCTTTTAATTTATTATGAAAAATGCCTCAGCCACCAGGAGTAATTACTGATTTGAGATTTTTTTTTTTACCTAATAGTTAAAGAAGTATTATTTTTTAATGAGAATATTGGGGACGTGTCTCGCCGGCCTTCTGTTCCCGTTACCTGCAGGAAGAACTAAAAAAAATCGGTAGTTTTCCACCTAGGAAAACTCTGATACTTAAGTTAATAATCACGTATTTGTGGAGAAGAATCATATATCTTTTCATAGTTGAGATTTACTTGGTATATATAGATCCCGGGGCGGTACAGATCTTGTGTAACATCTTCCATAATTATCGTAATCACGTATCTACATGAGATATCTTTCCGAGTTTAACAAGATCACTTATCTGCGTAAGATCCTATGAAAAGTGGCAATGGATTGGTATGTATTTCGAACTCTGTAGGGTTGGGCCTGCTGTATATCTTTCCTTTCTTGTGGGCTTTTATCGTTGGTAGGCTCTTGGGCCAAAACAGACCCTACAATTACCCTGCAAATTTCCTTCGCCTAGAGGCGTAGGGAATTTAACTCTTTCTTGTTTTGGTTTCCCGCAAAGGCAAATCTGGGAATTCGTTCCCTTCTGTGGATCATCAGGTGCGCGCTATCTTTCCGTCTTCTCATCTGGCGGTTACACTTCTGCTTTTATGTTAGGTCATTATATCTCCGTCTGTTGGCATGCCGCACTTGTTTCCTTTAAATATCTCTTCTCTTTCTCTTTTCATTTTGCTTTTCTGCATTCTCTTGTTATCGAGCTCCTTTCGTCTCTGCTTCTTTTCTTTTCTTGCTTCTTGCTCTCATCCCCTCTTTTCTTCACTACTCCTATGGCAGATCAAGGCAGTGGATCGGCTCAGTCCTTTGACATCCCTGAGGGCACGATCTTCGAAGGTTACTTGTGGCATTCCAGTGTCCGTGAAAAGCACTTGATAGGGATCAGGGAAGAGTTTAAAATCCCGAGCTCGATTGTGATGAAAGCCCTTGAATCGAGGTGTTGTGATGACGAGGGGTTTTCTGGTTGGGTTGCCATCTCCGTCGCCCTGTTATTGCATGGTTTGAAACTTCCTTTCTATCGCCCCCTTCGAGATATCATAGACCTTCTGGAACTTACTCCGATTCAACTTCACCATTTCGTCCTGAGAGTGTTCTTGTGTGCCTACATCGTCTTTCGGATGGTGTTGGAGCCCTCCGTGACCTTCACCCCTATCTCACTGCTCGCGAATTTTTGGCCTTCTATGATGTGAGGGTGGCCACTAAGGGATGTGTGGCTAGTTTTCGCAAGAAGGAGAAAAGCCCAATTCCTGGCGAGGTTCGAGGGAAGGTATTCTAATGCCAAGGCGTGGACTGCGAAATTCTTTTTCATTAGTGGCCAAGGATGGGAGTTTCCTGCTCAAGAAGAGGTCTTTAGGAATTTCCCTATCACGGCCATCTGGTGCCCACTTCCTGACGCCCACTTCCTGACGGTCGACGCTTATGGTCAACCATGCCCCCGCTATCCTGCCGAGCGCTTGCCCGGATTGATGCTGTCAGTGATTGGGCCGCAGACCATCCGGAGGACCTTTGGACTAATAAGTTGCTGTCGCCCGCTCATATAGATCTGTTCCTAGCATCTCCGAACCGTTCCTTCGTCCAGGGGCATGACTTCATGATTGCAAATGTCATCACCGCCCTTTTATCAGCGCCTTCAGAAAAGACGGCGAGGGGTGCTCTTTTTGTGCGAGGTGCGGAGGGAAAGTCTAGGGAAACTGAGCGGCTAGTGGCTGCCGCTGTGGAGGGAAAAAAGGAAAAAAAGGTGCAAGAAGAAGAATGACGAGGGCCAGAGGAAACGAGACCGCCAAGAGGGCTCTTACGCGATCCCTCCGCCAAAGAAAAACAGGGCGCCCACTGGGGGAGATCGGGAGTTGACGCCCGTGGCCCCAATTTTGGAGGGGAGCTTGGTGCCCAAAGTAAGCGCCCCTGAGCCAGTGCTTCGAGATTGCGTGGCTTCTCCAGGAGGCGGCGATGACACAACGCCAACCCTGCTAGAAGGGTCTAGGTCTTCAGGTGTTCGGACTGTGGCGCCCACTTCATCTGTGGGCACTTCTCCCGAGAGGCCACATTCCGCCGGTTTGGGGGACAGGGAGATGCTGGCCAGTATAACTCTCTTCGAACTGGCCGCCACTTTCCAAGCTCACGCCCCTCTTCAGTCGAGCTCCCAGGCATCCGCTCCGGTTCTCCTAGCGCCAACTGTCGAAGGACCAGTGAGGAGCCGCAAACTTCCTCTTTGTGTCGCAGCTGCCCTTCACTTGAAAGGGGTCGCGAGTCCTGGTTCACTCCATCAGTGGCCCTCAAAAGGCGTTTCTGAGGAGGCGGGCGCTTTACCTTTGGGCGTAGAGGAGGCGAACCGTAATGACGCCAAGTCTTCTGGGTAAGGGGGCTTTGTGTCTCCCCCTCTTGGGGGCGCTCACGATGCTTCGATTGCCGGCCCGCCCAGCTCGAAAACGCCTCCCACTACTGTGTCTGGAGGTAAAAGTCCATCTTTAGTTGGGAGTGGGGAGCATTTCTCTCCGCTGCTGCTTCACGCCCCTTCGTTTGACGGGGGCCTGGAGTCCCTCACTGAAGAGGAGCTGGACCATATGCTCCATGATGACTCCCACGCCGTGTGGGTAGGGTCGGGTCATCCAGGACTATTACCCGTATCTGGACATGTGCCGGATCCGGTGATGGGCGTGGCTCCTCAGGATGCCTCCCCTTTGCGTGCCTTTTCCCACGCGGAAGCCGTCACTGACGTGGCCAACCAGCTAAGGGAATGATTTTCCACGGTATTCTTCGGACTTATACTTTTTTGTTGCTATTTCTTGCCTTTACTTGCCTGTTATTTCTGCTTTTAGCTTAGGTTGTTTTCCTTTCTCCATAGGGGGTAGAGGACTTGGCGGCGTGGCTCGCGACCAATTTCCTTGATCGGGAAGAGAGAATTACTGGGAGGTGGCAAGCCGACAGGGATGAAATGGAGAGTCTGGTTGAGAGGAATAGGGAGCTCGAGCTACGGGTCACCCAAGCAGAAGGTGTTGCCGATTCCCTCCAGGGAGAGCTCGAGTTGCGTGAGGGGGAGGTCCTCGAGCTCTGGGACGCTGTTCGCCTTGCTCAGGAGGCGAAAGTCAGGGATGACTTCTCTCGCCAGGTTTTGCAGTTGGAGAGAGACCTAGCGATGGTGCAGCTTCGTGAGGCCCGGCAAGGCTTTGATGCTGAAATTGCCCGTTTAAATTCTAAGTTTCGTGCCAGTAGCGGGGAGCTGTGCTCAACCCGGGGGGAAGTTGCTGGCCTCAAGGAAAGGTGCAGCGGGCTTACTAAGGATTTACTGAACGCCTTGGAGAAAGCTCGCTTGGCAGCCCAAGAAGTGTCCAAGGCGTAGGGTTCACTGGTTGAGTTCCGTGAGCGTCATCAAAAATATAAGGCGAACTGCGCGAATACAGACGAGGAGCTCAGGAAAGCCAACCTGGTTGCTATGGCCAGGGATGAGCACTTGGCCAGGAAAGCTGCTCAATTGTCTGCTGCTCGGGAGGAGAATTCCCGCCTTCGAGCTCAGCTGGCACTGGTTCCTCAGGTCCGGTACATGGCCTTCACTTTTAGCCATGGCTCTAGGATCTTGTGTCTTCGGAACCATCTCCTGGCTTATTTGGCAACCGACCTGCAAACGCTTGATATGAGCTTATTTTCCCCAGAGATGGCTGCTTGCCGCCGAGCCGACACTTTCAGGCATCATGAAATCCCTGATGCCTTTGCTGGGGTGCCCCTTTTGCTGCCTCCTGAAGAAAGCGACGGCCCGTGACGAGGAGTTGTTGTACTTTTTTCTATTCTTCTTTTTTCTTTTGTAGTTGTATGCTGTAACCATGGTTTGTAATCAAACTCTATTTGTAATTTGCAATAGGTCTTTTCTTTGACTTTTGTTGTCGCGTGCTTTTTTTTTTATCCTTGTGACTGTGTTCATCTTTTGGGTCAAGAAGCGTGTCTTTGCTCGTCTTGAGTGTTTAAGGCAGTGCGGTCAATCGACTCTGCACCCCTTATTTTTGTTTTGGGTGGCGTGGTCAATTGACTCTACACCCCTTATTCTTGTTTGAGGTGGCGTGGTCAATTGGCTCTATGTCCCTTGTTCTCGTTTAAGGTGACGTAATCAATTGACTCTACACCCCTTTTTCGCGTTTGAGGTGGCGTGGTCAATTGACTCTGCACCCCTTGTTCTCGTTTAAAATGGCGTGGTTAATTGACTCTGCGCCCTTTTTTTCGCGTTTGAGGTGGCATGGTCAATTGACTCTACACCCCTTATTCGCATTTGAGGTGGCGTGGTCAATTGACTCTGCGCCTATTGTTCTCGTTTAAGGTGGCGTGGTCAATTGACTCTGCGCTCCTTTTTCGCGTTTGAGGTGGCGTGGTCAATTGACTCTACACCCCTTATTTTTGTTTGAGATGGCGTGGTCAATTGACTCTGCGTCCCTTTTTGGCGTTTGAGGTGGCATGGTCAATTGACTATGCGCCCCTTATTCGCTTTTGAGGTGGTGTGGTCAATTAACTATGCACCCCTTGTTCTCATTTAAGGTGGCGTGGTTAATTGATTCTGCGCCCCTTATTCTCATTTGAGGTGGCGTGGTCAATTGACTCTGCACCCATTTTTCGTGTTTGAGGTGACGTGGTCAATTGACTCTGCACTCCTTGTTCTCGTTTAAGGTGGCGTGGTCAATTGACTTTGCGCTCTTTTTTGCGTTTAAGGTGGCGTCATCAATTGACTCTGCGCCCCCTTTTGTTGCATTTATTGGGATAGTAAGCTTGAAATAATTCAAGAATCCAAATGAAATAATGGCGCCGGAACGGAATTTGATTAAATGCAAATTGACAAAAATCTTAATAAAAGACATTGCTGAAATTACTACTGGTAAATGCAAATTAACAAAAATCATAATAAAAGACATTGCTGAAATTACTACTGGTAAAACTTCTTCAAGTGCTCCGCATTCCAAGGTTGAGGCAGCTCTCTCCCTTGACTGTCCTTCAGCTGGTATGACCCGCCTGTACTGTTCGTCACTACCAAATAAGGTCCTTTCCACTGAGGTTACCCCGCATTTCCTTAGAACCAGGTCTCCGACTTTGAAAGTCCGGGGCTTTACTCTTTTGTTGAAGTATCGTTCGGTTTTAGCTTTTTAATGCAACAGTCTGGCTTCTGCCTTTTCCCTTTCTTTCTCCAACAGATTCAGATTTTCTTCGAGCTTGCTGTCGTTTTGGTCGATCAAGAAATGACTTATCCTACTGCTAGGTAGTCCTACCTCCACTGGCGGTATTGCCTTGGTTCCGTATGCTAGAGTGAATGGGGATTCCCCGGTTGACATTTTGACTGACGTTCTGTACACCCAAAGTACTCCTGGAAGTTCATCTGCCCAATCCCTTTTTTTCTCTCCGACTTTCTTTTTTAGGATAGAGAGTAAAGCCTTGTTGGTTAATTCGGCTTGTCCGTTAGCTTGGGGGTGACTTGGCGAGGAATACTTGGCCTTGATTTTTAGCTCAGCACACCATTCTCTGTATTGGTTGGAATCGAACTGCCGCCCGTTGTCTGTTATTATGCTGTGGGGAATTCCAAATCGGCATATTACATTCTTCCATAAAAACCATATCATCGCTTTATTGGTAGTAGTCGCCAAAGGTTTAGCTTTCACCCACTTGGTGAAGTAGTCAACAGCTACTATCATGAACTTGACGCTGCCTTTACTTGGTGGGAAAGGTCCCACCAGGTCCACGCCCCATTGGGCAAAAGGCCAAGGTGCCCTAATGGAGGTTAGCTCCTTTGGCGGTGCGTGGGGTATGGGCGCATACTCCTGGAATTTGATGCATTTTTTGTAAATTCCTATGCATCCTTTATTGTGTTGGGCCAATAATAGCCCACTCTAGTTGCCTTCCTGGCCAGGGCTCTCCCCCCCCCCCGAATGATTCCCACAAATTCCCTCGTGTATCTCTGCAAGGACATACTGTGCCTCCTGGAGCGAGACGCATCGCAACAAATGGGCGGAGAGTCATCTTTTGTAAATGATCCATTTGATAAGCGTGAATCTCGTCGCTTTCCTTCTTACTTTCCTTGTTTCATCTCGTCCCTCCGAAAGTTTGCCTTATGCCAGATATTCTACTATTCCGCTTGCCCATTTGGGAAAACTGCAATCTAACGCCGCTATCTCTGCACCAACGGCGGGTATTTCAATGACTCTCCTTTCAACTTGCCAAGGAAGGGGCGTTACTTCCATCCCCGAAGCCGACCTGGCTAGCTTGTCTGCCACTTCGTTATCTGCTCGTGGGACCTGGGTTATGGTAAAATATGAGAAAATGTCTCATACTTCCCACATCCGCTCCAAATGTTTCTTCAATTTTTCGTTCTTGGTGGTGTATAGCCTTAATACTTGGTTGACAATGACTTATGAATCCGACCTGGCTTCTACTTCTGTCACTCCAATCTGGGCAGCTACTGAGAGGC
This sequence comes from Platycarya strobilacea, assembly GCA_036898215.1. Classification (NCBI taxonomy): domain Eukaryota; kingdom Viridiplantae; phylum Streptophyta; class Magnoliopsida; order Fagales; family Juglandaceae; genus Platycarya; species Platycarya strobilacea. Next base: position 31,501,193 of record CM072550.1, read on the forward strand.
CAGCTATTAGTGCTTTGTATTTTGCTTCATTATTTGTCACTCTGAACGCAAGCGTAGCCATATGGTGCCTCTCTTCGCCGCTAGGACTTATTAGATGTATTCCCAGGCTGCCACCGGTCTTGCAGGACGATCCATCTATGTGCATTACCCATGATGTTCTCGTTGGTATTGTCGCGGCATCTTGGGCTTCCTGGGGGTAACTTGTGAACTCTGCTACAAAATCTGCCAATGCCTGCCCTTTTACTGTCTTCCTGGGCTCGTATCACAGGTTGAATTCGCTCAATTCGATTGACCATCCTATTAGCCTTCTCGTGCAGTCCAGTTTCCTTAGGGTTTTTGCCAGCGGTGCTTTTATGAGTACCCTTACTGTATGGGCTTGGAAGTATGGGCGTAACTTCCTGGCCGCCGTTACTAAAGCAAAGGCTAGCATTTCGATGTTAGGGTACCTTACCTCCGCTCCCCTGAGAGCTCGGCTTACGTAATATATGGGGTGTTGGTCAGCCCCGTCTTCTTTTACTAGGACAGCTGCGAGGAGGTGGCTAGATATGCGCAGAGTACGTCGCCTTTTTCGGGTTGTTTTAGGAGCGGTGGGTTGACCAGATACTGTTTCAAGTTCCTAAACGCCTCGTCACAGGCTTCATTCTAAGGATGTGCTTTACGCAATACGTGGAAGAAAGGCATACATTTATCGGTTGATCTGGCTATGAACTTACCCAGGGCGGCCACTTTTCCTGCTAATTGTTGTGTCTCGTGTAGGTTCTTCGGTGGTTTCATATTGATTATAGCCTCTATCTTTTCTTGGGAGGTCTCGATTCCTCTTTCTGATACGATGAATCCCAGAAACTTCCCTGACTCGACTCCGAAGGCGCATTTGGCAGGGTTCAGCTTCATCTTATATTAGCGCAGCACATCGAATGCTTCTCTCAGGCCAATAATGTGTTGGGCAGGCTCTTTGCTTTTTACCAAGAGATCATCTATATAGACTTCCATGGTTCGCCCCATCTGTTTTGCAAACATTCGGTTGGCTAAATTTTGGTAAGTCACTCATGCGTTCTTTAATCCAAATGGCATTACTTGATAACAGTACAACCCCCAGTCAGTTATAAACGCCGTCTTCTCCTTATCCGCCGCGTGCATCTGTATTTGGTTGTATTTTGAGTAAGCTTCCATGAAACTGAGCGTTCTGTGTCCTGCTATTGCATCCACGATGAGGTCGATGCGTGGCAAGGGGAAACTGTCTTCCGGGCAGGCTTTGTTGAGATCAATAAAGTCTACACACATTCTCCACTTCCCGTTTGTTTTCTTCACCATGACGACATTGAATAACCATTCCGGGTAATGGACCTCCTTGATAAAACCGGCGGTGAGCAGCTTCTCGACCTCCAAGCTGATGGCGGAGTATTTTTTCGCGCTGAATGACCTCTTTTTTTGGCTCACGAGTTTGTGCGCAAGGTTCATGCCTAGTTTATGCTCGATGACAGTACTGTCTATGCCTAGCATTTCTTCGTGGCTCCAGGCAAAAATGTCTTTATGCTCCATCAACAGCTGTTTCAGGCTCTCTCTATCGGCAGAGGAAGAGTTTGTGCCCACGTGCACGGTCGTCCCCGGGTGGTTTGCAAACAGAGTTATAAGCTCCAAAAGTTCGTTGACCTCGGCGTGCTGTTGAATCTGCCCATTTCTGATTTCTACTCCTTCTTGCGATGTCTCTGCCATGGTTGGCAGAAGTGGTAGGAGGAATGTTTCTTCTAGCTCTTCGATGGCGCATACCTCGTTTTCGTTCTTCTTCAATTTCTGTACATTACATTCCCTAGCCAATGCCTGCTCTCCTTTTAATTCTCCTACCTTGCTGTCAGTCGGGAATTTCATCTTGAGGTGATACGTGGAGGTTATCGCTTTGAGGTGGTTAATGGTCGTTCTCTCGAGTATAACGTTGTAGGAGGAAGGGGCTTTCATTATCAAGAAGTCGGTCATGGTAGTCGCTGTTTGTGCTCCACTCCCAACGGTAACTGGAAGTGTGATGGCTCCGACAGGCTGGATTGCTTCACCAGAAAAGCCCTTCAATGATGTCGGGGAAGGTCGTAGCTGTCCGATATCAATAACCATTCCGTTGAACGCGTCCCAAAATAATATGTTAGTTGAGCTTCCGTTATCAATTAATACCCGCCTGGTCTGTAGTTGGTTATGATAAGGGTGATTACCAGAGCGTCGTCGTGCGAATATAGAATCCCCTGCCTATCTGCCTCTCCAAAGGATATCACTTCTCATTCGTGGTTCAGTCTCTGCTGCTTAGGCGCCCTGTCCGTTACATATACTTCCTCATACCGAGCTCTTCGTGCATGCGCTTTGCGACTGGACGTGGATATCCCACCTCTTGCGAATCCCCTCGCTATCATCTTGATTTCGCCGATAGGTTCTCTATTATTGTTGTTTCTCGAGGGTGATCTATTCCTGCCGCCTCTGGTGGGGGTCCTATTTTTGCTGCTGTTTCCTCTGTTGTTTGCCCAGTTTCCATCGTTCCTAGGGTTGTGGCTGTGTTTTCTTCTTTCGGGGCTAAAGCTCCTTTTACTTCTTCGCCCGGTTTCCTGACGCCTCCTTGGTTTTGACTGCTCTACAATCATGTGTTCCAATTCGCCTATTCCTATTAGATCAGCGAACCCTCTTTTTCATGGTTGTACAATCCTCAATCCAATGTGACGCTGTTTGGTGGTATTTACAATACCGGTCTCCTTTTTGATGTGGGCGCCCTTCGCTCTTGCCTTCCTCTTCCTCCCTGACACTCAGGTTGTTGTGTATTAATCTGGTATTTCGATCCGTATACCTTTCTCGTCTTCTTTCCTGCCGACTTGTTCCCGCTTTCTTATCATCGCGCCCGCTTCGCCGTTCGGCCCTTTTGCTTTCTTTGCAGGGGTTTATCAACGCTTGCAGCGTGTCTTCGGTGTTGACAAAGTTGTCCGCTTGATCCATGAATTCCCTTAGGGTGGATGGAGTTTTCTTTGCCAGATCGATCATGAAAGGACTCTAAGGCTAGATTCCACCCAAGACGGCAGCCAGAGTGATCTTCTCGTCTTGGTCATCCGTTGTTAAGCGCTCTTTGTTGAATCGTGTGAGGTAGGTCTTAAGGTCCTCATCCTCCTTTTGCTTGACTGTCAGCAGGTAGGCGGCTGGCCGCCGGCGCCTTCTGCTTGGTATAAACTGAGTTATGAAAAGTTTGGCCAACTCTTCAAAACTATCAATCGACCTTAGCTTGAGGGTCCCGAACCATCCCCTCGCCGGCCCCTTAGGGTTAGAGGGAATGCCCGGTAGATGATCTCGCCTGGGAAGCTGTGGAGCGTGATGTGAGTTTTAAAGTTTTTCAAGTGGTCCACTGGGTCTCTAGACCCATCATACAGGTTGATTTGGGGAACTTTTGAATTTCGGCGACAAAGGGATTCCCATGATGCATTCGCTATACAATAGGTCAGTCTGGCTCAACAAGCTGTCGACCGAGGAAGGTTCCCCTATCTTTTTTGCTATTTCTTCATATTTGCCTGCGAGATCCTTCAATTCGTCTTGCATTTTTTGTTTTTCTGTGCGTTCAAGTTCGACCCCAATATTACTGTCTGCCTCTTGCTCTCCTTGCTCGTTGTTAGGTGGTACGACGAAGTTGCTGGACTCAACATTCTTTTGCCGCAAAGTCTCGTTCTCCTTTTGCAGTGCTTCTAAGGCGTCCAACGCTGTTTTCAATCTTTCCTCTACTACTACTAACAACACTTCCATTGATGCTGTTGTCATTCGGCTTGTTACAGAATGTGTCACAGTTGGCATGCGAGAGCCACATTAATCGTCTGTAAAGTCGGATCCCACAGACGGCGCCAATGTTGGGGACGTGTCTTGCCGGCCTTCTGTTCCCGTTACCTGCAGGAAGAACTAAGAAAAATCGATGGTTTTTCACCTAGGAAAACTCCGATGCTTAAGTTAATAATCACGTATTTGTGGAGAAGAATCGTATATCTTTTCATAGTTGAGGTTTACCTAGTATATATAGACCCTGGGGCGGTACAGATCCTGTGTAACATCTTCTATAATTATCGTGATCACGTATCTGCATGAAATATCTTTCCGAATTTGGCGAGATCACCTATTTTTGTAAGATCCTATGAAAGGTGGCAATGGATTGATATGTATTTCAGACTTTGCAGGGTTGGGTCCACTGTATATTTTTCTTTTCTTGTGGGCTTTTATCGTTGGTGGGCTTTTGGGCCAAAACAGACCCTACAGAGAATGTGAATTAATTTTTAAAATATGTTTAGTAATATTAAAAATGTATGAGAAAACACAAAATATTCACTAGTTCAAAATGCACTTTCTATAGAACTCTCGAGACAGCCTCGGTGGCCCTAGCAGTTTCCATTTATTATATAAAATTATGCTAGTTTATAAGTTTATTTTTGTAAAAGCTATTTATGATTGTAGCATTTCTTTATAACATAATATTATATGAGAAAATATATATTTAGAAATTTATTTATTAACAGTGGCATATGAATAATGCTAATGGGCCATATGAAATTTATTGTTCAAATGACTCTCTTGATGCGGCCCCATCACATAGTTTCATATGGTTTATTAAGAACACAAAATATATATTCAATCTAACAAAGTCCAAACAATACCAAAAAAATTTAAGACTAAAATGACAAATTGCCTCATAAAATTGGCATGATGTATTATTACCATTGAAATTGGCATAATGTGTAGATGCCAAACAATGGCTTAAAGGGATTTTCTCCTCAACTCCCATAGGCCAATAAGGCACCCATGAGAGATTGATGGGCTGTGGGACTCCTCAACCAGGCCCCGTCAAGCCCAGGAGATATCCCCGAATGGAGCAAGTGGGCCTTCTTGAAGTAATCAGTCCAGGTAGGGACTAAACTTACACATGAAGCAATCCTCATGCGAGAAAACAAGCAACAATGATTGATAGTGATTGATGAGACATGCCTACCTAACCCCTCTCTATGGCGTCCCACTTATGGGACTTTTACTAGGTAGATAGAAAGTAAGTAGAGCTCTTGATATTTTGGTAGGGGGTATCAAAGGGTTACTAAAGATGCCTACTAAATAAAGTAAATAAAAAAGTCACGCAGCATTAATGGCACTACTGCCCGAATCACATGCTACATTAATGAAACTATCGCATAGGTCACATCGCATTAAAGGACCATAATAAAAGAAACAGTTGAAATGATATAGGCTCTATCAGGAAAGGAATGATCTGTACCCTAGGCTCCTAATATAAGTAACAACCTCAGCTACGAAGAATCTTCTGGACTCTTTCACTTAATTTACACACTTTCAAAAGATCATACACTTAGGCATCAGATATTCTTCGGCTTCACCAAAGTCCCATTTCTCCCAGTCTTCTTTGTGTGTGTGGGGCTAAGCTAGAAAATTTGAGTTTCTGGAATTTGACCCAAAGGCATATGAAACATGACATTAACATATGGAATTGCCTAATGGGATTATTAGGCATCAAGGAAGAGTCTGATGGACATCTGTAAAATAGTAAAAGTATCATAACAAGACAAATTAATCTTCTAGACTTCTTTTAAGTGAAGCGTTGCACTTTCCCTCTCTTTGGCCCATTCACTTCTCATGTCTTCTTAGCCCAAGCTACCTCTTATACATAGCCCAATGCCTTTATCTTAAGTTGGCTCAAGTTATGTGGGCTTCATAACAGACTTGTCCACTTAAAGAATCTTGCCTACAAGGTGTGGGTAAGGTTCTTGGAGGGTCCTTAAGGGTTCCCACATATTCTCTTTAGTAGACAACCCTACCCTGTCCCTTGCTCCGCCCTCTGCAGGGTTGGAGGATTTCTCTTCACCCCCCATGTGCCAGGTGCAGATTTGGAAGGGACCCCCTCTCCCCTATCTGGCCCAATGCTGGGCCGATGGCCGAGCATGAGTTTCTGGGTCCTAAATGACCCAAAATTACTGCTGATTTTTTCTTTTTGGACCCATCCAATATTTGTGGGCCATTTTTGGTCCATAAACAGTATGCATCCATAACTTTGTAATAATATATATATATATATATACATAATAAATCAGCACAACTAAAAAAAAAATACAAGAAAAAAATATAACAAACTATCAAACTAGCCAAAATAATAGGTCGTCCTAAACTATTATAATTTACAATAATACAAATTTTTAATAAAACTAGAAAAGCAAGATACTAATCTCTTACAAATTAAAATAAATTAAAAACATCAAATAATTAAAATGTTTTTCAAAAAAGTAAAAAAGTGACTAAAATAAACTAATAAAGTTTAACAAATGGAGTCAATGAGTCATATTGCAGTCTCGGCCTGTGACTTTCCGAAGATTGGACCACGTGAGATCATAAATTCTAAAATATTAATAATTTAAAATTAGAAATAATAAATTAAAAAGATAGATTTGAAATGGTAAAATATTAAAATTATAAAATTATAACTAATATGGTAATATCTAAGTACTAACCAAAATGAGAGGGAATGATCAATCAACTCAATGAACTATGACTTGTTAGATCAAAAAATCTGAAACATTAATTAGAAATCAGAAATAAAAATTGGAGATGGTAAAATTAGAAATTTAGAAAGATAAATTATAAATTATAAAATTAAAATTAAAATCTGACTAACCAATATGAGATGTGGATATAATATGGGCCCATGGGAAAGTCAAAATGCAAAGTCAAGAATATTTGGAACGTGAATAATGGTCTCCTTGATCCAATTCTGCGAGATAAACAAGGCCTCCATTGTGGTAGGTGCTAATAAATTTCGGAATGGATCCAATATACGCCCTCCGATACTAAAAGCATACTTAGATGCTATGATGCTAATTGGGATAGTCAAAATATTACGTGCTATCTCAATAAGGATGGGATACTTCACCGCATTGACCTTCCACATGCTAATATTTCAAAATTTTCTGCATATGGGTCCAAATTTGTTGCCAAATATTGGTTTACATCTGACTCTGACTCAGTAGATTGAGAGCTTAGTTGAGGGTTTTCTACGAGGTTTGGGGTCCAAACCATCTTACGCTTTTTGGTCGTGCCGACATCTGGAGAAGGCCTTGTAGTAGGTGTAGGGGTGGGTGTATTACTACCCATAATCAATTTAAACTCATCAAATAACTTGACGAGAGTCTCTTTAACCGTCCCCACAATTTGAGCAGTCCTTGTCGACCCAAATGAAAGTCTCAACCCATACTTCATGCCTTCAATCTTAATTTGGGGGTCAATAGCACTAGCCATATATAAAATCACATTTTGCTTACTCATATTCCCCTAGTATTTGTCATATTTGACTCTCATGGTCACTCTCATTTCCCACATCTTGCTATGATCACTCAAAGTCATATCATTTATTTTTGTTCGCACCCTATATATTTGTTGAGTGAAGTCATGCAATGTAGGGTACCAAACATGTTCAATATCACCCCGTAGAAAACCTGTAAACAATCAACAAAAACTACAATCACAGACCAGTCATCTTCATTTGGATGTCCCAATCCCCCATGCTCATCAAAATACCTCACATATTGGATATCCTCATCATCCATTAAATTGAAAGCGCTTTATAATCTTGGGTCGCCTTTAATATTATAAATGTTGAGTTTCATCTTGTTGGAACATCTGCACAAAAGCCCTCTTAGTTGTTGTGCCAGCATTTCTTGTAAAAGTTTTAAATTTCTCCAATTTAAACGGAGAATACCTTATAAACCTCACATTCAGTTTGACTTTTACAAACGAGTCATCAAAATCTTTCAAGCCATTAGAAACAACCAAATTGAGAATATGTATGGCATACCTCATGTGCAAACAATCACTTTCCTGGATTGACTTATTTGCATATTTGAGATGGTTTTTTAAATAGGAAACTACAATATAATTAAAGCCTGCATTATCAACTATAACTACAATGACTCTTGCCAAACCTCACTCCTTGATTGAGACCTCTAAAGCCCTCCCAATTGTCTCACCCTTGTGATCGGTAACCTGACAAAATTTCAAAATTTTCTTGCGCAATTTTCAATTAGAAGTAATGAAGTGCATAGTCAAAGACATACAATTGAAATTTTAGACTGATGTCTAAGTGTCAGTGGTGAGACAAACAAATAGACTCGCAAAGATCCCCTTGAACAAATCCTTCATTTTTTGTACATCTTTTTAATATCTTTTGCCACAATGTAGAGAGAATGAATATTGAACTTAGGTCCAAGCAATGATAATACGCTTGGAACCCTTCTCTATCAACAACTTGGAATGACATATTGTCCATAAGACCATTATTGACAAGTGTCTCCTACACTCCTCGGGGTCATACTTGGCATACCTCTTCCAAGTAGCACCCTCACTACTACGACCGACCATTTTCTTGAGTCCAATATCTAATTTAGATTGGTTATTTTGTTGCAAGAATTTTAATATGAGAATTTTTTTAACACTACTTTTCTACATGCACTTTCAATCGAGAGGTACTATGTCTCTTGTAGTAACATCCATACAATTTACCAGAATGCATACATTTAGCTTGAGGCTGTTGGAGTTGTCATCCTCTACTTTCTCAAAGTGAGACCAAACAATAAAAATAGGTTTTTTGAAAGTGGGTTAGGCAGGACAAGAGTTGATGGGGGCAGGACTAGGGTTAGTGGGGACCATGGGGTTAGGAGTAGGATCCTCATTGTCAGGTATGCCAATATTGATGTTAAGAGTATGTCATGAGTCACTAAAACCCGATTGAGTAGAAGACATAATTCTCGACTCACAAACTTAAGAAATGGCTGCCCACTATCTCTATGCCACACCCACTGGCATCACATTCAATTATGAAGGGTTTGAGGTAAAAGTATTTTTACCTCTTTAGTTGCTAAAAAGTCTTATGAACTACTTGATTCCAAGTAAAAGTATTTTTCTTCAAAAGAGCTATCAAATGGGCAATTATAAGCCCATAAATTTGTATAAACTTCCTCACAACCCCTTTAGTTGCTAAAAAACGTCATGAATTGCTGGGTTTGAGGTAAAAGTAATTTCTTCAAAAAGGCTATCAAGGAGGCAACTATAAGCGCATAAATATACACTTCCTCACAACCCTTTTAGCTATTAAAGAGCCCCATGAATTGATAGATTGCAAGTAAAATCATTTTTCTTCAAAAGGGCTATCAAAGGGATAACTATAAGTCCATAAATTCGTATAAAATTCCTCTAGTAGTTAGTTAGGTCTAAGAAATCTCTCAAAGCCTTTATCCCTATACCTGACACTATATGTCCTAAATGTTCCACTTCATGGATCCTAAAACTGTATTTGGACAGATTGACATATAGCTGGTTCTGAGTTATGACTTTCAGAACTTGTCTTAGATATCCCAAAAGATCCTTCACACTTCGGCCATACATCAAAATATCATAAAAAAATAAAAGTAAAAAAGAACAAGCTTCTTTAAGAATGGCTTGAAAAGCTCATTTATCAATCATTGAAATGTGGATGGTGCATTGGTAACCCCAAAGGACATCATCAAAAATTCATAACGGCCTTTATGAGTACAAAATGCAGTTCTGTGAACATCTTGGGGACCACCTTGATTTGATAGTAACAAGACCTCAAATCCATCTTAGAAATTACCACTGAGTCATATAGCTCATTCAACAACTCATCGATGACTGAGATAGGAAACTTATCCTTCACAATCTCTTGATTGAGGGCTCTATAATCTATACATAGGTGTCGACTCACATCCGCCTTCCAGACCAACAACAGGTGAGGAAAAGGAGCCATAACTAAGTCTAATCATCCCTAATTTTAACAAGTCAGTGATAATTCGTTCTATTTTTGGTTTCTGGTAAAAGGGGTCTTGTGAGAATAGAAGATATTCCTTCTTTGAGAGTAATTTTGTGGTTATGGGTTCTCTTGAGTGGAAACCCAATAGGTTCTTAAAAAAAAAAATAAATTGCTATAAGAACAAGTTTAATTAATTGTTTAGGATTTTATTTGGGGTATTGTTGATTGTTGGTTGTGAGTTTATGTCACATAATTGAATACAAACTCCCTTAGACCCATTCATACTACTTAGCATCACTCTCCTCCCCTTCTCAAAGGATAGTCTCCCTAGTTTACGGCTACTAATTCCAACATTCTAACTTGCCACTGAAATTGTATTTGTAACTTGGAAAAGTTCTAAGTAATAATCCTTAAACTGGGTATCTTGTAGTTTTAAGGTTATTTCCTCACCTTCAACTTATGTATAATATCCACTTATAGATTGACCTTTTTTGCAATGGAAGGATCCAAAAAGTTGTGTGTGCTTCCTGAATTCACAAACACAACCACTATTTCCTCACCAATAGAGCCACGAATTCTCATGGTTTTAGAGTTTGGAGCCATTGTGATGGCATTGAGTGATATTTCCAGCTTTTTCTCCCCCTATTGACTGGCCTCCACTTCTTGGGAATCAAAATAAATTTTCTTACCATCCTTTATTTCCTCTTCGAGGATTTGCAGACATGAGTAGGACTCCATTTCTCCTCACAATGGTAGCACAATTTTTTTTCTTCTCATCCATTTGTGCTAAACAGATTTGTCTCCCAAGTGTAAATAGCTTATGTCCACATCCTTGGGGTTGATTAAAATGCGATCCAAAATGAAATCTCGAGCTCGATGAGCCCATGTTTTCCTCCATCCATCATTTCACTCATTTCTTAGAGCTAGCCTATTCTATTTTGACTAGCCTTAAGGTAGCATTAAGAGTCAATGGATTGAACACCCATAAGGAAAGTTGGAGTTCATCCTTCAACCTTCTGAGAGAGCAACTTAGTTTGTAAGCTTTAGCAAGTCCTTTGAGTCTGTTAGAGAGGGCATTAAATTGAGCCTTATAATGGACCACCAGTGGACACTTTTTTTAGTAGGGTGATGGCCTTATGGGATCACTGTAGGCCGTAGGTCCAAACCTAGTCAATAAGGCTTTAGAAAAAAGTTTCCCAACTATTGAAGTGTCTAGTCTCAATTACAACTTGGTACCATATTAATGCATCACTCTCCATATAATATGATGATATTAATAGTCTTTGTGTAGTTAGTGTTTGATGATATTCAAAATAATATAAGGTTTTGAAAATCCAGTCTGCTAGGTTGGTGCCATCGCAGTAGAGAAAACTCAGCTTCACCCCTCTCTGCCCTTCATGCCTGAAATCATGAAATTCTCTGTCATGGTGGAAAGTAGGGCCTGAAATCATGAAGCTCCCTGTCATGGTGGAATGTGGGGTCTCAATGGACTACTTGGGCAGCTTGGTTGGCCACTAAGGTGCAAACCATTTCTGTAAGCTAAGCAATATCCTCTTGCATGGTGTGCATTTTTTTTCTGAGACTGCATGCGTTCCTCCCAAGCTTCTTGGCATTGTAGAACTTTATGATACTTCATTATTATGAATTTTGTATAATTTATCTATAATTAATTTCTATAAAATTGCTATAGAATCTCAGAAGAAAAAATAATTGCTATAATTTAGGGTGTTGTTTAAGGCACACCTCCAACCTCCAGAAAAAAAAATTAAGAATTCTTTCAAAAAATTACACAATGATTTGTCCCAGTTTCGATTCCTCCCAATATTCCCTATGAGTAACTGATTGTACAATAAAAGTCTTACACTTGGAAAGCAATACAACTATAATAAAGGGTAAAATAGTAAAGGCATCATGACAATACAAATTAATCTTCCCGCTTCTAAGAGAAACACTGCATTTTTCTCTTTTTGGCCCATATACTTCTCACATCTCAATAGCCCAAACTGCCTATTCTACACTACACAATGTATTTCTTTTTAGTTGGCCCAAGTTATGTGCGATTCATAATAACTATGGAAGAGTAGAAGCCTATAAAAGGGAGAGGAAATAGTCAATGATCATGAAAATTGGTTTCTTCTCTTGTATATCATTTTGTAATGCGCATTAGAATTTTCAAATATTTTCTTTTTTTCTTCTCTGAAAGCAAGTGATATATTAATAAAGCTAACAGTATTATTGATTACAAACCATATTAAAGCAAATAACTAAGCATAAGCAGGCTTTGAAGCTTTAGTGACTAGTCCATTGCTGATTCTAGGTCATTGGCTGCATCTATTGCAATTTGAAAGTCCCTTGCAATTACAATGTTGTTGATTGAACGGGCGATGGCTTCTTTAATACCTTCAAGAAGCGCATAAGTTTCTCTTTGATTGGGATTGGTATTGTAGATTTCCTTTATGCAGACAAAGACTTGGTTCTGGAAAGGACTCTTTCATCAACAACATCTTGTGAAGTGCAACTCTTGTTTCCAAATCAGTACTGAGGCCATTGTCCGGGTTTGGGTTGACCCATGGATCCTACTACTCCTTCTTGCTTACCAATCCCCAAACATGACCTCTTTCCCCAGGATACCACATTAAAGGTTGTGGAACTGATTCTGGAGAATCCGTGAAAGTGGAATATTCTTTTTCTTCAAACCCTATTCAATGATCACAATGATACGAAAATCCAGAAAATTCCTTTGCTTGAACAATGCTTACTTGAGGTATCGGACACATTGGTCTGGAAGAATAGCGCTTCTGGAAAATTTTCTGTTAAGGCAGCATACTCTGAGCTTGTCTCTAGTTTGATTACCCTAACTAACAATGAGAGGTTAACTCACATTTGGAAAAATGTGTGGAAACTTAGGATGCAGGATCGACTAAAATTGTTAGTTTTGAAAATTCTGCATAATATTCTTCCCACTAGGTCGGTGCTCAAACACTCCTTAAATCTGGATTATGATCAGATCATGTGTCCTGTATGTCAATCAGAAGAAGAAACACTGAATCATTTGTTTCTCAACTATCCATTCACTTGTGTTCTTTGGCAACAATTGTCTTGGCCCTTGAATATCCAATCCTTTGCAGTTCACGGGGTTGCCTATTGGGTTGAGTATATTTTGTATTCTGATCTTCTTTAACTTCCTTTCATTGATCATAATCACTTTCAGCTGTTTGCAATCATTGTCATTGATAATATTTGGTTTCTCTGAAATAAATTGTGCATGAAGATCTTTACCCCAATGTTGAAGGATTTATTAAAGATGTCAATACAACTTTCCATTAGCATTTAGCAGCATAGGCTAATGTTGAGCTTAATCAAGTCAGAACCATAGATACAACTTTCAATATTTTCTTATTCAAACACTTTGTATCATTCGAAGATAGTTAGATAACAATAAATAGATTTCACTGCAAAAGTTTTACTATTTTTATTTTTTTGAAAGTTTGAAAAATTATATTAAATTTTTTGTTTAGATAATGACTAGATAATAATTAGATAAAAAAAAAATTGATACATAAACAAGGCCAGTCAGAATCCAGAAAACACCAAAAAAAAAAAAAAAAGATTGAAAAATTAAAATAATGCCGCTAGATTTTAACATGTCATGCATCATTTATTTTTCACTTATCAATGCATGGACATTCTAGCATCTTCATTGTAATATAAATTTTATATAAATATCTAATATTTATCCTATTTTAAACTTTATTTTAATTCTTTCTTCAAAATATAGAGTAAATCATTTATAATTTTTCGGGTCTTGCTCTTTGGAGGGCCATAGGCAACTGCCTCCAATACATTACCAGCAAACTAGTCTAGCATTCTCATTGGAATTTTGACTTTTGTCCATTCCTTCACATAAATTATACATTGGAACGGCTATTTTTTAAAATTATAATAATAAAATAATATAACTAACTTTTAACTTTGGTTATTCACATCAAATCTCCACATTGGATTATCTATTTATAAAATACATAATAATGAATAATGAATAATTAATTTGTTTAATCATTTGCAATTATGAAATTAATCAATTTTATCATATTTAACTATTCTACATATTATATGTTAATTAATAATCATATTTTAAATAAATTATGAGTTTTAAAAAGTAATTACTAATCACATTATATTTAAATTAAATTAGTAATCGATATTTAAAAAATAATAATTTCTACTTATTCCTCATCCAACTAAATTTATTTACCAACTTAATTTTCTCTACCCAAGAACTATAGGTACTCCATTTCATAACCAACCATTTACTATTGCCAAACTTTCTTTCCTCTAAATTTATCATCCAACCATCATAAAAAATAAAACACTAAAATAAAAAAATCAATCCTGTTGGGTACATTAACACTCTTTTCCCACTCCTTTATGTTTTTCTGATAAAGCAGCATTGCAGCACGAGCATCTTGTATCTAAACAATAGGAATCAATTAAATTCGCTCAATAATTTCAAAGTTTCAGCTAATTTCTTCGCCAACAAGCTGATGCAGTGACATGCTTGCCAATTATCCAACCATCTCAGTTTAGATGACCCAAAATGACAGTTCTGATTGCTAGTTTAGGAGACAAATTAAAAATAAAACAATATGATATATCTCTTTAAATAAACAATGACAGTTCTAACTGCCAATTATTGTCCACCTGCTTAATCCCTAAAATAAAGTATTAATCCATAACTGCCACATCTCAGCATAATATCTTTCCTAAAATAAGATGGGACCATCCACTTAACATGACTAGGAGGGAAATCCATCTTATATGTCAGAAACACATGTGAATGCCCATCCATAGCATCAGAGCACGCACACCTGAGTTAAATAAAAAAATATGATATCAAACCTGCAACCCACCTGCTTAATCCCTAAAATAGAGTATTAATCAATAACTGCAATTCTTTTTCACATTTATATTAACAACAATTCATTCATTGAATCAATAATTAGGAAAATAATTCAAGGCATTCCTGCCACATCTCAGTGTAGTAATCAACATGATAATTCAAGGCTACAACAAGAAGTGTTTGAAATCAGTTTCAAAAAGCCTAATCAAAGTACATCCACAAAATGCAAAAAGGCTAATCAAAATTCATAAAATAATCACATAGTGGCTGCCCAATCACATGCAATTCCAACATATGTGGCTTGGCAGCCATTAAATTAAAATACGGTTTGGATGTACAGCCTAATCAAAATATTAAGGCATTTATGTCTACTATCAGCCTCTTAAAATTGTGAAAACTAACATAACAATGAAATGAAGGCATTTGTTTATAACAGTGCAGCAAAGAAACTAAATCCAGACACAGCCTTATTACAATTCCTGGTCTAGTGGTCTACTATCCTGCATGCAACCAAGTATGGTCTAAATATTGATAGGATCACTTCTTTTCTAACTTCCTACAAATGAGTAACCCATCTCATTAAAATGCATAAATTATTTCTATTCACAAATGAAAAACAGACCAGTTCCTCTACGGTAATAGTAAATGAATGGTAAATGAAAAACTAAGAAACCACATCACATAGAAGTAAAATTATACCAGCTCCCTATTTCTAACAGTAGAGTGTGGTAAGTGCTACAAACTGGTCTGAAAAAATCATCTGGACTAACATGGATATGTAGCTACAATCTGATCCGAAAAAAATCCAAAATACATCCACATTATACCTGACTTCTGCTGCTCTAATAATTTTTATAAACCTAAGAGAAATAAATAGATAAAACTGAAGTAAAGTTGACCAAAACATTAAAATGGAGAAAACATTTTCGTTGGTGTCTTAATATTACAAAAGACTACCATTTAGCCAATATTGTTCAGAGATATTCTTTACTAGCTGTAAATACTCACTCTTCAAACTAATATACCGAATTCTCCTCAAAACTCTTCCAACAACACGGTTTACTGTTAATATATAGTTTCAATCTACAAAAATCGTGTCAATAATATACTTCTCTGTTCCTTGGAACATAGAATCTGCTGTTTTTTGGAAAGCATTGTTTTAGTTCATTTTTTTTTTCAAACAATGTTTGATGGTTATTTAATTTTAGTTTGGGAGCTGCCGAAATGGCTATCTCCAGTTGCTTCTTCTATGATGCTGTCACGAACAATAAAATCAAAGATATATTGATGACACCCAATAAATGCCCTGTTTCAGTGCTGATGTCGATGATAAAAAATTTAAAAGCATCCAGCATAAATAACCCTAGAATATTCAACACGAAAACACTACTGAAGAGGAAACCATCACTGATTACACTGCAGCACTCCATGAGAGCATGAATTCAAAGCAAAGATACATTTCAGAAATATTGTTATCATCGGGTCTCCTTAGGGTTTGAAGAAAGAGAGTACCTGCGAGGTGGGAGGAGACGATCGGCGAGAGAAAGAGGGCTATTGTTGTCGCCGACGAGAAGCGGCGTGCGGTGGTGATTCGGTGGGAAGATCGCCTTCACTCGTCGCTGCTGCTGCCACACGAACGGGTTCTTCTTCCTCAAGCCAACGATTGTTATTGAGCATTGTTGGAGAAAATTGGTGAATAGTAATAAAAAAAATAGATAAAAAAAAAATTAATAATAATAATAAAATAATAATAAAAATAAATGAAAAATAATAAATAATAATAATAAAATTTTGAGATTGTTTGAAAATTTTTATTTTTTAAACTTGTCGTGGAAGAAACTCGAAAAGGAGAATAGAGTAAGGTTCTGTTTGGATTTAGAAGTGAGTTGAGCTCATCTCATCTCAATTCACTTCTATTTTATTATTATATTTTTATAATTTTTTTTATACAAAATACAAATTCCTATATAATTTTTTTTATACAAAATACAAATTCCTATATACATTTTTCAAATTCTAATATATATTTTTCAAATTTCAATATATATTTTTCAAATTTTAAAATAATAATAATATTAAAAAATAAATTAAACTCATCTTAACTCATCTCATTTTCAAATCTAAATGAGACCTAAAAATATTAAAGAGAAATAGAAATAATAATAAAATAAAAACTAAATCAATCTGTTATATTTTGATATTATTTTTAATTTTATTATTTATTTTGATTAAAAGATTTAATTTTTAATTAATTTAACATAAAATGAAATTAAAATTAATTATTTAAAATCTCATTAAATTAATCTATCCAATAAAATAGTATTGGCCTATCAATGAAATGTATTGGAGGAAAAAGATGATGAAAGTCTTATGAAGGATTTTAGAATAGCTTGCTGCTAAAGCAAGAATCATAAGAAACAAGAAAATATCAAAAAGTTGGAGTTTGAAAAGATATCTCACTTATGGTTTGGATTGAAAGTTAAGGTGAGAATTCATTTTAATTTTATTATTATATTTTTTAAATTTTTTTTATAAAATATAATAAATAATTTATTTTTTAAAATTTAATTTAATTTAATTTTTAATTTTAAAATAATAATAATATTAAAAAAAACAATATTTTATTCAACTTTTAAAACTAATCTCATTTCATTTCTCAATTCAAACGAATCTAGTGAATAAAGAGACGAATTAGGCCCCGCTTGGATTCGGAGATGAGATGAGTTGAGATGAGTTTGGTTTATTTTTTAATATTATTATTATTTTGGAATTTGAAAAAGGTGTATTGAAATTTGAAAAAGGTATATTGGGATTTAAAAAAGGTGTATAGAAATTTATGTTTTGTATAAAAAATTATAAAAATATAATGATGAAATGGAAGTGAGTTGAGATGAGCTCAACTCACTTCCCAATACAAGCGGGGCTAAGGCCCCGCTAATATTAATGCATTCTCATTTTTCTTCAAAATACTTGCATAAGAGATTTGAAGTAGTCTCTCTTGCAAGAGAGTTAATTAACTAAATCGCTAATATTAGTGTATTAATTAATGAGATTGTTAAATATTAAAAAGTTATGTTAGGAATTGATGCAAGTATTAGATGTTTGATAAAGAGGAAAAAAAAAGAGAGACAAAATTAACAAGAAAAAATCTAAAATCAAGATGTGATATAAAATGGACTTTTGTACAATCCAACCAAAAGCTTAAACAATCATGAGTTTTTTTTATTTTTTTATTTTTTTTTATCGTCATTAAAAAAAACACTCATTTGCACTTGATCAGAACTTATAATTATTTTTGAAAAAAAATTATGTGGTTGCTGACCACCAGATTCCCGCCAAGTTTGGCAATCAACTGCCTACCGTGGAGCGGAAGTGGGCAAGAATTGCCACAAAAGGAGGGAAGGTAGGGTCTTTTACCTTACTTTTTTGCATGTTGTCTAGGCTTGCGTTCAAAACCTCACCTTTTTTAATGGAGGCAATCTCTACACAAAGATGACTCGGCTTGATGAAGGATTGGGAGCAATATTACTGGTTATCTCAAATAAAAAAAATTAGAACTATTGTTGATCAGATTATCATATATTAAGAGGAGATGCTAAATGATTGTAGTCTAATTGATATAATTTTCAGCTTTTAAAATGGAGTTTCGAGTTCGAAACACCCCTCTTCAAATATATCAAAAAAAAAAAAAAAAAAAAGAGCGAGAGAAGATAATATATAATAAATAAAGAAAATGTAAATTCTCAGTCCATTTGTACAAATGGACTCAAGGCATAACTCCATCAGCTCGAATCACATAAATCTGCATTTATCATTTCCTCTGGCTGTGCATTGTGCGGCAGCAAGAACAAAAATAAACCACTCATGAATGCTTCCACGGCCAGCTTAATTTCTTTTATTTTTTAAAAATGACTTCTAACTTTATAGCTATCCCCTAAAACAACATCCAACTTGGAAGAAAAGAACAATCCTAGGATATGAATCCTTTAGATGTCTTGAGTTTCATGCAAGAAAACAAAAAGAGAAAGGTGTTCCGATGACAATAAAAAAAAGGCAAAAGCATTCACTATATTAGTTCACATGTATGAATATTTGCACCAAGCCTACACCTTGATCATCAAACAAATACTCTTTCTATCTCGTCAAACATTGGCTTCTCCACCCACATGCCAAATCTTCTAAATGGCCACTCCAGCACAGCAACCAACAGCCGGACGTCCAGCACACTGGAACGTGCTTCGGAGCATTGCTATAGTCTTGCTTGCCCTGATTGTACTGGTAGGTGTAGCAGTGCTTATCACTTGGCTTGTAATTAGGCCTAAACATCTTGTTTACACTGTTGAAGATGGTTCAGTCCATAACTTCAACTTAAGTCATGACCAACTCAATGCCAACTTTAATTTCGCCATAAGATCCTATAATCCCAACAGTAGAGTCTCCATATACTATGACTCAATCCAAGTTTCTGCAGATTATGATGATCAAACCATAGCTTTAAACAAGGTTGATCCTTACTTTCAACCTCATCGAAATGTGACTCGATTCGAGGTCAATCTCACAGCTCAAAATGTTTCACTCTCGGAGGCGACAACTCGGGACCTCAGGATCGAAAAATCATCAGGAGAGGTTGAATTAGATGTTCTACTGAAGGCAAAGATTCGTTATAAGGTGGGAAGGTGGAAGTCTGCACATCATACTTTGAGGATCTGGTGTTCCCCTGTTTTAGTACATTTATCAAGGGCCAAGAGTTTTGAAAGGACATATTGTGATGTTGAACTTTGAGCATTTGCATAGTTGTGGGTTTCTATGACTAGAATTTTCTCTTTGATTGCTACTTTGGAATGTGTTTAGTTTCTCATGCTTGCCATCATGTAGTCATACTCAAAAAAGATAATTTTTCTTTGCTTTGTTTTCATCATGGATGTAGGCGAGATTAATTATTTTTATTGGTGTAAATTTGCATTAACAGATTTCGATTGTACCACATTTTCCTTTTCAAAGCCTTTGCAGGGTTGTAATTGTACTACTATATATAAACATTTATCTTTGTTTTGTGTCTTGTTTAAGCTACTAAGATTCAAAATATCCAAAATGCAAGTGATTGCTTTCGAGTTTTGTTATTTATAACTCGATTTTATATCGATACCTTCTTAATAGCATTGTCTCTAACCCTTGCGACGTACATTTTTAGCCTTGTTTGGATTCAAAAATTATCTTAACTAATCTAATTTAATTATTATAATTTTTATCCAACCTTTCAGGCATAATATAATCAATTTTTTCAAATTTCAAAACTAAAATTATATTCAAATAATATTTCATTCAGCTTTAACTATGATTTAATCTTATTTTAACTCAACTCACCATCCAAACCCCTCCCCTACATCTAACAAGTGAGTTCTCTAGCTATATATATATATATAATATCAATTATCATCATCATTATTATTATGCTGTTAAAACTGGTTTCTATTTCATGAACAAACGTGGAAAGGCCATTAATGGAGACTTAGAGCATGAAAAGAAATGGGCAACGTTAACACCACGTGAGGGTCATTGCAAAACCTTGGGTCATGAATCTGAGCCGCAATCATGTGACTGTTTTAGTGCAATTCAATCTAAAGGCAATCTAATACCCAATTTAATTGAGACGGAAAGGGGATATAAAAGAGGCAGCAACTTGAAATAGGGGTTTGGAATTTGACATACCCTGGAGGAAAAGCAAGAAGAATAGAGGATGGGGTGCCTTTTTATGTAGGGTAAGTGATTTCAAAGAAGCCACTATAATTTATTGGTTTGGTTGAAAAAAGTTTCGTCTCTAAATTCTTAAGGCATCTTATTCATCGTATCTCATTTTATTTAAATTTCTGTCTCAAACATTATTTAAATATAAATATTTTTAAATTGATCATTACAACTTTTCAAACTAATATTTACAATTTTCCCAAACTTTTCAACAAAAAATAAAAAATTATTAAACTTTTTCAAATTCAAAAATAAAAATAATATTAAAAACTATATTTGAACGATATTTTAATTTTTTAGTACCTTTTAATCAACTTTTACTCTCACATTTTCCAAAACTGCATACAACATTAAGGCTTCCATTACTTTTACAAAACTCCTTAAAACACATCTTATATAATTATTACATTTTTTTTTTCAAATTCTCATGCAAAATAAAATATACAATTTAACATTTTCAAATTTCAAAACAAAAACGATATTATAAAATATATTCTAATAATATTTTATTCAAATTTTAACTTTTATTTCAACTTATTTAATTTCTTCCCATCTTATCTGCAAAAATAAACTAGGCCTAACTCAAACTATAAGTAAATTTAGTTTTACCCCTAACAAATTAATTTTGTAATATTAGCCCTCCCAAATTGAGTTTTCTAGAGCAATATTTGAAAACAAAAAAATTAAGTACAAAACGATTGAAACTCAGACTCCTGCTCATAAATTAAGTAGTAAAGGTACAATCAAAATACAATAATATTGTTAGTGAAATTAGGCTTTAAGAGAACTGAAAATTGGCTTGTAACCATGTATGTAAAGCATACTTGGTGTTAGTGATCAATGTTGGGCTCATTGAAAAATAACACAAAAGTTGGCCAAGAGACTGGGCCTCTCATGTTAAATTGCTTTTGAAAGAAAGCCAACCTGGATCGCAAAAGGATTGAATGAAGTCAGCCTTCCTTTCCTTACTCTACATGATTTTGAGAGTCAAATATATTAATAAAAAAACTCTATAAATTAGTTGCTTTTTTTTAGCTGACTAAACAGGAAATTTAGTTAAACCAAACATGGCCTAAGATTGCATTTTCGTATAATAGCTATTTATATTATCCGTTTTATTAAAAGATTTTAAGAGGAGAAAGAGATAATTTATATATATGAGAAATAATTTGTATAAAATCCAAATAGACAAGTTTCATACAAAGGCCTTCTAAAACAAAAGTCCATATCACCTTAAAAAAGTGGAAAAATAAAATTATTATTTATTAGTAGGACCCACTTTTTAAAAAAGAATATATATATATGACTTGTCTATTTAAAACTTATACCTAATATTACTCAATTTATCTTGTCTATATTTGTTTGAGAATATATAGTCTATTAGGAATAATAAGAGGAAATGGCAAGTGAAAACAGAATAAGTACATATACACAAAAGATTTATGTAATTTGGCAATATGCTTACGTTTATAGAACAGTAAATTTTTTTTTTTTATTTAAGATGATAATTGAATACACTTTGTGACAATACATAGATGATATATATATATATATATATATTTATATAGTAAATGCTAATTAGGGATATTAGCGGGTAAACTATAAGACTTGTCGAAAATTCATTAAAAATTTGTTAGGAATTCTTGTCGGACTGGGTCATATAAAACTAGATAGATCTACACATAGAAGCCCAACGATAGTCATGATTCTCCTGCAAAATGAGAAGAATAACAACTATTCTTATGACATCGAGATGCAATTTCTTAAAAATATTCAAAAAATTTTCAAATCTAAAGAAATTTAAAAATGAAATTCATGAGTAAGATATCTTTCATAATTGGAGCTGAATTTTAATACCAAGACGAGAATTATTAAGATTGTTTCAGTAAAGTTGCATACAAAGTTTTGAGAGTCTTTAATGAAGAATTGTTTGTCACCTTAAAAGCAAAATGTGACGAAGCTTATATATTTACGGCATCATAAATTTGATTAGATTGCCAAAAGAGGTTTTGTATGTGTTGCCTAAAAGGAAGCTTAATGGTTGCATAAATTTGTATAAGGTTGAAGATCAGTTTTACAGTTGGCATCCTTGGTTTTGTCGAAGTGACCCAAAGTATGTTTAACTCAAAAGCTGTGAAGCAAGTAACGTCTTATTTGCAAAAAATTAATAACTATATCTTTACTTTTAGAAAAATTGATACACGGATATAACTAGATATTCAAACTCTATTTTGTATGATTGCTTTAGTGACGAAAATACAATAATGGCTTTATACAATGATGAAAAATACAATTACGGTAAAGATGAGATCTCGACCTGTAACGGGTCATTTAACGTGGCATGGATGGAGGCGTGCCCAAGCAATTGTTGCCTCGTCACTTCAAGATTTTGAACTTTTTGTCATAAAGCTATATGGTAGAAAAAAAGTACATGTTAAGTGAGAAATATTTTTTTTCCACCAAATTTGTTGGTGGGATGTTGATGGCATATAATCCATGACCAAAAAACTTTTTCTACAAAAATTTTATTTCATGACAAATACAAATTTTTTTTCCACCATCTGACATAGTGGGTAAAGTATGAAAAATTCGTGACAAATAACATTTCCGTGTGCCAAAGATGATACTATCCATGAAGATAATAGGTCGAAAAAAGCTTTTACCCACAAATATATTGATGGCATATAACTTGTTCACACAACTAATATTATGGGGAAAAAGTATTTGCCATGAATTATGTTCATGGCAAATACTAAGAGAATTTAGTAAAAAAAAATTAGAAAATAAAAAAATGCGACTTAAGCAAAAAATAATCATAACAAATACTCTATCATAAGCTGAAATATACATTCATTTTTACATTTATTTTTACAAAATTAATCTATACCTAATTTATACAAGTTTTATAAACTAAACTAAGTTTAACTATATAGGCTAAAATATACATAACGAGTCAATAAATTATGAACCAAACTAAGTTCAGCTATATAAGTATGTCTTTTACTTTCTTTTTTTGTACTCAGATAATAAGAAATAAAAACTAAACCACATCAATCAAAATTTAAAAAAATAAAAATGCATGACTACATGTATAGCAAAGAGTTACTCGTGACTACATGGTCCTAAAAGATATCAAAGACCATCACTTCAGCAATAGAATAGCCTATATTTATCGAAATAAGTTGTTGAATCCATAAGAGGATATCAAAGAGTAACTCATATACAAATTGACAAGAAAGAAAAGCTACATGTATAGCAAAGAGTTACTCATACACAAACTCATTATCAATTAGACATCAAAGAACTTACAAAATCCCAATTAGGAACTCGAACTTATATAATATCAGCATAAGGTTTATTTTTTACCTAAAGGTTTTTTGGTGCAGAAACAAAAGATGCTCACATGTGAAGTCCTTCTATGATTAATTGCATAATATTAAATATGTGAGTATAAGTACATTAATATAAACTATCCACAAAACCAATTTCTAATTATGTACAATTAACGTTATATGCTACCCCTAAATAACAACCATCCACAAATCCAAATCTGTTATTCTCACATAATGATTGTAGTATAAGCACATTAATATAAACCATGAGAATTTAATAGAATTCAAATGCTACACTTGTGTAGATTTACCATTACCAATTGCCTCAATGATATCTAATTTGCCTCAAATTAATAAAGATCTACAAATAAAACATCACAACAGTTAAAATGCATGGTTTTAACATGAAAGAGCTGACATGATTCATGGTAAAAATTAAAATTTTCAAATAAAGAAAATACCTATGTTCATGTCTGGTTTTAGATAGCAGCTGATCTTATGTTTCCTGACCAATAGATTGAAAGTAAAGTGCATTACATTATAATGAAAGAAAAAAAAAATAACTTGTTTCTTCAATCATATTTGAGTGAGCTAAAAGTGCGGTTTAGAATAGTCATTGTAGGAAACCTGAGGGCTATACAAACAAATACACATAGTGGGAGCGAGCAAATAGAAAGAAAACTTTAAAAATAAAGCTTGAGAGAGAGAGACATCAGTAGGAACACACAGAAATTTGTCTCACTATGCTAGTGCAAACCAACTCTTCTAGCATGCTAAAAACTCTTACCACATTTCTAGGCATCACCCAACTTAGTCCCAAAAAGATTGAAAATAGCTTGTTTGGGGTAGTAAGTTGCATCAGAGAATGCACATTAAAAACTAAGGAACTGAAACTATTGATTAAATTTTAGCATTAAAATCAAGTGGATTTACAATACCAATAATAAAAATGTGATGAAATACATACATAACAAGACAATTATAAAGAAAAAAAGTAACAAAATAAAACCAACATTTCAGGTCCAAAACTAACCAAAATATAACCAACAAAACCAGATCAAACAAGTTAGAGAAGATCCAACCAAGAGTAACCCCTCCAATGGCACAAATATTAGCTCAAAGGAACCCACTCAATATGCTTCAAAAACTCTGTGAGACAATTTCTTAACCAAAATGAAGACACAAAACCAGATTAACCACAAAAAATAAACTGAGTACAATTTTGTATGAAAATGGACCAAATTAAACCTTCATAAACTGAATACAATTTTTTTAATAAGTAATAAAATATTTTATTCTCAAAGAAATAGGCATAAGCCCAAGAACACTTACTAAACTGAGTACAATTCAACCACTGCTTGCATCTATTTATTCATCTTGAGAAGGAAGAAACCAAAGAAATAAATGGCTATAATGTAGCATTATTTGTAAATATAAAAACATAAATCAAAGCATTAACAGATTAGACACAAACCAAAGCATTAACAGATTATACATAAACTGAATACAATAATTGGTCCCTTTGAAGTTGATAGTTTTCAATAGGGAAAAAATACTAATAACAATAACTCCATCACAAAAAACTACAATATATCAATAATAAATGAAAATCAGACCTAATTAACAATAAATCCATCACTAGTTTTCAATAGCCAATCCCATCTACAATCCGACCTAATTAACAAATGAAAATCAGAAAAATGTGCCAGTGATTATTTCAGTAAAATTAGCCAACAACCACTAGATTTTTTATACTATTCAGCTACAATCCCACGCACGAAGACAACTCAGAAATAAATAAATAAATAACTAGGTAATTTCGTGTAGAAGTAAAATCCCTAAAAATGAAAATCAAGGTTTTGGGTATCGACGAAGGACACTCACTTGCCAAGCGAGACAGAAACGAAAATGGCAATGGCACGGCATCAACGAAGGTTTTGGGTATCAACACGATGGCACGATATCGATTACACGGTATCAATGGATGGAGAGAGCAACTCTAGGTTGCGATTTCCAGAGAAAGTGGAATGGAGAGAGATGCAGGAGGAATGAAGACTAACCCTAGGTTGCGGTTTCGATTTCGAGAGACAAAGCAACCCTAGGTTGCGATGGCGATTTCGAGAGACAGAGACAAACAAAGAGAGAGACACACTCACTTATTCAGAGAGCGCGCGACGGCACGGTAGTGATACGGCTTGGGAAGGGGTGGCAGCATGGCGTGGATTGGCGGCAGCACAGCGTGAGCAAGAGAGAAACAGAGTGCGACTGAGAGAGAGAGAGAGAGAGAGAGAGAGAGAGAGAGGAATTAGGGATTGGGGGAGACAATAATATCGGGGGGATTTAAATTTTTAAAAGACTATTTGTGGCGCTTAAAATTCGCCGGGGGGATTTAAATTTTTAAAAGACTATTTGTGGCGCTTAAAATTCGCCGCAAATAGGAAAACAAATCGCGGCAAAAATATAAACCAATAACAATTAAGTTAAGTAAATAGAGAATGCCCAACCTTTTGCGGTAATAAATATTACGGCTAAATTAAAACACCCAAAAATGGCTATTTTCTTGTAATGTATATTTTATAATTATATTATTTTTAAAAATTAAAATAAAATGTGTAGTAATACAAAATACTTATTTGTCATGAGGAGATGTCATTGCAAAAGTAAGTTTTACCCACGATTTTGAAATCGTGGGATGTGAAGTCATGGCAAAAGTGATTCTGTGCCATGAGATGCTCTCGTAGAAATAATTCTTTTCTACATCTTGTAATTCTTTTTTACTTTTTGTGGCGAAACACATTCATGGTAATTGATAAATGAGTCGTTGTAAAAAAGTATAAGTCACAATAGAATTTTTTTCATTTTTATAACTTTTTATAACTAAATGATTCTGTGGCAAAAGGTAATTAAACTCGACACAATAACTTTTTTCCTACAATCAATTTAGGTTCTGGTCATTTTTATATCCCATAATAAAATTTGGTGGCAAAAATATATCGCAGTTAAAAGTTTTTTTCCATGAAATATTTTTTACCACGACAAAATCGTGAGAAAAAGTCAATATTTATTTCCTCTAGTCATTTTTGTGGTAAAAAAGGACTTATTGCCACGACAGTATGCTGTAGAAAACAAATTCATGACAAAAAGTCCAAAATCTTGTAGTGCGTCTTTCCCAATTCGGACCGAGCCTTTTCCTCGTGATATGTTGAGCCTTATAACATTGGGGTTTTTGCTATGGTAATTGGGAAGGGCCCAGCACAACGAGGCACAAATATGTCCTACCAATTGTGATGATACATGATAAGAGTGAAAATCGACACTTTTGGTGCAGTTTCGGTCCAAAACAGAAAACGAACAAACACGCTTTTCATAGAGTGGTATCAACAAAAACAGGCCGATTAAGGGGGACAAAATCAATTTGTGTAGTTCTGATCGGTTCATTGGTGCTCTTATCGATTTTCCTTTCAGAACACCATCAACAAGTTTCACAACAACATCATCAACTTTTTGATTGAAGAAGGAGCAATAATGGCATGGGAGAGAGTGACAACATTGGGGCAAAATGAGAGAGAGAGAGAGCCTAAATGGCGCAAATGGATGGGAAATGAGGGCTTTGGAGTTAGGCTAAAGCTTTAACCCAAAATGGCTCCGTTTGATGTATAAAACCAAACTGCTTTTTTTTTTCTTTTTTTTTTTTATAATCTGAAGTGCCCTAAAACTGAGTTATTAAACGACGTCATCTAATTCACTTAAGGTAAATAAAATTATTTTACATACGATATATATATATATATATATATTATGTTAGCCGGTTTGATAGATTGAACTTGAATCAGACTAGGTTCGAATTGGCCGACGTTGGTTTCATCAAACTTCTACTGTCGGTCGGGCAATCGATTCTCCATTGAATTAACCGCCAAGGTTTGAAACTAGCCGAATAGGAATGGAGGTGAGAAAAAAAATAATTAAAAAAGAATAGAAAATGTTATTTTAATATATGAGGAAAAATATAAGGGATGAGATGTATGAGGTTTTTTTAAGATTGTTAAAATTTAAGAAAAATTTGTAGGGAGTGGAATTTTTAGACAAGATTTGGACAAAAAACTATGGGAGATGGGATGTAAGTGCTCATATGAGATGTGTTTTGAAGTTTTACTCTAAAATACAGTTCTATTTGGTCCTTTATTTTAAGGAGACCAGATGAGATGGTGAATGGTAACTCTTCAAATTTGAAGAATTACTATTCACTCCTCAAATAATTATTTATGTATGTAGTATTATAATTTATTGAAAATAGTATTATAATATAAAATAAAGTAGTTGAAAAATAAATAAAATATAATAGAATAATTTTATTGTAATAGATGAGAAAATATAGAAAATGAGATGTAAGATCCTTTTTGAAAATGAGTAAAATTTTAAAAAATTTTATAAAAGGTGAAATTTTTAATTAAAATTTGAGAAAAAATTTAAGGACAAAGATGGAGATACTTTGAGAGAAGCATTTCCCTAACTATAATGCCCAAGGTAATTTCTTCCGTACCTTACACGGAAAATTAATTACAAGTCTTTAAATTGATTAAAAAAATAACATTTATAGACAAAACTAGAAAAGAGCTACTCCATTATATAATGCAGAACCTTTATACGGAGAGAAAAGTAGAGCAAGCACTAGAGTCTCTGGTCCTCCATATTTACCTAATTATTTTTAAAACTTAATTTTATTATTCATAATTCATTTTATATTTTCAACTCGTTTCAACTATTAATTAATTAATTTAATTAATTTCAATCATTCATTTTATTACTATTTATAACTTATCTTCTCTAATCTCTTCTCTAAATTTAAATATAGTTGTTTTGTTGCCTTTCCAATAGATTTGCTCTTCTCCATATTCTTTCTTGTATCATATACATTACAATGTGATTACTGTTATTTTTTCCTTTCATTTTATTTTTTATTTTTTATTTTTTACTAGTGCATTTATTTTTAAAAATTTTTAATTTTATTTATTGAAGTTTTTATATTTTTTTGAAAAATATTTTAAAATGTTAGAAAATATGAAGAAGAAAAAAAAAAATTGTGTGTCGCGCAATATCAACTAGTAGGCACGCCCAACCATCAATATTGGGCGCACCCCATTGCATATGTTTTAGGGAAACAATAATTCTATTGGCTGCGGTGGGTTCCCTTCGTGCCTCCACAGCCTATTTTTTCGTTAAAAAACATGAAAAAAATGAAATATATTTTGTTTGTACACCCTTTTTTATTATTATATTTTTATAAAAAATAAAATGTGAAAAAATATAAAATAAATTATACTTATAATGGCGTAAGGAGCTCCTACCGTGGAGCCTTATATCTCAAATAAGGAAAATGATAACAGTAATACTCATCAATAACTGTTTTACTACTTTTTTTTAGTTTTTTTAATTTTTAAAAAAAATTTCTTTTATTCAATGATTAAGAAAACAATTATTAGTGTAGTTATAATTTTTTAAAATTTTTACTTAATAATTGAGGATATTAAAAAAATATTTAAAAAAATAATAAAAAATTACATACACTTAAAATAGTAAATTAAGTTTTTGTATGGATTCGAAATTAAAATAAGATGAGTTGAGATGAATTTTAAAAATTGAATAAAATATTATTATTATTATTTTAAAATTTGAAAAAATTGAATTGAGATTTGAAAAAACTATATTGAAATTTGAAAAAATTATATTAGAAATTGTATTTTGTATAAAAATTAAAATAATAAAATAAAATAAAATTAGATGAATTTGCAATCCAAATCAGAGCTCAACTAATAAATTGCAAAGATATCACCACCCCGCACATAAGGCTAGGGGTGGGCAAATATTCCGACTTCCGAACTCCGATTGGAGTCCGCTCCGATTCCGTCTCTGATCAGAGTCGGAATTTGGAGTTCGGAGTCGGAGTTGGAATTTCTCCGACTCCAAAATCAAAGTTCGAAATCGGAACCGGAACCAGTTTTGGTTTCGAGTTCTGACTCTGAACTCCGACTATTTAGACCTTATATATTATATATATCATATATAAAGCATAATTAGCCAATTGGCCTAATGGTTTGAACGCCCATTTTGTAAAATTTCCACACAAGTTCGAATCTTCACGCGGTCATCGGTCTATTTTCATCTTTTTTTTTTCTTTTTTAAACAAAAGCCTTAAACGACGCCGTATTAGCCTTATATTATATATATATATATGTATATATACAGCTCTTTCAAAAACCCTAAGTCTCTAACCCTTCGGCCTCTCTTTTCTGAGTTCTCTCCATTTCATCTTCCATGAATCCACTTCTGATAGAAGTCCTCACCCCTGATCGAATCCACCCTTGACCCTCCATTGACGCACAGAGCATAGCAGAACCGTATAGCGACCACCAAATGTGGAAGGATGGCACACTGCTGACTGTCTCCAAAATGTTGAGCTACTTCGAAACCAAAACAATAGTGGTTACATTTCTTGCTCTAGCGTCACCACCACCGACTTCTCCTCTTGCTCTTCTGCCACTATCACTCTTTACATTGCCTTTTCCTAGCGGGATCGAAAGGTTTGTAGGTTCTGCCTCCTCAATTTCTCTGCATTTATTTTATTAGCAAATAACAACATTCTAGGGTTTTCTTTTTAAAGTCTCAAAAGGCTGAGTGTCGGAGTTCTGACCTTCGATCGGAGTTTGGAACTCCGATCGAAGTCGAACTCCGACTCCATTTCGGAGTCGAAATCGGAAGCCAATTTCAACTCCGACTGGAGTCAGAGTCGGAATCGGAGCATATCCCTACATAAAGCGGTAGCTGTAGTTAGTTTTTAGTCTAGCTGTAAACATTTAACAAAGTATGGCTCAATATGTTGGTTGTAAGGCTAACGTAATAAGTGAGACGTTTTTTATTTAAAAAAATGAGAATTTAGTAAATTTATTTTAATTTCATTTTCTACATTATATTTTTATTTAGAAACTATTCCTATAGTTTGAATAGTTTTACAAAGTAAAATTACTAATTAAGATTTAATACACCTTCTCAATTAATAAAAAAACTCAATATTTATTAGAAAGAATTAGTTTAAAAAAGATTTTATCAAATTTAATTTTACAAGCCTTACTTTAGACTCATAAAAACAATTATAACCGTTATTATCAACAAAGTTCTTTATACAATCTGTGCATTTGGAGGAAAAAAGGGCCCTTACCTCGATTACACAAAATCTCAATTTTATAAATACTTGAAAATTAATTTGTATTATTTATTATATATTAAAACAATAATGATAAAGACAAATATATTTTGACCTCTCTCTCACTCTCTCTTTGGTCTAACTTGATCATTTCCAACAAAATCTCTTTACCATTCTTCCAGGCGGGGGTGGCTCAGTGCTTTGGCTTTGACCACCTCCTCCCTCTCTCTTATATTTTTCTATCGCTTTTCCTTACTTTTTTGGTCCATTGTTTTACCAATTTTTACCTAATTTTCCTACTGGAGCTGTTAATAGTCCATTTGTTGCCCTCTACAACCCACACATGCCACCCCATAAGCCTATACAACTGCCAATTTTCAAGTTGTGGGAAAGATTTCGCGATTCCAATGAGTGCGTGCACTGCACGTGCGACCTTAGCCGCTCACTTTACACGAACGTTATGATGTACTGGAGTGGCTTTGTGGTCTACGTGCCCCCCCGACGATTTCCACGGCACCTGTTATCCCAGATTCAGTCGTTTGCTCATTGTCTCTGGCAGCGCATGTAATACACGCGCCATCGTTGCCATGGGTTGTCCGCCAGAGACTCGGTGTTATTTTTAGCTTCCGTATGCTCCTGTTTCCCCCAATCGAAGATCGAACGAAAGTGGATACAGAAGTCCTTTGCAATCTGCTTAAACTAATACGGTGCAACATATACCTCGTCACTACGACTTCTTGCTGCAGCTTAAAACCGTTTTCAAGTGGTCCCTCCCTTTATTGGGATTATGGGCAGGAGCCATTTTTGGCTACGCAACCTCTATTTTGGATGCCATACTTTTGGCTTCCTTTTTTTGTGTTGCATTATGTGCTAGTTTTTTGAGACAATTGTAGGGGTTGGGACTCCCACTCCATTAAAATTTGTATTTTGTAATCTGTTAGTTTATCTAATATATTTTAACTTGTTGAGAAAAAAAAGACAAATGTATTGTTAAAAGGAGAGTATGTAAAATAATTATTATGTAGAGATACTTTTAAAATTGATAATGATTTCACTCATATTCCGAAAATACAAAAACAAAGAAATTTCACAGTCGAGCTACCAAAAAATAGAAAGGAATAAAAGTAACCTAAATGCTTCACTTGGTTTTTTATTGAAAAGTTGTTTAGTAGTTCTTGTTAATCTAATTCATTGAAATTCCGTATGGTAAAATGGAAGGTTATAAATCTCTAAAATAATAGACAAAAATATTGCAAATAGAGCCATTGCGATACCCATCAAAAGAGTAGTTCTCCAACCGGAAGCTACTTTAACATATTCTGAATTCAATAGTTTCAATAAATTTCCTATAGTAGTGTACGTCTTGGACCCATCTAGACCTATCCTCAATGGGTTGGGCAGCCATAAATCCGATTTTATATTCATTGAGAGTCCTTGACTTTATGTATAGGTTTGGGTGTTAAAGAAATCTTGAAAAGAGTTGTGAATAGTAATAAAAATTAAGTAAAAAAAAAAAAATTAAATAGTTGTAAAAAAATAATAAATAATAATAATAATAAGTAAAAAATAATAAGAAAATAATAAATAATAAAAGAAATATTATGAGAGTACTTAAAAACTATTGGTAGCCAAACGTTAAGATCAATTTTATGTTATCTCATTGAATTAATTATTATTATTATTTTCTAAATATTGCGGCTTTCTTATTTTTTTGCCTATTTTTTTTCATTTTAAATTCTACTTGGATTATTTTTCGGGGCCTTTAACGTACCTTTTTTGTCCCAGGCCATAAATATTTGATTTTATGGACAGTAGGGTCGCCCAATATTTACGATTATTAGGCTCATCTAGATTGATTATTGAGTCGGCCTAATTCGGATTCGAAATATATCTTATTTTATTTTATTTTATTTTTATTATTATTTTTAATTTTTTTAATATAAAATATAATAAATAATATAACTTTTTTAAAATTCTAAAATAAAAAAATATCAACAAAAATATTCTAATAATATTTTATTTTTTTATTTTTTTATCTTTTATATAAAATCATCATATTTAATCTCCAGTCCAAACTCGACTAGTAAAGTGATTTTAATTAATCTCATCTTATTTTATTTTAATATTATAATTTTATTTTTAACTTTTACATAAAATGAACAGCTCAATCTTTTCAAATTCAAGCTGTAGCTTGGACATTTCCCAGGTGTATATAAGAAGCACGTATTCATCACGTAACCATGCAGAAAGATGGAGACTGCTAGCTACAAAGCCATGGCTTCCCTAAGTAGCCTGACAAATACCGAATACTATTTTCTCTGCTTATTCCTATCGGCCCTTTCTATCTTCGTACTGCGATACTTTCTCGGAAAACCCACGAAGAAAGCAGCCGCCATGGATGATCTCCGCCTCCTTCCAAGCCCACCAGCCCTCCCACTCATCGGCCATCTCCACCTCCTTGTTTCTTCTCTGTACAGATCCTTGGAAAAACTCTCTCTCAAATATGGCCCCCTCTTCACCCTCCGGCTTGGCCCTTCTCGGACCATGCTAGTAGTTGCATCGGCCGCCGTCGCCACCGAAGTGTTTAAAACCCATGACGTTGCTATTTCAAACCGCCCCGTTCTTGCTTTCGCCGAAGAAACACTCTATGCCGGTGCCGGATTCTTCAACGCCCCTTACGGAAAGTACTGGAGATTCATGAAGAAGCTTTCCATGACCCAATTGCTTAGCCCTAAGCAGATTGAACAATCACGCTCTGTACGACGCGAAGAACTTGAACAATTTTTGCGCAGATTGTTCGACAGTGCTCAGAGAAGAGAGACGGTTGATCTGGGAAATGAGCTCGTGAGATTTACGAACAATTCGATTTGCAGGTTGGCGATGAGCGCCAAGGTTTCAGGTGATCAAAGTACTAGTGAAGCTGAGAAGATTAGGTCGTTGGTGAAAGAGTCTTTGAAGTTAGGGTCCAGGATTTATTTAGGGGATTTCTTGGGGCCTTTCAAGTGGTTGGTCGGTTTTTTGTTAAGGAAGCAGGCTGCAGATTGTTGCACGAGGTACGATGCGATTATGGAAAGGTTATGGAAGGAACACGAGGAAAGTGGGAAGCGAGACAAGGAGGATTTGCTGGATATACTAATAAAAGTGTATAAAGATGAGAATGCTGAATTCAAGATGAGCAGAATCCATATCAAGGCTTTTTTGCTTGTAAGTAGTTTTTGATCTCCCATGCATTTGTTATTATTGTTAAAAATATTAAATTAAAGTATACAAGAAAGCGATATTACTTTGTTGATAAATCATAAATCTAGTGCAGTTGTTCTCTAGATTTCCGTAGTAGTTATTGTTCATCCAAAATATTCTCGACAATGGTTGAGTGTGTTACCTAATAATATCAAAACAATATTTATAAATTCTACAATCAATTTCATAGCTTAGATGTCGAAACTAGAGAGAATTTATTTGTGATATAAGTATTGTCTCATCCATAGAGAGAAAGGATTAAGTTATAAATAGTTCCTTTAAATATAATTCTGGCCGGCCAATAATGACTAGCCATCAAACCTCATGAAATGATTTAAGAACCACTTCATAACCTCTAAAGAAGAGGAAGGAATGCCTACTATGGATGCTCTTTTCTTACAATTATTAATGTTCATATATATATATATATATATTAGAAAGGCAATTAAATTGATGGATCAGCAGCTTGAATTGATATATATTTATTGATCAATACTTTTCTTGGTTAGGATCTTTTCGTTGCTGGCACTAGTACCTCGGCGGATATCATGCAATGGACAATGTCAGAGCTCATCAATCGTCCTCAGGTGCTCAAGAAGCTTAGGGATGAAATAGTTTCTGTAGTTGGCACTCATAGTACTAAACTGGTTGACGAAACGGATGTCCGAAATCTCCCCTACTTGCAAGCAGTTGTCAAAGAAACACTGAGAATGTACCCACCAATTGCCGTGACAGCAAGAGTGTGTAATGAAGATTGTAAGATAAAAGGCTACAACATCCCTGAAAATACTTTGTTGGCAATCAATCTGTACGGCATAATGCGAGACCCAGAAGTTTGGGACAATCCAAATGAGTTTCGACCAGAGAGGTTCTTGGTTTCTAATAATTCTAAGGTACAAAATAAGCACCAAAATGATGATGAAAATGAACTCAGTACAGGCCATCAAAGTTTGATTGATTATGTTCCATTTGGGGCTGGAAGAAGAGCGTGCCCTGGCTCAGCTTTAGCATACACCGTAATAAATCAAACAATTGCGGCCATGGTTCAATGTTTTGATTGGAAAGTTGGAGGTGGAGGAGATCATGATAAGGTGGATATGGAAGTTGAGAAATATTCTGGCTTTGGTGTAAACAAGGTTCAATCACTTGTATGCCTTCCTATTGTTCACTTCAACCCCTTTGCTGCTAGCTAGTTCAATGTGAATCCAAATATATATGGACTAGAATAGTTGCTCAAAGCATGCCCTAAAATAAATTGCATGCATAAATTATATTAAGGATTGTCAAGTTCATAACCGGCCAGCTTTCAGGATATATATAATAATAATAATAATAATAATTTCCCTGAAGGATTAGAAATAAAACATGGTCTTCATGACAAAAAAATGTGTATTTTTTGTTAATGAATATGTTGCTCGTCATTTATATATATACATGATGATCACCAAAATGATCATTGGATGAATATAATTATTTTGAGGTAATTGCACTCGCTCTTTCTCTAATTGTTTGAGTTATACGGCCTGATATGTTAGAGCACTCTCATTGGATTGGCTAAAAGCCAAATCCAATAAGACTTTAGACAATCAATCTTATTTTCATTCCATATTGAATTGGCCAAAAGCTAAATTTTTTGGCCATAGTGAATAATAAAGTAAAAAATAATGCTAAATATAGCAAGTCTCAAGATTGGCCAAATCTTTATTTTATTATTTCTCTTTCTTACAATACTCTCTTCTCCTTTTATTATTAAGTTAGTAAAAAAATTAGTTGGATGAGGAATAATTAGAAATTATTATTTTTTAAATATCGATTACTAATTTAATTTAAATATAATATGATTATTAATTTTGTTTTAAACTCATAATTTAAATAAAATATGAATAGAAATTAACATATAATAGATAGAATAGTCAAATATAATAAAATAAATTAATTTTATAATTATAAATAATCAAAAAATAAGAATTATTAATTATTTATTATTATGTATCTTAATAAATGGATAATTCAATGTGAAGATTTAATATGAATAATCAAATTTAAAAGTTAATTATAATATTTTATTATTATAATTCAAAAAAATAGCTAGTTCAATGTGAGACTTATAAATGGAATGGTCAAAAGCTAAAATTTAAATCATATTGGCTAAAATTGTAGTTGTATTATAGCAATAGTGAATATGTATTGATCATTAGAATAAAAAACGTAAGAAAAGCACTACCCTAATGCTTGAAGTTCTTTTCTTTCTTTTCTTTTTTTTTTTGACAAAAGCATGACTACCATATATAATCTCTCTCTCTCTTTTTTTTTTTTTAAATCATGATTTACTGGCCAGATTAATTTATGCCTTCCAAATCTAATATATATATATATATATATATATATATATATATTGAAGTAGTAGTACTACTACTGTTTTGAATACCATACCGGTGGGCATACTGGTCAAGGCACTGGAACGAAATATTTTAATACCAATATCATTTCGTATACCATTTTAATATAATTTATATATAAATAAATAAATTTTATTTCAAAATAATAGTTAATAAATAAATAAATTATATATATAACTAATCTAGTTTGAATTGGAGTAAAAAATAACAAAAAATAAAAAAAAGAAGCGTTAAAAAGCTAAAATCTGGTACGGTCAAAACACGGATCAAAATATTGGCCAATATGACAATTTTTATGTATCGGACAATTGGCTGGAACGGCATTTTGATTATACTGGACAATACAAATTAAAAACTATGAGTAGTACAACTACAACAAATAATTAATCAAATCTAGAAGGCGAACGAAGGGGCAAAAAAATCGTAGTAGAATGAAGGTGATCGACAGATCAATATCGTTGGTCATGGTCATGCATTCCAACCAGCTTGTAATAACAACAATAATGCATTACACTGGTTGGTATATATAATTATAGGAACATGACCTTGAATTGTCAGCCTTGTGAAAGTTAGGAAACCATCCTACGATCACGACGAAATAACCCCTACTGACTACAAAAATAACACTATTTCCCGCGACAAAATGTCGCCGAAAATAGCATCAAAATCGCCGGAATTACTTTGTTACGGCTAAACTTTGTCGCCAAGGAATAGCCGCTGATAATGAGCCAAGAAAAGATGTTTGCGGCTACATTTAAAATTGACAGTAATATACCTTTCGGCGACCAATTTTCGCCGCCAATAACCAAAATTTCTGTCACAAATACTTTCTTTGAAAACTGATGCGGCTACATTTAAAATTGAAATATCTTTTACGGCGACCAATTTTCGCCGCAAATAACCAAAAATTCTGTCACAAAAACTTTGTTCGAAAACTGATGCTTTGCCCGATTAAATTGTGCCCAATTTTTTTTTTTCGCTTTGTTGTATGTGATTGTTTTTTTTCCTCATATTTATCTCTTTTATGATAGTTACTTGCTTAGTAATAAATTAAAAAAATACTAAATTATGAGAAATTTATATTTACTTGACAACACATATCATCAACTTCATTCAAATATCCTCAACGTACATATTTGAATTCGAACAATACAAATCATGTAAATGAGAAACAAAGATGCATATAAGCATATTTTTTGCAGAAAAAAAAAATTAATGTGCAATTATTTTGTTCTTCAAGCTACTTCAAAATTATGCTTGACTGATAAAATTAGAGAAACTTCCAACCTATAAAGCAGTCTTTTTAGTATCACATGGTTGATTTCACACAATCACTCTTCAACTACATTCACCAACTTATATTCAACCAGGGAGAGATTGTTATCCTCTTGAACTGCAAACTTAGCAGGTTCAGTAACTTCAATGCAGCCCCATTTGTCAACAGCCTCATAGACCCCTTAAACATGTCAATTTTTGTGTTACAAAGAATTACAGTAGCACCCGGCTTTATCAAGTTAACTGCAAAAAAGATACAACCATTATCATTATAAACAGGTAAAGAAATTGATGGACCAGTTATATAAGAAAATAATGTACTAATAAAACTTCAAATGCATTATTTTAATTTATAATATCATATTTTGAATGAAGATATTTATAAATGTTGACGATTAATCAAAATTTATCATAGACAATGAAACTAAATCACAATTTATCATTCAAATTAATCAAAACTTCAAATACCATAATTTTTATTTGATTAGTAACAAATAAATTACCATGAGACTTAAAACTGAGGTGGTGAGTGGTTGATAAATATAGAAAATTCCCAGTACCAAGAAAAATGCAGATAAAAAAAATATGATATTATAAGAACCAATACATTTATGAATTGTGAAAATCAAGAAAAAAATGAAAAAAGGATGGAAAATTAGTTCAGGATCTGGTGAAGAGATGGTGGGTGGGTGGTGGCTGACTGCGCAACTACAAGAGAAAAGGACAGATTAAAGGCGAAACAATTTGGTCTACAAAAATAAGAAAAATAGGGTAAATCTTAGCCAACCCTAAAGCAAATGAATGGAAGAAAATGAAGCAAATGAGATTGAGTTTCAATGGATCAAATTGCATTCAAGAAGGAAACATCAATGAAATTTTGGAAATTTTCCTGTGAGGAACCTTTGAAGATTCTCTTTTTCCTTTGGTGGCAGATTCTCCTTCACACTCGGCTTATCTCTCTGTCGGACCTCACATGCAACAAACAGTACATAAGAAAAAAACAAGGATTCAGCTATATGTTTTTTAATTCCATATCATAAATTTTTTAAATCGGCCAATATTTATAATAGAGTATCGATAAGAAATGAAATGAGATTAATACCATTGGAAATATTTCCTGCAAGCATCGATAAACATAGTTGAAGCCCATCCCCAAGTACCTCTATTCTGCATAGGAGGAAACAATTTCACTACATTAAAAAAATTAAAAGATTAGAAAAGAAAATAGGAATTGTCACTTCCTAAAGTAGTTTATAATAAACGTCCATGGCACAATAAAAGCATCTTAATAAATATTTTTCATTTTAAAGCCAAAGGAATTGACTTGTTAGTTCTAAAAAGTACAATCTAGATACAAAAAGAACTGTACAAGAAAGTTACCTAGCTATGCAAATCCCAGAGTTTGACTTTCTGATTCATATATCTTCATAAAGTCGTCGTATTTGGCTTGTTTCTAATAGTAGCATGATAGTTTTTTCAAACCTTTTTATACATTCAGTTAATTCGTCTATTTGAGCATCAATTGCTTGTCTAGATTCTTCTATTCGGGCATTAGTTGCTTGTCTAGATGACTCGGGAATAACCATCTCACCGAGCCCCCTCACATACCCTGATCTATGACCCAAAACTTCCTTAAAGATTGTCGCTGCAGCCTCCTTAGTCCGCTCCTCAGGCTCCAACTCTAACATCTTTGCTGCCATCTCCAGCTATCAACCATTCAACCATTGGAAAATCAAACATGTTAGTAAGAGATATGCATTTATACCACATAAAATTTTTGAGATTTTACTTTTACACTCACATATTGCTCTTCCCCAATAGGAGTCACAAATTTGCCTTTCTTTTTCGACCACCTCACTGCTTTAAAAAAGTCGACTAAACTCTCATCATTCCCAGATTGCAAAATACAAGCAAATTATATTCAACTTAGACTTAAACTTACAATCAAAACTATTGACTTACCCTCATCTCCATTAGTCGCACAAATGACCTTCGTCCAGCTGTGTGATTGTTTTGTTGTTTCTCTCTATTACCTTTATTTCTTTCAGACATCCGCTGCACTCACATGGGACATAATATACATGAGAAACTTCTAAGTTGTCAAGTTTAACATGTTTTTAACATCATTTTATAACAAGAAACTTACCATCCTACCTAACATTTATTATAGTTAACTATTTTAAAAAAATGTCATAGTATGTTAATTAAATATTTGACTTCCAACTTACCTTAAAGTTCTCGCTTGAATATCGAGCACATAACTTCACCCAGGTGGCTGATTTTACCAATGGTGGCACATTCGCAAGTGCTTCTTCATTACTCTCGTATTGCTGGTAAGTTTTATGTAAATCATATCGAATATGATTAAACCGTTTGCGAATTGTCTTTGTAACTGTATTTCGATGATTCTTTTTAGCCCAGTCAAGTATGAAGTCATTCTAAGAACAAACAAATTAATTATAATTAGTACTACAAGTTTTTCCAAAAACTCTATTTCATCATGTATGAAATTCTTGTACTTTTACCTGGATGCGTGAAATCAATTCTTCCTTCTCATTATTTGGTATGGCGTGCCAACTAGCATGACTTAAGTCCACATGGTGCTTGACCAACCATGTAACCCTTGTAGTAAAAATGGTTGCATTTTCACAACAAGGTGCAGTCTCATTGTCCTTTATCCTCAGAGGTATTTTTCCATACTTTCGTAGCTTTTCAAACTCTGTGTTTTTTGCTACTCCTCGCCCACGCTTTCGACTAGGTGGTACTAATGTTTTCAATTGACATGTTAGCATCATATAAATGAGAAAAATCAAATTAATCAACATGAAACATATATATATATATATATAACTCCCTCATGCCTGAAATACAAAACCTGTGACATGCAAAAAGAAGTATACATCATTTCATTTCCTCTTACATGCATGTGCACATTTGGCTAAGAAATTGACTTGCTCGTGTATGAGGACTAATTATTGTTTTGTAAAAAAAAAAAAAAAAAACAGAGAAACACATGTAATTAATTAATTAATAATAACTCAAACAGAATGTAGGCCAGCTCTGCCGATCATTGTGCACCCAAATGTCGTGATTCTATGATTGGGAACTATTTGCTTTTGATTGCTTTGACCACAAAGTAGATATTTCTTTTTTCAGTTATCATGACACAAAAAATTATTCTCTTTTTTGTTTTTAGCAAGATGGTAGTATTACTAATAAACCGAAATACAAAGTACTCGAGTTCATAATTATCGTGAATTACTGGGCCCTTCCCATTATTAAATTGCAAAAGGTATTTTATATCAAAGCGATATTTTTAAAGATTTGTATTCTCATTATGTATTGAGTTAAGTTATGCACGTATTGATTATTAGATCGATAAATTTTTTTTACTTTCTAAGACTTAATAGCTCACAGTAGATGTTTGATATCATTAATGATAAAGTCATGGTTATAGTCTTAGTTGGATGAGAAATTTGTAATGACTCGAAATTAATTTATTTAGTGTATAAAGTTTTTATCTGTTTATTATAACAAATTATATATCCAAATTATTTTTTAATTTGAAATGTAAGTTTCATTTTATCCATTGTTAATTAAGATGGATAAAAAATATATAAGGGGATGCTATATTATAATTTCAACATGTAGGTGGAAAGAACAAAAGATTAAATGAGGGGTAATTTAAGAGATCAATTAATTTGATCACATTATTAAGAGTGATATATTAAGATAGAAAAAAAAATTAATATGAATGTAATTGAAGCAACAAGGAAATCTTAGCGAAAGCTAAATAAGCAATAGACCAAGATGAACCATATTGTTTGGCTTGGACAAAATACAACCGGATTAGCAAGGAGTAACAGAGAGTAAAATAATTTTTTTTTTTTAAAAGATGGATGGTACTCCTCAAGCTATTTATTATCTGCCCAGCACTTATGGTAGAGAAATACCATATCACAAACAAAGCTTGGGGGTTACATATCAAATTTCCAAAACCAATCGTTAAAAACTTTATGATTCTAAAATTAAGAGTAACCATCTAGGCAACTAAAATAAGCATATGCCTTGATGGATCCAAGCATAGTTCAATAATATATCCTTCTATCAGACAACAAGAAGGGTAGTTTCTTTATTCGATGCTCTAGAAGTAGTATGAATTTAAGTTATATGATGTGTTCTGTCTATTTTTTAGTATTTACTCTATTCTGTCTTAAATTGCACAATGGCCTAGGAGAAACAAATTGTTTTAAAGAACTAAAGTAGTACTGCAAAATACTGCCATAATACATAGACCGTGAGCATTACAATGTCATTATCAAGAAAACAAATGAACTACAAAGTCATTATCGAGAATAATAATAATAATAAAGCATTTGAGTTCGGAGAAAGTTTGTAAGCTGACAGTTTCCAAATCTATGATGCTTAATGTACTCTGTGAATCCTGGCACCTCAAATCTATGATGCATTTGGTAACAATTTGTTTCACGAGCCAGAAATAACACCCAACCACAATGCAAAATATCAATGAAATTCAAAGATATCACAAAAACCAAATTAAGTCAAAGGAAATAACCAGACCTAAGCAAAAATAAAATAAAAACCAAAAGAGATATATCAAATTAGAGTGCCGATCATGTAGGTGAATGCATAATTAATCGGTTTAAATAGCAACACAACCAAACCCTACGATACTCAAAAATCCTTTCAATCGGTTTACTTGCCTTGTTCGGATCTAACAGAGGGGCTTCGGCGAATCTCGGAAACCAACTGGTGGTCCAAGTAGTGGCGGGAAGATGGCGAGATTAGGGCAGCACTGACAATGGAAACTACTGTGCAAAGCTGAGAGAGACAGAGAGAGTGCGAGAGGGAAAGGGAGAGGCAGAGAGATTGAGCGCGAGAGGGAAAGGGAGAGGCAGAGAGAGCGCGAGAGGGAAAAGGAGAAGCAGAGAGAGAGCGAGAGGGAAAGGGAGAAGCAGAGAGAGCACGAGAGGGAAAGTGAGAGGCAGAGAGAGCGCGAGAGGGAAAGAAGGAAATTAACTTTCTAATTCCAGCTCTTTTTATTAGTTGACAGAAAGAGTTATTTCAAATTGGCAAAAAGGACTTTTTGCCATAAAATGCATGTTGCCGGAAATAAAATTTGGTCTAAAATACTATATTTTTTTGTAGTGAGTGTCACGAATCATGGTCGAGTGCATGAAAGGGATCAAGCAATAATATTCCTAAATATGGGGTCTGTACATGGGGGGAAAATGGTGCTTTTTAGCCAAAAAAAAAAAAGACAAGAAGAAGAGATCTAGTTGAACCAAAGCAGAGATATATGTGCATCGACAAAAATGGCAAGGAGTTAAGACGTCAACTTGAGAGTACAACGTCATCAATCATACAAGTGGATTTTCCCTATATATATATTCTTTTGAAATATGATTACTTTATTCATCTAAGAAATGAAACTTACAATGTGACCTATTGAACTGAGACAACTCAGTTTACAAATCAACTAAATGCATATTGAAGTACAACTTCTAATTCTCATCTTTGATACTAAACTACTGCCATATGCAGTACATTAATATCTCATTCTCCAAAGGAGGAGAGCACTTACATTCCATGGACTTCAGATCGAGACACTATTTCTTTAATATAAATTTTTATATACATACAATATTCACAAAACAATCAACAAAATCATAAAATACATAAACAGAAAACAAAAACGACAATTTCAGGCTGTTTGTGGTGGTGCGTGAACCCATGTGCCACTCTAAGAGTGATT
This sequence comes from Platycarya strobilacea, assembly GCA_036898215.1. NCBI lineage: Eukaryota > Viridiplantae > Streptophyta > Magnoliopsida > Fagales > Juglandaceae > Platycarya > Platycarya strobilacea. The sequence goes on from CM072550.1 coordinate 31,544,869, forward strand.
CGCCACCACGATTTTGGATCTCCGATGTCCCAGATCTAATCTACACCACCGACGACCAGCTGATCCACCAAACCGAGAATATAAAGAGAACGAGTTGTCCTTCTGTCCTCGTGCTTAAGTAGCACACACCATGCCACTCTGCAAAAGCTTCCTGCGACGACCAGAATGATGGACTGGTAGAGTGGCGCCATCGCGCATGTTGGCCTTAGGAACCTCGAAGCCCATGAACCAGCTTACCCAGCCTTCAAACGCTGTAAACCACCATCAAAACCAAAACTAAAAATGGCGGCCGGGAAAAACCAAGGAAAAGAAAAGAAAGAAAGAAAAGGAAAGAGGGGGGAGACGGAGTCGAAGCTCTGCTCTCCTTCGTCGTTCACTTTTTTTTAACCCTAGGAGAAAGAAATCACCGTAGAGAGAGAGAGAGAGAGAGAGAGAGAGAGAGAGAGAGAGAGAGAGAGAGAGAGAGAGAGAGAGAGAGAGAGAGAGATGCTTCTTTCCCTATATATGAATTGAATGCCATGCATGCTTTTTCTTGTCACACGCATGGATTATTGGTGGCCCTCCATTAAAATCATTGCTGCATGTAGCATGTTAGATATTTTCCTTGTTGATCGTGTTAAGATATTATAAAATTTACTTTTTTTCATCAGCTTAAGTTTTTAGGACAAGTGGTAATTTCACATGATATCAGAGTAAATGTCTTGAGTTCGAATTCTAACTTTTCATTCTATCCTATTTAATTAAATATTCCACTTATTAGGTCTATTAATTGAGAAAAAGTATAGTCCACAAGTGAGAATAAGTGTTAAACTATAATAAAATCTACGCCTTTCTATCAATTTAACCTTTTTGGGACAAGTGATGCTTTCATAGATCGTAATAAACTTTGATCATTTGACAAATGAATGCGACCAGTTAATATATATATATATATATGTATATATATATATGTATATATATAGCTGATTTACTAAAATTACATAACTACAACCCATAAACCTTTTGGTAAAATTAATAGCTTGTTTGGATAGTAAGATGAGGTGAGATAATGTTAGATAAAAGTACATAGTTGAAAGTTGAATAAAATATTATTAAAATAGTATTTTTTAATATTATTATTATTTTAAAATTTGAAAAAATTAAATTATTTAATTATATTATAAAAAAATTTAAAATAATAATAATAATAGGATCAGATCATCATCAGATGAAACAATTTTTTTCTCTAAACGCCAGTTTATAATATCGTACCGACATGTGTCTCGACTGCTCCCAATCTGCATTAAAGAGGGCTTTGATAATAGCTAGAAATTTAAAGACATTATCCAAAGATCTTCATTAGTGGTGGGCAAATTTTTTGATTTCCAAACTCCAATTGGAGTCAACGCCGATTCCAATTTCAATCGAAGTCGGAAGTCGGAGTTCAGAGTTAGAATCGACTTCGGAGTCGGAACAGTTCCGACTCCGAAGTCGGAGTCTGAAGTTGGAATCGGATCCAATGACTGCTCCGAACTCCAACTCCGAACTCCAACATTTAAAAAACAAAATGACATCATGTTGCACTTTTGTGATTTTTTAAGCTTAAGTGAAACGTCGTCGTTCTAATTAAATAGGAACGAGGTCGTTTAAGAGCCGAGGGCCAGCCACCAGGTATTTCTTTCTTTCTTTCTTCTTCGTTTCTCATCTCTGCATCTCTCTACGCTGACACCGCCTTCGTCCCTTGATTTCGCTACGTTCACGCCACCTCCATCGGTTGCCTGAGCCTCACGCCGTAGTCACAATCTCTCACGGCCCTCCAAGTCCAAACTATTGTCGAGCCATCAAGGATTCAAGAGGTAAATTGATTTTACTTTTTAGGGTTTTAACTTTTAAAATTAGGGATTTTAATGTGTTATTTTTTTAATCTTTGATTGTATTGGACCGTGATAATTTTAGGCTGTATGTGCTATTGTAGTGAGGAAAATTTGAAATTTTTGTAGAGATTTGGTATTTCTTGTGCCTGGATAGTGTAAACAATATGTTTGATGGAATGTCAATGTGAAAATTTTATATTGTATGCTTAAATAAATTATATTTATCGGATATTTTAATTGTTAGTGAACTAAATCTATTTTAATTTTTAAATCAAGCTTATAGAGCTGCGAAAGTAAAATGTTTTTAAGTGATTTATTTTATTTAAATGATTTTATTTCCAACATTTCATAAATTCAATTATTTTATATGAAGTTGAAGAAAAACTTGGATTGACACCCTACATGGGAGGAGGAAAATAAAGGAGAAAGCACATGCAAAACTTTGAATTGGGTTCATCTTTTGATGGAGCCGTTTGTTGTGGACTCAAATTGGTTACAACTATAAGTTTGACAAAGTTTGTGTCAATCAAGGTTCATATAATATAATACATATATATATATATATACATATATACATATGCATGTCCCTTTCCAAGCTAGACTTAAAATAATAATTAAGGCTTGTCAGCATTGAGTTTGAGCAGATTAATGGTTGTGGATGGCTTTTATAATAAATTCCAAACTTGTGGTGAACAAATGAGAGGTAACGAACTGAGGCTGCTTTTGTGTTTTCTTGCAATATTTCATGCTATCAAAATTGTGCATATGTTTTCTTGTTTCATGGAATGTTCTCAGAGAGGTTGAGTTTATAATGGGGCGTTATTGTGCAATTTTGTTTGTGTGTTTTTACTGAAGAAGTTTTTGCGTTTGTGCTAAATTAGTTTTTGTGTTTTTGAAAATCATTGCTTATCTTCAAATCAGCCAGATGCTTCAAGTATATATCTACTAACTTCGCGCGTGTGCAATATTGTGTACTTCAAAAAAAAAAATGTTGTGTAAAGCCTTTAGGGTGGGTAAAATCTATAATGCTTCCCCAGGTTTTTCTTAGATGACTTGACAGTAGGCAAACGTATAAGGGTAGTTTCCTTTACCCATAGTATTTGAAAATTTTTGTACAAATTTTATAAGATTTGTAGATAAATGGTTTTTTATTGTGTAAGGTTATAACATATTTGAATGGGGTGTGATTGTATTCTAGACTTCCTTTGTCAAGTCATTTAGTTAGATAAATGATAAATGTCTGTAATTGTTATCTCTAATGAAGTTGATTGGATTTGTTATTAAAAAAAAAAAACTATTTTTTAATCTAATTAAAAGATATTTATATACCGCTACCATAATTAATCAACCTATATTAAAGAAATCATGAATTGCTTCTTAAACTTGCCCGATATTATTATATGTAGAGAGTGTTTTTATTTGTAAGTTAATATATAAGATACACAATTGAGACATGAAAATCTAATAATTAAGTTCTTATCGGAAAATTAAATATAAGTTTATCTTTATTAACATTTTTTATTTTATTTTTTATTATACTTGAATTTTTGAATTTCAGGCTTCATCAACTACAAGATTTTAAGCCTTTTCTCACGGAGGCATTTGGTGCCAAATACTGTGTTATGTTGCAAAAATCTTTTTTCCACCAATTTGGGTGGTAGGATGTTCATGGCATATAATCCATAAACAAAACTTTTATGTGGCAAGTTTTTTTTTTGGTTGGAAAATACTAGTCTTTTGCCACCACTTCAGCTTGTGGTAATAACCTGCAAACTCATGGCAAATATGTTGTCCAGCAACATAATTTATACACCATTATCCATGGATGTAATTGGTCGGAAGAGATTTATTTCCACAAACTTAGTCATGGTAGCTTTTGTGGTATATGCTTTGTGCCCACAAATTATATAGTGTCAAAAGGATTGTTGACATGATTTGCAATCGTGAAAATTATGCATCACATGTGTACATTTTCTAGAAATATATTTATTTACACCAAAGGAATTTGCCAGGAAATATGTTATAATAACCGGATGTTTGGTGGAAAATAATTTTTCCCACCAATTTGAGTTGTGATAATGAGCAACAGATTCAAAGAAGAGTCCTAAATCTGCTTACATACATGATAACCACAATCATATTTCCACAAATTTGTCTACATTAAGTTAAACCAAGTTAGCTACCCTGTTTACACATATGTTTGAAAATGACAAGTTAACCAATGGAAATTTAGGCCCCTTTTTACTGTATGACACTCACATTAATCTTACATAGAATTCAGCCCATGAATTTATACAAAAAATGGACTACTAGCAAATTGTTCTCTATACTTTGTACTGCAAACAAATTCAGCCTAGGAAATGGATTGCCAGCAAATTCAGCCCAGGAATTTACCCTTTGTACAGCTACATCAACATGACTATGATGATTCTTCATTTTTCTTTAGACTTACCGGGAAGAAAAATGCCTCTTGTTTCACTTGATCTCATTGACTGTTACCTAAAACTTAGCAAATGGGATAGTTGTTAACCTATCAATTTATTTAGGGTGAATATATACTATTTTATGAGCTGGGGTGCTTTTAATCTAAGGGGTGTAACACACTCATATATTTGTTTAATGTACCATTGTCATATATACTTATACAAATATTAGCAAATGCCACATAAAAAAATGAAACAAAAAGAATGCATGATTTTAAAATTCCTTTGGTCTGCCAGCTACTCTATATAAGCTTATAAATTAATTTCTATAAACAAGAAGAAGAGAAACTCTACGACCAATTAAACTTTCTTTCATCAGAAGTTCAGGAAATTGGCCTCATGCAATACATGTTGATACACATTTTGTAGTAATTAATGAGATGCACAGATTTAATTGAATCATTTCACAAAAAATAACATTAGAGAAACAAAACAAACTTTTATTCTAGTCTTCATAACTACATGTCCAATCCATAAAATAATCCATAAAATTTTACATAACTAAGAATCAATATTGTCCATACCATAAAATTTTGCATAAGTCAGGAAAGCTACCCTTTAATTCAAGTCCAACCCATGCACACTTGAGTGAAACAGTTTCAACCATGCATGAATACTTAAAACAGTTTTAGTCATACATAAATTATATATCACCATATCCAATGCAAAAAGTTTAATGATATCAAAATTTATAATCACCAAGAAACTAGTGCAAAAGGTTTCAGGAATTAACATAGGAAAAGTTCCTATTCTATAATAGTTTTAGAATTAAGTTGTTAGGTAAAAAATTAGCCATATTTCATAACATAAAAAATAAGAAAAATCCATTCACCAAGAAGTCTTTAAATTCTAAGTGGGGCTTATACTGGAATTGTGAGAGATAAGACCCTGGACAAAAAATTAATAAGCTAATAAAAAAATAGAGCAACCCAAAAAACACTGGACCTAGCATCCAACTAATGTAGATGACAAGGTAATATAGATGAGAAGATCTTGTAGATGACAAGATAATATAGACGAGAAGATATAAAGCTCGAATAGCATCACATATATGTAAATGTCATGTTAAAATCCCTCAGATCGCATAGCTATATAGGGTCATTGTCAATATAGACATCAGAATTTTGCCAATAGCAGCCCACATCTTTAGTCACCATATGAGAAAGAAAAGAAAAGAAAAGAAAGAAAGAAAGAAAGAGTGAGAGAGAGAGAGAGTGATGATGATGATAGCAAAAGAAAGAGTCATCAGCCTACAACCCCAAAACAGTCTAAAATTAATAAAAGAATATTATTTTTGCTTATCAAATAAATATCATTATGCTGCTATTCTTTAGATAGAGAAGGCAGACATCTATGAATAGCTGTTATCTTGTCTATGTAAGTGCATATATGTGCCCATATATGAGAGTCAAAAGAACTGCTAGAATTTTAATATTGTATATAATATTATATATAATATATTCAAAAGGAAAAGACAGAATTATGCATTGTAGTCATTGAGCAGTTCTTAACACTATCATATGATACACCAAAATATTTTTTTCATGTATAGGATCTATTAAGCATTACAAATGTAACCAGTCACAAATGTTGTTAACGTCTGGTATATGATCTATTTACAAATGTAACTAGTCAAAAACCTACAAAAAAGTCACTATAATTGTATAAATAGAACAAAAAACTTATGATTTAATATAGGCTTATAACTTACTTTTGTATAAATGACATCTCAAACAAGGCAACCAAAAGCAGGGTATCCAACCACTGTAATTGTAGAATGGTTACATATGTCCTATCCTCCAATTACAATATCCAGTCAAAAAAACTACAAAGCAGTCCATAACAAACTGATGTAGGAAAATCATTGATCAACATAGGAACCATGGGAATAATGAAAACCAGTGAAATGTTCAGCCATACATTAATAGATTAATGGAGAAAAAAAGTTCTAAGAACACATAGAAAACAATTGAAGGTTATGAGAATAATCCAGTTCAAGGTTATCAATTGTGATCTAGCTCAAGGTTATGGGAATAAATCCACTTCAAATACACTAATTAATAGGAACACATAGAAAATAATAGCAAACGAATAAAAAAACTAAAACAATAATTGGGGAATGTGAAGAGGCTCATGTTGAAAACAATTCAAATCTAAGAACTGTGGATACCAAAATAATCATACAAAATAGGAACTATGTCTAATCCCATAAGCACTTTCACTATCATTGGTGCCAAGAATGAGCAAATTAAAAATATAACCCCCACCTTCCAACTTTTCATATAAACAAATACATAAGAAAAACCAATTTCAAATTCTAGGAGTTATGAATTTACGGGAAAACATGAGCAAACCACCCAGAAACTATAGTTGAATTCGAAACTTGAACCCAAATAAACCTAAGCAAAACAAATCAAGTCATACTTTAATGTAGCCAAGTTTAAAACAAAAACTGAAAAAATTAAAGTGTAAAAAACAGAGAGGCATTCAACTTTTCAAAAAAAAAAAAAAAAAAAATCATCTCAAGTTATTTAATATGTTTACACACATACAGATTTCAACCTATTTATGTTCAAATAGTACTTCTCAATGAGTTTAAGCAAAACACTACTATTAATCACAAATCAACTCTTAGCATCATCCAAAATCATCATAGGATCTAAATGCACCTTTATTGATCACATTTTTTTAGGGCGAATCACATGAAAAAGCCAGTTATGAAAAAATCCCAAATTACCGCAACTGCAATTATCTATTAATTAAGGCACTAGACGATACTATACTGGCTACTAGAAATTGTCATGATCTCATGCAACAAAATCACATGATCCAATTACAGAGGATTTAAGGCAAATATCAAGAATAAAACAGAGCAATAATAGAGGGGAAGCCATGGAATCATACCGTGTTATCTCTAGAAGAAATGATCCACAAGTGGACTACCGTTGTCAACTCCGAGTTCTGGAAACTTGTATTTCTCGGAATGTTGAGTGCAAGGGACGTGAGGGTGTGGGGATTGGTTCGAAATGGCAAGAGAGAGGACGGGGACTATGAGGCCTACATACTTGAGGGTTAGGGTCTTAGACAACTGCGACGATTTTCCTTCAATATCGGGATGTCACCGGTGCAGGGAGGGGGGAAGAATATGGGCGAGGGTTAGGGTTCGGGAGAGATGACACTATCGTGCGACAATGGAAGGTAGAGGCTAATATGAGGTCATTTATATCATGAGTTATTACGACGACAACGGGTAGACTTAAAAGCAAAATATGCCGCCGTAATAAACTAGAAGCCACGAAACGATGTGGATTAATAAAAGTAATCTTTTTTGGCGACTTCAACTCATGGCAAAAAGCAAGCATTTTCGTGGCAAAAATCCTAGATTTACAGATGCCCACAAAATCAATCCATTTTTACTTACAACCTCCAATCGTTGCATTTGAGGTTTCCATTGGTGGGAAATTATTTTTTCCCCCCTCACATTTATCACCCCACGGCCATCTAGTTAGAGTAAGTCAATTTAAATTTTCACCATCAAATATGCTGCCAAAAAGTCATCTTTTTCCATGATGCTACATCATGGAAAATAAATTCATGGCAAAAAGCCTAAAATCTTGATCGATCACTTATAGTTATGGATCCCTCACATAGTGCTAGTGAGACTCTGACTCCATATGAGACTCCAGATACTAGGACTCCATTCGCGTCCAAGCAGCAGCACCAAGTTGGACTCAAAGTCGACTACGTAGCTCCATTCGAGCACAGATCATGTGTGCAAGCAGTGGATTTCCACTTCCGCTCAACATATAATTAGAAGCAGAAGATCTTGATCAATTTATGGAAAATGAGGAGATGGGTTTTGAGGAAGATCTGGCTCAAAATCTGAATGTACCAATACACCCTCTAGCTACGAGGCCACCCCGTCCTCGATCAAATAAAAAAAGATCGTGGACATGGAAACATTTCACGAAGGTTAAGGGTGGGGATCCCGAGAAGCCACGGGCTAAGTACAACCATTGTAGCGCTCAAGTTGGGTGTCATTCAAAAAGGCAAGACACTCATTGTCTATCATCACATCTTAATGGTTGCCAGCGATACCAAATAGCGAAGTAGATGACATCAAGAGGTTAGTGTTTTATTAATCTCATAGGGCCATATGTATTATGTATGCTAATTCATTTGTTCATTTAATCCCATTTAATTTTAACTTAAAACTAATATTGGGCCATAAATTATTAAACGTAGTCACACGTGGGTCTCAGGCTAATCTTAGCTACGAGACCTCTACAGCCACTGATGGGACAGGAAACCAGATGAGGAAACTGGTGGTCTCCCAATACAGTGAGAATGTGTACCGTGAGGCACTTGCAGAGATGTTGACAAGAGAGGCTTCCACAAGTTTGTGAAACTACTTTAGCCAAGATTTCCACTGCCATCCTGTTATACAATGATGAGTGATTGCATGAAGAGGCATCTGAAAAAGAAGCAGAGATGAAGAAGATGTTCATCACCACTGACCAAAAAGTGTCATTTACGACCGACATATGGACGTCTATACAAAATACCTCGTACATGTGTATTGCAGCACATACATTGACAGTGAGTGGGATCTTAAAAAGAGGATTATTGGATCTAAAGAAATAGTTGACCATAAGAGTACATCAATTGGGACAGAGATGGATGATTGTCTGATGGACTGGGGCATCTAAAAATTGTTATGCATTATAGTTGATAATGTCAGTACCAATGAGACCACCATCAAGTGGTTTGTGCGGAATACGAGGTCAAGATACGATGTGATTAAAAACCATCAGTATATCCATATTCGATGCACTGCTCACATACTCAACCTTATTGTTGGTAAGTCTTATTGGTTTTAGTTTTGCATTTTATATTTTAATGTTTTTATGATTAAAGATTAAAAAACTAGGATATTTTTATATTGTTATGATAATTGAGTATTTTTCAATGATGAAATAGCTGAAGGGTTGAAAAATATAGATGACTTTATCAAGAAAGTCCGCAACAACGGTATGCGATGGCTTTTCCCAAAGGAAGCGAAAGTTCATGGCAGTAGCACAACAGGTTGGAGTTGAGTTTTCAAAAATAATGTGTCTGGATGTTCCCACTTGATGGAACTCATATCTGATGTTAGATGTGGCACTGAAGTACCAGAAGACATTTGAGCGGTTGGAGGATGAGGATGGGGGTCTAAGATATGCCTTGTTGGAGCCTAATGGAACGGGGCTCGGTTCTCCAAATAGTATGGATTGGCAACATGTATCTAAATTTGTCAGTTTTTTATAGATTTTCTATGATATCATTATGCGTGTATCTGGATCTGCATATGCGATGGCAAACATGTGGTTCAGCGAGATCTCAATGGTATATCACCACTTGAAAAGGGTTGTGCTGACCCCAACAAACTATTATCTGGTATGACATTACAGGTGCAGTCGAAATATGATAAATATTGGGGCAAGTTGAGATGATAAATCAATTATTGTTCATAGCATCGATCCTTGACCCCCGACTGAAGTTGACGGTAATAAAATAGTGGGCAACTGAAGTTCTTAGGACAGTGAAGGCAAATGCATTTATCATAGTGCTTAAAACATATATAAACGACTTATACACCCACTACATCACCAATAGCCATTCTTCATCCTCAGCAATCGTAGGTAGCTCACATTCGAGCTCGAGGTTAGGACCTCCTTCGGATTCTCGTACCCGTCAGGCCAGTGCAGATATTGTTAGTCGATCTCGAGGCTTTAACGTTATGACGTCGTTTCATGTACGGTCGGCGAGAAATCCATTGCAATGTACGAATGAGGTTGAGCGGTATTTATTGGCAGAGGTCGATGAGCCTAATGATAAGTTTCAGATCTTGATTTGGTGGAGGGCTAGTTTCACCAAATTCTCGAACCTCTCCCATATTATTTGAGATGTAGTAGTCACCCTATCACTACATTTGCATCGGAGTTGGCGTTTAGCACCAGAGGTCGAGTGTTGGATGCCTATCGGAGTTTATTGGCACCGTCAACTGTGGAAGCCTTCATTTGCACATAGAATTGGATTAATAATATGTCTTCTAAACTAAAGAGCATTGGCATCGATGTTATCAGTTATAGGTTTGAGTCATGTAAAATTAGATTACTTTGTTTACTTATTTTTTTATGATTAAAGTAACAAAGTATATATAATTATTTAATTATTTCAATGACTATTTTTTATGATTTCATAAAACTATTTAACTTATACTGTTTATAATTTCACAGATTTACATATCAATCCCGACATAATTACCTATGATTGATCCGCCACATTACGGTTGCCTATATTTTTTCTCTAATTTACAGTTACTTGTTTGGACCATTTCAATTCTTATTGATAGTAATACTTTTCAATCCTATACTTTTTAGTTTTATCTTAATCTCAGATTCTCAGGCATGACCAACCCCAAGCTTCGAGCCTCCAACAACAAAGTTATAAAGTTACAACTTACAATTAGCTGCAGCGGATTTTTTTTAGTAACCTCGAATTTAAGTGTGAAGTATTGAAGTGTATGTAGTGCAAGTTGCTACTATGCCAAATGGTTTAATTTTTAGTTTGTACTATTATTTGTATTATTCAGTTTAGACTATTTTTTGTATTAGCCTTAACAATTAGCATTGTAAATTATAATAATATAATTTGTATGATTTGTTTATCAACTTTAACTGTTTAAGACTAATTTATTATTTATATGTGAAACAAATAAAATACATTAAAAAATGGACTCAATTGGGTCCATCTAGAATCAGAATCGCCCAATTGATCATATTTTGTTTCGAAATGGGCCAATTTTGGCCCATTTCAATCGAAAGTCGGAGTTTCGACTTCCATTCGAAATTCCGATCGGAGTTTGGAGTTTCGAACTCTGATCGGAGTCAAACTCTGACTCTATTTCGAAGTCGGAGTCAGAATGAAATTTCAACTCCGACGGGAGTCAAAGTTGGAGTCGGAAACTCTGAATTTCGACACCGTTGGAGTCGGAAACTCTGAATTTCGATACCGTCGAAGTCGGAGCCCACTCCTAGTCTTCATGTTGATCAAGTACTGATTACTAATTTGAGCCCTATTGCATGTGTTGTGAAAACTTGGTACTATGATTGCAGCTTGCGTACGTATATACACGTCATGCATGCATCATGTGTGGACTTATTATTATTTTTTTTTTGAAGAAGGGTGGACTTAATTAATTAATGCCAAAACTATTCATTGCATTTCCACACACACACACACACACACACACACACACACACACACACACACACACACACATATATATATATACGTAACTGATCTTGATCATGAACCCTAACATCGCAATGGAAGTTGATCATTAGAGGTCGTTAATGCATGGCCGGAAACAGGATCACACCTTTAATATTGAGACAAGCAGTGCCTAGGCGAATTGATGCAATCCAGTCAATAGAGCCTCCTTGGATGATTTGGCCCATCATAAATGATATTAATTTCCTTCTTGCTAAAGTAGAAGATTGGATACTAAAGAAAATTCATGAATCGGCGAATCTATGTGCACATTCTATAGCGCAATGTGTAACGCCCCGATTTTTCGCCTCAATTAAAACGTAAATTGAAGTGTTCGGACAAGTAACACAAGGCTACTTCTCCTACATAAACGTAAGGACTAGCATGCCTGCATATAAACTTACTAATTAAATGCAATACGAAACATAGTAGAAAAAGGTAAATCTCCAATATATGCAAAGAGATCTAACTCTTGCATAAATAGATCACATGGCATAGTAAAACTATAACCTTGATAATTTCATATTTACAAAAACAAATTGTATCCAAAGCTTACATAACTCAATTAGTTTTCTTAAAACAAATAATATATCCCACTGTTGTCCGGTAGTCTTACTATTCCACTTGATCACGTACATGAAATATCATTCCATTCAGAGGGGAGTATTCTATAGGACCCTTAGGGTACCTCAGAATCTCCTGTGCTGTCCGAATCTCATGATAATTTATCTAATCCTGCAACAACATCTATCATTCTATAAGAAATGATAGATAAAATTCAAAAGAGTGAGATTTTCAAAAAATCTCAATAAGTATACAAATAACTTAACAAAGGCATCATCCGAGCATATCAATAACATAGCATATCATATATCATAATGAATTGCTTCACATGATTCATAAATACCTCATAAGACTCATGCATATAAATAACCACAATTTTTATACAGATTTATACTCTTACATGGACCCACCATTTTATACTTAAAACTTTTATTTACTTTTTTATATTATAGGTCTTAATTATTCTTACCCTTGACAGGCGTTACGCATCGCCGTCTCTGTCGGGTCTTACTTATTTTTTATCCTCGATCAGCGTTACATATCGCCGTCACCGTCGGGTTTCCATACATATAACTCGTCAGTCGTCTGGATATTACATATTGCCGTCCCAGTCTTGACAAGTCTCGTGTCAGTCTTTCGAGCGTTACTTATCGTCGTCCCTGTCGTGACACAGAAAATACTTAACATAGCGGGCGTTACGTATCGCTTTTCCCGTCGTGACATAACTCTTACTTATCATCGACAAGCATTACGTATCGCCATCCCCGTCGGCATGTCAGTCATACGAGTATTACGTATTGCCTTCCCCGTCATGACGTGACTGACTTATTATTCTTTCCACTTGTAAAGTTTTCTTAACGTATTTTCTTAATAGACATCATGACTTATGACAATACATATATGTGATGAAATGCAAGATACGCATAAACGTAGACTTATGACATGCATATTTCATGACTTCATAATTCATATAATATATAAAAACATGTCACAAGAACATACCTTACATATACATGCACATACGTCACATAAATTCATAATGTCAAAACTTAACGAAATATACATAGGCAATTAAATAACATATTATAATATTATTAAACTAAGGCTTTAGGGGACTAAATCTTATTTATTTATTTAACTTATTTAACTTAAATCAAGATTTACATAATTACACATTTTAAGCATATTTATAAGTTTACTTGAATATTTCTATTATATATATTATTTTATTATTATTATTATTATTATTAGCATAATAATTCTCAAAATCTTCCAAGTAATCTGAAATTTCTAAGCTTACCATACTCGTTAAAAAAAAGCATTCAAATAATTCACTAAAAGTTTAGAATAAAAGAAATACACTCTTGAAAGTCCATACCTACTCTGTTCTGCCATTTAAGCTCAATTTCGTCCTTTATAGAGTTCTTATCTCTTAAAACTTAAAACACAAAAGTTGTATATTTCTGTCTTAGCTTTTTATAGCCTCTTGAATTATTGAATTCCAACATCACACTAACAATTTATGATCAATTTACCATAAGATGTTAAATCTGTCAACATTACCCCTTTTGAATTCGAAAGTTACTAGGGTTGATCTTTCAATTTTTTTTTTAAAATCAAGACCTCATATTTTCACATAATCCTTTTAATATATAATCATAAAAGATATTCTTAACGTTCTAAAATTTTTCATAGCATTTTTCTATAACAAAAACCACTCCACAAGTCAATAGCTTTCAAGCTACTACATAAACAATACATAAGTTTAAACAAGCATCAAACAAGCATCTATAAATCAAGCCACTTATACTATACCAAGATTATATTAAGTAGTACCCTTAAAAATAGTTTCAAATCTAAATTGGATGTTTAGAGTTGATCTTACACCACGTTTGCTTCTATGCTCTCACTTAACTTCTTTTTTAGGTTTAGGGGTTGTGAGTGGAATTTTAGGTATTTTTCTTGACTTTTTCTCAAGGTGGCCGAATGATCTCTTTAAGAGGAAGTGAGGAGAATCTTGTGTACCTATTTATAGGGTTGAGGAAACGTTGGAGGTTTAAGAAGAGGGAATGACATTTCAGCAATGCCTTAGCCGAAGGGGGTGAGTTGTCTCCCCTAGGTGCATAGCCTCATGATCACCCCTGAACCTCTAATAATTTTTCTGTAATTTTCATCCCATGACTAAGCTTAATCCTCTTCTAAAAAAGTTTAGATCAATGGATCAAATATTTACAACACATGGGTAAAAAAAGAATAAAACAAAATCTAAACATATTTAAAGATAAGATCAAACCGGCCACTTAGCCTCTCCCTTGCACCCCACGGCTTCTAGACCATTTATTCACCTTTTTCCACATGTCCCAGTCCTCTTAGAAATCCTTAGAACATTTTGAAAGAATCTCCTTAAGGCTTGGTTGGCTATTAGTTAAGAATAGAGGAGTAACTTAGCTAATTTGGTTGGTTCTACACCAATCAAATTTGTTCATACTTCTCTCATGGTTATAGACATATTTTCTTTCTAGAAACTCTTCCACCACCAAGTACAAACCTTTTGACACATATTTAGAAGATAGAAATGTATATAACCAATCAAATTCAACCTTCTAAAGTAAGTTGGTGGTGTGATTCATTTTTGGACTTCAGTTTACGCTCAAATTAGATCAGCTCGCTTCTAGCCCAAATAACCCATTGATCCACTTCAATTCTCCAGAACTTCAAAACATGAAAATTTTAGATCATACTCTTAGGGATCCACAGGACTTTGAATCACCTAACTAAAAGGTCATATGAGAGATCTATGCTTAATTCACCGAAACACGTCAAAACTACCCGAGAACACCCAATTTGAGTTCTCCATATGTTTACTTTATCTTCAAAAACAAAAAATATAAAAGTTCTATATATCCCTATTAGGGTTCTATAGGAACTGTAACCACTTCATTTGGAGCTTATATGATCAACTTATGATTTTCTACTGAAAGTCGACAGATAAGCCCGATGTATCAGTCCGGACACACCAAGTATTTGATAAATGATCCGTCTTGTTTCACATGAATCTTACTAAATAAAATCTTCTTATTTGACATATTTCTACACACTTGTCAAGATCTTAGAATAATTGAGAAAATATATCAAAGACTTAATCTTAATCAAAGTCACTAGTCAATTCTAAGTCAATGCCTATATATTCCATTTAGATCTGCCACTTCAATCTTAATTTCGTATTTGATTAAGTCCATATTTCTTAAAACTCAAAACATAAAAAATTTTAGATTTTCCTCTTAGTTTTTCAAATCATCTTTAATCATTTCAATCTGACATAAAATAAATAAGTTATGTCCATATTACTAAACGACGTTGAAATTGTCTAAATTTACTTAATCTGAAATATTGTATGGTATATTCCTTACTCATTCCACTTAGCTTTCTTTAAAAATTTCCTTCAATATCAATAAAAGACTCATAAAAACTATATAAAACTATATACATATATCCAGAATTTCAGAATTTCTCTAAAATAATCTTAAAGAAATATAATTATGTCAAATATAAATATTAAAAAAAATTCAAGAATCTGGGTTATCACACAATGGGCAGCTACAAGTAATATATTTGGAAGCATACCCACTTATTTTTATTCTAGATGCATTATTTTTTTGGACAGTAGAAATGATCCACCTTAATATATATATTTTTTCTCCTCACTTCTATATAATATGCTGATGCTTGATTAGAACAAAAAAAAAAAAAGAGACATGCAGCGCCTAGTATAGGTAGATCATGATCAGGGCGCTACAGCGTGTGTGTATATATATATATATATATATATATATACCTTAATTAAATGATTAGACTTTCATTTTCGATCCATTACTTAGTTCAAGCTTTCGGAATATTTCATGCATGTGATCTAACATTTATGATCTTTTTCATTCCACTTTATTATATATATATATATATACACACCCACATGATTGTACCAGCTAGTGATGATCAAGAAGTATCAAAATTAAGCTCATTGATTCTTAACAAGTTGATTTATTGCATGATTTATCTCATCATGGTCGATCTATATATATATAGATGCTTACAAGATCAAAATGTAACGAAGATAGTCAGTATGGGGCTATTATATATAGATCATGGAGCTGGGACCTTTAATATTTAACGTGGCTATAGGATCATGTGGATCGATCATAAGATTACTACAAAAAAAATTAATTAGATATAACTAATTTGATATATTTAAAAGAAGTAGATATGACTAATTTTCATCAGATTAATTATTTTAACTTATTTTAAATGTATTAGATTAATTATATCTGATTTTTTTCTTAGTAGATATTGAATTTATTTGAAAGACTCGTGATGAATCATTAAGTGATGTACATAGGACACATGCATGTACTCATGTACATTTTACCGCCTCGATCATGTCTTTAACAAAACAAGAAGCTGGAGAAGCTAAAGCAGTAGGGTCAAGCTGTACCCCAAAAATGACCATAGTTTCAAGAGTACCTCATGAATAATTAAAGTAATTTCATCAGTCAGTTTTAATGTAGTGCATGCTTGTCCGGTCCCACCATGAAAATATCTGGCTATAGTACTTGGAAGGCCAGTAATATATATATATATATATATATATTTTTTTAATTATAAAAAGATTATATTATAAAATAAATTGATAAATTAACGTGAATGAAAATAATATGGGAGATTGTAAAATTATTTTTATGTAAAATAGATTTAATGTAACGTATCAAATAGTTGATCAGTTACCTGATCAATTTATAAATTTATTTTTATACAATAATTTATTTTATATTTATAGCCGTTCATATATATATATATATATATGTAATTGATTATGTCACATTCCATTAATGCCGGTCGATCTAGAATCACATGGCAACAACGTCAACTATAGCGGATCCGTGTTGGCGCCTTGTCGTAGTACTATTCTTTACCTTTTTAGTCGATTACATCTATAGCACTTTGGTCCGAGTTGTAGTACGGGACATTTTTAACTTTTAATAATAATAATAATACTAAAAACTACCACATGCATGAAGTCATAATGACTCATGAAGATATGAACGAGTCTCAGTACCCGGTACTGACTATATTGGTGGCATTTTATATGCATGAGAAGGTGGATGGAGTCAACGTATGCATTTCTTGTCTTTCACCAGGTAGTTGAGGATGTTCTGCATTATTAATTGCCTGTTTATATCTGCATATATACATATATACATATATATATATATACGTCCATGTTAGCTATTGAAGTAGCTAGATTATTATAATATTGTGGTTGAGAACACATAACATCTTGTAAAAAAAACTGTTTCTTCCACTGCACAATGGGAAAAAATTAACAAGGCATTGAAATTAAAAGATGTCGATATCCCCACTAACGTTTGGAATCGAACATAAACTGAGACGTTGAGGATAAAGAATATAGTGAAACACACCCCTCGTTTATAACTTAAGTTCAAGCATGCATTTTTAAAATAAAAGCAGTGAATAAAAAGTTTTGTAGTAGAAAAGGTCAAGCTGATCTAAAATCAGACAAGTTCTTAAAATTTGCCTTACGTCACATGGTATAACAATTCTAAGCTCCCAAAATAACTTCATATTAATAAATATTACCAAATATCAGTTTCTACAAAATATATACTTTTCCAAAATATCGGGAACCTTTAAAATATAACAAAAATATATACAAGTGACATCATCCATGCACTGACCCAACGACCATCCACTATAATGGGGCATCCTTAACCTCCTTAATCCCGTGACCATATAGGAATCGCCCCAAGCCCATCCGATCACTTCGCAGGATACCTCCTCTGAGGTGTAGATGTGGTCCATAAACAGAGACCCGTCGGTCTCTAGAGTAAGGCAGCACTCGACGCATTGGCGACTAGCGGCCTCAATGAGCACATTCCATCGCATATCTGATATAAACTGGTCATACAAAACAGAGGTCACTACATCCAAAAGACGGAGAGATCACCAGACCATCAGTGGTCTAGAGAGTCTCTCTGAGCGTCAAAAGTGTCGAGGTTATCCTCACTTGCAACCACTTCTATCGCTCTAACAAGAAACGATAGTTAAATTATAAAGGGATGAGATTTCGAAAAATCTCAGTAAGTACACAGTTATTTCAATGAAAGCATTTCAAGCATACATGTAAGTGAATCACAAAACAACACAAAACATATGTCATGCATATGAGACCAATGCCTTAGCTGATGCATATGCTTATGATAACTTTCATAAAACTTGACTTTCTTTCAATCTTAATTCATATACTTGCTTTTCATGAAAATGGTTTATCATATGACGAAATTCTTTTGACTCAAACTTTAAAATCTTTTTTCGTAAAAACTTTTAATTTCTTTCATCATTTCTTATCTTAGGCACCATTAACATATTCATATCATTCTTGGGTCTCGAAAGTCGTTCTTGTTATGACTTCTTTTTATACATCTCACGGTTCTTCGATGCACAGTGTATTCTCCGCTAGTTACCGCATTACTCTGCGACCACCCAAGTCTAAGTGACTACGTTACGAGTTACCGTATCACTTGCAGACTACTCAAGTCGTGGCATCTGCATTATCCGTTCTTCATCACTCGGACACCTTTTGGAATTATACATGGTCTGCCGACTGTTCTTTATCGACCCAAGAGTTTTCACTCGACTTTAGCCACTCCTAAGTGAACAAAAAGTTTTACTAGGACACTATCCCGTCCCAACCATTGGAGTTCTTATAAATTTTAATTCTTTTCTTTTTCTTTGAAAATATTTTTGACTCAAAAACATTATTTTCATGCTTCATACATGTGACACGCAACCCTTAGTACTTGACATGCGAATCATGGGACTAGTTCAAGCACACGCATAGCCATGTTCATTCACTATCAAACTACCAAATGATTTCATCCATAACTTAAATCAAAGCACACAAAAGGGCCTAATAGGCAAAGAGGAGTACTCGACCTTCCCCACTAGGATTGGGCCAAAACCCTCAATGTAACAATTTAGGATTTTCTTCTTCTATCTTTTTCCATGTACTCAAATAAGTCTTTCTAAAATCAATTAAACATTTTTAGCATCACTAAGAGGGTTTGACCCTATAGTCCTTAGGATTAGTATTTTAATCACATTTCTTCCAACCAAAAAGCATACTTAACCCTAAATAGGAAAAATCCGAAATTTCATGCTATTAAATCCTCCTAGTTTTATGCCTCTAAATTTTCCAAATATTTAAGACATAATCATCATATGAAAGAATAGTTGAGTATTGAAAAACTCAACCTTAAAACTTTAAAAACCGAAACCCATATATGTACCAAACCAATCTTTTCCAACTCCAAACTTTATCTTAACATGCATGTGTTTTGTCACCATTTATCATATCAATCATGCTTCATTCATCCTTTGCAACAAAGTAACCAAATCCACCAATATAATATAAATGTTAAACCTAAACCTAAAATGACACATTAACCAAGCATGGATTTCGCAACTACATATGCAAAGCATTTCTTCAAGTAATCTAACCTAGCATCACCAAACATCCAATAAGTTTAATCTTAGTCATGCATGCATTCTTATCACTGTATACCATATCAATATGCTTTATTTTTCTTTGCATCAAATTGGCTAAATCCATCAACATAATATAAATTCAAACCTAAAATAACATATGGACAAAGCATGGATTTGTAACTAAATAAACAAAGCATTTATTTTAAGAAAACCTAGCCTAGCATCACTAAGCATTCGACAATCAATACGAATATATTAAAATGTGCATTTACAATACTCCAAGTAGAATAAAATAGCTCTGAAAAATATATAAAATAATCCATTAAAATAAAATACAATCATATAGTTAAGGAGAAAATCTTAAGAATATAAACCTTGGTGTGTGTATATGATCTAACCTAAGTTTCTATACATGAAATAGGTTAGGGTTTAGCTTACCTCTTCAAGTATGCCTCCACTCAAGAGCACTTTGCTCAAACTCCATTATACTTAGGATATTTTGTGCTTAGGAGATAAAAGGACACAAAACAAAGTGAGAGTGGAAAGGGAGAGTGTTGTCGTGGGTGTGGTATGGGTGTGTGTGTGGGAAAAAGTGAAGCAAAACAAATGGAAGAGCAAGGCATAAGGTCATTCGGCCATAAGGACTTCTAGGTATTCTAGACACTCATTCCCCTAGTTTAGGATTGACATTTTATAGGTTGAAAGATCCCTTTGATTGACCCTCATCATTAGTGCACAATGATGCCTAGTTTATGTTGTACTTAGCTTGGAACTTCCTTCCCTTTTTTCTTCTATAGCCGACGCCTAACATGGGTGAAAATCCTTCTTCTTCTTTTACATCACACTTCACACACTCACCAATCATTTCACAAGTCATTCACCAAGATTTTAGAATCAACTTTGGGAAAATGGGCATGCCATACTCGGCGATGTTATCCCTTGCCTAATCCGAAACCCACCTCCCTTTTCCAAGGGTTTTCTTCCCTTTCACTTGTTCCATCAATCAATACTCAATCACTCACTCTAAACACACAAGTTTCAACCACTCTTACACAATTTAACTTGTCAAAATACCTAGATTTAGGAAAGACCTAGGAAGACTAAAATGGGGTGATCGGCTATACCAAGCCAAGCACTACCTAAAACTTTTCTCTCTTTCTCAAGCCAATTCTTCTCTCCAATAGTGATTTCCTTTGACTAAACACTCATCACCTCAAAGGCACTTCATGTTACAAGATCTCTCAATTGACATTTATCTATATTTGGAAGCAATTGCATGAGAAAACACAATGAGGGGTTCGGCTAAGGCATCCACCGAAAGTCCTTATTCCCCACTTCCAGTTCCATCAAATACCTCATGTGTCAATCATCTAGATTTGGTATGCTCCTAGGAAAACTAAATTGGAAGACTACTCTTTACCTCTCATGCCTACCATATCATCCAATGATGAGAAAATTTCATCTTGGCTCTAACACTCTTATTTCCAAGAAAGCCACTAGTCAACCCTCCATCTACTAGTCTTTTCTCCCACATACCTACCGGTTTTTGAAGATTTACTAAAGCTCTTCTAAGTGTGACATGTGTCTCTTATATGAGATTGGTTGACTATGAATCCATCCCATGGGCCTATGGGTCTTGCCACTCCACTTTGGGGCAAATACCTAAGTCATGCTCTCAAAGCTCAAATTTAAGCCCAACTTCAAGTGCTCAATTAATTAAAATACCAACATTACTCTTATAATAAATAAATTAAAGTAGAAATTCTAAGTTGTCACATAAGAGGAGAGGAGGAAGAAGAAGAATTACAATGAAAGAATGGATATTATATACATATATATATATATATCTACAGTGCTGAAGAAGGCAATCATAATATATATATATATATATTGGAGTTACCAACTTTACTACATGTATATTGTTAATGTCGTGTTTCGTATATTTTTGGGTTTAATTTCAGCAATTCGAATCTTTTAAATTAATTAAGCATGCAAAAAGGAAGAAGAATGAGGCTAAGAGAAGGTGGCTTGGAAGGCTTGGGAGTCTTTGAAACCTAAGTTAGTAAATTATTTTGAAAGTTTGTGAGCAAAGAGAGTTTAGAGATAAACTTTCTCTCGTACCTAAGGGTTGCTATTATACTTGGAGCCAAGGGTGATAAATCGTGTTTGTTCTTGTGAGGTTATCGTCCTTTCCAGTGGTGGAATCGGCAATTTGTTTTAGGGGAGCCAATTTTTCTATCATACAAGATATTTATGTAAGCAGTAAAATACAAAATATATTACAAAATTATAAAACATATATAAAATTAAATCTCGATAATTTGTTAATTAACATTAAAACACAATTTAAAGTCCGTTTTAGACAATAATGTTCATCCATTATTATTTTTATAAATATAAAATATTTAAAAATTGTTTTCTTTGTAGAAGTTATCAAATGATCTTTAAAAATGTCATCTTACATTCTAATATCTAAGCTAGTTGATCAAATTTATTGTAAAATTTATCTATTTTGGTGGCATATTAAACATAGAATACTAATGAGACCTTAAATAGATTTTTTCTTACTCAATGAACTTTAGATGATAAATCATCTCTACTAGTTTTTATATAAATTATCAATCTTAAATCATTTTTATGGTAATTTAACTTTAGATTCTATATTAAGAAATTCAATAGTTTATAATAAAAAATTGGGATAAATGTTAGTAGTTTATTATTTAATTTAACTAGAAAGAGACATCTTTATATTAAAATTTTGTGAGATTTTCTAAGGCATATGGAAATAAAGAAATTATAAATATATATATATTTTTTGGGAGGCCAATTTTTATATACATGAAATTATGAAAAAAATAGGGGCTATTTTTTAATTTTGAGAAAATTTTGGAGGGGGGCCATGTGAAATTATAAAAACAATTTGGGGTAATTTCTTAATATTGAAAAAAATTGCCCCGCGGGGGGGGGGGGGGGGGGCATGGCCCCCTTGCCCTTAGTGGTTCTACCATCGGTTCTTTCTACTTTTCATTTGTCAAAGTCTTTTAATGCAAAGTGGTATCTGCGATAGCGTTATTAATGCAATGTGTAGCCTGATTTGTAATGCCAGTAATGTGGCGTGACTTTCTGATTTTCTTTATTCTTTAGGCATTTTTAGTCGTCCGTCAGTATCCACTTGTCAAAAACTCAAAGGTTCTCCTGGCTTCCGTATTGCTTAGTACAAGCCTCCATGAGTGGGCTATTGTTGTGTAGCGTCTAATCTACTTGTCCCCATTGTTTATTTTCCTTACAATTGAGTTATTTTATGGGTAAGATTAGACCTTAGGCCGAGTAGTGGGCGAGGGCCACTACCTCTTGGATGGATGCTCGATGAGCTTATGGGTGAGGGGAAGATCCCCTAACATGCACATATACATACATACATACATACATATAATATATATATATATATACTAGTAGAGGGAAAGGACGTTTGCCTAGTGGGGGGCATAATTTGTATACTAGTTATATATAAATATATATGCTAAGGGTGATATGCATGGTATGTATAACCAAATGATAGAAATAAAGAAAATAAACATGAATTTTACATACAAGTTAGTGTCCCATTTATATAAGTATATAATTACATATATAAATATGAACTATACATATAAGTCAGTGTTCTATTTAAAGATATAATAATAAAAGTGATAAGTTTAACAAAAAGAGATTTAGAGTATTTATAACGTAGCTTAATTTATAGGTTCGATGGAGAGAACGTTAAGCTTGTTCTGGCGTAATTGTCCATATTGATTCATTTATGTGCGCAAGTGTATAATCCTTTCTTTTTTCAAAACTGCACTTGCAATGTTTGTTAAATATGGTAGGTGTTCTTGTAATAATGAAAAAAATATAAAACATAATGTAATAGGTTTTTTTGAATAAAATTATAAAGAGATTTTTTACCTCGCCTGTGTGTTCAAACAGATCAACGTCTGTAGAATTTAATATTTCTTCTGCCACCAGTCCAAAGGCAACAACTGCTATGCATCCAGTGTCATCCTCTATTTCCAAATAGGCCTGACAACTATAATTAATGAGAATGTTATTATTTCTTAATTTTTATAATTTTTATTTTATATTTATTATGTAAAAAATGATCATTTAAAGTTATCAAATGAATGTTTACTGTGGTTGTCTAATGCTCATAGTTTTGCAATCGTAGCACAAGAGTTTTTCATTATAATCATATCCAGTCACTTTATTACAGTTCACTTAGGACGTGTAGTAGAACGGCTGATGCAAGTCAAGTAATAAAAATTCTGCTTTAACTATGACCGTTAGTTTTTGCATGAAAAATGACGAAATAAATTTCTAATATGAATGTAGCAATAAAGTGATTTAAATAGAAAGAAATAATTTAGTTTTAAAAAAGAAAGTTATACCATCATTACTTCTATAGCTATAATTTCAGCAATTTCAGACATTTTTGTTATTGTTTACATGACATTGCTTGAACTTGATTCTGTTGATGTATCGAAATCCTTGACAAATTTCTTCTAGTAATGCATCATTTTGTGTTGCCTTAAAAAATTATATTAATAATTAAAGCGATGTACGTAGTAAAAAAAGCGATAATATATGTTAAAAGTATATGATATTATTTTATAATGAAATAATGTTTTTTGAAAAGATAATTTACCATGTACGTAATGAAATTGCAATTGCTAAAAGAAGATCGATGGTAAATACGCTTGTTGGTTTGATGATAAAGATAGACCTACATTTTAAATATTTGTTAGCAAATATATAAATACATAATAAATAATTAAAAGAATATTATTTCCAATGAAAAGTACCATTATTAGAACCACTTTAATTCGTATTCCGAGAATTATTGGTTTTGCTGCATTGATGTTTGAAATTTGTTGACACTCGTCATCAACAAATCGAGCCCACATTGTTAAACATAAAGGCTTCGGGCTATACAAATTAGAAATAGCATTAAAGTTGTAATAATAAAAGTATTATAACGTGTTAAATAAAAAATGCTATAAATGTAACTATAGATATGTTTAAACCTTTCATCAATAACTTGTATATCTTGAACTGTTGTCTTTCCATTGACAGTGTTGACTTCTCTTAGTGGCATCATTTGGATTATAATAGTTAAAATCTCTATTTCACCAAAATATTTGTTGCTAGTTCATAATGAAATGAAAGTATATAAATATATATAATAATTATTTATATAGTTATTACCTATTTCAAAATCGGTATCTTTATAAGCATTAAGCTCATTGAAAGGGATGATATTATATTCTGGAGGTTTTAGTTCTGGTTCATCATCTTCAAGATTTTCAATAATTGTTTTCGAATTGATGATCCATTGATATTCATGTGCTTCTATTTTGTGTTTTGGATCTATTGGTTTCACATATGCATTGCCTATATATGAAGATTGAAAGACATGCAATGTATTATCGTGCAGATCGATACTTTACTTAGGGTTGTAAATAAATCAGGCTACTCGAAAGACCGCCCGATATTCATTCGGTTAAATTTGAATTAAACTCGAGTCGTGAAAAAAAAAGCCCGCTCATAAAAGTAGATACTTGCTCGATTAGTAAATGACACATACCTGACAAAACTTGACTCGACTAAGACTCGTTAAAGTTCGCTCGCTTATGCTCGACTGGACTCGATTAAAACTCGTTCATTCATAAGTTTATGCGTCTGTACATGTATATATATATACACATATATAAACTTCTATTTTTGTGTATATATATATATATCGGCTTTTATACTTACATATATAATATGTAACCTAACTACTCATACCTATTTACCTATATATGAATATATATTGAATATACTATATATATACACATTACTTAGTTAAGCACTTAAGACTTCTCAAGTCATTGAATTATAATTTGTACAATAGTTAATTGAATTGACTTAATAATTTCATATAGGATATGTTTCTATATATTATTATATAACATTTAAAATATGAGACACCTACCAACGATACCATGATGCTAATATATATATATATATATATATATATATATGTGTGTGTGTGTGTGTGTGTGTGTGTAAGTAGTTAACATTTATTCATAATAAATATAAATTATATTTTTACATAAATTAAAAATTAATTATATGTTATAATTGTATCTTGTATAACATATTTATGACATAGTTTATAACCGTAGTTAAATATTATTAATTTTATATATAATATATTTAGTTATATAAATATTTTTCTTACATTATTAATTCATAATATATTTAAAAAATTATATTTTTATAATATATTTTCGTTTATGTTTAATTATTATAAAAGCCAATTAAAATATTGTATTGGAAGTCTTGTGACTTTGTCATTCTCGCATGGTATAATATTTGATCTTTTATAATACGAATCTATGATTATTTTTAAAATTTTTTGTATATGCAATTTTGTCTTTTATAATTGAAATGGCTTTGTAGGGCTTATTTAAACTAAGAAGCCTGTGAGCCCATCAGAATAAAAGCAAATGATAAGGTAGGCCTAATTACTAATTCACGGGATGGATAAGTATTGAGCCCTATATAGGCACGTATGAAAACTAACACTCAACCCTCACCATTATTAGCGGGATTCCATGCAGATACAAGATCACGTTAGTTACAGAAAGATGACGTGTGAAAAGAAGTCCTCGCAAAAGATAAGCATTATCACAAGGCCTATATCAACCAAGTAACTCTCCATGGAGGGTGAGTCCAATTTCCTCCCTTGTTCTTTAATTTCTTCTTAATCACTGGAAAATCTACTGACTTAAGCATCTGAACTTTCTCAGGAGAAGATTGCTACTAGATCTTTTCAACTTTTTACAGGTGAACGGTTGCAGGAGGGAAGCGAGACACGTTCTTAACATTGGCGCCGTTAACGTGGTTATGCTTACGGACTGTTAACATGGTTCTCGCATGTTGACTGTAACTCGTTCTGTAGCGAACCGAACAACAAGAGCATCCATGGAAGCACAATTAGCAGCAACTGAGGAGAGACTGAAGAAGGCGTTAGACACTCTGGAAGCGTTGTAGAAAGAAAATAAGGAGTTACGGCGGATGAATGTTGAAAGCAACGATGCTGCCCTACCTGCACACAGTGAGCAAGGTGAAGGAGAAGCAGATAGCAATGCTGAAGCCAAATGGGAACGCACAGGAAAACAAAAGATGCACAAAGAATTCAAGGATCTAGCAGGAAAATATGAGGAAATAGCAAGAAAGATGGGGAGATTTTTGTCGGTTGACTGCCTGCTGAACCAGACCAACCTGCCGTACAACGAGCAGATTATGGAGGTCCTGCTCCCGTCAAAATTTGAAGTTCCCCAGATAGACTTGTACGATGGATCCAAGGATCCAGTGGACCATCTAGAGAATTTTAAAGCCCATATCAAGCTCCATGGTTTCTCGGGCGAGATTACTTGCCGGGCCTTTCCTCTGACCCTAAAGGGGACAGCGAGAGGATGGTTTGACACTCTCAAACCAAGGTTGATCAATATCTTTGAAGACCTGGCCAAACAGTTCATAACCTAGTTCATGCCTAGCAGAAGGCACCGGCAGCCAACTGCCTACCTACTCACGGTCAAACAAAAAGAAGATGAAGACCTCAAGAACTACCTCACCCGCTTCAACAAGGAGCGGTTGACGACAGACGATTAAGATGAGAAGATTACTCTAGCCACTATCCTGGGCGAAATTTCGCCACAAAGCCCATTTATGATGGAGCTAGCTAAGAAGACCCCCTCCAGCTTCAAGGAATTCATGGATCAGGCGGACATTTTTTTCAACGCCGAGGACACATTGCAAGCCTTGGTATAGCCACAGAAGGAAAACAGAAGGGGCGAACGGAGAGGCAGACGAGATGATAAAAGGCTTGGATCAAGTCGGCAAGAAAAGAGGCAACAAAGACAGCCAGATCGGAACACTAGGCTGATACATAACAACTTAAGTGTCAGAGTAGAGGTGGAAGACAAGGGTGAAAAGCAACAGTACTAGATGGACGGATGATACTGCAAATATCACCACATGGGTTCACACTGGATAAAGGACTGCACGACCATGAAAAAGAAGGTCACTGAACTGGAGGGAACTAGTGAGCTGGAACGGATGATGACAGAACGATCAAAACCCAAGCGACGACGAGAGTCTAGGCTAGAGGATAAAAGAAGTGCAGGCCCTAAAAGTAGGCACCAAGGTAATGACCGCCGAAACAATGGCAACTGGACAACAAAGAAAGGAGACGGGGACAGAAACAAGGCTCCCCCAAGAGGCGGTAGGAATAAATCGCCCCAAAGAGGTGGCAGAAACAGATCACCCCCAAGAGATGACAAGAATAGGGCACCCATCGGGTAGATTCGAACAATAGCATGGGGCTTTGTTGGAGACAGAATGTCCACATCCAAACGGAAGGCGTATGCACAAAAAGCGAGGTATGAGGAAGTTTATTTGGCGGACAGGGCTCCCAAAAAATGGAAACTTAGTGATGATCAAATAGTAATATCCTTCAGAGAAGGGGTTTTGTATCTACATGATGACGCTCTAGTGGTCACCCTTGTCATAGCTAACTACACGACCATGCGAGTGCTGATTTATAATGGGAGCTCTGCCGATATACTGTTTTGGGAAGCATTCAGCAAGATAGGTATCGACGGTGACCGACTACAACCTTCTCCAATTCCATTGAAAGGTTTCTTCGGTGAAGAAGTCCAACCTGTTGGGGCCATTACACTTCCAGTGACCCCCGGAACTAGAGAACAAACAACCACTTTGATCGGCTTCTTAGTGGTCAAAGCTCCCTCCTCCTACAATGTTATACTAAGGAGACCAACACTCAACCGGCTTAGGGCAGTAATCTCTACTTATTATCTCAAACTGAAATTCCCAACCAGAGGCGGGGTGGGAAAGTCAAGAGGTGAGCAGGCGTTGGCTCAAGAATGTTATGTGCAAGAACTGCAGAAGAGTGAAGGCGAGGTCTGCATCGTGGAAGAGATGAAGAGTACATGCATACCACCCCTTTCACCACCCATGGCAGGAACCCAGGAGAAGGATGTGGAAGTCAGAGACGAGCAGAGTCAGCAGCATACCGAGATCAATGAGCCTTTGGAGCTCATAACTCTATTCCCTAACCTCCCGGAAACAAATGTACGCATTGGTACAAACGCCTCCCCGACAGACAGGGAGAATTTGAAGCAGCTGTTGATGAAACATAGAGACGTGTTTGCATGGAGCCACGAAGAGATGCCTGGAGTGGACAATGCCATCATTAAACATCGCTTAGGTGTAGACCCTGCACACAAGCCGGTGTGCCAAAAAAGGAGATCATTCAGCGTGAAGAAATACGATGCCATTAGTTTGGAAGTCGAAAGACTGCTCCCCGCCGGTTTTATCAAGGAAGCCCACTACCTAGAGTGGTTGTCTAATGTAGTACTAGTAAAAAAGAGCAATGGTAAATGGAGAATGTGCGTAGACTTCACCGACCTCAACAAGGCTTGTCCAAATGATAGCTTCCCCTGCCACGTATTAATCTCGTCATGGATGCAATGGCGGGACACCGACCACTAAGTTTCATGGACGCCTATTCAAAGTACAACCAAATTCAGATGCACGCGACGGATAAAGAAAAGATTGCATTCATAATAGATCGTGGGTTGTATTGTTACCAAGTGATGCCGTTCGGATTAAAGAATGTAAGAGCGACTTACGAGAGATTAGTCAACTGAATGTTCGCAAAACAGATAGAGAAAACCATGGAAATTTATCTGGATGATCTCTTAGTGAAAAGCAAAAAGCTTGCCCAGCATATCGAAGACTTGAGGGAGGCGTTTGGTGTACTATGCCAATACAGAATGAAGTTGAATCTGTCCAATTGTGCCTTTAGAGTCGAGTCAGGGAAGTTTTTGGGGTTCATCGAATCCGAAAGAGGGATTGAGGCTTCTCCAGAAAAGATAGAGGCCGTAATCAATATGAGGCCGCTGGAAAACTTGCATGAGACACAGCGACTAGCAGGGAAAGTGGCTGCCCTGGGCAGATTTATAGCAAGATCAATGGATAAGTGTATGCCTTTCTTCCACGTGTTGCGCAAGACACATCCCTGGAACGAAGAGTGTAGTGAAGCGTTCAAAAGATTAAAGCAATATCTAGCCAATCTACCCTTCTGAAGCAACCAGAAGAGGGCAATATACGCTGTGTGTATCTAGCCATTTCACCATATGCGGTATCTACTGTTTTGGTTAAGGAAGAAGGAGCCGTCCAACACCCCGTATATTACATGAGTGGAGCCCTTAGAGGAGCGAAAGTACGGTATCCCAATATTGAAATGCTAGCTTTCACCTTGGTAATGGAGGCCAGAGCTTCGCCCATTCTTTCAAGCCCATACAATAAGGGTGCTAACGGAGGCACCGCTGGCAAAAACCCTGAGGAAACTAGAATGCACAGGGAGGTTGATAGGATGGTCAATTGAGTTGAGTGAATTCGACTTGAGATATGAGCCAAGGAAGGTGGTGAAGGGATAGGCATTAGCAGACTTTGTGGCGAAATTCTCAGGTTTCCCCCAGGAAGTCCCAACAGCACCAACAAGTAAGTCATGAGTAATTTACATAGATGGTTCATCCTGTAAGGTGGGTGGTGGCCTAAGGATACATCTGCTGAGTCCTAATAATGAAGAAAGGCACTACATGGCCATACTAGCGTTTAAAGTAACGAACAACGAGGTTGAATATAAAGCACTAGTCACTGGACTCTCTATAGCCACCCGAATCAGGGTAACTGAGATAGAAGTCAAGTCGGATTCATAGATCATAGTCAACCAAGTGTTAGGCCTGTATACAACCAGAAGTGAAAAGTTAAAGAAATACCTGGGGTGAGTTTGGAAAGTGCGTGATCTTTTCTCGTATTTCATGATAGCCCAAATACCCCGGGCGAACAATGAGATGGCGAATAGGCTGGCAAAAACGACTTCTGGAATGGAAGAAGCGCCTCTTCCTTGGCGAGTGGAGAGAATAATTATTGAAGCACCTACATCGGTGCAGAAGTGGCAACACTGAACCCCAATGTTCCCGATTGGGCAAATGAGGTGGTGGAATACCTGACAGTAAGCAAATTACTAGAAGAACGAGAAAAAGCACGGAGAGTTAAAAGAAAAGCAACAAGATTCCTGCACATCAACGGGATTATTTACAAAAGAGGTTTTTCCACCCCGTTGTTACGATGCATTTTGTTCCAAGAAGCTCAATATGTCCTAGCAGAGATACATGAAAGTGTTGTAACTTGTCATTGGTATTAAAGGTTGGCGGGATCAGGAGGAAAGTCGGCGACTGACCTACTAGAAAAAGACCCACAACAAGCTAGCTAGCTTGCGGGCTTAAGGGAAAGGTTACAGACCGCAAGAATGATTCAAACAAAAGCAAAGACAAAAGTAAAAATAGACAGCAACAAGAATTGAGACAAACACTAGAGACTATCCAGCTGCGAGTCAAGGATACAATATCAAAGCAAACATTCGATGTTATTTACAAGAAAAGAATTTGATTACAAGTCAAGGTTACAACGTGAAACAAAAATAAAATAAAATAATACAAAGAGTTGTGGCTTTGAGTCAGGGGGCGTAACCTTCTTTAGGAGGTGACAGGGGAGGCACATCCACAAAGGCGTCAGGAACTTCTTTGCGCCCGAAAGTATCAGCGCAGCGACAGGCGACCATCTCAGGGGAGAATAAGCTCTTATCGAGAGCTTGGAGGTCCGTAGCAGGATCAGCCAAGAGACGGTTCCTCAAGCGCACAATGCCAGCACCATGACCATAAGTGAAGGCCGTGTCCCTGACTTGAGGAACCATAACCAATTGGGCCTGAAGTTGAGTAATTTCCGCCTGGGCGGCAGCCAACTGGTCTGCTTTCCTGTCTAGCTGTTCGTCCCTGGACTGAGCAACCAAGTTAGCCTTCCTGAACTCCTCGTCCATGTTAGCACGGCTTGCCTTATACCTCTGGTGACACTCTCGATTCTCAGCCACAGAACCTTGCACCTCGGAAAGGTCTTGGACTGTAAGGCGTGCCTTTTCTAGGGCGTCTAGCAAGTCCTTGGTTAGTCTACTGCACCTCTCTTGTGAATTGGCAAGCTGCTCCCAGACTAAGCCTAATTCTTCGTTGCGGGCGAGGAGTTTCTAGCCCAAGTGCGCGGACTCAGCGTCGAAGTTCCGTCAAGCTTTGGAAAGCTGCACCTTTGCCAGGTCTCTTTCTGACTGCAAGACCTAGTGGGAAAAGTTGTCCCTGATCTTCATCTCTTGAGCAAAGCGAATAGCCTCTTGAAGCTCAAGGACCTCGCCGTCACTGAGCTCCAGTTCCCCCAGAGAGAGTTGGCAAAACCTTTTGCCTGGTCCAAGCAGAGTTCGAGCTCCCTGTTTCTCTCAACCAGGGCTTCCAGTTCAGTCCTGTCGGCTTGCCACCTCCCCTTTCATCTCTTCTTCCTGACGAACAAAATTGGCCACTACGTGCGCTGCCAAATTGTCAACATCCTATGAGGAAAAAAAGAGAACCAAAGTAAGTAAAAGAGAAGAAGAAAAGAGAGAAGAGAAACTAAGATAAGTCGTGAAGTTACCGCTGAAAACCAATCCTTTAACTGGTTGGCCATCTCTGTAACGATGTCGGCTTGCGCAAGAATAAGCGAGGAAGAGGCACCCCCGCTGCCGTCACCCCTAGTTTTTTCAACGGGGTCTCCAATCCTCTCAACCTCCAGAGTTCTCATGGGCCTAGGAGTCGCATTCGCCACTTGGCCCAACAAATGCCTAGAGTCAGGTAGCACCTCAGGACGAGCTGCTTCCTCCCGTTCTGCATGGGCACCCTCCCGAAGCAAGTTATCCAACTCCTCTTCTGTAAAAGAGTCGGGATCCCCACCAAACGAAGACATAGGAAGAGGGATGGTCGAGAGACACTTTCCACTACCAAGCAAAGATGGAGTGTAGCCTCTAGATATTGTGGTTGAGGGTGTTTCCAAGTCACAGTGGCTAACGACCAAGTCCCTACGGGTTCCCTCAGGAGTAGGAGACTAGAAGCCTTATTGACTAGTGGGTTGGGCACCAACCAAATTCTCCTCCATCCCCCTAGAAGTAGTTTCGGATGAGGATAATGGGCGGACACTAGAACGAGTAACCCTTTCCAATTGAAGGGCGGTCGCCACATCAGATGGCAGATCGCCACCCCTCACTAGACCTTCGATAGTTGGAGGCATGAACACAGAAGCAGACTCCAAAGGACTAGTCTGTAGAGCGCCTGACTTGGAACGTGGCGGCCAGCTCAAAAAGGGCAATCCTGGCCAAGCCTTCCCTATTCCCTAAGCCAGTGGAGCATGGTCTCGTGAAAGAACCACCAAAGGCGGTAGACGCAGTAACCACAGGCGAGGAAAGTGTTTCGGCCTGACCGCCCCTAAATGAGTTTCAGAATCTTGGGGCGGCTGCTTACAGGCGTCCGTCGAGGGCGCCAAGTCTGCTGTTGAAGATGAAAGTGTAAGCGTTCGCTCCTAAGCTTCCTCGGTGGACATTGAAAATCCCTTTGAAGGAAGGAGTCGAGAAGAATCCTCAGCACGAGCCCTTTTTCTCTGACCCTCATCATTTTTCTTCTTGGATCTTCTCTTTTTTTTTTCCTTTGCTTGCGTCAATCTCTGACTGCTTTTTCTCTTTTGGCCCTTCCTTCTTCTCCTACACAACAAGAGCACCTCTCATGGCCTTTTCAGAAGGAACTGGTAGAGGGGAAGGAATAACATATGTGATCATAAAATACGTCCCTGAACGAAGGAGCGGTTGGGAGATGACAAGAATCTATCAATATGGGCAGGGGACAGAAGCTTGTCAGTCCAAAGGTCGTTTGGATGGTCAGCAGCCTAGGCGCGAATAGCATCTATCCGAGCCAGCTCTCGACGGGACAGTGGACGCATGAGAGCCCACAGACGTATATAGGGATAGGGTGCCAAATCGCCCTAACTAGAAAATCCCTGAAGACCTCCTCTTAGGCGAGAAACTCTCATCCCTAGCCGTTGATAAAGAAGAACCTTGTGGTCCACACCTTGGCATTGGAGTACCGGCCTTCAAACAGAACCAGGGATTGCCTTTTCTTCCTTTTACAAAAACCGGCCACACAACCCTTGGTAGCTGCCCTCACATCATAAAAAACCAAAAACTCTCGAGCAGTCATGTTGGGGTAAGGATCGCTGAGGGGTTCCAGGATCATCCGAAAGACGATGCAAGCACATAAATAAGCCCTCAAGGCAAAATGATAAAGTTGAATAGGGGCTAGTTCCAAGAGATCCAAGATGTCGGGAAGAGGGCGGCAAAAATGGATCTTCAATCCATTAGACAAGACAAGAGGGCTATAGAAATGGCTACCCAACCAGAGAATCCCTCATTTTCATAACATCCTGACTCAAGAGCTTTCATCACGACTGAACTCGGGATATTAAACTCCTCTAGAATCTTAGCTAAATGTTTCTCTTAGACGCTCGAACGCCACGAATATCCATCGAATGTTGTACCCTTAGGAACGTCAAAAGGTTGAAAAGATCCGCTACCTTGGTCAACCATGAAGTTGTTAAAAGGGAGATGGAACGAACAAGAAAGAAGCAAGAACAAGAAGAGAACAACGAACAAGAAATGAGCAAGAAAGGGACAAGAACGAGATGAACAGAAAGAAGGGAGGGAAAAGAGAGAGAAATGAGTATTTAAAGGAAATGATGATTGTAGAACGCCAACCAATGGGGGCATAATGATTTGACAACAAAAGCAAGGGAATAGTTGTCTGATGGAAAATAACCGTCACATGGTAACTCCCACTCCACTGCCACGTTTGGCTAATGAAAAGACGAAAGGACTGCATGCACTTGACGGTTCACGGGAGTTTATGAGTTCCTAGGCATATCGCGGCGGGAACCTAAACATTTAAAAGTCAAAACGAATTGAATTTCTTACATCTCGAGACGAAGAAAATTCGTGGAGTAGCTGTAAGGCCATTTAAACCAAGAAGCCTGCGAGCCCATCAGAATAAAAGCAAATGATAAGGCAGGCCCAATTACTAATTCACGGGATGAATAAGTATTGAGCCCTATATAGGCACGTATGAAAACTAACACTCAATCCTCACCATTATCTGCAGAATTTCATGCAGATACGAGATCACATTAGTTACAGAAAGATGACGCGTGAATAAAAATCCTCACAAAAAATAAGCATTATCACAAGGCCTATATAAAACAGGTAACTCTTCATGAAGGGTGAGTCCAATGTCCTCCCTTGTTCTTTAATTTCTTCTTGATCACTGAAAATCCATTGACTCAAGCATTGGAGCTTTCTCAGGCGAAGATCGCGAGATCTTTTTAACTTTTTGCAAGTAAATAGTTGCAGGAGGGAAGCAAGACACATTCTTAACCAGATTAATTCACTTTTATTTTTATTTTTTTGGTATCAAAGATTACGTACATTGGTAAACAGTCCACTGATTGCTTTTGCAAGGATTGAGGAGAACTTTTTCTGGATTGTCCTTTAAGCTTCTAAATTTTTACTTTATTGAATTTATTTTATCAAGTCAGACCCAAAGCCTTAAATTCGAACGACGCCCCATGTTTAAGTTTTCTTCTTCTCTATCTTTCCTTCGGCACCATTCTCGGTCATTGTTAGGTTTCACGGTAAGTTTTTCACTTTAGAGCCGAAGACTCAGTTCTTGTTTTCAGTAAAAATAATCTCTTTTCCCTTTTCTATCTATGTGAAAAAAATAATTTTTTATTTATAATTTATCTCTGAGTTCTATTTTAGCTTTTCAGACTTATTCTCTTGGCTCCACAAAATTTGGACCACAGGACAAAGATTTCCTTTTATGTCATCACTATAGGTATGTATTTATATATTTTATAAATTCGATATTATTTGTAAGTTTATGAGTTTTTAAAACAACTTTAATACATATATTTGTTGAGAAGTTGGTTAGATGATTGGTATGCCATTTCATATTTCACGTTTTCTTGTATGGAATTATTCTGCTTGGCTTCGCTTGTCTTGGCTCGGCTTGGACCCATATATGAAAGCATAGAAAAAATATATTACCCGTGAAGTCTCTTTCTAAGGTTTAATAAACAAACAAGTTTTGACCATTGAATAAGAGCACAGGTGCAATGTAAGCCATTTGATTTTACAAATGTCAAAAAACCATTGCTAAATTAAAATTACAAATTTATAATATTGTACAATCGTGCTTATTGGGACTTTCCATTAATTCACTTAATCTACGTGTTAAAAGCACCTATTTAAACACCCCTATTAAATTTGTTAATATTAGTGAGAATTTGTATGAATTGTATTAGGATCAAAGAATTCATTGCATTATTTCTTTACAAAATCATGGGTAGAGATGTTTTGTAATGCTAATATAATTCATGACACGTATATAATTAGTTTTGTTATTGTTATGTTTAATTTTTTTTTTTTTGTATAAATAATTTTATATACAATTTTATATTCCTTTTTGTATTTAGTAAAACTTCTTATGAAATCTAAATCTCTCATTAGATCGAATAAAATATTTATTAAATTTTTACAAATTGTATGAAAGATAATAATTTTTTAGAGTGTTTTACGCATACATGCGGTTAGTATATAAACAACGTCCATGCACTTATTTCTTTTGAATGAAATAAAAAATAGATTAAATATTATATAATATTCGTTATTGTTTTTATAATGTGTGCATTTTCTGAACTTTTATGATACTTAATTAAAGACTAATGAGTTTTTATACTTATAATATTTTGTTTGCATTATTATGTTTTAGAACAAATTCTATTGCTATGGAGGATCCAAGTCAATATGCAGAAAATGAAATGAGTTAGATGACATTAATTTGCTTGAAAGCCCTATACTCTTTGCCCATGAAGATGGTGATCCCAAAAATACTAAGGATACTTCCTCTACGGTGGGTGCAATTAGTGTGACATCCAAAGATCCCCTTGACCACGCATATGAAAAGAAGACAAGGAAAAAAACTTCAGTTGTTTGGAAAGACTTCTCAATAATAGAGTTACCTAGTGGTGAGAAAAAGTCACAATGCAATTGGTGTAAGGTATACCTCACCATATCGAGATCAAGTTCTACTAGTACTATGCATAAGCATAGAGATACGTGTCTTGCATGTGCTGTGTCTAACAAGAAACAAAAGATTTTGAGTATTGAATCTAAGGAGAATGATGATGTCCCCACCATTGGAAACTTTACATACAATCATAAGAAGGTACGCGAACTTCTCTCATATGATTCTTTACCATGAGTACCTTTTTAATATGGTAGAGCATGCACTATTCAACAAGTTTATGAAGGCAAATACACCTCATTGGCAAAAAATATCTCGTGCAATTGCTAAAAAAGATTGTATAGACACATATCAAATTGAGAGGATAAAGTTGAAAAACATTATTAAGTGGTGTTGATAAAGTTAACATCACTACTGATACGTGGACTTATGGCCAAAATGTTTCATAAATGGTGGTGACTTGTCACTTTGTAAATTCAATTGGCTTCTTCAAAAACGGGTCTTAAACTTTTGTAATGTGCTGCCTCAGCATAGTGGTTTAATTATTGCTGATACTTTGCAAAAGTGTTTTGTTGATTGGGATATTGAAAACAAAGTATTTACAATTACAGTCGACAATGCCAAAGCTAATAATGTTGCCGTTAGAATTCTTAAAGATGATTTTCAATTGAGAAAACTCTTAACTGTTGGAGGTAAATTATTTCATGTGTGATGTTGTGCCGATGTAACAAATTTGTTGGTGCAAGACAGGCTTGGCCAAATTGAAAATATTATTAAGTATGTTAGAGAGGGAATCAAGTATTTGGTAGCATCAGAAGGAAGATTGAAACAATTTAGTGAAATTACAAAGCAATTGCAATTACCTTCTAAAAAATTGATATTGGATGTTTCCACTTGATGGAATAGTACTTACTTCATGTTGGTGACTGCTAAGGAATTCAAAGAAGTAGTTCCTAGGTTTCAAGATAGGGATTAGAATCTTCAATAGGTGCCTACTACTGAAGATTTGATAAAAGTTAAAAAATTTTGTGATATTTTGGAATTTTTCAATGAAGTGACCAACATTGTATCTGGAAGGATCAATCCAACTTCTAATTTATTTCTTCCTGAGGTATGGAGGATGAAAGATGTATTGGGTGTTGACAGAATTGAATATATTCAAGTAATGGCAAAAAAGATGAATGAGAAATTTAAGAAATATTGGAGTGAATGTAATTTGTTAATGGCAATAGCTGCGGTATTGGATCGAAAATACAAAATGGTGTTGATAAAGTTTTGTTTTCATTTTATTTATCCCGAGTTTGAAGCCTCTCAAATATTGGTCTTGTTCTTAAAGTTTTGATTGAATTTTATGATGAGTATATCCAAGTTCATAATTTAATAGCTATGGGCCAAATTGTGAAAAAAAATGTTAATCTAGCTTCTTCGAGCAATTCCACCAATATTTTTGCAAGAACCATGCCGAGTGGATGGTCAATGTTTCAATCTTTTGTTAGAAGTGTGGATACTTTTCAGCCTATTAAGTTTGATTTGGATGTATATTTAGAATAAGGTGTTTACATATGTGAGGAAGGTACTGATGCAAAGTTTGATGCTTTAGAATGGTAGAAAGTCAATAATCTCAAATATAAAATCTTGTCCAAGATGGTACATGACATATTAGCAATTCCTATAAGTACAGTTGCTTTAGAGTCCACATTTAGTGCTGGTAGTAGAGTTATTGATTCATATCGAGCGTCTTGGTCAACAAAAATGATTCAAATGCTATTATGTGAAGCAGATTGGGTTAGAGCACGCCATAGGATTAAGAAAGAACTAAAAGTAAGTATCTTTTTCATTAAAAAAAAAACCATTACTTTCATGAACACTTTAATTATTTTCTAAAGTAGAAAGGTATGTGATAATTTTTTATTTTGTAGGAGTAGGAATTGGCTAAAATTGCATTGCCATAATTGAAGCTTACGGATGGATGCTATGCAATGCAATACTCTTATAAAATTATGCATAATTCAACCTTGTGTATGTAGGGGAGTAAAAAAACTTTATAAATATTTTTTGATATTATATGATATATGCAGAGTCCTTTGATATTATAATTGATATTTTGAACTGACTTTTATCAAAGTTATGAACATGATTGAAATATGATAGTATAAATTGGAGTTTATCAATATTGAGCATATATTTGCTATGGTTGAATAGATAAAGAAAAAATGTAAGGAAGTAAAAAATATATGATAAGTTCTATTAGTTTGTATTTAGAATTATGTGAGATCTCAGAATTCGATGTAGTTTAGACTTTGAAGTCTCTTTAGTCTTTATATGTATTTTGTTTATTTGAAATAATTTTTTTAACCATTGGCGATGATTGATGATAGAGATATTATCATTTGTTCCTCTTCTGTTTTTCATTTTATGAACTGTTTTCTCGTTAACAAGATGTCATTAACATGATTTCAAAGTTATGAACTGCTTTCTATATCAATATTCTTTCTTTTCTTTTCTTTTTCAATTTTTCAAATGTAACTAACTGTTTTTCTTTTGTGATTTTCTTTGAAGGCCCTTGTGTATATTTCTAAATTATTAGCATTAGCTCTTTTATTAATTCTTTAAATTGCAAATGCATACATTGAAAAAAAATTAAGTTATTTTATATGCATTTTTTTTATTTCTATAATATTTCATTCTATTAATTTTTATATAAAAAAATATACAACCCAGCTCGACTCAAGCTCGATCTTCAAGCTTGGCTTATCAAGCGGAACTCGAGTTTTTTTTGTCGAGTCGAGCTCGGCAATTCAAAACTCGACTCGACTCGACTCGATTATAGCCCTATAGCTTTGTCAAATATTACTACTTGTAATCGATTTCCCTGAAAATAAAAATTGAAATATTAATCATTTGAATTTAAACAAATAAATATTTATATATCAATAGTAAATAGAATATAATAAATACAATAGAAAAAGATACTTATAGATTGAAATGTATAAAATATAATAATGAGCAAAATGATTTATACCTAAGGATCTATCAATGTGAGGTTCTGATATTTTGTTATTGAGTTTCATGCAATTCGTTTTGGCAATTTTTCTGCAACGAGCATTTTTACTTTCCAGATTTTGGCAGCTGGAGTGATATATTTGATTGATGCATAAACAATTCGCATATTTGCTGTGTTTATAAATTAGAAGACAATGAACTATTACTATATATATATATTATAAACTCAATAATATAATTAAAAAAAAGCAATAGAATGTATAAATGATAACAATATTTGAAAAAGATTAGTTGAGCAGAATAAAGAAGATATTAAATATGACTATTTATATAACATTATAATGAGTTTGTTATTTTTAAGAAATATTTATACACAATTTTTTTTGTACAATTTCTTTCATAATTATCAATTGTAGTTGGTCTTATAAGAATATTTACCGAATTGGCAATTTTGGCTCTTGATAGTGCTATAAATAATTGTCCTTGAGAAATATAGGTTCAAGTAAATATATTCCGACAGAATTTAATGTTTATCCTTATGATTTATTTATTGTCATTGCAAAACTTAATTTGATAGAAAATTATGTTCGTTTTAATGGAAAACCATTATTTTCATTTATATCTGGCAAGAATAGAATTCTGGGAATAAAAACTCTTTTTCCTTTGTGATGACCAATTGAAATTTTTGCATCAATAACATTACAATAAATCAATCGTTTTGTGACATCCCCAATTTACGTCTGGGCTACATACCCCCGTACATATCAGAAATTTTATGCATGTACATAAGCTTACTAATATATGAGATGCATTTTGTAGCAGAATAGAATTTATATATGTAGCTATACAAAGAGATCTAACTCTTGCATGAGTAAATCACATGTTAGAAGTAAAACTATAACCTTCAAATTTCGAGTTTACAATAGTATCATGGATCAAATATTTACATAACCCAGTTAATTTTCTCAAAACACCTAATATAACCTTCTGTCATCTTGAAACCTTGTTATCTCACTTGGTTACGTATAGTAGAGATCATCCCATCAAAATATGAGTATTCTGCAAGACCCTTAGGATACCTCAAAATCTCCTATAACATCTGAGACTCATGACAATTTACCTATTCCAACAATATCGTCTATCATTCTATACTGAATGATAGATAACACTAAAAGAATGAAATTTTCAAGAAATCTCAGTAAGTACATAATTAACTTAATGAGGCATAGATAAGATAGAATTTTAACATATATAATAATTATCACAACATGTAATTTATGAAATGCTTCATGAGACTCATGCATGTGGATGACCACTTTCTATACAAACTTATACCTTACGTAGACCCACCATCTTAGACTTAAAACTTTCTATACAAACTTTCATATCTTTTATTTTTTTTTCCTTAATCATGTGGGTTTTACTTATTTCTTAACCTCAACGGGCGTTACATATCGCCGTTTTCGCCAGGTTCTCTTAGCATGATGCATTAGCTTGGTCATACTTGTAACTCGTCAGTCGTCTAGACGTTATGTATCATCATCCCTGTCATGAGAAGTCTTGTGTCAGTTTTTCGGGCGTTATGTATCGCCGTCTCCGTCATGATACGGAGCATACTTAACATAGCGGGCATTACGTATCATCGTCCTCGCTAGTCATGTCATTCGTCTGGATGTTACGTATAGTCGTCCCCATCGTAACACGACTCTTAACTTATCAAATCATGTCAGTCATCCAGACTTTATGTATCGTCGTCCTCGTCATGACTCGATTCTTATTTTATATGCATGTGTCATGTCTTCATAAACTTAGACTTACGTATCGCCGTCTCTATCATGACATCACCTATATGTGACAAAATGCAATATATGCATAAATTTAGACTTATGACATTCATGTG
Source organism: Platycarya strobilacea (assembly GCA_036898215.1). NCBI lineage: Eukaryota > Viridiplantae > Streptophyta > Magnoliopsida > Fagales > Juglandaceae > Platycarya > Platycarya strobilacea. Next base: position 31,586,636 of record CM072550.1, read on the forward strand.
TCATGTTTTCATAATTCATATCATACATAAAAATATATCACAAAAACATATATCACATGTAAGTGCACTTACGTCATACAAATTCGTAACATCAAAACTTAACGAATAATGCTTAAACAATTAAATAAAATATTAAAATGTTATCAAAACCAAGGTTGGCCGAAATTCATGGGGACTAAATCTTATATATTTATTTATTTAGTTTATTCAACTGAGTAAAAAATTCACATATTTAGCATATCAAATTTCCCTTCATCAATTTATGCATATTAAATTATTTGTTTTAGTATTTCTTCTATAATTCTTAGTAAAATGATTTTTGAAAATTTTCTAAGTAACTTAGAGTTTCTAAACTCATTATAATCACTAAAATATTATGCAAATACTTAAAAACCAATAGATAAAATTCCACCAAAAACCCTATTGTGGCCAAATTACCCTAGAGAGCTTTTCTCAATTTTTTTTCTCAAACCAATACCTCATATTTTCTCATAATCCTCTTAATATATTATAAAGAATATATGTCTAAGGTCCTCTAATTTTCTTAGCATTTTTCTATAATAAAAACCACTCTAAAATTCAATAGATTTCAATTTAACATATAAATAATGTTTAAGTTCAAACAAGCATCAAACATAATCCAATCATCAAATCACTTATTCTATGCTAAGATTAGGTTAAGTAGTGTACTTACAAATTTCTCTTAAGCTTGGTTGGATGGTTGAAGTAGGTTTTGTGCAACTTTTCCTCCAAGACCCCTAATATGCTCTCTTTTGATGTTTTGGTGAAGTGAATGTGTTTGAGTGAGTTTTTCTTGTTTCTTTTTCACTATGGCCGAAATTTGTCTCTAAAGGGAAGGAAGAGAGGATTACATGCATATATATAGGCCTAGGAGGCATGGCTTAAGGGTGAAAACTCTTGGGGTATTCGGCAGTACCCTTAGCCGAGTATGGTGAGGTGCCTACCTCTCACTTTAGCCCTCATAATCATTCTAATATTTAAGTTTATTTAATAATATCTCATCTAATGGTCATTTTTAATCCACCTACAAGATCATCTTGATCAAGGGCTCAAAAGATTCCAATACATGGAAATAAAAACAAAATAATATCATAAATAGTCTCAAAGGGATGCAAATCTGGCTCTTTGACCTCCCAAGGGTCCACACGGCCAGCTCTAGTGGTTTATCCCCATTTGCCACTTGTTTAGTCCCTCATTGGTACACTTGAAAGGTTTTGGAAGAGTTTTCTTAAGGTTTAGTTGTCTATTGGTTAGCAACTAGTGGTGGAGCTAGAAATTTGGGTTAGGGGTGGCTAAGCAAGGCTAAAATAAAATATATAAAATATTTTTTATTCTATTTAAATATAATTTTTTATGTATTAAAAAAGTATATAATATGATAAAAACATGTCATCATAATAAAAATATATTAAAAATACGTTATAAATCATTTAAATTCTTTTTTTATCTATAATAATAATATGTCATCATATTATTTTATTATTTTATTTTATATGAGATTTATTCTATTTTTAAATTAGATTAATTTTATAGAAGAAGATCGAGATAATTTTTAGAGAGAGGGTCAATAGAAAATAAAATTAACATTATTAAAAAATAAACATATTTTTATTTTTTCTTTTAAAAACATATATTATATTTTTTTTCATTTTTTTTTAAGAATAGGGGTGGGGCCTGTGGGGAGGGGGGCCATGGCCCCCCCTGTCCCAACGTGGCTCCGCCACTGTAAGCAACAAATGGGTAATTTGGCTGATTTAATTAGTTAGTTCCTCACTAATCAGTTTTACTCTTAATTCCTTCATGGTTATAGGCTAATTATCCTTCTAGAAACTCTTTCTCCACATGACATATACCTCCCCACACATGTCTAGAAGATAGAAATGGAAAGAACCAATCAAATTCGACATCCTAAAGTAAGGCGGTGGTGCATTTTATTTCTGGACTTCAGTTTTCGTCCATTTCAAACCCGTTCGCTTCCATCCAAAAAGTCCTTGATACACTGTGATTTTACAAAACATTAAAAAATAAAAGTTTTAGATCATCCTTTTAGTAATCTATAGGATTTTGAATTCCTTTATTATGAGATCATATGAGAAAGTTATAATTAAGATAGTAAAATTAGACGAATTAGCCCGAAAGTACCAATTCGGGCACACTAAACTTTTTGCTAGATAATCCTGCTTATTTCACATGAAAATTTCTAGATAAAATATTCTTATTTGCCATAGGTCTACACACTTGTCAAGATCTTAGGACAATTGAGAAAATATTCCAAAGACTTAATCTTAAACAAAGTCATTAGTCAATTCAAAGTCAATATCTAAATATTTAATTCATTTCTGCCACTTCAATCTCAATTTAGTATTTGATTGAGTCTATATCTCTTAACACTCAAAACATAGAAATTGTATATATTCCTCTTGGATTTCCATATCATCTTGAATCATCTCAATCCAAGATCAAATGAAAGAGCTATGTCCAAATTACCGGAAGATGTCAAATCTGCCAAACATTTCCTAATTACCATAGTTTACTAAATTCCTCTATTTGCATCCTTTCACCATTTTAAACTTAACTTATCAATATTTCTCACAAGAAAAAGGTCCAAAATAAATATATTTTCAAAAGTTCCAAAGGTCCACCAAAATAACTCTAAGGAGATTATAATCAAACTAAGCATGTAAATTAAAAAGGACAAGTAAAAATTTGGGTTATTATATGTATGACATTGTATAAACCTTCTGAAGGATTTATATTTCTAAGTAACATGAATGGACATTTCTTTTTAAGCAATAGTTCATGTGGTGGCAATCCATTTGGAGTAAAAGTGTTTAAAAAATCTTCCATTACAATTTGTTTAGATGCATCAATTATTTCATTGAAATTATAATATCGCACCATTTCACCAGTGAATTTTTTAATGATTATGGAATTCAAGTGACTGATTTTTTGGTGTTAATATAGCTCGATTTGTCATTTCAATCAAATTGTTTGAATAATTTGATATATCTTTAAAAATAGCTTCTAATAAAGAATTTAAAAATTCAATATCCTTGTTGTACTAAATAAGCATTTCTGTTAGAATTTTGGTCATATCATCAACAGCAATTGGTTCATTACCATTACCAACTCAATTACATAATAGGAAAAATCAGGATCTAATCTAGCTCTCATATTTTTTGTTAATTTAATTTTGGTTAAAGAAGACCATAAATGAGAACAGGCTAAGATTGCATCAATTTGTTCATCTTTTGTGCTTTTACAAATTACAGGTAATATTTGACGAAAATCTCCATAAAAAACATTAACTTTTCCACTGAAAGGAAGGTCTGTATCATTTATATCTCGTAACATTTTATCCACTATCTCTATAGAATATTTTCAAGATATAGGTGTTTCATCCCATACAATTAAAGTGTGAATCAATAGTCAATTACATTTATCAATAAATGACAATAAAATTGAATTCAATATATTAAGTCCATTCGGCCTCTAATTACACAATTTAAATCCGAATTCATGCAATTCATTCTCTATTCACGCTCTGCAATAGTCAGTTTTTTTATTTTGTTATTTATTAAAATAAATTTTTTTTTTCTATTCTGTTAATTTTTTATGACTTCATATTCTTTTTTGTTATTTCTTTCAGTCTTGTTATTTGATAGCATATTTTCATAACAAAGCAGATTTTGTATATTCTTATACATTGTCATTTATCTGATATTTAGTTTTCTTCCACATGACATTTCCCTTAAATCCAGTCTCTATTCACGACCTGCAATAGTTAGTTTTTTAGTTTTGTTATTTCTTAGAATCATTTTTTTTTCTGTTATGTTATTGTTTTTTAACTTCATGTTCTTTTTTGTTATTTCTTTCAATTTTGTTATTTGAAAGCATATTTTCAAATAATGAAACAGATTTTGTATATTCTTATATATTGTCATTTATCTTATATGTAATTTTCTTTTGCACGACAGTTCACCTAAAAGGTTGTCATCATCTACTGGTTTGTAAGTTTTTCCCCCTTTTTTTTCCGTGTTGTTCTCAAGTTTTGCATACTTTCAAATATGTTTTCTTCTTTCTTTTGTGGTTCTATTTTGCATGTTCTTCTATTTAGTTGTTCTTCTTTTGTTTTCGAATGTTTTCATTTCAAATCTTGGTTATGTGTATTTGGAGCTTAGCATTTCTTTCCTTCAACTTTGTAAGTATATGTTTTAAATTAAGTATTCTGTTCTTTTGTTTTACTTTGCTTTCATGCCTTAGTTTATTCCTTTATTGTTTATTGTTTATTCATACTTACCAAGATGGAATTCAATCCACATACATAGTAATATAGCTTATTACAAAAGTATGGCTACAAATTTCTCATGCAAATAAAATAATATCAAAATAGTAACATAACATTTTTTAATAGGTAAATAAACATAGCCCAAATATATTGTCATTTTATGACTTGCTTCATTCATTTATGGTTAAATTGTTTTTTATATGGTTAAATTGTTTAACATTTGTTTATGCATCTTATTCATTTATCCATTGGCCTATGTATATTGTTTTTTCATTTATAGTTTAATATTAGAGAGTTGGTTCCATTAGTTGTTTTAATTGGTGAGGAAATTACTAAATATATGGCTGACTTATACTGTTAAATCTTATCCTCATTCCTTATATCTTAATCTTATATAGTTTGTTAAAAGGACACTTCCAAATTGTTAAAGACAAACAATAAATAAAGAGTAATTCTACGTGGAGTCAAATTTTTTAGAGTTAGATGGGAGTCGGTTGACGTAATGTTTCTCTTTACATGGCGTTTCTCTCTCTTCAGTATTTTTTTCAACTCCATTTTCTGCATTTTCTTTAAAAAATATATATTTTTTCATTTATCAGCCAATGTGGCGTGTTGCCACATCAGCCGACTCCAAGAAATCCGACTCCATATAGACTTATTGATAAATAAATTTATAAGTTCAAGGCAATTATTGACAACCAATCAACAAAACCCACCTTTTTTTTTTCCAGAAACCTAACCCAAAAGACCAATTCACAATCCAAATTCCATAAAAACACAAAGAAACAAACCAAACAATAGATAATTTAGATTACAGAGAAAAAATATGTAAAAGAAAGTTGTTTTTAGTTCATGTGGAGTTCTCAACAATAACCATAATAACACAAAGAATATGCTATAACATAAACAACCAAATCTAGACATATTCAAGGAGATCATGAAAAAAAATTTAAAACCCAGAACCTAAAGCAACCAAGTTTATGAATTCATATGTAGAATACCACATAAGAATAAAAGAAAATAGTAATTATTATCAAATAGTAATTATTATCATTTTGGATAATTACAGTTTTCATTTGGCTGTAGCTATTTCGTTGCATTTGTTTAAGTCTCGTGCAGAACATTATTTCAAACATTATTTTGTGTTTTCTGGTATTACTTTATGCTAAAAAACATAACACTAAATTATTTTCTTTAATAAACACGGCTAACAAGACTAAAGTATGAATTAAAAAATCCAACAATGCAATTAAAAAAGGTAAAAATCTTCTAAATACAAGCTTCCAACTATAAACGGTTCAGTTAAAATAAAAAAAAAATCAACCAAAGAAATCCAAGTTAGGGTTTTTATGTTTGATGAATCTCTTCCTTAAAACACAAAATGGATTAGAGAAAATGTAGATTCAACTTGGGAAGCTAGAGAGCACACGAAATTCTCGATTGAAAGTAAACATCATAGTGTTAATAAAATCTTCACTTGATCAAACCATAGCTGAATTCGAAATATACCAATGAAAAAGGAGATTAAGGTGTTTTTACCTTGATGTTTCTCTTTTGAGAAGATGAAATATCAATATCTTGAGCCTGGCGTTCAAAGAAAAATAAATCGTAGATGAGTTCAACAAAGATGGTCATGATAAAGAATTTAGGGTTTGATTGATTAGCTAAAAAGAATAAGAGAAAATCTAAATCTGGTCTAGAAGAGGCTAGATCGTTGAGGGATGTTAAAATTTTTAGAGAGAGAGAGAGATTTGTCTTGGGTGGACAAGAGAAGGGGGATGGGGATGACAAGAAATAGAAGGGAGTTTTTGGCGGGGAGGGAGTGGGGGAATTGGAATGGAGGTGGGATTGAGAGAGAAAAAGAGTGGGGGAATTGGGATGGAGGTGGGATTTGGAAAAAGTAATGTATTATTTATTTATTTTTAGACATAATAAATATACAATATATGTAATTAATTATAATTATATAAAATTAGTAATAATAATATAATAGTTAATATTTCTGTATATTTGAGTAAAACATTTAAGATTAAAATATACTATATACAATATATATAATAATTAATTTATTCCCATATCTAAATAGCCAATAAATATAATTAACATATTTTATATTTAACTCAACATATATAATCAAATAAATTTATATATTTAAGATTAAAAATTCATATTACAAATTATAATATAATATTATTCTAAATAAATTATAATATTGGACCATTGTCACATAATCATGAAAAAATATATTTGAATTAACCTTTTTGTTAAACTTTTTTTTAATTTATCTCAATCAAGTTTGTTAAAACTATGGATTATGTCTATCTATAAAACTATCTTATTGTTTTAATTAATACTTTTATTTTATAATATATGACAACATGTAATTATTTATCACCTATTTAATTATAATTAATTGTCAAATTTTTATTAGAAATTACATTTTTTTCTCAATGGCATTATATTATTAATCAAAATTTATTTATTAATAGAAATAATGTCAATTATTAAAAATAATCAAATAATTAAACTAAGCAAACGTGTTTTGCACGTTGCTTCTACCTAGTATGTATATATATATATATTGTATGTAAAAAAACGTTATTTCACTTAAGTGAATTAGATGACGTCGTTTTATAGCTTGAAAGAAAAAAACTTGAGATGAAACAATGCAATCTGATTTTATACACCAAACGTAGCTCTTTTGGGTTGAAGTTTTAGCCTAACTCCAAAGCTCCCTTTTCTCCAATGCCATTGTTGCTCCCTCTTCAATGGGAAAGTCGATGATGTTGTTGCAAAACTTGTTGATGGGGTTCTGAAAGAAAAATCGACAAGAACACCAATGAACCGATCGTAACCGATTAAAACTACATAGGTCGGTTTTGTCCCCCTTAACGGGCCGGTTTCTATCAGTACCACTTGAAAAGCACCACTTGAAAAGCATGTTTATTCGTTTTTAATTTTAGACCAAAACCGCATCAATAGTGTCGATTTTCATCCGACTTGTATCATCACAATTGGGAGGACATATTTGTGCTTCGTCGTACTGGGCCCTGCCCAATTACCATAGCGAACAGTCCAATGTTATAAGGCAACATATTGCAAGGAAAAGGCCCAGTTTGAGTTGGGGAAGACGGGATAACTACTGCTTGGGCACGCCTCCATCCATGTCACATTAAATGACCCAATACTGGTCGAGATCTCACTCGTAATTTTATTTTTCATAATTTTACAAAACCATTATTATATTTTCGTCATTAAAGAAATCATACAAAATAGAGCCTAAATATCTAAAGGTAAATAGAGTATCATACAAAATAGAGTATCAATTTTTTTAAAGGTAAAAATATAATTTTTAATTTCTTGCAAATAAGATGTCACCCGCTTCACAACTTTTGAACTAAACATCTTTGGATCACTTTGAAAAAATCAAGAATGCCAATTGTAAAACTGATCTTCAACTTTATACAAATTTACCAACCATTAAGCTTCCTTTTAGCCAACACATACAGAACCTCTTTGGCAATCTAAATAATTTTAGGATGCTGTAAATTAATAAGCTTGTCATAATTTGCTTTTAAGGTGAGAAAACATTTCTTCATTCAAAAACTCTCAAAACTCTGTATGCAACTTTATTGAGACAATCTTAATAGTTCTCGTCTTTGTATTAAAAATCAACTCCAATTATGAAAGATATCTTACTCATAAATTTCATTTTTAAAGTTCTTTAGATTTGAAAGTTTTTTTAATTATTTTATAGAAATTGCATCTCGATGCCATGGGACTTTGTTCTCATTTTGTGGGAGAATCATGACTATCATTGGGCTTCTATGTGTCGATCTGTCCAATTTTATGTGATCCAATCCGACAAGAATTCGTTACAAATTTTTAGTGAGTTTTCAATGAGTACTGGAGTTTATCCCGCTAATAACCCTAATCAGCGTTTACCATATATATTATATTATTTATGTATTTTCACAAAGTGTATTCAATTATCATTTGAAATAAAATTTTCTACAGTTCGATGGGCGTAAGGACATTGTCGAATTACATAAAACTTGTGTGTCATGTGTGCTTGATTCCGTTCTCACTTCACATTTTCCCTTATATTTCTTAATAGACTATATATTCTCAAACAAATATAGACGGGTTAAATTAAGTAATGTTTAGTACAAATATCAAATAGACAAATCACTTACATGTTCTTTTTAAAAAAAAGTAAGTCTCACTATTAAATAATAGTCTTTTTACACTTTTTAGGCGATACATACTTTTTTAACTAAGCCTGGCATGAAACTTGTCTATTTGGATTTGTACAAATTTTTTCTTATATATATAAATTATCACTTTTTTCTATATAAATTATCTCTTTCTTCTCTTAAAAACTTAATAAAACAGATTAATATAAATAGCTATTATACGAAAATGCATTCTTAGGCCATGTTTGGTTTAACAAAATTTCTTATTTAATAAACTAAAAAAAGCAACTAAATTAGAAAGCTTTTTTTTATCAATATATTGGACTCAAAACTAAAATTTGGTTTATTTTTATAGATAAAATGAGATAGAAGTTAAAAATAGAATAAAATATTATTATAATATCATTTTTTTAATATCATTTTTATTTTTTAATTTAAAAAAATTGTTTTGAGATTTGAAAATATTAAATTTTTTTATTTTATTTTATATAAAAATAAAATAAAATAAAATAAAATGAGATAAAAATATTTGTAAAAACAGTCCAAACCCAAGTGGAGCAAGGAAAGAAAAGGCTGACTTCATTCAATCCTTTGCTATCCAGGTTGGCTTTATTTCAAAAGTAATTTAACATAAGAGGCCCGGCCTCTAGCCTCAACTTTTGTGTTTTTTTTTTTTTCTTTTTTCAATGAGCCCAACATTGATCATGTTGAATTCAAATTTCAAATTTCGTATCTACGTGTAGATTTTGATGATAACAAATAAATTCAAATCTCAAGCTCAAATTATTTATGCAATAGAGCGAAGCGCACATCAAGTATAAAAGAATAAATCTACAAATGAAACTCATAGACTATTTTTGTACATCTCTTGATAAAATTTGAAATGAGATTAAAACTCCAAATTACTCTTTTTTCTCATAAAACATCAAATTACTTTTTTTACATATGCAAGACATTTTTAAATGTCTTAGTTTTGAAAATTATGTTTTTCACATGTGCATAACATCATCAAACAAAATAATTTCAAAAATTATATTTTTTATATAAAAATTTGAATTTATAAGATGATTGATTATCATATTTAACATGTGCATATTTTGTTTGAAAGTCTTGAAGAAGGTAGTGTGTTTTTTTGATAAATGTAAAAGATATATGATTTTGTTTGAAAATCTGAAAGGGTGATTGTGTATTTTTTTAACAAATGTAAAAGGTAGATGATTTTGTTTGAAAATCTTAAAGGATGGTTGTGTGTTTTTTTGACATATGCAAAAAAAAAATGATTTAGTTTGAAAAATAAATCATGCTCATTTTGTCATGTATAAAAAGCAAAAAATTAGATTTGATTTCTTTAAAAAATAAATGGAGTTGTCTTTGACAAATGCAAAAATGAAATGTTTTTATTTGAATTTTTTGAAAAGTGAATAGTGCTCTTGTTTGACATGAGAATCTTTTTAAATTTGAAATTGAAGACTCATTTGCTTATAAATAACTCACTTGAGTTTTGTAAAAATCACAACAAGAGCTTACACATCTATTACTAAGTTTTGTATCATTTTTTCAAAACTCTCATTCTCTCTTTTCTAAAATTTTGAACTTGAATTCTTATTCTTGTTGAGAAAAATATAGGTTGCGCTGTATTGTTTCTATCTCACTCATTGAGGAGTGTACTTTGATAATCTATCCATTATCAACTTTTGTATTAGTAAGAGGGTGAGTATAACTTTTGTGTGTGTAGAACGTGTTCTACATAGGGAATAGTTGAATCTCCAAGTATGAAGTGATTGGAAGTGTAGAGAGTGTTCTACACGGATTTTTTGGAGCGGTACTGCTCAAAGATGTAATAGGTTTCTATCTCCACCTAAAGGAAATTGACTAGTGAATTTGGGATCCTCAAATGGGTAGTTTGAGGTGAAGACGTAGGCAATGGGGCTGTATACTGAGTTTGCTTTCTCTTATCTTACTCTTTACATTTCTTGCTTCTTTATATTCTGTTTATATTTTATATTGTGTATTTGATTTATAAGTGTTAAATTTTATAATATAACCAAATTCACCTCCCATCTTATGTTAGTCATCTGGGCAATAATTGGTATTAGAGCAAGGGCTCTGTTATAAGATTAACTATCTGTTGAGTTAAGATCATATGACTAACATTGCAGCTATTTTCGCTGAAGGTCAATCTAATAGTCGACCTCTGCTATTTTGTAGAGATAATTATACTTTCTAGAAGGTTAAAATGAGAATATTTCTTTAATCTCAAGGTTGAGAAATCTGGAAATGTATTGTAAATGGGCCTTATATTCAAACAAAAATTGTTGATGGAGTAAAGGTCAAAAAGAAAGAGGAAGAGTTTGATCGCGAAGACGATAGACTTTATACTATGAATGTAATGGCTATGAATTTTCTATATAATGCTCTCAATGGTAATGGATTTAACAGAATAATGACTTGCAGGACAACAAAGGAAATTTGGGATAATTTGGAAGTAACCTATGAAGAAATTTCGCAAGTCAAAGAATCAAAAATTTATATTCTTACGCATGAATATAAAATGTTTAAAATGAATGATGATGAATCTATCTCTTCTATGTATACTCATTTTATTAATATTATAAATAGTTTGACATCTCTTGGTAAAGTTTATTCCATCTTAGAGATAGTAAGGAAAATTCCCAACTCCTTACCAAAACGTTGGGAATCAAAAGTAACAACGATTCTTGAAACTAAGGATCTTAAAAAATTCGAAGTAAATGAACTCATTGGGTTACTTATTACCTATGAGTACACATTGAAACGAGGAGAAGAAGAAGGACAGCAAAAGAAGAGCTTGGCACTCAAAGTCGTTTCTTATAAAACTGAAAGCGATGAAAATGAAGAAAGCGATGACGAAGAGATTGCAATGATCACAAGAAAATTTAAGAGATTCTTGAAAAATAAAGTTTCTCCAAAGAAACCTTTAAAAAAATATTCCAACAAAGATACAGGTAAAAATGATTCATTAATTTGTTATAAATATAAAAAGTTAGGACATATCAAGATAGATTGTCCCCTGCTAAGGAAAGATCGATATAAAGGCAAGAAAGCAATGAAACCTACATAGGATGATGATTCAAGTAGCTCAGAGAGCGACGCAAGTAATGAAGAATCTGCAAATTTTTGTCTTATGGCTAAAGATGATCTTGAGATAATAAATCTTGAAAATCCCTCTTATGAAGAATTGCAAAATGCTTCGGAAGAGGTATATGAGGAATTTGAAAAATTGGGTATTAAGTATACCGCTTTGAAAAAGAAAAATTCTTCTTTAATAAATGAAATTGATGTTTTAAGAAAAGAAAATATAGTTTCAAAAGATGACAATGATGAACTAAAAAAGAAAGTAGCTGATTTAAAAAAAATTGTTGAAAATTTCACAAATGGAAAAAGAAATTTCGAAAAATTTCTTGGTAATCAAAGATGTGTTTTTGATAAGGTGGTTTGGGATACATGTCAAAAGAAAAACTCAAACCCTATAAAAACTTTTTTGATAAATCCATTAAATCAAAACCAAACTTTCAAAATTCTTTTCCTAAAAATAGATTTGTCAAAAAAATATATTATTGTAATCACTCAAGTTCTTTAAGTATGTTACATGTTATTTATAATTTTTGCAATAGAAATGATCATAACTATCATGCTTGTCCTATTAGAAGAAAATATACAATGATTATTAGGGTCATATGGGTACCAAAGAATATTATTTTTTCTAATATTAATAAATAAAAGACCCAAAGAACATGGGTACCAAGAAAAAATATTTTAATTATTTTTTTAGGTATGCATGAAGTCTTTCGTAAGTAAAACAAGATGGTTTTTAGATAACGGATGCTCAAGACACATGACAGGAGATAAAACTAAGTTCATTGATCTCACTTCTAAAGAAGAAGGACACGTGACATTTGGAGACAATTCAAAAGGGAAGATCATGAGAATAGATAAAGTTGGTAATAAATATTCTCTCATAATTAAAAATGTTCTACTTGTTGAAGGTCTAAAACATAATTTTTTAATTATAAGTCAATTATGTGATAAAAGATTTACAGTTACCTTAAAAAAGGATAAGTGTATTATTTTGAATAATCATGATTGTAATGTTTGTTTTATTACTCTTAGAAACAATAACGTTTATACAATTGAATTTGAAGAAATTGCCTCACAAGATCATATTTGTTTATCAGCTCGATATGAAAATAGTTGGTTATGGCATAGAAAGTTAGGCCATGCAAATATGAAACTTATTTCCAAACTTTCAAAAAATGATCTTGTGAGAGATTTGCCAAAAGTAAACTTTTTTAAAAATAAAATCTGTGACGCATGTCAGTTTGGTAAACAAACAAAAACTTCATTCAAAATCAAGAAACATATTTCCACTACTAGACTTTTACAATTAATACACATGGATCGTTTTGGACTAAATAGAATTGTAAGTCTGGGAGAAAAATGTTATGCATTTGTTATTGTTGATGATTTCTCTAGATATATTTGGGTCATCTTTCTCACTCATAAAGATGAGGTACATAATGCATTTACCAAACTATATAAGATAATTCAAAATGAAAATGATTATACTATTTCAAACATCCGAAATGACAGGGGGAAAGAGTTTGTCAATAAAGATATTGAGTCTTTTTGTGATGAAAATGGTTTTCTGCATAATTTCTCTACTCCTCGAACTCCTCAACAAAATGGGATAATAAAGAGGAAAAATAAATCTCTTCAAGAAATGGCAAGAACAATACTTAATGAAAATAATTTATCTCGTTATTTTTGGGCTGAAGCGGTAAGTACTGCATGTTATGTTATAAATAGAGTTATGTTAAAGTATAAATTAGATAAAACCCCTTATGAGCTTTGGAATGAGAAAAAGTCCAACATTGAATACTTTAATGTATTTAGATGCAAATGTTTTATACTCAATGACAGAGATAATTTAAGAAATTTTGATGCAAAATCTGATGAAAGTATCTTTATTGGGTATTCAACAAATAGTAAAACTTATAGAGTATTTAATAAAAAGACTTTGACTGTACAAAAATCTATGCATGTAATATTTGATGAATCTAACCCTATACTTTCCAAGAAATCTATTGATGAAAAATCAGAATGTACAAATAACCAAAATAGTCTCAATCTCGACAAAGAGAATACAATGAAAGAAATCCAATATGGAAACATCAGGAAAGATTATCAAGACTTAGTACAAGATGCAATCAAACAGTGGAAATATGTGAAAGATCATCTAGTGGAACAAATTCTAGGAGAACCTTCATGAGGTGTAAGTACTCAATCATCTCTTAGAAATATTTGTAATCACATTGTTTTTCTATCTCAAATTGAACTCAAAAATATTGATGAAGCACTTATTGATGAATCATGATTTCTAGCTATGCAAAAAGAGCTAAATCAATTTGAAAGAAATAATGTATGGACACTGGTTCCTAGACCCAAAAATCATGTTGTTATTGGAACAAAATGAATTTTTAGAAATAAGAAAGATGAGTCTGGAATCATCACTAGAAACAAGACTCGACTTGTAGCCCAAGATTTCAATCAAGAGGAAGGAATCAATTATGATGAAACGTATGCACCTGTTGCAAAATTAGAAACTATTCGAATGTTACTTGCATATGCATGTTATAAAAATTTCAAACTTTTTCAAATGGATGTTAAAAGTGCTTTCTTAAATGGTTTTATAAATGAAGAGGTATATGCTGAGCAATCTCCAGGTTTTGAAAATCATATTTCTCCTAATTATATTTTTAAGCTCGCAAAAGCATTATATGGGTTCAAACAAGCTCCTAGAGTTTGGTATGAGAGGTTTAGTGGTTTCTTGATTGAAAAAGGTTTTTCAAGAGGAAAGATCGATACAACTATTTTCATCAACTATGAATAGGATGATATTCTTCTAATTCAAATTTATGTTGATGATATAATATTTGGTGCTACTAATGAAAATATGTGCCAAAATTTTTCTAAGAGCATGCAAGAAGAATTTGAAATGAGCATGATGGGAGAACTTAATTTCTTTCTTATATTTAAAATCAAGCAAGTAAAAAATGTAACATTCATTAATTAGTCAAAATATATCAAAGAGTTACTCAAAAAGTTTGAGATGGAATGTACGAATGTAATTGGAATACCAATGAGTCCAACTATCAAATTTGATAAAAATGAAAGCAGTAAGTCAATTAACTCACAGGTATATCTAGGTAAGATTAATAGTTTATTATATTTGACAGTTAGTAGACCTCATATTATGTTCAGTGTATGTTTATGTGCACATTTTCAATCATCTCTAATTCAATCTCATTTGATTGCAGTCAAGCGTATTTTTAGATATCTTGCTGGTACTATTGACCTAGAGTTATGGTATCCTAAGCACACTTCTTTCGATCTTATTAATTATTCAGATGTGGATTATGCTGGTTGCAAAGTTGATTGAAAAAGTACTAGTAGAACATGTCATTTTTAGGTCATACACTTGTTTCATAGTTTAGTAAAAAGTAAAATTCTGTCGCATTATCTACTGCTGAGGCAAAATATGTTGCTGCAGACAATTGTTGTACTCAAGTTTTTTACATGAAGCAACAACTTGAGGATTCTAAACTTATGTACAATCATATTCCAATCAAATGTGATAAAAAAATGCTATAAAGTTTTCAAAAAATCCAATACAATATTCTCGGATCAAACATATTGAAATTAGATATCATTTTTTTAGAGATCATGTGCAGAAGGGCGATATTGTATTAGAATTCACTAGCATACATGATCAATTGATAGACATTTTCACAAAACCCCTACCAGAAGATAGACTATGCATGATTAAAAGAGAAATAGGAATTATGCATGCCATAAATATCTGCTAGATATTTTTATTCTATTATCTCAAATGACCTACAAAAACTTGAGAAGTTTATCCTCATCATTCAAATGCATTTACTCTTTATAAATTATCATGTCATCCTTATCTAAAAGATTAGGCAATCGAAATGAAGAGGAAAGCAAGGATTTTAAATCCTTATTCTGTTGCTTTAAGTCTACTATCTTTCTGTTAGACTCTTGAACAAGTCGTTAAAGAATATTGATCTTCTCATTAAGCTTCTCTATCTCACGGATTTTGGACTACAACCGAGCGAAAAAAAAGGATAATGGAAGATGAGTATCGAGTTCCGAGACTCACAAGCTCGTAAATGGCATCATGATCTGATTTATTAGCTAAATCAGTGTTTAGTTACTTCATGGCGTCTGCGACAGATGTAAAAACAATTTGGGACTGAGGTAAAAAATACATCATATTTTGATCATGAGGAGTACTGAATGGATATTGATGAGCTATTGAAAATTTGAAGTACGGGAATGAAGATAAATTACAAAGATGAGAAGAAGACTTGATGCGATTTAGATAAAACTGATAGCCGCTCTTATAAAGATGGAAATAAGTAAAAGACAAACTGTCATCTTTTCCAATCTTACTTAGTCAAACTTACAAGATATGCCAGATGCATATTGTCAAAAGTTACCGAACTAAGCCAGCGAGATTAATTACAATTGTCCCTGTTTTTCTCGTGAAACGCTACTATTATCTGCTGATGTTGACTCTGTGCTTGAATTCTCATTCGTTCCGATTCCTCTATTCGAAATTTCAGAACACGAGCTAATTCCGTCAAATCTTTATTTTTTTGCTTTAACCTCTTATTTTTTCTACCTTTATTTGCAAACTTTTGATGGAGAACAGATATTTGATTGTTAAATCGATCAACCTCATTTGCCCTCGCTAGTAATCTCCGAGACATGGTCATAACAGAGACAGCATATTGAGCACTGAGAATTCTTGATGTTGCAACAACTTCTGAATCAGTTCTACCAGAAAAATGCATCTCTGCTTCTATCATAGTGTTGACAACTTGAGGAGATAAAATGACTGGTTGAGATGGTTCTTGATTCAAAACAACCTACATCCTGAGAGTTGTTGAAGAGCCGGAAGACTATTAGACAAAATTTTCTCTGTCATTCTATCGTTTTGGATAAACAGATACTTGATCAATGAGCAATGTGAGATTTGTTTTAACATTCGGTGGGTGAAAATGGTCATTTAAACAGAAATCGAAAACTTCCAAATCTCTACGTATCTTATTTGTCAACAACATCAAGCGGATTTGAATCCCTTTCCGCACCGAATTGCAACTAGACCTCCAACCTTTGTAGGTTTTGTCGGACACGCATAGCTACGCACTGAATTGCCAGAGCTAGACCTCCAACCATTGCAGGTTTTGTCGGACACGCGTGGCTCTGCACCGAATTCTCTACAGTCTCTACTATCGCATTGTTTTATTTGTCTATTGGTTATTGTAGGAAGATGTCTTATTGAGTTAATTATGATTCCTTTTTAATGATGCGAAAAAGGGGGGGAGAAGTTTTAGACGTAAATATTTAGATTCTTAACTCTGTTATATATGCTGGAATTATGTTTATCTATTACTTGAAAAACTAACGCATATTCTCGGGGAGAGTTTAAGCATTACTGCAAGTTTCAAAATCCTATTAAGTATTTTTCATCATCAAAAAGTGGGAGATTGTTGAATCCAATGTTTCAAATTTCGTATCTACGTTTAGATTTTGATGATAACAAATAAATTCAAGTCTCAAACTCAAATTATTTACGCAATGGAGAGAAGCGCACATCAAGCTGAAAAGAACAAATTTACAAATGAAACTCATAAATTATTTTTGTACATCTCTTGATAAAATTCGAAATTGGATTAAGACTCCAAATTACTCTTTTTTCTCATAAAATATTAAATTACTTTTTTTACATATGCAAGACATTTTTAAATGTCTTAGTTTTGAAAATTATATTTTTCACATGTGCATAACATCATCAAACAAAATAATTTCGAAAATTATATTTTTTATATAAAAATTTGAATTTATAAGATGATTGATTATCATATTTAACATGTACATATTTTGTTTGAAAGTCTTAAAGGGGGGTGATTTTTTTTTTTTGACAAATGCAAAAAGTAGATGATTTTGTTTGAAAATCTTAAAAGGTAGTTGTGTGTTTTTTTGACAAATGCAAAAGGTAGATG
This sequence comes from Platycarya strobilacea, assembly GCA_036898215.1. Classification (NCBI taxonomy): domain Eukaryota; kingdom Viridiplantae; phylum Streptophyta; class Magnoliopsida; order Fagales; family Juglandaceae; genus Platycarya; species Platycarya strobilacea. The sequence goes on from CM072550.1 coordinate 31,604,269, forward strand.
ATTTTTTTTGAAAAATAAACATGCTCATTTTGTCATATATGAAAAGAAAAATATTAGGTTTGATTTCTTTGAAAAATGAATGGAGTTATTTTTGACAAATGTAAAAATGAAATGTTTTTATTTGAATTTTTTGAAAAGTGAATAGTGCTCTTATTTGATACTGGAATCTTTTCAAATTTGAAATTTAAGACTCATTTGCCTATAAATAGCTCACTTGAATTTTACAAAAATCACAACAAGAACTTACACATCTATTGATAAGTTTTGTATCATTCTTTCAAATCTCTCATTCTCTCTTTTCTAAAGTTTTGAGTCTTAATTCTTGTTCTTGTTGAGAGAAATGTAGGTTGCGCTATATTGTTTATATCTCACTCATTGAGAAGTTCTACTCACTATAAACTTTTGTATCAATAAGAGTGTGAGTATAACTTTTGTGTGTGTAGAAGATGTTATACATAGGGAATAGTTAAATCACTAAGTGTGAGGTGATTGGAAATGTAGAGGGTGATCTACATAGATTTTTTGGAGCAATGTTGCTCAAATGTGTAATAGGTTTCTATCTCCACCTAAAAAAGATTTACTAGTGAATTTGAGATTCTCAATAGGTAGCTTGAGATAAGGACGTAGGCAGTGGGGCTGAACCTCGTAAAAATACTGAGTTTGCTTTCTCTTACCTTACTCTTTACATTTCTTGGTTTTCTATATTCTGTTTATATTTTATATTGTGTATTTGATTTATAAGTGTTAATTTTATAATATAACCCAATTCACTCTCTCTCTTGTGTTAGTCATCTGAGCAACAGATCACTTAATACCAAGTATGCTTTACAGACAAAGTTACATGCCAATTTTCACGTCTCTTAAGCCTATTTTCACCAAATTTAATGTATTTTGATTGTACCTTTACTACTTAATTTATGAGCAGGAGTCTGAGTTTCAATCATTTTTTACTTAATTTTCTTTCGAATATTGCTCTAGAAAACTCAATTTGGGAGGGATAAAATTATAAAATTAAATTGTTAGGGGTAAAACTAAATTTACTTATAGTTTGAGTTAGGCATAGTTTGTTTTCGCAGATAAGATGAGAAAAAAAATGAAAAAAATAGAGATAGAAGTTAAATTTTGAATAAAATGCTATTAAAATATATATTTTTATATTACTTTTGTTTTAAAATTTGAAAAAGTTGAATTATTTATTTTATTTTATGTGAGAATTTGAAAAAATTATAATGATTTGATAAGATAAGTTTTGAAGAGTTTTGTGATGGAAGCCTTAATCTTTTATGCAATTTTGAAATATGAGAGAGAGAAAATTGAATAAAAGATATTATAAAATTAAAATAATGTTAGAATGTAGTTTTTAATATTATTTTTTATTGTAAATTTAAAAAAAAAAGTTGAATTATATTTTATTATCAATATAAACTTCTAGCAGTCTCAGCCTTTTTTTTTTCACGGAAATTAAGATTTAGGTGACAATAAAACAGTATCGCCTAGTTTTATCAAATTGTTGACAGACACTGCACATAATGCAAAATATATATATAGAACAACCCTTAATAAAAAAGAAGAAGAAGACAATAGTAGCACAATATACCACATAAAAACAATTGACCGAGTTTTTTCATATGATAATGGAATAAAGAAGTGGTACCTAAGACCACTAGAAACAGTATGTCTTTGCCCCAACAAACCTATAGCTCAGTTTCTGCCAGGGAAGCGGGTCTCTCATTCACAACCAATTGGTCATTTCGCAAAATCCTACCCCTTAAGCAACGACTTAGACCATGCTCCATACCTGCTCTCAGCCAGACGGCTTGTGACTTCCAACCAACCCCATGTTCATTACTATCAGTATCCGAACCTTGATCCTTTGAGTGGTCACCAATTAATTCAGTGGCGGAGCTAAAATTTTGTATTTGATATTTGAGAGACGATCGATAAAATGTGTACTATATATAAATTTTAAAAGGACATGATAGAAGTATCATATTTTTTCGTTGTCAAACTCTCTAGACGTATTACTCTTCGAATTGTCTACGTCCTTTTAAAAAAAAATCAAATTTTTTACTTGCTCATATTATTTTTTGATTTAAAAAAAAATTATAGATCAAGAATAAACATAAAAAATTTCTAATAACTACTGACATACCAATATTAGATTTTTAATAAACTACATTTCATAATCATACAATCAAGCTAGAGTGAAACTATATAAGTAAGTATAATTAATCAATTTTGACAATCAAATAAATTTATAATTATATTTTTTTTAGAATTAGACTGTTAAAATAATTATAAGAGTATATGAGTTAAAATTTAAATTCCAATAAAGTTAAAAGTTAGAATAAAATTATGTGTATTGACATTTAGGAGAATAATTTTAATAAAAATCTGAAGGGGTAATTTTTAATTTTTTTTTATAATTTGAAGGATAATTTAATATTATATATATGTAAATATATATACTTATATATTATATATGAATTTTTTGAAGAATTTTGAGGCTACAAAAAATTATAAAAAATCTTTCTTGCGGGACAAATCTTTATTTACATATATATCATTCCTTCATGGGACAAATCTTTCTTGCGGGAAGCGACTCGCCACGTGCTCATCCTCAAGCTCCCGCCACATCTGCAATAACGAGGATGCCTGAGCTGGGTACTGACTCTCCCTTCATCAACTTGCTGCCCTGATGCTTGAGAATGACGAGTTCGATCTAATTCAAGTCTTGTGTACTTCAAATCCCGTGTTTTAGTATTCGGTTTGATCCAAGTTTGAAAAAAAATAAACTAAATGTGTTCGGTTCGATCCATCAATACCCCCTTTAAGACCGATTGAATTAGATCGAACTCCCCCTTAATTGTAGGGTTAAAATTATACCAGACCAGTTTTAGAATTTTAAAAGCAATTATAACCATTATAATCAATAAAGTTTAATATATAATCTTTGCAATTGGAGAGAAAAAAGGACCCTTTTTGAATTACACAAAATCTCATATAAATTTTTGAAAAATTAGATTTTATTATTTATAATTTTATTATAGATTAAAACAATAATGATAAATGGCAAATATATTCTTAAAAAAAAGTATGTGAAATAATTATTATGTGGAGATATTTTAAAATTAGTAATGATATTAGATCTATTTGATGTTCTCTACTTGAATTAATCAATTTTTTTTTTCTAAATATTGCGGCTTTCTTTTATTTTTTGTCTTTTTTTTTTAATCTATTTGGATTATTTTTCGGAGCCTATAAAATCTACTTGGATTTTTTATTTTTTTAAAATTCGTTTACTAGGGCCCGAGTTGCAGAGTCGACCCTGCATGTAAAACTTGTGATAGGTGTAGTTTTTTTTTTTTTTTTTTTGCTTGTAATTGGCGTACTGTTTTTTACCCAGGCCATAAATATTTGACTTTAAGGCAGTACGCTTGTCAAATATTTATTATCATTAGGCTCTTATGGACTGGGAAGTAATTTCAATTTGAGTAATTTTATGCATAATTATGACTGCGTAATTGTTAGAAAAAATAGTAAGATTTATTATTAAAAAAAAATGCATAATTATGACTGCGTAATTGTTAGAAAAAATAGTAAGATTTATTATTAAAAAATAGCTTTTTTTTTTTGTATATATGACCCATATTTTATTTAATTTTTTAAAATAGTTATGCGATGGTATTTTAATTTATGATTGTATATATATTTTCTCTTTCAAATTATCTCATCTCATTTTATTGATTTATTATTATAATTTTTTAATTTCTATATAAAATATAATAAATAACTCATGTTTTTCAAATTCTATTTCAACTTTAATAAATTTTAAAATAATAATAATATTAAAAAATAATATTTTATTTAACCTTTAATTTTCATCTAAAATTATCTTATCTTATCCCACTATATATTTAAATAAAATCTTGGCATAATTTCTTTAAACAATTTTTAATTATTAAATGAATGAAAAATATATACAACTTTATTAATAATTATTTCTTTAATTTTTTAAAAGATAGCCAATAAATAAAATACTCAAACGATAAATTTGAGGGGCCAAATATCATTTTCCTCTAAATTAATGAAAAGAAAGGTCTACACAAACGGGAGGCTATTATTTATAAATTTTGCTACTCATTGCAGTTCTCTCATACCATGCAGTACTAAACTTTTCTTTTTATAAAATTTAATTTTCGTTTTGTTTTTCTTAAATTAATTAAGTTTTCTACTCATCATATATATACTATACATTGAATAAGAGAAAAATAAAATAAAATAAAATTATGGGTGTTATGCAATGTGAAGATGATGAATAAAAATTTTCATTCATTATTGATCTAGATTAGGATGATTGTCTTATTGCAGATGAATCGATCATGCACATGGTCTTTTCTCAAAGATTACTCTCTCAAGCATAAGAGGATTAGTTAGTAATATTCACAAGGACCAACTTTTGAACTAGCCAATTTAATACTTTATAAACAGAAATGATGTATGTACAAGAGTTGGAAACAGTGGTAACAAGGTTTGGGTTTGTAACATGCAATAAGATCAGGCAAGCAAACATGCAATTTCTTCGAGAAAGAATGTATTGGTTAATGTGAAGGGAAACAAACGAACTAAAATGCCTTTTTTAAAGAAAACAAATTAGATGAAGATGAATAAACTGAAAATCTAGCTCTTGGTTCCCTTTCCTCCTCAGATAGCCAAAGTTAATTCCAGTCCCTTTACAAGCCTTTAAGTGGATCATCAGTCAAGGTCACTGCACTTAGATGATTTCAACGATGAGAACTTGATAGGAAAGCACTTCTAAATAGTTTAAATGACAATCAATAAAACCCAAGTTCAATTCCAAGTATCAACATAGGGTATGCATCCTCCAAGGAATCAAAGCTAAATGCATAAACCCTATTGATGGTCTAAATAAGAGTAGTTGAAGCTACCGAAAGCAAGTTTAAGTACAAAACATACAAAAACCAGCAAAATCTTCAAATAGCAATCTGAGAATGCAATGATCCCGTGACCTAGAAAGGAGATTTTACTCACACATGTAAGATAAAACCCTCAAAATTAAAGTAAGAGCCAAAGGAAACATCACAATATTAAAAACACTAAAAAGAGCAAAACCCTAGAACTCTTCTTATTCTCTTGACTCCAAAACTCCTTCACAGACTTGATTCTCTTCCCACTTCCTTTGCTTACTCTATTTAACCTCTTCTGCTCCACCCTTGATCCAAACCCTAATGGATTCGCCTGTAGTACCCCTCTCCCAGCCATCGATTCCATCTAGTTCCTATAAGAAGAGAGAGATAATGTGTAAGAGGCAAGAATGATCGAGAATTTCAGCTAAGTGTGGGTGAGCCGTGTAGGTATAGTATTGTGAGAGAGTAAATAGACAATATTGCCCTTAGTTATTACTTAAAACCCTTCCATATCCCCGACAATTAATCTGCCTCTTAATCCATGTGTTAGTAGGTTTTAAAGAGGTAAAAAGCCTTAAAAGAAATTATTTTAACCCTCAATTTCCTCTCTACATCACACACACGTGTGTATGAGTATTGTTACATCAACAAAAGAACTACACAAAATAATTTCACAAACGTGTAGAGTTCATCTAATCCGTTAGATCTATTTTATAATAAAAACAATTTTATAATAATCTTACGAATCATATCGAGTCACTTCAATTTATGAAATTATTTTTATGTAATCCCTCTGTATTTATAGAATATTTCTTGGGTATATATAAGAGGCATGTATGTCATCATGTAACCATGCAGAAAGATCGAGACTCTAGCTATAAAGCCATGGCTTCCCTGAGTACCTTGACAAACACCCAATACTATTTTCTTAGCTTATTCCTTTCGGTCCTTTCTATCTTCCTACTTCGATGCTTTCTCAGAAAACCTATGAAGAAAACTATAGTCGCCATCGATGATCTTCGGTCATCTCCCTCGGAGCCCACCAGCCTTCCCACTCATCGGCTACCTCCACCTCTTTGGTTATTCCCTATACATATCTTTGCAAATACTCTCCCTCAAACATGGCCCCATCTTCAGCTCTGACTAGCTTGGCCCTTCTCAGACCATGCTAGTAGTTTCATCGGCCTCCATCGCCACCGAAGTGTATAAAGTCAACAATCTTGCCATCTCAAACCGCCTCACTCATGCTTTTGTCGACAAAACACTTTATGGCGGTGCTGGTTCTTCATCGCCCCCACGACAAGTACTTGAGTTTCGTGAAGAAGCTTTCCATGACACAATTGCTTACCTTTATGAAAACTGAACATTCACATTCTATTCGACACAAGAACTTGCACAATTGTTGCATACACTGTTCGACAGTGCTAAGAGAAGAGAGCCAATTGATCTGAGTAATGAGTTCATGAAACTATTGAACAATTTGATTTGCAAGTTGGCAATGAGCGCGAAGGTTTTAGGTGAAAGTAGGAAGCTGAGCAGATTAGGGTTTTGGTGAAGGAGTGTTTGCATTTAGGGTCCAGAATTTACTTAGGGGATTTCTTGGGGCCTTTCAAGAGGTTGGCCGGCTTTTGGCTAGGGAAGTAGGCTCAAGATGTTTGCATGACGTACGATGTGATTCTAGAAAGATTATGGAAGGACCATGAGGAAAGTGGGAAGCGAGAGAATGAAGATTTACTGGATATACTAATAAAAGTATATAATGATGAGAAAGTTGAATTCAAGATTACCATAACCCATATAAAGGCTTTCTTGCTCGTAAGTAGTTTTTAATCTCTCATTTATTATTATTGTTAAAAATACTAGGTCAACATATACAATGGAAGTAATATTACTTCATTGATAGATCATAGATTTAGTACAGTTATTCTATAGAATCTCTATCATACATAGTTATTGTTCATCCAAAACATTCCTGACAATGGTTAAGTGTACTACATGATAATACCAAAACAACACTCATAAATTCCATAACCTAAATGCCGAAATTGGAAAGAGCTTATTTGTAATACAAGTATTGTATCATCGACAAAGGGAGAAAAGTTTATGTAAATAGTCACTCTAAGTGTAACTCCTAACTAGCCAGTAACAACCAGCCATCAAATTTCATGAAGTGATTTAAGAGTCACTTCATAATCTCTAAAAAGGAGGAATGGGTGCCCACTATGGATGCTCTTTTCTTACAACCATTAATGTATATATATATATATATATAAATCAATATGAATTGATATATAGACAATTAAATTCACGATGGATCAACTTGTATTGATATATTATTGATCAATACTTCTCTTGTTTAGGATTCTTCATTGTTGGCACTAGTACTACCTCGACGGATATCATGCAATGGACAATGTTGGAGCTCATCAATTGTCCTCAAGTGTTCAAGAAGCTTAGAGATGAAATAGTTTCTGTGGTTGACATTGATACTAGACTAGTTGAGGAAGGGGATGTCCAAAATCTCCCTTACTTGCAAGAATTTGTCGAAGAAACACTAAAATTGTACCCACCAATTGCTGTGACAACTAGAGAGTGCCGTGAAGATTTTAAGATAAAAGGCTATGACATCTCCCAAAATACTATGTTGGCAATCAATCTGTACAGTTGGGGATGTGAATCCGGATTCAATCCAGACGGTTATCGGCCACCCGGTTAGGCCGATTTTCCAATCCAGATCCAGTTATGACGAGTTATTCAGATCCGGATGTACAACTCTATATACAGCATAATGCAAGACTAAGAAGTTTGGGACAATCCAAAAGAGTTTTGACTAGAGAGGTTCTTGTTTTTAAATAATTCTAAGATATATACAAAATAAGCATGACTAAAATGATGAAAATCATGAACTCATTACAGGCCATCAAAATTTGATAGATTATGTTCCATTTGGGGCTGGAAGAAGAGGGTGGTGCCCTGGCTCAACTTTAGCATACACCATATTAATAAATCAAACAATCGCGGCCTAAGTTCAATGCTGTGATTGGAAGGTTGGAGGTGGAGGAGATGATCATGGTGATCACGCCATGCTGCCTAAGGTGGATATGGAAGTTGAGAAATCTGGCTTTGGTGTAACCAAGGCTAAATCACTTGTATGCCTTCCTATTGTTCACTTCAACCCCTTAATTTTCCAGCTGCTAATTAATCAATGTAAATTCAAATACATGGACTAGAATAATTTCTCAAAGCATGCCCTAAAACAAGTTGCATGTATAAATATTAAGGATTGTCCAGTTCATATATAACCGGCCAGCTTTCAGGATATTATATATAATATATTATTCGGCCTGAAGGATAAGAAATAAACCATGGTCTTCACAAAAAACATGTGTTTCTTTCTTCTTCTTTTTTTTTTCTTTTTTCTTTTGAATAAACATGTTGCTTGTAATTTAAAAATACGAGCACCAAAATTATAATTATCATTGGATGAATATTATAAGTTAATTGCACTCGCTCTTTCTCTGTTCGAATTCTGATCAGGTATAATTTATAACTAACACACACACACACATATATATATATATATACATATATATATATATGTATGCAGTGACTACGTATTAATCCTTAGATCAAAAACATAAGAAAAGCACTACCCTAAAGCTTGAAGTACTACTTTTTTTTTGTTCCATGCCTGCACAAGAGCATGATCTATGGTTTACTGGCCATATATATATGGTTTTTTATTATTATATGGTTTACTGGCCAATAAGTAAATATATATATATATATATGTATATATTGAAGTAGTAGTACCATTACAGCAACTAGATAGCAACGAAGCTAGCTGGGGACAAAAAAATGATAGTAGAATGAAGGAGATGGACAGAATATCGTTGGTCATTGTCATGCATAGCCAGCTTGTAATAACAACAATAATGGCACTGGTTGGTATATATAATTATAGGAACATGAGTCCATGACCCTTTAATTGTCGGCCTAGTGAAAGTTGGGAAACCTCCATGGTTTCCTATGTTGATCACGACCAACAAAACCCTAGTGTCACGAATCGTGGTCGAGTGCATGAAAGGGATCAAGCAATACTATTCCTATATCATATGGGGTCTGTACTGGGGTGAAAAATGGTGCTTTTTAGCCATAAAAATGAAAAGAAAAAGAGATCTTCAGAACCAAAGCAGAGATATATATGCATCGACAAAAACGGCAAGGAGTTAAGACGTCAACTTGAGAGTACAGCGTCATCAATCATACCTTTAATGGATTTGGATTATAGGTGGCCCTCCATAATATCAGTGCTGCATGCAGCTAGCATGCTAGATATTTTCTATATATGTTGATCGTAATAAATTTAAACTTCGATCGATCGATCATTTGACAAATGAACAATATGACCAGATATAGCTAGCTGTTTTACTGACGTTACTTCATGACTACCCGTAAAGCATTTTAGTAAAACTAATTAGATAGGTAGATGAAATGAGATGATTTTAAATAAAAATTAAAAGTTGAATATAAAAATCTTGTTAAAATATTATTTTTATTATTATTCTTATTTCGAAATTTAAAAAAAATTGAATTATTTGTTATATTTATAAAATAAAATAAAAAACTTAAAAAAATTAGAATAATAAAATAAGATAATTAGATAAAATCATTAATTCTGTATCTAAACGAGAACTTATAATATCATATGAACGTGTGTCTAAACAGCTCCCGACCCAAGAGGGCTTCGATAATAGGTAGATGTTCCAACGTCTAATAGCCAGGAATTTAAAGACTTCATCTACAGGCCTTGATCAAGTACTGATTACTAATTTGAGCCCTTGCTGGCATATTGCATGTGTTGTGAAAATTTGGTACTATATATACGTCCATGGACGCAGCTAATTGCGTACGTATATACACGTCATGCATCATGTGTGACCTAATTAATTAATATTGCCAAAACTATTCACTGGCATTTCCCTACTGATCTTGATCATGAACCCTAACATCGCAATGGAAGCTGATCATCATCAGAGGTCGTTAATGCATGGCCGGAAACAGGATCACATGACCGTTAATATTGAGACAGCTGGGTAGATAATGAGGGCGCTAGAGCTAGTACGTATAATATATATATATATATATATTATATTACCTAAAAGAGTACGTCCTAATTAACCAGCTAACATAATTAAACTATCTTAATTCCATTCCTAGTTAGTGAATAAATATATACGTATATTGCAATATTAGAAGTAACATATCTTAATTAAAGTGCAAATATATATATATATATATCTTAATTAAATGATTAAACTTTCATTTTCCATTAAATAGTTCAAGCTTTAGGAATAATTTCGTGCATGTGATCTAACAGTTATGATCTTTTTCATTCCACTTTATTATATAATATATATATATATATACACATATATACACATACGATTGTAGTCATGATGATCAATATTATAAGAAAAATAGATATTTTTAATATTTTAATTATATATATAATATATATTTTAATATATTTAATATTTTAATTACAATATTATTAATAAAAAAACTAATTATTACAAAAAGTATCAAAATTATTGAGGCCGTCATTTACTCTCAACAAGTTGATTTAATGCATGATGCTCACGAGATCAAAATGCAACGAAGATAAGGTCACTAGGGGCCTATACACAGATCATAGCTAGAGAGCTGGGACCTTTCATATTTAACGTGGCTCTAGCTAGGATCATGAGGATCGATCATAGGATATTGAATGCATCTGAAAGACTCATGATGAATCATTAATTGATATATATCGGACACATGCATGTACTCATGTGCATTTTACCGCCTCGAAGTGATCATATCTTTAATTAACAAAACAACAAGCTGGAGAAGCTAAAGCAGTAGGGTCAAGCTTACCCCAAAAATGATCATAGTTTCAGGAGTACCCCATGAATAACAACTAATTAAAGTAACTTCATCAGCCAGTTTTAATGTAGTCATGCACGCTTGTCCGGACGTCCCACCATTAAAATATCTGCTATATATTTCCTGGAAGGACAGCTAGCACTCTCACACACACACACACACACACACACTCTCTCTCTCTCTCTCTCTCTCTCTCTCTCTCTCTCTCTCTCTCTCTCTATATATATATATATATATATGAAATATTTTAATCAAATTATATATACGAAATAAATTAACAAACAGATATAAATGAAAATATATAATATGTTTACATTATAAAATTATTTTTAATGTAAAATAGTAATATGTTAGATTATAAAATTATTTTTAATATAAAATAGATGTAACGTATAAGTAGTTGATCAATTATATTAATTTATAAATTTATTTTTATATAACTCTTTTATATCTATAACAACAGTTCATCTATATATATAATTGATCATAGAATAGAATCACACGATCACAACAGCCTCAACTATGGCGGATCCGTGTTGGCACCTTGTCGTAGTACTATTCTTTACCTTTTTAGTCGATTACATCTAGAATAATGATACATTCATTTATCATTCATTTATTATTTATTATTTTTTTTAATATATTTAAAACCTTCTTTTTATTTATAGTTAAGAAAGTGATTATTAATAAAAATTTTATTTTTTAAAATCTTTTTTTAATAATTAAAGATGTTAAAAAATATTTTTAAAAATATTATAAAAAAATGAATACACTAATAATAATAAATAAGTGATAATTCAATAATAAGCATTTCATTACTCTTAAGTCTATAACACTTTGGTCGGAGTTGTAAGGGACATTTTAACTTATAATAATGATAATAATAATACTAAAAAATACCCCATGCATGAAGTCATGCAAAATGACTCATGAAGATATGAACGAGTCTCAGTACCCGGTACCGACTATATTGGTGGCATATATGCATGAGAAGATCGATGGAGTCAACGCATGCATTTCTTGTCTTTCACCAGGTAGCTGAGGATGTACTTCAGCATTATTAATTGTCTCATTATAAAAAAAAAAAAAGACAAAAATAATTAATTTGATGTAATTAAAATAATTATTTTTGTTAGAAATAATTTTTTACAATAATTTTTTATATTTTTTACGATAAAATTTAATGTTACAAAATATTTATTTTTTTTGTAACGCCTGTTTGTCTACATCTAAAGAAGTACATGCTAGCTATTGAAGCAGCTAGATTATTATAATATAAATAACTCTATTATATCATTTCAAATGTACTATTTTATTTGATCGCTCTTCAAATTAATTTTTAAATTTTTTTAATTTAATAATTAAGAAAATAGTTTTTAATGTATTGGTGTATTTGTTTTATTTTTTAAAATATTAAAATATATTAAAATAATATGAAAAAAAAAACAAAAATAAATAATAAAAAAAAGACAATTTGCACTAAACGACACATTTAGTGGTCATTACTGGACGGTAGACTAACAAATTGTAGTTGAGAACATAACATCTTGTAAAAAAAACGGTTTCTTTAATTGCACATGTAAGAGTAATAGGGGAAAATTAAGGTGTATATATATATATATATATATATATATATTTTAAAATATGATTTGAATGGTGAGTTAAGATGAGATGAGATAAATTGAAATTGGTTTTGAAAGTTGAATAAAATATTATTAAAATAATATTTTTTAATATTATTATTATTTAAAAAATTTAAAATTTTATAATGATGAGATGAGATGAGTTTCAAATTCGAAAAGACATAAAAATACATTGAAATAAATAGAGAAAAAGAAGAAGAAGAAGAATGAATGAATGAACATATCATATATATTTATATATACTTGTAGTGCTGAAGAAGGCAATCACATACATTATATATAAGATATATTGGAGTTACCAATTTTACTATATATATGTTGTTAATATCGTGTTCCATATGCCTTTAGGTTAAATTTCAACAATTCAAAAATTTTAAGTTAATTAAGTATGCAAAAGCGAAGAAATATGAGACTGAGAGAGGGTGGATTGAAAGATTGGGGAGTTTTCGATATTTAAGTTAGTAGATTTTTTTAAAAGCTTGTGAATAAAAACACTCTAGAGAGCTTTCTTTGGTACCTAAGGGTCGCTATTATACTTCAAGCTAGAGGTGACAAATGGTATCTATCCTTTTGGGGCCATCATTCTTTCCATTATTAATTTGTTAAAGTCCTTTAATATAAAGTGATTTTTACGACGATGTTATTAATGCAGCTTGTAGCTTAATTTATAGTGCTATTAATGTGGTGTGACTTTCTAATTTACTTTATTCTGCAAACTTCTTTGGTCGTCCGTCAATTTTCACTTGTCAAAAAATCAAAAGTTCTTCTGTTTTCTCCTTCCCGTATTGCTTACACTAACTCAGCTGCTACATATTCCAATTTTACAATAAAAAAAAGCAAAATTTCATATTATAAATTAATTTCAGCTAATTAACGTTACAATTCAGCAATTGAGGGTTCTTATATATTAAATGATAGAGAAGATTTTCCCACACAAAGGCAACATTTTCAGAGACAGAAATCTCCTTTCTCCTTTAGTTTGTATTCATCATTTTTCTCTGAGAAAGCTACTCCAATTTACTTTGGTGGGACGTATTAATCTATATTAATCACATTTTGTTAGTTCTTTGAATATATGGTTTTTGTTTATCTTATCTTCAAAATCCCAAAATCAAAATTCTTCATCATTTTGGTTACAGTTTCTAAATTCCTGTATTTTGATTTCAGATTGAACTCAGATTTCTTTTGCTGGTAGGCATTCAAGTTTTTGTAGGTTTAAGGTATTCAACTATATTTTTACTAATATTTTTTTTTATAATTTGTTAAAATATAAATACGTTAAAATGAATATAAAAAATATATAATCTATATGCAGCATACACATAAAAAAAGTCTATTTTATGAAAAAAATATTTAATAAACAAAATTAAGAGACACTATCAAAATAGACCCCAAATTTTAACATTTTGATAGTATTTGATAATATTTATTTAAAAACTTAAAAACACTATTCCTAAAAAAGTCTATTCCTAAAAAAAGTCTATTCCAAATATTTTAAAAAAGTCTACTCCTAAAAAGTAGAGGAATTTAAAAAAAATTAAAAAATAGTATGAAATACTATCAAAATAGACCCTAAATTTTAACATTTTGATAGTGTTTGATAGTATTTATTTATCTGATGAAAATTTTAATAATAGTAATAATACTAGATCCAAGCACAAATCTATAAAAACACTATAAAAATAGACCCCAAGATTCGGTTACACAAATCTATCATTTTGTTGCATTTTGTTTACATAAATAAATGGATTGAAACAGAGGTATTAAAAAAAAAACTTAAAAACAATATGAAACACTATCAAAAGAGATCCTACAGATAAATTTATATCCAAAACAATAAATTAATAAAAGAAATAACAATAAATAAATTAATACCTAACAGTCATAAGGATGAAAACTAATTAACAACACCCACAGATAAATTTAAATTTGCTAAATAATAGATACCGAATTATAATAGTAATAATAGATTAAATGACATATAGAAACACTATCAAAATAGACGCCAACATTCAGGTGGCAAATCTATCATTTTGTTGCATTTTTTTGGCTCTATGGTTTATACCCATATTTAACAAATAACCATAAAAAAAAAATTCTCCATCATTTTAGTTACAGTTTCTAAATTTCTGTATTTTGGTTTCAGATTGAACTGAAATTTCTTCTACTGGTAGGCATTCAAGTTTTTGTGGGTTTAAGGTATTCATCTATATTTTTATTATTATTTTTTTTATAATTGGTTAAAATATAAATACGTTAAAATGAATATAAAAAATATATAATCTATATGCAGCATACACATAAAAAAAGTCTATTTTATAAATAAAATATTTAATAAACAAAATTATGAGACACTATAAAAACATACCCCAAATTTTAACATTTTGATAAAAAGTCTCTATTCCAAATTTTAACATTTTAAAAAAGTCTATTCCTAAAAAATAGAAGAATTAAAAAAAAAACTTAAAAAACAGAATGAAATACTATCAAAATAGACCCCAAATTTTAACATTTTGATAGTGTTTGATAGTATTTATTTATATGATGAAGATCTTAATGATAATAATAATACCAGATCCAAGCACATATACAAAGATCATCAAACACTATAAAAACAGACCCCAAGATTCGATTACACAAATATATTATATTGTTGCATTTTGTTTACATAAATAAATGGATTGAAACAGAGACATTAAAAAAAAAAACTAAAAAACAGTATGAAACACTATTAAAATAGATCCCACAAATAAATTTATACCCAAAACAATAAATTAATAAAAGAAATAACAATAAATAAATTAATCCCTAGCAGTCATGAGGATGAAAACTAATTAACAACAACCACAGATAAATTTAAATTTGCTAAATAATAGACTTAAACATATCCCATGCCTGTCTGTATCTTTGCCATGGCCTTTGCATCAAGAAATTTCTGTGCAACGGGCTAAAGCATTTTTTTTAAGCCAAAACTAGCATTGACAATGCACATTTGATGTAATGTCTGTGGATTTATTGAAACAATTATATATAAGCAATACAATATTTGATAACCAAATATCATTGAGAAAACTCTAATACCTCATGATGGTAACTTTTGTCAATTTTTGTCATAGCAGCCAAGAGATTTGCAGCAGTCCGAGTAGAACAAAACATAATTATTAATTGACAGCTAAAATCCTAGAAAGAAGTACTTGCAAGTTACAGAAAAAACCAACCATTGTTGTTAGAACCATCCAATACCTTTTATATAATGGTATGCTTTGATTGTGATGTATAATTACTAATCAAAGTTTAAAAAAAAATACCATTTATTTAATATCAAAACTCCATAAATATTTGTCCCTCGACAAAACCAAAATCAGGGGGTTATATCCAAGAAGACTTCCACAGTCCCAAACTAAAAATAGCCGTGAAAAATAAAAAATAAACAGAAACAAAAGTTCAGAAAACAACTTCTCTATTTTAGAAGCTAAATATCAACAGGAACTAAAATACGTACAAACCCATCAAAAGTTTGCATATTTGAACGCATAATCTTTAAAAAATTAACAATTCATATTTTAATAATTAGATATTTTAACTGTTGCAATTAAAATTAAGCCAATTAAAGAGATAACGTCAGCATTTAGACTAACAACAATCCAAAAGATATATGTTATTGATGAAAGGTACAATTATAATATATGAGTGCAATCATATTTCATAAAATTATGTTTATTTATCTTACTATATTATTATTTTTATTTATACTCTTCTTTTATAATATATGAGTGTTTCTCAATTTTAGGTCATAAATTATTTTTACTTAAACTAAAATCATCAATACGTCGTTATTAATCAAAATTTAATCTAATATAAATTAATTAAACAAATTAAGTTAACATGCTTTGCACGTTACATTCACCTAATATATATATATATATGCATGTACATACACGTAGTAAAGTTGGTAACTCCAATCTCTGATTAATTATATATGGACAAATTAATCCATCTATCTTAAATAATTAGTCAGTTAAATGCTAATCCATTTCTCTCCAATACATTCAAGGCATCACGAACAACTGTAAAAAGATGAGTTGATCAGTAGTTACAACCTTGTTATCTCTAATTTCTGGATAGCTAAAAGTCCCACAACTTTTATATATGTTAATAATTACCAACTTCATGAGACAATTAAAAGAACTTATGAATTTCATTAGCTGGGTTCCTTTTGATTACTTTTAATTTTTGAATTAGAAGTATAGAATAAACCTTTTTTCACATTAATCAAGATTATCATTATCAAATAAGGTTGAATCTTTGCCCCCGTGATGATTGAAACATGATAAGGAGATCCTTATTGGATTTCTATATTCATAATTATCATTATATTTTAGTAATAATAAAGGCAAGAAATCATTGCTGTTTTTATGATCGATCTTTACTATTTAGGTCCTTAACCTACTCTCATTCATCGTGCTCATGATCAGTCAAAAACGAAATACTTTTTAATGTCATATTTTTAATTTTTTTTATCTCATCATTATAATTTTATCCAATTTTCAAACAAAATATAAAAATAATGTAACTTTTCAAATTTTAAAACCTAAATAATATTAAAAATTCATATATTTTATTTTATTTTTAATTCTATAATATTTTTATTCATTTTTTTTTTCTACTTTTTTCAAAATTAATAAAATATTTTCTTTCAAACTATTTCACTATTATTGTTTATAAGAGAAAATCTACTGGTCGGGCTGTGTAAGCTCAAATAATGGCCCTTAAATAATAATCCTCCACATAAGTCATTTGATTTACATTTTCTGCACCTGCACCACACTTGATTACAAACTCACAAAATTCCCAAATATTCTCGTCGTCTTCATCTTCCATCAATGCATCTAACCTAACTCAAGCTTCTTGGTTGTTTCTTCTCACACCAGGTCAACATTTGGCAAAGCCGAATGAAATGATGTGCTTCCTTGGGAAAAATCCGCCCCCACACGATTCTTCTTCCTTTGTCTCTCCCCTTTTCTTTATCTCTCATATTTTTCTTCTTCTTCCCCCAAATACCCTTTGCATCCCCCCTTCTCTCTAAGAGATTTTTTGAAACATCCCAGATGTCTGATTCTCTGTGATTAATGTCTTTTTAAGCCATTTTAATGGACTTCCATCCCAATAGGGTCAATTTCTTAGGGATTGGATATTTTCTTCCCAAGTTTATATAGGAATACTGCCAGGAGTGAGTCGGCTTAGGATTGGAGAGACTCATGGAGACAGAATCAATTTTATTTTTTCTTTTCCTTTTTTTTTTTTTTGTAATTTCATTCTATTGTTGAGAGAAAAATGAGAAATTTTGTTTGTAGCAACTCTGTTTGGTTGCTAAGAAAAGAAACAAAAACCTTCCAAATCTTCTTCTTTCCCCCCCCTTTTTTTTTTTTCTTTCCGCTGTTCATTCCAATTTACCTTCTTTTTAATTGCTGCTTTTGTGCTTGCTTCTTTGTATTGCAATGGATTTGTGAGAGTGATTGGAAATATTGAATAAAGATTTAAAAGAAAGGAAGATGGAGAAGAGACGACGATGATGTCAACAATAGAAACGAGTTGGCATGTTTGAAATGATGAAGAGAAAACACGAGAATGTGGCTGTGCTTTCATGAGGTTTAATTTTGCTATAGCATTTTATCCGACATGTTACCATTTTATTGGAGGGTTGCTCTTCTAAATATATCAGCCTGAACGGTCCTCAACGCCTCTCTATTTAAAAACTTTTTATTATTATTTATAAATATTTTTATATCATCTCATTCTCTAAATATAACCTTAATCTAAATTGTATATAATAGAAGTTACTGTGTAAGTTTAGGGAGGTGTCAAAAGTAACTTTTTTAGTCCAGCAAATAAAGTGCCAAAAGTCACCTACAACCTAATTAATATCACTGTTTACATGCTTTGTGCATCGAAATACCACATAATAATGAATGATGGAGTTACTCGATCCTAAAGCAACCCTTTTCACCTAACCTTCTGTTCCCACATCCCAAAACCCACTTTTGGTGTAATTCCTTTGATTTACCCTTTCCAGCGACCTTTTCACATCTGAAATTGAATCCCCCAACCTAATTAACCATTATATCTAGACCTTGCTGCCAATGATTTTCTGAAAAATCAATGGTTGATAATTAATATCCTAAATACACTGAGGGTGAATTTGTTTTTTTAATTTGTTGGACTATTTCAATTTATAATCAATCAATAAGTCATATAGTAAATAATCAACAACACATCAATTTTGTTAAAAAAGTGAAAACTCATTTTTAAAATCTAAAATCATTCTGAATGTAAGTCACCATCTAAAATTTACTATATAAATTAACTTCGCGACAATCAATTTAGAAACACTAACAAGATCTATGAAGTAATTGAATCTGACTTATAACATCATGAATATTCTACTCGATCTCTTTACCTTGGTAGTTTCAGATTCTTAACCTTTCTATAATTTCACTACAAGCACCAACTTAATTTCTGCATCAACATAAGTATCGAGAATCCTTCTAGTCAATGAACAAGTCCACACCAATAGACTCGGCAATATCATAACACAATCACAATATGATGATGGAGGTCTATTATTAAGAGAGAATTGAATTTCAAAGCACAATAAATTATCTTAGGACTTTCTCTCAAGAATACAATGAATGTTGAAGTTCAAGCCCCCCTCCACGACCATGCATATTATTTTATATATACGTACGGTTTGAGTTGACCACTTAGAGAGTTCAAATCCTCATGAAAAAGTGAATCTAGAAATTTTTACCCGTTTAGTGAATTATTTGTCCAATTTTTTGGTCATGATATTTTTGAGCTCTTTTGACCCTACAAACATTAGAATTTGAAGATCCTCACGAAACATAAATTGTAGATAATTGGATTAGGTTTCCAATGATATTATCAAGTCAATCCTATAAAGAAATCAAAGTGAGGACCAATTTATTTCGGCTTGGTCGATCTCATTTGATCTTGCGAGTTTGCCATCTTTACACTTTCTTTTACAATTGCAACCTAAAGTACTCTACTCAACCATTTACAACTCAATTAGATTAAATTTTTTCATAAAACGGTGCCAACATATTATTTTTATACTAACAACTTCTATAATTTTTTTTCTTTTTTGCAGGTCAAAGGAACATTGTTTAATTTGTAGAAAATATAAAAACAAATGTGAGTTTTACTTCATATATGTTCCATGCGATCCAATTATGAAATCTTGTTTTAATATATATTCACTACAAGAAAAATGAACTGTTGTTGTAACTAGATAATATTATTTGTAGCTAAAATTAGTCGTAAATAATCTTTTCATTGTTATATTCTGATCACAACAATTTATTTTTCTTGTAGTAATATTTATATGTATATATAATGACCCATATCAATTTATAGGTTTTTAAGAAACCCTTTTTCAGAGCTCTTTAGATATTAAAAATATACAGTACATTGTACCTATAGGTAAAAATATAAATAATTGGCTTCATTAGAAATACAGGAAAAATAATTGACACGTGTGTATATATATATTAACCATTATCCTATTTTTGTTTTTAAGGAAAATATTTTGATAATGGATCCCGTTATTTTGTTCATTTAATGATTAAGTAAATCTTTCTATTATAATAAATGGTTATGTAATGGCTACTTAGCAGATATGAGATTAGTTAGATATGATTTAAAATTTAGATCAGATTAGTTAAATATATAATTTAAAATTTAGATGAGGTTAGTTAGATATATTATTTTAAATTATATTTAAACTATAAATTTATATAAATTATAAATTATATAATATAAATTATAATAATATATGAATTTAAATTTATATAAAATTTAAATTATATATGAATTTAAATCATATATATAAATTTAGTTAAATTATATAATTATAACTTATATTATATGTATATATGATTTAAAATTTCTATTCATTTTTTATATAAAAAAGGAAAAAAAATTGTAAAATAATTAAATTTAAATATATTTACCAACTATATTTGTCAATACAGTTATTTGAATAAATAGTATTTATTTTTTAATTTAAATTCATTATGAAATATTAAACTCAAATAATAATATTTTATAAATAAAATTATAATAATTATGAAATATTTATCTTTTATCACTTCACAATAGTTTATAATTTACTTTTATATAATTATACTGTTATTAAGATATTTTCCTTTTATTACTAATCAAATATTTGTTAAAACTTACTATTTTTTTTCTTTAAATATTATTTAGCAAAATTTATTTTTTTACAAAAGCACATCATTTATAATTATTTTATTAAACTAGAAAAACATATTTTATACGTTGATCCTCCCTAAAGTTTGATTTGTTTTGAGGATCAGATTAAAAATTTAAAATATATTTTAAATTCATAAATATATATTTTTAAATTCTCATATAAAATATAATAAAAAATTCAACTTTTTAAAATTTTCATACTACTTTTTAAAATTTTTATATAAAATTAATATTAATTTTTTTAATATAATAATATATATTTTTTAATTTAATTTAATTTTATTTTATTTTTAAAAACAAACAGAGCCAATACAATGTTGTTATTTAAAAAGCCGTCACAAATGGCGAAGAAATTTCCGAGAAAGTGAAATCCGCCACGTGTCGGTACCTCGTCTGTTCCAAAGTTTGTAGGCGTTGGCGTTACGACAATCTATATAAATTATATTTATATTCATGAGTAAGTCGCAGCTCGCTCATCTTCTTCCCTCCCTCCCCTTCCTCTCCCCTCACCCCACCTCTCTCTCTGTAACTTTTCCTTATTCTCTCCCCGTAACTTTCTTCACAGATAGGTTTCCTTTTCCTTTACTTCGAAATCATATCTGGATTGAACTTCTCTGGTACGTCTCTTTTATCTTTCATACTCTATCTTGCTCTTTAATTTTTCAGAAACAAGTCTTGTGTACTTCAAATGCCGTGTTTTGGTCTCTCTCTCTCTCTCTCTCTCTCTCAATGCGATATGTCTCGGGGTTTTTTTTTTTTGAGTCATTTAAATGATCTATTCTGCAGAATTTATTATGATAGTCGGTTTTCGTCTTCCCTCTGCTTGGTTTCCGGTAAAGTTGGAGATAGCAATGGAAAATATGAGTTTGAATCTCTCATTTGGGATTCTAAAAGTAGCAATATCCCGGTGGAGTCATTTTAGTGGGCCAAATAGTTATTTTGGTCCCAATTTTGTGGAGTTTGGCCTGTCTGGAATTCCAAATTGTAAATGCAGGATTTTATTTTATTTGATTTTCTCGGCAACTAAATGGAGCATGAGAAAGTAAATGTCCCTTTTGGGATTCTTAAAAATAGAGATTTATTTACTCGTGGAGTCATTGGAGTGGGAAAATTAGTTTTTTCAGGCTCAATTCGGCGGTGGTTGGTCCATCAGGGATTCTAAATTCTGGATATCTGATATGCAGGATTTTATTATATTAGATTTTCTTGGAAACCAAACAGAGTATTAATTGAATAGTTAGTTGCAGTGGTTTTTGACTTTTGAAATTCAGCTAACTGCCTGATAAGTCTTTGTTTTTAAGGTATTGAAATTGGAAAAAATATGTTATAGTTTGTTTGATGATTCTGAATTCCAGGCTAGATTAGGATTGAATATAGTGGAGGTGACTGGTTTTTAATTCATGCAGAGAAAAGCATAGGACTCAGTTGCCCCTGGGATTCATGCTGGGTGCAATTCTGATTATGATGAAAATGATGGCCTTGACACTGATCTAGATACGATGATCAGATCTTAATGGAAACGATCCAATTTTACTTCCTTGGAATAATTGTGTTCTTTATGCATTTCAAGCTAACAGGTTGACTGATTGTAGTGTCAGATTAGAAGAATGGCTATTTCTGGCCTACACAATGTTACTGTGCCCGGCTCTTCTTTTATTAGGGTATCTCATTCTCAAGCATCAGGGCAGCAAGTTGATGAAGGGAGAGTCAATACCCAGGCATCCTCGTTATTGCATATGTGGCGGGAGCTCGAGGATGAGCACGTATTGAGTCGCTTCCCGCAAGAAACATTTGTCCCACGAAGGAGTGATAGGCTGATTGGTGACCACTCAAAGGATCAAGGTTTGGATACTGATAGTAATGAACATGGGGTTGGTTGGGAAGTCACAAGTCTGACTGAGAGCGAGTATGGAGCATGGTCTCAAATTCAAATTGGCTCACCAAATGAAAATATTGATTCAAGCAATTTGAACTGTGAACATTCTTCAGATTTTGGGGAAGTTGAAAGAGAGAGGGTGAGACAGATTTTTCGGGAATGGATGAACAGTGGTGGGAGGGAACATCTGCCAAATGTTTCTCATATTAACAACAGCCCAAGGGCAGAGTGGCTAGGTGAAACGGAGCAGGAGAGAGTGAGAATCATAAGGGAGTGGGTACAAATGAATAGCCGGCAGAGAGGTGCTTTTAGTGACAGAAAAGAAGAGCAAGCTGCTGATATCAGTACTCAGATTGAGCAAATTCGTGATGGATTGGTTGTTAACCAGAATGAAGGCCGGAATGAGCATAGCAGGAGGGGCATTCGGAGACTATGTGGCAGACAAGCTTTGCTTGATATGATAAAGAAGGCTGAGAGGGAAAGGCAAACTGAGCTTCAAGGCTTGTTGCATTCCCGCACTGTATCACAATTTTCTCACAGAAACCGTATTCAGGTTAATGGCTAAAACGGTTCTATAATTTTTGCAATTTCTTTGTCTCTTCCTTGGTTTTTCACTTTTCTTCTCTTTCTACTTTTGTGCATAAACTTTGTCAACCGGTTTTTAAGTATAAACTTTGTAACTGTTGTCCCCTAAAATTGGTATAAGATATGGGGACTTGGAAAATATAAGTGAAGACGAGATTTTGATTGTAGAAGTTTCTTTTTTATTATTCATTTATTGTATTGGAAAGTCCTAGAGTGGAGGGAGGATATCCCCACTTGAATATAAAGATATTCACGAATGGACTAGACAAACTTGTGACTGTAACAAAGTCCTACGGTGGAGGGAGGATGTCTGTGCTTTAATTTAAAGATATTAACTTATGGATTAGAAAAACTTGTAACATGTTCCAGTTAAGAGTTTGGATACTGAAAATCGGTTCTGCAGGTCTTCATAAAGTGAATGACAATGAGAGATATGAAAGCGGTTGATTTTATAGGTTTTCTTATAAGTACAAAAAACTTTTTCTTTGTTTCCTTTGCATTAATCTTTTAACTTTAGTGACTAAAAAAAAAATATTTCCTGATATTATGTATTGTACTTTGCATAAGAGAAAGGCTTTGTTCTTTACTATTAAACCTATTAAACCTAAATAGCTATTGCCTTTTCGAAGTTGTAGGTTTGCCATCATTGAAAACTGAGAAAATTTTCTCTCTAGTTTGTAATATTCACAAGGAAAATGCAATTAAATGTGTACTGCTCTTCTCAAATGAGTTGCTTTTGAATCAATCCTCAGGCTCTGCAGTTTCTGTTGGAGAGAGAAAAAGAAGGGGGGGCGTTCATGAAATTTTGGAAATATTAATCCATGCTGTGGATATTTCTGTTTAATATGATATTGCTGAAGGACATAGTAGTCTATGTTTCTTTGACGGAGATAGATGTGTAATTTCATGTATTCCTAAAACAAATTCTCAGCTATATTTACCAATATCTTAGTGTTATTAGAAGATCATGGATAATTACTATTTTTAGTTTTTCATTTTTCATATTAGTGGGCCGACTTGATTTGTTGATGCTTGCAAACGGCTAGTTTGCATTTAGGTTTGTTTATTGTTATAGAGTTGCATTTAACTTCTGTTTCTTTGCTTGTTTATGGTGCAATTCTGTTATATTGCTTTTGTGATGCTGGAATATGCAGCATTGGAAAACTTGCATACAAAATGTAACACAACCATTTGGTTCATTTTTTGCAGTCATTACTTAGAGGTAGGTTTTTGCGAAATGACCAATTGGTTGAGAATGAGAGACCCGCTTCCCTGGCAGAAACTGAGCTAGGTTTGTTGAGGCAAAGACATACTGTTTCTGGTCTTAGGTACCACTTCTTTACACCATTATCATATCAAAAAACTCGGTCAATTGTTTTTATGTGGTATATTGTGCCATTATCTTCATTTTTATTAAGGGTTGTGCTAGTTTGTTTTTTTTTGCATTACATGCAGTGTCTATCAACAATTTAATAAAACTAGGGGATACTGTTTTATTGCCACCTAAATGTTAACTTCCATGGAAATAAAATAGGCTGCAGACTGCTAGAAGTTTATATTGATAATATTCTTGTTTACACGCCAAGATGCAAGTTACATGCAGGTACTAGCTCTGGGAATTTGTTTATACTTTAGTTGTTGATCACAAGTTAACATTTGCTTTCAGCTTAGCAGCATCGCCCTTTAATCCTTCCCTTAAGAGCATAAATCACTGTCACTCTTTTTTTGATGACCTCTGGAAGATA
This sequence comes from Platycarya strobilacea, assembly GCA_036898215.1. Classification (NCBI taxonomy): domain Eukaryota; kingdom Viridiplantae; phylum Streptophyta; class Magnoliopsida; order Fagales; family Juglandaceae; genus Platycarya; species Platycarya strobilacea. The sequence continues at coordinate 31,629,266 of CM072550.1, forward strand.
GTTATGCTAGATTTTATACAAACTCTCTCAAAATCAAACATGACTTTCTCCTTGTACTGAGTGATAACAATTTTTTTTGATAAGTAAACAACAGTAATAATATACTTCATGGACTTGATCAACAACTAAAGAGTGATTTGAACTAGATTTTGTCCCCGTTTTTTTATAAGTAATAAAGATTTGTTCTTTTGTAATGTATTGGCAACCTCCTTGCGAACTTTTAGGCATAACATACTCCATGGACCCTAATTCTAGCCTAGGCATATACAAGGGCATCGGGGTGTTGATGTGAGCTAAGTAGCTAGATGTGGATCCTTCAAGTAATATCTTGTTTGGATTTGATCAAATGCGCTCAAAATTTAACGAAGGGAAGCCAGCTTTGATACATGTTTGAATAACAGCTAATCCTTTCTGTTCTTTTCCTTAAACAATTGTGCACCTTGTTGCAAGGATTTTTAAAAACAAAATAGAGGGTGATAACGGAGATGTGATTGAATGGGATATTGATGTTCTCAGTGTCTACCAATTCTCTATATGTATGCTAGTGTAATATATGAAATTTATGGTGCTCAGAATATGGCTAGAGCTGTCATGCGTAGGTGAACTGATAGTTTCCTTTAGGGCTCGCATCCTTCTGGACAGGGAACCATAGTGTGTGATAAAGTTTAGTATTTAGATATAGATTTAATTTCTAGCTCTGCACTGGACTTCTCTCTCGTGGTCTCATGGTTGTAATAAGATTTTCTCACCTGGAAGTCACTTATTTAACTACTGTTCTTGGATTTCTCGTAAATGTAGAGTTCACTTTTTCTAAGGCAAAAGTATGTGTAGTGAGTAACTGTTAACATATTTTCAGATATCATTTAGTTTTATGTTATCACTTGCCATGTACTATTGTAGTGATTGTTCTCATACTATGTGTCTTGGTTGACCTTCCAGTCCATTTCGATTATGATGTTAAGTCAACAATGATCTTATACAGAGTCATTGCATTCTTTATATCTAATGACTGTTGTCTTTTCTGGATCCTATTGTTACTATGCAATTTAGTCGAATTATGCTGAAAAGTTTTAGCTTGTTAAATGTATTTTTTTCCAATTATTTAGTAGGGATGGTTGTTTTACTTCTTTCAATAACTCTATAGAAGCCATTTCTTGGAATCAGGGAAGAAATTTGCTCCAGATTGGACATTTCTGTATGTGGTCAAGTAAGCTGCAGCCAATCTGATACCTCATATGACAATGACATTAATAGCAACAGAAACAATCAATCTCAAGCAAACAATGCACCGGACGTTCTAGATAAACCTAGTGAACAATCTGAAAGTAATTATGAGGAGAGTATTAACCACAGGTTGCCAGATATTCAGAATTATTTAGAAGATGGTGCTGTCGAAGGTATTGGATGGCAAGGATCTAGTGCTTCTGAAGAACAGATTTCAGAAAATGAAGAATTTATTTATAGGACAGATGGCACTGATCAAAGCTTGAGTGGAAGCTCGAAAGAAAACACTGCTAGTGAGTCCAATGAGTCAGGAGAACATAGTCATATGCAAGAATCTAATGCAGAAATTAATGGACAATCTGATCCCGTTATTGTGGAAAGTTTGACTCACGGGTTGTCTGATCATGATTGTAATTTGGACATTAATTGGCCAGAATCTGCTGCACAGGCAGAACTGTGGCCCGAACAAAATATGGAAACTGAGGAAAGTGACTCACAACATTCAAATGCTGAATATCATGAACAAAGGGATGGAATTGGAGAAGATATGGATGAAAACCTATTGGGAATTACTTCCAACTTCCAAGGGTTTGGGAATGAAGATATAGAACAGGTTCAACTGCAAGAAGCCCCAGAATTGTGGAACGAGGATAATGGTGTTCAAGGGGCTGTGCAACATTGGTTAGAAGGGACTTCTGATCAGGAAGCTGTTTCAGTTCGAGGGGTTGGTACATTTTATTTTCCTGATGATGAAAATGTTTACAATGTGGAACTGAGAGAACTGCTAAACAGGTACGATATTTGCCACAGAAGGGCTTGTTCTCTGAAGTGCTTTAGATAAGCTAGTTATTCATAGAGTTGTGGATAATTTTTCAGGAGAAGGGTTTCCAATCTTCTTCACAGCGGGTTCCGAGAGAGTCTTGACCAAGTGTTACAATCATACGTGGAAAGACGGGAAAGTAATGCTCCTATTGACTGGGAACTGCCTGGAACATCATCTTCTCATGAATCAGAAGAACCAGATCTGGAGCATCAGAGTCAGGAACAGAATGAAGGTCAGAGGGATACTGTTGAGAGCCCACACCCATTACCTTCTCGGGCAATACCTTCTCGTCCACTCTACTATCTGGAGACGTACCATGACAACTGGCCACAGCATGACATGCACCAGCGTTCAGGAATTGTATGTTCATTTTTTTTTTTGGATGAAGAAATTCTTTGTTCATTGTTCCATAATAATTATTTGAAATTGAATCCTTTTTAAAAGATGTCTTACCTGGAAAAATAGATCATTGCATGAACCTTAATTTTTGGAACTTTTTCATTTCTTACAAAGCTTGAAAGTACCATCATATTGCCCTTTTTATTTGTTGGTCAGCTGAGTTGATATCTAAAATGAAAAATTAGATGGACTTGTGGTATATGACTAATTAATTTGTAGTTCACATCATCTATTTGTTGCAGGAGTGGGAGATTGTTAATGATTTACGGATTGACATGGCTAGGCTACAGCAGCGGATGAATAACATGCAGAGGATGATGGAAGCCTGTATGGATATGCAACTTGAGTTGCAACGCTCAATACAACAAGAAGTCTCTGCTGCCCTGAATCGCTCATCTCCTGTAGAAGGTCTGTATGGAATATTAATCTATTTGTTTTTATTTTCTTTGTTTTGCTCTTTTTCTGTTCTTTTTTCCTTCTTCCAATTCATTTTTCTACTGTTCCCTACTCCCCATAATACCCCAGATTGTTTGTGATTTGAATAAGAAGATGGTGAATGAGAATCCTATATTATTTGGGAAGGAGAAGTTCTTATATTGAATTTTAAAAAACTCCAATTATGAACTTAACTAATCCTTTTATGTGGCTTGGGCTTCCTTTGGGTCATTATAAATAGTATCAGAGTTGATCCCAACTAGAAAAATAAGACTTTAGCTGTGCCCCCATGATAGACTGGGCCTGAACGATGAGGTGTCAAGAGGAGAGATAGTAATACCTCGGATTGTGTAGATGATTGTGTAAACGAAGGTGGTAATTCAGATCCTACATTACTTGGGAAGAAGGTTTATCCCTTTATAATGAATTTCAAGGGATTTCAATTGTAACTTGGACTAGTTCTTTTGTATTATGGATTCAACTGCAGCTTGGCCCTTCTTTGAGCCATTACACTCGCTCTAATTCAAAATATTCTTCACTTTCTCAAGGAGAAGTAGTTCATGTGCTTTAGAGTGAGATTTCACTGATTAGTACTTTCTTCGGATGCAATTATCACTTTAGACGTTTTAGCTTAGATATTGGATTTTCATCTCATAATGAGCTTTAGGAATTACAATAATTTCTTTTCAGATTTTTTTCCGAACATTTTTATACGATTCTTTAGCTATGTTGCTGAAATTGATCTAGTGCTAGCAGCCGGTTGTAGTGTCTTGTCTTGATTGTTGTCTGTAACTTGACTGCATTAATTGCCATGGGGTTGTTGCAGGAGGGTCTGGGAATGATGATCTTCTAAAACATGAACCTCAATGGGACTGTGTGAGGAAACGAATCTGCTGTATTTGTTGTGATAGCAACATTGATTCTTTACTGTACAGGTAAATTTTATAGTAGATCTGTGTACAAAGCTGAGGCGGATTTACATAGAATGGCAAAATAATACTTGGAAGTTGGTATTGCTGCTCATATATAAATAACCTTATGCTGTTTTCCTTTAATTTATCTGTTACAGATGTGGACACATGTGCACTTGTTCAAAATGTGCACATCAGATGGTTCAAAGTAGTGGAAAATGTCCGATGTGTCGGGCACCGGTAATTGAGGTGATTCGTGCTTACTCTATCTTATGATCCGAAGAGTTATGAAGAAAGAAAATTTGAGGTAAACAAGTATAAGAACACCAAAAACCAGAACCCTTTTTTTTGTAAATTATTATTATTATTATTATTATTTTCTGTCTGGGTTATTGCCATGTATGTACGCAGTTATGTTGATCATGGTAAAGTAATTGGAGTGGAAATTTTAAAATCCTACTAAGGAACCTTCCTGGAAGGTGATATTTGTCGTTGATTGGTGCACCAAATTACTTTTTATCATTTTTCTAGACAATACCATATTGTGATTTGTGGTCGAAGGAAGGTCATGGAATGAGCTTATATAGAGTTTGGTATTTTGGATTCGTTTGTGTATAGGAATTCTCGTAAATTATTTGCTACATGGTTCAAATTTCCTTAAGCGCAAATAATATCTAAAGGCTATCGAGAGATTTTTTCTTTGAATTATTGGAAATGTACTTAAAAGAAGTTTTTCTTATCAAGGGCATGTACTGTGTGCACTTCTAATTAAACGGACTTTGTTCTTAAACACCTGATGTCAATTAAAAATTACAAAAGAAAAGAAAAAAAAAATCATGGAAGACTGTATATGTTGGGTTTACTCCGCATGACTGGATTTGAAGGACCCTGTCCCCAATGAATTATGTAGGACTGTACGTGTATGTTGCATTTGCCCTTTTTCTCTTGCTTTATAATAATAAAACTTGCTGCTGAGTTTTAGAGACTCGCACTAAAAAATATATAGTTTTGAAAAACAAAAAATAGTGATATTTGAAAGGTAAAACTATAACATCCCAAAATCTTTTGGAGATGTTTAAAGGTAAATGTAGAAACAAAAGGCATCTATCTATTGATTAAACAATATTGATTGCTTAAAAGATGTTCTAACCAGGAGGACTTAAATTGAATGATAACACAAGTACCCTCTCTATTTATGTATTTGTGGCCAATGGCATTGTAGTCTTGATGGCATTAATGATAGCCTCTTTCATCGGATAATTGATGGGTGCCAAATTCCTTTACGCACAAGATAAAAATGAAAAGAACACGAAAATGTATTTTGATACTTTACGTATTTTAATATTTTTTTACTTAATAATTAAGTAACTCAAAAAAATAATTATTATAATAATATATTTTTATTTATTTTTTAAATATTTTAAAATGATAAAAATATATAATTTAAACAAATAAAAAAAATTAATAAATATTTGATATGCAGCTATTAATGCTGAGCGATATAGCTTATCACTACTCTAAAAATATAAAAAAATACAAATTTTGTGGTTTTCAGTAGTGTTAATTTGTTGACATGACCTCTATATTCTGCCTGTCCCGGCCTAATACTTCAACCCTAAGAAATAATTAACTAAATCGGCAGGCCAGGCCAGGCCAATCATCATGTCTCGCAAGAAGAGATCTAGCCCCTTGGCATGCATGCAGCAGCACTCGGAGTGAAATCACACGCGCTTACAAAATGAAATTAGGGACGATTCGGATTTATAGATGAGATAAATTCGTCTTAATTTATTTTAAATTTATTATTATATTTTTTTTAATTTTTATATAAAATATGAATTTTAATATAATTTTTTTAAATTTTAATATGTATTTTTCAAATTTAAATTCAAAATTTTCAAATTCTAAAACAATAATATATTAAAAAATAAACTAAACTTATTTCATCTCATCTCATTTTTTAATTAAATTCAGATTTAATCTTCTCGCCTCCTGCCTCGTTAATTCTCGTCTACAAGTATGCACAACAAAAAATTTTTTTTGGTTATTTTTTGGGGGGACGAAAATGATATTTTTAGGTTTTAAAAAGGTCTGGGATAAAAAATTATATTCTAATGTATATAAGTTTTTTTTTGTTTTTTTATGGTAAAAGGTCGTTGCCTGCATTTCATTAAATAACGTGGGGATTATGCATCTATCTAACCATGCAACCTCTGTTACAAACTCTGGGCATATGCCTGACCACGTTAGTACATTTTTTATGTGCGATGCATGTCTGGCTAAGTTATGAGCCGCCGAATTGCACCATCGATTAGTGTGGACGATGGTGCAATTTTGGATGCGTAGTAGGAGTAGGATGGCTTGGATAGTGTTGCTCCATGGAGACCACGCCACATCGTTGTCGTGCAATTGTTTGATCATCATGAGGGAATTGCTTTCCGGGATGAGGCTTTTGAAACCCAGGGGAAGATAGAATTGGAGCCCCCTTAGCATGGCAACCAATTCAATTTCCCCCAGGTCGCTAACTACCATCTCTTTCATGCTAGCTACTAGTATAACTTCCCTTAAGTGGCCTTTGAGAATAATATCGACTCCGCTAGATTTTGGTTCGGGAAGATAGCTCCATCAACGTTGGGAGGGGGGGGGGGGGGGTTGTTCCACCCCATGTGAGGTTTTCCATAGGTTACTCACGGCTGTTGGCCCCTTGGTACGCCGCCAATCAGGGGCGGACCCATGTTCACGGTTGCCCCCCAAAATTTTTCAAAACTTTACCTATAATATAAATTTATATAATTTATATATATAATTAAAATTCTCTCTTAGATTTAAAAAAAATTAAAAATTGCCCCCCTCAATTTTTTATTAAAATTATTTCTTTAAATCTCAATATACATCCATTTATATTTTAATTTTTATCTTCACTTAAACTTAAATTTTAACTCACATAATCTCGCAGTTATTTTAACAGTCTAATTCTAGCAAAAAAATTGATTATAAATTTATATGATTGTAAAATTAATTGATTATACTCACTTATTTAGTTTTACTCTAACTTGTATGATTATGAAATATAATTTGTTAAAAATGTAATAGAGTTACATTATTACTTATTAGAAAGTTCTTAAATTTATTCTTGATCTATAAGTTTTTTTAAATCATAGAAAAATATGAGCGAGTATGCAAGAACAATTGATTTTTCTTTTTAAAAGACGTAGACAATTCGAAGACTAATATATGTTTAGAGAGTTCGGTAACAATAGAGCATGATACTTCTATCATTGATGACCATCCTTCTAAATTTATACGCACCGTACATTTTATCAATCGCCTCCCCCAAGTATAAAATTCTAGTTCTGCCCCTGCCACCAATGTTGCCCCTGTATTGTCTGCCGCTTCCAATGGGGAGTCCCTCTTCCCTTCGTGTAGGTGCTTGTTCTATCGGTACCAAAAGCACCAAGATATCATAGCAAACAGCTCCAAATCACCTGAGGTGCCCCTAGAGTGGAGGCCGATATGGCATCTAGAAAGCTGGTGCTCGACTCTCTGATTTCTTGATACACAAGTTGGGTAAAAAGTCTCCAGGCCTCTAGCAACAAGGGCCATTTCACAAGCGTATGGAAGGCATCCTCTGATTCAACCTTGCAAAGTTGGTAGAGGTCATCTGTAGTCACTCTATGGTGCTTCAGATTTTGTTTGGTGGGAAGGCATTCCCTTGCAGCTCTCCAAAGGAATACTCTAACCTGGTGGAAAATGTTCTAGAGTTTCCTTCGACTGAAAGTTGAGGAGGCTTCCCCTCCATGCTGCTATGAGGATCTTATAACCTTATAAGCCGATTTCACCTTGTAGGAGCCATTTGATAAGTCTTTCCATATTAGCATGTTGGCTTGGGTATCTGGGAATAGTCTGATCTTGATGATTGCGGCAATGAGCTAAGGATTGAAAAGTTGGGATAGGATTGACATGTTCCACCACTTGGTGTGGGGGTCGATCAGATGGCATACCTTAACTGGTGGGCAGACGTATAAAGGGTTGTCTTGGGATCTAGTAGTCCTCCCAAATGTTGATTGTGTGACCATCCCCCACCCTCTATCGACACCCTTTTATTAACAAGTTAGTGGCCTCCTTTATGCACATCAATGCATATGAGAGAGCTGGACCAAGTTTAGCTTCAAATAGATGGTGTTTAGGGAAATATTTGGCATTGTATACCCGATGGAGTAGAGAGCTTTCTTCGTGTAATATTCGCCAACTTTGCTTGTGTTGAACCCAAGATTTCAAATTTCGTATTTATGTATAAATTTTGATGATAACAAATAAATTCAAGACTCAAGCTCAAGTTGTCTACGCATGAATGAAGCTAACCACATAAAAAAATCAAGTATGAACAAGAAAGAAAATAAGTTTACAAATAAAACTCATCGAGTAATTTTGTACATCTCTTGATAAAATTTGAAATTGGATTAAGGTTCAAAATTAATCTTTTTTCATAAAATATCAAATTGTATTTTTCACATGTGCATGATATCATTAAAAGTTTTAATTTTAAAAATTTTATATTACATGTGCATGACATCATTAAATGCTTTAATTTCAAAAATTATATTTTTCATGTGCATGACGTATGAAATGACTTCATCAAAAGGTTTAAATTCAAAACTCATATTTCATATGTGCTTGACATATGCAATGACATCATCAAGAATTTAAATTTTGAATTTAGAAGATGATTGAGTATCATTTTTTGACATGTGCATGTGTTGTTTGAATATTTTAAATTATGAATGATGTTGTCTTGAAAATGGATGTTTTTATTTGAATATTTTGAAATATGAATGATGTCTTCACATTTGCTAAGATTTGAAATTGAAGGGTCATTTGCTTATAAATGGCTCACTTGAGTTTTACAAAATTACAACAACAAGAGTTTACACATAAATTGTTAAGTTTTGCATCATTCATTCAAAGTCCTCATTCTCTCTTCTCTAAATTTTGAGCTTTAATCCTTGGTTATTTTGAGAGAGATATATATTGCGCTGTATTGTTCTTATTTCACTCATTGAGGAGTGTATTCTGATAATTTTCTCACTATCAGCTCTTGTATCAGTAAGAGGGTGCGTATAACCCTTGTGTGTGTAGAAAGTATTCTACACAAAAAATAGTTAAATCACCAAGTGTGAGGTGATTGCAAGTGTAGAGGGTGTTATACACGAATTCTTTGTAGCGGCATTACTCAAAAGTGTAATAGGTTTCTATTTCTATCTGAAAGAGATTGAATAATGAATTTAGGATTCTCAAGAGGTAGCTTGAGGCGAGGATATAGACAGTGGGGCTGAATCTCATTAAAATACTGAGTTTGCTTCTTCTTGCCCCAACTCTTTATATTTCTTGCTGCTTCATATATATTTTTTTTATATTTTATATTGTGTATTTGGTTTATAAGTGTTAATTTTTTAATATAACCCAATTCACCCCCCTCTTGTGTTATTCATCTGGGCAACAACTTGCTTAGGAGGGCTAGGTTGAAATCTCAAAGCTTTTCGAAGTCGAGGCCTTCGAGGGCCTTTGGTTCACACATGCGATCCCAACTCGTCTAGTGGACCCGTCTCTCTTCCCCCTACTGTGCCCACCAATATCGTCCCATCATCTGTTCAAGTTTGGTGCATAGTGTACTTGGGAGGAGGAAACAACTCATGGAATAGCTGAGTATGACGAGTGCTACTGCTTTAATGAGGACTTCCTTCCCGCTCTGTGAGAGTAATTTTTCCTTCCATGTTTGCACTTTCCTCCACACCCTATGTTTAATGTCAGAGAACACTTCCCGCTTTGACCTCCCGATGGCGGGTGGTAGGCCTAGGTACCAATCAAAGTTGCTAACATGGTCCACCCCCCAAAAGTTGAGAAGGCTTCGTTGGAGTCTCGGATGGACCATTTTGCTAAACATGAGTCCCTATTTCTCTCTATTGACTGTTTGGCCTGTCGCTTGCTCATAAGTGGTTAGCACCTATTGTATTTTCTAGTAGACCTCCGTAGTAGCTTTTCGAAACAAAATTCTGTCATTGACAAATAACAAATGGTTTATGTGTGATGACCTGATATTTTCACTATTTGGATTTCCTGTCAGAAATGGCCATATTAAATTCCTTAGAATTATTTTAGTTATTTCTTGAAACTTTTTGAAAATATATTTACTATTTATTTTCGGGCGTTCTCTTGTATTAAGTGTTGAATATTTTAGCCCACAAGGGTAGAAAGGATTTTATCTTCGAGAACAAATGAGATAAGCACAAGAGGTTATATAAGCAAACTTGAGATTTTTTTTCTTAGTGAAAGGCGTGTGACTAAACTTATGCTTAATTCTATCTTTTTCTTCTTGTAAGATTTCACCTTTGTGGAGTGGAGACACTTGGCAAGTGAAGGAGTGAGATTGAGCAAATCTTGGAATTTCCTTAGTAAGTTTCGGCTATAAGAAATTAGGAGACAATCCGATTTGTTAAAGGACTTAAAAAGGGACACTTGGCCCAAGCTAAACCACCCTAGAACTAAGGGTTTGGTAAAAAGAAAATTTGTCATTTTTCAATATGTGGCCAATGACTTTGAAGAGGGGAGGGGGGGATAGCTGAATGCTTTCTCTCCATCTATTTACTTGTTTCAAGTTGGATTAGAAATAAGTGATCTTGCTACATAGGCATGATTTCTTTAAGCACTAGGATGACATTTGGGAACATAGGAAAGCTTGGTTTGGAAATCCAAAGAGATTATGCATGGGAATTGGAGTTAGGTAAGTTGACCAAAAGGAAGTCAAGTGGCACAAGTAAGGAATATTCTCTCGAATAGTTTTGGGCTATTGGATGAATTTTAGTGGAAAAATCAACTTCTACCTATTATTTTAGGTTTTCTATGAAAAGATCACTTTCCTAAGAGATAAGGAAATAAATGACACGTGGTGATAGGGTGCACATAGAGGTGTTAAGTGCAAACAAAGATAATTGGTGTTTCTCGATAGTTTTAATATTTTTCGGTAATTTGGGCATAACTCTCTTATTAGATCTTCGATTGAGATGATTCAAATGCTATAAAACACCAAGATAAAGATTTACAACTTTTATGTTTTGAATTTTAAGATATATGGGCTACTTCAAGGACGAAATCGGGCTTGAAGGCTGACACACCTGAGATTGATCCAAATGGTAGTTTCAGATTTGACATGTAACTAGTCTTTTGTCTTTTTCCTCCATGTGTCCACTTTGAAACTACAAGAAATCCTAGCATAAAAAGAAGAGTTAGGTAAGTTTGTCTAAGGAATTTTGACCAAATAAGCAAGGAATATTCCATAGGAGGGGAGGAAGACAATCGGTTTGGACTTGGAATGCACATTTAACCTATATTTTTATACTATGCTTGAAAGAAAAAGATGACAAATGATAAGTTAGGCAAATCTAGGAATTTGTGTTAGGCAGAAAGTTGTATTTGTCTTCTTTCTAAAGAGTTTTAGTGGAATAAGAAAAACATATTCCTTATTAGGCACACGACTTGGGTAAATTTGGAGAATGGAACCAACTTACTCTTTGTCCTATAGCTTCTCTATGTTGGTTTGTCTCTTTTAGAAATTTTGGGACACTTGGCAATTGGAGGATGAAAGATAAACACAAGAATAGGGATGAAATTCAAATGATGGATAGATTAGAGATGGGTTGGCCGAATGACTCTTTTGTCTCATTTGGGTTAGCTCACATAAAGAAGATTTGGATAGGGAATAAGTCTTATCTTACAACTAAGTCTAAAATTAGGGACTGAGTATCCTAAACCCCTAAATGGACACATGGCCAGTTGGTGGGGAAAAATATCCTAAACTAAAACATGAGCGTGTCGACTAAAGGAATTGCTCTTGGCCACACTTCTCCCCACTTCTCCATCCCTTTTTCTTCCTTTCCTCACATCTCAAACACATTTTCCTAGTGATTTGGTGAAGAAATTCTTCAAGATTTTGGTGGATATCTCCCTTTGACAAGGTTTTCCTAACTTATTACTTGGATAGTGGTAAGTACTCATTTAACTAAACTTAGTATTCTTTGTATAGATATGTCATTGGTCATTCCATTTGATTATTTAACACACTTGTTGAATGAATAAGCTATGTTTATGTTTTATTAAAATTTTATCTTAGGTTTTAACTCAGGATATATTTGATAGAGTTGACGATTATGTGAAGAATAAACCATATTAGTGTGCTTTGGAGATTTCGGTTAGGGCTTGATTAACCATACATGTAGGGGTGATAGAAATAACTGTAGTTGAGGGTTGAGGTAATTCGGCTAGAGAGGGTTTAGAAATAAACAAATTTATATTTTGAGGATCATCTCTTAAGTATGGATATAATGGTGATTTGAATTTATAAGTGATCTAAGGGTGAAATACTAATTGAAGTTTAAACTCTTAGTGTGGGAGTTGACAAATAAGTGGCGAGGCTAAAGAACCCTTGGGGTTAGGTCAAGTTTCTTCGTGGTTGAATGATTGATTTAATTATTTTATAAGAAATAGATGAATTGATGAAGGAAAAGACAAGAAAAAAAGTTAAGCTTTGAGAATTATGGAGTGTTTTGGCCTTAACCTTTTAAGTTTATGTTTATTTTGGTTATTAAATAAATATGGGTTTCTTGAAAATTATAATCCTCACATGTATTTTGACTATATTCTGGTGGAATAGAAATGTTTTAGATGTTACTCTTTTTGGGTTGAATCAACCTGATGTTTTTGAAATATGACTAAGTTTGCATGGTGTGACATGATCAAGATAAGTTTTAGAAATGCATGCCTCATATGTTTCATGAATTACATGCTTTGCATGAAAGTCACATGTCACATGCATACTCATTAAAGTGATAAGTTTCATGTCCTTTGTGTTGAGGAAGAATAGTCGACGAACCATGAATGACTTATTTTAAAGGTTTGCGGAACGTGGTCACACTTAATGCTGGTGGGTGCCAAGGATGGCAAAGGTGGAACAACTTACCATAATGATTATGACGTATTCACCTTAGTGTGATGTTGTAACCAACAGGAAACACATAGTGCATAGAGGAGCCGTGATATATCCAATATGGCAAGTATGACAAGAAAGGCTAACCTGAAGAAAGATATGAACAAGAAAAATGACACGTAAAGTTATGAATAATAAGAAAAGACTTGAATAGTTTTCTGAAAAGTTTCAGATTCATGATAAGTTTTAAATACGCGTCAACGATAATCAAAACAATATGAAAGTCTCTTTTTATAAAAAGCAAGAAAGTCTTTTATGAATAAGCATGATGCATAAGTCATGCATAAGTCAGGCATAAGTCATGCATAAATTATGTCTCACATTTCATGGTAATGATATATGTGTTTGCGTATTGGTATATGCTAACGACGCTTGTATTGTAAGTTTTCTGAGTATTTACTGAGATTTCTTGAAATCTCACTTTTTAATTTTATCCATTATTCCTTACGGAATGATAGGCATGATTGCAAGAGTAGAAAGCTCAGCATGAGACCTTGAAGTCACAGGAAGTTTTGAGATGCCTTAGAGGTCCTTCAGAATGTTCCTCTTATGATGAGATGAATCATTCTCTATTAGGTGAAATTAAAAAGGAACTCTACAAATGAAAAAAAAGAGTAGTTATATTTTGTATATGGGGAAATCCAACAATGATATATAATTTGTAAAGTTAAGGGTTTATAAATTTGCTTACCATGTGATATTCATAAAGATTTATATTTTTTTGTCGATTCTTCAAAATTTACCTTATTCTGCTATGGTATTTTCTGCGTACTGTTAGTAAGTTAGGTGCAAGCATATATTCCTGACGCAAACGAAGAGCTATGTAACCTTGTGTTATATATGTTGATGCCTCAATTTACGTGAAATCCCAAATATAGATTGGAGACATCACATTATGCATGGATAACCTCGACTAATTCTCACCCTTAGGATTGCACCAACTATTGCCGCTCTTGTTAGAAGGGACACAAGGCTCTTTGTGCATAATAGGAACAAATATGGCAACAAAGGGATGCCTTGTCGGAGTCTTCAGGTAGGAGTTAGGTGACCGGTTGGAAAACCATTGATCATTATGGAGAACGTGACCGAGCGAATGCAGGCCATGATCTTAAGTACCCAGCTCAGATTGAAGCCCATACGTAGCATCACTCTTTCTAAAAAATCCTAGCTTACCCAATCGTAAACTTTGTACATGTCTAACTTAAGTGCCATAAAACCATTTTTCTCGATGAGCTTTTGGCTTAGGAAATGTAGGATCTCGTGTGCCACAAGGACGTTGTCCGTTATTAGCCTTCTGAGGACGAAAGCGCTCTGTGACTTGAAAATAATGCTTGGGGGGGGGGGGGGGATCTGTTTGAGGCAATTCACTAGGACCTTAGCCATTAATTTATATGCAACATTGCACAGGCTGATCGACCAGTAAGTTGCAACTCTCACAGGTTTTTGCCTTTCTGGAACTAGTGTTATGAAAGTTTGATTAAGGGTGGTCGGAATCAAACCAATATTGAGAGCTTTGATCACTGCGGATGAGATCGAGTTGCTGATGGTCTTCCAATATCTTTGGAAGAAGATGGGTGCCATTCCATCTGGTCCCGAGGCCTTAGTCAGATGCATTTGGTAAAGTGCTTAAGTCACCTTTTCTACACGAAATTCACATGATAATATTTGGTTTATGTCATTGGTTACTCTGCCCTCAAGGCCCTCTAGGCAAGTTGCAATATCATCTGTGTTTGTATTCGCTAATGGTGCCATGAACATGGCTTGGAAATAGTCAACTGTCACCTCATCCGTTTTCTCCTTGATTTGCCATTGCCCCCTCATCTTGGATACCCTCTATATTATTTTTCTTTCGTCGTTGGGAGGTGATATAGTAGAAATATTTAGTGTTCCGATCCCCTTCATTGAGCCACAGGGCCCTCAAGCGTTGCCTCCACATGATTTCTTCTCTCTCTAAGCATCTCTACAACTTTGTCCTAGCTTTCCCGTGTTCCTCCATGTTTGAATAGAGAGGTTCCCTTCTTTTCCAAAGTTGAATCCTGTCCTGGGCCTTTTTAATTTGCTTTTGTATGTTGCCGAAAACCTCCTGATTCCAGAAAGTTAGTTCAGTCTCACACTGTTGGAGCTTTGACATGAGCTCTCAAAGTCTCCTTGATATGGGTTGGCCTTCAAAATACTCGAGAATCTTTGCCCACAGTCCTCGGACTGAATCCACATTGCTTCAAAGCGAAAGGGTCATGACTTGCAGATTTTTTCCCTACATGTACGTGTTGTGTAGATGGATTGGAATGTGGTCTAAATGGGCTGCAAAGCCCTGGACCACTTGTGCTGTCGGGAAGGATTGGCACCACTAGGCATTTGGCACGGCTCAGTTCAGACGTTCGCTTATACCTCCTCTCCCTGTCGTTTCACCATGTGTAAGGGGGACCCTCGAAGCCCAAGTTTTGTAGGTTGCGGTCATCCAGTGTGACTCTAAATGCTGCTAGGCTGCTAGCTAGCTCTCCGCTCTTTGATTGCCTCCAGCTTTCTCGGTTTGACATAAGATCTCGTTGAAGTCCCCTATTATCAACCAAGGGTGGATGTTGCCGATTGTTGCCAAAGATCTCAGGAGGTGCTAGGTTTCAGACTGTTTAGAGGCCATTGGGTGTCCATATATGCCTGTGAACATCCATGGAAATACACCATCCTCCTTAGTAATTTTTAGGCTAATATGATTCCTTGAATAATTAATGAGGGAGATATTGCAGTCTTTGTGCCATAGTAGGGCCAGTTTACCACTTCTCCCTATGCTATCTACTGCGAAGCAACAGTCAAACCCGAGTCTGAGTTTCATTTTCTGTATTCTTGTTGCTGGTAGCTTGGTTTCTTGGAGAAACACGAGCCTGGGATCTTCCTTCCTGAGTATGTCATGGAGGGCTTGAACTCCCTAGGGGTTCCCAAGGCCTCGGGATTTCCAACTCATCAGAATCATGGCATCCTCGCCACCTCTACTAATATCTTAAATATTGCCACCGAGATGGCTACCTCCATGCGTCTGCATTTTCCAGCCCCTTGAGATAGTGCCATCGAGTCCCCTGGCATGTTCTTTGATTTTTTGGGCTAGGTTCGTGGGCCCAGGGCCTCTTTGGGCTTTCTTGCTCAAGTGGGAGGCCCCTTGGTGTGTTAACTCTCTTCCTTCGCTTTCTTAGGGGGAATCATCCTAGCTGTAGTCATCCCATCCCCATTGGACAGAGGACTTACCTTGTCAGTACTATGTTGTCCATTGACCTGCACAGGCTAGGGCTGGGAGCTAGGAGTGTTACCTTTTGTATGTGTCAAACTCATGTGTGCTGTTAGTGTGATACACGCCACCGCTGTTTCTATTACTATAGGGGTATGCTCTGTTCCATATTCTTGAACTCTCGAGATTTGAAATGTTCCTACCAATGAGGTTTCCTCAATGTGGCTTCCCAATGGTGAGACACTCATCGGAGTTGCCCCCTATTTCTCCCCTGAATCCTGTTTGTTGCTGGAGGCTGACAATGCTTATTTCTCTATCCATTTCTCGGAGTTGTTCCCCTCTCGTAGCCATTGGCCATAGGGGAGTAGTACTTCATTATTGTTCTCGGAATGGTCCTTCCATTGTGCACAGTCTTTATGGCCATGGCCAAGAATCCCGCATGCATAACAGAACATCGGGAGATGTTCATTGGAGAATTGGATCCAGTGTGTTCCTAGACTTCCTAAGTTCACCTGTTTGCCTCGTAGCAGAGGTTTTGTGGTGTCGATTATGACTCGAATGCGTAGGAATTCACCCCATGCACTCTTCCTTTCCTCTATATCCATGTGTTTGACATTTCCTAGGGATGCCCCAACTCAAGAGCCCACCTTCTCATTCACGGCATGGAATGGGAGGTGATGTGGTCTGACCTAGAGTGATGCTTTGTTGAGTGTGATCTGGTGGAGTTTTCTACTCCCGTCTACTTCGCCCACCAGGACGAGGTTGCCGTCAAAAGACCAGGGTCCTTCTGAAATGATTCTGTCTCTAGCTCGCCTGTCTTCAAATTCGGCCATGATGAGGGATGGCCCCATATTCTTAAAGAAGACATTATGGATTGGGCACTAGATCTTCCTTAGGGTTTGTTTGAAAGCTTCCTTGTTATAGTGTTTGTCCATGAGTAGTGAGATGATCAAACATCTTTGTCCTTTAGCTATTGTTTCCTCGAGCAAATCCTCTTCCACTAGTATCCCTTCGTTTTCCTATTCCGATAGTAATAGCTTCTCGCACAGATCAACGAGGGATGGGTCCATACTATTACTCTCCATAAAACCTAGACTTCTTTGTGATGGGAATGTTAAACTCCGACTGAACAACAGAGGTGATGAGCTCTCATGAAAAGAGATGGAAGTTTCTAACTAATGTATATAAGTTTGAACTTGATCATTTAAACAACTCCAACCTCTAACAGTACACAAAAAAAAGAGGACTTTAGTAGAATGTGAAACTTAAATATTTTTCTAGAAACAAAGAACTTCATATGAAGAGTTTGTCTTAATATTCTACTAACAAAAAAAAATCTCTACGAAAAGAAAATATTGGTAGATGAAAAGTGTCCAATGTGTTTAATAGAAAGAGAAAAAACAAAGCATATCTTGTGGGAATATTTATCTGCTACAAATATTCTAGGAGATTGCTAAAAAAAGATTCAAAAGACTAGAAGCACAGGCCAGAGCATGAATGATCTTATTGCAAAACTATTAAACAAAATACAAAAATCTTAAATGGAAGAGGTTTCATTGACTCTATGGCAGTTGTGGAGAAGAAGAAATGACTTTGTACGGTTTAACAATGTTATGATAGATTTAAATACAGTTAAACAACGAGTTCAACAGATGCAAAAAGACATGGTAGAAACTCAATCCAGCACATGTATTCAAAGATTCAATAACAACTCGAGAAATGGCACATGGTAGACCCATCCACCAAAATTTTGTAAAGTGAATTAGGATGATGTTGCAGTGGATAGAATGCAGTTCAAGATTGGCATTGGAGTTACTATTAGAGATAAGGAAGGCAATTTCTAGCAACAATGAGGAAAAATCAAGTTTTATGTCCTGATTCTACAATAGTTGAAGCAATAGGAGCATTAACAACTATGAATTTCGCATTTGATCTGGGTATAAGAAAGATAATATTAGAAGGAGACTCCAAGAAAGTGTTAGAGGATATAAAGACAAATGCACCAGATGAAAGCTAAATTAAAATGATCCTTTTAGACATTAGATTAAAACTGTGTCTGTTTGATGGTATCGATGTATGCATGTAAAAAGAGAAGGTAATGAAATAGCTCATGTACTAGGTAAAAATACTTTGAGCCTTTAGAGTGTGTAGTGGATATGGAGGAAACTCCCCATTATTTACATACCTTGTACCTAGATCAATGGAATGAAAGAGTTAGTTCGAAAAAGAAAAAAACAACTCGAACCTAGTCCATCATGATTTTCTATTCATTATCATGTACATACATATATAGTCCATGATGACGAGTAAAGTGAAAACTATAAGAAGAATTCAATTTTCTAAACATAGAGAGAGAGAGAGAGAGAGAGAGAGAGAGAGAGAGAGAGAGAAAAGTCAGTTTATTAGGAAGCGTTCAGTAGTGATGGTGGGAGATGTCAATAGTGGCAGAAGCTTATTTTGGGCTTGTCTTGGCTGCAACTGTGGATTGAGTTTGAGATATTTTTGGAATTGAGTCGTGGAGTTTCATGATTTTGGATTTCTTTTTTGAGTTATGCTATTCAATCTCTCCAACTTCCATCCACTAATTTTTTTTAGTTTATTCTTTTTAAACTAATTAAATTCTTCTATTCATTATCCTTATATCAAATATTTAATAAAAGAAAAAACTAATAAAAAAAGTGTAATGTGTGGAGGTTGTATAAATAGTAAGAGGTTGTGTTGCTTTTTTCTTCTTTTTTTCCTTGGAATATTTATGGCTCACGTGTGATGAATACCTAGGGAAAGAGTATTTTTTGTCCAAAATAAGATTTGACCAACAATTTAAGCTGACCAGATTTGACCAGTAAAAATAAGTTTGGTTAAAAATGCTATAGATATATTAAATTGGTTTTAGTTAGTTTTTATATGCAATTTAACTAAATTTTGGTCAAGATTTAACTAAGTTGATTTAAAATGATTCACTTAGCAATTTGTATCGTCATCTTCTTCAACCTCTTCTTTTCCAATTTTTATCATTGTAAACGGGGAGAAATTTGTATCGTCATCTTCTTCAACCTCTTTTTTTCCAATTTTTATCATTGTAAACGGGGAGAAAAAAAAAAGATCATAAAACTAGTATATATTTTCCCTTGTAGAAACCTAAGAAATAATGAGTTTTCCATCTCAAAATCAATAGATGTATATATTAAATTTTAAGCAAAACCATGTAAATCGATCGTTATATCTTCTCTTTACATTTATTCACTACAAGATTTTCGGCTTTTTGCCAAGAAGGGTTCTTGTG
Organism: Platycarya strobilacea; assembly: GCA_036898215.1. NCBI lineage: Eukaryota > Viridiplantae > Streptophyta > Magnoliopsida > Fagales > Juglandaceae > Platycarya > Platycarya strobilacea. The sequence goes on from CM072550.1 coordinate 31,648,595, forward strand.
GCTAAAAATAATATTTTCGTGGATAAAATATTTTTCCCACCAATTTGACTCGTGGGACGTCCGTTGCATATAACTCGCGGTAAAATAGCATTTGTCACGGATCATATACTTCCGTGGCAAATAGATGTTTTTTCCCACAACATCTTTCGTGGTAATAGCCAATTTTGCTCACGGAATAAAATTTAAAAAGGTTATAACTTTGTAGCTATTATCCATTTTCTACAAAATCTTGTTGTGGCAAATAAGTTTGTACTATGAAACATATCATGGTAAAAAAATATTTAGCACCGTGTTCTCTTCTATCAACTTGCAACAAATGCTCTTTTATTACCAAGTCTGATCATATGCACTTCTATATGTCCATGGAGAAGTTTCATAGTAAAAAGTAGCCTTTTGTGGGCAAAAGTATTAGCCATGAGTTGTGTTCACGGCAAATATTAAAATATTTCAGAAAAAAAAAAATTATAAAAATCATAAAATAACTTCATAATATAAGCTAAAATATTATATATAAAACTTGGAGACTCAAATGATAATAATAACAATTTCAAAACAATAACTAAAATAATGCCAACATGTTTACAAGAAAAACTCTCAATGAGAACTCAAGTACAACATATATTTTGACACACGAATATATGCAAATAATCATTCATAATTTCATATATCTTACTTCAAGGCAATTTCCTAACATACAGAATTGACATCAATATGAAGATTAAACACATTGACCAACTATTACGCATTAGCAAACAAAATAGAATCATCCATATTACTGCTATAAATTATAATTCATTAATTTAAGGTACTTGATCATACATTGACATATCATTTAAACATATAGATATTAAAATGTTAGTACTTAGACATTAAAAAATGTATCTGGGTTGGCAGTAGGACCATGCATGCTCTATAGGTGTCAACAGACTTCCTTAACAGCCCCCACAGCTATATATTACTCCTTGTCTCATCCTTGCCAGGACCTAAATGCAAAATGGGTAAACATATTAGTCATCAGTTGATAGATGGTTTGATGAATTTACCAATAAAGATCTATCAGAAAAATACAGAATGGAGTATACTCCCCTTCACCAAAAGCTAAACCTATGTGTCTAACATGCATTCTTTCTTTTTTTTCTTCTATTAAATTCTGGTTTGAAATGATAATTAAGCAAGCATGATTACTGTCTTTAAGTTTGTACCCAAAGAACACTGCATTGATAATGATAGTAACATATGAGCCTATATAAATAAACCACAAATCAATCAGCTCTGAACCCTATGTACATAAGAATAAATAATAGTTGGTCTCTTCAACATGTGCTCAAGACACTTTGTAATTAGAAAGTTGTCTAATTAATGGGTGTCGATCGACACTGACACCAAATTCCAATGTAGAACTTGTTCCTGAAAAGCCCACATTTTTGCATGAACCTTTTTTAATTTTTAAGGATTCAGCCAGCTTGATACCTAGACCTATACTTTTTTCTTACTGCAAACGATAAAAGTCAACAAATTGCAGGTAACCGTACTAAAAAAAAACCACTAAATGTAGCAGATACTCACAAGACTTCACTTAGATGAGAAAGAGAGAGAGAGAGAGAGAGAGAGAGAGAGAGAGAGAGAGAGAGAGAGAGGGTTAAATATTAAAGAAAGAAGAGGTAGCAGAGTTTCCATAAGGCAGTCCAAAACAAGAAACAAAGTAGAGAAAAAATATACTACATGAAACTTAAATCCCAACAAAGCCAAACCAAAGAATAATTTTGAACAAGACCATGTTGTTACTTCTAAAGGCAAGCACCGAAGTTTGTGAAAGAAAAACATAGTTAACAAATTAAATTATGATAAGAAAACAGAAGAAAGTACAAACAGCTAGTCCTAGATAAGTGCATTAACATGGACATTACCCATTTCATACATTATAAAGAGAGATCAAATGAAGAAAGCCAGTAACATCTAAAGGAAAAGTCAAATCCAAGATCCTGAGATTGAGGTATTTCTTTTGGGGATTACACTTTAAATGCAGTACTTGGGGATTATCATTTCAAACCAGAATTTAATAGAAAAAAGTAAAAAGTAATGCATCAACAAAAAGCATCTTTTTTATTCATACCCAAAAAAATATCTATCATGATATACAACCTCATGAAAAAAAAGGGAGTCATCCTATTCTATTGATGTCAGTCTTTTTTGGGCAACTTTTCGTAAATTCTCAAGAGAAAGGGAGTTGACCCAATCTGGTTGGTGCTTGGGGTTGTCCCAAAAGGAAGACAACCCCAAGCACCATATATCCACTTTGGTTTTCTCGCACTCCATTGATGAAAAGGCAGACAGATATACATATATTCAGTGCCAAAGATCATGTAACAATAAATATCTAGATATTAGAGATGATCAAAGTTTGTTTTATATGTACAAAGATTTTATGATCATTTGACAAAGACTTAAATCTTTAATGGAAAAGACTTAATTTAAAGTGATTTAATTTGAATGTTATAAACTTAACTGATGAAAAGCATAGGGGTTTCTGTAAATGGACCCTCTAGGTATAAAAGTCTCATTCTTCTTGGATGTATGGTTCCTTGACTGAATTGCTTCACGTATGGCTACCTTGCTTTAGCTAATTATCCTTCGATTCTCTTTAAACTTCTTTCCTTCTGTTTGTAGCAAGCATAATTTAAAGAAGAGTAAATGGTACTACTGATCAGAAAATCAATGGCAGTTCATGATTAAGTTTCAAACAATTAAAGATGATAACTTCGATCAGAATATGGATGTAATTTCTTATTCTGATACTGCTAACCTTGTGTGTACTGCTTTTGTTCCTAGAATTTGAGAGAACCCCATCTAAGGAAACTCGTGGTGGGGTACTTCTATCAGTTAAGTGGTTGGTATTTCTAAGATGAATGGATGGGGGACTGAAAGAAGAATAAAGGAGATCAACGGGATGTTCTTCATTTATGAAAGAGGAGAAGAGGAAGATCATCAGGAGGAGGAGTCTGAGGATAAGAAAAAATGGAAATGTCACAAATGAAATAGAGCAGCTGAAGTACCTTGCCATGGATTCACTTCTTTTTCTCTCAATTTTTTCTTTGTGGGGGAGAGGAAGATCATGGAAAGATCATATACTTGTTAGAGGAGAAGTTGTAGACTCTTTGCCAACTTTTTTCCACACAAAGATTTATATAGGAAAGGTCTCCATTATAATTAATCTATCATTTTTACATACAGTTACACATACTCTCATCTTATTTTCATCTGATTAAATAATATCAGCATATATATTACTATTAAATAATAAAAAGTATACAATAAATAATCATCTAATAATAATAAATATAGAATTTTTTTAATTAAGGACTATTTAAATATTAGACTTAACTTAAAATTAAACTAAACTAATTGAGTCTAACTTCTAAATGAGAATAAAGAAGTGGCACTGATTGTCGATACAAGCTATAATTGGTATTGATATTGAAACTTGGAGTTATTTCAATGTGACTAATTACTCAAAATGGTAAAAACACTACCAATTAACCAGCAATTCGTGCTAGAACTAGTCCACTTATCCATCCGAGGCTGAGAACTTAAAAGTAGCCATTTCCAATGTTTTTTTAAATCTAAGTTGCGTATCAATCAAAATGAAGCAGCCTCAAGAAGTCAGCCTGGAATCAAAGAGCAGACGGATGGCCCGGATCCAGAAGTTTTCTGATGATCCAGCACTCACTTCAAACTTCAGAGTTCAAACCCCAAACTTTTTAATTCTCTAAACATAAGCTTCACCTTAGCTAGATATAATATATATAAATATATAGTTGCTTCAATTCAAAGTCAGTTAGCAATTAATTACTTGTGAAATCCAAGCCTTTGGACTAGAATAATTAAATGCTGTTTTTGCATTAAACCACAATGTGACAAAAAGTAATGATCCTCACAAATTCAGAAGTTAAAACAACCAATGTCAATAGGAAGTAACAACCATAAGACGAAATTAGCACAATATAATACTTGATGAACAAGAAAGAAAGAACTATACTTTGGGGATGGAATGGACTGATGAAGCAGTTTGTTTTGGGTACTCTGTTTTGGGGCTTCAACCAATCCAATGCATCCCCATCTTACTGCACTACAATGGATAATCAATCCAATTTTTTTTCTATCTTACAAGAGATTGCAACATCGAAACTAAGGCAAACAAAAAATCTTGCAAGAGCTTATGTAACTCGGAAACACCTTCCATCGCTTCAAAAACCATCCTAAAGTTCCTAACATTAAAATAGCAAAATGGAAGTGTGTGATCCGAAGCAATGGAGAAGGAATCTTGGTTGGAAGTAAAACAAAGTTTTCAGAATAGCCCTAGTTTTCCATTTCGTGTAGAACCAAAATCCCTAAAAATGAAAATGAAAATACTTAAGTTTACCTATGTTTATCCCTCTTCTTGAGGAGATATGGGCTAGGGTTCCACCACTTGAAAATGCTTCAGGAGACGAGCTGGAGAGGAGGCCAACAGAGCGACGCCCGAAGGTTCCACCCTAGATCTTCTCCTAATATTCTTAACAGCTGATGAATCCTACATTCAACCACAATATCAAAAGTAGAGAGAGGGAGAGACACGAACAGAGAGAGGAAACGGAGTGAGAGAGAGAAAGAGTATCGCACTCACTTACTATGAGACCGGCGACGGAGCGGTATGACTACGGCGTGGGCTCCTGTGAGGCAGTTTGCCACTGCGTTGCGAGAGCGAGATCAGAGAGAGATAGAGAGAAATTGAGAGATTAGGGATTGGGATCGGGGAGGGGGGGATTGGGGTCAGTGTAAAGGCCGAAAGGCCGAAGGAGAGAAGAGCTAAGGGTTCGAAATTTAGGGAGGAAAATGTTTTGATACCGATAATTGGCATTCGATGGGTACTGATTTTCTTTTTCTTTATTTTTTTGAGTTTTTTTTATATGATTTTTATTTTAAGCATTTTTAAATAATATTGTGATTTTTTTATATTTTTAAAAATATTTTAATATGTTAAAAACACAATATTATTTTTTAACATATTTAAAACAAAAATTATATAAAAAGACTAAATATATATATATATATATATATATATTAAAATCGAGATCCAATCGGGTCCCGTTGATCAAGGTCGCTAGTAGTGCCCATTTAACATTGTTTTTTAACATATTAAAATATTTCTTAAAAATATAAAAAAAATCACAACATAATTTAAAAACACTTAAACAAAAATTATATAAAAAAAACTAATATATATATATTAAAATTGGGACTCAATCGAGTCCCGTTGGTCGAGGTCGCTAGCAGTGTCTATTTAGGAATTCTGATTTCGTTATTTTATATAAGAGTATTTGCGGTGAAATACAGTCGTGACAATTAGGAAAATAAATCGCGGCAAAAAATAAAAAGTCACGAATATAAGACCATAATTAATTCACTACTTTTGCGACAACTGAGACTTGTGGCCAAAAATGTTAAACTCGTGGAAAAAAAGGGTTTAAACGGATAACATCATGATTTGGTGTCTTTTACATTCCACAAAAATTAACCTTGTGGTAAAAGCTTATTTTCTCATAGAAATTGGTGGTAAAAACTCTAATTTCTTGTAGTGATTGCCTTTTAATTGTGGACAAGCATTTCAAGTATCGCAACCAACATAAAACAAACTATCATGGATCATTCGATCTTATTGTTGTCTTCTGGCAAAAAGATGTATCAACAGACATCTGTTATCTGACTTGAACTAAGAGATCGATGTTTCAACTTAAACTAGTATTGTTCCATCACGAAAGCAGTACGACCCCCTAAATTTTCTCTCTTGAACCATTTTGTTTTTGGTGGGAGTTGGGGAGGAAGGATTAATGTTTGTGCCAGGCTAAAGTTGCTTGCATGGTGTGAACTGTTGAGTCTAGATGGTGAGGAATATTCAGCAATAAAAGATGTATAAAATATGTCCACTAGTAAATCCAATTGGATGGATGCATGCCATTATATAGTCGAGATCAAATAATAGTTGTAGTTGTGATGAGTATGCAAGTATCGTGTATTTATTTTGAAAAAAAAAAAAGAATAAATAGTGGATCCCTTTATTTATTTTTTAACAGTGAATCTTTTCTTTTCCAAGCGACTGTACAATTTTTACGTACTCTAAAATTGTATCTAATATTATTTTATACACGGTCAAACATGCATCCATCATGCAATTAAAGTATGTCATACATCAATCAACCTAGTATGTCTACCTAAATATGTAAATCTCAAAAACTCCGATCGACATGCAAAAATATCGCTTGGACGGCATGGGCACAAGTAGTCACAAGTAACATAAGAAAAATGAGTATTTGAGACACTTTATTTGTGATGAAGATGATTATTTAGATGAAAATAAATTCATTTTGATAGAAAATAATTAATTATAAATAAACAGTTTTCTTATGGTGACATACACCACCACGTACAAGATTATCGAATAGCTATAATCTTGACATATTATTGGACACACATGTACACATGAAACATATATACACAAATCTGAACCATAACTTATTTCGATTCATGTTGCTGCAACCACATGCATGTGTTTTTCTAATCCCAATGCGAAATGCGCGTAGCCCAGCCATGCATTCAACATGCGTCTCCATCCATTCATCAGTTACATGCATATATATACTTGCGTACATGATTTCTTTTTACATATATGTGTATTATACTTACGTAATTCCTAATTGCTATCTCTGCAATTGTCAAAGTTAGTAAAAGGTCTGGTTTGGAGATGTTGCCATCAAACGAAAAAGAGAACAAGTTCATGAGGAAAAAGACGGTGGGAAAAAGTACCGAGAAAATTCTATTTAGTGTGTGAAACAATGATGTACGGTAAAAAGGAATATTATATACAAATGGATATACTGAAGGGGTAATGATACACCACCTACCGGTTTACTACTTGTTTACCACTCTCGTCTTCTTTTAAATTCCTTTTAATAAAACAAAAGCGAATAGGCTCAGTTCAAATTAGTTTGCAAAAACTTCCAGCGTATACTTTCCCGCGTTCTCTCGAGTCCCCTCCTCGCGTTGTCTCTTTGTCTGTTCTCATCTTAGGTGAATCTCTCATTTTCCCTCTATTCCCTTTGCCTCTCCCACTTGATTCTCTCCAGCCTATCTCTTTTTCTCTTTACATGGGTTTTGAGCTAAGATGGTTACATATACAGTTATAGCCGATGTTGTCGTCACCATCTCGACTCCATCATCGCCATACACAACTTCTGTGAGCACTGTTAAGGCCCAAAATCCTTCTTCACTGTGCATGATCCCCAGATTATTGTCTAGTGAGAATTCCTTCCAAAATAAAAATTTTCCTAAACCATACTTAACATACCAGTTTCTGCAATGATGAAGTGGGTCAAGGAAAAAGAAGGGTGCTTGACGCTCGGGTGGCATAGCTGACCTCTCATCGCGGTTTCGGCATGGGAAGCCCTTGCACTTCCAGATGCAAACTCAACTACTGCTACACCTGGGATCTTCATAAATCCTCACAGTAATCCTCCTCTAAACTTGCTGTAAAATTGTGTATTATGTTCCATTCCATTGAGTTGGGTTCATGAGTTCCTCTCGTGTTTTGATCACAGTCCCGTTTTGATCTCGTTTTGATCACAGTCCTTCAATTTTTGTGTACAACTCGATCTACGAGAGTTGTTATGGGGGTTTTGCAGAGCTTGTGGATGAAGAAAGAAAGACAACTGCTACCGAGTACCTAACTGTGGATCTTTTTAAATGGGGTTGAAAATTAAAATGGAAGTTTTGAAGTTAACTTCATTGTAATAAATGAGCAATTTCTAAAAGTTAAGAAAATACTTGTGACCCAGTGAGAGGCAGAGGAGATCCACTTGATATGGTGATGTAGAACAGTGATAGGCAGAGGAGATCCACTTGATATGGTGATGTAGAACAGTGATGGTGGGCAGAAATGATAAAGATGACAATGGGGGAGGAACACAATGTGGATGGGGTTTTCTAATTTTTGAACAGGAGGAGTCAGGACGACCGATTCGACGCTTTTGATTTTTTTTAAAAAAAAAATCAAAAAATCACGTGAGAAAGGTAAACAAGTTGTAAAGCAATGGGTGGGGTATTATTACCTATACTAAAGTGCCCCTAAACCATTATACACATTCTAGAACTTTGTTGCAATTCTGTGAGGCATGTATTAGCACAACTGTGTTGGTGAGTGCTCTGGCAGAATCATCATCGGGTAATATCCTCCTGCAGATCGAGAATAGATGTTTTATATACCTGATAAATGGTCAATTATCTTGTTTTAATACTCTTAATATCTTGGATTAAATGAGATTTATGTGATAAAATAAGAGTATTAATTAGATAATGTGATTAACTATGTTCGGCATGTGAAATAATATTTTATTCCTAATTAAATATAGATGACTTTAACTATCGGGCTGGTTACCATTTAATTAGACTTATATCTTTATCTTGGCCCATTGTAGTTTAAGCCCAAACGTGATTTTTATTTGAAGTTCACGAGATGATGAAGAGAAACCATGATATGCAACTTGATTCAAGCCATACGGAAGAGCATGACATCAAATGAAAAGCAATACGTGTCATGCCATTAAACCAAAGAGTGAAAGAAGTCCAAGCCCAAAGTTTGAAGCCCATGTGAGAAATGAAAAGCTTTAAACTCAGGTGACATGTTATGAATAGGTGAAGGAAGCCATGACTTTCACAAGTGAAACCTGTCTCGTGACTATCAAATGAAGCCTAAGTCAATTACTCCAAGCTCACGAATCTTGACTTGCTTGAGGTTATGACTTGCTGTTAAGATGCCCACAGCGCCAATTTAACTTACTAAAGGAAATGACCTAACTGTGTAGGAATCAAAAGAGAATCAAGAGATCAACTCGAGAGGCATATGTTCCGAAATTTGGGGACCACAAGCGGAGAAGAGTAACCGCTTCGCACGATAGAGAACATGCAATCGATAGTAAGGAGGGCAGAATATTCCAGATATAAAAAGAAGAGAGATTTTATTTTTAGGGGGGAGGTTTTGTTCTCAGATGGTTTTTCTAGCATTTTTAGGGTTTATTTTCATTTCATCTTTTTATTAGTTTTTGAGGATGATTATCGGCTAACTTTTGTAGCTTGGGTTGTGGTAAAGCTTCTAAACTTCTCATTGTTACGAGATTTCTGTTGATTAAATTTCATATCTCATTTTGTTTGATGACCGACTGATTTAAAGGAATAGTTGATTAAATCTCTTGGTTTTATTCTTGTTTTGTTGTTGACACTAGGCACATCAAAACCTTGGATCTAATCAAGGATTTTATTCAGCTAAGTATGATATTGATATTGGTTGATGTTTAGTGAGGTATTTCAGTTATAGGTCTTGGCAGTTTTACTGAGTCTATATTTTCGTATTTCATTTTATTAATGCCTTGATTGGATTAATAGAAGAGAAGTAGCCTAGAAATTTTATAAATAATGGAAGCAAAGAATCTTTGGACCTATAACCCAAGTGTTTATTCATTTTAGTGAACTTGTTAGATTTTAGTTACTGTTTGGAAACTTATTTCTGAGTTTGGATAATACATAAATTGCAGCTCAATTTCATTTTTAGCATTTATCTTTAAGTGATCAAATAGTCTTCATTTTAGTTTATTTTCCATACAAAAAATCACAATCTGAGATCTTCAAGTTCAACCAAATATTCCATTTTCATTTTATCTTTCTTTGTAAATATTTTAATATCCTTTTTACCACTGTTTATATATAAATAAATAAAAAATACCAAAAAGAATTTTATACTTCATTTTACTTCTTCCTACTTCTCATACATCATTATACTTTCCAATTAATTTTGACAAATACTTTGATAAACTTTTGCCCCTGTGAAATACGATCCTGGACTTATCCTTGATACAACTTGACACTTCTCCACTTGGAAGCACATCTTAGAACACGTCAAGTTTTTGGCGCCGTTGCCGGAGACAATTGTGTCATTAGAGTATTTTTTCTGAGTATCGAGAGGGAGTTTTTAAAGCTGTGAATCTCTTCACAGTCTGGATGATATCTTCTCCTCTCATTTTATTTGTTTGCTTTAATTTTATTTCATCTTTAATTTTTTTTAGTTTACTGCAATTTTTTTCCTTATTTTTGCTGAATTTGCATGTCTGGTTGGGCTAGAAATAGCACATATAGACTTGCTAGGACTGAATCATCAACCTCATCTTCAAGTGCATCTGTTCCTCTTAATTTAGCGTTTGAATCATCATTTGTCATTTATAGTAACATGGCTAAAAATGAAGAAAATCATGATAGAGAGGTGGTTAATCAAAATAGGACACTTAAAGAGTATCTTCAACCTGTTAGGACCAACCCACCATCTTGCATTATTCAACCTTTGAATGCAAATAATTTTAACTTCAAACCTGGAATGATTCCATTGCTACCACATTTTTATGGCATGGAATTTGAAAACCCTTATTTGTATATCAAAGAGTTTAAAGAAGTGTGTTCCACATTTATGGATAGAACATGTACTGAAGAGGTCATATGACTGAAATTGTTTTCATTTTCCTTAAAAGACAAGGCTAAGACATGGTTGAATTTTTTAAGACCAAGATCCATTGGGACTTGGCATGAAATACAAACTGAGCTTTTAAAGAAATTTTTTCCCATGCATAGAACCAATGCTTTAAAAAGAAAAATCATGAATTTTTGCCAAAAAGATGTGGAAACATTTTATCATTGTTGGGAACGTTTCAAAAACCTTTTAACTACATGTCCTTACCATGGATATGAGAATTGGAGGGTCATTAGTTTTTTCTACGAGGGGTTGCAACAAAAAATGAGGCAATTTGTGGAGACCATGTGCAATGTTGAGTTCTTCAACAAAGAGCTCGATGAAGCGTTTGAGTATTTTGATTATTTGGCTGAAAATGCCTAATCTTGGGATGTTTTTGACTTGTATGATAGATCTGAAAATCAAAAATGTGTTAATGGGGGAGGTAAAAATCATTTGAAAGAAGTTGATGATTTAAATGCTAGACTTGCATTAATTTCTAAAAAGTTAGATTCCATTGAATTAAAGAAAGTGAATGAAATGCATTTATTATCATCATCTTCTGAAAAATGTTGCATTTGTGAGGACTCAGGTAGGAGTGTAAATTGTCTGGTCCAATCCGGTTCGGTTCAGGAAAAATGTGGACCGGTTATATTTGGTCCAAAAATTTTCCCACTTTGGACCAAACCAAATAGGATTCGGTCCATACCGGTCCGATCTAATTCAGTTCAGGGGCGGTCCGGTCCGGTCTAGGGATATCCCATATGATTTAATGGGCTAAATTTGATCCAAAATCTTGCAATAATTAAATATACTTTTTTAGTCTAAGTTTATAAATTATTAAATATATATTAGTACTACTTTCATAAAAAAATAATCATCTTTGTCAATTGTCAATTTCTATTTCATCTAAATATTAAACAAAATATATAGTTATAACTTATAGTCTATAAACTTAATACTTGTACTAAAAGTTATAATTAATATTCTATATTATATATAGCCCATAAATTGATTAGTTCATTTAATCCTCATAAGTCATATCAATTAATCAATAATATTAATGATCATTGATCATACTTTATATATAATAAGAAATAACATTAATAATTAATATTTATAATTTTTACCCGTAATCATAAGAAGGGTAATTATTAATAGTTAATAGTGATTTAGTGATATATCATTGGTTGGTTAACTATAACTAATAACACTATTACATAATTTACATTAGTATATTATAAATTTATATGTTAGTGAATATTGATAAATTAGTAATAATATATTAAATAATAAAAATACACTTATTACTTATAAGTTATTATTAATACTTTATATAGATATACTATAATTTATACTTTTATACTACAACTATTATAAATTATAATAAATTAATATTATAAAGTATATATTATATATTAATATTTTATACTACCACTTTTAATCTATATTAATATTTATATACTATTACTTATATATACATATATACATATATAAATAAAACAAAAAATATGTGTGCATTCGATCCGGTCCGGTCCAATCTAGGGGGAGAAATGCTCTTCCCCTAGACCAAATCGAAAATTTTCGGTCCATAAAAAAATTGGACCTGACCGGACCAAACTCCATCCAATCCGGTCCGGTCTCGATTCGGTTCAACCAATCCGGTTCGGTCTTTTTACAATCCTAAACCCAGGGCATGTGACTAATGCATGCCCAACAATTCCTGCATTTAAGGAAGTGTTGCTTGATCAATCTAACCATGTGCATATGATTTCTAAAAATTTTTCTGGACCTTATTCTAATACTTATAATGCAGGTTGGAGAAGTCATCCAAACTTCAGCTGGAAAAATGAGCAACTGGGACCATCTACACAAGGACAAAGTCAGTACATGCCTTAAGCATCAGCTGGCCAAGGTTCAGGGCCCTCCCATTTTGCCAACCAGCCCCTTCCAATGCAGAAAGAGGGAATGGAAGACTCCATTTAGCAGCTAACTGTTAGCCTACAACAGTTTATGTAAAGTCAGGCCACCATCAATAATCAAAATTTCCAAGCCATCAACGACATCATAGGAACCCTTACTAGAGTAACCACTACTCTTAATAACCAAGAGAAGGGCAAATTCCCAGCTCAATCCCAACCGAATCCACAAGTGCAAAGTCAACCAACTCAAAATAATGGTAAAGGGGCCAATGTAAAATCAGTCAAGGCCATCACAACTTTGAGGAATGGTAAGGTTGTAGATATTCCTGCCCATAGTGCAGGAAATTCAGGTAAAAAAGCTAACCCTCCTTTAGTTAGTGGTGAGTCAAGCATTGTAGATTCAAATGATGATGCATGCTCCATACCTGCACTTTTTCCACATCGTTTGCTTTCTTTGCATAAGGCAAAATAGCATGTTGAAATCTTAGAATTTTTAAGCAAGTTAAGATTAACATTCCAGTTCTTGATGCTATTAAACAAATTCCTACTTATGCTAAGTTTCTAAAGGATTTATGCACTGTGAAACGCAAATTGAATGTTCAAAAAAAGACTTTTCTGACTGAGCAAGTTAGTGTCATTATTCAAAATCACACACCACCTAAGTACAAGGATCCTGGATCACCTACTATTTCATGTGTTATTGGAGATTCTAAAATTGGTCAGGCCTTGTTAGACTTAGGGTCGGAATATTCTCTCCGACCACCGGAATATTCTCCCAGTCACCGGAATATTCCTGCACCAGAATATTCTTGCCGATGACGGAATATTCTTGCCGATGACGGAATATTCTTCCGGCGACGGAATATACTGACGGAATATTCTTTATTCGTTTGGTTACTGTAGCGGGTCGGAAACCGGGTCAAACCGGTCTGGGTCGGATCACCCGGATTTAACGGGTCGGAGCTTGTCTTCTTCACTGCGCGTGGGTCCCATTGCCGGGCGCGTGTGGAGCGTGTAGCTTTGTACGGTGTCCGTTTGAAACGAAATTTTCACCAAAATTTTCGTCTTGACCTGATGAATCTGATGGTATGCTCCAAACTTGATTTCGATCAAGTTTAAAAATGGGTCTTTTACGAAAATTCACAAATCTGGCCTTCTACCGTCTCTGATACCACTTGTTGGGATCGGCGGAAGCTCACAAATAATATGGAGACCAGAATATAACGTGGTTCGGCCAATTTAGCCTACATCCACACACACAAAGAAGAGAATTTGTATTAAACAATAAACCAATTATTTACAATGGTTTCTCTCTTCTAATCTCTCCAACGGACCTCACCTCCGGCTCTCATTCATATTACAATCTTATATGTATTTATAAGAGAAATAAATAATGTGAACATGTAATGATGGTGAAATTCGAAATTCCGACGACCTACATTTTCAGGCGGCGCCTACCTTCCGGCTGCTTCTATTCGGTGCCTAACTTCATCTTCCAGAAGCCTTCAACTTCTTCATTTATATGTGTTGATTTCCAATAGCGGTGATAATGGATCAGTTTTTGTAGAGGATTGAGAAGGAGAGACTAAAACGATGAGAAGTTTCCGGCAGCGGGCTTCCATTCTTCACGTATATAAAACATATACTTACTGCATGGGAAAGTTGTGTATCTGAAGAGCTAGCTCAGTTTGCAGAGTGCTGCAGAGGTTGGAGATGGGGTTTTGGTTTGGGGGATGGAGCAGTGATTACAAATTAGCAGTGATTACAAATATAGGGTTTTAAGAGAATTAGGTGAAAGTGAGGAGGATCAGGAAGGAGATTCGGGAAAGACGATAGAGAAAGAATAATCTCTGGATTTTACTTAAATAGACGGAAGATAAAGATGGTGTGGTGTTCTTTTTCTGTTTGGAGTCTGGACTCAGGTCTCAGGTCTCAGGTCTCAGGCACGTCAACCGACCCAGAATTCTAATTTCTATGAATATTATCTTATAAAAAAGAATAATGCTATTTTGTTGACTGACTTTAACATCTTACATGTTTTATTTTTTTAAATCTTTTTATTTAATTATTAAAGAAATGAAAATTTGTATATTAATCTTTTTTATATATATATTTTATAAATATATTTTAAAATAATAAAAAATATGAATAGAAAAAAAAATTAAAACTAATTTCATTAAGTATAACGTAGAGTGATATTACCCAAACAGTAGAATAGCATCGCTCTATGAAAAATTCAAAATGCACAACATTTTTTTTGTATTTTTTATGCACTCTATTAATATAATTAACATCACATTTTTTCATATAAAATAAATATTTTGACCATTAAGTATACAAAAAGATACAAAAAATATTTATATGAAACAACCAATATGGAAAAAGACACGTGACCATTGACCAACTTATAACTAAGGTCTTATTTGGATTCAGAGATGAGATGAGTTGAGATGAGATAAGTTATGAATAGTAATGAGATGAATGAATTGAGATGGATTGTTATGTGTTTGTATTAAAAGTAAGATGATATGAGTTTAAGTTGTTGGGAAATTAATATAAGTGAGTCTCACAATTTTTTTTATTGATGAATTGGCATATAAATAAATAATAATTATTTTATCCAATTACACAATAATAATTATCAATTTACAAGTTTTTTGACTTTGTAAAATGATATAAAAAAAATCAAATCAAATTATATTTTAGTTAGACCATGTTAAAATTTGATAAAATATTTTATATAATTTTACGTTGATTTTCGTTGAGACGAGTAGCCTCTGCTAGAGCTTGTTTGAAACAAAGCAACAATGGCGATTTCCGATTGAAGAGGCCATAGATGAGTCAGGTCATCCGCCTGCGCTTAGGGAAGGAAATGGGTTTTAAGGGGTGGGTGAGGCAAGGATCGACTTTACCCAAAGCATATCTCTGCAAACAGCTACTTGAGATGAAAAAAGTAAAGCAGTTAATCTATCATCTCTGCAAACAGCTACGTATTTGAAAAATAATAAATATGCCAACTAACGGTAATAAATAATCTCAGTTCACGGGCATTTGGATTAAAAGTGAGTTTACTATACAAAGTGATATCAACTCACTTTCGTATTCAAACCGGGCCTAAGAGCTATCTTACTTATAATCTCTACATACTATACGTCAAATTTTTTTAAACTCTTTTCAGTATTTTTTTAATTTTATTCTTCTTAAATTTATTAAATTCTTCTATTCATCATTTATTAAATTCTTATATATCACATATTTAATAAAATAATAAATAACAAAAATGTTAGATTATTTCAAATTATATTTCAAATTTAATTTTCAAATATTATTTCAAATACTCTATCTAAATTTTAAATTATTCATTTTTTGAAATTTCCTCTAATGTATTTTTTCTTAATCTTATATTAGCTAGACAGTGAAATATTTAATGGTTTAAAAGTGAATATATTTCACTATATATAAAATAAATAAAAGGGTAGACACATTTTGAAAATGTCATCCAGTGCATAGCACTGATCACATGTACGCATGCACGCATGACGCATTGACGCTTTAGATGTACACACCGTTGCAAGTGACGAAATTATTTTACTAAGTAAAATGATGTGTCTGATCATAATTTTGACAGTTATGATTAACTGTCAGTTACAGTTACTTTTGTAACTCCTTAGATAATAACTATCACATTCTTTTAAATCAAAACGTTATATTTGCTGTTATTGCATTTGTTTATTCAAAAAATTAATGTTCAGAATTTGCAACTGCATACTATATAAATAATATTGTATCCTGAGCACACTATTTTTTTTTAATCCCTTTTACAAAATTCTATATAAGTGGGAGGCAATATTTGCACAACAACTGGAGTCGTTGTAGTCGCCAGTAGAGCAACAGCCTCATCTGAATGCGTCAAAGATGCAAGCTATATATATGTCCCATATCCCCTAAATCCTCATATCCTCCTCTAACCTCTTTGTTCCTCAAATGTCTGCAAATTCTCTCTCGTTTCCTTTGGGTTTCGTTTGCTTTGATGCTCGTACATAATTTTTCTATGGCTATTGCATTAAGATGCTCGTACATAATTTTTCAATGGAAAATCAATCAGCAACAATGGATTCGGGTGTTTTTTTCAGGTCAAAACTTTGTTTATTATTTCCAATTCAACGAATGGGAAGCTGAAACGTTAATCACAACAATAAAAAAGTTTGAAAAAGAAAAATGTGCCTTCACACATTTACATGTAGAAGTTGTTATCATCGTCGTCACGAGGCACAAAAATTTTGGCATAAAAAAGATCAAACACAAAAAAATGGATTTTTTTTTTATAACAAGAAAACGGTCCGTTTGGTTTTGGAGATGAGATGAGTTAAAATTAGTTTAGTTTATTTTTTAATATTATTATTATTTTAGAATTTGAAAAAGTTGAATTGAGTTTTGAAAAAACTGTATTGAAATTTATATTTTATATGAAAAATTGAAAAAATATAATGATGAAATAAAGATAAATTGAAATGAGTTAAATTCATTCTTGAATCCAAATCAAGTCTAACTTGTTGCCTAAATACAGAAAAAGAGAGAGAGAGAGAGAGGAAGAGAAGGTAAGGGACACGTAAAATGTAGGCGGATGGGTGAGCCCATTACAAGAAGAAAAAGAAAAAAAAAAAAAATTCGTGCCGTATACACTTAAATAGGAGGCCGCATAGATTCTCTCTTGACCATTTACATGGATGTGTTAAATATGATTTGTGAACAAGTTTTATTCAATAATGCTGGAAGTCTGTAATTTGCAGATTCAGTGAGGTGTGCCGGTTTGAAACTTCCCCTTCTGGTCGATGAAGAAGGATTCAATGGGTTGTGCTGGTCTGAGAATTTCACTTCTGATTAATGAAGAAGGGGGCGAAGAGATTATTTCTGGCTTTTCGTTATGTATTGACTTTTGTTATGGTTTGATATGGTTCAAATAAATACATGAATCCCATTGATGTGTCACTCCTTTATTTGCTTTCGTAAACTCATTGTAATAGGTCTCCCCATTCCAAAGAGGAACTCAATACACATACACACATATATATATATATATATATATATATTTTATATAATAGTGGATGACCACCAACTACCATACATGATTTGTTGTAAACTTAACCATTCAAAAGTATGAATTAATTGTTGTGCATGTGAGAGTTTGTTGTACTTGTCACTTGGTTGTTGAACATGTGAATTGATTAGAACAACAAACCACCATGTAAGTTGCTTATAAAAGAAGTCTTGATAATCATTTGTAAGTAATAAGAAATGAAGAGAAGTGAATGATATTGAGCTCTTGAAGAACAAAATCTTTTGCAAATTTTCAATTATTTGCTATTATTCTTTAGTTTCATAACACGATATCAGCACGAAATTCTGCCGAGATTGAAACTAGTTGTCTTCTACTTCAAGTAAATTTTTCAATATATTATTTGCAGTCTTTGAGATGAATATGAAAGGTAATATTGTTAAATATTATTTGATAAAATTCTGATTTTATTCTGATGATTATGTGAATATATTTCTTAGATTCACATATTTATTTTTGTGATTCATATATGTAGAAAATGTCAAATCTTATAAAATTAAAATTTATTACTATTGACATTTAAAAAAAAAAGTTATTTATCTAGAATTTTTGATAAGATCTATTTGGATATGATGAATTTGGGAGATACAATCAAAGAATAAATTTATGTGTTCCTGCAGGATCGTGTTGTGTATCTCATGATAAAACAAATATCTTACTTTGGGAAATGATTTAAGGGAGAGATATGAACACTAGAAGATGTAATTCTCCCAAAAGATCATTATGACTTATTACACTTGAAATTGCAAGATTTTAAGAGTGGTATTGAATATAACTCTGCACTTTTTAAAATCAGTTCAATACTAAAATTATGCAATGAAAAAGTCACTGATGATGATATGTTAAAGAAGACATATACTATTTTTCATGTCTCGAATATGCTCTTGCAGCAGCAGTATCCAAACTGAAAGTTCAACAAAATTATGAATTTTTATTTTATCTTCTAGTGATTAAGATAAGTAATGAATTTTTGTTAATAAATCACCAGTTATGTCCTATTAATTTCACATCATTTTCTGAAGTAAATGGTACTGAATTTACACCATGTCCAAAAGTGAACGGTGCATCCTTTTAAAGAAACCAAGGACGTAGACGTAATAGAAAAATTATAAAAGTGTGAGTTCCAGAAGCAACAACACTAAAGAGAATAATAATATACCGTATCAGTAGAAGTGATCCAACTTAGAAAAGGGTAAAGACCCTTAGAATAATTTTTTATGGAAAGATGAAAATGTTTGTCATAGATGTGATATGACATAGAAAAGCTTTTTCTTTCATAGAAAAGCTTTTATATATCATAGAAAAGCTTTTTCTTTCATATTTTAACATAACGAAAAGTTGGTGCCTGAAGCACGACAAGAAATTATTGGAGATAATAAAACCCTGTTTTAATTTGATCATCCTACAAATGAATGTAAACCAAAAGTTTAGAGGATTATATATTTGTAAAGTGTTGCAAATCAATTACCGGATGTATTTACAGACACTAAAAGTGTGATATCATATATTATTACTGTTAATGCTTAAGTAAGAATTGAAGTCCCTGAAGGACAAGTTGTTAAAATAGCAATAGATGAGTCTAAAACACACCTGAAGTGTTGAAGACCTATTGGTGCAAAAGAGAAAAGTAAAAGGAAAAGAAATCGGTGCTCCTGAAGAGACCGTACCCTCAAAATAAACAATAAGATTTATTAAAACTTTTTGTACAACATAGAAACTCCTGAAGATCATAATCCTCCTGAACAGGAAACTTCCAAAGAGTATAATCCTCCTGAAGAGGAAACTCCTGAAGAGTACAATCCTTCTAAAGAGGTAACTCCTAAAGAGGAAACTCCTAAACAGTACAAACCTCCTGAAGAGATAACTCCTGAAGAGTAAACTCCAGAAGTGTACATCCTAAAAAGTACTTCGTAAAGAGGTGTTTTATGAAATATTTTCACCTGAAGAGAAATAAGTACCTAAAAATAATGAGATCTCAATACATTTTATGAGTACTAGAGAAATTTTGGATAGAAATAAAACTGTTGTCAACAACATATTTTCATACAAGATGACCCTTGAAATTACTAGAAGTAATGGAGAAAGTAAGTTAAGAACCGTCAAAGAATGTCGATGTAAAAATGATTGGCCAAAATGAAAAACAGTTATTGAAGTTAAATTAAACTCGTTAGCAAAGCGAGAGGTATTTGGATCCGTTGTCCAAACAACAAAGGGTGTAATGTCTGTTGGATTTAAGTAGGTATTTGTACAATGAAATTGTGCAGTACAAAACACAATTTATCACATAAGGTTTTTGGAAAAATTCGAGATTAGTTATGAGGAAACATATTTCCTCGTTATGAATGTAATCACATTCAGATTTTTAATCATCTTAGTTATTACAAAATGATTAGATATGCGGTTGATGGATGTGGTCACTGCATATTAGATCATTACATATATATATGAAAATTCCTAAAGGATATACGATACTTAAAGCATCTAATCCAAGTACATCTAGGAGTATGTACTTTATCAAATTTCAAAGATCTTTATATGGGTTAAAGCAATCCGGACGTATATGGTATAATTGACTCAGCCCGTATATATTGAAAGAAGAATTTTAGAATAATCCTATATGCCCATGTGTTTTTATCAGAACTCGGATTTGCCATTATTGCAGTGTACGTTGATGATTTACCTTATTAAAACTCCTGAAGAAATCACAAGAACTGTTATATATTTAAAGAATGCATTTAAAGATCTTATTATTCAAATACTAGATGAGTTACAGAAATTTAAGACTTCTAGCCTCATCTCTTAAATGCATTTGCTCTTCATAAATCAATATATCATCTTTATTTAAAGGATTGGGCAGTTGAAATGAAGAGGCAAGTAAGAATTTTAAATTCTTATTCTGTTACTTTAAGTTTACAACTTTGTTGTTAGACTCATGAACAAATTGTTGTAGTACAACGATCTTCTCATTGAGCTTTTCAATCTCGTGAGTTTTAAACTACAACCGAGTAGAAAATGAGACAATAGATGATGAGTATCAAGTTTCGAGACTCACAAGTTCATATATAGCATCATGATTTGACTTATTAGATAGATCATTCGCTTCCTACAACATGACATCCACAGAAGATGTATGAACAACTTATAACTGAGGTGAATGATACCTCATATACTGATGTGCCATTAGAAATTTGTAGAATAAGAATGCAAATACAGATAAATTATAGATATATGAAGAAAATTTAATGCGAACTAAATGAAGTTAAAGATGATTCTTATAGAGATGGAAATAAGAATAAGATAAACCATCATCTTTTCAAATCTCACTTAGTCAAGATTACAAGATATGCTGAATGCATATTTTCAAAAACTAATTAGATTAATTACAGATATCCCTATTTTTCTCGTAAACACTGAACTTCTGCTGTCAACTGTTGTTGTTGACTTTGTATTTGATCTTTCTCTCATTCCAACTCTTGTATTTGTGGTTTCAGCTCACGAGAATACTAGTCTGCAAATTTTTTCAGCTCCTTGTTTTCTTATCTTAACTTTTTATTCTTTCTATATTTAGTTGTAAGCTTTTGATACAATTCAAATATTTGATTATTAAGATGATCAGATTGACGTGCTCTCGCAAAAGCCTCCGAGACATGGTTGTAAAGATGCAGCATATTGAGCACTGAGAGTTCTTGTTGCTGCAACAATTTCAGGATCAGTTTTACCAGAAAGATGTATCTCTGCTTCTATCATGGTGTTGATAGCTTTAGGAGTAAAGATGAATGGTTGAAGTGTAAAAGGTTCTTGATTCAAATATGGAACATTAACAAAAAAACTTCTCTCAGCCATATAATCGTTTTGGAAAAACAACAAATGGATCAATGAGGAATATGAGATCTTGCGTGAGTATCTGATGAATCATCTTTAAACTACAATCCAAAGTTTTCAAATCTTTGCAAAGATCTCATTTGTCAACAATATCAAGCGGATTTTAATTTTCGCCGAATCGATAGCATTAGACCTTAAGTTTTTGCAGTTTTTTTCAAATATGAGTGATTTATAATACTCTTTTCGCTGTGCATGAACATGTTCTTCCTAATAACGCCAAAAGATGGAGAGATTTTAGATAAAAAAATATTAGCATGTTCTCTCTAATGCATTATTTTGGAATCATGTTTGAATTCTTAACCCTGTTATATATGCTAAAATCATATTTGTTTATTACTTGAAAAACTGACGCATATTCTCAGGGGGAGTTTAAGTATTACTGCAGATATCAGATTTTTACTAAGTCCATCAAGCAAATGCTATCTATCACATCTTCAAATCAATCAAAGATAGATGCAATTTATGAAGTAAGTCGAGAGTATATTTATTTAAGATCAGTGATTCAACATATTTAAGAAAAATGATAATCTAACATATTTATTCAAGAAAGCATTACCAATTGCAAGATTCAAGAAAATTATGCATAACATTGAAATGCGAAAACTTAAAAATCTATCGTTATGCAATTGTGAACTCTTGAAGAGTCACACATCACTCTTGTGCGGCATTGTCAAATGCCTTATATGTAGGGCTCTCTCTACTTTATTTGACGCGTTTTAAACTTGTGAGGCACTGAAGTGCCAAAGCGGATAATATCTGATGAGAATATGGAACTGTCAGTGACTCAGTATCTACATTATACATTTTTCAGGGGAAGTAAATGTCCTGAAAACTTGTGCTGATTGTATTCTTTTTCCTTCGCTGAGATTTTGTCCCACTAGGTTTTTCTTTGTAAGGTTTTAATGAGGCAATCTTAAAGCACTTGGCAGTGCATAGGAATACTGTATTTTTTTTCTTTTCTCATTGGTTTTGCTTCCCACTAGGTTTTTTCTCGGCAATGTTTTAACGAGGTAGATTCTTTATAGATGGTCATCCAACAGGGAGTGTTATATAATAGTGGATGACCACCAACTGCCATATATGGTTTGTTATAAACTCAACCATTCAAAAATGTAAATTAGTTGTTGTGCATGTGAAAATTTGTTGTATTTGTCACTTGATTGTTGAGCATATGAATTGATTAGCACAACAAACCACCATTTAAGTTACCTATAAAAGAGGTCTTGAAGATCATTTTTAAATAATAAGAAGTGAAGAGAAGTGAATGACATTGAACTCTTGAAGTATAAAGTTTTTTGCAATCTTTCAATAATTTGCTATTCTTCTTTAATTTCATAACAATATATATATATATAATATATATAAGTTTTAAACTTTTTCACCCTTCCTCATGCACCTAGGTACTTCTTATCTCCAAAATAATCTATCATGTATTAAACTCATTTAAAATGGAATAGTACCAATTAATGATCAACTTAATTAGATAAAAACTCTAGTTGATTAGTTAAGACATAAATTAATTTGGCGGTTTAATTTATTGGAAATTAATTGTTATTATTATTATTATTATTTTTTCTAAAGGGGATAATACTTGTCATTAATAATATCATGTCCATTGATTATGCAGCACAACACTTAAGACATGAATATGGCATTCCTCCATCCAAATACTTTCTCCCTCAATAGAAAGTACATACCTAACCAACATATGTGCAGCTTTGTTTGTTTTCCTATAATTGAAACACACCTGCCAACCATTATAATTAAGCATAAACTATTTAAAATCATGAATCACAAGTGATGCTTTTGAAGAATTTGATGTAGATGTTGATATGGCCATAACTAGTTGCTTACAATCTCCTCGAATGATAACACTTGAAAAGCTCAACTCAATGTAGATTACCATTGCTCTCCTCAAAGCTGTTGCTTCAACAACTAAAGGTTTTAAAGTACCATTTGTGTTTGTATATAAAGAAACTTGTACCTTGTGAAATTATCATTTTCTCCAAAAGTTTAAGTTGATGGGAGGAGGTAAATTGTATAATTTTATATCTTAATATTTTTCCTCACTTGTGGGTCAAACTTTCATTCAATTAGTAGGTCCAACAATTAAAATATTTAATTAAATGGAGTAGAGTGTAGAGTCATGATTCGAACTCAAGATTTCTACTTCGATATCATGTGAAATCATTACTTGTCCAAAGAACTTAAGCTGATGGGAGAAGGTAGATTTTATTATTTTATATCTTAACACACCTGACCACTATCATCTCTGATAACAATTCCCAAGCCATATTTCTTCAGTGTTGAGTCTACTAGTTCATTCCAATTAACCTTCAACTAATTAGAAAGATGTCTTCTCCATGCAACCAATACTCTTCTAGGATTAGATTCATGCACCATTTCTGAATTTAATTAAGCATCTTTGTAGTCCATCACTATGATAATTGCTTTTTGTACTATCTGGTTTGGTTTATCTAATTTCTTTTAAAGATTGAAGCATTCCTTTTGATCCATAGACCTCTCAACATAATTGCTACACATTCAATCTCCTCAAGTTGTACCTTACAGATCAAATGCTTCCATAGTTGCCAAAAAGTATCTATCTGTGTAGGACACTTCTTTAATGGACGTTGATTCTCCCCCCACATATCAGTAGTACTTGGACAAATGACCACAAATCATGTATAGTTGTTTTAGGCTCTTTCTCACAAATTGGACACAGTGGATCCATAATCACCTTCCAAATAAACATATTAGATTTAGTAGGAAGATATTCATGACATGCTTTCCAAATAAAATGCTTCAAATTTTCAAGAACTTTGAGTTTCCATAAAGCATTCCAAGCCTTAACTTCAAAGTTCATCATTGAAGCCTTGTAGATGGTAGTGCCTTTGTTTTGCCAAATGAAATGCTGTTTCGACACTGAAATTACCATAATTAGAGATCCTCCAAACCAATTTATTATCTGCTCCACACTAACTACCGAAATATTACAAATAACCTCAGTTTCCTACACATTAAAAATCTCGTATACCAGAGTTCTATTCCATGTACCAATTTCCTAATTCAACAGTTAATTAATAGTTGTTGCCACATCTAGAATAGAATCTGAAAAATAAAGTTTGAACCATGCTTGACATAGTTGATGGTAGCCAACTATCTTTTCATATATTCTGATCTGAGAGACCAAATCCACCCTCCAACTCCAAAGTTGAAAACAAACTTCTCCAACCTCTTTTTTTCTATTTTTATCAGTGAAGAGGAATGTAGTGCCCCCGACCCGCACGTGTGAACTGGTGGAAGATGAGATACCTGGATGATAATCACATGGGTCATACCCCATTAATAAGTGCTCTAAGGTGTGTGCATCAAGTATAAGGTGTACAAATAATATTCGCAGCGGAAAGTAAAAGGCATACATTCTAGTATTAGAAATTTAAAATTTATAACTCAATCAAAAACTCTTTACAAAATTATTATAATTACCCAACTAACCAATAAGGTGAAGACAAATCCTTAACTCACAACTATAACACTCCAAAACTTCATTTCTCGGGCGGAGCCGGTCCAACGCTCAAATTCAACCTTTATAACAAATCTACGATTCCATAAAACAGAATCGTAAGTGGATAGGAATCACTACATGGGACATGAATCTTAGCAAGTAAGCAACCAAACACAACCAAGAGTTTAAAATACATTCATACAACCAACACATTCTATAAATACACAATATTACATACAAGAATAAATCAGTCATTTTCGAAAAAAAGCACACAATAACACATACATGCCAAAAATCCAGTTTTGGCCCACAACACAAACTAGACATAAGTAAAACCGATTCGCCCTCATTTGTCCATATATGTTAGTCGTCCTTTTACAGAAAATATTGCATCTAGTCGTATATGTCATTCATCCTTTCCCAAAAAGGAACGCATTTATCAATACAGGCCGAAAATTTAGTTTCTAGCCTACACACATTTCTGTATTATTTTATTAAGTGTATACTATGGTCTTTCCTAAGGATCATCCATACATCCTAACTCCCTTTGTCATACTACAGGTAATGATCGTGCATGTGATTTCGTAACAAGCAATATCCAACTTTGTGTTCAGCACGTACCATGACTAGGAATCCCTTAACCCCCCAGCAATGGGGCCACAGAGTCGGCACAAGAGTGGTACATCTCATCCTATCCTGTTGTCTCCCAATGAAAATCCGGGGGACGTCACTCAATTTTTATACACTCTTAAATGAATAGAAAAGGTTCATCAGGATAATGCCTCATCTCAACTTGGTGTCGTGATACACACACACCCACATATCAAACCAGCACATTGCTCAAGACGCAGTCCATACCACATGGCATACCACATCATAGTATAAACCATTCAACTAACATCATCATAAGATGCACAGATGCATGATTAGCAATATATTGGATGACATGGCATGGAAGACATCAGGCAACACAGCACAATCAATTATAACATAGTTCCACAACCATGTTTCGCAAGCAAGTTTTATAAATAGATTTCACAAACAGTTTTATAAACAAGGTTTTCAACATTTCCAATTCACAATTAAATAAACTACGAGGTGATCCCATTCTCTATTTAATGGCTTCGGACCCAACCAACTTACTCCTATTTAATTATTAATATTAATCAATACTTCACTAGGCTCCAATCCCAGTCCAACCAACTAGGCAATATTAATTATTAGTATATAAATATTATTTTCCCTAAAGTTGAGTTTGGTAGAATACTTCCAGCGCCCATAACCAATCTAGGTCATTACGCGCCGATTCATGATCTTGCAATTAAACAAGCTCTACGTTACATACATAATTACAAGAGAGAGAGGGTTATACTATAGCGAGGTAAACTCATACGTTGATCGCCTCCTAGTACGGCTAGTGGCGTCGGAAATCACTAACTTGAGCGTTAATCGCTCCGTCGAGATCAGTACCGCAACCTCAGAACGGGAATACCTCAGGTTTTGGATCTAGGATTTTGGTCATTAGATTTGGGTTGTATGAGGGTGGCCAACATAGTGAAGAGTTTGTCAGCAATGATGGAAGGGTCGTACATTGCGACTAATGCCGCATACGGTGATGTCAACCACGTAAAGTGGCGGTTTGGGCTAGGGTGCTCGGTCTAACACTAGAAACTAAGAAATACTCATTGGAGGATGAAAAATCTCATGGCGGTGGTGGTGAGGTAGTGCAACTACCTGAAGGTGGCAGATCTAGCTTTGAAAGTGTGGAAACCCAATTCGGGTTTGTACCTGTACACGGGAGATGAAACCATGGCTAGACGAGGGGAACTAGGGGAGTGGTCGTTGAAGTTACGAGAACCTCTGGTGCTAGTGGTGAAGCCTGGTGGTGGCGGATGGCGGCTCTAGGGTGGCAAACTCATGGGTTTCAAAAGCCATTTCGTGGGTTGTGTATGATACCCTGTATTTATGTGTATTTTTATTGAAAGATTATTCAAATTATTATAATTAATGGTTCTGTTATTTTAAATTAAATGTGTTTTTTGTTGTTTTGTTTATTGCTTTTTTAAAATTGTGAATTTTAAATAATGTAATATCTTGATATTAATTATTGTTTTGTAATTAAATTACACTTACTTTAATTTATTTTATTGTTGGGATTTAAATATTATGTTTTATTAATATTGAATTGTTGTGGTTTCATTTGGCTTTTAGTTATTTTATTATGCTCTTTTTTTTTATTGGACTCTATTTTCTATTTGGGCTTGTTTCTAGTGAGTTTTCATTTCTTGTTGGGCCTAGCCCATTCGGAATTGAGGGCCCAGCCCACGTGAAGCTGATTTAAGTTTTGGGTTTTTATTTTATTTTTGGTTCTTTTTCTTTTCCCCTGCAGGTCGACATTAAGCCCCCCATCTTTGGTTCCCGTTCAGTTCAAGTCAGCCCAGCCACCCACTACCGATCAGCTACTATCACTGCCCCTCCACCTAAATCCCCCCCCCCCCCCCCCCCAACCCTCCGACGAGCTCCCATGCACCTGTGGTGCACCTCCGACAGCGCCCTACCTTGTGCACGAGCCTCAAACCCGAAATGAGTTATCTTGGATTTTCATTCATTTTCTGGCGCTACCACTGGCCATCATGGCCTCCGACCACCACCATCAGGTTCCCCACCCACCGGTGAACCTCCAGCTAGCTCGAGGACCTCCAACCCCACTTTTTCACCTCAAACCCAAAATGGGTCTTCAAACTGTCTCTCTTTGCCGTGCCACCATTCGATCACCATGGGTCTCACCTCCACCACCAAAATGTTCCCCCATCTCAGCCGACCACCCCCTAGCTTAGTTTCCACAGCCATGGCCTCACCTCCAGTATATAAGCATAAACCTAAAAATGGGTTTTCACCCTTTTTGAGTTAGATTCGCCAACTTCCAATAGTTTCACCACCTCACCACTAGTTTCATGAGATTCTCCATCCTCCAATGTGTATTTTTCCAAATTTTAGTGTCAAATCAAGTATTCTAACCCAACGTATGAAGTGATCCGCTATGAGTACTGTGGATCGACGACGCTTGTTCAATGATCTAGTTTTTACTCCACTGTAAGTATTTTCCAAATAAGCATTGAGATTTAAATATATTTTGCATTAACAAATATTATGTTTGGCTGGTTTTGCTGGACCGAGTCCGAGGATTTCAGAGGTCGGTTGGATTGGGATCGAAGTTGGTTTTATGATTGTTTGATGTTTGGAATTTATTGGTTATCGAATATGTTGAACTCAAGGTTTCAAGTTTCATGTAAATCTACACATGGATTTTGATGATAACAAATGAATTCAAAGAATAAAGGAGTCTCAAGTTCAAGTTGTCCACACAATATAATCAAGCACATCAAGGAAACAAGCATGAGCAATAAGGGAAAAAATTCACATTAAAATCATAGAATAATATTGTAAATCTCTTAAAAAGTTGAAATTAGGATTAAGGCTCAAAATTAATATTTTATCATAAAGCATTAAAATACATTTTCCACATGTACATGAATATTTTGAAAATTAAATTTGAAAATTTGAAAAGATGATTGATTGTCATCTTTCACATGTGCATGACATGATTAAAGGTTTGAACTTTGAAAATATTAAGATGATTGATTGTTATCTTTCACATGTGCATGATATGATTAAAGGTTTGAATTTTGAAAATATTAAGATGATTGATTGTCATCTTTCACATGTGTATGTTTTATTTGAATATTTTCAAAAGTGGTGGATGTTTTTCTTGACTTATGCAAAAAGTAGATGTTTTTATTTGAAAATT
This sequence comes from Platycarya strobilacea, assembly GCA_036898215.1. Lineage (NCBI taxonomy): Eukaryota > Viridiplantae > Streptophyta > Magnoliopsida > Fagales > Juglandaceae > Platycarya > Platycarya strobilacea. The sequence continues at coordinate 31,677,413 of CM072550.1, forward strand.
TTGAAAAGTAAACTGTGCTCCTTTTGTCATATGCAAAAAGTAAAAGATTACGTTTGAAAGTTTTAAAAAGTAAAATGTGCTCCTTTTGTCACATGCAAAAAGTAAAAAGATTAGGTTTGAAATTTTTGAAAAGTGAATGATGATGTCTTTGACATGTGAATCTTTTTAGATTTGAATATGAAGTCTCATATGCTTATAAATAGATCATTTGAAAGCTTCACATTCACAACACCAATAGCATACAACATTCATTCAAAGTTTTCATTCTCTCTTCTCTAAGCATTGAGCCTTAACCCTTGTTTATTTTGAGAGATATAGTTTGTGCTGTATTGTTTTTATTTCACTTATTGATGAGTGTTTTCTGATAGCCTACCCACTATCAATTCTTGTATCAGTAAAAGGGTGTGTATAACCCTTGTATATGTAGAAGGTGTTCTACATGGGGAATAGTTAAATCACCAAGTGTGAGGTGATTGGAAGTGTAGAAGGTATTCTACACGGATTCTTTGAAGCGGTGCTGCTCAAAGGTGTAATAGGTTTCTATGTTCACCTAAAGGAGATTGAATAGTGGATTTGGAGATCCTCAAGGCGTAGCTTGAGGCGAGGACGTAGGCAGTGGGGCCGAACCTCGTTAACATACTGAATTTGCTTCTCTCTTACCTTTACTCTTTATATTTATTACTGTTTCATATTTTGTTTATATTTTATATTGTATACTTGATTTATAATTGTTAATTTTTTAATACAACTCAATTCACCCCCCCTCTTGTGTTAGTCATCTGGGCAACAATTGGTATCAGAGCTAGAACTCTATTATAAAATTAACTATCTTTTGAGTTAAAATCTTATGGCTAACATTGCAACTTCATTTGGTGAAGGTCAATCCAACAGTCGGCCTCCACTCTTTTGCGGTGAAAATTACTCATTCTGAAAAGTTAGAATGAGAATATTCCTTCAGGCTCAAGGTCGAAAAATCCGAAAATGCATTGTAAATGGACCTTATATTCCAACAAAAGTGATTGATGGAGTAAAGGTCAAAAAGGAAGAAGAAGAGCTTGATCGTGAAGACAATAGACTTTATACTTTGAATTTAACTACTATGAATTTATTATATAATGCTCTTAATGGTAATGAGTTTAATAGAGTAATGACTTGCGCTACAGCAAAAGAAATTTGGGATAACTTGGAAATTACTTATGAAGGAACTTCTCAAGTCAAGGAATTAAAAATTTATATTCTTACTCATGAATATGAAATGTTTAAGATAAATGATGATGAATCTATTTCTAGTATGCACACTCATTTTACTAACATCATAAACAGCTTGACAGCTCTTGGCAAAGTTTATTTCAAAGTGGAGATAGTAAGAAAAATTCTCAACTCTCTACCAAAACGTTGGAAGTCAAAAGTGACAACGATTCTTGAAGTTAGAGACCTCAAGAAGCTCGAAGTGAATGAACTCATCGGGTCACTTATCACCCATGAGTACACATTGAAAAGAAGAGAAGAAGAAAGAAAGCCAAAGAAAAGTTTGGCACTTAAAGCTATTTCATATAAAAGTGAAAGTGATGAAGATGAGGAAAATGACGACAAAGATGAAGAAGTTGCGATGATAACAAGAAGAATTCAGAGGTTCTTAAAGAAAAATAAAACTCCTTCAAGGAAATCTTTCAAAAAGTTTTCCAAGAAAGATTCAGGTAAAAATGACACTTTAATTTGTTATAAATGCAATAAGCCTGGTCATATCAAGTCAGATTGTCTTCTGCTAAAGAAAGATCGAAACAAAGGCAAAAAAACAATGAAAGCTACATGAGATGATGATTCAAGTAGCTCAAATAGTGAAGCAAGTAATGGAGAATCAGCAAATCTTTGTCTTATGGCTAAAGATGATAGTGAGATAACAAATCTTGATAATATTGAAGATCCTTCATATGAAAAATTGTAAAATGTTTTAGAAGATGTATATGAGGAATTTGAAAAATTGGGTATCAAGTATACTGCTTTGAAAAAGAAAAATTCTTCTTTAACAAACGAAATTGATATTTTAAGAAAAGAAAGTATTGTTTTGAAAGATGAAAATCTTGAGTTGAAGAAAAAGAAATCTGATTTAGAAAATATTATTGAAAACTTTACGAATGGAAAAATAAATTTTGAAAAACTTCTTGGTAGTCAAAGATGTGTTTTTGATAAGGCAGGCTTGGGATATAAGCCAAAACAAAAATACAAATCTTATAAAAACTTCTTTGATAATCCTTCTACATCAAAGTCCAATATTCAAAATTCTTTTCATAAAAATAATTTTGTTAAAAAAGGATATTATTATAGTCACTCAAGCTCTTCATATATGTCACATGCTATTTGTAATTTTTGTAATAGAAATGGTCATAATTATTTTGTTTGTCCTATTAGAAGAAAACATACAATGACTGTTAGGGTCATATGTGTATCTAAAAATCTTATTTCTTCTAATACTAATAAATAAAGGACCCAAAGAACTTGAGTACTAGGAATTGTTTTTAATTGCTTTTGTAGGTATGCATGAAGTATTCTATAGGTAAAAATAAATGATTTTTAGATAACGGATGCTCAAAATACGTGACAGAAGACAAAACTAAATTCATTGACTTCACTTCTAAAGAAAAAGGATGTGTGATATTTGGAGACAATTCAAAAGGGAAGATCATGGAATTAGAAGGAAAGATCATCAAGACTTAGTACAAGATGCAACCAAATAGTGGAAACATGTGAAAGATCATCCAGCGGAATAAATTCTAGGAGAACCTTCACGAGGTGTAAGTACTCGATCATCTCTTAGAAATATTTGTAATCACACATTTTTTCTATCTCAAATTGAACCCAAAATATTGATGAAACTCTTATTGATAAATCATAGATTCTATTTGTGTAAGAAGAACTAAATTAATTTGAAAGAAATAATGTATGGACATTTGTTCTTAGATCTAAAAATTATGCTGTTATTGGAACAAAATGAGTTTTTAGAAATAAGAAAGATGAGTCTAAAATCATCACTAGAAATAAGGCTCGACTTGTAGCCCAAGGTTTCAATCAAGAAGAAGGAATCGATTATGATGAGACATATGCACTAGTCAGAAGATTAGAAACTATTCAAATGCTACTTGCATATGCTTGTTATAAAGATTTCAAACTTTTTCAAATGGATGTTAAAAGTGCTTTCTTAAACGGTTTTATAAATGAAGAAGTATATGTTGAGCAACCTCCAGGTTTTGAAAATCATATTTCTCTAAATCATGTTTTCAAACTCACAAAAGCACTATTTGGACTCAAACAAGCTCCTAGAGTGTGGTACGAGAGACTCAGTAGTTTCTTGATTGAAAAAGGCTTTTCAAGAGGAAAAATTGATACAACTATTTTCATTAAATACGAAAATGATAATATTCTTTTGATTCAGATTTATGTTGATGATATAATATTCGGTGCTACTAATGAAAATATGTACCAAGTTTTTGCTAAGACTATGCAGGAAGAATTTGAAATGAGCATGATGTGAGAGCTTATATTCTTTCTCGGATTGCAAATTAAGCAAGCAAAAAGTGGGACATTCATCAATCAATCAAAATATATTAAGGAATTGCTGAAGAAGTTTGGGATGGAAGGTGCTAAGGAAACTGGAACACCAATGAGCCCATCCACTAAACTTGATAAAGATGAATCTGGTAAACTAGTTGATTCGAAGGTATATCGAGATATGATTGGTAGCTTATTATATTTGACAGCCAGTAGACCAGATATTATGTTTAGTGTGTGCTTATATGCACACTTTCAATCATTTCCAAAAGAATCACATTTAATTGCAGTTAAGCGCATTCTTAGATATTTTAGTAGTACAATTAACTTAGAGTTATGGTACTCTAAGCACACATCTTTCGATCTAATCAGCTATACAGATACAGATTATGCTGGCTGTAAAATAGATCGAAAAAGTACTAGTGGAGCATATAATTTCTTAGGTCATGCACTAGTTTCCTGGTTTAGTAAAAAACAAAATTCTGTTGCACTATCTACTGCTGAGGCAGAATATGTTGCTGCGGGTAATTGTTGTGCTCAAGTTCTTTACATGAAGCAACAACTTGAGGATTTTAAACTTATGTACAATCGCATTCCAATCAAATGTGATAATACAAGTGCTATAAATCTTTCAAAGAATCCAATACAACATTCTCGAACCAAACATATTGAAATTAGATATCATTTTCTTCGAGATCATGTGCAGAAAAATGATATAGTACTAGAGTTCACAAACACACATGATCAGTTAGCAGATATATTCACAAAGCCTTTACCAGAAGATAGATTATGTATGATTAGAAGATAAATAGGTATGATGCATATTATGAATATCTCTTAAAAGATAGATCAGAGTTAATAAAAATAGAGAGATATTTTTTAAATACTTTTACATAAACTTGAGGTTCTTAGCCTCATGTTTGAGACGCTCATTCTCTTCATACAATATCATGTCATCTCTATCCATGGGAATTGGCAAGCGGAATGAAGAATCCAATAGAGATTTCTACTGTTTATTCTTCTGTCGAAAGATTCCTTCCCTTATGTGAAACTCTTGAACAATTCGTTGAAGTACAACAATTTGTTCTTTAAACTTTTCAACCTCATGGTTTTTGACTTGTAGCTGCTGGGAAAAAGCAACAATAGAAGATGAGTAGCGAGTTCCGAGACTCACCAAGTTGTAGATAGCATCGGAGTCTGACTTATTAGCCAAACTATTATTCTCTTGCTGCAACCTGGCGCCAATGGTAGCTGCAGAAAGGACATGAGATTGAGGTGTAGAATACCTCATAGATGGATCTAGAGGAATGTTAGAAGAATGAGCCATTGAGAAAAGAATTGAAAACTTAAAGCGAGAATATTGAAGGAATGCAGATGAGTTATAGAGATTCGATGCAAATCGGATGAACTTTAAAACTGATTTTATAGAGATAGTATAAAGAACAAGACAAACTATTGTCTCTTCAAATCTTATTTAGTCAAAAGAAATACAAGATATGCTGGACACACATTTTCAAAAGTTTTCTTACTATAAAAACGATTCTCTGCTCCTATCATGGCATTGACGGCTTCAAGAGAGAAGATTGATGGTTGATATGTCAAGGGTTCCTGATTCAAGTCTGGAACATTAGTGGAAGAGAATTGTTCGGCCATTCTATCGTTATGGAAAAACAGAACTCAAGTCAAGAAACGATTTTTTTTTTGCATCCGATAGGTGAAAATGATTATTTTTTATAGAAACTCAGAGCCTTCAATCCCATTTGTCAACAACATCAGGCGATTGTTTAAATCTTCAGCCGCACTAAAATCATAGAGTTAGGCCTCGAGGCCTTGCAGCACTTGTCGGGTCACAGACGGCTCTTCTTTTTTTTTCAACTATTTACAGTGTCTATTAACCCACCGTTTTCTTCAGTTTATTTACTTACTGCCGATCCTTTTTAATGATGTCAAAAGGGGGAGAAGTTTTAGACTAGAATATTAATATTGTTTAATTTGCTAAACTTGTTATATATGCTTGGAATTATATTTATATTTTTACTTGAAAAACTAACGCATATTCTTAGGGGGAGCTTAAGTATTAATATAGGCTTCAGGTTCTATCAAGCATTTGTCATCACCAAAAAGGGGGAGATTGTTGAACTCAAGATTTCAAGTTTCGTGTAAATCTACACATGGATTTTGATGATAACAAATGAATTCAAAGAATAAAAGAGTCTCAAGCTCAAGTTGTCCATACAATATAATCAAGCACATGAAGGAAGCATGCATGAGCAAGAAGGGAACAAATTCATATTAAAATCATAGAATAATATTGTAAATCTCTTAAAAATTTGAAATTAGGATTAAGACTCAAAATTAATATTTTATCATAAAGCATTAAAATACGTTTTCCACATGTGCATGAATATTTTGAAAATTAAATTTGAAAATTTTAAAAGATGATTGATTGTCATCTTTCACATGTGCATGACATGATTAAAGGTTTGAATTTTGAAAATATTAAGATGATTGATTGTCATTTTTCACATGTGCATGTTTTATTTGAATATTTTCAAAAGTGGTGGATGATTTTCTTTACTTATGCAAAAGGTAGATGTTTTTATTTGAAAATTTTGAAAAATAAAGTGTGCTCCTTTTGTCATATGTAAAAAGTAAAAGATTAGGTTTGAAATTTTTGAAAAGTAAAGTGTGCTCCTTTTGTCACATGCAAAAAGTAAAGAGATTAGGTTTGAAATTTTTGAAAAATGAATGATGATGTTTTTGACATGTGAATCTTTTTAAATTTGAATATGAAGTCTCATATGCTTATAAATAGATCATTTGAGAGCTTCACATTCACAACACCAATAGCATACAACATTCATTCAAAGTTTTCATTCTCTCTTCTCTAAGCATTGAGGCTTAACCCTTATTTATTTTGAGAGATATAGTTTGTGCTGTATTGTTTTTATTTCACTCATTGAGGAGTATTTTATGATAGCCTACCAACTATCAATTCTTGTATTGTGTATAACCCTTGTGTGTGTAGAAGGTGTTCTACACGGGAAATAGTTAAATCACCAAGTGTGAGGTGATTAAAAGTGTAGAGGGTGTTCTACATGGATTCTTTGGAGCGGTGCTGCTCAAAGGTGTAATAGGTTTCTATCTCCACCTAAAGGAGATTGAATAGTGGATTTGGGGATTCTCAAGGGATAGCTTGAGGCGAGGACGTAGGCAGTGGGGCTGAACCTCGTTAACATACTGAGTTTGCTTTTCTCTTACTTTTACTCTTTATATTTATTATTGTTTCATATTTTTTTTATATTTTATATTGTATACTTGATTTATAATTGTTAATTCTTTAATACAACTCAATTCACCCCCCCTCTTGTGTTAGTCATCTGGGCAACAGAATATTTTGTGCATGGTCGTCTACATTGTGTATTTACGCACATGTTTAAGGTTATTTTTTGGAAACTAAATTTTTAAATGTGTTAATGGTTTTCGGGTGCATGTGTATCATGACCCCAAGTCGGGATGTGGCATTATTTCGATGGAGCTTTTCTAGTCACTCAAGAGCAAAATATATTGAGTGATGTCTCCTAGGTTGTCATCGGCTACAATGGGATCGGACGGGATGGTAACGCTCTTTTGCCGACTCCGTGGCTCCCTTGCTGGCAGGGGTTAGGGGATGTCTGGTCATAGTACGTGCTGGGTGCGGTTAGCTAGGTATTGTCTATCCTGAAATCATATGCACAGTCGTTACCTACGGTGTGACAGAGAGAGTCAGGGTGTACGGATGGTCCCTAAGAAAGACCATGGTGCATACGGTTAATAAAATGGATATTTAGGTCATTTTCTAGGAAAATTCAAAAAATAACCAGTTTTGATTATTGCTTTTATGTGGACTATTTTCTGAGAAAATGGTAGTTGAGTTATTGAATTTGCATATATAATTTTCTAGGAAAATGATGGATTATTTTATTAGAGTTTTATTTGGGCCAAATGAGATTTTGGCGTGAGTGAGAATTGTTTATTTTAAAAATGATGATTTTGAGCTTCATGCATATGGTATCACGTTCATATGTTTTGTTGTTGCATGAATATATTTTATATCTTGTGATTTGTTTAGATTGTACTTACATGCCATTTTTGGTATCGTAGATTTTGGATGCAGAGGTCGAGAAGGTTGAGTTTGAAGAGGCAGAGTTTGAGGAAGCGGCTTCGTCGTTGAAGTATTTTTGTTATAATTTGTTATCTTGGAAAATGTTTTTCTCCTTTTGATAAATATGTATTTTTATGATTTGTCTTTCGGATGACTGTATTAAATCTCTTGTTGGAGAATTTGAGTAAAACTTATTTGTATTATTTTAAAATTCTGGTAGTTAGTAATTGACTTAACTTGTCCGCTGTGCCTTTTAATTTTACACTGTCACTTTGTACACACACTTAGCACTTATCGTTAGAGTTTGTGACCTGTATTTTCATCATTTCGACACCTCGATTCTAGTATTTTTGTATATGGGAGCTGGGGGTGTCACATTGTGCAAGCTTCGGCCAAGAAAGGAGAGAGGAGGAGCTATGGTGATTGTTGGGCTTGGTCACCGGTGGTGTGGGGAAGATGCTGGCATGGTTGAAGGCCATGGTGGCCGACAGTGGTGCCGAAAATGGAGGGAGAGATGTGGGAGACCAATTTTGGGTTTATGGCTATGTAGGGGAGGTGGGGCTGCCGTGGGTGACCCCACTGGTATGGATGTGCTCATTCGTGGTTGGCGGTCCAGGGGTGATCGGCGGTGAGAGGTAACAGCCGGTAGTGGCGCTGGACTGGTCTGGAAGCCAAACAACTATAGTGAAGGCTTGATGCACGAGAGAGAGGAGAGAGAAAAAGAGAAACGGATGAGGGAAAAAGTGAGGGGTTTAACTTCCTCTTCGGGCTATTATAGGCCTTACGCGTTGGGTCTTCAAACGGACAAATGATGCGCTTAAAACACCAATTTGAAAATAAAATAAAATCAAGTTAACTTAAAAACACTAAAAGGAATTAAAATAAAATATTATTTCAAGTTAACTTTAGTTTATATAATAATGTTTTTCATCATTAATTAAAATGATGAAACTTACTAATGATTTAAAAAAATAAAGCCATATATTTAAATTGAAAATTTAAAGCAAATTAAAATCCCAAAAAAATTTAATTAAGTAAACCGGGTTTGTAAAATGATTTTGTATAAGTATAATATTTTGAAACTCTTCAAAATGTCACCAAACAAAAATAGAATAAAAATAATAAGACCTAATAATTTATTAAGTTAAAATCAATGAGTCAATTCGAAAAGGTCCAATAAAATAAAATGCTAATTTAAATAAAATAAAACACAACAAACTGAATAACCATAAAATATAAAAATTAAACAAAAAACAATAAAGATAACAATTCAAATGAAAGGACCAATATTAACATGTAAACAAAATAACTGAAAATATTAAAATTAAATAATCGCAATAAAGCTAGTAACAAAATAAATAACATAATTTAAATAATAAATAAATAGAAACATCAATAAATAATAATAAAATAAGATAAAACGGTCAGTGATAAAAATAAAAGCAATATATAAAACTACATAAAATTTAGAGTCTCATAAGAAAAAAATGAGATCACCAACTAGCATATATATATATATATATATATATATATATATTTTTTTTTTTCCGTCATATAAATTACCTAAAAAATAATGGATTTTTCCATCTCAAAATTCGTGGATGTATAAATTTTAAGTGGAACCATTTAAATCGTTATATTTTCTCTTTACACTTATTTCCTGTTACTTGTGGACGAGCATTTCAAGTATCTCAACCGTTGTAAAGAACAATTATATAAGGATCGTTCGATCTTACTGTTGTCTTCTGACGAAAAAGATGTATCAACAAACAACAGGCATCTGTCATCTTAGCACAGACTTGAGCTAAGAGATCGATGTATCAACTTAAACTAGTACTGTTTCATCACGAAAGCAGTACAGTCCCTAATTTTTTTTCTCTTGAACCAATTTGTTTTTGGTGGGACTGGAGAGAGAAGGATTAATGTTTCTTCCACTCTACAGTGGCTTCCATGGTTTGGATCGTTTGGGTGGTGAGGAATCAACCATAAAAGATGTACACTAGCAAATTCAGTTGGGTGAATGCATGCCAATATATATAGTAAGAAATGAAAGTTGTAGCTGTGACGAGGATGCAAGCGTCATGTAATTATTATTTTTTTTTAAAAATTAATAGTAAATTTTATTATTTATTTTATAATAGTAATTTTTTTCTCAAAATTACTGTATAATGTTTACACACTATATGCAATCAAACGTGCCCATCATGCAATTAAAGTACATTGTACATGGATCAGTCTAGAACGTCTCTACCTATATATGCATATATAATTAACTCTAATCGACATGCAAAAATATTGTTTGAATGGTACGAGCACAAGTAACATAAAAAAAAAAAAATTGCACATTTGTACAAGATTATTTGTGACGATTATTTGAACAAAAATATTTTGAACAAAAATAATCATTAATGTTGGCAAGAAATAGTTAAGAATAAATAAATAATTTTTTTTATAGTGACATACATGACCATGCACAAGATCATCAAAAAATTATAATCTTGACTTATTATTGGACATGACACACGTGCACATGAGCATACATACGCACATCCGAACCATGAGTTATTTCCATTCAGCCAACATGCGTAATTTTTTAATCCCAATACAAAGCCCAGCCCAGCATTCAACAGGGAGTTTCATCTAGGACTACAAATAAACAGAGCTGTTCGTGAATAATTTGGGCTCGACTCGTATAAACTCGATTTGAACTCGGTTCATTTAATAAATGAATTATTCGTGATCATTAATATTTGTTTGAATATTAAACGAGCTAAACTTGTTTAATCTCGATTCGACTCGATTTAGATTCGTAAACAAAATTCGTATAAACTCGACTCGATTCGTTTGGGGCTCGACAATACTCGTAATATTTATATATATATATATATAGACACTTTACATATATTTTTACATATTTTTTTATTGTATATATTTTATGTGTTATATATATTATTTTTAATATTTTGTATAAGTAATATATTTTGTTACTTTATGTAGAAGTAACATATTCTGTTTCTTTACAATAATAATATATTGAGTTCACAAAATAATTATTGAGTCAAATATTTATGAAAAGTAAGCAACTCGAGTAATTACTCGATTGAGTTTGACTCAGTTCGCACAGATCGTTAGAGAGTAAAAATAAAGATCGATAAATAATTCGATTTGACTCGAATTCGTCTTTCATCGACTCGACTTGACAAACTTTCAACTCGACTCGAATTCGAATTATTTAAATCCAATTCGATTCAATTTAACTCAAACTCATCTTTAATCAAATCATTTACTGTCTTAATTTTCATCCATTCATTATTAGATACATGTATATACCTACCTATTTAATTTCTTTTAGTTGTTATCTCTGTAATTGTATATTCGGTATCAAGACAATCAAATCATTTAAAATTCTCTTAGAACTTTTTTACGGCCGAATTTGTAAATCATTACATCATATATCCAATTTAAAGATAAAATTCATATATCCAAAAAATAGCTACTGTTATATAGGGTACAACAGCTTTGACAGGTCAGCATGAGCAACAGAGCAAGGCCGTATTCAATCCTTAAAAATCTGTTCAAGAAATTAAATTTTAAATATATATATATATATAAATTTCAAATATAGAAATCTCCCACAAATCTTTAAAGATTTGTAATATCTAACATTTAAAAACTGAATCTTCTTGGCAACATGCTAATTGGTTCTGATCCAAAACTCGAACAGCTGCTACTATTCCTCAAACCAAAACCACGTGATTCCATGTCCGGTGCCTCCACTCTGATCACCTGATCTACACACGTGTCTTGGTTTCCTGCCCTCGATCTTGTAATCGCCGAGTTGCTCTGGCGATTCACACCCTCGTCATCGAATAACCGATCGGACCGGCAGACCGGGCAAGTCACGTGAGCCCATAGCCATCTTTTGATGCAGTGGGGATGAAACACATGCTTACAAAACGGTATCTCCTTCACCGTCTCGTGCTCCTCGAACTCTCCCAGACAGATGGCGCAATCCTCTATCTCGTACTTCTCCTTCCCGCCGCCGTAAGAGTACACCGGCAGAGCCTTTATCGTCTCCGTGTCCAATCCCGGTGTCCGGGTCGGAAGATCCGAGCGGGGATAAAAAATCCAAGTTCTTTGCCGGCGACGTCGGCGCTGCCAGCGACGAGAAAGATCGTCGAAGATACGGTTCGCGCAGATTGAAAAGAAGATCATGAGGAAGAGGGCAAGGGCTAGAACGGCTAGTGCTCCGATAACCTGGCCGGAGGACTGGTACTGCTCCGGTAAGTACGGCTCCGATGATAACGAATGTTGCCCTGGTGCTGGTGGCGGTGATAATGGATCAGTTTTTGTAGAGGATTGAGGAGGAGAGACTAAAACGACGAGAAGTTTCCGGCAGCGGGCTTCCATTCTTCACGTATATAAAACATATACTTACTGCATGGGAAAGTTGTGTATCTGAAGAGCTAGCTCAGTTTGCAGAGTGCTGCAGATGATGGAGAGGTTGGAGATGGGGTTTTGGTTTTGGGGATGGAGCAGTGATTACAAATTAGCAGTGATTACAAATATAGGGTTTTAAGAGAAATAGGTGAAAGTGAGGAGGATCAGGAATGTGATTCGGGATTTTACTGTTTTACTTCAATAGAGAAAGAATAATCTCTGGATTTCACTTAAATAGACGGAAAATAAAGATGGGGTGGTGTCCTTTTCCTCTTTGGAGTCTGGACAGACTGGACTAGGGGTCTCAGTGCGTCAACCGAGCCAGGTTTCTTTTCTTTTTCTTTTTGATAAAAGCCAGGTTTCTAATTTCTATGGACATTATTTTATTCTTATTTATCTATAATTAATATTATTCCTTTCTGTTTCTGTTTTTGAAAATAAAATTAAATAATCCGCTAATTTTTCATATTTTAATTAAGTTGCGAAGTTGTGATATATATATATATATATATTACGATCGATCATTAAAATAATTATCTGCCAGAATATAGAAAAAGAAAAATTATTAATACCGAAACGGCTCTATTTTTTCTCACATTTGATTATTAAAATAATTATCTGTCAGAATATAGAAAAAGAAAAATTATTAATACTGAAACGGCTCTAATTTTTCTCAAATTTCTATAACTATATATATATATATATATTAATAACTAAAACAAACTTCATTCATCATCAAGCATAACAATATTTAAGAACAATTACATAGCCATCTCAAGAGTAGCGCACATTGCCTAATAATATCAGGAATAGAATACACCACAATCTTGGTATCCTGTGTGTGTTTACAAGTTCTAGCTAAAATATGTGCTACAAAATTTGCTTCACCAGGGATCGACATAATAGGATATCAACAAGTAGAGCTCTCTGCTCAGACAAGACCTCTTCAGCAATATTCATCATTTAAACGATGGTTCGTGAATCCATCTGGACTATTAATTAATCTTGAAAAACTCATGTGATCATATATAAGAAAAAGAGACAGCAATAACCAATTTAATGCATTCAAAAATGATAAAAATAACTAAAATTAATTATTTCTACTATTTTTAGATGCATCAGATTGATTGTTTTTGTCTATTTTTCTTGTAGTGCATGAGAAATAAATTGCAACCCTCTTAGAATAGCAAGAGTCTCAATAGTCTCAACAAAGCACTTACTTTATATCACATTACACAGCCATTTAAAATATAACCCCAATGATCATGTAAATTAAATAACATCCACACTTGATTTATTCAAAGCAGAAAACAAAGCTTCATCCATATTTAATTTGATACTATCAAGTGGTGGTTTGTTGCCATAGAAACATCATCTTTCTCTAGCCACAGGTAAACGGAGAGAGTGTACATTGTAAAAACTTTGAAGCAGATGTAATCCACTTTATGCAGCAATATCTAGATCAGCAATATGTTTATGTTGGGAAACTGCCAGGTTTTGTCTATTCCACAAAGTCCATGCAATAGTAAAAAACTTCACAACATCCAGATGGACAACTCTGCTAGCTACATCCACCAAAAGTCTCGATATTCCACTAAAAGTTCAAATTACAAGCAAATCATTACACTTTACTCTTTTTTATAAATACTTTTCAAATCTATTTGAACATTTAAAAAAAATATAATATGGTAGACATATTTGATACTCCATTTCATTGTATGATGGTGTGACATTGCCTATCAACCATATTTTAACAAATAATTTGATAGTTGATGAGCAGTATCACATTAGATACTAGAATGAATCATGTACAGTTTTTAGTACTATTTCTCTACTTCAAATTTCTCTTTACTTTCTGTAAGTACCATTTTCTATTCAACACGTTTTATATAAATGGTAATCCATTACAAGTCTAGACTTAATTGAAGGTACATAGAAATAAGGCTTTTGTGGCGCCAGGTATTTGCCGCAAAAAGCCTTATTTCTGACGGAATAACCTTTTCTCGACAAAAGTAATGGCACTGGTAATTCGCTACAAATGTATACATGCTACATTTTTGTAGCTTTGACTTTTCAGAAGTGCTGATGTTGTAAGATATTTTGTGGCGAATTTATGCCACCGCAAACGATTATAAATCCGCCACAAATTAACCTGTTAATCTTGGTTAAGTATTAGCGCAAATATTTTTTCCAGCGAGTACAGTTTATCGCAAATAGTGTCATAGTTTTTTAATATATATATATATATATATATATAATCGGCTTCCAAAAATCACCGAAAATGGCCCCTTACGAAAAAAAAAAAAAAAAAAATTACATTGAACAAGATCACAAAATCCCATTACATGAATTTTCACATCAAAATAAAACACAAAATTTTAATACATTGCCCTAATATTTCTCTTAGAAGTATTAAACAATTACAAAAAAATATATACGAGTTTTTATAATGCCTAAATTCTATTTGTACTTATAAACACAAAAAAGGGCTTAACAAACATAATACACAGATATTCATGATCAATAGAGCTTGTACAACCCCATATATTTTGTTGCGGTCATAAAAAAAAAAGCATAGTAGTAATATTACCATAACACTCTTTCGTACTTAAAAAACAAGTAATATTATCATAGTGGATATAGGACTAATGCACCAATGTATCTCGAAAGCATGATTGCAGATTCCAGCAATGAAGAAAATACATGAGTAAATCCTACCCGATGAGTCAAGATCAACCTCATATCCTGAAACCAGCAAAATAAATGAAAAAAGAAGCATAAAAATAAACTGGGATTGATGAGATTGTTGTAAGTGGAAAAGTCTACAAGGTTCTAGGTGACATGACAAGATTTTCATAAAATAGAGATTATATTAAGTATGCGTAGGTTTTTGCTTGAAATAACAATAAAGCCAACAAGACTAGAACTACCATAACACTAGTTTTCCAGCATTACCCTACTCAGGTAACCAACGAAAAAAGAAGAATGGGCATAAGACCTAATAAAAATGCAGCATATATTTACGAAAAATCAAATTGGTGTCTAGAGAAAAAAGAAAAGGAAATAAGATTGAACCAACCAGACGAGGTAGAGCAAGATTCTTCATATTTTTTCTGCTCTTGGAATTAGACTGTGAGAACCAAAAAAATCAATTCAACATGTAAAACAAGACAAGACTGCAATTAATACAAATTACAAACTATGTGGAGAAGAAACACCAGAAATGGATCTTAAACGGATAGCATACAATACATTGTTAAGTTTCACACACCCAATGGAAACAAGTGCACTTGGAACATATGGTGCCTCTGTCCATGCCTGCAGACAGTACTCAAAATCAATGTTTGCCCATTTTTTAGATATATCATGCCTTTATAATCAGTTAAACCTTAGGGACACAAGAAACTTTCAATACTTGCAACACTTGTTTATTATCCATATATAGAATATACTGAGGTCAGAATTAATAAGTTTCACAGCATACCTGAATATCTAATCAGGCAAGATATTGCACAACAGCTGCACCATCCCCAACGTGTGCCCTTTTTAGCCCTTCCAACTCAACTGGGTTCTAAAAGATTATAAATTTCAGTCAAGGAGTAAATAAGAAACATAGATAGTAACGCTTGAAAATATTTCAAGAACGCAATCACATAAAATCATCTGATTGTTTTGATATTCTAAATTTCAAATGATGCTTATGATCTTGTATGCTTGTAACAAGCTAAGCATCCTCTTCCTTTTTGGGTTATAAGCTAAAAATAAAAAAATAAAAATTCACACAGCTCGCATGTTTAGATCCCTACCTCCAATCCCTTCCCTGCTTGCAGCCTTTTACTGGCACAATTGTGTGCATGTGTTTGTGTCTGTATACTGGAGAAAAATATTTAGACTCTGCTAGAACACTCTAGGAAAAAAATATATATATACTAAATGTATAGAATCTAGAACTTGCACTACTTATACAAGAAGTTCAAAGTGACTCATTGTAAAATTGATTTTTCTATGACAAATTACAAAATGAAGTAGGAGCTTATGAAAATTATAGCTTTAGTGTGAAATCAATCTTGGGTTATTTGTAGATCATATAAACATCAGGTTCATATTTTTTAATTTTCTCAGAGTAACATCTTCAAAAGGCTATTATATATAGTGTTTCGAAAATATAGCACAACATATATACAATGAAAATCCAAAATGCAGCACGTGCCAAGCTCTAGATTTTGCATGAAAGTTTCCATATCAACTAAATAGAAAAGTATAAAGCTAGAAAAGAAGCTGCCTCACTTAGTGGCAAGAAATCCACCGGAAGAGTCGTCTAGTTGAAAGTAATGGCATACCACTAAGAGTTCTCCCAACAACCTCTGCAAATAAATATTAACGTAAAAATCATGTGTGATGAAAAAATCAAATCACTATAGCCACATATCTCCCCTAGGGAAGTACTGCACATCAATTCAGATTGTGTGAACAAGTTGATCATGATGATTATATAATTATGAAAGCATTGAGAGGGAAAAAATAGTAGACTACTATAAAATAGATGCAACGTTTTGTTTTAAACTTCCTTTTTAAACATTTACCTATAAAAATGAGGAATTAATGATACAAAGTAAGTGCATCGTCTGAAGCATTTGAAAATCATCCTATTAATGAGACTCATTCAAAAATAGTTGTTGAATTGCATGACTAATTAATGACCTGGTGAATTAGGGACCGTAGGTGAATTGGAAAAAAAATGGAAATGACATCCGAACTAAAAAATTCAAACTTTTGTAAGCTTTTAAAACTCATAATAGGTGAATTGGCCCATACATATTGAGGTCCCAAGTCCATTATGTTTAGAAGAAAGTAATTAGAACTCGAGACAGTGGCGGAGCCACGTTGGAGCCCTTTCCACGGGCTCCACTCCTATTAATATATATATATATATATATATATATATAACATGCGTTTTTTTTTTAAATTGAAAAATTAAAAAATATGTTTATTTTTTTATGATTTTGTAGGATAATATTAATTTTATTTTGTATTGGCCCCCTCTCTAAAAATTATTTTGATCTTTCTCTATAAATTTAATTTAATTTAAAAATAAAATACATATATAAAATAAAATAATATAATAACATGATGACATGTTTTTATTATAAATAAAAATAAAATTTTGATGATTTTTAATGTATTTTTAATATATTTTATTATGATAACATGTTTTTATCATATTATATACTTTTTTAATACATAAGTTGTATTAAAAGTTTTTTATTTTTATTGTAAATCTTACTATCAAATTGTTTTATACTGCATAAAAAATTATATATAAATAAAATAAAAAATATTTTATATATTTTATTTTAATTTTACCTGGCCCCTAAACATAAATTTTTTACTCCGCCACTGACTCGAGATACAATACGGAGTCCTTTCTCTGGCTCATCGAGTGAGAGAAAGGGAATAGTTTCCTTGCGAAAGGAGCCCTAGTTTTCTCGCTCTTAGAGAAATCACTGCTCAAGGTAAAATCTCGCTCGTAAATTCGCAGAAATAATAGATGGAAGAAGAACTAACGAGGAGATGAGAGAAATTAAAGCTGTCAATGGAAGAAAGCGAAGTCTTGATACTCAAAGGGCACGGACTAAAGAACAGAAAAATGCGAGCCAACTGTTGTGTAATTGCTAGGGTGATGTCTGGCAAAAGGATTAACAGAAAGGCTTTTCGAACGACGATGAACCAAGTATGGCAATTAGCTAGTTGGCTTAAATTTAAAGATATGGGTGAACAAAAATTTCTAATAGAATTTCAATTTATTGCTGATAAGAATAGAGTTAAGAGTGGTAGGCCGTGGTTCTTTGATATAAATTTGATATCCCTACAAGAAATTGATGAGTCAGTTCCGGTTAAGGATATACGTTTTCAGTATAAACCATTTTGGGTGTAGTTATATGAGCTCCTTTTAGCAATGATGAATGAGGACACGGGTAGAGATATAGTTGCTTCTATAGGTTATGTGATAAGAGTGGAGACTGATTCTGATGGTATGGCTTGGGAAAATTGTTTAAGGGTTAGGGTTGCCATTGACATGACAAAACCACTGCTTAGACGTAAGTGGGTGCAGCTAGATAAGAAGAAATACTGGATATCAGTTAAATATGAAATACTATAAGGATTTTGTTTTAGATGTGGTATCTTAGCCCATAAAGGCAAAAACTATCAGGGTCTAAGAGAAGTGGAAGAAGGTAATGAGGAATTATCTAATCAATTTGGCACTTGGGTAAGATCTCAACCGAGAAACCCAAAGCTTTTTGAAGCTGAAAAGTATGGACGCAAAGATGAAAGAAAATAGGAAAATGAGCATAAACCACAAGAGTTTAGAGGAGAGGGATTGAATAGGAAAGGGGAGCCTCAAGGGAGCCTCAGGGAAGCAAAGATTGGATAACAGAGAAGGAAAAAAATCTAATAATTGAAGACTCACAATGTGACAAACTAGAAGGTGACAAGGATGAGGAACCAATAAGTTTAGAAAGAAGGAATGTGTTTGTTAAAACAGAAGACATATCTGAACTCAAAGACTCAGAAGAACCTTAAATTAAAAGCACTATAGAAGAAATAGAGGAAATAAGCAAAAGGATGGCTACTTGGAAAAGAAGAGCTAGAGAAGTAAGGATCACAAAGAGAATGCCTCAATATCAAAACTAGAATTTGCCTAAGAAAAGAACTGCTTTAAGTGAAGAAGGAAGCAAGCAACAAAAGAAGAAGTGGAAGGCATTAAGTGAAGAAAGTGCAGCATTGGAAGATATAGAATTGAAGGAGGTTGCCTAGCAGCCCCACCAGCAGCCATGATAGGTGTTATATGGAATTGTATGGGGCTTGAGAACCCTCTAACAGTTAGAGAACTTAAATTGCTTATTTCCACTAAGTCTCCTAATTTTGTTTTTTAACTAAAACTAAAATGTAGTAGGCATAAGGTGAAGAAATTTAGGAACAACTTAGGCTTTGATGCAAGTTTTGTTGTTGACAGCCATGGCCTAAGTGGTGGTATAGCCTTTTTGTAGAATAGTAGTTGTGATTTTGTACTCCCCTCATACTCTCAACACCATATTTCATTAAAGTTTTTTACGACATCTTGAATAAAGATATTTTGATCACAAGTTTCTATTGTTATGCAAATCATTCAGAAAAACATCTCAATTGGAGTGTTTTGAAACAGTTAAAGCCGAAAGAGAAACTACCATGGGTTTGTTTTGGAGATTTTAATGAGATACTATGGCAACATGAGAAATATGGGGCTGCTCTTAGACCCTACTAGCAAATGGAGAAGTTTAGAGAATGTTTGGGTCAATGTGACCTGAGTGACTTGGGTTATGAAGAGATGAAGTACACTTGGTGGAACAATAGAGAGGGTCCTCAATTCACTAAGGAAAGACTAGACTGAGTGCTAGGAAACAAGGAGTGGATAGAGATGTATGATGACAGAAGCTTCAACAACCTAGCAACCATTTCTTCATACCATTGTCCTATATTAATGAGCTGGATGAAGAGAACAACAGATGATCAGCAAAGCGAGCATAGTGGGCAAAAAGAGAAGATTTTCATATATGAGGCTATTTGGAATCTTCAAGAGGAATGTCATTCTATTATTAAACAAAGCTGGAATAGTTAGGAAAGGGTGCTCGGTACCAGATTTAATTTAGGGAAAAAGACAGCTTCAAAAGTGCAAGAAAGATCTAGAACTGTGGAATAAAAACTCGTCCAAGTATGATAGAAAAGAAGCTCAAAGGAAATTGTCAAAACTAGTGGAATTGCATAAAACAAATGTGGGTTTTTACAATAAAGAGACGAAAGTTTTGAAGATAGATATGGAGTTTTCACTGGTTAAAGACAATATCAAATGGTAGCAGAGATCAAAACAAATGTGGCTAAAGAATGGAGACAAGAATTCAAGATATTATCACAGCTAAGCAAATTAGAGGGAAAAAAAACAATGAGATCAAGATAATAACTAGAAAGGATGGAACTGAAACAACATGCTAGCAAGAGATAGCTGAGATATTTAATTATTTCTACTTGCAGCTTTTTTCTACTCAGAATCCTACTCATATTGGTGATTGCTTATGTAACCTCCAACCTAAAGTTACTGGTGAGATGAATAAAAAACTCTTCAATAGTTTTTCTGATAAAAAGGTTAAGGAGGCCTTGTTTCAAATGAATCCATTAGGATCCCTGGGTCTTGATGAATTTTCTTCTACTTTTTATCAAAATTATTGGGATATTGTTGGGAAGGATATTACTAAACCTATCTTGGAAGTGTTAAACAATGGTGTCAGCCTAGAGCATTTAAATGAGACTTTTATTGTACTTGTTCCGAAAGTGAAGAACCCCAAGTTAGTTTCAAACCATTGTCCTATATCTCTATGCGATGCAACTTATAAAATGTCTCAAAGGTAATGGATAATAGGCTTAAGCATCTTCTCCCTCAAATTATTTAGAAAAATCAGTGTGCTTTTATATCGGGTAGACAAATCCAAGATCATGTGGTGATTGCTTTTGAAGTTCTGCATGCTATAACTGCTAAGGGGAGAGGTAAACAAGGTAATATGACAGTTAAATTATATGTGGATAAGGTGTACGACAGAGTAAAGTGGATTTTTTTGAAGAAAGCCATAAAACAAAATTGGATTTTAGCCCAATATGCATCAGTTTAGTAATGAATTGTGTATCTACAGTGTCTTAATCTATTTTAATTAATGGCAGCCCCCAGAACACTTTAACTCCCTCTAAGGGAATCAGACAGGGAGATCCCATCTCTCCCTATCTAATTCTGTTAGTGGCAGAAGCTCTTAGCTCTTTGATAAACAAAGTTGAAGTTGACAAAGTAATCCATGGTTTCGGATGAGTAGAGGAAATTTAAGTGTAAACCATTTATTTTTTGTTGATGACAGCATAATGTTTTGTAGAGCTAATGCAAATGAATGGGCTACTTTAATAGAATTCCGAGTTTATATGAAAGAGCTTCAGGGCAGCAAGTTAACAAAGCAGAGTCCTTAATATTTTTCAGTGCCAACACTAAGAGAAGTACTAGAGAGTATATCTTGAATATAGCTGGAACTAGAGCCACATGCCCCTATGAGAATTATTTAGGATTACCAGCTCTTGTTGGTGGATCCAAGAACAAAGCTTTCAAGGGCATTCTTGATAGGATAAGAGGAAGGTTGAGTAATTGGAGGACTAAATTCCTAACTCAAGCTAGGAAAGAAATCCTTCTCAAAGATGTAGTGCAAGCCATACCTACCTACTTCATGGGTGTTTTTAAATTACCTAAATCATTGGTCTGTAAAATTAATAGTCTCATGAATAAATTTTGGTGGAGTTTTATGGAGGATGGGAGAAAAGTTTATAGATAACATGGAACCAAATGGGGAAACCGAAAGATGGAGGAGGCCTTGGTTTTAGGGAGTTTGAAAGTTTTAATTTAGCTTGTTAGCTAAACAAGGTTGGAGGATTATCCACCAACCAAACTCTCTTGTGGCTCAGATTTTGAAATGGAAATACTTTTCTCATTTAGACTTTCTTAATTCTAAGATAGGTACTAGGCCATCCATGATTTTGTAAGAACTTTGTGTTGCCAAAAATCTCATTGAGAAAGGCTCAATTTGGAGGCTAGGTAATGGTTAAGATATAATGGTATGGAAAAGTAGATGGATCCAAAACCAACATCCTATAAAGTTCAGTCTCCTTGCCAGGCAATGGAAACATGACTTGTAGGAAATAGTTTTCCAAGAAGAGGAAAGGAGCATGATTTTAAAAATGCCAATTAGCTTTCATGATGCTAAGGACAAACTGATCTGGTTAGGGAACACAAATGGGATATTTTCAGTGAAAAGTGCATACTATACTAAAAAACAATTGTTTGAAAATGAAAGAGGTGAAAGTTCAGCAGGTGTGCAAAGAAAGCTTGAATGGCCTAATTTGTGGAAGCTTCAAATTTCAAATACAGTTAAGATTTTCCTTTGGGGGGCATGCTTGGAGTCCCTTCCTACCAAGCTTAACTTACTTAAAAGAAGAATTGTAGAGAATCCTAATTGTCCTATCTGTAACAGAGAAGTAGAAACAGTCAACAATGTTTTATGGAATTGTAGCTCGACACAAGATGTTAGGAGCCAAAGTATGAAAGGTTTTCAAAAGATGGCTAGTGCATAAGGTACTTTCAAGGATCTTTATGAGACTATCAGCTTGAAATGCAGTAGAGAAATGGTAGAATATTTTGCTGTTATAACTAAAAGCATTTGGAATAGAAGAAACAAATTTATTTTTGAGGATCAGTTTACCCACCCTAACCGAGTGGTTTGTTCACCTAGCAAGTCTTTAGAAGATTTCAAGAATGCCCAAGCTAGCTTAAACTGGAATAGATCGCCCAAACAAGCCTTGAATTCCTCTTGGTGCCCTCCACCAGCAAGTATTGTAAAAATAAATTAGGATGCAGCTCTTTTAAAGGAACAAAGTAAAGTTGGTATAGGACGTATTGTTAAGGATCGTGATGCGGCAACAAGGGCTACTAAGCATATTGCTGTAAACACTTTTATGGACCCCCTTTTGGCCATATCTATTGGAGCAAAAGAAGCAACCAATTTGGCTAGATAGCTGAACATGAATAGTGTGATTATTGAAGGGGACAACCAACTTGTCATCAAGGAGCTTAATAGTGATAAAGAGAGATGGGATAATGAAGGCTTGATCATTAGGGATGCTCGATTATTACTCTCTTCGATTAATTGAAAAGCTGTGTTTGTAAAGAGAAATGGTAACCAAAATGCTCATTGTCTAGCAAAAGATGCATGTTTGCTAGTTGAAAGAAAGTCTAACCTGGTTATTTAGCAGTGATGTATTCTCCCTTCCTTTCATCTTTCTTAATGAAAGTGAATGTTTTCCTCTCAAAAAAAAAAAGGAAGAAGAAAGTAACTAGAAAAATTAGATGCTCCAAGGAAGTGTTGTAACCACATATATATCTCAAACATCCTCTAAGCTAAGAGCCTAAAACAACAACATAGTCTTGTAATGAAAAAGAAGTAACTTGAAATATAATTGAAGACCATCTCTTTAAGGTCTCATTTGGGTTCAGAGTTGAGATGAGATGAGATGACTTGAGATTAATTTTGAAAGTTGAATAAAATATTATTAGAATATTATTTTGGGATTTGAAAAGACTGTATTGAGAATTGAAGAAACTGTATTGAAATTTGAAAAAAGTTAAATTAGAATTTGAAAGTGTAATGATGAGTGTGAGAATTCAAATCACGCCAAAGAGAGAAATTTTCTCAATTACTTTTGATATTTCAAATCATGGCATCATTACCTTGTCAGTGTCTTGAAAGTCGCTTCATTTCAAGACTAGCTAGATGTTGATCTGTGCATCATATATCCATCCAAATTCATTGCATGTTGATCTATGTATTCAAAACAAGAAGAGAATATTAGCAATATCACATATTATGTCTAATATAAAATGCAAAAGGCTTTAAGTAGCTAACCCCATGAAAGAATATCAAAAGGTGTTGGTATGGATAGTAATCAAATATATCAAAAATCATGTGGTGAAATAATATAGCTTAATTTCCACCTCATAAATAGCTAAATATAACTTTAGTAGTTTGGCTTCAAACCAATTCAAATCAGCATAGGGCCATTGTATAAACTTCTTTGAAATCACTAGTAGCTTTGACTTATTTCTAATAGTAATATTTATGTATATTATTGTACCATCTCTTTGTTTTCTTTTAGTTAGTGTGGAGAAAGAACCTTGTAAGTTTGTTGGAATTAACTTGTGCTTCTATAATTTCTAGTTTTGCCAAAGGGAGGTGGTAATCTTAAGGTAACAATTAGAGAACTTGCAAGAAAACCACCGATACCATCTATCTCCTTTAGTTTAAATTACTTACAATGCAGCAAATAAAAATAAGAGCAGTTAAGAAATTATCACAAATGATCATATGTTGGCTATGTCACAAATTCCATACAAAATGCCTTTTAACTAGCTACATGGGAATTATGGACTCTGTAAACCACATCAAAAGCCCATTTGAATGCTATGTCTTTCCAACAGTGCCAAGATACGAATAAACCATATGCTAGCTAATAATAAATGCGCTTTACTGATAATGAATGAATAGAAAACAAATATACAATATAAATAATCTCCACTAGTTTAACACATATAAATAAAACAGGGTAGAAAAATCCATTTCACCTCCTTGAGGTATGGTTGTACGATTTTTTACTCTATCCACCTTTCCCTTACTCGGTTACACACCCAACTAAATAAGCATCAGAGGAAAATAAATGATAACTCAAATTTGGAAGCCACTAAACACAGTCAGCCAACAACAGATTTTTAGAAAACTATATAGCATGCCATGGTTGCTTAGTATAAATCCAACCATGAGATTTTTAGGAACTAAGAATGTTACCTGACTTGTTCTTCTTCTTTACAAGATGCAAATTTAAGCATCAAAATAACAAAAATGGAAGTGTGTGATCCGAAAGAATGAGGACTCTCAACTAGAAGTGAAACAATATTTTTAGGGTAACCCTAGGTTGTCATTTCGTGTAAAATCAGAATCCCCAAAAATGGAAACCAAAATTTGGAAGTTTACCTAGGTTTACCCATTTCCTTGAGGATATTTAGGGTTCCACCCTTTGGAAATAAAGAAACGAGCTGGAGAGGGGGCTAAGAGAGAGATGCACAAAGGAAATCGAAATCAAGCAATCTATGTCTAAGGCAAGGGGCTTTTGGTGAAGGCTAAGTGAAGAAGAGGTGGACAACTAAAGGTTGTAACCCTAGATCTTCTTTTAATCTTCCCAACAGCTAATGAACCTTGCATTTGACCATAAGATCAAAACTAGAGAGAGAGAGAGAGACGAATGGAGAGATAGAAAGAGAGAGACACTCGCTACAAAAGGCGGTGACGACATGGTAGCGGCACGACGTGTGAAGGCGCGACTATCCATAGCGTGAGAGAGAGAGAGAGAGAGAGAGATTAAGGATTGGGGAGAACAAAGAAACTATCTCTCCTGGGGGGGGGGAGAATCGCGCTATGTTTAGAGCACTCCTAATAGAGTAGCTAAAAGTTTTCTTTAAAATTATACTTTTCACACAATTTCTCAAAAAATTTGATTATATTTAATCAAAATTTACTAAAAGAATTGTAGAAAAAAGTAAAAAAGTACACTTTGTTTTTAAAAATGAATAGTAAAGTTAAATTTTTCTTTACATTGTAAAGAAAATTTTAATTTTACTATTCACTATTAAAAATAAAGTTTACTTTTCGACATTTTTCTACAATTTTTTTAGTAACTTTTGATCAAACTTGACCAAATTTTTTGGGAAGTTGTGCAAAAAGTACAATTTTAAAGAAACATTTTAGCTACTCTATTGGGAGTGCTCTTAGTTTCTAAAAGAATATTTTTGGCCCTTTCGTATCATTGCAAATAACTATAAAAGTCGCCACAAAAGTTACATAGTAAATTTTCCACCAGCTTTCGCCAAATTCGCACTGGAATTTACCAACCAATGGAAAATGTTACAATTAAGAACATTTTGCAGCGATTTCTTTTACAACCAAATGAAAATCGTTGTAAAGGGCTGTTTTCTTATAGCGACCTTTGAAAATTCTAAGATTTCACTATATTCATTTATATATGTATATATATATATATCAAGGAGGAGCAGCGTGCTTTCTAGTTTAGTGAAGTGGTTATTTTTAGGAAATACTATAATTTTTATAAACAATCAATAATGTAATACATAGAAGAAAAAATATATAAGTTCTAACAAATATTTGACTGGTAATAAAAGGAAAATACCTTAACAATGAAGGAATTATATAAAAGTAAATAATAAATTGATGTGAACTGTTGAAAAATAACTATTTAATAATTATTATAATTTATTTATAAAATATTATTATTTGAACTTAATATTTCATAATGTATTTAAGTTGAGAAAGAAATAATTTTTTATTCAAATAATTGTATTCACAAATTTAGTGGGTAAACATATTTAAATTTAATGATTTTACATTTCTTTTTATTTTATAAAAATGAATAGAAATTTAAATGATATATATGTTTATATATAATATATATTATAATTTATATAAAATAATGTTATAATTTGTAACGTAAAGTAGGTTTATGAATGTTATAATATTATATTATAATTTGCATGTTATATAATTTATTACTAATAAAAGATTAGTAATAAAAAATTAGTAATTTATAAATTGCAAGTTATATAAAATATATATAATTTATATACTTTGTGCTATTTAATCTAAATCTTGAATAAATTTTATAGATGATGAGGGAATAATAATGTCAATTATAAGGAATTTAAGTTGAGTTCGAAATTAGGTGTTGGTTCCAATCTAGAGAGAATAAGAGGTTTGAATTTGACTAAATTAAATTTGAAATATTTTATTTAAGAGTTTGAATTAAGAGACTAGATGTCAAAACTTATATTATTTCAACTTTCAGATGGACGAATAGAAGTTAAATTTAATGAAAAAAAAAGAAAAATTAATGAAAAACAAGAAAATCGGTTAAGTGACCATGAAATAGACACTTATTATAATAGAAATAGAAATACATATATATATATTATACAAACACAACCGGCCTGTAAATTGGAAAAAGATATATAGTAGTTTGAAATATAAAATCTTATAAATTAATGATTATTACATAAAATATATATAGATAGTACATATATTATATACGCGTTTTTAACATTTTGATCTTTCCTCGTGCACGTACTTACTTCTTGTCCACGTAAAATTTTTGTGGGTGCACATAATCATAACAAATAGTTAACTTTCGTTAAAGAAAATAGATATTGAACTCATATATATTAATTACGCTATTGAGTATTAAAATTTACTAAATTAATTATTAGTTGAAAAACCAAAAAAATGAAAAGAGTCTACCATCAAAACTAAATTAGATCCTTAACAAAATTAAATTTGCGAATAAAAGAGCATAAAATCTATTGTAAATATGATAGGAACAGATTTAGAGCATTTGATTTTACTTAACAAATTCTATAAAATTTATTCTTCATAGTTATTAAATTCTAATAATCTCATATTGATGATAAAAACCTCTCGAAAAATATTAAAAATATCTCTAAATAATATGAAAAATATTATTCAATATTTTCTCAAACTATTCAATATTTTCTCTCGAAAAATATTAAAAATATCTCTAAATAATAACTCCATATTTTTATATAAATTTAATTAATTTGAGACTCATTAAGTTCTTTAGATTTTTTTAGAAAATCACATTAGTCATGGTAAATTCTCTCTACTAACATTCAACTAATAGTATTTAATCCTAGAACTAAAATCACAAATCATCTCTTAATCTCATTGCGATTAAATAGATCAAAAAATAATTTGCCAGAATTTGCAAGTATTAAGAACAAAAAATAAATATTCAATCATGAAAATATTAAAAATAAAATAATTTGGATTATAAATTATATGTTCATAATGAAACTGAAAAGAGAGAATAAAACTAGTGTTGAAGTCGATTGATGAAGCATGTGGCTCGTACCTTTATTCTCCAGATCCGCCTACTCCTTGAAATAATAAAAATAAAAATCCCACTAATAACTAGACCTCCAACTCTAGACTCCAAAACTCTCAATTTCATGCCAATAATATCTTTATACATGGTACAAAGAAACCTTAAGGTTTTTTCTGATTTTCGCCTAACTGAGGACTTAACTTGGCAGCTGTGTAAGTGCTTTAGGATTTTCAAAATTCTTATTAGAGACAAAATTGTAGCCCTTTTCGATAGCTTTCCAACTCATCATGAATCGTATTAATCAGATATGTGAGTAGGTAGTTACAAGAAAAATACTAAAGTATGTTTAGGCTATCCTTATCTGCTGTTGAAAATTCGAATGCCTACTTTCATTTGGATTTAGAGCATCCAAACGACATAGGTTGGTGTTGGGACCTTCATGAAACTTTTAAATCTCTTTCTTATCTTTCTAATTCACTTGAGTTTGCTTTATTCTAACTTCTAAAACTCTAGATATAGACTAAAAATCAAAATAGGGCCTGGGATGCAATAAACTTCTAAATAGATTTGGATTAAAAAACATATCTAGATAAAATACACATCTTTGTTTTTGTTTTTAAACCTTCTCATTCCTTCAAAAACAAGAAATAAAAAAATAATGAAAATAAACTAAAACCAAAAGAAATAAATGAAAAACAATACTTTTAATAAATAAAAAGGTAATAAAAATCATGTAAAAACTATGCTTATCAAATTCTTATAAATTTCATCTTTGCTAGTCCTCAAGCAAAGAAAAAGGAAAAAACAATTAAAACAAGCATTGTTTTGCTTCTTAAAACTTATTACCTCAAAGATTGCATAAAGTTTATAATTCAAGGGAATCATTTAATATCAATCAACTCTAAAAGTTAATTCAAAACTCAATTCGATCGTATTATCTATCCATCCTCTTTTTTAGAGAAGAGAGGAAGGTCACGTATCTAATTAGGCGAAGGTCACGGACCCTTGCCCAATTTTATTAATTACCCTCACTTGTGGTGGAAGAATACCGTAGTTACATGCCAAAAACTTAAAATTTTACAATTATTCAAAACAAACCATCCTAAGCACTAAAAAACCAAACCAAAAAATAAAGAGACAACCTATACATCCACTAAGAATCAAATAAAACCATCTAGCATGCCTATAAACAGCCACACGACATAAAAACCGCAATAACAAGAAACATAAACAAAAAAACACTGAGACTTACCACCGTCAAGCACAAAAACAGAATTCTAGAGCTCGCGACACAGCACTTCCGTACTATCTTGAATCCGCAGGGCAACAAATAAGAACCAGCTGAACCCATATCCCACACTATTGGACCACTTAGGGACTAATCTGAAGACTAGCCAACCCTAGCTTATCCAATCTAAACAGCCCTCTTAGCTCCCAAGGAAGAGCATTAAATCATTGAAATCCATATTATTGCCACTCGCACCAGCATTTCGCCAAACAATCTGTAACTGAATTTCCATCCCTGAAGCAATGATGCCATGAAACATCCATCTCTCTTATGATATCTGTAACCTGTTTCCAAAAGTCCCAAATATACAAAAGAGAACATCTTTTGGCTAACATCCCGGAAATGACCACTTTTGAATCACACAAAACATCCACTGTCGAACATTCAAGCAACAATGGACAAATTTGAGAAATGTTATTGTAATCATACATATTGTGAAGGCAACTTGGTTGCCCATAAGTTAGGGAAGGATGCTCTTAATGTCACTGACTGTATAGTGGACATTGAGGACATTCCTAACTTCTTGTTAACTTTGTTTAAGCAAAGGTTATGATTGAAAGAGGTTATTCAAAAAAAAAAATAGAGACCAAAGGAAAATATATTATTGGGTTTTAGAAAATTATTTCACTTCCAATCTAAACATCTTTTATCCCTCTTAGAAATTTTTCATATTTTTTTTTAGATAATCACTTCCCAATATTCTTTAATCTATTAACAAATTAAAAAAAAATCAAAACATAAGTTATTCAACAAAAAAATTTGATTCTTTTTTGTCTTGACACTGTTCAATTCTGATAGTCATGTGAACACGCACACACACCCACACACAAATATTTCTGGAAGTGAACACCCAAAGTAATTAATAACATCTCAAATTTTTTTCATTCATACAAATTTCCATTGATCTACCTATTAATTTACAAAATTTGATGCAAAATAGTCTAAACAATTGTTTAAAATGCCTCAAATCAGAGGTGATTGTTTGTTACCAAGCATTCTTACTTTCATTTCAAAAATAAAAAAACATAGTACCCCAATAAGTAAGGTTGTAATCGAGCCGAGTCGAGTTTGTCAAGCTTGACTTGTCGAGTTTAATATTAAAAAAACTCGTGTCGAGTTCGGACTCGGCTTAGTACAGTAAGCTCCCAATTCTAGCTCAGGTTTTTTAATAAATTTGATATAAATTAAATAAATTAAAAATTAAATTTTCATAACTAACAAGTTGAACTTCTATTAAATTATTATAAAATTTTATAAATTCATAAATAATTGATATGCAGCTAGTTGATATTGATTCATAAAAAAAAAAAAATTATTTGTATACATAAATTATTAATACATACACATAATATGACATCATATATTGTGAGATCCCAGATTTACGCGTATTTTTACACATTCTTTTATTCTCGATGTTAATTATTTAAATTTATTTTAATAATATTATTAGTCGTGTTTTATTTGTTTAAGATATTTATTTGATCTATTGATTAATTAATATTAGTTTTATGTTGTTTTTCTAATTAAATATTGAGTTATGTTATATTGCTTTCATTATTAATTTTAATGTGAGGTAATTATTTTAATGATTGAAATTAAATTCCTTTATTTTATTATGTGATCTTATTTGATGTACTTTCTTAATATTAATTAGTGTTTTATATTTAAATTGTTCTTTAAATTAAATTAGTTTATTGTTGAACTTTAAATATCTTATTTTATTAATATTGAATTGTAGTAATTTCAATTGGTTTTTATTTAATTTATTGTGTTTTTCTAGTTGGACTTATTTTTCTTTCTTTTTCCTTTTTTCTCTTTTTCTTTCTTTCTTCTTTTCCTTTTCTTTTCTTCCTCCCTGTTTTCGGCCCCAGACCCGCATGACCCCTCCCCTGTTTCCCTCCCGCCCGTTTCTCCTATCCTTAACCAGCGCCTCCGTTGGCTACCCTCCGGTGACACCGCCCAGCCCACAACCCTCTCCATTCGCTAGCAAGTCTAGTGATACCGGAGGTGTCATCTCTGGTCACCCCACCGCACTTGCACAGCCCCCTACCCGAAAATGAGTTTTTGGCTTTTCAGGTGTTTTCCGGCCACCGCCGGCCACCCATGGTACCGGTGACCTACCAGCAATCTCCCCTCACTCCGGCGAACATAACCCACCACCTAGAACCACCCAGTTCTGCCGGTTGCTCCTCCAACTGAAATGGGTCCTTAAATGAGTCTACGTCTGCCGCCGTGCATCTCACCTTTGCCACCAAAGCACTCCCCTACCCCAGCCGGTCATCGTTGCTCAGTTTCCCTATACATGGCCCCACCTCCCCAGTACAACCTCAAACCCAAAAAAAGGTGTAATGAGCCCGATCTGCCACATTTCGGTGGTTGCACTACCACACCACCACCTCCATGGTATTCCCCACCTTCCAATGAGTATTTTCCTAAATTTTGGTATCAAACTCAGCATTCTAGCCCAACGTACAAAGTGACTTGCTGTGAATGCTGTGGACTGGCATTTGCTCAATGAATCGGTTTTTACGTGCTACAAATACTTTCCAAACGAACTTTGAGATTTAAATATATTTTGTATTAACAACTATGTGTTTAGTTGATGATTGGATTTATTAAATGTTGGATAATTGTTCATGGTGGTATGCATTGTGTAATTGAATGCTTGTTTATGTGTATATTGATATTTGGTATTTTAATGTGAGATTTGGTGTTTGAATTTTAATATGAGATGTGGTTATTGGGTTTATAGTTAATGGTTTTGATTGAGTCATAACAGGGACGGCGATACGTAACGCCCGTTATGGTCATTGTGTGTGTAAGTCATAATGGGGACGGCGATACGTAACACCCATTATTGTTAATAATGTGTGGATGACATAACGGGGACGGCGATACGTAACGCCTGTTATAGTCATTAGGTGTGTATTTCATATTGGGGACGGCGATACGTAACGCCCGCTATGAAATAAATGTGTATGAATCATAACGGGGACGGCGATACGTAATGTCCATTATGATTGGTGATGTGTGTATATCATATCTGGGACGGCAATACATAACGTCCGGTATGATTAGATTTGCGGATATTATTCTCTAGGAAATAGTGGATGGTTTTTATTAGAGTTTTATTGTGATTAAAATGGGATTTTGGCGTGTATTATTTTATTTATTTTGAAGAAGACGATTTTAAGCTTCATGCATACGGTATCATGTTCATGAGTGATGTTGTTGTTTGTTGCCCAGATGACTAACACAAGAGGGGGGGTGAATTGAATTGTATTTAAAAAATAACAATTATAAATCAAATATATAATATAAAATATAAATAAAATATAAACAATAATAAATATAAAGAGGAAGGGTAAGAGAGAAGCAAACTCAGTATGTTAACGAGGTTCGGCCCCACTGCCTACGTCCTCGCCTCAAGTTACCTCTTGAGGATCCCCAAATCCACTATTCAATCTCCTTTAGGTGGAAATAGAAACCTATTACACCTTTGAGCAGCACCGCTCCAAAGAATCGGTGTAGAACACCCTCTACACTTCCAATCACCTCACACTTGGTGATTTAACTATTCCATGTGTAGAACACCTTCTACACTTCCAATCACCTTACACTTGGTGATTTAACTATTCCCCGTGTAGAACACCTTCTACACACATAAGGGTTATACACACCCTTTTACTGATACAAGAATTGATAGTAGGTAGACTATCAAAGTACACTCCTCAATGAGTGAGATAGAAACAATACAGTGCAACCTATATCTCTCTCAACAAGAACAAGAATTAAGGCTCAAAACTTTAGAAAAGAGAGAATGAGAGTTTTGAAGAAATGATGCAAAACTTAGCAATAGATGTGTAAGCTCTTGTTGTGAATTTTGTAAAACTCAAGTGAGCTATTTATAGGCAAATGAGTTTTCAATTTTAAATTTGAAAAGATTCTCATATCAAAAACATCATCATTTACTTTTCAAAAATTTTAAATCTAATATTTTTACTTTTTGCATGTGACAAAAGGAGCACACTTTACTTTTCAAAAATTTCAAACATAATCTTTTACTTTTTGCATATGACAAAAGGAGCACACTTTACTTTTCAAAATTTTCAAATAAAGACATCTACCTTTTGCATAAGTCAAGAAAAACATCCACCACTTTTGAAAATATTCAAATAAAACATGCACATGTGAAAGATGACAATCAATCATCTTAATATTTTCAAAGTTCAAACATTTAATCACGTCATGTACATGTGAACGATGACAATCAATCATCTTAATATTTTCAAAATTCAAACCTTTAATCATGTCATGCACATGTGAAAGATGACAATCAATCATCTTTCAAAATTTTCAAAGTTCAAACCTTTAATCATGTCATGCACATGTGAAAGATGACAATCAATCATCTTTCAAAATTTTCAAATTTAATTTTCAAAATATCATGCACTTGTGGAAAATGTATTTTAATGCTTTATGATAAAATATTAATTTTGAGCCTTAATCCTAATTTTGAATTTTTAAGAGATTTACAACATTATTCTATGATTTTAATGTGAACTTGTTCCCTTCTTGCTCATGCTTGCTTCCTTGATGTGCTTGATTATATTGTGTGGACAACTTGAGTTTGAGACTCATTTATTCTTTGGATTCATTTGTTATCATCAAAATCCATTTGTAGATTTACATGAAACTTGAAATCTTGGGTTCAACAATCTCCCCCTTTTTGATGATGACAAATGCTTGATAGAACCTGAATCCTGTATTAATACTTAAGCTCCCCTTGAGAATGTGCGTTAGTTTTTCAAGCAAAAATATAAATATAATTCCAAGCATATATAACAAGTTTAGCAATTTAAATAATGTTACTGTTCTAGTCTAAAACTTCTCCCCCTTTTGGCATCATTAAAAAGGAATCATAATTAGATCAATAAGATATATTCCTGCAATAACCAATAGATAAATAAAACGCTGCGTTAGTAGAGACTGTAGAGAATTCGGTGCGTAGCCACACGTGTTCGACAAAACTTGCAAAGGCTGGAGGCCTAGTTCCGGTAATTCGGTGCGGAAGGAGATTTTGTAAAGAGCTAAATAATTGAAATCACCCGTGCCCGAAAAAACCTGTAAAGGCTGGAGGCGTAGCTCTGGCAATTCGGTGCAGAGATTTGATCCGCTTGATGTTGCTGAAAAATGAGATATTATCATGATTTGTAAGTTTGTCTTGTTCTTATTTCCGTTTCTATAAGAGCAATCCTTAGCTTTATCTATTTCGCATCAAGCTTTCTTCTCATCTTTGCAATTTGCTTGCATTCTCATTCTACAATTTTTCAATGGCTTGTAGAATTCCCTTCAGTGCTTCTCTTGATCAAGATTTGAGGTATCCTTCATCTCAGTCTCAATCTATTTCTGCATCTGTCGTGGGTGCCATGAAGCAACAAGAGACTGATTTAGCTAATAAATCAGATCATGACGCCATTTACGAGCTTGTGGGTCTCGAAACTCGATACTCATCATCTATCGTTGCGTTTTCTGCTCAGTTGCAGTCCAAAACTCGCGAAATTGAGAAGATTAACGAGACTGTATCTGTACTTCAACGACTTGTTTATGAGTCAAACAAAAAAATAGTAGAATTAAAGCAACAGAATAAGGATTTGAAATCATTGCTTACTTCTTCATTTCGATTGCCTAATCCTTTAGACAAGGATGGCATGATGATTTATGAGGAGCAAATGCATTTGAATGATAAGGCTAAACGTCTCAAGTTTCTGTAGGTCATTTAAGATAATGAAATAAAAGTATCTAGCAGATATCCATGGCATGCATCATTCCTATTTCTCTTCTAATCATGCATAGTCTATTTTCTGGTAGGGGTTTTGTGAAAATGTCTGCCAATTGATCATGTGTACTAGTGAATTCTAATACAATATCGCCCTTTTGCACATGATCTCTAAGAAAATGATATCTAATTTCAATATGTTTGGTCCGAGAATGTTGTATTGGATTTTTTGAAAGATTTATAGCACTTGTATTATCACATTTGATTGGAATGTGATTGTACATAAGTTTAAAATCCTCAAGTTGTTGCTTTATGTAAAGAATTTGAGCACAACAACTACCCGCAGCAACATATTCTGCCTCAGCAGTAGGTAGTGCAACAGAATTTTGGTTTTTACTAAACCAAGAAACTAGTGCACGACCTAAGAAGTGACATGCTCCACTAGTGCTTTTTCGATCTATTTTACAGCCAGCATAATCTGCATCTGTGTAGCTGATTAGATCGAAAGATGTGTGCTTAGGGTACCATAACCTTAAGTTAATTGTACCACTAAGATATCTAAGAATGCGCTTAACTGCAATTAAATGTGATTCTTTTGGAGATGATTGAAAGCGTGCACATAAGCACACACTAAACATAATATCTGGTCTACTGGCTGTCAAATATAATAAGCTACCAATCATACCTCGATATACCTTCGAGTCAACTAGTTTACCGGTTTCATCTT
The DNA here is from genome assembly GCA_036898215.1 of Platycarya strobilacea. NCBI lineage: Eukaryota > Viridiplantae > Streptophyta > Magnoliopsida > Fagales > Juglandaceae > Platycarya > Platycarya strobilacea. The sequence continues at coordinate 31,712,916 of CM072550.1, forward strand.
TATCAAGTTTAGTGGATGGACTCATTGGTGTTCCAGTTTCCTTAGCACCTTCCATCCCAAATTTCTTCAGCAATTCCTTAATATATTTCGATTGATTGATGAATGTCCCACTTTTTGCTTGCTTAATTTGCAATCCGAGAAAGAATGTAAGCTCTCCCATCATGCTCATTTCAAATTCTTCCTGCATAGTCTTAGCAAAAACTTGGCACATATTTTCATTAGTAGCACCGAATATTATATCATCAACATAAATCTGAATCAAAAGAATATCATCATTTTCGTATTTAATGAAAAGAGTTGTATCAATTTTTCCTCTTGAAAAGCCTTTTTTAATCAAGAAACCACTAAGTCTCTCGTACCACGCTCTAGGAGCTTGTTTGAGTCCATATAGTGCTTTTGTGAGTTTGAAAACATGATTTGGAGAAATATGATTTTCAAAACCTGGAGGTTGCTCAACATATACCTCTTCATTTATAAAACCGTTTAAGAAAGCACTTTTAACATCCATTTGAAAAAGTTTGAAATCTTTATAACAAGCATATGCAAGTAGCATTCGAATAGCTTCTAATCTTGCGACTGGTGCATATGTCTCATCATAATCGATTCCTTCTTCTTGATTGAAATCTTGGGCTACAAGTCGAGCCTTATTTCTAATAATGACTCCGGACTCATCTTTCTTATTTCTAAAAACCCATTTTGTTCCAATAATAGTATGATTTTTTGGTCTAGGAACAAGTGTCCAAACATCATTTCTTTCAAATTGATTAAGCTCTTCTTGCATAGCTAGAATCCAAGATTCATCAAGAAGTGATTCATCAATATTTTTAGGTTCAATCTGAGATAGAAAAGCAGTATGATTGCAAATATTTCTAAGAGATGATCGAGTGCTTATACCTCGTGAAGGTTCCCCCATAATTTGTTCCACTGGATGATCTTTCACAAATTTCCACTGTTTGGTTGCATCTTGTATTAAATTTTGATGATCTTTCCTGATATCTCCATGTTGGACTTCCTCTATTGTGTTCTCTTTGTTGAGATTGAGACTTTCCGTATTATTTATACCTCTTGTTTCTTCATCAATAGATTTCTTGGAGAGTAGAGAATTAGATTCATCAAATACTACATGCATAGATTCTTGTACAGTCAAAGTCTTTTTATTGAATACTCTATAAGCTTTACTATTAGTAGAATACCCGAGAAAGATACCTTCATCAGATTTTGCATCAAACTTGCCTAAATTATCTCTGTCATTTAAAATAAAACATTTGCATCCAAATACATGAAAGTAACAAATGTTGGGCTTTTTCTCATTTCAAAGCTCATAGGGGGTTTTATCTAATTTAGACCTTAGCATAACTCTATTTATAACATAACATGCAGTACTTACCGCTTCAGCCCAAAAATAACTAGGCAAGTTGTTCTCATTGAGCATTGTTCTTGCCATCTCTTGAAGAGATCTATTTTTCCTTTCTACTACCCCATTTTGTTGAGGAGTTCGAGGAGCAGAAAAATTATGCACAAAACCATTTTCATCACAAAATGTTTCAATATTTTTATTAACAAACTCTTTTCCCCTATCACTTCAGATACTTGAAATAGTATAACCCTATTCATTTTGAATTCTCTTGCATAACTTGGTAAAAACATTATGTGCCTCATCTTTATGAGTAAGAAAGATGACCCAAGTATATCTTGAGAAGTCATCAACAACAACAAATGCATAATATTTTCCTCCTAAACTTGCAACTCTATTTGGTCCAAAAAGATCCATGTGTATCAGTTGTAGTGGTCTAGTAGTGGAAATATGTTTCTTCATTTTCAAAAGAAGTTTTTGTTTGTTTACCAAATTGGCATGCATCACAAATTTTGTCTTTAAGAAAATTTACCTTTGGTAAACCTCTCACAAGATCATTTTTTGAAAGTTTGGAAATAAGTTCCATATTGGCATGACCTAGTCTTCTATGCCATAACCAATTAGTTTCATTTTGAGCTGAAAAACAAATCGCATCTTGTGAGGTAATTTCTTCAAAATCAATTGTATAAACATTGTTACTTCTAAAAGTAATAAAACAAATATTACAATCATAATCATTCAATATAATGCACTTATCCATTTTGAAAGTAACTGTAAATCCTTTATCACATAATTGACTTATGCTTAAAAGATTATGTTTTAAACCTTCAACAAGTAGAACATCTTCAATTATAAGAGAAGACTCATTACCAATTTTACCTATTCCCACGATCTTCCCTTTCGAGTTGTCTCCAAATGTCACGTGTCCTTCTTCTTTAGATCTAAGATCAAAGAATTTAGTCTTGTCTCCCGTCATGTGTCTTGAACATCCACTATCTAAAAACCATTTATTTTTGTTCGTGGAAGACATCATGCACACCTATAAAAACAATTAAAATGATTTTTCTTGGTACCCAAGTTCTTTGGGTCCTTTATTTATTAGTATTAGAAGAAATAAGATTTTTAGGTACCCATATGGTCCTAATAGTCATTGTATGTTTTCTTCTAATAGGACAAGCAAAATAATTATGACCATTTCTATTACAAAAATTACAAATAGCATGTGACATATATGAAGAATTTGAGTGATTATAATAGTATCCTTTTTTAACAAAATTATTTTTATGAAAAGAATTTTGAATATTAGACTTTGATGTAGAAGGATTATCAAAGAAGTTTTTATAAGGTTTGTATTTTTGTTTTGGCATATATCCCAAGCCTGCCTTATCAAAAACACATCTTTGACTACCAAGAAATTTTTCAAAATTTCTTTTTCCATTCGTAAAGTTTTCAATAATATTTTCTAAATCAGTTTTCTTTTTCTTCAACTCAAAATTTTCATCTTTCAAAACAATATTTTCTTTTCTTAAAATATCAATTTCGTTTGTTAAAGAAGAATTTTTCTTTTTCAAAACAGTATACTTAATACCAAATTTTTCAAATTCCTCATATACTTCTTCTAAAACATTTTGCAATTCTTCATATGAAGGATCTTCAATATTATCAAAATTTGTTACCTCAATGTCATCTTTAGCCATAAGACAAAAATTTCCTGATTCTCCATTGCTTGCTTCACTATCTGAGCTACTTGAATCATCATTCCACGTAGCTTTCATTGCTTTTTTGCCTTTGTTTCGATCTTTCTTTAGCAGAGGACAATCTGACTTGATATGACCGGGTTTATTGCATTTATAACAAATTAAAGTGTCATTTTTACCTGAATCTTTCTTGGAAAACTTATTGAAGGATTTCCTTAGAGGAGTTTTATTTTTCTTTAAGAATCTCTGAATTCTTCTTGTTATCATCGCAACTTCTTCATCTTTGTCGTCATTTTCCTCATCTTCATCACTTTCACTTTCATGTGGAACAGTTTTAAGTGCCAAGCTCTTCTTTGACTTTCCTTCTTCTTCTCCTCTTTTCAATGTGTACTCATGGGTGATAAGTGACCCGATGAGTTCATTCACTTCGAGCTTCTTAAGGTCTCTAGCTTCAAGAATCGCTGTCACTTTTGATTCCCAACGTTTTGGTAGAGAGTTGAGAATTTTTCTTACTATCTCCACTTTGGAATAAATTTTGCCAAGAGCTGTCAAGCTATTTATGATGTTAGTAAAACGAGTATACATACTAGAAATAGATTCATCATCATTCATCTTAAACATTTCATATTCATGAGTAAGAATATAAATTTTTGATTCCTTGACTTGAGAAGTTCCTTCATAAGTAACTTCCAAGTTATCCCAAATTTCCTTTGCTGTAGCACAAGTCATTACTCTATTAAATTCATTACCATTGAGAGCATTATATAATAAATTCATAGCAGTTAAATTCAAAGTATAAAGTCTATCGTCTTCACGATTAAACTCTTCTTCTTCCTTTTTGACCTTTACTCCATCAACTACTTTTGTTGGAATATAAGGTCCATTTACAATACATTTCCAGATTTCTCGACCTTGAGCCTGAAGGAATATTCTCATTCTAATTTTCCAGAATGAGTAATTGTCTCCACAAAAGAGTGGAGGCCGACTGCTAGATTGACCTTCACCAAATGAAGCTGCAATGTTAGCCATAAGATCTTAACTCAAAAGATAGTTAATCTTATAATAGAGCTCTAGCTCTGATACCACTTGTTGCCCAGATGACTAACACAAGAGGGGGGGTGAATTGAGTTGTATTTAAAAAATAACAATTATAAATCAAATATATAATATAAAATATAAATAAAATATGAAACAATAATAAATATAAAGAGGAAGGGTAAGAGAGAAGCAAACTCAGTATGTTAACGAGGTTCGGCCCCACTGCCTACGTCCTCGCCTCAAGCTACCTCTTGAGGATCCCCAAATCCACTATTCAATCTCCTTTAGGTGGAGATAGAAACCTATTACACCTTTGAGCAGCACCGCTCCAAAGAATCCGTGTAGAATACCCTCTACACTTCCAATCACCTCACACTTGGTGAGTTAACTATTCCATGTATAGAACACTTTCTACACTTCCAATCACCTTACACTTGGTGATTTAACTATTCCCCGTGTAGAACACCTTCTACACACACAAGGGTTATAAACACCCTTTTACTGATACAAGAATTGATAGTAGGTAGACTATCAAAGTACACTCCTCAATGAGTGAGATAGAAACAATACAGTGCAACCTATATCTCTCTCAACAAGAACAAGAATTAAGGGTCAAAACTTTAGAAAAGAGAGAATGAGAGCTTTGAAGAAATGATGCAAAACTTAGCAATAGATGTGTAAGCTCTTGTTGTGAATTTTGCAAAACTCAAGTGAGCTATTTATAGGCAAATGAGTTTTCAATTTCAAATTTGAAAAGATTCTCATATCAAAAACATCATCATTTACTTTTCAAAAATTTCAAATCTAATATTTTTACTTTTTGCATGTGACAAAAGGAGCACACTTTACTTTTCAAAAATTTCAAACATAATCTTTTACTTTTTGCATATGACAAAAGAAGCACACTTTACTTTTCAAAGTTTTCAAATAAAGACATCTACCTTTTGCATAAGTCAAGAAAAGCATCCACCACTTTTGAAAATATTCAAATAAAACATGCACATGTGAAAGATGACAATCAATCATCTTAATATTTTCAAAGTTCAAACATTTAATCACGTCATGCACATGTAAAAGATGACAATCAATCATCTTATTATTTTCAAAATTCAAACCTTTAATCATGTCATGCACATGTGAAAGATGACAATCAATCATCTTTCAAAATTTTCAAAGTTCAAACCTTTAATCATGTCATGCACATGTGAAAGATGACAATCAATCATCTTTCAAAATTTTCAAATTTAATTTTCAAAATATCATGCACATGTGGAAAATGTATTTTAATGCTTTATGATAAAATATTAATTTTGAACCTTAATCCTAATTTTAAATTTTTAAGAGATTTACAACATTACTTTATGATTTTAATGTGAACTTGTTCCCTTCTTGCTCATGCTTGCTTCCTTGATGTGCTTGATTATATTGTGTGGACAACTTGAGTTTGAGACTCTTTTATTCTTTGGATTCATTTGTTATCATCAAAATCCATTTGTAGATTTACATGAAACTTGAAATCTTGGGTTCAACATTGTTGTTGCATGAGTATATTTTATATCTTGTGATTTAGTTGGGTTGTACTTACCTGCGATGCCAATTCTGATTGAAGTGTTCTTATTATAAATTGTTATCTTGAGAAATTATTTTTCTCTTTTTATAAATATGTATTTGTATAATTTATATTTCGGATGACTGTATTAAATCTCCTATTGGAGAATGTGTGTTAAATTAGTTTGTAAAATAATTCTAAAAATTCTGGTACTTAGATATTGACCTCAAATATCCGCTCATTTTATTTATGTATGTCACGTGTTCACATACTTAACACTTGACGTTGGGAGTGCGTGACCCGTATTGTCAGCATCCCGACGCCTTGATTCCCAAGTTTATTTTAGGAGAAATTTGGGGACGTCACATATATTATTTCATATATGGTTCCCACATACTACTATATGAATTTAGTAAATCATATTGACTAATTATTGAACAAACTATAAAATATAACCATGAAGCATATTCAATATATAGGCGTAAGTAGTTAAGTTATATATTATATATTTAATTATGAAAGTGTTATTCTTATATTATTAGTTAATACATATATAAATATATATATGTATTTACTAATATTTTAATCAATTGAGCTAATGATTGAGTCAACTAGGGATAAACGAGCTAGAGGGCTTTAATAAGCTTTAGTCGAGTTGAGTTTAGTTGGATATGTCATTTACTAATCAAGCATGTATCTATTTTCATTATTTAAACTTTCTTTTTCACAAATCCAATTCAATTCAAATTTAACCAAATGGTTATCCAGTAGACTAAGAGTTACAGTTGTATCGGCAAGTATCACAGATTCACAAGGTTGACAGCTTGATAGACTAGAACTTGGACCGAATTCTTCTCGATTCTGAACATGCCGTGTTCACTTTCACAAACACTCTCATCTTATCCCATCTTATCATTACTATTTTCTCAAATTTTCATATAAAATAAAATAAATAATTCAACTTTTTCAAATTTCAAAACAATTTTTTCAAATTTTAAAACAAATTTAATATTTAAAAAATATATTATAACAATAGTTTGTTCATTTTTAACTTTTATCTCATCTTATCTCATTTATAAAGATAGCAATATTAAGAAACGATCTTGATAGTTGCACTTCTAATGTGTCAAGTGCTTTGCATAGGTCACCGTCCATCTCTTCACATCTACTATTGTTGTTGTAAAAGATCAGAAGAGAGCCAATCTTTCACACAATAAGTTCAAAGCTCGAACAATCAAGAGAGAGAGGGCGAAATTTTGGAAGTTTTCAAATGGTGGGAACAACTTTCGTATAAGAATTTTCTTCGTTCGGTTGGCGAAAAGACGATGTCATTTAACTCCTGGTGGGTTGCTCGTAGGTCACTTGGGCTTGGGCCGGGAACACAATGTTTGGATTCTTCGTATTGCTGGTTGACTCTCTGACACTTCCATTCAAATCAATGGCCAGTTTTATTAGAGAAATGTTATCTACAAAAAAGATTATAGAAAAATAAATTTATAAATTTATGTGATTTTATAAGATTTATTAAATTTATTTTACAATAAAAATAACCTTATAATCTAAAGTATCATATCAAGTCATATCAATTTGTTAATTTACTTTTCAGAGACTCTTTGAACAAGTGGAACCTTATAAGTGTCATTTATTGGAAGCGAATGAGAAGGTGTCACATATGGAGTCCACAAGTTGCCACTTTCATGCGCATAGCAAGAAATAACTCCTGCCTCTCACCTGAATCCCCGATATGATCCCTCCCTCCCTCTCTCTCTCTCTCTCTCTCTCACACACACACACACACACACTCTCTCTCTCTCTCTCTCTCTCTCCCTTCCCTCAAAACAAATCCCCTCTATCGCACTCTCCATTGAACCAAATTCAGAAGTCTCGCACTCTTTGATATCTCCTTCCATCTCCAGTTGCTCGTATATGCCATAGGTTGATTTCTCTAGTTCCTCCTCCGAAATATTAGGTTTTGTTATTGTTTCTTATTCTTCTATTTTGAAGTAGATTTTTTATCGAACAATGATTGCCCAATATACTTGTTTCTACCCTTATGCTCTAAACTGCAATGATGATGCACATTTACAACTATAAAAAATGTGCACCATGATGCCCAAGATTTCAGCCTTGATTATACGCTTGTTTCTGCCCTTGTAGAAGAAAAAATGGCCAGGATTTGCAATTATAAAAAGTGCCCAGGATTTTGACCTTTTCCATACATAACTGCTTTTAGATGCATTTTGTTTACTACCCTTTACATGATGCCTAATGTAAAAACTCTGTTCTATGCATTTAATTTTTTTTAATAATAAAATTGCATATTTATAAAAAAAAAAAAAACTAATTCTTCTTGTTTTTTCTTGTAGACTTTTAGCAACAGAGAAAGATGAGACTCGTTCGAGACAGTCGGGAGGTTTCTCCAGGATAGACATGAAATGCATGGGAGGGGGGTTCGATTCAAGGGAGATGTGAGAGAAAGATCTCTTGCAACGCGGAGTGAGGGAGTTAAGTGGCAACTCCTAACGTGTCATTTTGCTATTGGACTTTGGTAATGGGCATTTATCGATGTCTCTAGTTTTAAGTTTTTCCTCTTTATTTTTATTTTTTATGTAATCACTTTGTATTTAAAATATTTTTCTCTTTATTATAATGGTAACATTCGACTGACTAACAAGGGAAATGTGTCATTTTGCAAGACACAATCTTGTTGGGCCTATATGCTGCACATACTACTTAATATCAATTAGTAAGTGTTTGATGCGGATTTTTGGATGCTCATCATGGTGGATCAATCAATATCACATCAAAGAATGTTAAGAGTAAATGATAAAATTACTACAACACATTTGGGATTTTGTGACAGACAAGAGAGTAACAAAAAATGACCAAAACATCACGAAAGACTTTTGGTGATGGTTTGGAACCATCACGGAAACCGTCATAGTAAGTACGTCACAGATAAATATTTCTGATAGTTTACTGTTTAACCGTCATAAAAAGTATTTTTTGTGACGGTTGGTGTCTTTCCGTTCGATGTAACATCAGAAAATTAGAACCTTTAGTGGCAGTTCAAATGTGTCACCAAAAGTCACGTTCGAATATATAACATAATGTTCGAAAGGAAACCCATCTGGCTAACATTCGAATGAAACACTAGTTCATTCTTTTTTTAGATGTTTGAACATTAGTGTTGTTGTAAAATGTTCGAACGTTACATATGAGAAAGTTGGAATGTTAATTTGATGAACATTCGAACATTTTGGTCAGTTCATTCAAACATTTTGTGTACATTCAAACTTGCTTGGAATAAAGGTTCGAACGTTTACTTGTGTACATTCAAACGTACTAGTCAAAATTGAAAACTTTTAATAAAATTAAACACCATACAAATTGTATCATGTTACAAAATATATAAAAATTAAAAGCATACAAAATTATACAATTTTACATATTTAAAAGCATACAATTGTCTTTCAAAGTTGGATACTAAAAATTACAAATAATAAAAAAATGATAAAATTTATCTCTTTTTTTTTTCCTCGTCCATCATGACCCTGCTGTAGTGACATAAAATTTATCTCCATTTGCACTTATTTTTGGACTGTAGTGTGCATTTTTTCCTAATGGTCTCTCTGCTGCTCCTACATGTGCGTCTCTAGATCAAAATGTTACTCCAAGAGATACTTCAACTCCTGCTATCTCGACCTTATAATCTCATTCTCTTATCATGCTACTTCTAAATCGCTGATGAAATTATTAATCCTTGAAGTTAAGGATCTCGAGAAGGATGATAAAATAGCTGAATGCTTGAGTGAACGTCTCAATCCTTTAACCATGCTAGACTTGGTCCCAAGCAGTTGCTTGAAAATTTCTATATCACTAAGCGAGGATTATCCAAAAGTTAAATGTATCTCCAACATTTTTCATGTAATTAGAAAGAAAACACACATTAAGTAACAAAATTAATTGAAATACAAACAACAATAAATTATTCAGATATATATTAATTTTTTTAACAAGATTAATATCGCTTACATAATTTTCTACAACGGTAGGATCCATCAATTCACTATGTTCATTAGTGTGAGTAGCAGCATAGACATGAATGAGAGAAAAATTTTCGGAATCATCAAATTTCTAACAAAGACAATTAGCACTTGAGAAATTTAATATTAGTAACTAAATAACATTAAATATAAAAAATAGTAGAATTTCTATAAGTTATTAATTACCATCCACTCAGTAAGGCGGTGGAACGACCTTGAACCGACACGATGGTGGATATTGAAAGCAGATCTATTCTGTGTATTCGTCGAACTTAAGCTCTACATAATTGATTAATAATGTTATTGCTAATTTAGAATGAATACAGATGTAAATAATTAACAAATTTAGAATAACTGATAATTAGGACTTGCGAAAATATCACAACATTTACCAAATCATCTTCTAGAAAGGGAACTTCGTAGCCTCTTCCAACATCTAAAACTTTTTGAAGTGCTTGTGACATCAGCCCTTGTGACGTTAGAATAATGTAGCTATCAGTCCATTCACAGTTCTCACATCTTCGTTATGAGTAAAATCGAGGTCGAACTTATCGTAAGGAGTAAATTAAGTAATAATACAATATAATTATTGAGGGGGAATAAATATAGTTGTAAATTTATTTCACTAGCACACGGCTCCGAATGTGATTCTTAACTTCATTACAAACATCTCGCCATGATCGCACATAAAATGGAGCATACGTTCAAACTATTGTGCCGATATAAAAGAAAGTGTTGCCGTACTATCATCCACTCCTCTAGATAAATTTTCAGGTATTGTGATCTTGATTTTTCCTTGACGTCTACTTTTTTCTAAAGAGAGACCCTAAGTAATGCTATGACTGTGTCGAGAAGACGATGCATAAACTAACATATATAATAGCATAGTATTAGTTATATATGTTATTGAATATTAAAACATAATTAATTAATTACCAATGATATTTCATTACTATTGGGTGTGGACTGACTATCCGTCCCCTGCATGTTGATCTCTTCAAGAGTGCAATCCTTAACAGGAAAGTTCGAAACAAGTTTGGGATTTGGAAGACGTGGCACATTTCTTCGTTGTCTTTTTGGGGGTATCCTTGAAAATGAACAAAAAAATAAAGAAAAGTAATTAGAACACTAATTAGTTCTCAGGTCATCATTCGACTGCTTGGGTCATCGTTCTCTAGTTCATCCATAAACATCCCAACACCAATGTCACTCAACATTTCATCCATCTCATCCCATTCATCAGCATCATCCTGTTCGTTCTCATCACCAATATCTCGTATATAATCTAAATGATCAAAGTATGCCTTCGATATCGGTTGATACAACTCACCATGGAGTACCCATCGTGTATAACTCAGATTCATTCTATTGACAAAGATATGATGCTTGACTTCATCTAATAATATAGCACACAAATTTCTACAACCTCGACATGGACACTTGATGTAACCACGACTATCAGCAGATGTCCAAGCAAATTTACTTCGCGTGCATAGGGAATGTAGATCTTCCCAAGTCTTTTGCCCAGGCGCATCCAACTTTTATCCTAATTTAAGATTTAGAGTTTAGAGTTTAGGGTTTGGGATTTGATATTTGGGATTTGTGCTTTGGGGTTTGGGATTATGGTTTAGGGTTTATGGTTTAAGATTTTAGGGTTTAGGGTATGGAGTTTAGGATTTAGGATTTAGGATTTGGAGTTCTAGGGTTTGGGGTTTTATGCACAATCTAGGGTTTTGGGTTTAGGTAAAAAATAATAATAAAATAGTAAATAACAATAAAAATATATGTAAAAAGTAATAATAAAATATGAATACTTAAAATATTTTAACACCCAAATTTACAAGATCCGTTTTAACGTTGATTTTTTTTTATCTAATTTTTTAGGCTGTGAAATCAGTGAAGCTAGCTATTTGATAGTGTATTTTTCTGGAGTTTTGATTTCCATTTTTTGGGGTTTCCCTTGCCTGATTCATTTCTGCCATTTTCAAGAAGAAGAAACGGAAAAGCTCACTTCAATTTGCTCATCACTACATAGAGAGAGAGAGAGAGAGACGAAATTCGACGATGGAGGAACTTTGGGGTTTGTGAGAGGAAATTGTTCTTCTTCCCCATTGTGGAGGTCAAGATTTTGATTTTGATTTTCTTGTTTCAGAATTTTTTTTTTTTTTTTGGGAAGGACAGTGTTTGTAGTGGATGTAAGGGTTGAGGGAAGAACTCTCTTTGCTGGAGAAGAACCTGATTTACAAGCCGGTTGACTCACGAGTTTAGTCAACCAATTGTCTTGTTTCAGATTTTGAGTCTCACTTTTCTCTGTTTGTGTATTAATCTAAGGAATTCTATACTTTATTGTTTGTGTATTAATACAACAGCGGAAAGTTTCACAAGTCCAATCTGGCAATTTGTTCGTGAAATAATATTCTAAATATTTGTAACTACTCAATAATCACCCAAAAAGTAAAAAAATGTATAAATATAACATATCCAACAATAATATTATACCTAAAATTCATCTACTAATATTATACCCAATATTTTTCACTATATATATACTGGAAAAAATTCACACAAAAAATATACTTACTTAAAAAAAAAAAATTAAACACATGGAAATAATCACCCAGCATGTTTGCAAACCCCTATTACTAAAATAATATAAATAACACGTTATGCTTAAATCCCATCATAGAAAAAATAATAAAAATTAAACAAATCAAAGACTTCATGCTTCTAAAATTAAACAACCTAAAAAATTGTACAAATATAAAATACACAACTATAAATAAATCTTAAGATATACAATAAGTAAATGAGAACTATATCTTGTAAAATTACTAGACTTTCTTCACAAGTGCTCAAATATGATCTTTGAACTTCAACTTTCACACCACCAAGCTCTACAAAAATAACCAATGAGTCATTAAATTCATACAAAAATAAAGAGCATAATAAAAAAACTCATACAAAAGTGACTTGTGAAGTTACCTTTGTGAAGAATAGAAGCACCTCACTAGGGTTTCTCTCTCTCTCTCTCTCTCTCTCTCTCTCTCTCTCTCACGCATGGAATGAAACTAGAAATGGAAGTTCTGGCTTCATCCCGTGCCTATATTTGAATCTGTCCAAATTTTAAAAAACGTTCGAATGTTTTAACCCTAATGTTCGAACATAGTTAAATTCTCTGATGACGTTCGAACGTTCACTTATGACATACGAATGTAAGGAATTTACGTTTCAACGTTTATTAAAATTATAAAAAAAATCATAAATTAAGACACAAATATTCAAACATCATAAAGTTATGTTCGAACATTCTAGAAAGTACTGGAAATTTTCCACACTTTTTTTAGATCGTTGGAGCATAATTAGATGACATTTGAATGTTTTTTGTTTTTTACTTTTCTTATGATTAAATCCCTAAATTTCTTTATTTATTAAACAAAAATATATTAAAAATATTTAATAAAAATATAGTAAATATAAAAATATCTCTACCGATAATGATATAATATTATATATTTAAGGGTTTTATATACTATAGTAATTATATAGTCAAAACTATATAATACTATGTTGTTAAGTATTATATAGTATTGCCTATATGTGTGTTACTTAGTATTGTAACAAAATAGACAATATAATATAATATTAAAAACATTATATAGTGTTAACTAATAATATTTTAAACATCACTTTATATATTGCTTTTACTTTAGTAACATCATACAACACTAGGTGACAAGGTGTTATAGTATTATAGATGATAGACTATTATAATACTATATCATACATTATATAATAATTAATACTATAGTATTATATAGTATTGACACTGGAGAATTTTAGTAATGTTTTAGAGTATATAATATAATTTATTTAACTGTGTTATAATATTTATAAGGTAAATTTAATTTTAATTTAAAAATACAAAACTACATTCAAATGTTTCATTTTAACATTCGAATGTTATCATGAAACGTTAGAACATTTATAGGGAACGTTCGAATGTAAAGGATACTTGGTAAACAAAACTTAACTCTACGTTTGAACTATAGTTAGATTACGATCGAATGTCTATGACAGTTTGTATGTAACGTTTGAACGTTCATTAAAGAACGTTTGAACGTTTATTGTATATATATAGTCACCCAACGGTATCTCGACATTTTCACAAAAAATTGTATGTTTCTCTCAAGTTGGCTCCAGCATGCACTTCGTCGTAATCGTCACCAAAGCTACCGCAACCGTCACCAATAGGTAAGCAGCTCTAAACCCACTATTTTCATGTAGTTTATATTGAATTGAGTTGATTTTTTTTGTAAGTTTTAAAAAAAGTGGTGGCTAGGATTTTACTTCGATATTCCGGCCACCACAGTTCTCCATTGGCCAAAAGGATTCCATAGAAAGATTTCTTGAAGTGTTAACTTCATTTCTATGGAGTGTTTTGACACTAAAACTCTACGAAATGAAATTTTGAGATCGACTTAGTTGACACAGCCATTCTCGATTATACCTTCAAACGTTCGAACGTCCAAGTTTGAATCTTAGGAAGATGAAGAATTACGTTCGAACGTAAACTTAGTATATTCAAACGTAACGTTTCCAATGTTGGAAGCCCAACAGTCACGCTCCAATGTACATTTCATACATTAGAATGTGACTTTGGGAACATTGGAACACCAATGGTTACATTTCAATGTAGGTTTTCCAACATTAGAACGTAACTATTTAAATGTTGGAATATGAATGATCACGATTGAACGCTCAAGCTATACATTCGAATGTGACTATTTGCAATATTAGAAAGCAAGTTCATGTTTGATCGTGAATTTGCTTACATTCGAACATTTACACAGAATTGCATTTTTTGGCCTAGATCTAAGATTGTTCTATTAAAAATTTATTTTTTATTTGCAGTAATTTTTATCTCATTTATGTAGATATATATAATGACTCTGCAATTTCGGACCACAAGGAAAGGGGGGGGGGGGGGGGAAGGAGCCTCACAGGAGGCAATTCGTGTAGAGGCCTACACAGTAATACCGGAGCAGGAAGTGTTGATTAACGAGCTCGACTCCTTATATTGGCAACAGAGGAGCCTCCGGTCAATGTTTGTGGACAGGGACTAGACACCGATCTGCACACTGAGGGGGATTGTGTACACTAGCGTTTTACGCAGCAATGTCCTCGTTGTCGCATGACGTCAACTCGCACGTCATCGAGGTTTGTGGGGTTCAATTGACCGTCTCGATGGATGTCATCGTCAAGCTGATGCAGATCCCTCGTCACCAGGCTGATGCCCCAGTAGTTGCGCAACAGGCAAAGGAGGGTGCTGTTGCATTGGCTCCATCACCAAGTGCTAACGCTGGCATGGCGAAGTCATCACATAGACTCAGGTGACGATGCTAGGTCTGAACCAAAGGGTCCTCAGTGGGATAAAGATTTCTACATCCTCACAGGCAGGGACTGGGCGGCACATGAGCTATCAGACACGTTCCACCAGAGTGTGCTCGATGATTTTTTCTGCATGTTGCATCTAATCGTTCAAACAAATGTGGATCTACTAGCACAAACATCGACCTTCAGCCGAATACACACCCAGTTTCTGATCAGGTTGGCGTGTGGAGACCCAATCAACCTGTTTTGGTTGATTTTTGAGAGGATCCGCTACCAGGCATGCACTGTCTCGGCGAACAACCTCCCATACGGGGTGCAATCTTGGGTCTCCAAGCCAGTGCAGCAGTAGATCGGCCCCATCGATATCAACACTTATAACCGGAGTTGGGGGAAAAGGAGGCATGTGCCTCCTCCTATAACAAATCATGTACCACCCCCCCAGCATCAGACCGTCCACCTTGATCTAGGTGACATGGCTGACACCAGTTGATGGCCTCAGGCAGGACAGACTGCAGGTGGGGACGTGCCACCTGCTTGGCTTAGACAACTACATGGGCACATGGAGAGCCAGTTCACTGCACATACTACCTCGATCACTGTGCACATGGATCGGGCATTGGGACACATGTCCAATGATATAGAGACATTGCGTCTTAAGATTGAGACATTGTTTGATGAGGTCAAGGAATTAAAAAATCTTATCTAGTCAGTGATTTTATGTTTTTTTTTAAGTTGTTTTGTATTTTGTTTTTAATTTATGTAATAGACCAACTGCTCATGTAATGTATATATATATTTTTCAAATTATATTCTCAATTTTCTTTAATATTAGCTTATTTAAATTTAATTTTAAATCATCGTACTTTATATTTTTCAGAAATTCAATTATTTTATAATTCAAAGAAGTACAAAATTTGTATAATATTAACAACGCCCATCAGAGTAGAATTTTATTTTAATTTCTTTATATATTTTTTATTCATATTTTAATCATTTTAAAATATTTAAGAAAATGAATATCAATGACCAAATCCTACACTATTAAGTAAAGGAAAAGATCTAAAATGTATTAAAATACTAAAAGTATCAAAATAAGGTGTTAAGGTATTATTTTTTTGTTTAATATAAACGTTCAAATGTTATTTCATATAGTTCGAATGTTGGCACCAGAAAAATTCACATTTGAAAGTCATTGATCACGTAGTTCGAATGTACACTTTAAGTTCGAATGAAAAATCGTCTTAGTTCAAGCATAAAAAGTCCTACAGTTGTCTTTAGTGACAGTTCTAAGAAACCGTCATAGAAAATAGGTTTTGGTGATGGTTTGAAGATTGTCACAAAATACAAAGCATCATTAAAGGTCAAATGTGTTATAGTGAATAAAACCTTTTCTAATGCAACCTTTGACGGACTAAGAAGGGAAATGTGTCATTTTGCAAATGAAAACCTTATTGCCAAAATTTTGAGATATGTGCTGTCTGAGCTGTATACTTACTACTTACACACATACTACCTAATATCAATTAGTAAGTTTTTGACGTGGATTTTTGGATGCTTATCGTCTCATGGTGGACCAATAAATATGACATCAAAGAATGTTAAGAGTAATGATAAATAGAACTTTCTCTAATGCAACCTACTGCGAGTATTATGCTTGCTTCGGAGTTTTAATTATCAAAAGTCTCCAAGAGAGGGATCGTTCTATTAATTTATGATAATTCCTTTGATTTTTCTATTTAACTTGTAGAAGGAAAAAATCTTTTCAGTAGCACTAATTATCAATCCTTGTGTATTGATATGATAAAATATAAAATAAATAATATAATCTATCTTTTTTTTTTATTTAAATTTTTAAGAAAAATAGTAATTTTCACATCATCTATATATGAAACCAAAGACTCAAAACAATGTATTCCACGTGATGCCCGATGGTCATATATAACCAATAAATCAGTAGAATGCAATTCTTCATGCTTACATGTCCAAGAAGATTGAGGTGGTGGTCTGGATGGCAGAATCCCCTGTTCTTCTTCCCACTCAATATCTCCAATACTAGAACTCCAAAGCTAAAGACATCAGATTTCATAGTACTACCCATGTACTGCATGCTCAGGAGATAAGTAGCCACTGCAAAATATTATGTAAGGACAAGGAAAATGAAGTTTATAAACAGTTGAAGGTTATCTATATGAGAAGATTAAATGTACTTACTATGTTCCAACAATCCTATAGGTCATGAACACAATTTGATCTCCCTAAAATGATCTGGCTAGGCCAAAGTCCGAAATCTTGGGATTCATTTCAATATCTAGTAAGATATTGCTAGCTTTGAGATCTCTATGGATGATCCTCAGTCTAGAATCTTCGTGAAGATAGAGAAGCCCTTTGGCAATGCGACCAATAATGTCGTTGCGATTACGCCAATCTAGTAATTTGCGCTTGGTCTGGTTTGTCCAAGTTTACCTTCATGTTAGTACAAACCTTGCTAAATCACTACAACAAAACTATTTATTCATAGCCAATTATTTCCTATCAAAATGAGTTTGATTTCATAGCGAATAGTCATTTTTGTCGCAAATGATCAATCACGAATAATTTTTTTTCTTGTAGTGAATTCTCAACAAAATTTCAATAACCGAAGAAGATAACCAAACAAGAATTTCCCACTTTAGAAGAGTCAGAACTCAAACCAAAAATAAACAACTCCAAGCTTTTGTTAGGCATGTATTTGTAGATCAAAATTTTCTCATTTTCTTTCGAGCAACACCCTAGAAGTTTGGCAATTAATTTGACTTCATTTATGAACTCATTAGGTCCTCGTCCAGAGTCATTGAAAGCCTCTACACTGTTATCAATTGCCCTTCTAGTGGTAGCTACTGTGAAAATCAAAAGGAGTTAGCAAATGCATTCCAAAAAATAAACTTCACATATGGTGTACCTTATACACAGGTCCAAATCCACCTTCTCCCAACTTCTTGTTGCTTGAAAAGTTATGAATGACATTAGCGATGGCTCTCAAATCAATTATTGGTAACTCCATGTCTTCCTTTTGTCCTTAATTTTCACAATCTTTCTCCTGTCTTCTATTTGCCATTCCTAGAATATTAGGAACTGAATTGGGCTTAGATTTCTTGAACAGAAGAACATCTATTGAATGCTAGTGGCCAAACATCTACTTAGATGCATTTCTATTTTCTTAAGCTTAAAATATAGCTTTACCTTTGAAACTAGACTTCCTCTTCCATATGTATGAGATCAATCCAAGCACTAGAAATCCATTAACTAATACTATAGCGCCGACTATGATTCCATTTCCCATTATGTTGTTGGTGTTCCTCCTTTTCCCATTATTTTATGAAAATGAAGATAGAGTTCTACTCAATCTGCATATATTTGAGTATTGATCAAAACTCGGATTAAAATTGAATATACTGATTAGGCGATATAGTTGTTTGAGTTATCCTCTATTCATGGTAGAAGTGCAAAACTCATAGCAATTTTTATTAGAAAAAAAAAATTAGAAGTAAAAAGTACCTAGTAGTTCAGAACTAGCCATCTTTATGTATAACTCTTTCCCACCCTGATAGTATGCGACAATGTCAATCAATTTCCCGAACCAAAGCAATTTTATTTAATTTTTAATTTTCATTTAAAATTATTTTACCTCCTCTCTAGGTTGTCCCTATGTAGAGGCAATTTACTGTCGTTTTCAGTACAATTTTCACCATTGTGTAGATCACCATGGATAACTTTCTCAATGCCCTCTATCAACGTCTTTCTCTTACGGAAGATGAGAAAAAATGGGTGGTAGTGAAACGTGACAAGATGGAGGATGCGGCACTCTGTGGAGGAAAATGTCTATTTGTGCAACTTATGATGGGTAAACATTTTAATAAGGATGCTTTCAAAAGAACCATGAAAAAGGCATGGCGTTTAGTGAGAGGGGTGAAATTTAGAGATTTGACTTCATCACTAATAATGGTTGAGTTCGAGGATAGGAATGACAAAGAGAAGGTCCTCTGTGAAGGTCCCTAGTCTTTTGATAAGCAACTTGTTTTGTTGAAGGAAGTCGATGGACGGAAAAAGGTGCAACAAGTCCGATTAACACATGCCAATTTTTGGGTAAGATTGTGTCAGCATCCCAATGCCTCAATTACCATGCTTTCGTAAGAGGGAGTTGGGGGCATCACAGGTTGCATGACTTACCTCTGATGGCTAGGAATGCCTACCCTGGTAAGTTATTGGGAGAATTAATGGGGATAGTGGAGGGAGTAGATGTTGAAGAATGGGAGATAGCATGGGGGGAGTAGTTACGAGTCTAAGTTACCTTAGATGTATCTAAACCATTGCTCTAGGGCTCTATGCTTGCAATTGATGAAGAAGAATATGTGTGGGTTAGGTTCTCATATGAGAGGCTTTCAAACTTTTGTTACTGGTGTGTAAGGTTGGGTCATAGTGAGTAGGAGTGCACATCGTTGCCACCGGTTTTTGATTCGGATACATAGGCAAACTATCTGTATTATGGGGATTCCTTCCTTTGTTCAAGAAAAATAGGTACCAGATAATAGAAGCAGAAAGTCCATGTCAGGGGAAGACAAGGTGTCACCGGTGATAAGGAAAGCTCTGGAACAAGTAAAACCCAAGCCAGTAACCACTATGATGAATATGTCGATTATTAGGGAGAATGGTGATTGTGATTAGTTACAAGTTGATCTTCAGCAAACAAAAAAAAGAGCAATTATCGCAATCCCAATTTTTAAGGGAGGATCTAAACGTCTCTGGTTTTTTGAATTTAACTTAATTCTGAGGTCATAACTCCTATTCAGTGTGAAAATGCGCTAGGGGAGTTAGTAGATATTTCAAAGCCCAAGTTGTAGACAATAAACAATTACTCTTCAGTTGAGCCTTATGGGCTATCTACTGCAATTATAACTGCTTCACGGCCCGTGTCCATAAGCCCATATGACAAAAAACTAGATGGTTACTCGAGCAAATGGTGGAAAAGGCTATTGTTGTTGCCTGAAAAGATGCACTCACCTTGTCCAAACATAGTCCCTTCATCGACTGCAATCTCTGAAGTTTTGAAGAAAAGAAAGGGTTTACCTTCCAATGGGTCTTCTCATGGTTTGGTTCAAGGAAGGCCAAATCGTTGCACTCAAGATAACCAGAAGCCCGAAGATGCTAATTCTCAAGAAGAAATGGAGATGCAGCCACCACCGGACGCCATGAGACTCCTCAGCTAGAATGATATAAATCCCTTTATTAAAGATTGTGGTACACAATTGGGACTGTGGAATAGAAATGTCTTTGACAATGTACAGCAATAGCTTAGTAAAGTTTTGTCTAGTCTCAAATTATTGCACAAAAGGGACCCATCTCTAGTTAATTGTGAAGATTTGAATCGGGCAAGAGAACAAGTACAAGTTTGGCTAGAAAGGAATGAGGTTATGTGGTGTCAAAGACTTTATGGCTAAAAAGGGGAAATATTAATTCTAGGTAGTTTCACATGAAGGCTACTCAACGAAGAAGGAAGAATAGGATTGTGAAAATTATGGATGATGAAGAGCAATGGCAGGATGAAGCTGCTAGGGATAGGGTAATTACTCAATATATTCAAACCTTATTTACTAGCTCCAACCCTTTGGGTTCCCTGGATTTTTTACCACCACTTGCTGGTCGAGTTACTGATCAAATAAACATGGAGCTTACCAGAGTTCTTCATGCTAATGAAGTGAAGACAGCGCTACAAGAAATGGATCCCACAAAGGCACCAGGTCCTGATGGTATGGATCCAATATTTTATCAAAAATATTGGCATGTGGTTGGCCCTTCCATAACCTCGAAAGTACTTCAAGCTTTAAATTCAAGTGTTTTCCCTTCATCTCTAAATCATACAAAATTACTTTCATTCCTAGGAAGAAGCATCCTAAAAAGGTGAGCGCTTTTTAACCTATAAGCCTTTGTAATGTGGATTACAAACTCATTGCAAAGGTTCTTGCAAGCAGGCTGAAAATGGTGTTATCTGATGTCATTAGTGAGCGTCAATGTGCCTTTATTCCTGGGCGTCTTATTTCTGACAATGTTTTTATTGCTTATGAATTATTTCATTTTCTTAAGTATAAAAATAGAGGAAAACAGGGTTATATGTCTTTAAAACTCGATATGAGTAAGACATATGATAGAGTGGAGTGAGACTTTATTAGGTTTGTAATGGAGATTATGGGTTTCAATCATACCTATGTTTCTCTAATTATGTAATGTCTTAGATCTGTATCTTTTTATGTTTTAATTAATGGAAAGCCTAAAGGGCCTATCTTGCCATATAGGGGATTGAGACAAGGGGACCTATTATCCCCTTATCTTTTTCTCCTTTGCACGGAAGGACTTATTTCTATATAAAAGGTGCCAGATTGAGACAAGACATTTCAAGGTCAAAGATTTTCATAAGAGCTCCAAATATCAATCACTTATTATTTGCAGATGATAGTATTATCTTCTACAAGGCTGAAGTGGAAGAAAATAGGAAAATTCAAGAGCTATTGGCTAAGTATGAAGTTGTTTCAGGACAAAAAATCAATAAAGAAAAGACTGCTATGGTGTTCAGTGCCAATGATAGTGAAGAAAGAAAGATAGCTATTAAAAATATATGGAGCAATTATGAGTTTCAGCAGTATGAGAAATACCTGGGACTTCTTCCTATTGTTGGGAGATCAAAGACACGTACTTTTGAATCTATCAAGCAGAGAGTGTGGCAGAAGTTGCAATCATGGAAATAAAGGTTATTATCTCAAGGCGGTAAGGAGCTGTGGTTGAAAGCAGTAGCTCTTTCTATTCCAACTTATATTATGACCTATTTTCTACTACCTTCTACCTTTTATCATGAATTAGAAAGTGTGATGTCAAATTTTTTGTGGGATCAGAAGGGGAAGGGGAGAAACATTCATTGGGTATGCTAGGGCAAGATGTGTGGAAAGCAGTGAGTAGTATAGGTTTCAAAGATCTCAGATGCTTTAATTTAGCACTCTTAGCGAAGCAAGATGGCGGCTGTCCCAAGATACAACTTCATAGTTACATAGGCTCTTAAAAGCAGTTGGGAGGCAAGGAAATGGCTTCTAGATGGGTGTAAATGGCGTATTCAGAATGGAAGATCAGTGAATATTTGGCAAAATCAGTGGATTCTAGGCCATCTTTCATTACTGTAGAAGGGAATGTTGTAAGGGTGGTTCTAAGGATGATACTGTGGATTCATTATTTGAGCAAAATGAGAAGATATGGGACATGAATAAACTTAGATCTCTTTTCAATCCAAGCATTGTTTTCGATATAAAAAAGTGTTTCTCAGCCTAAGTGATATTGAAGATAGGATGATTTGGTCCCATGAAAGAAAAAGAAATGGAATGTTTACGGCGAAAAATTGTTATAAATAGATTTATAATTAGATTGGGCCTCACACATCAAGAACTTCAAATGATTTAGACCAGAAACTTATTTGGAAATATTTGTGGAAGATGAAGTGCCAAATAAGGTGAAGGTTTTTGCATGGTGAGCTTGTAAAGATGGGCTACCTACTACTCAGAAACTGCAGCAAAAACAGGTT
Source organism: Platycarya strobilacea (assembly GCA_036898215.1). NCBI lineage: Eukaryota > Viridiplantae > Streptophyta > Magnoliopsida > Fagales > Juglandaceae > Platycarya > Platycarya strobilacea. Next base: position 31,735,588 of record CM072550.1, read on the forward strand.
ATAGTGGAGGCAAAATGCAATTTTTGTTATTCAGAAACGGAAGATTTAACACATGCATTGATAAACTATGGATTGGTTCAAGGAATGTGGGATAATTATTTTCCTGGTTTCATCAAAGAGAGATGTAGAACAATTATGGAAATGGAACTAGAGTTATGTGAAAAGAAGGAAACAGAAAAATTGGGTATCTTTTTCACATTGCTCTGGAGTTTTTGGTATAGAAGGAATAAACATGTGCATGAGCAAATTCTTTTAAGTCCAAAAATGGTAGCAGACAATGCTCTTGGCATGTTGCACAGGAAAATTGGAGTAGGAGCTGTTTTAAGAGATCACACAGGAAAGATTGTTGGCTACCTCCAAAATAGAAAGTAATGTCGAGGACATTGAAACCATTGAGCTGCTACCAATTTTCAGGGGAATGCAATTATGTGCTAATATGGGAATTTCAAACCTCATGGTAGAGAGTGATAGGAAGCTAACTATAGAAGCTCTTCAATCAGATAGCATGCTTGGATTCTCTCTAGGAATGCTTTATCATGAAGTTAAAAAATATGTCATCCTGCTTTGGTACTTGTATTTTTTCACATGTTAATAGGGAGGGCAATAATGTACCTTATAATTTGGTTAGAAATGCTAGGTTGGTGGATGATATTTGTGTATGGTGGGATCGTATTCCAAACTGTATTTCTCAAGCTATATGGCTTGATGATTATCTGAAATCGGTTTTACCATTTGATTAATAGAATTTCAATTGTTATAATAAAAAAAAAATTATTTTACCTCATCATCGTCAGTCTACTTGACAACCTATTCAGTATCCGCTCGGTTAAACTCAAATCAAATTTGACACGTGAAAAAAAGGGTCACTCGTGGAAGCAGATATCTGCTCGATTAGTAAATGACACATACCCAACAAAATTCGACTCGACTCGGCTAAGTCTCGTTTGTTTATGCTCGAGTCGACTTGTTATCTCGACTTGATTAAAGTTCGTTCATATATTAATAAATATATACACATATATATGTTATATATATATTGCTAATAACACATGTATAGCATTTTTATAATTAAATATGTAATATGTATTTTAATTACTTATATATATAATAAATATACTTCATAATTATATTTTATAATTTTTACTAGAATTAATCTATAAAATTTAATAATTTCATATATTAATACGTGAGAACCATTTATAAAATACACATGATATATACATATATGATAATATTATGTGTATTTATTCATAATATACGTAGGTTTATAACATATTATTATTATGAATAAATATCAACTAGTTAGATATTAAGTATTAATTTTTTTATTAGAATTTAATTTTTTTATTTATTTAATTTTAGATTTTATTCAAAAAATTAAAAAAAAATCGAGTTCGGACTCGAGCTCGGATCAACTCGAGTTCGTTTGTGGGACGAGTTCGAACTCCAATTGAAAGTTTAAATTATCGAGTCGAGCTCAAACAAAGAATAAATAAAAATTTCAAATTCGAGTTCGAATATCTTGAGTCGAGCCGAGGTCGGCAAGCTAGAGCTTTGCTCGACTCGGCTCAATTGCAGCCTTACAATTAGGTCTAGTTTATTTTTAAAAATAAAATGAGATAAGATAATATAAAAGTTAAAAATTGAATAAAATATTATTGTAATATTTTTTTTTAATATTAATTTTGCTTTTGAAATATTTAAAAAAATTGTTTTGAAATTTGAAAAAGTTGGATTATTTATTTTATTTTCTATGAAAATTTAGAAAAGTAATAATAATAAAATAAGTTGATATAAAATAAAATAAAAGTATTTATAAAAACAACCAAGCCTTACTTAATACGCATGCATGGAAAGGGAATTAATTAGCATTTATTTAATTATCCAATGATTTCCAAACGTCCCACGAAAAAAAACAAGAAAGAGAAATTTTTAAGAAACTCTCAAGGGTTTCGTTCAGCCCAACTACGTACATACAGCTTCCAATATCCCACGTACAGTGCACCCTCTTCTTTCTCGCGTTGGTCATTGATCTTATATGAGAAATGCTAAGAAACAGTCCAGTTGCTGTTGGACGGAAAACAACCCACCAACAAACTAGCAACACGTAAGATAAATGAGTTGTAGAACTATAAAAATGAAGGCATATGATTATTTGAGAAGGATGAGAATTGTTTTCTCTTCCCGATCACTCGGTTTCTTTGTTTTCCATTATTTTTTAAGCATTCATACAACCGGGCCCTCTTGTGGCCTTTAATGATCTCCAAGTTTCAAATCCAACATCTACAAATCAAGCAATGCAGATTTATGTATGATTAAGTTTGAAAAAACTTGAAATGGAAAACATCGATCTTCTCGGCATCAGTCGAAGAAACCACCCAAAACCGTAGACAACAAGCATCTCTCTTTATTTTTGCACCGGTATGGGAATAAAATTTCTGAAGAGGAGGAGGCCAAAAGAAATTGGAGGAAATATTTATACATGGAATCTTTAGCATCAGAGAAGAGCTAAGAATGCCGATCAGTTCTAAGCAGATATTGCGTTTATATGGTCACAGACTGGCACAAGTAGCTACCCAGTCCTACCTCACTATCTAGATCTAATCCAAGATTAACAACACGCAGCACTGGCTCCTTTCCAGATTCGAACACTGCAAAATAATGCTCATACTAGTTTCGACACTCAGAAGCACAAATCCATGATCTGTCAGAGACGTAAAGTCGTATTGCCGTCGTGGGTCAAGCTCAGTCGCCGTCGAGCTGCCGTACGTTTGGAGGGCTAATATTCTCATATAACCAGATGGCTTAGTTATAAGATTAACTCATTTTATATCTATCCAATAAATAAAGAATGCTGCTGGATCAATTGAAAGCGATCTCCTAAAGTCTCTTGAGACAATACATTTTGTTTTTTTGTTTTTGTTTTTGTTTTTTTTTTCTGATTGTTTTCATTCATTTTTTAATATTCTTAAATATGTTTTAAAAAATAAAAATTCACAACAATATTAAAAAAATACTTTCTTAATCATTTATAAGTAAATAAATTTTAAAAAAATAGATATACTTTTTTATATTGAGAGAAATCTTAGTAAAAAATGAAATCTTACAGAGATTTAGTATTTGTCATAAACTAACGTCCATCAACATGCGTCGTGTCATCAATACTGTTGTTTCTGGTAGTACTCTCTCTTTTTTTTTTTTTTTTAAACATATGTTACAAGCATATTACAATGGTTAATTGCACAGCAATACATCAAAGTGATTGGTACATGATATAATCTTATCACAAAGATCTCTAGATCACCGTCTGCAAGAGCATAAACTCTATCCAAAACTGAAGTAAAAACATACTCCATCTCGTTCTAAGACAGGATATAGGAAAAATGCTTTACGGATTAGAGATCCTAGAGATAATGTGTTTTTTGTTTTTGTTTTTAATATCTCAAGTAAATATGAATATCTAGTTTATATTAAATCTTCTCGTGTAATTAACTAATTATGGGGCTGCGTTTTCCAATTAATTGGGGATCATTAATTAAACCACTCATGAAAAAAAAAGGTGCTAAAATTAAAAAAAAAAATTAAAAATAAAGAAGTCTTTTGAAATGTTTTTAGAGAAATATATGGTCAGAGATTTCCTTTTTTCTTTTAAAGAAAACCCAACCTTATAGAAATAATGGGAACTGAAAAGATTATATATTACATTCCGTACCGTGTAATAACCACCTCTCTCTCTCTCTCTCTCTCTCTATATATAATGAGTAGTAGTGCTATGCTTCTTAAATTTGTTCACTTGGTGTACTGCTCTTAGTGTTAATTACACTTTTCTTTTTTTGCTTTTCATTTCCAACAAATTTTAAAAAATAAAAAAAATATAAATACAGTAATATTAATAATTTCCTTAATCATTAAAAAATAAATGTATAATGATCAAAAGAGGGGTCAAAATGTTAAAGGTGCAAAGAGGGAATGCTTTCATTGAATCTGTATTTGAGTTGTGAAATCTTTACAAATAAATATATTACAATATGCTAAGTATAGAAACAAGTTTATGTGGTAAGTAGACTAATCAGACTAATTCCTAGAATCATGTTTATTGATGATTTGTAGCATTTAAGAATATGACAAGATATTTGTCAATACTCCCTCTTAAGTTGGCGCATGGATGTCCATAATGCTAATCTTGCATGAAAAATAGTGAAAAGGCTCCCAACCTTAAGCTCTGGAGAAGATGTCGACAACTTACACATTTGAAGAGGTATGAATGACTTGAGTGAATCTTATCACAAATGATGTGACAATTAATCTCAATGTGCTCTATACACTCATGAAACACAGATTGTGAGCGATACAGAGAGTAAATTGATTGTCAGAATCTAAGGTGAAGGGCTCGGGATGAGGAATGTCAAGATCAGTGAGAAGCTGCTTGAATCAGATGAGTTCAGAGGTGATGACAACCATAGCTCGATATTCGATTTCTGTAGAAGAACGAGCTGCTATAGTCTTTATTTTTTGTGTGCCAGGAGATTGGACTTGTCCTAACTGAATGAAGTACCCCACGGTAAAGCAATAGGTGGTGGGGCAACAAGCCCAATCAGAATTAGTATAGGCAATTCAGTCTTGTTCAATCCGGTTCAGTCCGAGTTTTTGGTTTTTAATATATACTAAATCTCTACTCTCTTATATTTGATATATATATATATTAATATATATAAATATATATTAATATATATATATATATTAGTAATACGATAATACTATTGGTATAGTACTATTATTATATGTTAGTGATAATATAGTAATTAATATACTAATATATATTAGTTTTACTAATATATTAATCAAAAAAATATGTTGAAAATTTATTAAGCCATAAAATGTAACTAAAGTACATTTTATCTTTAAAATATATGATCAAATAAATGCTCAAGCATAAGATTAAAATCTTATGTCATAAATTATAATATAATATTATTTCATATATAAAGATGCAAATATAAACTCATTTTCGGACTAGTTATGATCAATTTTTAAAATAAAGGAATTAGTTCTGCACTAAACCAGTCGAAAATCGGACCGAACCAATCGAATCGGCAAGTTTTCCAATTTTCTAGTTTATTTTAAACTCTTCAGGTCAAGTTGATGGATGACTCAGTGTTTTGTGCCAGCAACTGCCAACAAGTAGTGGATAGTGGTCATTTTGACGACTTGAGCAAATTTTTCATGCAATCAATGCCTTCAACCTAAGTGTAGACTTTAGCGACTAGCCAAACTTTGTACCACTTGATGGAACTGCCTGCCTTGAGCTTAGTTTTAAAAATCATTTACAGCCAATGAGTTTCCTACAAAAGAGACTGGCTCAAGTTTCCAAGTCGAATTGTCCTCTAGGCCACGAATTTTAGCAGACATGGCCTCATGCCAATTAGAGTGGCGAATAATATTAGAATAACATGTTGGATTAACATAAGTGATGAGAGCAATTAAAAAATTAAGATGAGAGAAGGAGAAGAACGGAAGTATGAAAGAAAACAGATGAAAGATGAGCACTATAGAAAATTTAATGGCACGAGGAGAAAATTTGTCGCAATGAGTACAGAGAGTTTGAGCATAACAAAGGCACACAAACACTCGAAGATGATCATGGCTGGGTGTTTTAGTAAAGAGAATGTCAAAAGGAGATTTATCTTGAAGAGTGCAATTAGGAATACAATTGATGAAGTTTGCAACAGTAAGAAAACAACCACCCTAAAGTTTTAAAGCTAAGTGAGCCTAGAAGTGAAGCCTACAGGCAATGTTTAGAAGGTGCTGATGTTTACACTCTGTAACGCTATTTTGTTGTGGAGTTTCAAAATGGATACATTCATGAATGATGTTGTAGTCATGAAGATGTGCTTGGAATTGGTGACAAAAATTCTTGTCCATTATCAGTTTAAATGATTTTAATAGTAGTATTGAATTCATTTTGGGTGGAAGCAAAAAATGCCTTAAATGAGGATAAGCTTGGATTTAAAACACGCAAGATATATCCAAGTAGTGCGTGAAAATCAACAACCATCACGAAAAAATAATGAGCCCCACATAGAGAAGATGTATGATAGCCACCCCCAAATATCACAACAAATACGATTAAAAGGAGAAACATTTTTATTAGCATGAGAAATGCTAATAAAAATGTAATCTTGTGTGCTTAGAACGAGCACAAATGCCATAATAAAAAAGAATACAAGGATTGGAAATTGTGAAACTAGAAGGATGACCTAAACGTTGATGTCATAAGGTCTTAATAGTAGTGGATTGTACAAATAATGCTAGATAGAGGAGAGTGAGGCCGGTACACATAAAGCCCATAGCAAAGATTACCCGCTCAATTAGTCTCATCTATTGTGAATCTTGAAAAAAAATAAGTGGTAGAAGAAAATAAAATAACACAAGATAGATGAAGGACAAGTTGGGGAATAGATAAAAGGTAGAAGGAGAAATTGGGAACAAAATAAACTTTAGATAAAGTGAGGGAAAAGGATAGGACGCAAGTCCTTATTCCTTCAACGGGAATGCTGATAAGGTGAAAAGATGTAGTAATTAAGTATTATTTTAAGATTTTTTAATTTAAAAAATCTAGAGTAATTGCTCAAATTACACATTTAATTATTATAAGGGCTTTGCTGGTAAAAAAGAGTAACTATAGCATTAAAGAGGTCTTTTTTATATTCCATTCCACTACACTTAAGCACTCTACTCGATTTTTCACGCCACTCACTAGAGCTTTCCTCATATCTTTGCACTCAACCCCTATGCGCATGCCTTAACCCTCTCCACTTTTAATATGCAAGGATGAATCGTATGGAATTGGAGAGAGTAACTAACTGCATGGAATTGGACACAAATTGGTTGGAAATGCAAAGCTTTTCGAAGGAAAGGAGGATAAAAGTAAGAAAAAGAAGGACTTTGAAAGAAAGGTGGAACAGTAGAGGGAGATTGGAGTGAAAAAGAAAGCTTTTTAGTGTCCTGTAAAGAGAGGGTTTATTCTTCTTCCAATTTTTACGCTAAATGTTCTTTTTGAACAATTATGGTGGTCTTGCGTGAGTAGTACTCAAAACCCTAGGCCAAGGATGACTATTGATTTGTGTTTTTATTTTAGGATATTTTAATTCTCTCATGGTTTAATTGTTATTTTTGGAGTTTCATTCCTTTTTGGGTTAGACGGATTAGGATTTCTTGAAACTATTTTGACCCATTATTGATGAACAACACAGTGGGTGCTTAAGAGAGCTAGAACTCGATTATCTGTGTTAAATTTGTTGATGAATGGAGGTGAGATTCCAGAATTTCCATACGCATTTTATTGTCCTTTAGTTCATATATTTTTCGATCATGCCGCCTTGATAGGGAATGTGATTGAGTTTAGTGAGAGTGGAATTCCCTTTTCTTAAACATTCACCTAGAGATGTTACCCAAGGTCTAGAGTCCCTTTACTCTCAAATAGTTATTTCTAAAAACTGGGTATACTTCATTTCAGCCTTAGTAGAGTTCTTAAACTCCATAGTTTATAAATTTGTTTTCCAAAAATACTGGTTTACAAACAATCACAAAAATAAAAAGTCTTGATTTGGTCAATTTTCATTCTCTTTCTCTCAATGTATACTTGGAGTAAATTGTTATACACTACTCAAGCAGTGAACTCAAGGACATTTGTGGGCATTTTCAGTCGTTTCATTTTTTCAATGTATACTTGGAGTAAAGTGTTATACACTACCAAACCATTCTATGCTTGGGAGGTCAATTTTAAATAGAACCAAGTTTTTGGCGTCATTTCTAGAGACTAAAGGCAAACTGAAGCTAGAAAAATAAGGCAACATTGATATAGTGTGAACCTCTTCAGACTTTGGTGATATCTCTCCCTAACTCCTATTAGCTGATTTTTTTAATATTAAATTGTTGAGAAACTGCCTTGAATAGAAAAATTGTCTGCTAGGAAAAACTGGTTAAGCTACTATTAGTGGCTATGTTTTTACACTAGATTTGGTGTCAGTGTGGCATTAATTAGTTGGGATTTGTATGTTTGTTTGGGATAGAGACCAAACTTCTAGACTAGTCAGAACAGAGTTTATGGAATGCTCAGATTCTGAGTGCATTTTATTTGAATCATCCTCTGAGAGTTTCAATACCATGGCTGAAGAAGAACATGAAGAGAGAGGGGCAGTGAATAATACCATAACCCTCTTAATGCCGATAATACAACCTCTTAATGCATCATACAACCTCTTAATGCCAGTAATTTCAATTTTAAACATGGTATGACCCTACTAATTCCCCATTTTCATGGAATGGAATAAGAGAATCCATACCTACACATTAAAAAGTTTGAGGAGGTTTGTTCTACCTTCATAGATAGAACATGCATTGAGGAGGTAATTAGGCTCAAACTATTCCCTTTCTCCTTAAAGGATAAGCCTAAGACTTGGTTAAATTCCCTTAGGCCTAGGTCCACTAAAACATGGCAAGAGATACAAACTGAGTTTATTAAGAGGCAAATAATGAATTTTGCCCAAAAGGACAATGGGACATTTTATTAGTGTTGAGAGACGTTTAAGGATTTATTAAATGCTTGCCCTCATCATGGGCATGAAAACTGAATCATAAATAGATTTTTTTTTTTTTTTTTTTTACGAGGGATTGCAACCCAAGATGATGGAATTTGTAGAAATAATGTGTAATGGAGAATTTTTCAATAAAGAACCAGAGGAAGCTTTTGAATACTTTGATTAACTGTTTGAAAATGCTCAATCCTAGAATGTTTCTGATGTTATGACAGAACTAAACCTCTTAAGATTATTTGAAAGTAGTAGATGTTTTGCATGCTAGGCTATCTCTGATTTCCAAAAAATTGGATAATATTTGATATAAATAAAGTGAATGAAGTTCAAACTGTTCAAAGGATATCAAAGAGTGTAATATATGTTAGGATATAGGGCACTCAACTAATAACTGCCCTACTATCAACTAATAACTGCCCTACTATCCCTACTTTTAAGGAAGTTCTATTAGACCATTTGAATTCTATCAATATGGTCTTTAAACCCTTTGTAGGCCCCTTTTCAAATACATACAATTCAAGCTGGAAAAATCACCCCAATCTTAACTGGAGAAATAACCAATCAAGTCACCCTATACTGTCTGCTCTAGTTTCTTCTCAAATGTTGCCCAACTCAAGTGCAGCACCATCCTTTAGACAGAGGAGTTTGGAAGATATAGTCCATCAAATGGCAAAAAGTCTCCCGCAATTCATGCAAGGGCAGGCCACTATTAACACCCAGAACTCACAAGTCATTAATGATCTTAAGGGAACACTCACAAGGTTAACCATAGCTTTGACCACCCAGAAGAAAAGAAAATTCCCTGCTCAGCCACAACCTAACCCCCAAATGCAAATCCATAAGGTTTCAGATGGAACTGAGGAACCATCCCTAAAACCGCCACATTGAGGAATGGAAAAGTTTTGGTAAATCCTACCCCTGAGCTAGACCATAGTGGTAAAAGTTCTAATCCTTTGCATGTTGATGAAGAGGTAAAACACTCACCACTTAACTGCTTTGCACAAAGATAGAAATCATGCTGAGATTTTAGAAATTTTAAAGCAAGTGAGGATAAGCATACCTTTGTTAGATGCTATTCAGCAAATCCCCACTTATGCAAGATTTTTTAAAGATTTGTGCACCATTAAAAAGAAATTGAGTGTTAAATACTACTAATGAATTGCACAATGTTTACATTGCAGGAAACCCAACTTAGGAGCACTAGAAGCTCAAGAGGGAGTAGCTCCCTGCAATGGCAGAAACACTCAAAACTTCAAAGGAACAAGCTCCCCCACCAGAGCTTAAACCCCTACTAATAGAATTGAAGTACGCCTTCCTGGGACCTCTACAGACTTCTCCAATGGTAATCTCTTCCCATTTAACTAATAATCAGGAGGAAAAATTACTAGAGGCCTTGATAGAACACAAAAAGGCAGTAAGATAGACACTAGCTAACATAAAGGGTATCAACCCTTTAGTATGTACTCATAGGATTTATATGGAGGAAGAGACCAGACCATCTAAGGAAATGTAGAGGAGACTCAATCCTATTATGAAAGAGGTAGAAAAATTTGAGTTGCTTAAGCTATTAGATGTGGGTATCATTTACCCTAATTCTGACAGTAGGTGGGTAAGCCCCATAGATGTAGTCTCTAAAAAAAAAAAAAAGGCAGGACTCACTATGGTGAAAATTGATAAGGAAGAGCTGATCCCAACAAGGGTCACCACAGGTTGGAGAATCATGTGTATTAACTATAGGAAGCTTAATGCCTCCATTAGGAATGACCATTTTCCTTAGCCATTCTTGGACCAAGTTCTAGAAAATGTTGCTATACATGCTTATTATTACTTCTTAGATGAATTTTTAGGCTATTATTAGATTGAAATAGCTCCTGAAGACCAAGAGAAAACCACTTTTACATGCCCTTTTAGAACCTTTGCTTTTAGAAGGATGCCCTTTGGTTTGTCCAACAACTTTCCAAAGGTGCATGCTTAGCATTTTCAATGACCTGATTGAAAATTGTTTGGAGGTTTCCATGAATAATTTTTCTATTTTTAGACACATATTTTTTCCTGTTTGACCAATATAAAGGCTATTTTAACTAGTGTGAGGAGAAAAATCTACTTCTCAATTGAGAAAAGTGACATTTCATGATGACCCAACAGGGATAGTACTAGGTCACATAGTGTCTTCCAAGGTCATTGAGGTTGATAATTCAAAGATTGAGTCAATTTCTAAGCTACCTATACCCAAAACAGTAAGGGACATCAAATCATTTTTAGGGCATGCAGGATTTTATAGGATGTTTATAAAAGGATTTATTTCTATTTCTAAACCTTTTTGTGAATCGCTCATGCATGACAAGGTTTTTGAATGGAACAAATGAACACCAAAGTGTTTTTGACCACTTGAAAAATCTACTCACTGCAACACTAATTTTACAGCCTCTTGATTGGTCTCTCCATTTTGAAATCATGTGTGATGCTAGTGAATTTGTTATAGAGGTTGTGTTTGGTCAGCGTAGAAAGAAGCTTCTCTATGTCATATATTATGCTAGCAAAACAATAAATGGAGCTCAAAAAAATTACTCTACAATAGAGAAAGAACTCCTGGCCATTATTTTTGCTTGAGATAAGTTTAGAGCTTATATCTTGGGTTCCCCTATGGTTATCTTCACTAACCAAGAAGGACTCCAAACCCAGGTTGATTAAATTGGTGCTACTCCTCCTAGAATTCAACATTACAATCAAAGACAAAAAGGGAGTTGAAAATGTAGTAGCTGACCACTTATCTAAACTCAATTTTATTGAAACTGAACCTTCTCTGCCCATTTCTGACTCTTTTCCTCATTTAAATATTTTGTCAGAATAATCCATCCCTTAGTATGCTGATATTGTGAATTTTTTGGTTACATGTAAACTCCCTCACAATGGAATACTCAAGATTTAAAGAGATTTAAAATAGAGGCTAGGTATTTCATTTATGATGACCCATATTTGTTCAAATATTGCTCTGATCAAATAATCCACTAATGTGGTCCTGATAATGATATTTTTTCAATCCTAACTACCTATCACATTGAACCTTGTGGAAGGCATTTTTCTGCTAAAAAGACAGTGGCCAAAATTCTCCAAGCAGGATTATATTGGCCAGACATGTTTAGAGATACCCTAGAGTTTTGTAGGAAATGTGAAATTGTCAAAAATTAAGAAGCGTTACAAAGAGAAACATATGCCCCAAAACATGTGTTAGTATTAGAGATTTTTGGTTGTAGAGTCAGGACTTCATGGGTCCATTTCCTTGTTCCTTTGGACACTTGTATATTTTAGTTGTTATGGACTGTATCTCTAAGTGGATAGAGGCTATTCCATGCAAAAAGAATAACCATCAAGTAGTTATTAAGTTTATGAAATATAACATAGTGTCTAGGTTTGAAATGCCAAAGGCCATCATCAGTGACAATAGGATACATTTTTGCAATAAGTGTATGAAATCTCTTCTGAAAAATTATGGGATAAATCATAAAGTATCCAAACCCTATCATCACAAACTAATGGCCAAGTTGAGCTGGCCAATAGAGAGATCAAACACATACTTGAGAAAACTGTCAATCCCTCTAGGAAGGATTGGTCATTAAGATTATTGGAAGCACTTTGGGCATACAGGACAACCTATAAAATCATAATTGGAATGTCCCCATTTAGGCTAGTCTATGGCAAAGCTTGCCATCTCCCTGTGGAAGTGGAGCACAAAGCCTACTAGGCTATTAAAAGGTTTAATTTTGGCATGGATAGGGCAAGGTCATGGAGGAAGTTACAACTTTCTAAGTTGGAGGACTCAAGAAGGGAAGCATATGAGAATTCCAAGCTAACCAAGGAACACATGAAAAGCCTGCATTATAAAAATATTCTCATAAAAGGGACAAGCTAGGGACCAAAAAAACAAGAGAAGAATAGGAGAAAAGAAAAAAACATATAAGAGTTTTTGCAAAAAGTATGGTACCTTTTAAAGTATAATAGCATAAAAGTCATCACTACAATGGTTTTGAATTAGAGAATAAAACAGTTGCAGTGATTGATTTCCTTGAGTGGAGGATGAGAACTTAGGTTGGGAGAGCCTTCTTCACTCACTAAGCACTAAGTCGAATAGTTTCCTCTATCTTTCTCTTCATGGTTAGTTGACTGATTATTGTATAAACTTCTTTGGAGGACTAGTATCTAAAATGTATTTGTCTTCAATACTCTGAATCCTTGAACTGTCCTTGTGCTTGATTTGTTAAATTGCATCATTTGTTAGAGGCTAGCAAAAAGCTAGTTAGGGTGTGATAAGGTGAATAAATGTAGTTATTGAGTATTATTTTTAACAATTTTTAATCTAAAAAATCAGGAGTAATGGTCCAATGACACATCTATTTATTATAAGGGCTTTGCTTGTAAAAAGGAGTAACTATAGGGGTAAAAGGGTTATTTTCATATGACCCTTTGTGCACTCAACCCCCATATGCATCCCCTAACCCTCTCCATTCTTAATCTGCAGGCATGGATTGTATGGAACAAAAGAGAGTAGCTAACCGCATGGAATTGGAGAGGAATTAGTTGGAAATGTAAGCCTTTTCAGAGGAAAAAAGGTTAAAGGCAAGAAAATTGAGGAGTTGGAAAAAAGGGTGGAACGACAAAGGGAGATTTGAGCAAAAAAGATAGTTTTTTAGTGTTATGTAAAGAGAGGGTTTATTCTTATTTCAATTTTTATGTTGAAGGTTCTTTCTGAACAATTATGATGATGTCGCATGAGTAGTACTCAAAACTCTAACCAAGGGTGACTATCAATTGGTGTTTTTCTTTTAGGATTTCAATTCTCTCATAGTTTTATGGTTATTTCTGGAGTCTCATTCCTTTTTGGATTAGATGGATTAGGGTTTCTTGAAACTGTTTTGACCCATTGTTGATGAACAGCACAGTGAGTGCTTAAGAGATAGAGAACTCAATTATCTGGTTAAATTTATTGATGAATGGAGGTAAAATTCAGAATTTCCTTACGCATTTTATTGTCCCTTAGTTCATATATCCTTAACTCATGCTGCCTTGACAGGGAATGTGATTGAGTTTAGTAAGAGTTGGAAATTCCCTTTTCTTAAAGATTCACTAAGTGATGTTACCCAAGATCTAGAGTCCCTTTTCTCTCAAATAGTTATTTCTAAAAATAGGGTATACTCACTTCCATTTCAGCCGTAGTTTAGTTCTTGAACTCCATAGTTTATAAATTCGTTTTCCCAAAATACTGGTTTACAAACAATCACAAAAACAAAAAGTCTTGATTTGGTCAATTTTCATTCTCTTTCTCTCGGTGTACACTTGGAGTAAAGTGTTATATATTACTTAAGGTGTGAACTCGAGGATATTTGTTGGCATTTTCAGTCCCTTAATTTTTTAGTTTTTGTTATTAGTCTAGTAAACTTGCACTAGTCCTTGAGGATTGACCTTGGGGCTCATTATACACCACAATCAAACCCTTCTACGCTTGGGAGGTCAATTTTAAAGAGAACCAAATGAGTTGTCCATTAGGTAGCTACACAAGCTGCTTGGAGTTAAGGCTCCTCGCAAAGGACTGTAAGATCTCAGATTTACGTGTATTTTTACACGTTATTTTATTTTCGGTATTAATTATTTTATTTTAATTTAATAATATTATTAGTTGTGTTTTATTTGTTTAAGATATTTATTTGAGCTATTAATTAGTTGATATCGAGTTACGTTGTTTTCGTATTTATTTTAATGTGAGATAATTAATTTAATGATTCGAATTTAATTCCTTTATTTTATTATGTGGGTTTATTTGATCTGCTTTTGTTATATTAATTATTTTTTTATTTTTAATATTGCGCTTGGGTTTAATTTATTTCTGTTAATGGGTTTTAAATATCTTATTTTATTGATATTGAAATTATAGTATTTAAATTTTCCTTTTATTTAATTTACTGTGTTTTTCTAGTTAGACTTATTTTTCTTTCTTTTTCTTTCTTTTCTTTTTCCTTTCTTTTTCTTTTCTTCTCTTCTTCTTCCTTGCCCATTCGGCCTTACCGTGCGCGAGCCCCCTGTTCTTCCTCCCTCTCGCCCGTTCCTTCTCCCTCAACCCAGGGCCGCCGTCGGCCACCCATCGGCGACACCGCCCAGCCCACTACATTTCCCACACGCAGGCGACCTCCCCTGCACCAGTGGTGCATCTCACGGCAGCCCCTAGCCGATGCGTGAGTCCTATACCCAAAATGGGTATTTTGCATTCCCTTGCATTTTCCGGCCACCGCTGGCCACCCTTGGCCTCCGACCACCACCACTAGAATCCCCACCCTTCGGCGAGTATAACCCACTTCCCAAAATCACCCATCGCCGCCGGTTACCCCCTCCACCCGAAATGGGTCTTAAACGGGTTGAGCAACCCAGTGCCGCCGTCTGGCCACCGTGCATCTCACCTCCACCACCAAACCACTTCCCTTATCCAGCCAGTCATCCTTCTAGCTCAGTTTCCTCATCCGTGGCTCCACCTTCCCGGTACAACCCCAAATCCGAAAATGAGTTTTCATCCATTTTGACCCCGATCCGCCACCTTCCGATGGTTGTGCTGCCACACCACCACCTCCATGAGATTCCCCACCCTTCAAAGAGTACCTCCCTAAATTTTGGTGTCAAACCGAGCATTTTAGCCTAACGTATATGTGACCGCTATAAATGCTGTAGATTGGTGTTATTCAAGGAATTGCGTTTTTACTGCTGTAAGTACTTTCCAAATGAGTTTTAAGATTTAAATATATTTTTGGCATCAACAGTTATTGTGTTTGATTATTTTTGTTATGTGTTGGTTGATGTTGGTATTTGTTGGTTGATTAGATTAATTTAATTGTTGGCTATCTGGTGCATGATTGTCTGCATTGTGTATTTACGCGCATGCTCATGAAAATATTTGAAAAGTGGATTTTTGCATTATTTCGGATATTCATGTGTTGGAAATGGAAACTGGGATTTAAATTGAGTTTAATGGATTTTAATGGTTTTGGGCTGAGTCATAACAGGGATGGCGATACGTAACGCCCGTTGTGATCAGCGTGTGTGTGTGTGGATGACATAATGGGGACGGCGATACGTGACGCCCATTATGATCATTGGGTGTGCATTTCATATTGGGGACGGCGATACGTAATGGCCGGTATGAAATGAGTGTGTGTGAATCGTAATGGGGACGCCGATACGTAACGCCCATTATGATTTCGAGTGTGTGTGTATATTATAAAGGGGACGGCGATACGTAACGACCGGTATGATTGGTTTTGAGGATTTTATTTTATGGAAAATGATGGATGGTTTTATTGGGATTTTATTGTGGATTAAATTAGGATTTTGGCGCGTGTGGTTATTTCATTGATTTTGAAGAAGATGATTTTAAGTCTCATGCTTATGGTAATTGTTCATGATTGTTGTTGTGGCATTAATGTATTTCTATCTTTTAGGTTGGTTGGGTTGTACTTACCTGCGATGTCATCTTGGTATCGTAGTTTTTTTTGGATGCAGATCATGAAGAGGCTGAGCCTGAGGAGACGGTTTCGCCGTTGAGGTGATATTAATATTAATTGTTATCTCGAGAAATTTATTTTCTCCTTTTTATAAATATGTATTTGTTTAACTTGTATTTCGGATGACTGTATTATATCTCCTAATGGAGAGTTTATATTAAATTGGTTTGTAAAATATTTCGGATAACGATTTATTTATCCGCTGCGACCTATATTTTATGTATGTCACGTGTACACACACGTTTGGCACTTGTCGTTGGGAAGTGTGACCCGTGTTGTCGGCATTCTGATGCCTCGATTCCCGTGTCATTTTAAGGAGAATTTGGGGGCGTCACAAGGACTCTCGTTGGTGGCATGGTTGGCTCTGCTATCCACAACCTACTCATGGTGTCAATCGAAAGAAAAGCTAGAGGAGAGGGAAAAGGGGGTATTACCGACAAAACAGGTTTAAGGAGGTCGTGAAGTGGAGGATGACGGTGTGAGTAGGGAGAAAAACTTCAAGTATAACTCTATTTATAGACCAGGTACAAAACTCAAGCTGAAAGTTGTGATTGTGGTCTGATTTGCAATCGGCAGAGGTTTTCAAGGGGGGAGGAGCATGATTTTTGACGAGGCTCGCGACTGGGAAGGAAGCCAATAAAGGTCCAGCACTGATCCCAAGGGTAGCCTTCCTTGCCACTTGTCATGCATTTGAGGGAGGGTTTCATATGGCCAGTTGATTTGGCAGCCAAAGCAAGGGTGTCTGATAGTGGGGATCTAAGGTTGAGTAGGATTTGTTGTTCTTCTTGAAAGAGGATGGAAAAAACCTTAGTTATAGAAAGAAGGGGATCCATAGTCAATATTTAGGTTCTTAGATGGGGAAAAGAATCGTTTAGGCCAAGGAGAAATTGGAAGACCCTCTCATCTTCAACCTTTTTTTGGAATTCTTTGAGGATCTTGGTGCTTTGTATGTGTCTAAGTTAATTCCAATTCTGTTTGATTTGGTTATTATAGTTATGAACACTATTGGTGGTTTGTTGTAGTGATTAGTGGGCACGTTGGAGGTGGTATATGCAGGTGTTATTACCATGTTATAAACAAGATGAGAGGTCAACCCAAACTTCACGAGGATCAGTATGATACTCAAAGGAATTAGCGATTGAATGGCTGATGGAATTGATAATCCAGGTGAAAACCATGTCTTTGTTGTTTGGTTTCATTGAGTCTATTCAAGTGAGTGGGGTTAGCTGGGTTGAGGTGCCATAAACAAAACTTAACTTATCTTTGACATTTAGATGAGCACGAGTCATGACTTTCTACCATTTTAGAAAGTTGTCTTTCGTGAGGAGGCCATTGACAAGAATGAGACGTGGGGAATTCACGAGATGTAAGAGGTGGGGAGAGAGGACGTGTAGGTTGGAGGAAGAAGAGTTGTTGGCCATATGGGCAAAGGGGATGGGATCCATTTTTAGGCTAATACCATGTTAAAAATTCAAAGAGGAATTCTTTCATTGAATCTGTATTTGACTTGTGTACATCTTTATAAATAAATAGATGACAATACGCTAAGAATAAAAATAAGTATATATATATATATATATATGAAATATGGTAAGTAGACTAATCAAGCTAATTCCTAGAATCATGTTGATTGTTGATTTTGTGAAAATGGAGAATATGGCAAGATATCTGTCAATACAAAATGAGGCGGTATAGTAGCATTATTCATAGTTAATATTACCGTCTGATCTCGCATATACATGTACATATATACATATATTATATATATATATAATACAGCATGAATAAATAAATATCAGCGAAAGAAGCCTAGATATATATATAGAGAGAGAGAGAGAGCTAGAATGATTTCATACACTGGTACATCTCCTTTTAGGAGCAGCAGGCCGCCGGGAAGCAACTCTAGGAAATTGGAAGCTGCTTGCTCGGAAGAAGGATTCCAACTCTTCACGACTTGTGGTTTCAAAGAAGTGCAATTCATTCCATTTCCTCTTTTGCACAAAAGCTCGAGGCTGTTTTCTTGGTGTTGGTGGGCAGCTCTGTATGTTCGGAATTTGATGATCTTGAGACTTTGGTGTTCGACAGCTTTCTTGATCATCTAATACTTCTTCACGATCTTCTTGCCGTGAAGCTTCAAGTTGTTTAAGTACAACTTTGGGTATGCTTTCGTCGGAGCTGATTTGGTTCTTGGACATGATGAAGATGATGATGATGGAAGATCAGTCAGATCATATAAGTAAATTAAAGGAAGAAGATTGAAGTTAGAGATGATCATCAAAGTGAATCAATTAAAGAAACAAGCATTAAGAAACAGATGATGATGGAAAACGTGGTTGAGAGAGAGAGAGAGAGAGAGATCAGAGATGACAATTTGCAGACATGCTGATCTTTAAGATTTCTTACAATATACTGTCGTCTTGTATTTATCTTTCTCATACAATATTCTTATCCAAGACTGGCTTCTACTTCAATTTCTATCTTAATTTCCTACATTTGGAAGATACAACCACGACAAATTACATACAGTACTCGTCACCCCAACACGTGGCCTGATGGACATGCACAGTATGTTCTTCAAATTAAAAGAATAATATCAGGTATAAGTTTTAAATGCATAGGTTTGCAGATATATATACAAAATAGATATTTATAATTAATTAATTATAAATTATAAGATTATTTATGATAAAAATAAAATTACTTTAATCATAAATATCTATTTTTTTATAGTGATATATATATATTTAAAAAATAAACCTCAGTTAAAAAAATTACTTTTTTATATAAAGAATTGTGTGATATTAGTATATTTAGGATTGGTTTAGGTAATTAGATGAAATGAATTAAGATAATTTGTAAATAATAATAAAATTATTGAATCAAAATAAATTGAGATAAACTGGAATAAAATTAGATGGTTTCATCTATTTCTATCTATATCCAAACGGGCTCTTAAAACTAGTAGAAATAATTAGTACTCTTTACATACATCTAATATATATAATAGCTGTCGATCGACAGGTTCTTTAAATTAGGGTTTATCATATATCATATATCATATCTATCATATACATGATATAATGATATATGATATACAGGCAGTGGTCTCCTTCTTCATGACCCGTCGATCGTGTCGGGACACTCTCTTTCTTAGTTGTCTGTATGAATGAAACAGACATGGCCGCCGGGCATTGGATACCGTTTTAAACACTAAAAAATAAAACAAAACTAATAGCAAACTGGCCGACGTCGTACGAAGCGAAGTTCCCTAGAAGCTAGCCTAGAACGTCCATATATATATATATATATATATATATATCACATGCATAGTGCAACAGTAGTACTACTTATAACTTCGTCTCATGATGTCTTTTAATTTTCTAGCCTGCCTCTGCCCTAATTAAGAAACTAAACACATGGATCATATGCTATTAATATATCTATTCTATTATAATAATTGATTATCTAACGGTCATTTAACAGATTTTCTATTTTTCTCGTTAAGTGACTATCAAATTTATTAGTCATTTATTATATCTAAAATATCATTTCAAAATTTAAAATATCATATATTAATTTAAAATCGATACGTATAATTAAAAATTGTTATTACGCTACTGATTGACACTTGCAACACGCTATATACACGTGTAACATATATGATAATTTTGATCAATCAGTAGCGTAAATTTAACGGTTCTAGATTTACTCTTAAATGCAATTGCTTTTATCTACAAGGCCTAATATGAGGGATTCTACTCTAGATTAAGCAAAACTAAAATAGAAACAAGTTCAAATGCAGTACAAAATCATTAATTTTTAGTCACAGACAAACTCAATTTTGCTGGTAAGAAATCTAAAGTAAAAGACAATACAAAATATGTATCTCACAAAGCTCATGAGTAATTCATGTCTAAGACTACATGTGTCGTAGACATGAAGGTTGTTATTGCAGCATTTTAGCAATATATACATCAAGAATCTTACTTTACCACTTCATGTAGAGATAAAGAAGTTGTCAACAAACAAACAGACAAGTTGTCACGATCTAAATAATGGGGGGATGTTATCATGTAGGCAATGCAAAGCTTTCTTGTGTCCAATGAGGAGGATCCATCACAACATAGGGATCTGATTTCTCAAAATCTACAACCTATAATTGAAACCATCAAATATATCAGTAACAATAATAATTAGCAATCATAATTTTTGCAAACAAAATATGCGATGATAGGAACATAAGGAAAAAATGATGGGGGAGAGTTTATATTGATACATTTTCCTTGCAGCTAGGGCAATAGTGATATTTATGCCAGAGGCAATCTATTGAAGGACAAAGAAAGCAAATTCCAAGTATCATTAGTATCATGCAACCAATAGCAGCTGTCAAGCTTGGCTGATTTGAATTTTGTGTGATATATTATAATGAGAGATTGGTAGAAAATATAAACAATTGCTCATCATGATAAATTTAAAAGAAGAATAAAAAGAAGCTGGAAGATTTATGTAACGTCCTCAATTTACGTCTAGAATTTAACGTAAACTAAAACGTCAGGATAAGTAATACAAGACTACCTACCATTCGTTTACATAACAACTATTATACATGCATCTAAGCTTACTAGCAATATGCAATATGATACACAACGAAAAAAGAAACCAAATATCTAAAAGTAGGCAAAGGAAATTAATTCTACATATAATCACATGGTAACTTTAATAAAACCCCAAGTTCTCATAATACACATCAATATACAATAACCAGTTCATAAGTTTGAAACTATAGCAAAATACATCATTAACCATTATATTTCCCCATAATTCATAGAAAGGGTTCTTTCTTCACTTCCTTATAGTTTTTACGGAAACGAAATTTACCTTGACTAATTTTCTTGCCCTGACAAGTATACACTCCTAACGACGTCATATAAACACTATCTAAAGTTAGTGAGCGATCAGGACTCACTAGCAAACAACATCTTATACGTCGTTGTTCTTCTGATGACCAAGATGCCCTACACCTCCAGTACTCGAACAAGTTATCATACATATACTGGGGCAAGTCATTAAAAAGGGAAACCTCTGTAGTGCCTTCATGGCTCTCCAAAAGTCTCGATGTTGTTAGAACTATTTTTGGGCCATAATTTCCTACAAAACCTTCTATCATTCCATAAGCAATGATAGTCGAAAAATAAATAGTGAAATTTCAAAAAAAATCTCAATAAGTACATAAATAACGTAATAAAAATATTAGTAGTACATATCAATAAAATGAAACAGCAGATATCATGATAAATTAACATATCACATGAATCATGAATACCTTATGCATATTTTATACATGACTTATGTACCCTTTTGAAATGGACTTATACATTTTCATGAGAAGCTTATATGAACATGGGTATAAAACTTTTCGTGACATGCATTGACTTTTATCAACATTCTTATCTTATTCATATCTTTTCTTAAGTCTTATTCTGATATTCGAATCTCGACGGACATTACGTATCGACGTCCTCGCTAGGTTCTTATTCACGTAAGTCATACGAGCGTTACGTATTATCTTCTCCGTTATGATACGAAAATACTTATCATAGGTCACGTCAGTCATACGAACGTTACGTATCGTCGTCTTCGTTATGACATGAACATTATTTTATAACGATCGTTACGTATTGACATCCTTGCTAGTCATGTCAGTCATACGGGAGTTACGTATCACCTTCCCAATCATGACACGACTTTTTAAATTTTCTTATTCTTAATTATTCCTTTCTTATTCTTATAAATATTCTTATTTTCTTAAAAACTCGTGAGGAAATGGGACACATATGTACTCTTAAACTTTTGCATACATACTTTATGCTTATATGGGTCATATAAATCATGCTTAATCAATGCATGACATAAATAATTCACATCATATATATCATATCAAAGATATCATAATTAATTTACTTAAAGGAAACCCCAAAATCTTTTAAAATCCTTTTCTTTTCTTTTAATCAGACTTATTTCTTATTTTATAAATTTCAAAGATTCATAGCATAATACCTTAACCTCCAAAGCTGAAACCACTATATGTATATTCTTTCATATATATTTTTTTTCTTCTTCCATTCAATACTTTTCCTTCCTAATGCTATACACAGCTAAGTCTATATCTTTCCATAGAATTTATTTAATGTTTTAATATCACAAAATAATCGACACATCAATGATTTAAGTGACAAAACCTAAAATACTCCAAAAATATTTACTAAGGCAGAAACCCTTGGATTTCTTCTTCCACTTTCTTTTGTCTCCTAAACCTTATATACTGTTATCTATTCTTCCAATCATATGTTGTTAAGATGAATTCTTGCTTTATAATAAGATTCCTCTTAATTCCATATGGTATAGCACAAATCAAAACTTACTTAGATCACACCAACAATCACTAGCATTTTTGTGTTCAAGAGCATAATTATAGTTGTAAAATTTTCATACAAGTAATCTAATGCCAAGGTTAGGTTATTTAGTGCACTTACTAATTTCTCCAAAACTTTTCTTTTCAAATGGGTTTAGCTTTGTCAACCTCCTTATCAATATATCCAAAATGTCCTTTTTCAAGGTTTTGAGAGAAAGTGAGATATCAAGTGACGGTTTAAGTGTTTCTTTGCTAGATGGCCATGAGTTTGAGTGGGAGAACAAGTGAAGAACTCCCTTCCTGAGGGTGGTCGACCAAATATGTAGAAAGATGGGTGAAGAGTTGCTTGAGACAATTGGACACCTCAATGTCGTGGCCAAGTGTCTCACTTGGCATAGGTTCATCATTTCATCTAAGACTTAGGCTTGGTTGGCAAGAATTTCATCTAAGGGCTCTCCTTGTTCAACTAAGAGATTAACCTCATCATTGGATTTACATAATCTTATCTCATGAGAAGAAAATCTTGGACTACATCACATATTTGGTTTTGGCTCTTTGTTTTCTTTGGTGTAGTCCGACGCCTCTTTGAGGGAATGCCCTCTCTTGCCATTTGTTTCTCTTCATATTAAGACACTTGGATTATTTGGAAGATATTTCTAGATGTGTCTAAGCACCAAAGATTTCCTTAATTTCCAATTGATCAAATCGATTGCATGGAGTGCAATCCGATCCTTATTTCTCCATTCCGTTCCCCTTTCAGTTTTAGCTTACTTTTATCACTTAGCTTAAGCTTGATTAGCAAGAAAACCCACTCATTGGTCATCTAGTGCCACCTAAGAAATATGCCAAATCATTAGATTGAAAAAAGTCTTATCACTTGAGTAGGAAGAATCCAAAATAATCTCATATGGGTGTCTCGGCTACCTTAGGTTCTCTTGTGCCTTCCGACCACTTATCCTCTCCTTATATCATATGAAGGCTTCTAGATGAAAAATCATCATTTGAAACTTGTCCTCTTACATGTCAAGGTCTTATAATGATTAGAAGAAAAATCCAAAATGAAATCACACTAAAGTCGGTGGAAAACCTTAAACCTATTCATTTGATTCTCTTTTCTTCTATTTTTGGCTTCTCGATTGGTTTGATGTCTATTTCACTTATTCCACTTACTTCATTAATTCTAGGCTTAGTTCTCCTCATGCCAAGTATTACTTTTTGGTTTGAAACCAAATAGATTTCCCCTTTGGCTTATCTGAGTCGAGAACATAAATTGTTTTTACCAATACTTCTCGTTTCTTCCTTTCATCCAATTATCTCATGCCACCCATAGGTTTTTATTCTAAAAATATTCTCCTATGTTCCAAATTGTAGCCTTCTCATAAAACTATTTCTCTTCTCAAATCATAGCCAAATAATTCAAAATATTTGAGTGTTTCTACCCTAGCTCTTATAAAAATTTCCTTTGCTTGGATTTTCATAAAAACTAATGAATTTCTTTTTCTCATGAAAAGAAAATATGTTTTCAAGGAATTCCAATAAAAACTAAAATAAATATTCAAAGTAAATAAATAAAATGGGTCATCACAATTTAACTGTCAAATTATATTAACTGACGGGTCATCAAACTTGCCCTCCATCTAAGGAGAGATGGATTAGACTTACTTAATGAAATGGATCCAAAAGATCTAAATTTCTTCCCTATCTATTTATTGGAGCTACTCAACACATGGCTTCATGCAGGTACAAGTACAACAAATGTGAAGCAACAACTAGAAAAGATCAAAGTTGGTAAAGAAAAGTTCAATTTCCTCAAGCCTTATTAGCAACGCCCATTAACTTGGAGTCGGGAATTAAAACATGCAGTGATAAAGATGAGTCATCTATGGCGTCTTGTAGATATGAAATAACCTAATGGCTCATACAAAAGTAGAATAAGATCCGCATCATCAAAATAGATTCCTCTGTTCGCAAGAAAATCCAAATGCAAGTTAACAACCTACATGGACAAAAAGGAACTTACAGATTTTTTTTTTTGGATAAGAAAAATGAACTTTCAAAAATTCAACAGGAGTTTATGTGCAGGAAATATTAGCAACTTTGATATACTGATGCCTAAAAAGTTGTCACTTTCAATAATCCTACCCAGTACTTAAAAATAACTGATCTATGAGCCCAGTTATGGTCAATTACTGTCCACCGCCTTTCATCATTTTGTTTGAAGTTCCCAGTGACCTTTTCTACTTCAGAAATAGTATGAAATTCTATTCTTGTGGATATCCTCAAAACAGCATGAGACATTGAGAAAGTAACCATTCATAGCTACCATTCTAACCACAAAGAATTCTAGGGTTCTGATTATATTTCAGCTTATTTCAACACCAGCAAGCTCCTCATGCGCATGCCAGGGTCTCTAAATTGGTGATGGTTCATTTAGCAATTTCACGAGGTCAGTTTAAAGGCTCTAAGAAGGATATATCTGAGCCATCTGCTAATTACGTTCAATGGTCTTTTCGAAGATGAAATCAACACCCTTTCCCTTCATGTTATCCATCCCAATTTGGTTCGAAAAATAGGTTTTTGACTCCTAAATCGAAATTGAATCACATCTCAAGCACTTCAAAATTCTTATCTTCTCAATGATTGAATCCTTAAAAAGGGTGATTAGTTCCTAAAATTCAACCATGCTCTCTCATTTATCTATCTGTTCGATTACCTAATCAGAAACCATCTCAAATTCAAATTTTATGGAAACCATCTCAAGTTCAAATTTTATGAAAACCTTCTCATCAAATACGTTAATCTCTTCCCCCTCTCTATAAAAACCCACTAAATCCTCTATCTAAAAAAATCCATTATCAATGCCCATTACCTCGCCAGAAGAGTCCCTGTGTTTCACGCTGTTACTGCTGACAAGTATCATCATGCCACACCACCACATCAGAGGAATCAAGCGCATCACCGAGCACTTCCAACTCTTGAGCCGCCGTCGCACTACCCAGACCCAGCATAACCCTCACGTTTCTCTCGAAAAGTAAGTAATAATGATTTATTACTTCGAACTTCAAAGTATCGTAGGATACTTGACATACCCATCTGCATTTTTGTCATTTGTTGGTATTCGAAAAATAATCAATCATTGTGATGTTGCTGAGTTGATGAAGGGTTTGCAACTCACGGCAATAAATATTAATTTATTAGCTATAAATTCAAATATTTATACAAACATTTTGTGTAAAATTATTTCTGATTTAATGTAGAAAGCAAAATTTTAGATTAATGCAAAGATAATTTTGAGTAACTTTTGCCAGTTCTTTTATTACATGTCATGTGTTAGCTGTAATAAAGAAACTAAATATATATATATATATATAAATATATAATGAAAGTTTCACCTGTATATATTGCAAACACCAGGGCATTTTCTAACCACAGTATGTATCTTTTAAATTTATTTTATAATTTATGTCAAATCTAATGTATAATTTTTATCAATTCTAACTGAAAATGAAATTTCAATTGCATTTATAGTACTCGAGCATATGTTAGACTTGACAATGATACCAGAAAACTAATTGCTATTATGTTCGCTGAAGTTGCAAAAGAAGTATTGGGTTGTTCAGCAGTTGAGCTTATGAATCATGCTGGCAATGTATCTTTTTTAATTTCTATTGCTAAATTGAGTTTGGAATATAATTACTTTTTTCAGTATATAAGTTGTTTGGATTTTTTATTGATCATAAAGTTATTCAAAATTTATTTTGTAGGAACATTTGTCATATATGGAAAACATTGCTTTTCTATTATAATTTATTAAAACATTTTATTATTGTCCTCAACTTAGTTATGATTATCTATTAAATATTTTTTAGAATTTACATTTTTTTTTCTTTATGCATTATATTATTGATTGGAAATTATTTATTTATAAAAATATTATCAGTTCTTGAAAATAATCGAATAATTAAACTAAGCAACGCACGTTGCTACCTAGTATATATATACACATATATAATTCTAAAACATTTTCTTACTAATTGCAATTTTTTTTATGTATTTTTTTAACGTTTAAATAGTTAAAAAATTTAAACATCATAACATAATTAAAAAAAAAAACATCTTTAATTACTAAGTAAAAAAATAAAGAATAAAAAACCTACAATTGGAATCCCCCATGGATAGTCAGGAATCGCGTCTGCAGGTTTAGCATTTGCCTTTGTCGATTTACTTTTCTAGAAATTTTTTGTATATTTACAAGAAAAATGCCTGGGCTACCGATAAAGATGAATATATCCCAAAGTCTTTTTAGAATTGTCTTATTTACAAGAAAAATGCCTGGGCAGCAGTAACCCTAGCATTGTCTTATTTAGAGTATTAGTAATGATCTAGTTATTATGCTAAGTCTAAATTGAAATTGAAATTTACTCTTTTAGCTTTAATTCTTATGGTTTAGCTAAGGAATCTAACTAAATTAAATTAAATAATAATATAATATTATATATTTTAATCTAAAAATAATTTTTTTAATTTTCCAAATATACTTAATATATTAAATATTCTTTTTGGTAAACAATAAATTATTTTTTTAATTTTACAAATCTACGTAATATATTAAATATTAATTTTAGTAAGAAATGAATTCTAGTCCTTTGTGTATATGGGGTCTTCGTTTTTGCCATGGACGTGATCGACTTGAATAGCGACGAGGAAAACACCGATACAGCTGAGAAAGAAATAAATGGAATAAAATATTAAAATAATTGATGAACAGTAACTCACTATCATTGACAATAATGGACGAATTACTGTTCGTTAAGCCTCAATATTTTACAACATAGCCAGCTTAATGTAGAAGAAATTTGACAAACTGAACTTTATTTTGGCCTTGCAATGAAGAATAGCCAGCCTGTTGCTAGTAGTCAAATATGTGAAAAGTTCATTTTCATAAAATGCTATTTATATAAACAGTAGTTTGGGTTTTTTTTTTTTTAAACACAGTAGTATGGGATCTTTATGAACTTCCAAGAAGTAAAAATATCAATTATGCGACCTATCAAATTGAGAAATTCTTCAACCACCAAAATTAATAAAATTCATACAAGCTTATAATTTAAGGCCTTTCTATAAATTTCATGTATGCAAGCTAGCACGATTGCTTGATCAAGGATCGAGGGCCGGAGGCCGGAGGGATCGAGCTACTTATAATTATTTGCATTGATCATAATTTCTTTTGAGGGTCGAGGATATTAATTAATTCAAATTGATCATTTTCCTATGAATTATTTTAACTAATATTCCAATATATGCTCTCTGCTTATGCTCCGAGATTCTCTCTGCAATGAAGTCAAATAAACGATCAAGTGTTTTTAACTTCTAAATACTGTCGGTATAAATTAGAGGCCAGTCCTGCATGCCAAAACCATCTACCTTTATACATCAATGGATAGTCAATACTACAAATTTTTATCTTTAGAATTAACCCTAAAGGGCAAGTTCAATAAATATTTAACGATTTTGGGATAGATGATAATTTAAGATTGCATACACACGCATACACTAGAGTTAAGACTGGCTCTTCCATTAGGCGAATTAGCTAATTGCCTAAAGCTCCTTTTGGAAGAAGGCCCAAAGGAAAAAAAATATCAAAGTAGAATTTAAAAAAAAAATACCTAGTTAAAAAAATTAAATTTTCGTTAAGATAAAATATAAAAAATATAAAACAGATATTATGTTATTAGTTTTAAAATAATCCCACATAATAATTACTTCCATTACACTCATTCTAAATATAATACACTAATTAATTCCCTTTTGTCATTATTAATTTAATATATAATGTGAAAAATTATAAATAGCAAAATCTAATTTTTTAGTGTTCATAAAATTTATTTGTATGATCCTTGGAAAAGACAATATCCGTATTTTATCAAATGTGGACGTTATTTATAGGACTTTATTAACAAGATTATAGTTACTTCTAGAGCTTGTTTAGATATTAAGAATACCTTATAATAAACGAGACTAGTAATCATGAAATAATTTGAACTAAGATGTTTATTTAAAAAATAATATCATAAAAAAAAGTTATTTTAATTTAGCACCATAATATATTGAGAATACTTGAAAAAACTTTAGAACCATTGTGTTCCAGCCCCTAATTAGAGTCTAACACAACAATAAATTTACTTTAATTTAGCCCCATAAAAAAAATGAGTTTTTGTGATCAATTAAGTGCCACGAAAAAACTATTACCACTAATTTTAACTATAAATAGAGAGAATATAAGAGGAGTGCGCAACAAGACTTACAATAGTACTACGAGCAGGCATGCATGTTATCTTAAATAGGAATTCGGGTTGTCGCAACAATATGCAACGTCCCTGGATACAGCATCACAACCAGGTTACCGCCACCTTCGGAAACTGTCACCGTAACCACCATCCTCACCACGAGCTCTGTTTTACGCTCCCATGCATGCATAATATATATATAATTAATGCATGAAGACAAATATGCATCGTAATAATATTTAATGCTCATAATCCAAGAAAATCCATCTTGCCCACTTAATTTGAAACAAGATCCATATATAGCATGTGCATGCATGCATTCATTTAAATCCCCCATGCAGTACCTTACCTATTAATTTGAAGGCATTATATGTATATGATTTCTGTCATGCATCCCATGCATGCATGCCTGCCTGCTAGCTAGCTAGGAGAGCTGACAAGAAGATGCTCTTGCCAATTGGCATGTATAAGAAATATAATGGTAGGACATTCCCCATTTAAAGTTTTTTTGTTTTTTCGATAAGAACATCTAACTGCTTGTGTTTCAATTAAAAAAATAAATAGATAGGTCGAGAATGAAATAAAAAATAAATAAAATAAGGAACATATATACGCGGACTCTAAAGGAATTATGAGTTGATGGAACCAAGTTATAATTTAAGTAACTACATGTGGGGAACGATTGATATAGCTACCTCTTTCCATCGGTGCATTTTCCATTCATGATTTTTTTTTTCTTTTCATTTTTCCAAAAATATTTCGTGAAAATTACATTTCGATCAACAGTTCAATGGCAATTAAAAAACGTTAGGTGAGATCGATGACCAGCTAGCACGAGAGGATGCAATTAATTAATTAAAATTCTTTTACATATTCATAACAATGTTAAATATAAGAAAAAGGGGAGAGAAAAAGAAAGAGAAAATGCAATTTGATAAAAGAAAACCTTAACACCAGTCCTTCCAACAATCCTCAATTAACAATCCGCCAATAGTTAAATAACATAGAGACTTTTCATCACAATTATCATGTAGATGCACAACGTGAGATTCTCACCACCAACATAAGATGCAAGCAATTACTCACCGAGGAGGGGTTGGACGGGGCTATGGGTCTAAGTGGAGTTCAACAGAGGCGCAGCTGGGGTCGATAGTGATGGAGCTCGAGAGAACGACCTACAGTGGAGTTGATTGCGACAAGAAAATGATGGTGATATGCTTCCCTTTGACAATAGAGAAAATGCAGATCCTTTGGTGTGGAGGTCCTTTGGGTGCAACAGTGGGGAATAGGTACTGGAGATTGATGAAGGTGTAGTTGGGGTTGACAGAGATTGAGCCCGATCTCAGATCTGAGCATGCTCTCTCTCTCATTTGTGTTGTGGCTTGTGTGTGTACACGAATGATTTTACAGTTGTGAAATCAAAGGCGAAGACAAAAGAAAGGATGTATAGTGTCATGGTTGAATTGGGTTTTTTGTGTTCACGTGTTTGTGTGATTTTGCATCTGTTCTTTAGTTGTTTGTTGTTATTTGCGTGAGGAAGAAAAAGGCACTTGATATATAGATTGACAAAAGAAATAATTTTTGTTGTTAGTTTCTAGGCGGGGATTGTTGCAGAGACGATGTTAGGAGGCCGACGGGGACTAAGGACTCATGGCGGCACAAAGGGTTGGCTGAAATCCTAGATCGCGATGGAACTGTGATGAGACCAAAGTACAAGGTAAAAGTATACGGGACTTAGGAACTAAAGAAGAACTCAGCACTTGGAACTGAAGAGAAGCTGCGATACCTCTAAACGTTGCGTTGAGATTAAGTGAAGGCTAATGGACCATGAGCATGCAGGGCGTTAATGGGCCACATGCTAAGTGTGTGAGCGAGAGAGGCCTGCACAACGGGCTGAGTTGGAAGACTTTAAGTTGCTGCTATGTGTTTCAACAATAGGATAAAACACATCA
This sequence comes from Platycarya strobilacea, assembly GCA_036898215.1. Classification (NCBI taxonomy): domain Eukaryota; kingdom Viridiplantae; phylum Streptophyta; class Magnoliopsida; order Fagales; family Juglandaceae; genus Platycarya; species Platycarya strobilacea. The sequence continues at coordinate 31,766,374 of CM072550.1, forward strand.
TTTTAGGTCTAAAGCAAGGCCATTCCCTGTGTCTATTTCCGTAATTTTCTGTTGTTTAGACCTAATGCATTTTCATAAAAGTAGAACCCACAGTCTTAAACATTATTCTGGAATATTTTGGGAGCCCTTTTTAGGGTTTGTAAGGAGGTGGATTGCCTCGAATAATCATTGGTTTTCGTATGCTAGTTGTGTGATTCACTCATCCATTTTGTGCTTTTCTTTTCTTGCTATCAATTACATCAATTGCATTGTTCATTACACATTTTTACTACAACCAAATCTCAATCTTACAAGAAAACCCATTTCAAGACCAACAAAACCCATTACCCAACAGCCCCTAACAATGATATTTAGATTTCTTTCCATGGCTAAAGCTACACACTCCTAACAGCAGCAAAATGCTCTAGAACGTCAAGTCAAACAACATAAACAATCCTTGCAAGCCATCAATATTAGGTTAGACAAAGTTACAAATATGATGAGAACCTTTTGTGGCAAATCAAAATGCAAATGCTATTGCTAATGTTAATGCTAGTACAGTCTTAAGGGTTGAGTTAAAGATGAGGAGGATGATAATGATGGAGAGGTCCAGGATAATGCCAATAGAGCAGCTTATCCTAGGGGAGCCAATTTTGACTTGCCTTGTTTTGATGGTGAAAACCCTTCGAATTGGTTATTTAGAGCAAACCAATACTTTGACATCCATCAAACACCCTGAAATCAAAAGTTATAAATAGCCTCTTACCATAAGGACAGTGAAGCCTTGGTGTATACCAAGATGCTTTGCAATCCCGTCAAGTGCCTACTTGGATTGATTGTAAATCAATATTGTGAGATCCCAGATTACATGTATTTTTACGTATTGTTTTATTCTTATTGATGATTGTTTTAATTTATTTTAATAATATTATTGGTTGTGTTTTATTTATTTAAAATTATTATTTGAACTATTAATTAATTAATAGTAGTTTTACATTATTTTTATGTTTAAATATTGAATTATGTTGCCCCCCTGTTCTTCCGTTCGGTCACTAGCCAGCCACCGCCCCCTGCGCCAGTCAACCACTATCACCGCCCCCACCACTAGGACCGCCACCTACCAGCCAGCCTACCCCGGCGATTCCAGCCCGAAACAACCTCCCACCTCTCCTTCATGAGTCGAAATCTGAATGGGTATTATAATATCCATTCATGTGTTTCAGGCCACCATCGTCCACCCTTGGCATCCGTAATTCACTGATAACTTCAGACCACCCTCCGGTACCACCCCCAACCATTGGCACCATTCACAGCAGCCCAAATGCCCCAACCCGAAATGGGTATTTCAAATACCCATACACGGGCCTGTCACCCTAGTGCCACCACCGGCCACCACTTGGTCTCACCGCCGCCACCAACGAGTTTCCCTTACTCCGGCGACCACCCCCTAACTTAGCTCCTCAAACCACGGCCCCACCTTCCTTGTACAATCTCAAATTCGAAAATGGGTTTCCACCCATTTTGAGCCGATTTGCCACCTTCCAGTGGTTGTATCACTTCACCACCACCACTATGAGATTCTCTATCCTTCAATGAGTATTTTCCTAAATTTTGGTGTCAAACCGAGTATCCTAACCCAACATACGAAATGACTGCTATGAGCGCTGTGGATTGGCACTTGTTTGAAGATCTTTGCTTTTACCTACTGTAAGTATTTTCCCAAATAAATTTTGAGATTTAAATATATTTTGCAATAAAAAATATTGGATGTTGTTGGTTGTTGGATATTTCTATGTATTGTCGTATGCATTGCATAGTGTACGCATGTTCATGCTTGTAAGGAAAACGGGGTTTTCGCATAATTGCATGCATGTTCATGTGTTGGAAATGAAAAATGGGTTTCATGTGTTAATTGTTTTCGAGTGCGTGTGTATCATGACCCCAAGTCGAGATGGGACATTATCTCGGTGGAGCTCCTGACCAGGTCACTTGGAAGCGAAATATACTGAGTGACGTCCATTGGGTTATCGTCGGGCAACGACGGAATCAGACGGGATGGTAATGCTTTCATGCCGACTTCGTGACCCCTCTGCTGGCGATGGCTAGGGGATGTTTGGTCATGGTACTTGCCGGGCGTAGTTAGCTAGGCATCGCCCATTCCGAAATTACATGCGTGGTCGTTACTTTCGGTGTGATGATGAGAGTCGAGGTGTGCAGATGGTTCTTAGGGGAGATCATGGTGCATACGGTTAATAAAATGGATGTTTAGGCCATTTTTTGAGAAAATGGCAGGTTTTGGTTATTAGTTTTACGTGGACCATTTTCTGGAAAAATGGTTGTGGTTTTAAAAGATTTACGTGTATCATTTTCTGAAAAAGTGGTCGATGTTTTATTGGAGTTTTATCTTGAGCCAAAATGAGATTTTGGCGTGTGTGATTTATTTGTTTATTTTGATAAATATGTTTTTTGAGATTCATGTATATAGTGTCAAGTTCATGTGTACTGTTGTTGTATGAATATATTTTATATCTTATGGTTTGTCCGGATTGTACTTACCTGCGAAGCCATTTTTTGACGTTGTAGTTTTTTTTTTATGCAGAGTTTGAGAATGCTAAACTTGAGGAGGTGGCTCCGCCGTGGATGTATTATTATTATAACTTATTATCTTGGAAAATATATTTCCCCTTTTTATAAATGTATTTTTATGATTTGTCTTTTGGATGACTGTATTAAATCTCTTGTTGGAGAATTTAAGTTAAACTAATTTGTAATATTTTTAAAAATTCTGGTACTTAGATATTCACTTTATTTATCTGTTACTTTTATTTATGTATGTCACGTGTTCACACACTTAGCACTTGACGTTGGAAGTGCATGACCCGTGTTGTCAGCTTCGATGCCTCAATTCCCGTATTTCTGTCAGTGGGAGTTGAGGGCGTTACAGATGACATCAAAGTAGTTCAACTATGGGTAAATCCACAGATTACCTAGGGACAGTACCAGAAAAGTTGATTGTTTTAAAATTTTTCTATCTTATTGTTTGGTTATTTTACTCTATTTTATTATTCTAATCGTTATCTAAGTTTTTTTTCTGCTAACTTATAGTGTAAAATTTTCGATATTTATTTCGTTGTGTGGTGCTTTTTATTTTAATTTACATTTTGTTTATTATTTTCAGAATTATCTTAGTTTTGATTGGTTGGTTTATTTTGCTTTATTTCATTTTAATATTTATTCAGTATTATAATTGGGCAGTTGTTAGATTTTAGTTAGTTGATTTTATTTAGTTAAGTTGTTGAGCATTTATTTATTTCTAGATATGCCTTTGTTTTATTTAAATTGAGATTTGGGTCTTTCGGGTTAGATTATTATTTTATATCATTCATTTTATTGAATCATATATTTTAAATAATTGTATTATAGAATCCATTATCTTAAAGTTTATTAATCTGTTGTGGGTTATTTTATTTTATTAAACTTTTGTGCATTTATAATATGGATTTGGTTTTATTTTAATTTCATTTCATGAGTTTCCTATAAGATGGTTTTGGATTTTGTTTATTATCTTTTTATTTTAAATACGACGTTTTGTCTCTTAAATATCTTGGAACTTTGAGATTCATTGAGACATAGATTTAAAGAAAATTGCTATTATATTTCCTTTTAGAAACATGCTTTGAGGTAAACTTTTAGATTTATTATCTGTTCATCTTTTTGCTTGTTTTATTTTAAAAGTTTACCTATTTATTTTGACGAGTGGATTCGTTTTGGCGACTTGTGAGTATTTATTAACTTATTTATTTATTTAGTTTACTATGGTTCGTTTCTTTTCAAGGTTTTAAATCCTAAAGATTTCTACTATAAACTTATTAGAGTTGGATTTGAGGAGAATTTCAAAACTTTATTTGCCATTTTATTTCTCCATTCTTCTTTTAATTCAATCTCCTTGTTCTATTTAATAAAAACTTTTGGTGATTTTGTATTTATCAAGAGAAGTGGACTTGTTTTGTTGAATGACTGGCATTTATGTATTTAATTATTAGATCTTTTCCCCCTTTCTGTTTTTATATAACATTTATGTGAATTACTTAATTTTTATTTGGTGTTTAGGTATATTATTATATCTTTGTGAGATGGATTCGTTTTGATAATTATTGGTATTTATATAATTGTGCATCTTTATTGATGTTTTATATGCTATTTATGTGTATTAACTGAGACTCAGTGAGTGGTTAAATTTTTAAGTTCTAATTTTATTTCTGAGAGATTGTTGGAATTGTATTCTAAATAGACTCTTCTTGTAAGTGTGGAATTCTTGCCATTGATATATTGTTATGGAATATGTTTTAAGAATACTTATGATAGTAGGCGATCATTTGTTTCTTTGATGAAGTTTTGATATTGTTTGTAGATGCTTAGAAATCAATGTGTAATAGTTGTGTGTAAATTTTGGAGAGTATTTTGTCTTTGATTTGTGTTTGACTTGGGAGAAGTTGTCTTGTTATGTGATAAATGTTGATTTTATGTGATGATATAAAATTCAAGGGATCTAAATTTTAGACTTTTAGGCAAATTAATTGAGATGAGTGATTTAAGTTTGATATTTGATAAATTTAATGATTGCCTTTGTTGAAATATCTGAAGGAATTAGTTGTGACTTGAGATCGCATAGAAATTTAAATATTTGAGACTATTCTTTCTCTTGGGTATTGAAGGTCCAATTGAGAGAGAGAATATTGTGTATCTGGATTATCTTGCTAATTAATTTGAGTAGAGTTGATAGAACTTTTATGTGAGGTACGTTGGAGCATAGGTGTTAATTATAATAATATAATCAAAATTATGAGATATTAAAATTTTAGGATTTGGAAATGGTATAGGATTTCTCGTTAATAGGTGTTGAGTCAGCTTCTACTCATGGTGATAATTTATGAGGATTTAATTTTATACCTTTAGTAAGTTATCAGAGTGAGCGTGAAAGTGTGATGTTTCGCGATGTAGTTAAAGGTTTAAGTCATGTGCTAGTTTTGAGGATTAGTAGTGATTTGAAATTTGGGATAATATTTATGAGTGAAGATTTATCTTTTGGTTGGATAAATTATGCTTATTGATGGTTAAGTTGGGAAGCTAAACTTGGGAGTGATTTGAGGATGACACGATTTGTTGTCTGGAGTTATTGAACAATAAAAGTTTGAGAGATTGTACTAAAGTTCTTGTATATATGGAGATTTCGGAATATACTGCTATCTTAGAAGTCCTAGATATGGAATGTTATTTGCAGACTATACGATTATGATAGAATAACATTCACTTGTATTTGAGGAAAATAAATGACTTTGTAAATGCATGGAGTGACTATTGAACTATGTGGTAGGTGAGATGTTGAGTTTTTATTAGTTGCAGTCGAGCAAATTTCGAGAACAAAATTTATTTTAAGGGGGGGAGAATGTGAGATCCCAGATTACGTGTATTTTTACGTATTGTTTTATTCTTATTGTTAATTGTTTAATTTATTTTAATAATATAATTAGTTGTGTTTTATTTGTTTGAAATTATTACTTGAACTATTAATTAATTAATATTAGTTTTATATTGTTTTTATATTTAAATATTGAGTTACATTGCTTTTATTATTAATTTTAATGTGAGATAATTATTTTAACGATTGGAATTAAATTCCTTTATTTTATTATGTGATTTTGATTGATGTGTTTTCTTTATATTAAATATTATTTTGTAATTAAATTGCGCTTTGGTTTAATTTATTTTATTGTTAGGCTTTGAATATATTGTACTTTTTTGTTGGGTTTAATTAAATTGATGTGTTTTATTTTATTGTACTTTTTTTTCTAGTTTGACTTTATTTATTTTTTTCCTTTCTCTTTTTCTTTTCTTTTCTTCCCCTGCCATTTCCTTCCCTAACCAACGCGATACCAACCCCCACTGTTCTTCCGTTCGGTCACTAGCCAGCCACCACCCCCTGTGCCGATCAACCACTGTCACCAACCCCACCACTAGGACCACCACCTACCAGCCAGCCTACCCCGGCGATTCCAGCCCCGGATAACCTCCCACCTCCCCTCCATGAGTAAAAATCCAAATGGGTATTATGAAACCCATTCATGCGTTTCCGGCCACTGTCGGCCACCACTGGCGTCCGCAGTTCACCAATAGCCTTAGAGCACCCTCCGGTATCACCCCCAACGGCCGGCACCACCCACAGCAACCCAAATGCCCCAACCCGAAATAGGTATTTCAAATACCCATACAAGGGTTTGCCACACTAGCGCCACCACCTGGTCTCACTGTCGCCACCAACGAGTTCCCCTTACTCCAGCGACCACCCCCCTAACTCAGCTCCTCAAACCACAGCCCCACCTTTCTTGTACAATCTCAAATCCGAAAATAGGTTTCTACCCATTTTGAGTCGATCCGCCACCTTCCGATAGTTGCACCGCTTCATCACCACCACTATGAGATTTTTCATCCTTCAATTAGTATTTTCCTAAATTTTGGTATCAAATAGAGTATCCTAACTCAACATATGAAATGACTGCTATGAGTGCTGTAGATTGGCGTTTGTTTGAAGATTTTTGTTTTTACCCGCAGTAAGTATTTTCTGAAATAAATTTTGAAATTTAAATATATTTGGTAATAACAAATATTGGATATTTAATTTTAATATAATTTTATTTATTTTCTTGTGATGAAGGAATGAGAAGGTTTCATTTAATCTACAACCAATTTGAGCCGCAAGACATAATACGACAATTAGGAACTTGAAGAAAAAGACAGACCACACTTCAATTTAAGTGGAATTAATGGGCTCCACTCACGATTGAAATAAAAGAGACACATAAACCCACAAGGCCTCGACACCTCACTCAGCTTCACTTCAGTTTCAGCAAATACAAGCCGCAAGACTTGTTTCTAAACACACGGACTGACTTCATGCAAGAGACCAGCCACATATATTTCAATCTGTAACAAAGGGCCACACATATGGGCTGAAACGCATCCTCTCTTAATCCGCACGATGGATGGACTTATGTTGAGGCACGGCACTTCAATTTCACACTGCAACAGAGAAGTAAAACGGCAGCACTTCACTTTAAAAAGAGGTGACACGGGTTTTCAGCCTAAAAGGATCATATATATAATTATATATATATGGAAGGATGAATACATGCAGGGACGACGAGAAGAAGAAGAAGAAAGAGCAGCGCTCACCACGTTGGATTTTCAAGTTTTCTTCGATTTTTTCAATTAGTTTTTTTTAAATGTCTTGATGTTAAATTTTTCTATTAGATTTTTATTTAGTTTTCTCATAAACTAATTTATTTTTTTAGAGTTACGATGTAGCCTAACTTTGATTATATGAATTTTTCGTAATTGGATTAATTTAATATTTGTATTGTATTGTTGAGTATTTCATTCTACACGTAATGCTTGTGAATGCTTGATCACCATTTACATGATTTAGGATTCGGTTTAAGACTAAGAAGTGATAATTGTTTCAGCCTATGTTTGAGATACCTTTGAATGCCATAGGGTAGAGATATTTATGGGTCTATGTAATCTTTATAAGGCTTCTTCGTTCTTAATGAATTCTGACAGGTTTAGAATTGTTACAGAGATGTAGAAAATTTGTCTGTTGAAATATTTCGTTAATGCTTTAGAAAGATTAATGAATAAATTAGAGAAACTTGATTATCAACAATAGAAATATATACTTTTAGTTCAATTAGGAAAATTATATAGGATTAATTATGGTGAATCAGAAACCTTAGATGATTGCTTTCTTAATAAAAACTTGTTTTTTTTTTTAATTTTGTTAGTTTACTTTTCTAGTTTAGTAACTAATTCTTTTCATTCGAATTATCAGATAGATCTTAATTGAATACATTTTGGTACTTATTAGTAATTTTTCAATCATCATGGGACAATACTCTTACTTCTCCACTTTATTACCTGTCATGATTCGTGCACTTACGAAATCGACAAATAACTACTAAGAAATCATATGTGGAAGCAACAATAAAAGGGTAATTTTCTACTCTAACCCTACATTCAGCCCAATGATACCATCCACAGAAAGTGGCAACAAAGTAGAGAAATACATACCCCAAACAAGAAAATTTCTTTCACGTCGATAGATGAGAGACGCCAGAAGGGGCTTTGTTGGCATTGCAAAGAGAAGTAGAACCTGTCTCATAAGTACAAATCCCCACGGGTTTATTTGTTACAAGCCCAAGAAGACAACCTAGAGGAACCTAATTTGAATCAAATTGACATAGAGGAAGTCCATGCGAAAGGCAAACAACCTATCATAAAGCAACTCGAGGTGGAAGTTTCACTACATGCAATATCCAAGACACCCAATCGTAGAACCATGCAAGTTGTTAACTGCATTAAGGTAGAGCAGGTGGTCATTTTGCTCAACTCTAGAAGCATGGATAACTTTATGCCTCCATGGATTACACAAAAGGAAAAGCTGCCCGCCAGGCATAATAGGATACTTTCCATGAATATTGCTAATCGCACTAAGATTCAAAGTGAAGGGGAATGTGACAATCTGGCTATTACACTCCAAGGTACCAAAATTATTTCCTCCTTTTACTTGTTGAAATTAGGGGGCTGTGATGTGGTTTTAGGAGTGAGTTGGCTTGAAATGTTAGGTCGTATTGTGTGGGATTTCACGAAAAAAACAATGGAGTTTGGGAAGACAAAGAGAAAAATTTTACAAAGCTTAAAACCTACAGGTTTAGCTTTGGAGGTCAGTCCCAAGGCTTTAAGGACTGCCATAACCAGGGGATAAGATTTGTTTTTGCAAGTGTTGAAGAAAGAACCCTCCCACCCACCCACAACTCTAGAAAATCCTCCATACCTTGGAACACATATTCCAAACACCAAAAGACTTACCCCCTTCTAGACCACAAAATCACCCTTAAGGAGGGCACATCACCCATTTCCACTAGACCGTACCGCTACCCTCACTACCAAAACGTTGAAATTGAAAAAATTGTCAATGAATTACTGCAAACAGAGGCCTTAAGGCCAAGTAACAGCCCATTCTCATCTCCAGTACTACTAGTTCACAAAGTCGATGGTAGTTGGCGACTATGTGTCGACTACCGTGCCCAAAACAAACACACGGTGCAAAACAAGTTTGCATTACCTGTGATTGACGAACTACTTGATGAATTACATGGGTCCACGGTATTTTCTAAGTTGGATTTGAGGTCTGGTTATCACCAAATACGTGTGGTCAAGGAAGACATCACCAAAACAGCCTTTAAGACACATGAAGGTCACTATGAATTCCTCATGATGCCATTTGATTTAATCAACGCCCCTTCTACCTTCTAAGGGTTTTTGAATGAGATCTTTAAGCCATTTTTGAGGAAGTTTGTCCTTGTATTTTTTGATGATATTCTCATTTACAGCAAGTGTTGGGCAAACCACTTATAACATCTGACCAAGGTATTGGAAATTTTGCAAAATAACCAGCTATATGCCAAGATGTTAAAATATCAATTTAGGGTAGAGGAAATTGAGTACTTGGGACAAGTGATTACTGCTGGGGAAGTCAAGGCCAACTACTCTATGGTGTAAGCAATGTTGAAGTAGCCTAGACCAAAGAATCATAAGTCATTACATTAATTTGGCCTTAACTGGATATTACCATAAATTTATTAAGTACTGCGGTGCCATCGCTGCCCCCTTACCCAATTGTTGGGAAAGAATACTTTAAACTAGTCACGAGAAGCTGAAAATGCTTTTCAAGCTTTGGAAGAGGCTATTACACAACCGCCAATTCTGAAACTTCCGGATTTTTCTAAGTCATTCATGGTAGAATGTAATACTAGCGGCAAAGGTATGGGGGCTATTTTAATGCAGTCCAATCAACTAACTGCCTTTATAAGTAAGGCTATAAATGGAAGGGAATTGTTGCTCTCTACGTTTGAAAAAGAATTTTTGGCATTGGTCACCGCTGTCCAAAAATGGCAAACATATCTGTTGGGGCATTCATTTACCATTAAGACAGACCAACAAGCACTTAAGTTCCTCTTAGAGCAAAAAGTGGGGACACCAGCCTAACAAAGGTGATTGACTAAACTTTTGGGGTATAATTTTAATATTGTTTATAAAAAAAAAAGGGAAAGAAAATAAGGCAACCGATGCCTTATCCCATCAAGGTGAAGATATTGAAGAGGAGGAAGCTGCAATAGCACGATTTCTTTCCCAAACTCGGATTGGGTGGAAGACCTCAAAAATAGTTACACTTAGTCTGAGGAGATACAAGGCCTAATTTTCCAGCTGTGAAGTAACCTAATTTAGCTTAAGGGCTACCAGTTTCAGCAAGGGGTGTTTGCAAAGAAAGGCTGAATTTTTATTGTCCCAAATTATGAGTTTAAAGCCAGAGTTTTACTCTACATCCATGAAGACCCAGTAGCAGGACACTCCGGCCACTTGAAGATATACCAAGGAACAAAAAAAAAAAATTGTTTTGATCGAGATAAAGAAAGACATCAAAAAATTGGTCAGGGAATGCAACACTTGTCAGCAAGTGAAATACAAAATCACATGTCCACCGGGGCTACTAAAGCCACTACCTATTCCGAAGCTAGCATGGACTGACCTATCTATGGATTTCATAGAGGGTTTACCAAAGTCCAAAGGGTTCAATGTCATTTTGGTCGTGGTGGACCGCTTTACTAAGTCGGGACATTTTTATACCTTTATCTCACCCCCATACTGCCCTAAAGTGGCAAAATTGTTTGTTTAATGTTTTCAGGTTGCACAGAATTTCGAGAACAATTGTATCAGACCGAGATCCTATCTTTCTTAGCTCATTTTGGAAGACATGTTTACATTGTAGGGCTCAACCCTTCAGTACAACTCAGCCTATCACCCTTTAAGTGAGGGCCAAATCGGCACAATGGCTATCACTAGCGGAATGGTGGTATAATACCTCCTATCATTCAACTACCAAGACCACTCATTTTCAAGCACTGTCTGGGTACCCCCCCCCCCCCCACCCCCACCACTGGCATACATTCCAAGCACCTCAACAAATCACTCAGTAGACCAAGCACTTACAAATAGGTAGGAAGTTCTTCAATTACTCAAACAGAATTTAAAGGCATCTCAACATCGAATGAAACATTTTGCAGATCAACGAAGAACTGAACGATCATTTGAGGAGAGTGATTGTCTATACTTACGTTTGCAACCATACCGACAGAAGTCACTAATGGGACAAGAAATATGAAATTAGCCCCATGTTTTTAAGAACCCCCTTCAACATCCTGCCAAGATCAAGCCGCATCCATCCTACTTTCCGTGTCTCCCTTCTTAAGAGGAAAGTAGCAACTTGGATCCAACCATTATCAACACTCCCATCCGTAGATACCAACGGTGAAATACTCCTAGAACCTGAGCAAATAGTGGATCGAAGGTTTAAGAAACATGGAAACCGACCAGTAACTAAAGTACTCATCAAATAAACTGGTGCATCTAAGGAAGTGAATACCTGGGAATTGTTGTGGAAGCTCAGTAGTAGTATCCGCACCTTGTGGACAAGGTGCTCTAATAGGGAGAGCTTGTTAGGAGGCCAACGGGGACTAAGGACTCACGACGGCACAAGGGGTTGGCTGAAACCCTAGATTTGCAATGAACTTTGATGAGACCAAAGAACAAGATGAAAGTACACGGGACTTAGCAACTGAAGAAGAACTCGGCACTCAGAGCTGAAGAGAAGCTTTGATACCTCTAAACGCTGCGTTGAGATTAAGTGAAGGCTAATGGGTCGCGAGCATGCAGGGCATTGCTGGGCCACATCCTCGGCATGGGAGTGGGAGAGACCCACACAACGGGCTGAGTTAGAAGCCTTTAAGTTGCTACTACGCATTTCATCAATTGGATGAAACACACCATTTTAGTTCTAAAGCAAGGCCATGTCCCCATGTCTATTTCTGTAAATTTCCTACTTTTTAGACCTAATGCATTTTCATAATAGTAGAACCCGCAGTCTTTAACATTATTCTAGAATATTTTGGGACCATTTTTTAGGGTTTGTAAGGAGTTGGATTGCCTCAAACAATCCTTGATTTTCTTACGCTAATCGTGTGATTTAGTTCATCCATTATGTGATTTACTTTACCTGCTATTAATTACATCAGTTTCATTGTTCATTACACATTTTTACTATAATCGAATCTCAATCTTACAAGAAAACCCATTTCAAGACCCACATAAAACCCATTACCTAGTAGCCCCTAACAAATGGGCTTCGAGCTCAAGGTTGTGAGACCAAAATACTATCGTGTATCCGATGTGAACAAGTCTAGGTTTAATTTGGTGTGGTCTTTGAGGTGGCAATACATGAGTGAAAGTTTGTTAGTAAGAGAATAATGAACCGACCACTCTGCCTCCTTTGATAATATTGCTAGTAAAACAAAAATAACGTGCTCTTTATATATGTTAAGTAAAGTTTGCCTCTGATGTGTACGTGATTGTTGAGTATAAATATAAATATTATTTTCTAGCTAACATTCAGACGGATGGATCCATAATTAATTATATTCTCCAAGTTGGAGCAATCTTAGTCTACCATGCACTAGATATGAAGAAACTAGGCTACCCACATCCGCCAAATGTGGGTAACGGGGCCACCCATCCCACTTTGGGCCCCGAACTAGAGGTGTAATTAGTCCAATTTGCTTCAGTATTACTTGTTACCCTCCTAAATTGGTATTTCCAGTTTAACCAGTTCGGTCCAATTTTTCGATTTTAACAAAATGTTAATTTATCAAAAGGAATATGTTGAGAATTTATTAAGCCAAAAAATGTAATTAATATACTAGAGATATTTTATACTTAAAGAAAATGATCAAATAAATTTACATGCTTAAGATTAAGGTTTAATATTATTAATTATAATATAACATTCTTTTATATATATTATAATTTATATTACATGTAAAATTATATATCATATAAATTATATTATATATAGGTCCAGTCCCAAAAAGTGTAGAACCGATTCTAGATCGAATTTGACCGAGTTTTAAAAGAAATGAGCCAATTTTGGACCGGGCCAATCTAAAACTAGATTGTATCTACTAGTGCGGTTCGGTCAGATTTTTCATTTTATTTTTACGCCCCTACCCCCAAGAAGGACAAAGGACGAGTTGGGCCAAATTCCCACCAGCATTTCTCATACCTTGCATTTATACAAATTGTAATGTTAGTTTTGTGTTCACAAGATTTTATTATCTTAGCTTCTTATATAAAGCTTGGCTTAGAAGTCCAAGGCACTGTAATGAAATGAATACATCTCTAATGAATTTTTAAAAACTTTATTATTAGTTTTTAAATTTGTATGTGTTTACAAATTTTAATTTTTAATTTAAAATATGTGATAATTTGGGTCCTGAAAATATTTGTGGACCTATAAATAGTTTTTAGATCCAATAAGCTATTCGTAGCATTGGAATGGGCAGGGGCAGAGCAGATGAGGTGTCCAACCCCACCTCCTACCCCCAAGACGTGGGATGCGGGGTCCAAACCCTTCCTAATCCTTACATGGGCGGGGGCAAAGTGCAAGGAAGGGTTCACCTTGCCCTATACCATGTGAGTAACACCCCGAACTAATGTTTTAAAGCAACATATATACCATTATCTCAAATATTAGATACAATATCAGAATGTGAAAGCCTCACTGTGTATTCATTTTGAAAAAGAATAAATCCAACTATAGAAAATGTCTTTTTTATATGAATCCCAAATTTGTCCATTTTTTCAAAGAAAGTGCCAAAACTTTCACACTCGCATAAGAGTATAAAAATAATTTCTATATAATATTTTCATGTGTAAAACAGTGCGCGCGCGCACACACACACACACACACACATATATAAAGAAATTCGAGAAAAAAATAAAGGTATTCATGAGTTGTTGATTCTTTATTATTAGTAGCCATGCTATGTTTGTAGGTAACATTTACAGTAATTAATGTTGCACGTTTCAAGCATTAATCATAATACAAATACTGATAATTTGCAAAGCCACCATTCCCAAAATTAATGCCTAAACCTAACCTTTGTTTTCAAACCCATCGTTTGGATAGCTTACCCTACTGATTTAGGAAAATGAACCCACATGGTCGAGCTTGTGATCAATCAGAATGATCATGAGCTGGATGATCATCATGTGCGTGCAAGTTTTGTATGGTAGATTACGACCCATATAAAGGTAGCCTTTGAGGACTGCCCTTTTTTTTTCTTGAATTAAGATTATTATGAGGTTGTGAAGGCTTGCTTTGGTACATTACTTTATTTTGTAGGTTATTGCCTTCGTGCAATTGTTAATTTTGATCATCTAACTTTACTGACAATCTGTCACTTGCATTGGGCTATTCACAGTAGAGGAATGAAGCTGATAAAGAAAGCCATGGGCTTGGGCCTTGGGCCCCGAGGGATGTGCTCTTTTATTGCTTTGTTTCATTAATATGTTTTATGTTGATTATGTTGTGTTTTGATTTCCAAAGGTCTTGCACGACCAATTTGTTATTATAGTCTATTTTAACCTTTTTGGACTATAGCTAGAATGCCATCTATTGGCTAGTTGTCTATAGAAACTATTAGAATGGTTTTTATTTAAAGCGTGACACACTCTTGTAAAGAGGTATGTGAAGAATAATATTGAATACACTTTCTAGAATTCTCTCTCACGATTTCTGGAGGTTCTCTTCTCTAAGGAGCTATTCTACAAGTTTTTTCCTATTTTACTTCTTCGTTGTTACAATTAGTATTCGAGATTTCAATCTCTAAACTGTGACCATGGCCGAGGGAACAAGGATGAGTCAGCCGCAAGAAGGGTTGGCCAACCTCACCAAATCCATAGACTCGTAGTTCAAGATAATGGAGACTGGGCTAACCATTTCTTTGCCTATTATAATACCTTACCACACCATAAATTGAGATTGGGTTGAGGGGATGGAATGGGATGATTTTGCTCATGCCCTTATCACTAGATTTGGACCTAGTTTCTATGACAACCCTATGGAACCCTTGACTAGGCTGAAACAAGGAGGGACCGAGGAGGATTATAAGTCTAAGTTTGAGGCACTCTTAAATAGACTAAGGGGATTTCCAGGATCCTATAAGCTTAGTTGCTTTTCAAGTGGACTAAGGGATGATATTAGGTTGTCTGTGAGGATGGTTAAACCTGATAATCTCTTGATTGCCTATAATTTAGCAAAAATTCAGGTGGAGCATTTGGGAATTACTAAAAGGAGTTAGAAGAGGATCTTACCTTTGCCTGGCCCAATAGTATCCAGATACCCAATTGTTTCCCACCATATAGCCCCAAAAGGACCTTCTAAAGCCCTAGTTCCTGTCCAAAAAAGTAGCCAATCCTAGATGAAAGAGAGAAGGGATAAAGATCTCTACTATTACTATGATTCTAAATGGAGTCCTGGCCATAAGTGTTCTAACCCTAATTGTTTCTTATTGAGGAAGTTGAGGATGATAACTTTATTGAGTTTGAACAATTCAATAAGGAAACAAAAAAAAAAAGAATAACAAATTGTAGTTGGGTGATAGTCAACCTGAGACATCCCTTCATGCTTTGGTGGGATCCCAAAATCCTATGACTATGAGGATTAAAATTTATGGGCAGGATGAGAAACCAAGTTATAGTGGTGCTGATAGATTCTATTAGCACCCATAACTATTTAGATCCTTCAATAGTGAGTAAGGGTAATATTCCAATGCTAGTTAAGGAAAGGGTAAGGGTCAGATTGGCCAAAGGAAGTGAACTATTTAGTGAAGATAGGTGACCAAACTTGAAGTTTAAATTGCAAAATGTGAAATTTGAAACTGAGGTAGAAATTCAGTCCTAGCAAGCTGTGACATGGTCTTAGGGGTCTAGTGGCTTAGAGAGTTAGGTCTATTCTCTAGAACTTCAAAGACTTGACAATGGGCTTTAAATAAGGGGAAAGGGAAATGCTCCTTAAGGGTATTAGTTCCTCATTGACTATAGAGCAAGGGAGCTTGCACAAAGAAAATAAACTGGAGAAAAAGAGGATTTGGGTTCAATTCATTGAAACTAGAAAAAGTCTAGAATCAATAGGGATTCCAGAAACTGTCAAGAAATTACTAGATGAGTTCTCCGATGTGTTTAGTGAACCACAAGGCCTACCACCCAACAACACATGACCATGCCATTCCCTTATTACCTAATACACTAATTGTTTTAGTAAAACCCTATAGATATCCCTACTTCCAAAAAAATGAAAATGAAAAGATTGTTAGTGATTTACTTAAAATTAGGGTAATCCAACCAAGCCAAAGCCCATTTGCCTCCCCTATATTACTGGTCAGAAAAGCAAATAAGTCTTAGAGAATGTCTAGACTACATGGCCTTAAACAAGGTGACAATTAATGATAGATACCCAATCCCTGTAGTAGAGGAGTTGTTTGATTACTTCAAGGAGCCAAATTCTTCTCTAAGTTGGATTTGAGATTTGGTTACCACCAGATTAGAGTGAGAAGTGAGGATGTGCCTAAAACTGTCTTTAGGACACATGACGGGTACCATGAAATCTTAGTAATGCCTCTCTATACATTTCAAAGCCTAATGAATGAGAGTTTTAGGCCTCATTTAAGAAAATTTATCCTAGTCTTCTTCGATGAAATTCTGGTATACAGTAGAACTGTTGAGGAACACTTACAGCATATAAGGGTGATAATAGAGACCTAGACATCATCAGTTACCAATTAAGACATCAAAGTGCAGCTTTTCTTATGCTTAGGTGGTTAATTTAGGTCGTCTAATATCTACTGAGTATTATAGCTAATCTGGATAGAATTATGGTCATGGAGGATTGGCCACTGCCCAAATCTTTAAGAGCACTCAGGGGGTTCTTAGTCCTCTTTGGGTGCTATAGGAAATTTATAAGGCATTATAAAAGTATTGCTAGGCCATTAACTAGGCTATTGAGAAAGAATAAGTTTGAGTGGACCCTTGAAGCAAAAAAGACATTTATAAAATTGAAAGAGGCAGTTGCTAAACTCCCTATATTAGTCATACCAAACTTCACTCAACCCTTTGGGATTGAGTGTGATGCCTCAAGTAAAGTAGTTGGACTAGTGTTAATACAAGAAAGTAGGCCTATTGCCTGTTTCAACCAAGCTTTGAAGGGCATAATTTTATCATGGTCAACCTATGAGAAAGAACTCTATGCCCTAGTGGTAACTATATAGAAGTGAAGTTCCTATCTACTTGGACAGGTTTTCACTATTAGAATAGGCCATCAAAGTTTACATTTCTGCTCAAGTAGAAAATTGGGACTCGCTTACAGCGGAAATGAGTGTCCAAATTGTTTGGGTATGACGTAAAGGTGAAGTATAAGAAGGAGTTGAGAAGAAAGACATGGGCATCACATAAAACATTATCTATTCCTACGGCTAAGTGGTGGGAAGAGGTTAAGGATGGGTATAAGTAGGATCCTTATGCATCCAATTTAATGAAGCAGGCTATTATGTTTATGTTACCTCAGCATTCTTCTAAAAGGAATGGTTTACTTTACTATAAAGGGAGGTTGCTAGTGGCTGAGCAGAAGTAAGCTAGAAGGTTTTGCAAACATTACACAATGGACCCTTAGGAGGGTATTCTTATCACAAAACCCTTCATAGGGTCAAGAAGGAATCTATTGGCCTGGACTGAGAAATGAGTTGAGGGAATTCATAAAAAACTGTGAGGTGTGTCACAAAGTAAAGGAAGATCAGGCTATGCCTAATGGGCTCTTACAACCTCTCCCTATTCCCTCCCAACCATGGTTGCACATTATAATGGATGTTGTTGAGGGTTTTGCCTAAATCCCAAGGGTTTGATAGCATATGGGTACTTATGGATCGTTTAACTATATATTCTCATTTTACCCCTCTCACTCACCCTTTCTCAGACAAAATAGTAGCCCAATTGTTTGTGAGGCAAATCATAAGGCTCTATAGGATGCCTTAGTCAATTATTTTAGATAAAGGCAGTGTGTTCACCAGCCAATTTTGGCAAGAGATTTTCAAGATTCAAGGAATTCAATTGGCACTCAACACCTCATACCACCGTCTAACAGATGGCCCAAGTAGGTGGTTAATAATGCCTAGAAAACTACCTGAGATGTTTGTGGGGAAGAAACCTAAGGCTTAGGCCTACTAGATACCCTTAGCAAAGTGGTGGTATAATATGACACACACTCTTACACACCTTACTCCATTTGAGGACCTTTATTGCTATGCCCCACCAAGATTGTACCCTACTCTCTTGGTACCACAAAGGTAGCAGTTGTGGATGAAGAGCTCAGATCCATTTTGCACTTACTGAAATATAACCTACAAAGGGCCCAGGACAAAATGAAGAAGTATGCTGACCTTCAGAGGAAAGAACAATAGTTCAAGATAGGGAATGGGTCTACTTGAGACTCCAACCCTACAGACAAAACTCAGTGGCCAGTCGACAGAGTCTCAAGTTGTCCCCGACGTTCTATGGACCCTATCAAAAAGGTTGCTTACAAACTAGCTCTACCACCATCCTTATCTATACACCCAATATTGAATGTTTCACAAATTAAAAGAAAATTAGGGCAAAGCACAGAAACTCAACCTACTCTACCACTAACAAATTCATAGGGATCAATCAAATCAGAATCAGTAAAAATTGTTGAATGAAGAATGAGGAAGGTGAAGAACTTATCAGTGATGGAGCTGCTGGTGAAATGGCAGGGGCAAGCTGACGAGGATGTGACATGGGAGCCCAACTTCATGTTGAAAGAAGCCTACCCACACCTTGTGAGCAAGGTGTTCTAATGAGAGGGTTTTGTACCATGCATTGGGCCATTCATGGCCTAGGGTCTTGTCAGCTTATTGCATGGTAGAGGACTAAAGCTAATAAACAAAGCCATGCGATTGGGCCTTGGGCCTTGCGGCTCGAGGGATGTGTTGTTTTATTGCGTTATTTCATTAGTGTGTTTTATGTTGATTATGTTTTGTTCTGATTCTCAAGTGTCTTGCACGACCAATTTGTTATTATAGTTTATTTTACCCTTTTTGGAATGTAGCTTGAATTCCATCTATTAGCTAGTTGTCTGTATAAACCATTAGATTGGTTTTCTTTAAGGCGTGACACACTCTTGTAAGGAGGCATCTGAAGAATATTATTGAATACACTTTCTAGTTTATAGAATTCTCTCTTTTCTCTCTCGATATTTCTAGAGGTTCTCCCCTCTAAGGATCTATTCTACAAGCTTTTCCCTATTCTACTTCTTTATTGTTACTCAATCTTCTATTAATTGGAATTCTTTCCCTTCTTCCCATCATTTCATGATCAGTTTTCTTGCTTAAGACAAACTTCAAATCTCCATGATTTTTCATTCTTGCAATCTAAGATCTAAAAAGAGATCATGCTTAAAACCAAACGAAATCCCCATTAGTTCCCAAACAAAAACAAGAAAAAAAAAATTTGACAACCATGAAATCAGGAAAAAGATCATAAAGAAATCAAAAATAAGTGCTACATGATCTACCAAGATATTAATTCACAAAATAAATTCACAAATTGGTGTATATAATTTTATCTAATCTATTAGATATACTTTACAATAAAGCTAAGTATTTTACAAGTTGACTTCTTACATAAAATTATATATATATATCAGTTTATGAGATTACTTTTGTAAAATTCATTTGTGACTAAATCATTTTTTATAAGAAAATAGTATAGTTATATATAATTTGAGACATGCATGCATGCATTACAATTCAATTCATAGACTATATATATGGATTAGTATAGTGAAGTAGAGTTCTTCTAATAATTCTATCATGTATGTAGGGCTACAAATGAACAAAGTAGCTCATGAACAACTGGGGCTCAGTTCGTATATACTCGGTTCATTTAATAAATGAGATCTTTGTAAACACTAATATAAGTTTGAATATTAAACAAAATTCATGTAAACTCGACTCAATTTAGACTCGTAAAAAAAACTCGTACAAGTTCGACTTGACTTGTTTGAGCTCATTTTGAAGCTCGTAATATGTTTTAAATATATATGTGTTATATATATTACACGTTAGTTATATTTTGTATAGTTATCTATATATTATTAATTTATTTATAGTTAAACTTATTTAATATAAATATGTTATGTTCACAAAATGTGTATAAGATAATTTGTATAATAATATATCATATAATTACAATTATTGAATTATTATATTATCTATATGTATTAAATAGTTTAATGTATTACATTTATCTGGTGTATTATTATTTTAATTTACAACTATAAGTTATTTTTATAATAAAAAGTTATATCATAAGAACCTTGAATCAAAATTATTTGGTTGAATAGTTAAATGGTTTTTTTTAATTTAAAATTTGTTTATTAATCAAAAGATAAGATTAGACAAAATAAAAAAAACTCGAGTTCGAGCTTGAGTAGCTCGAACTCGAGTCGTTTGTTTATTCTTAGTCGAGCTTGAGTCGAATTCAAACAACATTAATGGTTAACAAACCGAGTTCGAGCAAGGATATTCGAATTTTATTCGAGTTCAAGCCGAGTTTAAATGAGTAAACATGTTAATCGAGTTCGAGTATCCTTGTTCGAATTCAATTCAATTCGATTCGTTTGCAACCCTACATGGATGTATTTGGAAATTACTAACCTTGCATCGCAAATAACAAAAGTGGCAGGCCGAGTCCAATAGACTCCTGCTATGTACAAACTTCACACAGAAAATGAGTATTTCCTTTATCGGTATTACTAATAGGGCAATGATAGACTTACTACCCTTTTATCACCCATTTAATACTAGGGATCGGTCCAGTTTCGGATAAAATTTAGAAATGAACCGGTATATACTGATTTTGCATTTTCAAAAATCGATTATACACCGGTTACCCCCCTAAACCGGTACTTTCGATTTTACCAATTCCAGTCTGATTTTTTAATTTAATATTAATCTATACTATAGTCTGTTAGGGTATTAATATTAGTATATACGTTAGTATTAGTTATAGTGATTAGAATAACTATATATTAACTTTTGTTATAGTGAGTTTAATTATCCATAACTATATCGTTGATAGTGATAGTATTAGTATTATTATATCATTATTTCATATGTAATTATTTAAATATAGTGGTTTATATAGTAATTTAACTTAAAGTATATTATTAATAGTACTATATAATATGTTTATATTATATATAATATTAAAAAATTAATTTAAAATATATATTATATCCAACCAGTCCGGTCCGTGATTAAAATGTTTAGAATCGAAACTGTGACACCTCCAATTCCCACGTATAAAAATACGGGGATCGAGGCATCGGAATGTTGACAACACGGGTCACGCATCCCAGCGCCGAGTGCTAAATGTGTGTGCATGCAATGTATAAGATAAAATAAGCAGCGGATAATTACAGTCAATCACTAAGTACCAGAATTTTTAAAAATATTTTACAAACCAGTTTAATATAAATTCTCTAACAAGAGATTTAATACAATCATCTTAAAGTCAAAACATAAAAATACATTTATAAAAAAAGGAAAATACATTTTCCAAAATAATAAATTATATACCAAACTTCAACAGCGGAGCCACCTCCTCAAGCTAGCCTCCTCGACATCTGTATCCAAAGTCTACGACACCAAAAATGGCATCACAGGTAAGTACACCCAAACAAACCATAAGATATAAAATATATAATCATACAACAACAATACACATTAACACGATACCATATGCATAAAGCTCAAAATCATCTTCCTCAAAATAAATAAAATAAACACACTCCAAAATCTCATTCTAGGCCAAGATAAACTCCAATAAGAACATTCATCACTTCCCAGAAAACGATACATGTAAATCATTTAAGACAACAACCATTTTTCTAGAAAATGGTCTACGTAAAACCAACATCTGACACTGTAGGCGAGAATCACAGGCGGGACTCTACCACCATCCCTGCTTACCTCATAATCATGCCAGTCATACGGGCGTTATATATCGTCGTCCCCAAATTGAATTAAATACTTCAATCATAGCAGGCGTTACGTATCGCTGTCCCCGATATGACATACACACATACCTATTATAATGGACGTTACGTATCGCCGTCCCGATTATGACTTACACACTCCTTTCATAGCAAGTGTTATGTATCGCCGTCCCCGATATGAAATACACATACAATGACCATAACGGGCGTTACGTATTGTCTTCCCCATTATGACTCTGTCAAAATAGTTAAGATCCATAAACCCAGTAATACTGTAGGCAGGAATTACAAGCAGGACTAAACTACCATCCCTGCTTACCACCATCCCTACAGTACCTCTCTTTTAAAACAATCAATTAAATCATTTCAATAACCCAAAAACCACGTCTCACATAAAAACCTCAAAACACCAATTATACACATGAACCAACGTGCAATTACACAATGCATACCATCATAAACAATTATCCAACAATCAGCAAGTTCAATCATCAACCAAACACACAATTGTTAATGCAAAATATATTTAATTCTTAAAATTTATTTAGAAAATACATACAATACGCTAGTTAATAATTTCTAAAGTTATTGAAAATGCCGAACAGCAATTTCGTGCTTCCACCCATGAGCTCGCCACTAAGATTGTGCCAACGGGTCCACATATATAAATATTACAAGTAAATAAATATAAATAAAGCGACATTAATAAAAACAATAAATAACATTAACAATTAAGTTAAAACAATTAACATAAATAAAATAAAATAAAAATATATCTATTTATATATAACCAACTCAGCTAATAATCTCAATCATTCTAAACTAAATATATTAACTATCTTAATGTAGATAATTAAAATGCAATTATTATATAACTAAACTGAATACTAGATTATAAGTAAAATCATACCATGAAAATAAATTAAGAGCAACACATTAATAAATTTGTTGAAGCCATAAAAATCGGCCAACAAATCTGGGTAAGAGAAAGAATCATTTCCATCCCACTGGTGCGAGTTGGACTCCGCTCGAGGTCGTTTAGGGCTCCCAGCGGGGTTTCGGCAGAGCCGTACGTACGTAAATAATAAATAAAATAAATAGAAATGAACACAATATTTTATATGGTTTGGCAGCTGCCTATGTCCACGGATATTTGGGAATGAGAATCCACTATAATGAAAGTTTTTACAGTCTCTCATAACTCACTGTACAGGAAAATATATATATAAATATAAGAATAAAATCCGTCGGTTGAAGCTCTTGAATTTCTCTGGGAAGTCTGAAGAGGATTATGTTGGGGAAGAAGAGGCTGTCAAAATTGTTGCAGAGAGAGAGAGAGAGAGAGTGAAAAGATCCCGCCCCTTTGTCATCTGATCAAGCCTTTTTATAGCCAAATTTCGGTTAGTTCGGTCAATTATTTACTTTACGTGCATCGGTCGACTTCCTCTATTTCCTCACCGCCTTGCTTTTCTTCTCATCCATCCCCTCTCCACCGGCCTGCACACTGCCCTATATTCTTTATTGTTGTCCCGTCACCTGCCAATCTTGACTTTCCTTCCCCCCAGGTGCTTTGATTCCCTTTTGGCTCCTTGTTAATAAATATTAAGTATTTGACTATTTGACTATTGATTTCATCCCTTCCAATACCTTGCGAATTCTTAACAAAGGTACTTTGATGAGAATTCTATCTTGTTATCTTGTATTCTGAATTCTGAGAAGGTGGTAATTTGTCTCCTGATCCCTAAAAATACTAATTGCATAAAATGCAACCGTAGAGCTAGGTTAAGGTGGGAGATGGACTCAACTATTAAAAACAGGAGTGTAGAGCTCAAAGGTGGTAGGAGATGGCATCGCGTGGGACCCAACTGGAGTGCATTGCCTAGGATCCTATGGGAGGAATCATCACGTAGGTGAGTTGAAGCACGAGGCTGGGGCTCGGCTATCCCCTCGTGAGATTTGATTGACTTCGCGTGAGTGGGTAGTCCGACCTCGCTGGAATTTATTGACTTCGCATAGGTAGGTTTTTAGATAGGTTGTGGATGGCCAGACAACCCCGCAAGCCTTCGAGCGGGATGTGGTTGATCCGACAATTTCGCGAGTTGTCGAGCAGGATGTGGCTGATCCGACAATTCCGCGAGTTGTCGAGTTGTCGAGCGGGTTGTTAGTGATCCGACAATTTTGCGAGTCGTCGAGCGGGATGTGGATGATCTGACAACCCCGCGTGCCTTCGAGCGGGATGTCAGTGATCCAACAATTCTGCGAGTCGTCGAGCGGGATGTGGATAATCCGACAACCCTGTGTGCCTTCGAGCGAGATGTGGGTAATCCGACAATTCCGTGAGCCTTTGAGCGGGATGTGGCTGATCTGACAATTCCGCGAGTCATCGAGCGAGATGTGGGTGATCCGACAACCTCGTGTGCCTTCGAGCAGGATGTGGATGATCCGACAATTCCGCGAGCCTTTGTCGATGAGATTTTGCTGTGATGAGGGCGCAAAGCCCATTCCGTCATCGCATGGGACCGGCAGGTGGTGTCATCGCGTGAGATCCGGCGAAAGTGCATCACCTGGGACTCCGCAGGAGGTGTCATCGTGTGAGACCCGACGGGAGTGCATCGCATGGGACTCTGTGGGAGGTGTCATCGCGTGAGACCCGGCAGGAGTGCATCGCCTAGGACCCCGCTGGTTTTTGATGTTGCTTCGACGTCACATGCTACAGATAACAATTTTGTCAGTAAAAATAAATTCACATATTACAAGAGAGAAACTGACATATTTTTGTCTATGGCAAAAAGTTTTCAAGTGCCGAGTCTCGAGCGTCAAACTTCCGAATGTCGACTTCCGATTGAGAAGTCGTGAGATTCTGAGGGTCGACTCTCGAGTGTCAATTGCCGAGCAAGGAGCTGTGAGATCCCAAGTGTCAACTTTCAAGACCATGCTATGAATGGTGATAGCCTAATTCCTGTAAACAAGAGAGGAAGAAAGTTTCCTAAGCGGGACTCTCGAGAGTGGCGTTGTGAAATTCTGAGTGTGATGTCGTGGGAGTGGGTTCAGGTGTGAGTTGAGTCCATGATGAGTGAAAGCTTCCCGAACGCATCATGCATGGGGTCCTATGCGTCTGAGTGTGTAAGGCGAGCTAAGATCCAAGTATGGCCTTTTCTGCATGGTATCCAAATGGTGTGAGTCGAATGGCAAACTTGGCGGGCCATGAGGGAGGACTGTCTCGAGTTAGGTGTAGGTGTGGCACAATGGGCCAGTTGTGGGTATGTTATGCAACTGGATGAGGCAAGGGGCGTGTGAGCCCGTGTGATGGTGAGTTGGGTCAGAATCCGAGATAGTGTCCGTGATAGTCAAGTTCCCGAGCTGGCGAGTTTTGAGTAGCTGAGGGTATGCGAGCCTATATGGTGACTCAGTGAGCTATGCATGTGAGAAGTCGTGATGTCCCGTGCGTGCACAGTGAGTGGGTGAGCTGCGTGTGACGAGCCATGGAGGAGAGGATGAAACCCGAGTTGGTCTCCTCGAGCTCATCTGTCTGAATGGCAATCCCGAGCTAAGGTTGCCCCAAACTGGGACATGCATAAACTAGCTTCCCGAGTTGGCACTCCAAGCTGAGGGAGTCAACTCGGGAGGTGGCCCGACCGAGCTGGTGGATACCGAGCAGGTGGAACCCGAGAGATGGAGAATCCGAGTGCAGTGGGCAACCGCCCTGGAGGTCGCCGGCAAGCTGGACACTCCCTGGAAAGGTCAGACAGGGCCGGTGGCTTTCCTGGAGTCACCGGCGGGCCAGCCATGTCCCAACGGGATTGGGCTTCCCAAGAGGGACTGTGCGGAAGGGTGTAGAGTCACCCTACATTTTTTGGTGAGGTGTCTGGTCGGAGATGGCGTCGTCTGTCTCAGAAGACGCCGGCGACGTCCTCCGTAGCCACCGAAGTCCAGCCATGTTGTGGCGGCCTTGGGCATTGTATTCTTGCCTTTCAAGTTATAGGAACCCGAGAAAGGTGCCTCCGGCAAATGGGTGGCTAACATCTATCCTGTCGGAGATAGAAACTGCCAGCTGTCACCCAGTGACCGCTGGCGGGTGACCGTCGGTGGTTGGCCCAGGCCCACGGTGCCGGCACCACGAGCTTTGGGCTCACTCTACCGTGCATGTACATACGTGCATGTATGGGCATGACCCGAGCACAGTACCCATGCTGTGAGGGAATTTCGAGATGATGGAATCCAATCTGAGTTGAGAGAATTCCGAGCTGGTGCTCGATCAGTCCGTGATTGATGAGTCGAGTTCCCGAATGTGTAATGTGATTTGGCTTGAACATGTATGTGTGATATAAGTCCTAAAAGAGAGAGAGGGAGCTCGGTGGACTCCCGAGCTGGTGGAGCCCGAGCTAGTGAAATGCATGAACTCCCATGAGTCGAGCTAGGAAATGCTTCCCGAGCTGGGACCTTGAGCTCATGGTCGGAAGCAATGTTTCCAAGCTAAGTTGTCCATGCAGGTTGGCCAGATGGACGATTGGGTCAGTGCAGGAGGTGGTTCCTGAGTGTTGGTATGCTGGTCCTGAGCTGTGGAGCACCATGTTCTAGCCTTCTGGGTCTCGAGACGAGCTCTCGTGGCTTCGAATCCAAGCTTTGTCCGAGTTCTCAAGCCCTCCATCAGTCCCGACCTTTAAGAGCTGGGTTCTTGAGTTGGCCGTTCAGGAGGCATGAAGAAAGAGCCATCTCCAGCAGGAACATCGGTGGGTCACCGGCCAGTGAAGACAGAAACTGCCGGCGGTCAACATGGTGACCGCCGACAGGCCTATAAGGCTCACAGCGAGGTGCCGCGAGCTAGGAAAAGGGGGGCACGTTGTGCTCCCGTTGCATGTCTCGTGCACCACTGTTCATGGCCCCCAGAAGCAAAGGTCGCGACTGTCGGGGCAAAAAATTTCAGCTACCATCTTGGTGGATGATGGCGGGGCTACACCATCATCTTGGAGCAAAAAATTTCACCAACCATGCGCCCTGCACAATGGAGTGTGACACTACCATCATCTTGGAGGCCCAACCGTGCTACAGCGGCTTTGGGCTGGGCATGTTCCCAAGTTGGTACAAACTCGAGTGTGAATTCGACGGGGCTACACCGGCGGGAATGGTGGCCCACTGGGATTACGGCTGAGAAAGAAATCGCCGGCAATCCCAGTGGGGACTGCCGACAGGCCAGCCATGCCCCACGGCGATAGGCCGTGAGGCTCGGGGTGACGCCGTGCTCGAGGTGCATCACGTCGAGCCCCCGAGCACTATACATGCATGACGTACTGTGCATGCCCTACCCTACATGCTTGGTATATATCTGCATTCCTATGCATTTTAAGTGCACAGTACGCCATATTTCCGAGTGTGTTCAGGGCCATCGCGTGTTTAATGCACGTGTTTGTAATGGTCGGGAAAATAAACAAATGGCATTTTGAGGTAAAAGCTCGATACCAACCAAGTTGGTACCAGCATTTTTCTAGCGGTGCTAGTAATAAAAATAGAAACAATAATAGGAATAAAATGGTCGAGCACAATTATCTGGTGAAAATTTTTGTTGAGTTGGTCAAATACTTTTATTCAATGGGCTGGAAAGTCATCCTTCTTCTACCTCCGATTTAAAAATCCCACAAACGGTGCCACTATTGAAGCCATAAAAATCGACCAACATGTTGGGGTAAGAGAAAGAATCATTTTCAGTCCACTGGTGCAAGTTGGACTCCATTTGATGTCGTTTAGGGCTCCCAGTGGGGTTTTGGCAAAGCCGTACGTACGTGAATAGTAGATAAAATAAATAAAGATAGACACGATATTTTACATGGTTCAACAAGTGTCTACGTTCACGGATATTTGGATATGAGAATCTACTATAATGGGAGTTTTTATAGTCTCTCATAGCTCACTGTACAGGGAAAAATATACATAAATACAAGAATAAAATCCGTCGGTTGAAACTCTTGAATTTCTCGGGGAAGGCTAAAGAGGATGATGTTGGGGAAGAAGAGGCTGCCAAAATTGTTCCAGAGAGAGAGAGCGAAAATATCTCGCCCTTTGTCATCTGATCAAGTCTTTTTATAGTCAAGTTTCGGTCAGTTCAATCAGATATTTATTTTGCGTGCATCAGTCAACTTCCTCTATTTCCTCACCGCCTTACTTTTCTTCTCATCCATCCCCCCTCCACCTACCTGCACACTACCCTATATTCTTTATTATTGTCCCTGCCAATCTCAACTTTCTTTCCCTCCATGTGCTTTGGTTCCCTTTTGGCTTCTAGTTAATATATGTTAGGTATTTGACTACTGATTTCATCCCTTCCAAAATTAACCACTTAAACTAGAGAAAAAACTTATTGAAAGTATTGAAAGCGAGATAAAGTAGTGATTTTACGATGAGAAAATACTTAGTTAAACACAACTATAATTTTCGGATTACAAGGGGGTTTTGAAGAGGACTAACTCAAATTAAAGTTGAGAAGAAGAAACAAACAAAAGGAGTGGTTAAACCCACGGTTTCCGACCCAAAACAAAGCATGGCATTGAGAGATTTTCGGTATAAGTTTTCCGCATGGTTCGGTGGCCATTTTATAAGCATAAAACCGACTATAAATCACTGATTTTGGATGGGATAAATCACGTGTAAACTTACCAATACTGAACCAAGACAACCATGCTGAAAAAGGAAGGGAATCATCAGCTTTTCAGATAAAAAAAAAATAGAGGCAAACAAGGTTGGATGCTCACTGTTTGAGAAGAAAATCCGGACAAGTGTGGGTGGAATGAAGAAGAGAAAGGCTACAAGATTTGAGCTTGAACTCACGAGTGTACAGAGACGAAACCCACGTAAACGAAGAAGAAGAACTGAATGGGAAGCTGTTGCTGGTTGCCTATGTCGAGCGAAATGAAGGAGATTAAATCACATGAACACTAACTTAAACGGGGTCGTGCGTTTGAAGGAACTGAATTTCACTTTACACTTAACTCACGGTGTCGTTTTGCAACAAATGAAGTGGCTGGCGAACAAAATAGAAGGGACCCAATTCACCTAAGTGCTTATTGCTGGGCAACAACGTAATAAGCATAGGAAAGGGCTGAATTAGCTACACGGGCCGAGCTTACAAACACTTGGGCCAAGGCTATTTTCCCAAACCATTAAAACCCAAAACACAAACACCTATATATTTATATATATATATATATATATATATATAAGTTTAAAGGGCCATTCTAAAAATCTTTAAATAAAATAATATAAAACCAAAACGCATTAAAATAAAAATAAAATAAATTACAACACCTTAATCTAAATGCCACATAATCAAATAATAAGATTAAATTCAAGCATTTAATTAAATACATCATAATAAAGTAATAAGAGAATAATTTAACTTACTATTTAACTTAGAACTAATTAAGAAGAAGATGAATTAACTAAATATTTAAATATAAGCATAACTAAAGAAATAAATAATTAAACTCCAAAATAATAATAATAATAATAATAATAATAATGATAACTATTCAAATGCAAGGACCAACATCAATAATTAAATAGACTAACTAAAAATACTAAAATTAAAGATCTTACAAACCATCAAATGAAACTAATATGTAAGGTACATAAACTGCGGGTTTCACAGAAACCGGACCAGTAATGGCAAGTTTTGACATTACAGGGATAGGTTCCAGACCAAACCAGACCAGACCAGTCAAAACCAGTCCACCCGTCCAGTCCAGTTTTTCGATTTCTCAATTTTTTCTTACACCCCTAATTATTACTCTTAGTGTATTTGAGATTTTTTTTTTATTTTATTATTATTGTTTGAGTATTTTTTTTAACATCCTTAAACATTAAGAATTTTTTTAAAAATATATAACTTCACTAAATTTCACAGGTGTAAATGGTAAATCAAATAATTGAACAGAAATCAAAAAGATTGAATGTTTTGGTTTTGGTAGTAATCGGTCTATATCAGTTCTTAAATTTTTAAAATTTCTTCCAAACCGGTAATTAATTACACCCTTAGTTATTGATGAAAAAAAATGTGGTATAGAAGGGTGTAAAATCCCTTTTATACCAAATCCTGATTTTAGATTTATTTTTCATTAATTACTATATATATTCAGCATAGGGATCGATATCTTGCATGCAATCTGATTACAATTAATTAGATGCATACACACACACACACACATATATATATATATATATATATGTATGTATGGCGTGGTACATGACTTATGTCATGAGGCGTGGTACATGCAGTCTTGAGGCGTGTAGTGCAACTTAATTCAAAGTGGGCAGTATATACTATTAAATATAACTTTTGTAAGGATTAATGTAATCCTTCAATGTTATTACGAAAATGACATGTATATAAAAAATTTAAATATGCAACATATTATGATTTACGAACGTCATGACTACCACCAGAAAATGCGCATGTATTCCCAATACTGGATGATTTTATGTGGTTTTTCTCGTGAACAGAAAATGGTTGGTTGAATATATTGAATTATATTCTAGCAAATAGAAAATCATCGGGAAAAATAATTTTTCTTATAGCGATTATAAAATGGTTGGTGTGAGGGGAGGCCTATTCGGGATGGATTGGGCCCATGACAGGCCCAATCATGAGAGGGCAAGCCAGCTATATGATAGACGTCCAGTCTAGCAGCCCACTATGTGACTCAAGCCGTGGGAAGAAGGCAACTCCTGACGCAACACTGCAAGGACGTGTCGAGTCAGGCAGGAAGGTACAACGCACGTCCACCACATTGAATGACAAGCGTGCCGAGTCGGGAAGCAGCATACCACGATTCTCACCGTATTAAATGCTAAAGCCTGCTAAGGTTGTGTTGTATTAAATGCAAGTAGGAATGAAACGTGTCGTGCACCACGTCGTATTGAATGTGGGTCAGGGGTCTCAAGCACGTGTTTGCATAAAGTAGGAACTGACATAGCTTGAAGGGGACAACTCACTAACAACTCTACCCATGGCAGGGATGCTCATCCAAACACAACAAACGGAATGATGGCCAAAAAGACAGGCAAGGCACTCGCCCGTCCTTTGGGAATAGAAAAGGTGCAAGTGCACACTTATAAATAATGAGAAGCTCCACGTTATTTAGGTTAAGTGCTCATTTCCTCAAACTATCCTACATTTATCTCCCCCAACTCGCCTAACATTAAGATCGGAGTGGTCGCATACCACAACCCCTACCCTCTTCAACCCTTTTACAAGCCCAGATTATTTGGATCATTGCCGAATAACCCAAACTGCGGATCATGAAATCAATAGTTGGTTTTAATAATTTTTAATTTCACCTTTCCCACGCCATTTTTATTTTGCTTTTGATCTATCCTTCTTAAAATTAGGTAATAAAATATGCCAACGTCCATTGTTTTATGCGATCTTGATCTTTAAAGCTCAAGATGATTAGTTCAAAAGGCCATCTCAGAAAGTTCTAACATTGGCCTCCGGCCTCTTCACTGCACTATTAATGCAAAAACTAAATATATAAAAAATGAGAAATGATATTTGTAGTAGTGAAGCGTGAAAGTGCTGTGTAATCGTATTTTTAAAAAAATGAGTAAAACACGAGACCCATACACATGAAAATTTTTAATTTTTTAATAGTAGACCACACTCTTTTTTAAAGCGATTACTTGACATTTACATACTCTACGACTGTATGTAGTATTATTCATAATAATTTTAGTCTTATTCCGACATTTCACAAATTAATCCAATATATCACAAAGTTAGAAACAAGAAGAAGAGAAGAGAAGAAGACAACACCATGGAAGAGCAAAGAACATTGTTCCTATGTCTTGCATATTTCGAATGAATTGAATTAATGAGTTGTACATTGTTACTACTACTTATATCTCCCATACACTAGTTGCCAAAAGAGGCACAACATAACGCTATTTGCCAAAAAAGGCACAACACTTCATGGAAGACCTATTCAGCCAATCCACTACATATTGCTGCTACTATGATGGAAGAGCCATTGTGAGTCGATCAGCATACTAAAGGTAAGATGGAACATGAGCTACAGTGATTGCACCCTCAAGTATTTTGTCTCAAACTAGATGACAATCTAGTTCTATATGCTTGGTTTGCTCGTGGAATATTGGGTTTGTTGTAATGTATATTGCGGCTTGAAACAGTGTTGCTGGTTTTGGATAAGAAACCTGTAGATCAGTGAGAATAAATCTCATCCAAGTGAGCTCACAACAAGCAACTACCATGGCTCTATACTTAGCCTTTGCTGAGCTTCTTGACACGGTGGTCTGCTTCTTAGATTTCCATGAGATCAATGACTGCCCCAAGAAGATACAATAGCATGTCACTGACCTTCTCGAATTAGGGCAAGATGTTCAGTCAAAATCACAATCGGATTTGAGTTATAAGTCTGAGGCGGATGACAATAACTAGCCTTGGGCAGGTCCAGCCTTAATATATCTCAAAATTTTCTTAAATAAAGCTAGGTGAGCTGTAGTCGAATGTTCCATAAACTGACTGAGAGTTTGTACAAGATAACTGATGTCAGGCCTAGTAATTTCCAAGTAGAGAAACCTTCCAATTAACCTTCGATACATAGAGGGATTGTACCAGTGTCTTTGCTAAGCTTTAAATTCTAATCTATAGGGATCTTTACTAGTTTGGCTCCCAAATTTCTTGAATCTACAAGTATGTCAAAAGCATACTTGCGTTGACATATGTGGATACCTTCTGAGAATTGAGTTACTTCAATCCCAAAGAAGTATCTTAAGAACCCAAGATC
Source organism: Platycarya strobilacea (assembly GCA_036898215.1). Taxonomy (NCBI): domain Eukaryota; kingdom Viridiplantae; phylum Streptophyta; class Magnoliopsida; order Fagales; family Juglandaceae; genus Platycarya; species Platycarya strobilacea. The sequence continues at coordinate 31,799,221 of CM072550.1, forward strand.
CTTAATCTTGGATTTATCATGGAGGGACTCTTTAATCACAATAATGGAGTTCATTGAATCACTGAAAACTAGAATATCATCTACATAAATCAGTACAGTTGTGAAGGAGTTTTCAGTTACCAAAGTGAACATAGTATAATCTGCTTTGGACTATGTAAAATCAAAACCTAGTAAGAAAGAGGTAAGCTTGGCATACCATTGCCTAGATGCTTGTTTCAAACCATACAAGCTCTTTAGTAGCTTACATACTTGTTGTAGGCTTCCTTTTGTGTATCTTGGTGGTTTTTTCATATAAATATCTTCCTCAAATTCACTATGGAGGAAGGCATTATTAACATCAAATTGATGTAGGTGCCAACCTCAGCAACTGAAAGCAAGGATCTCACAGTGACCATTTTGGCCACTGGTGGGAATATTTCATTGTAATCAATTCCTTCTAATTGGATGTACCCTTTAGTAACTAACCTAGCTTTTAGCCTTTCCACACTTCCATCAAAGTTTCTCTTTATTTTGTAAACATATTTGCAATCACTGGCTTCCTTGTCATGAGGTAAATCTAAGTACCCATGTTTCATTCTATTCTAAAGCCAATAACTCAGCATCCATTGCATTACTCCAATTAGGATCCTTTATGGCTTGGGAGTATGAGGTAGGTTCAGTTACAGCTAAAAGATGAGAGAAGAAAACTTGTAATTGATGTGAAAAGGATGTGTAATATAAATAGTCATGTAGAGGAAAACATAATTATTCAGGGAGGAGGATACCTTGTTCACAAATTGGCAAATTGAGGTGAGTGCAACTTGTTGACAATGAAAATCTTGGAGGTAAGAAGGTGTTGTTCTGGTCCTAGATGACCTTTGAAGAGTAGGTTGAGATAGAAAGGTAGGCTCACTGCCAATAATGTGAGATCCCAGATTTACGTGTATTTTTACACGTTATTTTATTTTCGGTATTAATTATTGTAATTTATTTAAATAATATTATTAGTCATATTTTATTTATTTAAGATATTTATTTGAGTTATTAATTAGTTAATATCGAGTTACGTTACTTTTCTTATTTATTTTAATGAGTTAATTATTTTAATGAGTGGAATTAAATTCCTTTATTTTATTGTATGAATTTATTTTATCTGCTTTCGTTATATTAATTATTGTTTTATAATTAATATTGCGCTTAGATTTAATTTATTTCTGTTAATGGGTTTTAAATATCTTATTTTATTGATATTGAAATTATAGTATTTAAAGCCTACTTTTATTTAATTTGTTGTGTTTTTCTGGTTGGACTCTTTTTCCCTTCTTTTTTCCTTTTTCTCATTTTTCTTTTCTTTTTCTTTTCTTTTCCTTTTTCTTTTTCTTCTTCTCTTCCTCTGCTTTCTCGCGTGCAGCCCGCGTCCCCTGCCTCCCTCTCCCCTTCGCCAGTCCCTCCTCCTCAGCCCCAGGACCGCCGCCAGCCACCCACCGGCGACACCGCCCAGCCCACTACCTTCCCTTCACACCGGCAAGCTCAACGACACTGGTGGTGTCCCCTCCGGCCACCCCACCGCTCCTACACGACCACAAACCCGAAATGACCATTTTTGCTTCCCTTGAATTTTCCGGCCACCGCCGGCCACCCCTTGGCCTCCGACCACCACCACTAGACTCCCCAGCCTCCGGTGAGCATAACCCACCGTCGGTAGCCACCCATCGCCGTCGGTTACCCCCTCTACCCGAAATGAGCCTTAAACGGGTCGTTCTTCGCCGCGCCGCCGTCCGGCCACCGTAGGCCTCACCACAGCCACCAAAAGACTCCCCTCACCCAGCCGATCAACCGCCTAGCTCAGTTTCCCCAACCGCAACCTCACCTTTCTGGTACGACCCCAAACCCGAAAATGAGTTTTCACCCATTTTGACCCCGATCCGCCACCTTCCAGTAGTTGTGCCGCCACCCCACCACCTCCATGAGATTCCTCACCCTCCAATGAGTACCTCCCTAAATTTTGGTGTCAAACCGAGTGTTTTAGCCTAACGTACATGTGACTGCTACAAACGCTGCAGATGGGAGTTGTTCAAGGATTTACATTTTTACCACTGTAAGTACTTTCCAAACGAGTTTTAAGATTTAAATATATTTTTGTCATCAACAGTTGTGGTATTTGATTATTGCTGCTTTGTGTTGGTTGATGTTGGTATTTGTTGGTTGATTGGATTAATTAAATGTTAGATAATTGCTGCACGGTTGTCTGCATTGTGTATTTACGCGCATGCTCATGAAAATATTTGGAAAGTCGGTTTTTGCATGATTTTGGATATTCATGTGTTGAGAATGGGAAATGAGATTTAAATTGAGTTTAATGGCTTTTAATGGTTTTGGGCTGAGTCATAACGGGGACGGCGATGCGTAACGCCCGTTGTGATCAGCGTGTGAGTGTGTGGATGACATAATGGGGACGGCGATACGTAACGCCCATTATGGTCATTGAGTGTGCATTTCATATCGGAGACGGCGATACATAACGCCCGGTATGAAATGAGTGTGTGTGGATCGTAATGGGGACGACGATACGTAACGCTCATTATGATTTTGGATGTGTGTGTAAATCATATCGGGGACGGCGATACGTAAGGCCCGGTATGATTGGTTTTGAGGATATTATTTTATGAAAAATGGTGGGTGATTTTATTGTGGATCAAAATGGGATTTTGACGAGTGTGATTATTTCATCGACTTTGAGGAAGATGATTTTAAGGCTCATGCATATGGTAATTGTTCATTGTTATTGTTGTGGCATTAATGTATTTCTGTCTTTTGGTTTGGTTGGTTTGTACTTACCTGCGATGCCATCTTGGCGTCGTAGTTTTTGGATGCAGACTTTGAAGAGGCTGAGCCTGAAGAGACGGCTCCGCTATAAAGGTGTTACTATTATTAATTGATCCCTCGGGAAATTTATTTTCCCCTTTTATAAATATGTATTTGTTTAATTTGTATTTTTGGATGACTGTATTAAATCTCCTGTTGGAGAATTTATATTAAAATGGTTTGTAAAATATTTTTAAAAATTCTGATACTTAAATATTAATTTATTATCCGCTGCGACCTATATTTTTATGTATGTCACGTGTGCACACACGTTTGACACTTGTTGTTGGGATGTGTGGCCCGTGTTGTTATCATCCCGACGCCTCGATCCCCGTGTTATTTTAAAGAGAATTTGGGGGCGTCACAGCAAGTGTTAGAGGAGTAAAGGAGGATGGATTGGTTAATTCATTATCAGTTAATGTTGAGGGACTGTCACTTGCATGCTCAAAAGAGGGAAAAGAGTCACAAAAACCCTGTTCAATACTGGATGAAGGGTGATGCGTAGGGTCAAATTGAAGAGAAATTGGAGTAGGATTATGCTGAATTGGAGTGGCAAAATCAATGGAAGAGTTGGATTGAAAAGGAAAGATGTCTTCATGAAAAATGACATCTCTGGAAATAAAGGTGACTCGAGTTTCCAAATCCAACAATTTGTATCCCTTGACCCTAAAAGGATACCCCAAAAAAACACATCTCCTCCCCCTTGGATCAAATTTCTTCCTACCATGGGATAGAGTGGATGCAAAGCAAAGGCATCCAAACACCTTCAAGTGTGCATACCTAGGCTTAACAGCAAATAGAACCTCATCAGGAGTTTGATTTCCAAGAGAGGGTAGGAGACCTATTAATGAGATAAACTGCAATGAGTATGCAATCACACCAGAAAATCATAGGCAAACTAGATTGGAAAAACAAGGCACGTGCCACATTCAGAAAGTGTTGGTGCTTTCACTCCATAGTGCCATTTTGTTGAGGTGTCTCAACACAAGTTCTTTGATGTATTATTCCCTTTTGGTTAAAGAATTTTTTCATTTTAAATTTTATCTCATTATCACTGGGAATAGTCTTTACTTTTGTTTTAAATTGAGTCTCAACTAAGTTACAAAAGGACTCAACACATTTTCTTGTTTTTGACTTGGCTTGCAAGAGATAAACCCAAGTTGTTTTAGAGAAATCATATACAATGGTCAAGAAAAATCTGATTCCATCATAGGTTGTGATAGAGCATGGCCCCAAATATCACAATGGACCATCTCAAATTTAGTAGTAGACTTGTGTGAACTAATGGGAAAATGGAGTTTATGCTATTTAGCAAGAGGGAAAATGTGACAAGGAATACTTGCATTAAAATTGTAACTTTTCTTTTCAATAGGATCTTGGATTAAACCAAGTCTAGATTAAGACATGCGACCTAATCGGCAGTGCCAAAGATCACTATCATTCCTATTATTACTAAAAGAAAAAGAAACATGATGAAAAGCATACGCATAACATATAAGGCCTCTGCCAATGCAGTAGAGGAAACTGTGGTGGTTAACAAGTGATGCAAGTTGCACTTCACTTCACCCATCCCAATAGAGGTCCAAGTGGAAAGGTCTTGAATAAAGCAAGTGTTAGTCAAGAAAATCAAACAACAAGCTTGTGTCTTAGTAAGTTTTTTAGCAGAAATTAAGTTGAAAGAGAATGAGGAAACACAAAAGACATTGGCAAGAGTGAGGTTTTCTATGATTTTGACGATCCCCAAGTGAGTGACTAGCATGCAAGTGCCATTAGGAAATCTCACAGAGTATGAAACTTCTATTGTGATTGAGGTTAAAAGGGAATGACTATAGATCATATGATTTGTGGCACCCGAATCAATAACCTAGGGTATGTTGGTTGAAAAAATAAATTTATGTGCAGGAGAAGGGTGAGTGAGATTCATACTAGACATTTTGGAAACCTTGGGAACACTGACATTAGGTTTGAAAATGCCCTAGGCTTGATTAACTGAAGGGAAAGGATTGGGAGGATCCTTTTGTTGAAGTAAGTTCATTAGCTGTTGTTATTGCTCCTTAGAAAAGCTGACTGTGTCCTCATGAGTTCCCTCTTGATAAACTTCACTGGATAAACTGGTTTGATTAGCATAAACAACTGGTCCTATTCCTTTGTGCAACTTGTGCCTTAATGGGTATCCATGGAGTTTGTAGTACTTCTCAGCTATATGGCCAGTCATGTTGCAATTATTGAAAATGGCCACCTAAGTGTGAATGCATAACTATGAATGTTTAATTTTGGCTGCACCGTTCACCGTCCACCGCACCGTCCACTTGCACATAGTCATATATAGCTACTGCATGTTTTGTGGAAATTGTGTAAAGCTTCTCCTATAAAAGGAAAGCTCTGATATGTGAAAAGTAGCGGTGGTGTTAGAAGTAGTAGAGGTGCAAAGAGAGAGTGGACGTGAAAAACTTTGAGTATTTGTAATCTCATACAAATATATTGAATTTTGGCTCCAGTGGACGTAGGAAAATTGTTGAACCACTTAAATATCGTCTTGCGTGATTCTGGACAATATTGTTTTGTGCGCAACAATTGGTATCAGAGTTTTAGTTCGTACTGTCTAGAAATCAAATTGATCAAAATCAACTTTTGACAACTACAAGTCATTCATTGCGTTGAGACGAATCTGTTGGCACAAACGAAATCGAAAAGCCCGCACGTGCCGTTCGAAGGCTGAAGCGTGTACCCACACGCCCCACTCGCAATTAGAGGTTGAAGACGATTGAAAATCACGTACCACGAGCTGCCACGTGCTCGAGAGGTTGAAGACTTGTGAACCCCACGCGCCCGACAGAGCTTCTGTGTGTGTACCTCACGCGCCCACACTCCTCACGCACCCCAGACGATCTGGACCGTCCAAATTCCAGATCCGTTTTGGGGCTTGATCTAAGTCATTTGAAGTCCGATTTTGACGATCAAATAATGCTTTCCAACTATTTGGATCATTTCAGACTCATCCGTACGATTAGAATTTTGAAATTTATTTTTAAAATTTTTAAAATTCATATGGAAGGTTTTGGGGAAGATAGGAGCTCTGGAAATGCCGGTAGTTCTAGGCGTAAGAGGTCCACAATTTGAAATGCCAAATTCGAAATTGAGAAGTTTGATGGAACTAGTAACTTTGGTATGTGGCAATGTGAAGTAATGGACGTTTTGATTCAACAAGAATTGGATATAACATTGGAAGGAAAACCCAAAGAAATGATGGAAAATGATTGAAGGAAGCTTAATACCCAAGCTTGTAGTATAATCCATTTGTGCCTTACCAAAAATCAGAAGTATTTTGTCATGAGAGAGTAAGGGAGAGCATTGGCCGGTCCAAACCGGCCAAACCGTTTGAACTAGTTATTTTGGACTGGACCGGACCAAATCAAGACTGGTCCTGGTCGATCCCGGTCCAAAATTCCTAGACCGGGTAGGTTCGGTCCCAGTCCCAGTCTGGGTCTTTTCCATCCCAGACCGTACGGGACCTACCTTATATATATTTTAAATATATTATATATTATTTAATTAACTTATACATTAAGAATAATAATAATACATTAAAATTAATTTACTAAATATATCATATTAATAATTTAGTATATATTGTATTAATTTAATTTATTAACATATTATAAGAGTTAATAGTTATAAACTTATAGTATAAATATAGTATATTGTATATGTATATATTTATAATAGTATAATATATTTTGGAATGGACCGAATAGACCGATAGGACCGGACCAGACCAAAATGGACCGGTCTGGTCTGGTCCTAAGGGTTCTCGGTCCGGTCCAGGGTGGGAAAACCCTGGACCAAGTAGGTCTGGTCCGATCCAGCAAACTCCCCCAAGACCGACCGAACCGGATCGAGCTCTCCCCTATGAGAGAGACAAATGCAAATGAACTTTGGCATAAATTGTAAGATAAATTCATGAAGAAGAGCATTGAGAGCCGTTTGCACTTGAAGAAAAAGTTCTTCAGATTCTAATTTCGTAAAGGTATTTCTATGTCTGAACACTTAAATAGTTACAATCAGATTCTTGTTGATTTACTAAATTTGGATGTTGAAATCCAAAATGAAGATAAAGTTTTACTGTATTAAATTCCTTACCCAATACATATGAATATTTAGTTACCACACTATTATATGGGAAGGAAAAATTTAGTTTTGACGATGTATCTAGTTCTTTGATTTTCAATGAGTACCGTAGAAAAAATAAGTAGGTACAGCTAGATACATCAAGTGAAGCATTGATAGCAAGAGGGAGACCGCAGTCAAAATATCCAGGAAAGAAGAAAGGTTTTCAATTGAAAACTCAGGCCACATCACGTGGTTCATCAGTCGGTAGAAAACTCGCCAAAGACAAGTGTTCACATTGTCACAACAAAGGACACTGGAAGAAGGATTGTCCTAAATTGAAGGGACAACAGAAGAATCAACCCACCAATGCCAATGTTGCAGATAGAGATAAAGATCTAGACATTACCTTTACAGGTTCATCATTCATTTGTCATTCCGATGAATGGATTATGGATTCCATATGTACTTATCACATGTGTCCCAATCGAGACTGGTTTACTGACTTCACAAATATTGATGGTGAAGCAGTACTTATAGGCAACAACAGTGCCTGTAAAACTTAGGGAATATGGAGCATTCGATTGAAGTTGCATGATAGAACTGTCAGGACTCTGACAAAAGTTCAGTTCATTCTGGACTTGAGGAAAAATCTTATCTCTCTAGGATCTCTGGATTCAAAAGGATTCAGAATCACTATTGAAGATGAAACTCCCAAAGTAGTGATGGGAGTTCAGGTGGCTATGAAGGGTTTGAAACGAGAAAACCTGTACTTCTTGCAAGGAAATACTGTTGATGGAAGAGCTTCTACAGGTTGTGAGAAGCTAGATAAGACTGATGCTGATACAACCAGACTTTGGTTTATGTATATGGGACACGCTGGAGAAAAAACTTTGCAAACACTAGTAAAGGAAGGCTTACTCAAAGGTGTCAAAACTGGTAAATTGTCTTTCTATGAGCACTGTGTATTAGGGAAGCAGATGTAGATCAAGTTCAAAACCGTTGTACACAATACACAAAAGATACTTGACTATGTACACTCCGATGTTTTGGTACCTACCAAAGTTGCATCTTTGGGAGGTAAGCATTGGTTTGTAACTTTTGTAGATGATTATTCTCGTTATGTGTGGGAGTATATGATAAAGAATAAAGATGAAGTGTTGAACATCATATGGAATAAAATGATTGAGACTTAGACCAGCTAAAAAATCAAGTGGCTCATATCAGATCATAGAGGGGAGTATACTCTAGACCCTTTCATGGAAGTATATCGGAGAGAGGGAATAGTTAGACACTTCACGGTGCGAGAAACACTACAGCAAAATGGTGTGGCAGAACAAATAAATCGTACTTTGCTAGAGAAAGTACGGTGTATGTTACTGGATGCTGGATTCAGTAAACAATTTTGGACTGAAACTGTGACATATGCCTGCCACCTCGTCAACAGACTACCCGCAGCTGCTAATGATGGGAATACATCCATTGAAATATGGAAATGTATACATTCTAATGATTATGACTCTTTACACATGTTTGGATGTCCTGCTTACTAACATGCTAAAGAAAGTAAACTTGATCCTAGAGCCAAGAAAACAAAATTTTTGGGCTTTAGTACTGGTATAAAAGGGTATAGACTCTGGTACATAGAGTCTAAGAAGGTAATCATCAATAAAGATGTTACATTTAACAAATCTGAGATGCTTAAGTCATATAAGCATAAAGATTCTAATGAAAGCAGCTATGATGGCGAAACACCCGGTGATTCGGAGAATGTAGAGTTTACTTCTCTAAATGATTCAAGAGAATATAGACAAGAGGAGGTTGATAGTCCAGTCACAGTACCTCCAAGTCAAATTGAATCAATAGCAACCAATAGGCCGAGACAAGAGAAACGTGTATCGACACATTATGCAGACTACATGACATATACACTACTAGTTGAAGGGGGTGAGATCTCAACCACTTATAGAGAAGCCATACAATCTAGTGAAAATGATGAATGGAGAAAGGCGATGAAGGAGGAGATGTAGTCTCTTCATAAGCCAGACTTGGGAACTTGTGCCACTTCCACAAGGAAATAAGTCAATTGGCTGTAAGTGGATCTTTAATCAGAAAGATGATCAAGTTGCTAAAAATAGAATATGATACAAAGCTTGATTGGTAGCCAAGGGCTACGCTCAGACAGAAGGAAATGACTACAGTGAAGTATTCTCTCCTGCTGTGAAGCATTCATTTATTCGAATATTGCTAACTTTGATTGCACAAAATGACCTTGAGTTAGCACAACTTGATGAAAAGACAGCCTTCTTGCATGGTGATTTGGAAGAGAAGATCTATCTGTCTCAACCAAAAGTTTTTAAAGAAACTGGTAAAGAAAAATGGGTCTGCAGGCTGAAGAAGTCTCTCTATGGATTGAAGCAGTCACCTCGACAATGGTACAAGCGGTTTGACCACTTTATGATGGATCTGAAATACACTCATTGCGAATACGATCATTGTATGTATTTCAAAAAACTTGCAGATGGATCTTTCATTCATTTGCTTTTACACGTAGATGATATATTGATTGCATGTAAAAGCAAGGTGGAGATAAATCATTTAAAAACTCAGTTGAGTAATGAATTTGAAATGAAAGATCTAGTAAAAGCACGAAAAATATTGGGGATGAAGATCAACAGAGATAGGGTGAAATGTACAGTTCACCTTACTCAAAAGCAGTATCTGAAGAGAGTATTGCAACCAAAGTTTTGAATACCATACTGATGTCGGTACCGGTCAAGGCACTAGAACGAAATATTTCGATACTGGTACCGTTTCATGTACCATTTCGGAATAGTCTATTTATAAAAAAAATTATATATATAAATACATATATATAAATAATCTAGTCAAAATTGAGGCAAAAAAAAACAAGAAATGAATAAAAAAAATTAATCCGATACAGTCAGTATTTAGGCGGGTACAGTATAGGAAGTGTACCTGTACTGCATAAGTGACCGGTACGGTATGTATCGGCTGGTACGATACGGTACTAAAAACAATGATTGCAATACTTCAATATGGACTCAAAGACGAAACCAGTAAATACTCCAATGGCCCCATATTTCAAGCTCAGTGCATTACAGTCTCCTAAAGATCACGAAGAGCGAGACTACATGAAGAATGTGCCGTATGCAAGTGTTGTTGGAAGCCTAATGTATGCCATGGTATGTACACGACCTGATATCTTCCAGGTCGTCAGCGTAGTCAGTCGCTATATGCATAATCCTGGAAAGAAACACTAGTATGCGGCTAAATGGATTCTACGGTATATTCTGGAGACCGTAGATATAGGTTTGAGATTCGAGAAGAGTGAAAATAGTCTAGTAACTGGATATGTTGACTCAAACTATGCAGGTGATCTTGACAAACGCTGATCGACAACTAGATATGTGTTCACTATGTCTAGAGCACCATTTAGTTGGCGATTGAATTTGTAGTCTACAATTGCACTGTCATCCACGGAGGTTGAATATATGGCTGTAACAGAAGCCATGAAAAAAGTCATTTGGTTACACAGACTGGTAACAGATTTGGGCTTTAAGCAGCAAGAGATTACCATTTACTGTGACAGTTAAAGTGCAATTCATTTGGCCAAGAATCAAGTGTATCACTCTCGAACAAAATACATTGATGTCCAATTTTATTTTGTACGTGAAATATTAGAAGAAGAGGACATCATACTTTAGAAGATTGGCACTAAAGACAATCCAGCAGATATGTTGACAAAAGTCGTCACAGGGATCAAGTTCCAACACTGCTTGGACTTGATCAATATTGCACATTGCTGAGCACCTTCGGGTGCATTGGAGCCTTATGGTGTATTTGATAGTGGAAATCTCTCATGTCAAAAGAGGTGCATTCATTTGAAGAATAAATCAGTTTGATAAGTAGTCTAGAATAGCACAATTCGGTGGGGAGGGTGATTGTTGAAAATTGTCACTTAAGTGTGAATGCATGAGTGTAAATGTTCAACTTTAGTTGCACCATTCACCGTCCACTGCACCATCCACTTGCACATAGTCATATATAACTGCTGCATGTTTTGTGGAAATTGTGTAAAGCTTCTCCTATAAAACGAGAGCTCTGATATGTGAAGAGCAACGATGGTGTTAGAAGTGGTAGAGGTGCAAAGAGAGAATGGACGTGAGAAATTTTGAGTATTTGTAATCCCATATAAATATATTGAATTTTGGATCCATTAGATGTAGGCAAATTGCTGAACCATTTAAATATCATCTTGTGTGATTCTGGACAGTATTGTTTTGTGCGCAATAGCAATGTGTGCAATGTGTTGTAGCACTCACTGTCATATCCAAGGCCATTCACTGGACAAATGTTTTAAGGTTGGAAATGCTCAAGTTCCTACATAAACGTTGGTTTGGCAGTGATAAGGTTTGGCATTGGTTTTGAAATATGGATAGGGAGCTTTGACAACCAAGGCCATGGAGTCAAAGGATGAAGAGTATGTGGTGAGGAGATTGTGTTGTTCTTGCTGTTGAATCAGTGAGAAAACTTTGTTGGTAGTAGGAAGAGGCTCAATGAGTATGATTTGTTATCTAGAGTTAGCATATCGGCCATTCAAGCCCATAAAAAATTGTATGGCACAAACACATTGGTATCTCTCATTCAAAACATTAAGTTGTCCACAAGTACTAATGGAAATAGGATCAATAGATAGCGCAATTTCATCCCATAAGATTTTGACATTACCATAATATGTGTTTACAGAGTCACGATCTTGCTTCAGGTTTGCCAAGCTACTCATTGGCTTAAATATTCGAGGTCCATTTTGTTGAGTAAAACAGTCCTTCAGTTCTTCTCAAATGATTCGAGCATAGTCTACAAATGCCACACTAGATTTTATATCAAAAGTTATTGAGTTCTGGATCCAAGACGCTTATACCATGTCATTGCATCTCTCCCAAATATCACAAAGAAGGTCATCCATGTTAGCTGATTTGGAGATGCTTCCATTGTTGAATCTCAGTTTATTCTATGAATTAAATTCTCATGCATTGCTCAAGACTAGGTAGCATAATTGTCGGTTGTGAGGAGATTAACAACAAGAATGATACAAGTGTTGTCATCATTCTCAACTCGGTTAAGGTTGTTAGGGTCTGAAAGGTTCAAGTAGGATGCATTTGCGTTTCCATTTTGGTTTTCTGTGTTTGTAAAGTTCTCTTCGTGATGAATTTGAGGGTGTATGAATAACAATGAGTAAAACCTTGCTCTGGTACCATGTCACAAAGTTCAAAACAAGAAGAGAAGAGGAGAAGAATACAACGCCATGGATGAGCAAAGAACATTGTTCCTCTGTCTTGTGTATTTCGAATGAATCGAATTAATAAACTATACATTGTTTCTACTACTTATATATATCTCCCATACACTGGTTGCCAAAAGAGGCACTAATATTGCTACTTGCCAATATTGAAATCTAGTTATTATGATGTTAATTCCTTAGAACATTGTTCAAGTAGGAGCAAAGAACATTGTTCCTTTCATGTTCTCGTTTTTTTAAGTTATGTTATCTGTAGTCTTCCTTTTATTAATATGTGTTGGAAATTGTATTTCAGTTTAAAGGAATATGTGAGTCTCAATGTAAACTTATATAAAGATGTAATCAATTAATGAATATGAATAGAACCAAAGTATCAATCCGTAAAAGTAGGATTGAGGTTTCTCTAGAATACCTTATTTTTCCTCTGTTTGCTCTTTTTTCTACTGCTTGTTTGCTGGTTTTTTGCTTTATTGTTTAATCTAACAATTGGCATCAGAGCAAAACCAGGTTCATCTGAAGGTCGATGGCTGCTTTTGGAGCATCAACACCAGTTCCAATATTCAGTGGTGAAGGATATGAGTACTGGAGCATTAAAATGAAGACCTACTTCATCTCTCAAGATTTGTGGGATGTAGTTCAGAAGGGGGTGACAGTTCCAGCAGAAGGAGCCTCAGCTTCAACTCAATTCAAGCAAGAAACCACTAAGGATGCTAAAGCATTGTTCATCCTTTAACAGGCAGTGTCTGAATCAATCTTTCCAAGATTGATGAGGGTTGAAACTTCAAAGGCAGCATGGGATATTCTTCAGTCAAAATTTCAAGGAAATATTAAGGTAAAACTCATCAAACTTCAAGGCTTTATAAGGGAGTTTGAAAACTTAAAAATGAAGGATTCAAAAGGAGTAAAAGAGTATTGTTCCAGGTTAGTTGAACTTGTAAATCAAATGAGGGCTCGGGGAAGAGGTAACTGATCAAGAATTGTTCAAAAAATTCTTATCAGTTTACCTGAGAAATATGACCATATAGTGGCTACCATTGAGGAGTCAAAAGACTTGCAAACTTTGATTGTCATTGAGTTAATGGGATCACTTCAAGCTCATGAACAAAAGATAGCAAGAAGAAGCGAAGGTTCCTTGAAACATGCTTTCCAATCCAAGGTTAATCTGAAAAATAAGAAAACAAAATATTACAACAAAAAGCCTCAAAAGGATTACAAGTATTCTGATCATGCTAAGAAAGAGAGCAAAATGAAAGGAAAGATGGGTGATTTTCCACCTTATGGTATCTGCAAAAAGACCAATCATTTGGAGAAAAATTGCTACCATGTCGGGAAACCACAATGTTGGAATTGTAAAATTTGGGCATATGGAAGAGGATTGCAGATTCAAAAATGATCAACAAGTTAACTATTCAGAAGCAAATGAAGAAAATGAGCATCTATTTTTTGCTTGCCAAGCTATTACAAAAGAAGAAAAATTATGGTTCATTGATAGTGGTTGTAGTAACCATATGGTTTCTGATGAAGCAATTTTTACTGATTTGGACACTTCTATTAAAGCTAAAGTCAAGATGGAAAATGGAGAACTTGTTGAATCTAGAGGAAAAGGCACGGTGGCCATCTCAACAAAGAAAGGTACAGAGCTTATTAAAGATGTATTATTTGTTCCTAGTCTTGATCAAAATTGTTGAGTGTTGGTCAAATGATGGAAAATTTTTATTCTTTATGCTTTGAGAATAATTTGTGTAAAAGATATGATGAGAAAAACAAAGTTCAACTTGCTGAGGTAAAATGGGAAGAAGTAGGAATTTTCCTATTCAATGGAACTTTCCTAAAGCTATGGTAGCAACTGTGGAAGATACTAGGTTGTGGCACCAAAGACTTGGGCACTACAACCTTAACTCTTTGGGATTGCTGCACCAGAAAGAGATGATGAGGGATTTACCTCTCTTAGAAAAAGAAGTATAGGTCTGTGAGGGATGCATGCTCGAGAAACAACATAGGCTACCTTTTTCCTTCGAAAAACACATGGAGAGCTAAAGAAAAATTGGAGCTGGTTTACACTGATATGTGTAGTCCAATGAGAACTTCAACTCACAATCAAAGCAGGTATTTTATTCTCTTCATAGATGATTTTACTAGAATGATGTGGGTTTATTTTCTCCATGAAAAATCTGAACTGTTTGGAGTTTTTAAGAAGTTCAAACTGCTTATTGAGAAATAGTCAGGCCATAAAATCAAAACTCTAAGGAGTGATAGAGGTGGTGAGTATAACCCCAAAGAATTTGAAAACTTTTGTGAAGATGAAGGGATAGAACATCAGCTGTGACGCCCCCAAATTTCCCTTAAAATAACACGGGAATTGAAGCGTCAAGATGATGACAACATGGGTCACACATCCCAACGACAAGTGTCAAACGTGTGTGCACACGTGACATAAATAAAAATAAAGGTCGCAGCGGATAATAAATTAATATCTAAGTACCAGAATTTTTTTAGAAATATTTTACAAACCAATTTAATAAAACTCTCCAGCAGGAGAATTTAATACAGTCATCCAAAAATACAAATTAAACAAATACATAATTATAAAAAGGGGAAAAATAAATTTTTCGAGATATCAATTAATAATGATAACACCTCTATAGCGGAGCCGTCTCCTCAGGCTCAGCCTCTCCAAAGTCTGCATCCAAAAACTACGACGCCAAGATGGCATCGCAGGTAAGTACAACCCAACCAAACCTAAGACAATAAATACATTAATGCCACAACAGCAACCAAGAACAATTACCATATGCATGAGACTTAAAAATCATCTTCCTCAAAATTGATGAAATAATCACTCGTCAAAATCTCAATTTAATCCACAATAAAATCACCCATCATTTTTCATAAAATAATATCCTCAAAACCGATCATACCGGGCGTTACATATCGCCGTCCCCGATATGATTTACACACACACCCAAAATCATAATGGGCGTTACGTATCGCCGTCCCCATTACGATCTACACACACTCATTTCATACCGGGCGTTACGTATCGCCGTTCCCGATATGAAATGCACACCCAATGACCATAATGGGCGTTACGTATCGCCGTCCCCATTATGTCATCCACACACTCACACGCTGATCACAACGGGCGTTACGTATCGCCGTCCCCGTTATGATTCAGCCCAAAATCATTAAAATCCGCTAAACACAATTTAAATCCCAGTTTCCATTCTCAACACATAAATATCCAAAATCATGCAAAAATCCACTTTCCAAATATTTTCATGAGCATGCGCGTAAATACACAATGCAGACAACCATGCAGCAATTATCCAACATTTAATTTATCCAATCAACCAACAAATACCAATATCAACCAACATATAGCAGCAATAATCAAATACCACAACTGTTGATGCCAAAAATATATTTAAATCTTAAAACTCGTTTGGAAAGTACTTACAGTGGTAAAAACGCATTTCTTTGAACAACGCCAATCTGCAGCGTTTGTAGCGATCACATGTACGTTAGGTTAAAACACTCGGTTTGACACCAAAATTTAGGGTGGTACTCATTGAAGGGTGGGGAATCTCATGGAGGTGGTGGTGTGGCGGCACAACCACCGGAAGGTGGCTGGTCGGGGTCAAAAGGGGTGAAAACCCATTTTCGGGTTTGGGGTTGTACCGGGAAGGTGAGGGCGCGGTTGGGGAAACTGAGCTAGGGGGTTGACCGGCTGGGCGAGGGGAGTCGAATGGTGGCAGATGTGAGATGCACGGTGGCCGGACGGCGGTGCTGGGTTGTTCAACCCATTTAAGGCCCATTTCAGGTGGAGGGGGTAACCGGCGGCGATGGGTGGCTTTGGGCGGTGGGTTATGCTCGCCGGAGGTTGGGGAGTCTAGTGGTAGTGGTCGGAGGCCAAGGGGTAACTGGCGGTGGCCGGAAAATGCAAGAAAAGCAAAAATGGTCATTTCGGGTTTGTGGTCGTGGAGGGGCGGTGGGGTGGCCGGAGGGGACACCACCGGTGTCGTTGAGCTCGCCGGCGTGAGAGGGTGAGGTTGAGCTGGGCGGTGTCGCCGGTGGGTGGCCGGCGGCGGTCCTGGGTGGGAGAGAAGGAACGGCGAGAGGGAGAGAGGGAGGCAGGGGAGGGGCTGGGCACGCGGGGGAAAGGACCGAAATAGATAAGGGAAAAGAAAGGAAAAAGAAAAGAAAAAGAAAAGAAAAAGGAGAAAAAGGAAAAAGAAGGGAAAAAAAAGAGTCCAACTAGAAAACACAACAAATTAAATAAAAGCAGGCTTTAAATATTATAATTTTAATATCAATAAAATAAAATATTTAAAGTTCATTAACAGAAATAAATTAAATCCAAGCTCAATATTAATTATAAAACAATAATTAATATAACGAAAGTAGATAAAATAAATTCACATAATAAAATAAAGGAATACTCATTAAAATAATTAACTCATTAAAATAAATAAGAAAAGTAACGTAACTCGATATTAACTAATTAATAGCTCAAATAAATATCTTAAATAAATAAAATACGACTAATAATATTATTTAAATAAATTAAAATAATTAACACCGAAAATAAAATAACGAGTAAAATTATACGTAAGTCCGGGATCTCACATCAGCTATCAGTGGCTCATTCTCCACAACAGAATGGAGTGTCCGAGAGAAAAAAAAATGGGACAATTATGGAGATGGCTAGGAGCATGTTACATGAGAAGAATTTACCCAAAGAATTTTGGGGTGAAGCAGTAAATACTGATGTATTTTTACTGAATAGGATACCTACAAAAGTTGTGGAGAAACAAACTCCTTAAGAAGCTTGGAGTGGAATAAAGCCCTCTACAAGTTTCTTAAGGGTATTTGGTTGTGTATGCTATGTCCATGTTCCATCCCAGAAAAGAACCAAGTTAGAAGAGAATGCTGAAAGAGGAATCTTTGTGGGTTACAGTACAGTTTCAAAAGGTTTTCGAGTTTTTAACTTAGAAACAAATAAACTTGTTGTAAGCCGAGATGTAAAATTCAATGAACATGTTTCTTGGGATTGGGAAGCTGAGAAAGTAATCTAACAAAATGTTCAAATACCATTCGAGTCCTTAACTGAGACAAGAGAAGAAGAAGCAGTTGAAGGAAGTAATTCTCAGCAACCTGAAAATAGAAGCCACACAGATTCTGATCACAGTGATGAGGAAACAGATCCTGAATCACCAATAAGGAAAACAAGGCCATTAAGTGAAAATTATGAGCAATGAAACTATGCTATACTTGAACCTATTAGCTATGCAGCAGCATCAAAACAGCAAGTCTGGCTAAAGGCTATGGAAGAAGAAATCAAGATGATTGAGAAGAATGAGACTTGGAAGTGGGTCTCTCTACCAGCTAATAAAGATGTCATTGGAGTTAAATGGATTTGAAGACAAAATTGAATCCTGATGGCTCTATTTTGAAGCACAAAGCAAGGCTAGTTATATGTGCAACAATATGGAATAGATTATAATGAAACATTTGCTCCTGTTGTAGGGATGGTAACAATTAAAGTTCTGATTTCACTTGCTGCTCAAAAGGGTTGGAAACTTTGGCAATTAGATGTAAAATCAGCATTTTTAAATGGAGCATTGGAAGAAGAGGTTTATGTTAATCAACCCATGGGGTTTGAAAAAGAAGAATGGAAGGTTTACAAGTTGAATAAAGTCTTGTATGATTTAAAACAGGCGCTACGGGCCTGGTATAGTAAAATTGACAATTATTTTACCAAGCAAGGTTTTAGGAGGAGTAAAAGTGAACCAACTTTATATATAAAGGCTTAAAGCAGTGCTGATTTAATCATTGTGTCTTTATATGTTGATGATCTTGTATTTACAGGAAGCAATCCTAAGATGCTTAAGGACTTTAAAAAGGAGATGATGGCAAACTTTGAGATGAGTTATTTGGGAAAAATGCATTATTTCTTGGGCATAAAAATAAGTCAAGAAAAGAATGGGATTTTCTGTTCTCAAAAGAAGTACACTAAAGATTTGTTGAAAAAATTCAATATGGTTGTTTGCAAACCTGTAGCAACACCATTAATTCCAAATGAAAATTTGAGAAAGGATGATGATGGTAAGAAGGTGGATGCATCAATATACAGAAGTTTAGTGGGAAGTTTACTATACTTATGCAACACCAGACATGATATTTTATATGCCACTAGCTTACTTTCAAGGTTTATGCAAAGTCTTAGTCAAGTTCATTTTGGGATTGCCAAGAGGATTTTGAGGTATTTGCAAGGAACAATTAATTTTGGAATCTAGTATGAGAAAACAATAAAAACAAAATTGGCAGGCTTCACTAATAATGATTGGGCAGGCTCTACTGATGATATGAGGAGTACTTTGGGATATTGTTTCAGCCTTGGATCAGTTATGTTTTCTTGGAGTTCAAAGAAGCAAGGAAATGTTACTCAATCCACTGTCAAAGCAGAATATGTGGCTGCTGCTGAAAGTGCAAATCAAGCAATTTGGTTGAGGAGAATAATTGAAGATATGGGGGGAAAACAACTAAGTTCTACTGAGATTTTTTGTGACAACAAATCTGCCATAGCTATTGCAAAAAATCATGTCCAACACAGTAGAACTAAACACATTGCAATCAAATATCACTTCTTGTGTAAAGTTGAATCGAGTGAAGAAATTGCTCTAAAATTCTGCAGATCAGAAGAACAAATTGTTGATATCTTCACAAAAGCTCTCCCTCGTGATAAGTTTCAATTTCTCAGATCAAAGCTTGGGATAACAGGAATTCACATCAAGGAGGAGTATTGAAGTCTAGTTATTATGATGTTAATTCTCTAGAAAGTCCTTTCATGTTCTTGTTTTTTTAATTTATATTATCTGTAGTCTTCCTTTTATTAATATGTGTTGGAAGTTGTATTTCAGTTTAAAGAAATATGTGAATCTCAATGTAAACTCATATAAAGATGTAATCAATTGATGAATATGAATAGAACCAGAGTATCAATCTGTAAAAGTAGGATTGAGGTTTGTCAAAAATTCCTTATTTTTTTTCCGTTTGCTCTGTTTTTCTGCTGCTTGTTTGCTGGTTTTTTACTTCATTGTTTAATCTAACAGCCAAAAGAGACACGACACTACATGGCAGACCTATTCTGCAATCCACTACACATTGCTACTATGCATAGCTCGACAAAAAGAAAAGGAGGACAAGACTAATAGACTTGTACCATTTGTATCAGAAAACCAAAAACGACATACAACTACTTAAAGTGAGAAACGACATGCAGCTCAAGTCGGCTCCAATACCATATGAGCAGCATGCAGTACCATCCAAAGATTCCAAACCCCGGCCATCTCTTATTTTATTAAAATTTCCCACCTTATGTTTACAAGAGAAATTAAGCAATGTACTCTTCAAACAGTAGTCTATATCATCATGAGCAAAAGACCGTCCCTGTGTGGAACCGAGAGTTAAAGTTTTGAACCATAATTTGATCACCAAGATCATGTTCTGTTTCTTTGTTTCTTTTGTATTGCCTTGACATATAGTAGATATCTGATCTCATGCTAATAACAGAAAAAATCAGAAGTCATTGGGACATATTAATGGGCCCAACAAAGGAGAATATCGAAAACTTCCAACTCTCATTTCCATATTTTGTCATTGGTGTGCTGTCATTTTTAATTTTGGCCTGGACAAAATAAGCTAATTCACGCCGTCCGTGCTTATATCATCTCCTTTACAGCATATTTTTTTTTTGTCAAATAATTAAAGTAGTGGTAAGTGTACGTATAATTTGTTGCTTTCTAAATGGGAAAATGGTGTTCTATTGTTTTCTCTCTACTGTTCTTTTTTCCTTTGTTGCACGGAGGAATAGTAGCAGCAGCAACAAAAACACAGGAAGGATTAGAGGAATGGGGATATGTTGAAGTTAGACCCAGTAAGTTGATGTTTGTGAAAAAATTTATTCACTTGTATTCTTAGTTTTCTTCTCAAAGGCAGTGTACCTTATTCTTTGCATGCATAATCTGGATTGCTTTATATAAGCAGAAGCCCACATGTTCTGGTGGCTTTACAGAAGTCCCTACAGGGTTGAAGATGATCCCTCCAAGCCATGGCCTATCATTCTTTGGTTGCAGGGTGGACCTGTGAGTATTGAAAAACTCTTGAACATGCCTTATTGCTTGGGGTTAATGCTTTGATCGTGGGCTTTGATATTGCAAGAGCCCAATATCACTTCTTGTTATAATATAAAAATTTATTTATTTGTGACAAATTATTTTTAGTTAAAATGATTATTTTTGGTTAAAATAAATTTATTTTTATCATAAATAGTTTTATTCGTAACAAATAATCCATCACAAATAATCATTTTTGTTATATATGATATCCTTATTTCTACAAGCTAATTCAGTAATTTGTCACTTTCAATAGTTTTGTATTAATTTCTTCAAGCTTCATTAGGGTGCTTCGGGAGTTGGGATTGGAAATTTTGAAGAGATTGGGCCATTAGACGGTGATTTGAAGCCAAGGAATTCAACATGGTTGCGAAAAGCTGATCTTTTATTCGTGGTAATTAGTTAGCCGTGATTGTAAATCTGCAATGAAGTAAAAAGAATCATTGCTTTTAACTAAACCTTTGGATTTTACGTAGGATAATCCGGTTGGAACGGGATATAGTTTTGTGGAAGATGAAGAACTGTTAGTCAAAACCGATGAGGAGGCAGCAGCAGATTTAACGACATTGTTGGAGGAGATATTCAATACAAATGAGAGCCTCCAAAAGAGTCCTGTACACATTGTGGCAGAATCTTATGGTGGGAAATATGCAGTCACTCTTGCACTCTCAGCACTTAAGGCCATAGAAGCTGGGAAGTTGAAGCTTAAATTGGGAGGTAACACTTTTCAAACAATCTTTCTCCAGCGAGCTATGTCAAGAATTATCTGTACATAGCCACAAACATGAGAGAGAGAGAGAGAGTCGTGTTATGATTATAAGGATTGAAAGATTAACCAAATTAGTATCTAACACTCTTAGTCTTAGGACTTTTGAATTAATGGTTAAGTCTTTAATAATTGGTATCCAAGTAGGAACCAGTATATCAGAAGTTTAAGTCACTATGGGAACGACCTATAGGTTAGATTAAAATGCTTTGGTATGCTATGTATAAGCATAATGTTAAGTTAACGAATGCTGATAGATGAGTGAAAGTGAAACTGTGAAAAAGAAAATCGCTACAATCGAATCAGTGTCAATAGAGTAGGCCACCGCAGACGTCAAATTCAAAAAGGGGATAGAATGTTACAATCTTGGAGATTAAAAATTTAACCCAATTATATCCAACAATTTTAGAGTTTTTAGATCAATGGTTGAGTCTTTAACAGAGAAGTTGTCATTGTGCTCATTGTGTATATATATATATATATTTGCAAAAACTAAAGTGATTTTGTTTTCCTATTCACTATAAGAAAATTATTTATTTGTGACTATTTAATTGCGACCAAATGACTATTTACAACCAATTTTAATTACAAATAATCATTTAGTCATAATTAAATGGTCACAAAATCATATTTCTCTTGTAGTGATTCTTTTTCTCTTCCATATGCAGGAGTGGCACTAGGAGATAGTTGGATCTCCCCAGAAGATTTCGTGGTAGAAACTTGTTGATTTCTCTAATTAAATTATGCAATAATTAGAAACTTTTATATGTATTTCATCTGCTAAGATTTAAGTCTTTTGGTAATGCAGTTTTCATGGGGTCCTCTTCTCAAAGATATCTCACGGTTTGATAACAACGGGCTGCAGAAATCAAATAGGTCCACTTTTAACTACATTAAATTAAACATCTTAGAGGATTTAAAATGTCAGTTTTCTGACAATCTCGTTTGAAAAAACAGTCTGGCTCTGAAGATTAAGCAGCAAATTGAGCAAGGTCAATTTGTTGATGCAACCAATTCATGGATGCAACTTGAAACAGTGGTTAGATCCAACAGCAATAATGTGGTATAGAATATATTTAGCCATATATATTGACTGAATTCTCGTATCTTAAACTCAATTACAGCACAATAAAAATATGATGCGTGGATTTTCAGAACTTCTACAATTTTCTGTTGGATTTTGGATCAGATGCGACGACAGAAATAGATTTCTCAAAAGGGATCACAGTAAAAAGATATTCAACATATTTGAGTTCCTTAAGGTCTTCTACTGGTCATGGTCATGTAGGTGATTTGGGGAGTTTGATGAATGGTGCCATTAAAAAGAAACTCAAGATCATTCCGGAAAATGTGACGTGAGTTCCTTAAGGTCTTCTTTCTGAAACTGTATGTGTATATATATATATATATGATCCTTGAAACAAGTGTGACTGTGTGAGGGTCGAGTACGTTTCCTTTACAGGTGGGAAGGGCAGTCAAAAACTGTTTTCACAAAGCTTGTGGGAGATTTTATGAAACCAAGGATCAGTGAGGTAAGGAGAATTCCATTTTTTTTTTTCTCTTCATAGATTTACTAAGAAAAGTAATTAAAATTTATTTTATTTTATCAGATTTATATTTTCTTTAAAAGATCTTTTAAGTGACCAATTCCTTGTTATATATTTTACAGGTTGGTGAGCTCCTTGCTAAAGGAGTGAATGTGACTGTTTACAATGGGCAAGTAAGATTAATCATTAGTACTTGTATTTTTTTCAAGGATGGTACTGTTGAGTACTTGATGCGAAATATCGTTGACTGTTTATCAAATTCAGCATAATTTGGTTAATTTGTCATTGGGTCATATTTGAATATAAGTGAAATGAGATGGAATAAAATGAGTTGATTTTATACCAGAGTTAAAAGTGGAATATAATATTGTTAGAATATTATTTTTTAATATTATTGTCTCTTAAAATTTTTAAAAAATAAATTATTTATCATATTTTATATAGAAATTTAAAAAAATTATAATAATAAAATGAGATGAAATGGAACTGTAATTTCTGTACCTAAACCAGACCTTAAGATAATTTTCATCAATATTGGCGGGAATATTCATATTAATTACCTAGTACTCATCGTAACCTTGACCATATATATATATATATATATATATATATATATATAGGCCAGGGCTGATCATGACATATATAGTTAAATTTAATTGGCTGCTTGTTAATTGCAGCTTGATCTTATATGTGCAACCATGGGGACAGAAGCCTGGATTGAAAAACTTCAGTACTCTCTAATCTCTTTCTAATTCCTTTAATATTCTTTCATTTTTTTTCTTGCCATCTTGAAAAATGGTGTTTGTGTTCTCTCTCTCTCTCTCTCTCTCTCTCTCTCTCTCTCTCTCTCTATATATATATATATATATATATAATATACGTGTATGATTAGGTGGGAAGGGCTACGTAATTTCTTGAGCACGGTTAGAACCCCTCTCAACTGTGGAAATAATACAAGAACAGAGGGTTTCTTCAAGTCGTACAAGAACCTACATTTCTATTGGATTCTAGGGGCAGGCCACTTTGTAAGTCAAAAGCAATAACGTCATACCCCATGATCATTAATACGATGGAATTAGCTCATTATAATAATTACCATTTTCAGTTATTTTAGTACTTCTAGTACTTCACAGAAATATGGATTGATCTTCGAACGACGAGCACTATTACTGCCAGTACGTACTTGCACACGTGATCGATATGTACTTCACGTTTTCCGCATAATGAAAGTAATGTACGTGCGTGCATGCTATCATGGGGCCACCACTTAAAAATTTGAATAATGATAATTTTACATTAATAATGATATAATCATTTATTAAAATAAGGATATTTATGTAAATTAAAATTATTTTTATAATTTATTTTATAAAAATATCTCTCATAAAAAAAATTGTATATATATCACTACTTATTTTACATCTCTTTTACTATTGTTTTACTATTATTTTTAATTTTTTAATTTTTTTTAATTTTTTTACTTAATGATTAAGAAAAAGACTATTAATAAAATTATATATTTTTTATTTTTTTCTTAATAATTAAAATTTTTTAAAAATATTTTTAAAAAATATAAAAAATTTAAATACATTATAAATGATAAACTAGTGATAAATTGATAGAACCCTATCACTACACTTAAAATTTTGCCAAATATAGTTGTTGCACTCGTCTCTTCCACATGCTTCATTTAAAGGAAATGATCTGATCAGATCAGGAATTGATCCTGATCCCTCTTTTGGTCAAGAAAGACAAGAAAAGGAAAAACGCCTCCTTTCATGAGCTGCAAGCTTTTGGAGCTAATCAACCCTACATCTGCATGCATGCATGGGTGTGACATGCATAATATTGAGTAATAATCATGACCTTTGAGAGAGAGAGAGAGAGAGAGAGAGAGAGAGAGTTGCAAATAGCCTGATGATCAGTAATAATTAAGAATTTGATCAGATTGTTATTTAATTTGCTTGCGTGATGAGTTATAATATTTAAGGAAATGCTTATTCTGATATTTGCATGCATGCATACAGGTACCTAGTGATCAGCCCTTTGTTGCATTAAACATGGCCGGTGCCATCACGCAGTCCCCAGCAGCTTCTTCGTAGAAATTCAGGAAAAATGCCAACTGTAAGATTAGCCAACCAGACGCAGAGTCAACGTCAAGCAAACCATATACTATATTGATTTGTTTGATCATCCGGCAGTTCATGTATTTGGTTTAAGTTCATGTATTTCCTATATATCTTGTCTTATAAAGATCTTTGTTTATTTCAAAAGCTTAAAGTAGTATAAATATTTAAGAAGGAAGTTTCATAATATAATTTGTATTTAACACTTCTTGCTCTTGCGCGTATAAGTCCAACATATTTATTTCAAATGACAGGATGAAGTGTGGTTCATGTGTTGTAATAATTACCGCTGTAAATAAATAATGCTACTCGATTGGCTCAATTAAACTCATGTCACTCTATTCGATTATAAATAGGTTGTCCGCAAAACAAAAAAATTGGATTCGATTATTTAAATTAGACAAAGTACGTACTTGTATAAAATTCGCCCGACTCAATTAAATTTTATAAGCATGTTCGTATAAAGTTAAGCTTGACTCTGCTGTCAGCTCGCTGATCATATATTAACACATATATTGATACCACACTGAATAGTAATTATTCTGTAGGTTAGTTTCAACAGATGATTCACAGAAAAAAACACAAGAAAATCGCCCAAAACACAGGGAATCTATCTTTGAGATTCAACTGAATATTATGGAAATCAAGTAATGTCGAAAATCAGGTCACAAGCCGGACTGTATAGCCAAAAATCATTTGAATCCGAATTTTACAAAAAATGGAAAAATCCTAAAAATCACGTCAAATTGAAATTTAAAATAAAAATAAGCAATCTGCAAAAAATGGGGCCCAAATCGGGTTTAAAATCACTTCCTAACTGACAAACGAAATATTATCAAAAATAGTAAAAAAATAACTAAATTAATGATTCGGAAGGAAAAATAGCGGAATTTGAGGTCGGAAAAAAGGCGCATAGAGCCATGCTCAATGTGGACAGCGTGCGCGTCAAAAAGAGTTTCCGAATTGAGGTCTTATGCGCGATTCTGACACCCGTAACCAAAACTATGGCCAAAAGACTGAAACGCACCAAAACTCCCCCAATTAGAAAGAGATAACGATCACTTTCGGCCTTTACGCTGATCTGCCATTTCATTGTACCTCAACGCCATCAACGTGTAATCAGACAGCTCAGCATCATCTGTCTCGGATCCCCCTGCATCATTAATATTGTTACGCGTTCTCTTGCTAAACGCAGAGAACTCAATACAGCAAGATTAAATCACCAAAACCAAACTTGACAAGAAATGAGAAAGAAAGCAAAAATATAAAGATTAAAGGAAAGAAAAATAGCATGAACAAGTTAAATGCAATATATTTACATAATTCAACCCTAATGATCTACTTCCAAGACAGGAATAATAGCTAGGAAATTTTTTTTGATGGCAAAGTAGATCTTGAATCCTTGAAATCTTGATCAACAACACAAGTTTCACCTTCTCGAATAAAACCCTAACCCTAGGGTTTGCGAAACCCTTCAAATCGCAGCCCTCTGTTTCTCTCTTCTCTCTCTCTGACTCAAAACCAAATGTAAAATGAATTAATTCGTACAATAATCCAGAGTAAAGAAAGCCTTATATAATACAATGCATAAAGTCTATAATATCTTTCATGCTTCAGTCTTATTACATCCAGATATGCACATGTCTTCATTTGAGTTAAAGCTTGACATTTAATCCCACAAGTCTCTATCTTGGCAAGCTTTCATCCCTTACTTAGGTCTTCATCTCCATATGTTGTTCCTGCACTGTTCTCCCTAATGGGTACTAGCAATTTTCTAGGTTAATCAAATTTAAACAATGTTCAAATTTGATGTACGTAAGGCTTTGGTCATCACGTCAAATGGGTTATCCTCTATATGTTTTTTTCAACTCCTATCCCCCTAATGCAATGATGTTCCTAACAAAATGCAATCTTACATCTATATACTTTGATCTCTCCTGAAAATCTTGATTTCTAGCAAGTTGAATGGCACTTTGATTATCATAGAGAACAATGACATTCCCATCACACATACCTAACTTATGAGATAAACCTTTTAACCATATAGCCTCTTTGAAAGCCTCAGTCATTGTTATGTATTCAGCCTCAATGGTAGCCAAAGCTACCACTGACTGAAGGTTTGCTTTCCAGTTAATAGCCCCACCTAAAAATGTAAACACTATACCAGAAAGTGACTTCCTAGTATCCACACTTCCAGCATAATCCGAATCTATAAACTCATTTAACCCTACTCCTGCATGGAAATTTTTCCCAAACTTTAACCCCAAACATTTAAGGTAGACAGATATCGAAAAATGTAATTTCAAAGCATACCAATGAGGTTTTCCTGGTTTACCCATAAACCAGCTCACTAGACTAACTGCATATGTTAAATCTGGTCTAAAACAAATCATGGCATACATAAAGCTTTCAACCATAGCATAAGGAATTTTATTCTGAATTTTATTTCATCATCTGTTTCAGGTGCTCGATTAATTAACAGCTTAGTATGCTATCCAATAGGTGTAGTGACAGATTTCATTAGATTCATTCCAAATTTATTTAGAACTTTGGAGATATAAGATTTTTGAGATAAGTAGAGAAATATTTTATTCCTTTCTGTATTTATTTCCATCCCCATAATTTTTTTAGGATGACCTAATTCTTTCATCTCAAATTCAATTTTTAACATACACTTAACTTGATTAAGGTGAATACTATCCCTACAAACTACTAACATGTCATCTACATACAAAAGCAAGTACATTGGATTATCATCACAATGCTGGAAGTAAACACAGCAATCAAAGTTACTTTAACAGAAATCATTTTGAATCACGTAAGCATCAAACATTTTATAGCATTGTCTTGGTGATTGTTTTAAACCAGACAAGAATTTCTTTAACAAGCAAATGGTTTTGCTAATTTCTGTGTAAAAACCCTCGACTAGTTGCTAATGGTTTTTTGAAGTTGTCCATGCAAAAATGTTAGTTTAACATCCAATTGCTCTTGTAAGTCATTAGAAGCTACAAAAGAAAGAAAAAGTTTTATGAAGCTATGTCTTTCTACAGGAGACAATATTTCATTATAATCTATTCTCTCCCTTTGTGTAAAACCTTTTGCAACTAACCTAGTTTTGTACCTAGGTAGTTCTACATCAGGGATCCTCTCCTTCCTTTTAAAAATCTATTTTGATCCTACTAATTTCTGGTTCTATGTCCTAGGCACCATTTCCCATATTTTAATCTTATTTAAGGACTTTATTTCTTTTTACATAGCAAGAATCAATTTCTCAGCCTCTTTACTATCCATGGCCTCTTTAAAAGTCCTAGGTTCCAATTCTACTTCTGTTTCAACAACAGATAGGGCAAAAGCTATTAATTCAGCTTGCCCAAATATTTGGAGAGTTCCTATAACCCTCATCTCCCTATCTCTAACAAGAAAATAGGTGTTATTATTTCCTAAAGTTTTTGTTTCTGAGCTTGAACTCTCAGGTTATCCAAAATTATTTCCTGATTGCAATGTGAGGTTGATTGTTGCTCCACCTCAAACTGTATATCAATAGAGGCATGTGACTTTACAGATTCAGGGAGTGTATCAAGTTTTCATACTATTTGTGATTCATTAAAAATAACATCTCTACTGATTACGCATTTTTGTTTACCATGTTCTATAAACCCATAATTTATAGCCTTTTACCTCTTCTCGATATCCCACTAAGGTGCACTTTAGTGCCCTTGGTTCTAATTTATCAGTTTTATAATAAGTATAAGCTACACAACCAAAAACTTTTAAATGTTGATATTCAGAAGGTTTTTCTTACCACGGTTCTTGGAAGATTTTAAAACCTAATGCTGAGGAAGGAAATCTATTTATGAGATGTATAGCAATGGCTACTGCTTCTGCCTAAAGGTCTTAGGCAATTCAGATGTTGCCAACATACACCTCACCCTCTTAAAGATGATTATATTCATCCTTTCAGACAATTCATTATTTTGAGGAGTCTCCCTAACAGTTCTATGCCTTGCTAGCCCTTCAGTTTTATAGAAATCAATAAACTCAGTAGACAAATAATCTAGCCCATTGTTAGTTCTTAATCTTTTGACCTTTCTGCCCACTTGTGTTTCAACTAGTGTTTTTCATTCCTTAAATTTTTCAAAAGTGTCACTTTTGTGCTTAAGGACATAAATCCACACTTTTCTAGAATAATCATCTATTATGGACAGAAAGTATCTAGCTCCACCATGAGAATGAATCTTAGTTAGACCCCACAATTCTGAGTGTATGCAGTCTAGAGTTTGTTTAGTTTGATGAACGGCCTTTTTAAAGCTAACTCTAGTGGATTTACCTAAGACACAGTCCTCACAGAATGGCAAATCCCCAAGCTTTTTATCTACTAATAGACCCTGTTTTCCAGTTCTCTAAGCCCTGTTGACTAACATGTCCTAGCCTTCTATGCCATAGGAGGACTTGGTCTTCAATTCTGTGACTGACAGATAATGCCTTACCTATCACTGTTTTTCCCATTAGAGTATATGACTCATTTTTTAACATTCCTTTCATTACTACAAGTGACCCTTTATAGACTTTTAGGGTTCCATTTTCTAATTTAAAAGTGTATCCTAATTGGTCTAGAATTCCAAGAGAAATTAGGTTTCTCTTTAATTCAAGTATATATTTGACATCCTTAAATATCCTCTAAGACCCATCATGCATGATTAACCTCAAAGTTCCAATCCCCTGGATTTTACAGGATTTATTGTTACCTAAAATAACATGACCTTCTTCTACACAAGTAAAAGTCTCAAACCAGGTTTTCAGTGAACACATGTGAAAAGAACACCTTGAGTCTAATATCCACTCATTTTCTGAATCTATCTCAAAAAAATTTGGTATTTCACCACTATCATAGCCATCTAATACTACTGCTACCTTTCCTTCTTCTTTGGTGTGATTGTTCAATTTTTGTTTTCTTTCATGGCAATCCTTCTTAAAATGCCTTTATGAGAGGCAAAACATTTTAATTGCTTGCCTTTGGACTTCGACCTAGACCTATTGGTCTTCCCTTTCTAATCCTTTTTTTCTCATACCTACCCCTCACACTTAAACCCTCACCAATCTCTGATTTTACCTCAGATCTATTGTGAAGTACCCGTGTGTACAAGACAGACTGCGCTTCCTCAAATTTAAGACTCTCTCTACCATACATTATTGTTTCTTTAAGATTATTGTAGGTTGAGTCAAGGGAACTTAATAGAGAAGTGCTTGATCTTCATCTTCTATAATAATATCTATATTAGAAAGATCTAAAAGTTTTTTATTGAACTCATCAAGATGTTCGTCAATGGTCATACCTGAGGTCATCTTAAATGTGTAGCGTCTGGTCTTTTTATGGAGTTTGTTGACTAAGGATTTTATCATGTACAAGTTTTCCAACTTTAACCAAACCCCTCTTGCCATCTCCTCATTAGCCACCTCTTTCAGTACTTTTTCACCGAGAGATAGCATGATAGCACTATGTGCTTTCTATAAGATTTTAGGTTTCACCTTCTCGGAGGATGACGAGGATGGTTTCTCCTTCGAGGAGAAGGAAACCACCTTCGTGTCTCCAATAAGGGTGTTCTGAAGTCCCTGTTGAACTAAGAGTGCTTGCATCTTTATTCTCCAAATGATGAAGCCATTTTTGCCAAGGAACTTCTCGATGTCAAACTTGGTAGTCCCCATCGCAAGTTAGCTCTTGATACCACTTGTTACGCGTTCTCTTGCCAAACACAAATAACTCAACATAGCAAGATTAAATCACCAAAACTAAACTTGACAAGAAATGAGAAATAAAAGAAAAATATAAAGATCAAAGGAAAGAAAAAATAACAAGAACAACACAAGATATTTACGTTGTTCGACCCTAATGGTCTATGTCCACGACAGGAACAGCAGCTAGGAGATATTTCATTGATGGAAAAGCAGATTACAAGCTTGAATCCTTGAGATCTTGAGCAACAACACAAGTTTCACCTTCTCGGATGAAACCCTGACCCTAGGGTTTGCGAAACCCTTCGAATTGTACCCCTTTGTTTCTCTCTTCTCTCTCTCGGACTCAAAACCAAATGTAAAGTGAATTTATCCGTACAGTAGTCCAGAGTAAAGAAAGCCTAATATAATACAATGCATAAAGTCTATAATACCCTTCATGCTTCAATCTTATTGCATAAGTTGTTGACCATCCAGATATGCACATGTCTTCATCTGAGTTAAAGCTTGACATTTAATCCAACAAATATATAAATATAAATCATATACATTATATATATATAAAGTTCATTATATAGTATATATAATATATAGTAATTATGATGAACATATATGTATATATAATATGATTCATTAATTATAATAACGAGTATCATTGTATGTGTACTTATAAATAACTGATATCTTATACTAGTATAAATTATTAGGATTCCTCTTTCAATATTTATTTATATACGTACATAACCAAAGCTAAAGCTTATAAATATAGATCAGAGGTGTAAATAAATATAGATAAGAGGTGTAAAGGACAAATGTGCCATATTAGAAATAAGAATTACCATGTTCGTGCTATTCACAACTACCTTTAGTACTAAGCCCATTGCCCAAATGCAACGAAGAGAAATGTTAAATCTCTCTAAAATTTCTTTCTAAAATTTCTCTCGATACAAAAAATATTTTTTTTATTTAATGATTAAGGAATTTTTTTTAATGATATTATGAATTTTTTATTATAACAATTTAAGACTATTAAAAAATGAATGAAAAACGTTCAATAAAATAAAAAAAAATTGCATTGCATCGAAAGGTTTCAGGACTTGAGATTCGGGTGAATTAACACTCACTACAAGAAAAGTCCTCATTTTTGGCACACGAAATCGCCGCAAATACTAGCCAAAATCACTGCAAAATATAGCTTGTAGCGATTCATGAGCGTCGGCTGTTCGACGCTATCAAAAAGCTAATTAAAACTTGATGCAATGAAAATGTAAAATTGCCGCTAATTATAGATTATTCCCAAGGAAAATATTCATTGTAATTAGTACAAAAAGGCGCCACAAATAGGTTCTACAAAATCACACTAAACGTTGGGAGTAATATTTAGCGGCAATTTTTTGGCGCTGGAAAAACCTCTAAATTCACCATAAATAAGTGCATTGCATATGTAAGATGTGTCAACCATTTGGTGTGTCTAAGGGCTGGTGATGAATGGTCCAGATTAAAGGACTCGGCAAATGCATGAAGACTCATTTAGGGGCAGTTTAGTCTTTTATTCTGTCTTTGTATATAAATAGCAAGTGCACAGTGCCATTGTATATTACGATACGGCTGAATGTAATAGAGTGAAAGAGAGAGGCAGAGAGGCAACAAAGAGGGCTAGGGTTAGGGTTTCTCCAAAGAAGAAATCGGCTTAGTTTATCTGTATAATCTCTCGGTCCAAGTCTATAAATCTCCACTATGATAAATAAAGAGCTTATGGTGCTGTTCCTACCGTGGACGTAGGCCATTAGGGCCGAACCACGTAAACTTTCTTGTTCTTGTTTTACTTTCATTTTTCTTGCCTACTGTGTTTAAGCTGTCATAATATATTTGATCTGTGTGATTTATCAAGTTTACTTTAAAATCGTTTCCTGGATAAGTACCAACAAGTGGTATCAAAAGCCCTAGTTTCGATGGGGGCCACTAAATTTGATATCAAGAAATTCACGGGCCAAAACGATTTTGGCTTGTGGAGGATGAAGATGAGAGCTATTCTTGTGCAACAAGGGCTCCAGGTCGCCATCTCCTCGACTAAGGAGGAAAAGAACCTCAGAAAAGGAGGTAGCATCTCTTCAACAGAAAGCACACAGTACAATAATATTGTGTCTAGGAGACAAGGTATTACGGGAGGTGACCAAAGAGGATACGGCTGCAAGTGTGTGGCTTAAACTTGAGTCACTGTACATGACCAAGTCCTTGGCTAATAGACTTTATAAAAAAGACAAGCCTGTATACATTCAAGATGAACCCAGGAACATCAATTCATGAACATCTTGATGGTTTTAATAAAATCATCTTGGATCTTGCAAATATAGACATAAGTATAGATGATGAAGATCAAGCTATACTGTTGTTAAACTCAGTAGATTCTTCCTACTTAAATATTAAAGAAACTATACTGTATGGGAGGGAGAGTTTAACCCTAGAGGAAGTACAGTCCATACTTCTTGCAAGAGAGCTCCAGAATAAGACTGAAGCTAAGACTGAAACTGGAGAAGGGTTGAATGTGAATGGAAGATTTAAGAAACAGAGTCACAAGAAAAGGAATAATAAGTCAAGATCTAAATCTAAAGGAAAGCAATTGAAATGTTTCAATTGTCATAAGGAAGGTCACTTTAAGAGAGACTCTCCTAATAGGAAACAGTCTCAGGCCAACAAGGACAGTGAAGAAGGAAAGGCAACAATAGTCTCGAAAGGCTATGATAGTGCAGAAGCCCTAAACATTTCAGAAATGGATCTAGGAATTGAATGGATCCTAGACTCAGGGTGCTCATTTCATATGTACCCCCAGAGATCTCACTTTGAGACCTTTAAAGACTTAGATGGTGGATATGTAGTCTTGGGTAATAATAAGTCATGCAGGATCCAGGGGATTGGTACTATAAGGTTAAAGCTGCATGATGGGATTGAAAGATTACTCAATGATGTAAGGTACATACCTGAGTTAAAGAGGAATTTAATTTCTCTTGGAATGTTAGACCAGTTGGGCTATACATTCAGATCTGAGGGAGGGGTTCTTAAAGTCTCTAAGGGGGCACTAGTAGTCATGAAGGAGACTATCAAGAATGGCCTATACACCCTTCTTGGTAAAACTGTGCAAGCAGAGGCATCTGCTGTACAACATAGACCTGAGAACAAGATCATTACTTGGCATAGGAGACTAGGCCATATAGGCCAACAAAGTCTAAAAGAATTAGAAAAACAAGGACTGTTAGGAGAAGGGAACCTTGGTATTTTACCTTTTGTGAGGAGTGTGTGTTTGGAAAATCAACTAGGGTAAAATTTGGTAAAGCAGAACATCATACTAAACAGCCACTCGATTATGTACACTCAGATCTGTGGGGGCCTGCAAAGGTAAATTTCCATGGGGGAGCAAGGTATTTTCTGTCTATTATTGATGACTACTCCAAGAAAGTTTGGCTTTATTTTATGAAAAATAAAAGTGACACCTTTAACAAATTTAAAGAATAGAAACTACTGGTTGAAAATCAAATAGGCAGGAAAATTAAAAGACTTAGGACTGACAATGACTTAGAGTATCTCTCTGGTAAATTCAATGAATTCTGTAAAGGAGAAGGTATAGGTAGGCACAAGACTGTGAGGGAGACACCTCAGCAAAATGGAATTGCTGAGAGAATGAATAGAACAATCCTAGAAAGGGTTAGGTGCATGTTAGCAACATCTGGACTCCCAAAAACTTTCTGAGCTGAAGCTGTTGCAACAGCAGCCTATTTAATTAACAGGAGCCCATCCTCTGCCTTAAGTTTTAAAATTCCACAAGAAGTATGGACAGGAAAACCCCCTAGATATGAACATTTAAAGGTTTTTGGCTGTGCTGCTTATACACACACAAAAGCTGATAAACTCAATCCTAGGGCTTTAAAATATATTTTTGTGGGATATCCTGAAGGAGTGAAAGGGTATAAACTGTGGGTTAATGAACTAGGAAGGCAAAGATTCATAGTCAGCAGGGATGTTACTTTCAATGAAAGTAAGATGTCTGGACACTCAGAAACACAATCACTGAGTAGTCATGATACCCCTAACCATACACAGCTTGAGGTGGAGCAGCCTCACAGTCCCTCTATGGTCAGCAACCAATGAAGACATTCTGCCATAAAATCAAACAAACATAGATACATACCAGCTTGCTAGAGATAAAGAGAGGAGGACCATAAGAACACCTCTCAGATATGGGCATGCTGATATGATTGCATTTGCATTCTCCATAGCTGAAGAAGTTATAGAATTAGGACCTAGGTCTTTTAAGGAAGCAATGTCCAGCAGAGAGGCTGATAAATGGTTGTTAGCCATGCAGGAGGAAATGAAATCTTTAACAAAGAATAAAACTTGGGAATTGGTGGACAAACCTGAAAAACAGAAATTGATTGGATCCAAATGGATTTATAAGAGGAAAGAGGGAATTCCTGGGGTAGAACTGCCTATATACAAGGCTAGGCTAGTGGCTAAAGGGTTCACACAGAGAGAAGGAGTGGACTTCACAAAAATCTTCTCACCTGTGGTCAAACATACCTCCATAAGACTCTTGCTGTCCTTTGTAGCAAATCAAGATATGTTCTTGGAACAATTGGATGTCAAAACTGTTTTCTTGCATGGAGAGTTAGAAGAAACTCTGTATATCCAACCACTTGAAGGTTTCCTTGATAAAGAGGCTAGTAATAAAGTGTGTTTATTAAAGAAATCAATGTATGGACTTAAACAGTCCCCAAGACAGTGATATAAAAGATTTGACAATCACATGATTAATATAGGTTTTGACAGAAGCAATTATAATAGTTGTATATACTATAAACAGCTTGAAAAAGATCCAATTTTCTTGTTGTTGTATGTGGATGATATGCTAGTAGCATGCTAGGATAAATCCCAACTTAAGTCGGTTAAAGAAATGCTTAAGTCTAAATTTGAGATGAAAGACCTAGGGGCTGCAAAAAGAATTCTAGGGATGGAGATAACAAGAGATAGGATTAAAAGGCTGCTCTTCTTATCTCAAAGGTCATACATTTTAAAGGTATTAGACAAATTTAATATGAGTAATCTGAAATCTGTAACAACACCTATTGGACAACACTCTAAGCTGTCTAAAGACCAGAAACCAAAAACAGATGAAGAAAAACAATTTATGGACAAAATTTCATATGCTAGCATGGTAGGAAGCCTCATGTTTGCTATGGTCTGTACCAGACCAGATTTAACCTATGCTGTAAGCATGGTTAGTAGATTCATGAGTAATCTGGGTAAACCACATTGGCATGATCTTAAATATATTTTTCAATATTTGTCTAGAACAAAGAATCTAGGACTAGTTTTTGGTGAAAATGAAATGATTAGAGCCAATCTTCAAGGTTTTTTTGACTCTGATTATGCTGGTAATCTTGATACTAGAAAATCTCTAACTGGTTTTGTATCTACTGTGTTTGGAGGATCGATAAGCTGGAAAGCAAATTTACAACCTGTTGTGGCATTATCAACGACAGAAGCCGAGTATATAGCAATGACTGAAGCTGTAAAAGAAGCAATATGGCTTAAGGGAATTACTCGGGAGCTGGGAATGTACACAGGGGATGTAATTGTGTTTTGTGATAATCAAAGCACAATTTTCTTAGCTAAGAATCAGGTTCTAGAACCATGAGAGATCCAAACACATAGACATTAGATTACATTTTATTAGAGATGTGATAGCTGATAGAGAGGTTTTAGTTGAGAAAGTATCCACAGAAAATAATCCATCAGATATGATGACTAAGTCCTTACCTGTACTCAAGTTTAGACATTGTCTAAACTTGATAAATATGAACAATTATTAAGTACCCATTAGGGGAAACATTGCAGGAGCAGAACCTAAGTTTTGAAGACTTGTGCAAGGATCAAATGCTTGCCAAGGTGGAGATTGTGAGAGGTGTCAACCATTTGGTGTGTCTAAGGGCTGGTGATGAATGGTCCAGATTAAAGGACTCGGCAAATGCATGAAGACTCATTTAGGGGCAGTTTAGTCTTTTATTCTGTCTCTATATATAAATAGCAAGTGCACAGTGCCATTGTATATTACGATACGGCTGAATGTAATAGAGTAAGAGAGAGAGGCAGAGAGGCGACAAAGAGGGCTAAGGTTAGGGTTTCTCCGAAGAAGAAATCAGCTTGGTTTGTCTGTATAATCTCTCGGTCCAGGTCTGTAAATCTCCACTGTGATAAATAAAGAGCTTATGGTGATGTTCCTGTCGTGGACGTAGGTCATTAGGGCCGAACCACGTAAACTTTCTTGTTCTTGTTTTACTTTCATTTTTCTTGCCTGTTGTGTTTAATCTATCATAATATTTTTGATTTGTGTGATTTATCAAGTTTACTTTAAAATTATTTCCTGGATAAGTACCAACAGCATATGTCCCCGATTCCAAGTTGCGGTGTTTCATATCGCCGCATAAATTTAGTGGTGAAACCTTATCGCCACAAACAACCCTTGTAGGCACTGAACAATTCCTTTTGTAGCGATTACATGACGTCGGAATTATTACTTGCAATGAAAACTCTCTACTGGAAAAGCTCAAGCGTACTTAGGCAAAATTTTTCCCAGCACTTTAGAAGTTTCTTGAAAAACTAGGTACCAATTTTTGATTTTGCTACAAATGTTGTCGCTAGTTTTTTATCTACCCAATACCTACAAAATCGGTTGTTTTTTTTTGGGGGGGGATTTCCTATACCTATATTTGTAACTACCCAACAACATTTTTGAATATCCACAAACAATATTTTTAAATGTTTGGTTAAACCAAAAATACCAATCATCCAATACAAATAACTTTAATTTTAAATATTTGCAACGATATACTCTGGACTCTATAGAGTATATTGTTACAAATATTTGATTTAAGACTTGAAAAAATTTAAAAATCTTTTAACTCACGAGTCATTCTTCTTGTGCTAGTTATGACTATTTCTCTCTCCATCTACTTTCTTTTTGTCTCAAGTTCAAACTTCTATGTAAATCCCCATCTCTGTTGGAATTGATTTACCTATGCGCTCTACTTTCAAGGTAATTGAGAGGAAGCCCCCAAAATGAGCTATAAAAGGTTGTTTTCATATTGGCCAAGTTGTAATTTTTTTTTTTTTTTCGTTCTCTTTAAAGAAATATTTTCTCATAGTTTTGATTGCTTTCCATATGTACTTTAAGAATGTGAATGCGATTTGCATCTGTCTACAATTGTATTTGAAGTGATTGAGAAAATTGTGACTAGGGATGATTTCTTTTCTTGGATAATTTGTGTTATCAGGAAAGTTGTGAACAAAATAAAAATTGTTACAAGTGCAGACAGATGCAAATCGCAATGTACTAAGAGCTCAAATGTCCTTTGTACTGGTTTGAATGCAAACGCACAAAAAGCTTGACTGCAATTTTAAGTGTAGCAATATATGAAAGTTCATCTATATCATATTGATATAGTTTTGACAAGAATCGAATTCTGCCATGGATTTGGAGTGAAATCTTGTGAATGAGCAAAATGGATCTTCAAGAAACAAAACTAGGGTTCGGAAGATTGATTTCCTCTTTTTGATTTCATTGAACTGATTTTAAAAATATTCAAAAAATTGAAGAAGTATTTATAGTTCCTGCTTATTACAAGTAAGAAAGGGTACATTTGTAAATGTACATACAAGACGACTTATTACAAGAAACAAAATGTACATACAAGACTTATATTTCTAATAGTCCCTTTCAAGATGGAGTGTAAATATTGAGGACACCCATCTTGCCAAGTAAAAACTGAAATTGTTGAGATCCAAGTGGTTTGGTAAAAACGTCACTGAGTTGAGAATGAGAGGCAACCTGAAAAGTTTTGATCATGTTAGATTGCAACTTTTCTCTCACAATATAACAATCAATCTCGATGTGTTTCGTTCTTTCATGAAACACAGGATCAGCAACATTATGAAGAGTTATTTTACTGTTACTAAAAAGTAGAGCTGGTTTTGAATGATGAATCTGAAAATCTTTCAACAATATAATCAACCAAGATAGCTCACAAGTAGTGGAAGTCATTGACCGATATTAAGCTTCAGTTGAAGATTTGGACACTATTTGTTGCTTTTTAGACTTCCAAGAAATTAGAATATCCAAAAAAGACACAAAAGCATGTAATAGATCTTCTAGTATCCACACACCCAGTCCAATCTGAATCACAAAATACTTTTAGATGAAAATCAAACTTACAAGGAAAAATAATCCTTGTCCAAGTGCACCTTTCAAGTATCTTAATACTCAATACAATGCAGTCAAATGTGAGTGCCTTGTCTTGTCCATAAATTGGCTCAAAACTTGCACAGAAAATGAAATATTTGGGCGGGAAACAGTCACGTAAATCAACCTTCCAATTAACCTTCTATATGTAAAAGAATCTTCTAAAAGATCGCCTTCTAATCTTGAAAACTTGGCATTTTGTTGCATGGAAAATGCCACTGGTTTGGCAATCAAGAAGCCTGAGTCTTGTAATATGTCTAAAACATATTTCCTTTGGTATAAGGTAATTCCTTTGGAAGACCTAGCAACTTCCATTTCAAGGAAATACTTTAAAATGCCCAAATCTTTAATTTTAAATTTATTGTCCAAAAATATTTTCAATGCTGAAATAGAGTTCAAATCATTGCTAGCTAGAATGATATCATCAACATAAACTAGAAATGCAATAAAAGAACTATTTTCTGACTTGACAAATAATGAAGGATCAGATTTGGCTTGCTAAAAACCAAACTCAATAATGGCTGTGGACAGCTAGAAAAACCATTGTCTAGAAGCTTGTTGTAGCCCATAAAGAGACTTTTGTAGCTTATAAACTTTAGAGTCTCCTTGCTTTGCATATCCAGGTGGAACGATCATGTAGACTTCTTCATTCAAGTCTCTATGTAAAAAAGCATTATTTACATCCAATTGATGTAAATGCCAATTTTTGGCAACTGTTATGGCCAACAAATACCTCATTGTGGTCATTTTAACAATTGGAGAAAAAGTCTACTGAATGTCAATACCTTTAATTTGGTTGTACCTCTTTGCAACAAAACAAGTTTTGCACCTTTCAATAGTACCATCAACCTTGTATTTGACCCGGTAAATCTACTTGCATGCTATTGGTTTCTTTTCTATAGGTAAAGTAGTGAGAGTTCATGTTTCATTTGCCTCAAGGGCTTTAATTTCAGCATTCATTACCTCTTGCCATTCAGGAATTTGAATAGCTTGGGAGAAAGTGTGAGATTCAGAAATAGATGAAATGGTGAGGGCAAAATGTTTATAAGAAGTAGAAAGCTTATCATAAGAAAGGACATCAGAAAGTGGAAATTTAATACCTGTAGACTTGTCTTTCAAGAAATCAGATTGAGATGAAGAATGAAAGGCCAGCTTGCAATGAAAATCCTACAAATATCTTGGTGGTTTTCTTGTTCTTGCAGATTGTCTAATGGGAGTAACAGAATCTGTAGAAGTTGAAGCAGGTATAGAAGAAGAGGTGGCAAAATCTGTAGGAGGTAAGTCTCTAGAAATGATTGTTGAATCTTGTGGTGAGTGTGTAAGAGAACAAAATAGTGAATCTCGAATATTAGTGGCAGATTTGGGAAACACAAATGAAGGATCAGATTTAGTAGAAGGAGAAAGGGAAGAAAAATATGAAAAATATGTTTATGAAACACTACATCACAAGATATGAAAGTTTTTTGTACTTCAAGATCATATAATTTGTATCCTTTCACAATAAAAGGATAACCAATGAGAATACATTTTCTTACTCTTGGATCAAATTTTAATCTCTCACGAGTTAAGATAGATGCAAAGGAAAGGCAACCAAAAACTTTGAGATGATTATAAGAATGAGGTTTAAAATACAAAACCTCATAAAGAGATTTTTGTGACTGAAGTGGAGTAGGAGTAAGGTTGATTAAATGTACAGTAGTGAGAACACAATGCTCCCAAAAAGTTAATGGCAAAGAAGCTTGAAATCTTAGGGAACGAGCAACATTAAGTAAATGTTGATGTTACCTTTCAACTACTCCATCTTGTTGTAGTTTTTCAACACAACTTTTCTAATATATGACACCTTGAAAGGAGAAAAATTCGGGCACATGAAATTCAATTCCATTGTCAATTATAATTTTCTTAATTTGAGAATTGAATTGAGTTTGGACTAATTTGAAGAAGGGTTGTAAATAAGGTTTGGTTTGAGACTTGGGTTGTAGAATACCCAAGTAGTCTTGGAATAATCATCTACAATCATGAGAAAGAGTTTAGAACCATCTAAAGAAGGAACAGACACAAGTCACAATGAATAAGCTCAAAGTTAAAAGTTGAAATAGATTCACTAATAGGAAAATGAAGGCATTTTTGTTTAGCTATTGGATAGATTGTAAAAATACAAGAATTTATAGATTTTGGTACATGTAAATCTGACAAACAATTACCAAGAGATTTCAATTTGGAGAGTGGAATGTGACCTAACCTATAATAACACAAATTAAAATAGTGACTTATTGGAGTGCATGAAACAGAACAACCAACCAAAGGTTTTTGCTGTAATTGATAAAATCTCACCTTCCCCTCAGCCATCTCAATAGTTTTTCACGTAAACAGGTCCTGAATGAAACCAAATTTAGTAACAAAAACAAAACAACATGAGAAATCACGAGTTAATTTGCTGGCAAAAACTAAATTGTAAGAAAAGGAGGGACACAAAAAATATTATACAAAGTTAGATTACTTAGTGAATGGACAGTACCTATATGTGTTACTGGAACTAATTAACCATTCGGTAGTTTAACAAGAGAGGAAACTTTAGAAGTTATGGCTATGGGTTTAAAACAAATCGAAAAACGGGTACAAACCAGCCCAAACTGGACTGGTTAGACCGGTTTTGAATTAATCCGGTTTAGGACCAGTTTCTAGAAATACAAAACCAGTAAGTATCGATCTGGTTCTGGTTCCGAGCAATTTTGGACCGGACCGGTCGTATTACATATATATTTAAAATTACTTTTTTTAAATATTATATATGATATGTTTTTATATTTATATAACTTTTATACATAATAATATAAATTATAATTATGTATAAATAATGTTATAATATTTATAAAATACAATTTTAATTTAAACATGAAAATTTAATTGATCATATGTTTTAAATATATTTATAACAGCTTTTTAAATCGGATTTTTATTACAGTTTTTCTATATATAACAGTTTTTATTTTATAACGGTTTTTTTATTGCAGATTTTTTTAATAAAACAAATTTTTATAATAAACTACACTTTTTTTAGTAAAACAGATTTTAAACCTTTTCTTTTTCAAAAATAGATTTTATTTTTAGAAATTTGCCATTAATTAAAATTGGAAAACCGGACAGTAACAGGTAAAACTAGTTCTATCGGTTTTGAGGGATAATCGGGACGTAATCGGTTTTGCATTTTACAAAACTAGTGGTACCGGTTAAATTCTATATTTTGGCCAAAATCAAACCGAATGGAATGGATTACACCCATAATTATGGAAGAAAAATAAGTGATGGAGTTGACCATATGGTCTATAGCTCCAGTATCCACAATCCAAGGAATGATATTACGTACAAACTTATCAATATAAGGTAAGGGAGGAGTTGGAAAAAGAGTAAAGGTAGCTTGGTTCATAGATGATGGATTGGATTGTGGTTTGAGCATGATAAGTAACTGCTGGTATTGATCTTGAGACTGATGAAACTTTGAAACCTCATCACTTGATTTACCCATAGGAGAAGAAGAAGTCTAATTTGCTAAAGAAATAATACCTCTTTTGTACTTAAAACTAGGAGGAAATCCATGAATTCTATAGCATTTCTCATAATTGTGACCTGTGTATCCACAATGACTACACATAGGTCTGTCCTTGCGAAAATTGGTTTGCTTAGAAGCAGAATTACCAATTTTCGTAGGCTTTGCTGTCAAAGCAGCAACTGATTCAAGGCTAGGTACAAATATATCTAAGGTAATCTCCCTTTGTTTCTCATTTTGCAGAACCAAAGAGATCACTTTATTCATAGAAGGAAAATGATCTATTAAGAGGATCTAACTCCTAATATTATTAAAGGAGTCAGTCAGTCCCATGAGAAATTGCATAACATACTCTTCTTCCTGAAGTTCCTCAAAAAATTTATGAGTTTCTAAAGAACATTGTGGAAAATCTTGCCTATATTTGGCTAATTCATCTCAAAAGACTTTAAATCTGTATAATAGTCACTAACATATTTTTGGTCTTGCTTCAATGAACTAATAGCCTTGCGTAATTGATAAATTCGAGGACAATTACCTTTCGAAAGTCGGTCCTTTAAATCTTTCCACATGTCAGCAGCGTTGTCAATGTGTAATATACTTGGTCCAATGTTTTTGGGCACAAAGTTGAGAATCCACGAGACAACCATGTCGTTGCACTGAATCCATGGAAGATACAAAGGATCATCTTCTTTAATCAGTTTCTTGAGAACTCCAGTGATGAAACCACTCTTATTCTCCGCACTGATGGCCTTGGACATAGATCTTGACCATGAGTGACAGTTATAACCGGTCAATCGATTGATGACGAGCTTGACGCCAAGATTTTTACCATAGTGTAAGAAATAGGGATGAGAAGGATTATTAAGGGAGATATTTTGAGGGAAAAAAACAACATTAGAAGCCATGGCAAGACTCTAGAGCAACGATTATGCTTTGAAACCATGACAAGAATCGAATTCTGCCATGGATTTGGAGTGAAATTCTGTAAATGAGCAAAATGAATATTTGAGAAACAGAGCTAGGGTTTGGGAGATTGATTTCCTCTTTTTGTATTTCACTGACCTGAATTTTAAAATATACAAAAAATTTGATGCAGTATTTATAGTTACTACTTATTACAAGTAAGAAAGGGTACATTTGTAAATGTACATACAAGACGACTTATTACAAGAAACAAAATGTACATACAAGACTTATATTTCTAATAGTTTCAATTACAAGAACTAAAATTTGTTTAGAGTAACAATGTACTAAGAGGTTGAATGCAACTTTGATTTCCATTTTAATGTATTTGATAAATAGATTATATTTCTTCAAAAATTGTTAAACTTATATTCTTACAATTTTCTTCTTTTTGTTTGTAATGGCTGTTTTGTCTAGTTGTTGACATGTCAACACTTACAATTTTCTTCTTTTAGTTTGTACTGTCTATTAATTGCTAACATGTCAGTACTTGGATTGTGAGCATATCATCTTCGAGCTAACAAGAAGAACAAATTTTATAGAACTTTGGCAAGAACATGCGTTATGTTCTAGCCATAATTATTGCAGGAAAGGTATGACAATGGAGGCCTAAGAGCATTAGCATTGGATTGACTAAAAGTTTTTTTGAAAAAGTACAAATTTGCACATTTGAAGAAAATTTTGAATTTACTATTTATTTTTTATGAGTAAAAGTACTTTTATTTTCTTTTTTCACTTTTTTCTCCCAACTTTGGATCAAATATGACAAAAAAATTTTAATATATGTGCAAATTTGTACTTTTTGAACAAAAAACATTTAGCCAATCCCATGCTAAAGCTTTAAAGGGAGCATGAAAAATGGATGAACATCCATTTTAGCTCTATTAGGTGCCTAGCGTGGTTGGGAATGTTCAAGTACATGTAGATACAGGTATGCTCATCGACCCGACCCAACCCACTAACAAGGATTTCCAACCCGACTCAATAAAATGCAACTTCCGATAACCCGATTAGCAAGCTAATCCGATTCAGTTAAATTGGTATTCTGACCCCTTCTCTCTCTCTTCTTTTTTTTTCCTCATTTTGTTTTTCCTTTTCTTTTGGAGAAGTTCTACACAACCTCCACAACTTCCACACACCACTATTTTTTAATTTTCTTTTAATTTTTAATATTTTTTAATATTTCTATTTTGAATTTCTTCTTTTTAAATTAATTT
Source organism: Platycarya strobilacea (assembly GCA_036898215.1). Lineage (NCBI taxonomy): Eukaryota > Viridiplantae > Streptophyta > Magnoliopsida > Fagales > Juglandaceae > Platycarya > Platycarya strobilacea. The sequence goes on from CM072550.1 coordinate 31,843,855, forward strand.
AGTTTTTTTATTTATTATCCATATATCAAATATTTAATGAAAATAAAATAAAATAAAAAGTGTGGTGTGTGAAAGTTGTGTGAATAGTAGGACGTTGTGAAGATTTTTTCTTTCTTTTGTACCAAACATGTGATGCCCTCAAATTTTCCTTAAAATAAACACGGAAATCGAGGCGTCAGGATAATGACAACACAAGTCACACATCCCAACGACAAGTACCTAACGTGTGTGTACACATGACATACATAAAAAATAAATCTCAGCGGATAAATAAATCATTATCTAAGTACTAAAATTTTTAAAAATATTTTACAAGCCATATTAATATAAATCTTCCAACAGAAGATTTAATACAGTCATTCGAAATACAAATTAAATAAATACACATTTATAAAAAAGATGGGGAAATAAATTTCCCGAGATAACAATTAATAATAATAACACATCAATGGCGGAGCCGTCTCCTCAGGCTCAGCCTCTTTATAATCTGCATCCAAAAACTACGACGCCAAGATGGCATCGCAGGTAAGTACAACCCAACCAAACCCAAGATAATAAATATATTAATGCCACAACAACAACCATGAACAAATTACCATATGCATGAGACTTAAAATCATCTTCCTCAAAATCAATAAAATAACCACACATACCAAAATCTCATAGTCCATGATAAAATTCCAATAAAATCCATCATTTTCCATAAAATAATATTTGCAAAACCAATCATACCGAGCGTTACGTATCGCCGTCCCCGATATGATATACACACACCCAAAATCATAATGGGTGTTACATATCGCCGTCCCCATTATGATTCACACACACTCATTTCATACCGGGCGTTACATATCACCATCTCCTATATGAAATACACACCCAATTACCATAACGGGTATTACGTATCACCGTCTCCATTATGTCATCCACACACACTGCCAATCATAATGGGCGTTACGTATCGCCATCTCCATTATGACTGATACACACACAATGACCATAATGGGCGTTACGTATCGCCGTCCTTATTATGTCGTCCACACACAGAAGCTGATCACAACGGGCGTTACGTATCCCCATCCCCGTTATGATTCAGCCAAAAACCATTAAAATCCATAAACTCAATTTAAAACTCAATTTCCATTTCCAACACATGAATATCCGAAATCATGCAAAAATCCAATTTCCAAATATTTCTATAAGCATGCGCATAAATACACAATGCAGACAATCATGCGCCAAATATCCAACAATTTATAAATTCCATCAATAATCAAACACAATAACTGTTGATGCCAAAATTATATTTAAATCTTAAAACTCGTTTGTAAAGTACTTACAGCGGGTAAAAACGCAAATCCTTGAACAACGCCAATCTGCAGCGTTCGTAGCAATCACTGATACGTTAAACTAAAATGCTCGGTTGACACCAAAATTTAGGGAGATACTCTTCGAAGGGTGGGGAATCTCATGGAGGTGGTGGTGTGGCGGCATAACCACTGGAAGGTGGCGGATCGGGGTCAAAATGAGTGAAAACATATTTTCAGGTTTGAGGTTGTACCGGGAAGGTAAGGCAACGGTTGGGAAAACTAAGTTAGGGGGATGACCGGCTGGGCGAGGGGAGTCTTTTGGTGGTGGTGGTGGTGGTGAGGCCTACGGTGGCCGGATGGCGGAGCGGCGAAGAACAACCTGTTTTAGGACCCATTTCGGGTTGAATTATTTGGGCTGTCGTGGGCGATGCCGAAGGTTAGGTTATGCTCACCGGAGGGTGGAGAGCCTAGTGGTGGTGGTCGGAGGCTAAGGGAACCGGCGACGGCCTCAGAAAATGGGTGAAAACCCATTAAATCCATTTTCGGGTTTGTGTTGTGTGAGGAAGGTAGGGTGGCCGAAGGTGACACCACCGGTGCCGGTGGACTCGCCGGCGTGTGGGGAGACTGATGGTGTGGGCGGTGAAGGGTGATGGCCGGCGGTGGGTGGCTAGGCCGAGTTGGAACGAACGGAAGTGAGGGGGGGGGGGGGGGGGAAGGGGCTTGTGTCACGCACGGGATAGGGGGGAACGCAAGAGAAGAAAGGAGAAAAAAAAAAGAAAAAAAAAAAGAAAAAAAGGAAAAAGAAGGAAAAAATAAGTCCAACCAAAAAAATATAATAAATTAAATAAAAGCCGACTTGAAATACTACAATTTAATATCAATTAAATAAAATATTTAAAACTCATCAATAGAAATAAATTAAACCCAAGCGCAATATTAAAAATAAAACAATAATTAATATAACGAAAGCAGATCAAATAAACTCACATAATAAAATAAAGGAATTAAATTCCAATCATTAAAATAATTAATTCATTAAAATAAATAAGAAAAATAACGTAATTCAATATTAACTAAGTAATAGCTCAAATAAATATTTTAAACAAATAAAACATGACTAATAATATTATTAAATTAAATTAAAATAATTAATAATGAGAATAAAATAATATGTAAAAATACACGTAAATCTAGAATCTCACAATACACCTTGCTTTCAATTTTACAATCCAAATTTATAGAAAGGATTGCCGAAACCTCTGTTCTTTTTGACAGTCGACAAAGGTTACATTTGGAGAAAACCAAAGGTGGCGTCCTTGACTCTAGTGGTCCAGTGGAGGCGTCTAACCGTCTACTCCTTTTGACAGATTAACCAACGACTGTCATAGCCCATCATCTGTCTCTCCCCGAATCATATCCTCCATCATCCATACCACATCTTGCATCGCCAGCCTCTAATTCGGTACCGTCAAAACTCACGTCTTGCTCTTTGCGTCACCAGTCTCTCGTTAGTTCAACATCGAACACCTTTGTTGTCCATTCTTCTCGGACAATCGACTGCACCCACTTGGCTCGATACTTTAACCGTAAAAAACTCCAACAATAGCACCTTGAAATTGTACATGTTGGACTTGAAGGTCACCTTCAGCTTCAGGTGCGAGAGAGAAGAGTGACTGTGGGAATTCGAGTATTGGTTAATTTTCGATTGTCATTTAAACAGTTTGTTCATTTCCAAATTCCAATAATGTCCTGAGCAATTTGGATAATTTTTGGTCGGGTCGGTTAATTTCGGGTCGGCAAAGCGAAATTGAAACAAGCGCCTATTTTGTTCAGCCCTATGTATAGATAGGTTTGAGTGATGCTAGCCCCAATTTCTCCCAAATGAGCAAAAAAAAAAAATCAATATTTTTTTTTGGTGGTTTTAAATAATTTTTAAAAATTAAAAAAAAACACATCATTATTAAAAAAAAATTAATCATTCAGTTAAAAATAAAAAAATAAAAAAGAATTCCGTGTACAAAATTCGGTACATATAGCATTTCTGATATAGGTTTTGGTGCTAATTTTGAGGTGGGGGAACATGTGAACCATATTTTGGAATTTGGAGGGTACTAAGCATATTTTGATGTTTTGAGCAAAACTGTGGTATAGGAATTACATGCATTTGCGTCTTCTATGCATGTTGTGTAGCGAGAAGGGAATCAAGCAACCCATAGTCTAGCTCAATTTACTCTACATATTGAAAATGACTTGTATTTTTTGAAAGATTATCCAAGTTATATACACTCCACTATCATTAGTGAGAGTTTGTAAGTCAATTTTATGAACAAATCAACTAACTGGTTTTTCCAAAAAAAAATAGATAGGGCAGTGGTGCTGAAGATCATATATTGTAAGGTGTAAAGGTATTATTATAAAGTAAAAAACTTGGAAGTGTAAGGCATGTACATTATCAAGCAATTGCCATTATGTGAATAGGGCATTTGCTGGATAATGTTTTTGTATGATAGACATCCATGGAGAGACCTGAAATTTTGTTATGTGATAAAAGTTACTGGTGTACTAATTTATCCTTGTACCTTCAATAGAATGCATTTGGATTTGATCTTATTTTATTATTTAATTATAATAATGTTTTATGTTTTTACTTATAATATATAATTTAAAATTTCAAAATAACAATATTAAAAATAATATTTTATTTTACTTTCCATCATTTCAACTTATTATTAATCTATCGAAGTTGTGAATTTGAAATTTCAGATGTCTATTTCAGCTATGGTTTGGATTCAAAAATGCATCTCAACTCATTCATCGTTACAATTTTTTCATATTTCAACACAATAAAATAAATAATTTAACATTTTCAAATCTCAATTTAGTATTTTTCAAATCTCAAATCAATAATAATATTAAAAACTAATATTCTAACAGTACTTTATTCAACTTTTATCTAAAGCGATCTCGTCTAATTTCATTATTCAGAAGCATTTTCTCATGTACCGATGGCTAACTAGACGATGCTGTTTGCAGTTTTCCAAATTCCAAATGGCAGGAAGGGAAATTTTGTAATCGGTGCTCAGTACCAAAAACTTCCTTCGTAACACAACCTTAGCCATGGCATATATAAATATCAACCCTTCTTGACGACGCAAAAATTTCATGAATTGGTCCCAAAATATATATCCCTTCATTAAAAAATGTACCCCCCCCCCCCCCCACCCCCCCACCAAAAGGCCATAAATAAATAAATAAATAAAGATGTCAAAGGAAAATATATTGACAACAGGAAATCATTATCCATAATCTTGAGCTTCTCTATCGTTAAGGCTCCATTTGCTGCCAGCAAAACTGAATTTGTACCACCTCAGTTCCAAACTCGAGTGCAATTGGTTGTTCCACCAATCTAAATCATCCTTTAAAATCATGCTTTAAAAGTCATACTTTGTTCTCCCACTACTTAAGATGAGACATAACATATCTGATATGTTACCATACGAACTGAAAAAGTTCCAAGATTCGAGCATCAGTCGTTTCCTCGATCCTTTGAAATGAACAACCTGCATTCAGGAGCTAGATATGAAATAAAATGGTGTTTAACAGCTTCAGCATGTCTTTCGTTTTGTTTTTTTTTTTTTTCCCTCCAATTTGCTTTTGCAGAACTCATCAATCTGAGTAAAAATATACCATTTAGCTGGTTATCAAGATCATAAGTGGTTATATATCACAACATACCTTAACATCCAAGGGCATGCCATGAAATTGACCTGCACCTTCCGGTGGTGTCCAATTGTATATAGCACAAGGTAGAAATAGAACCGAGGCACCGCCAATGTTCTCTAGAAAAAATTGCGGTTTGGTAAATTTTCTTCTGTCAAAGGAAGGATCAGACATAATAACCCATGCAAGTGCTAACTGGTCTCCGAGCATTCGGGAGGCACCCATGTACTTTGAACTGTAAACTTCCAGTACTTTTTGTAGTAAAAGCTTTGCCCTGCATCCAACTTCACATCTTAATTTCCTCTTACTATTGCCAAGAAAAGGTGAGAAAAATGAAAGAAACAAAAGATGGAGAGAAACAAAAGGGAAAATATGAAACCAACAACAGTGTGTGTATAGTCCATTGACGGGACAGAGAAAAACAATAAATTAAAAAATAATAACAATCACAATCAATGGTACTGGCAGAGATCTCAACGAAATGCTGCAGATGTCATACATGAGATGCAAGAGGTAGTCCTCTCACATGAAGGGCACAACTGACAATGTGCAAATAAGAGTATGGTCATCAACCCTCTCCAATAGTAGAAATTTGTCTGGTTAACGGGAATATTAAATCAGACCCTCCCTACCCCAGATACACCATCTTTACTTTCTTTTATTTTCTCAGCAGTAAGATCATAACTAAAACAGATTTTTTATCCCAAATAATCAATATGATCATTGTTGAGTGCAGAATGGTGGAACACAATCTATGCAACTGATTCATATTATTTAACAAGGTCCAGATTTCAATTTCCTGTTTGTGTTTTTTCTTCGCTTAGTCGCAACCAACCAAAATGATCATAAAAATAAAAAGTAGACAAAGACAATTCAATTAATGCACCTTAAAATCCCATCTGACGTTCCCCTCACTGCTATAAATCCTGAATTTAAAGGTTGTGCTTTGTTGTTCCGGAAGGTGAGAGCCAGATGAAAATTTGAATAATCCTGAAATATCTGTCCTATATCATCAACCACTGCCATATCTGAGTCGGTGAAGATGTAATGATTGATGCGGCCCCCCATATGAGAAAGCTCCTCAAGCCTTGTTTCTAGAAAAGCCTGAATTTCAAAATATAAAGAGGCACAGAAGAAAGAAAGGCAGAATATGTAAAACTACACATTGGATATGGTAAACAATCATCTTTTTTTATTTGAAATTGTTGTGTAAAAACGTATATCTTTAATAAGGTCGCAAGGCTGATAAAAACAGATACAGCCCCATAAGTAAACAATAAAATGGGACTGCAATACAGATAGGGACTTAAAGCATTCCCCATCCTTTCAAAAATGAGAGAAAGAAAAGGTTATGGTCTACAACTTACAATAAAATTAGAAAAATGCAAAAACCATAGGAAACACATAGTGACCAAAAGCATGGACACAGAGATATAAGATATAAAAATCACTTAAGCACGGGGAAAACATAGAAAGTTCGGGATTTTTTTTAGAAGACATGGAACAATACTCAGAAAGCATAGCTATTCATTTTGAAGTATCAACTTGTCTCACGAATATTGATTTTGAGTAAATGCAGTGTGCACTTACAATGTAGGACCTGATTCGTTGAAGCATCAATTTGTCTCGCGAATATTCATTTTGAATGGGAAGAACGGTGACACTATTTCTGTGCACACGAAGGTCAGATACCAGGTCGGTAAGAATAATAATGCTGCTCTGGGGCATTCTCACCTGAAGATACAGTACGCAAAGGGACTAAAACTAAATAACATACTTACGCTTCAACTTAACTTTATATTGTTTTTTGGAAGCATTTAAATACATGCACGTAAAACGATATTGCTAATATTTTACCAAGAAATTACCTGAATAAAGTTAATGAAGACATTCAATATGGCCATTGACCTCTCCACCTTACTGTATGAAGCATTCCCAACGGTAACCAAGTTTGATGATCTATCATCTACATGAGTATTTGGGGAAGAATTATGAATGGCGAAAACAGTGACAAAAGCAATATTTTCTCTGCCTATGGATATATGGGAAGTTGAAGAGTGGGTCTTGTTGAGAGCTTTAATGCCTGTAACATAAATCAAGTGTGAAACACGCATAAGACCCTACAACATAAAAGCAATGAACTAAATATAGGAATTGAATGCAAGATTTTCAGGAGTTTAAATAATATTACAACGTATTTTGAGACCAAACCTACAGGTATTTACAATTCTTAGAAGGAAACAGATGTGATCATTACATTATTTCTATCCAAAAGTTTTTTTTTAATAAGAACATTATCTTTATCCTGTGTAAAGAACAAAAGCATAAATAACAACATTAGAAAATGAGTGCCTGGATCAAAGATTGAGGGAGGGTGTGCCTGGGATCTTGTGCAAGCTCGATATGGAAAAGGCCTATGATCATGTGAACTGGGATTTTCTTCTCTACTTGCTCGAGAGGTGTGGTTTTGGTGACAGGTGGATAGCTTGGATCCGACATTGTGTGTCCACTGTCCGGTTCTCAATCCTGGTTAGTGGCACGCCTGCTGGTTTTTTCAACAGTTCCCAAGATTTGAGACAAGAAGATCATTTATCTCCTCTCTTGTTTATCATTGTTATGGAGGCACTTGGGATAATGGTGAAGGCTGCAGTTGGAGGTTGTTTATCGGGCTTCCAGGTGGGCAATGTTTCTAATGGCCTCCTCACTATCTCACATTTATTATTTGCAGACGATACCCTTCTTTTTTGTGATACGGAGGTTAATCAGATTCAGACACTTCGAGCATTATTACTTTGTTTTGAGGCAGTATTGGGACTGAAGATGAATCTAGGGAAGTCCAAATGGTTGCGGTGGGCGCGGTGCCAAATATCAACCATCTAGCAAGCCTGTTGGACTATAAGGCATCCACGCTACTCCTGAAATACTTGGGCCTTCCGTTGGGAGCAACGTTTAAGGCCAAAGCCATTTGGGATGGGGTAGTGGAGAAGATTGAGACAATATTGGTTGGATGGAAGCGTGGGTACTTGTCAAAAGGGGGCCGACTCACTCTTATCAAGAGCACCTGGTCTAATCTTCCCACATATTATTTATCTTTGTTTCCTATGCCTATAGGAGTGGTGAGAAGGATAGAAAAACTCTTCCAGGCATTCTTATGGGGGGCTTGGGCGAGAAAAAAAAAATGTCACTTGGTTAACTGGAATACTGTTTGCTCTCCAGTGGTGAATGGGGGCTTGGGTGTGTGCAATTTGAAAATGTTTAATAAAACCTTATTGGGAAAATGGTTATGAAGATACCACTTGGAGGAGGAGGGTGGAAAGAAGTTATTGATGCTAGACATGGTAGTGCTTGGGGGGGGGGGGGGGGTGGTTAGTTCTAAAGAAGTAAGGGGGAGACATGGTGTAGTGGTATCACACCACTTCTGAGTGTATCACTGCACGAAGGCTGAAATGAAGATTGGGAAGCCCTTGCATTTGTTAGCATATTTTTTATTTAACATGGGGCAGGTGGTCCAATTTTGGGTGGAATCGAAGGCTTTTGAAATTTTACTAGAAGCATGGAGGTTTTCTTTGAACATTGTGGAGAGGAGCAGAAGGGTTTGGAGGTCTATAGTTATGGGTAGCAGTGGTATAAGATGGCTCATGACCACGGTGGAAGCAACTTTACAAGAGGGAAGAGATCTAAAATTCTCAAAATATTTACGTGAAGAAAACAGTGCATTCACGGTTCAACGATGCTCTAATGTACATGGCAGATATCTAACTGTCACTGAACATGGTGGAGGACGCCAACAGAGTGTTGTTCATTCCTAAAGGGTATGAAAGTCAAGGTTGGGAGAAATTTGCTATTGAACTACGCAGAACTGCAGATTTGTTTTTTTCTTTCCATGCAGATGGGTCAAAGAAGGTAAGCCAGAAGAGGACATCCAATCATGAGAATATCAACATGGAGGTGAATCAAAAAGATCGCAAGAAACTGGAGTTTTAAAGTCAATCATATGCAACAGTTTTGAAGACAGGTGAAGCTTCGGGGTCTCAGAGTGAGGGGAACTATGTAAGTGGTTTGCAGTTTATGCAAGCACAAAATCAGCTTAATGTGATCCACAAAACACTAAAAGAGATGAAAACCCAGCTTGCTGAGTTGAAGGCAGCGATTGCTTTCCTATCTTCGAAAATAGACTTGCCTTCGGTTGGAGAGAACAAGATCGCAAGAAGCAAGCGTAGGATAGGCTCGAATCCTCTAAGCTCAGATAAAGAAAAACGGAAAATTGGATTTGGTCCTATCCCTATAACTAGATCCAGGAGAGTGTGGCAGGTCAAAATAAAAAGCAGGTTATTTGAAGCTGGTTCTACATCGGATATTGGTGTTGAGACATCCGTAATGGAATGCCCTTCGCCACAGGTGATACAGAAAAGACCAATAATCGGTGTTACACCCTTGGTCAATCCTGAAAAAACTATGGCTCACACATCAGAGCTAAAAGATAATGGTGTAATATCAAGTTTTGAAAGGGATGTAGTGTCCGTCGAAGTGGCTCATACAAGATTGTCAGAGTTGAAGGGTTTGCCATTGGAAACTTGCGAGGATAGTACCATTGGAGTTGTTGAGGACACACGAGATGAAGGCTTTGGACACGATGTTTCAGGAGAAGATGTTGTCCCCTTGGTATCTCTTCCTCCCCTTGGATCATCATCGAATTCGGTTTGGCAAAAGTTTTATGAGATCCAGCATGTCGTAGGAATCTCATATGGAGGATGTGAAGATCAATTTAAATCACTACTCACTACAATCGAGGCGAGTCACTCGCATGACTCCAAGTCAAGTTTTAAGAAAAGTAGGGAGTTGCAGTGTCTTTCTTGGAGAATCAATTGCGATGCTCTTGGCGGTAACTCAAGTCGAAAGACTAAAGGGAGAGCATGATGTTCTCATAGAGGGTGTTTCAGGTGGAGTATTAGGTAAAAGGGAGAGCATGATGTTCTCATAGAGGGGTTTTTTGGGTTGAGGTTAGAGAGGGGTGTTTCATTCTTACTCGGGCTTGATATATTTTGGCTAGTTTTTTACAAAGTTTTGGGACTTATGTCTCTAGTATGGGATAGGTGTTTTCTTGTATACATCCAGTGTACTTGGTTACTTCTTTTGATATATATAATATTTTTACTTATAAAAAAAAAAGGGAGGAGGGGGACATGGTGTGGGTTTATGGAAGTATAAACGGAGGGGTTGGCCTTGTTTAAGAAACATGTTCAGTTTGTTGTTGACTTGAGAAACATGCTCAGTTTGTTGTTGGCGAGGGCACTAGAGTCAGTTTCTGGCGAGATGTGTGGTGTGGTGAGCATGCTTTGGAAAGTGTATTCCAAACTCTCTACTCTATTGCAGATAACAGGGAGGCTTCGGTGGCAAAACTGCAAATAGTTTCACATGACTCTTATCAGTAGATCATTTTTAATAGAGACTTCCACGATTGGGAATTATCCACCATCTCAACTATTTTCAGTTTGTTATATTCCAGGGGAGGCCTTCGACACAGAGGGACAGATTGAAGTGACGGTATAATGATTAGAAAAATTGTACTACCAAGACCTATTACAAAATTCTTACCACGGACCATAGGGATAATGCCCCCTTCCCTTGGAAGAGTATTTGGAGGTCCCGAGTGCCTTCTAAAGTAGCCTTTTTTGTGTGGATTGCTAATCTAGGGAAGATCCTAACCACAGACAACTTGAGACAGAAAGGATGTGTCGTGATGGATTGGTGCTACACGTGCAAAAAGAATGAAAAATCAGTGGATCACCTTCTTTTGCATTGTGAGGTGACTTGGGAGTTGTGGGATGAGATTTTCCACAGGGTGGATGTTCCATGGGTCATGCTAGCGAGGGTAGTTGATCTATTAGGCTGTTGGAAGAAGTTACAAGGTTGTCCCCAAGTGGCAGCAATGTGAAGATGATTCCATTGTGCCTAATGTGGTGCATTTGGTCGGAACAGAATGATCGATGTTTTGAAGACAAGGAGTGCACTATGGTGGGAGCTGCATGACTTCTTTCTTCACACTTTATTGTTGTGGTTCTTAGCCATCGTCCTTAATGGGAACAATGTCCATGATTTCTTGTCCCTCTTTTCTGGTCATAGAATGTGATTAGGTATTTCTTTTGTATACTACATGTGTACACGGGCTATACCTATTTCATTCCTATTAATAAAAGTTAACTCTTACTAATCAAAAAAAAAAAAGTGTTCACAAGTCATGTATACCATATTGTTAATATTGAAAAGGCCCACTTAGTGTTGTATGCATGTCCAAAACAAGTTCCAAATGTAAGCAGAACAGATCATGATTATATCTCAGTCAAATCTGCAACAAGCCAGATCAAATTCCCAGCATCAACAGGTTTCCTAAGACGTCAAGTGAGTATTGGATTGGGTGTGTAAAGGGCGTTTTTTAATGAGGATTATCACCAACTAGCTGATCATACAATTAATTAGACATAACACATCAAAAAAATTAAAGCTCTAATGCAAATAAAATCAGATTAATATCATCTACAAAACCATTGACATGATGGCGCTTCAACGATATTCGTACATATAAGATCAACAAAATAAGGGTATGTTACAAACCACTATATTATAAAGACAGGGACTGCAAGAACCTTCACATTGCAAACGATTGGGCAAGCCTTGTCCAGCAGCAGGCCCTAGAACTAGATGATCAGATTTCTTGCTATTTTTCTTCTGATGCAATTCCATTACTGAAAGAGGGAGTAAAAGCTTTAACTCGAAAGGCAGAAAGATAACTAAGTTTATTTATATCGGCATAAAAATTAAAATAAAAAACTCAAGGCGCTGCAAACATGTAAACCGTAAAGGAATAGTAGAGGGAGGAACAATCACCAGAAAACATATAAGGAAGGAAGAAAATGAGAGGAACACAAAAGAGAAAACGACGCCACCCACTGCATCTTCTCATGGCTAACAAACCTCCCTAGAGACTTTTTGTCTTAAAGATCTGTTAATTTAAGGTGCTCTGCTGTAACAATGACCTTGTGCTTTGTTAGGACTGCAAGATAGATTAACGGAGTAATGATTAAGAAAATACTTACCTTAATAACATAATAGAAGAGATGAAAATCAAATCAATAGGGGTGAAGTGCAACAAAATCCACGAACAAATTGCCAGCTTGGACTTGTGAAACTTTCTGCCGTGGTATTAATACACAAACAATAAAATATGAAATTCCGCAGATTAATACACAAACAGAGAAAAGGGAGAAACAAAATCTGAAACGAGAAAATCAAAATCAAAATCTTGACCTCCACGATGGGGAAGAAGAACACTTGCCTCTCACAGACCCCAAAGTTCCTCCGTCGCCGAATTTCATCTCCCTCTCTCTCTCTCTCTCTCTCTGCAGTGATGAGCAAATTCAAGTGAGCTTCTCCATTTCTTCTTCTTGGAAACGGCAGAAATGAATCTGGCAAGGCAAACCCTAAAAAATGGAATTCAGATTCAACTCCAGAAAAATACACTATCGAGTAGCCAGCTTCGCTGATTTCATAGCCCAAAAATCAGACTAAAAAAATATCAACCCCAGAACTGATCTTGTCGATTTCGGTGTTAAAATAAAAGGATTTGTTATAAAATTAATAAAGAAAATATTATTGTAAGAAAAATTATAACAGAATATATTTAGAATTTTTATTATTTAAAAACTGAAATTTTTCTTTTAGCTAGAAAAATTTTTGCATGTATATCACTGGAAAAAGTGAGGGGAGTAGCCAACACTCAGCGCACTCCCCTCACATGAACAGTATCGTACACTGTACACGACACTGTTTATGTGAGGGGAGTGCACCGAGTGTGGCTGCTCCCCAGACATGCTCATATCACTGATCGTGCGAAGGCTCATTTATATAAGCAATATCAGAGGTACCCGACATAAGTTCGACTTTTATCATTCACAATAATAGAGCAGTTTTGGTCACTCACAATAATAGAGTGGAAAGAAAACATGGGGAGAAAAAGAATCAGAGGGGGTCATGCCCTCTTTTTGACTTTTCACACTACTTCTCTTTAAATAATCATCCATAAATAATATGAGTCGTTTAAATTTTACTAAAAAAAAACTTAATGGGAGGAAAAATTAATGACAAAGAAAAAAAATATAGTATTCTTATGTAATATTAAGTATTTTAAGATTGTTTCATTAAAACCTTACAAAAGGAAACTCAATAGGATAAAACTTTACAGAAGGAAAAAGAATACAATCAACACAAGTTTTTAAGACATTTACTCCTCCTGAAAAGTGTATGACGATAGATTTTTAAGTTTTCGCATTCTAATATTCTACATAATTTTTTTAAATATCGCAGTTAGTAATGCTTTTATAAATAAATCTGTCATGTTATTACTTGATCGTATCTGCTTAACATCAATTTCACATTTCTCTTGAAATTCGTGAGTATAAAAAAATTTAGATGAAATATGTTTGATTATGTCACATTTGATATATTCTCAATTAATTTGAGTGAGACAAGTAGTATTCTGTTAATATAAAATTATCGAATCATAGTTGTCTTATGTGGCATTCAAACAGCATTATACGGTAATAAAACCGCTAAATGGACTCAAGCGTCGATCGGTTCCTATGTGGCATTCATACCACATAATAGAAAAGCCAGCGTCCATACCACGGTCCTGAATTGTCTTCTTGCCTTAGCACAATTTCCTTGGCCGCGTCCTCCTGCAAAATCAATATTTCGCATATTTCATTGGTCCCCTCGCTTATTTCATTTCGTCTTCTTTCTCTCTTCTGCGTCTCTCTCCTCCTGACTTTTCTTCTACATTTTCATCCGTTTTCTCCATTTTCCAGAGGAATAAAAGTAGCACTACAGTGAGGCATTAGCAAAGCGAGAAAAAGAAAAGGAAGAAAAAGCGAACCGCATGCGATGTGGGCAAGTCATCTGTGCAGAGAGGTCTCCGATCGATGTCTACAAACGTTAATCTTCAAGATTTAGGAGCCGAACCCCGAATCAAACTCCCAAACATTGGTAAAATCACATCCTTCTCCTGATTCCTTCAAATTCTCTGCTTTTAATAAAGTTTATTGATCCAATTATCATAGATTTTGTAACGACTTTCCTTTTATTTGGTGTATTGATTTGATGGATCTGATTTCTATTTCTGATAAATTATGAGTTTTAATTCATCTTACTTATTAAACTCTCAAGCATCGGTAAAATCAAATTCTTCTCTTAATTCCTTCAAATTCCATACTTTAATGAAGTTATTGATTCAATTATCAAAGATTTTGTGGCGACTTTCCTTTTATTTGATGTATTAATTTGATGAAATTAATTTCTGTTTCTAATAAATTATGAATTTTAATTCATCTTTCCTTAAGGATTATAAGCATATATGTTGATGTATCCTCTTTCGATATAGGCCCGCAAAAAACAATTCCAAATAGCATTTCCAATTGTCGTCTTCTTTAAGGTAAGAAACTGCCCATTGATCATGGGAAGACCACATTTTTCTTGGATATGTTGAATCATTGATCTCAGCTAAATACACTCTCGACTTGCTTCATGAATTACAATAATCTATGAGTGATTTGAAGATGTGGCAGAAAATATTTGTTTGACAGATCTCCATGATATGGTAGTATCTCCATAAGTAAATATATGTCTAGTTTGAGATCTACCTCTGTGTGGATCTGAAATATAACCTACATTTGCATATCCAACCAACTGTGAACTTGATCCATATTGATAAAATAATTGCATATCAACCGTACTTTGAAGGCAACGAAAGACATGTTTAATATCATTCCAATGCCTTCAAGTTGGTACAGAATTATATCTTATAAGTAGATTAACTGAAAATATAATATTAGACCTAATGCAATTTGCAAGATATATCAATACTCCAATTGCATTGAGATATAGTATTTCAAGATCAAGAATTTTTTCATCATCTTCATAAGGATGGAAGAATCATTCCTCATATCATTTGATCGAACAACCATTGGAATACTCAAGGGATGGATTTTGTCCATATAAAAGTGCTTTAGAACTTTTTTGTATACATGGTAAGTGCTCAAGCTGTAAGTCGAGACAAAAATTTTTTTGCCAAGATATTTTATTCCAAATTTATTTTTTAAATATATAGTGATTATTGTGATCTCTTCACAAATCCTTACAATATTTAAATCATTACATTAAATCGCAATAATGGCAAATCCAGATTCTGATTTATTAATAAAAACACATGGCATATAAGATTATTCTCAAATCCTTCTTTCAATAGATATTCGCTTAGTCAATTATATCACGTGTGTCCGGATTACTTTAACCCATATAAAGATTTTTGAAACTTAATAGAGTACATACTTCTAGATGTACTTGTAGATACTTCAGGCATTTTATATCCTTCAGAAATTTTCAAATATATGTCATGATCTAATGATCCATATAAATATACAGTGACCACATCTATCAACCGCATATATAATCTTTTGGTAACAATCAAGTTAATTAAAAATCTGAATGTGATTGCATTTATAACGGGGGAATATGTTTTCTCATAATCAATCACAGGTTTCTGCAGGAAACCTTGTGCAACAAATCGTATTTTGTACCGTACAATTTCATTTTTCTCATTACGTTTTTGTACAAATACCCACTTATATACAACAGGCATTACACCCTTTGGTATTTGGACAACAGGTCCAAATACCTCTCGCTTTGCTAGCAAATTTAATTTAGTTTCAATAGCTGTTTTCCATTTTGGCCAATCATTTCTACGTCTATATTCTTGGACCATTTTTTGTTCACTTTCTTTATAACTTCTAGTAATGTTAAGGATCATTTTATATGAAAATATGTTGTTGACAACAGTTTTATTTCTATCCATAATTTTTCCAGTACTCATGAAATGTATTAAGATCTCATTATTTCCAGGTACTTGTTCCTCTTCAGAGGAAAATATTTCATGAAACACAATTGCAAAAGGTCTATTTTCATGAGATTTTGGAATAGAAGATTTGATCTCTTTAAAAGCATCAATAGGTCTTCCACGTTTCAAGTAAGTGTTGAACTCATCTATTGCTATTTTGACAACTTGTCCTTAAGGGATTTCAATTCTTGCTTGAGTATTAACAGCAGAAATATGTGATTTTTCCACACTTTTAGTGTCAGTAAATATATCTGGTAATTAATTTACAACACTTTATAAATGAATAATCTTCTGAACTTCTAGTTTACATTCATTTGTTGGAGGATCAAATTGAGATAGGGCTTTATTATTCCAAGTAATTTCTTATCGTACTTTAGACACCGACTTTTCGTTATCCAGTAATTGAAAATTGGATTCGTCAAAGTGATAATTTTCAAAACATATTTTAAATATATCTCATGTAAGAAGTTCATAATATCTAATAATAGATGGAAAATCACAACCAATATATATCTCAAGTTTATGTTGAAGGTCCATTTTTATACGTTGTGGATGTGCAATTGGAACATATATAGCACATCCAAAAATACAAAGATAAGAAATATTTGATTGTTGACCAAATACAAACTATAATGGAGAATATTTATGATATACAGATTATCTAAGTTAAATTAATGATGTTGCATGAAATATAGTATGTCCCCAAGTAAAAATAGGTAGTTTTGATTTCTTAAGTAAAGGTCTAGTAATTAGCTGAAACATTTTGATCAAAAATTCAGATAAACCGTTTTGAATATGTACATGGGCAATAAGATGTTCAACGTCTATTCCTATTAACATGCAATAGTTATCAAAAGTTTGAAACAAAAATTCGTCTGTATCATCCAATCGAATAATTTTAATTGGATAGTCAAATAATTGTGCTCGTAATTTGATTATTTGGGTAAGAAATCTAGTAAATGCAACATTTCTAATAGAAAACAGACAAACATGTGTTCATCAATTTGATACATCAATTAAAACTATAAAGTATCTAAATTGTCCACTTGATGGATGAATAGGCCCACAAATATCTCCATTAATCCTTTGTAAAAAATATGGGGATTCAACAACGACTTTTGAGGAAAATTGTCTGATAATCAATTTACCTTGAGAACAAGCAGAGCACAGATATACATTGGGTAAAATAATCTCTTGATTCTTTAAGGGATGCATATACGAATTATCAATGATTCATCTCATCATTATTGATCCAGGATATTCAAGATGATCATGTCATGTCATAAATATTTTGGGATCAATGCACTTCTGGTGCATTACCACATATGATTCACTTGTTCTCATTCTTGTATAATACAATCCAGAAAAGAGAGCAGGCAGTTTTTCTAATACGAGCTTCCTGCCCGAAATTATTTTAGTAATGAGGAGATGTTCTTTACTACCTTCATTGGTAGTTTCAATATGATAATCATTACGATGTATATCTTTAAAATTCAATAAATTTTTTTTAGATTGTGAAGAAAATAGTGCATTATCAATACAAAATTTGGTGTCATTAGACAACATAATATAGGTTCTTCTAGAGCCCTCAATTATATTTGATGAATCTGATATGGTATAGACATAAATTTTACTTAATGTTATATTTTGAAAATATTTCTTATCCTTAATAATTGTATGAGTTGTAATACTGTCAGCCAAACATATATCTCTATCATGCATTTCAGATACAAAAAAATTTATCAATAGGATCCATAATTTTACAAAATATATAAAACTTCTATTACTTTAAAACATCGCAAAATAATAAAAAGGTCTATTATAAAATAAAGACAATACATTTATTGGAATGAACATTTTCATCTCCAATCAAATTATCAATTCTACTATCAAGATCTTCAAAAAAATCAGAAACATCAAAATGCATGATATCTTCTCCATCTATATATAATGAATCATCTGATGGTTCAACAAAATTTGTTTCAAACTTTTTTGTTTTTCCTTTTATAAATGCTTGATATAGATCAACCAAGTACCTGGTCATACGACATGTACGTGACCAATATCCAGTTATGCCACATCTATAGCACACATCTTCAACTTTTTTTGAATAATTATTTTGAGGGTCTTTACCTCTATATGAGTTGTATCACTTCTAGTAATACAATATATTTTTATTATTATCCATTTTAGTGTTGTCGTTTCTGAGACTAATAGTTTTATAATTCCTCCTACCACATCCATGCCACCTATTTTTTCGAAAGAATTTACCATTCGTTTCTAAGAATAATGTAAATCCAATACCATTCATTTCAGGGAATGATGTTGAACCAGTAGAATCTGACTGGTAATTTTTTAATAAAAACTCATTATTTTGCTCAGTTATTATAAGACATGATATAAGTTCAGAATATTTTTTGAACTTTCGCACTCGATATTGCTGCTGCATGAGCACATTCGAGGCATGAAAAGTAGTATATGTCTTCTCTAATATATCATCATCAATGATTTTCTCACTACATAATTTTAATACTTAGCTGATTTTAAAGAGTACAGAGTTATACTCAGTAACACTCTTAAAATCTTGCAACCTCAGGTGTAACTAGTCATAACAAGCTTTTGGGAGGATAACAGTCTTCTGGTGTTCATATCCCTCCCTTAAATTATTTCACAAAATAAGATGATCTTTTATCTTGAGATACTCAGCTTTTAATTCTTCGTGAAGATGGTAACAAATGAATATCATTGTCTTAGCATAGTCCTGCAGGGACGCTTGATTTCCTTCTTTTATTGTCTCTCCCATATTCATTGCATCTAGATGGATCTCAGCATCAAGAATCTATGATAAGTAATTTTTTCCAAAAATGTCAAGAGCAATGAATTTCAATTTTGTAAAATTTGACATTTTTTACATATATAAAGAATGAAATAAATATGTGTATCTAAGAAATATATTTATAAAATCACGAGAGTAAATGCAGATTTTATCAAGTAATAATCAGTAATATAATATTTCATATTCATCTCAAAAACTGTAAATGATATATTGAAGAATTTACTTGAAGTAGAAGACCACTAACTTTAGAATTAGTAGAACCTCATGCTGATGATGTGTTATAAAACTAAAGAAGAAAATATTATTGCAAGAGAATTTATAAAAGAAAATATTTAAAACTACTATTACTCAAGAACTGATATTTTCTCTATTACTTATGAAAATCTTTGTATACCTCATTGATCGAGGGAAAACTCATATATATAGGCAATATCAGAAGTAGCCGACATAAGTTCGACTTTTGTCATTCACAATAATAGAGCGGCTTTGGTCATTCACAATAATAGAATAGAAAGAAAGTATGAGGAGAAAAATGAGAGGGGGGTCACGTCCTCCTTTTTGACTTTTCACAATAGTATTCATATTTTATTTTTTTTATTTTTTATTTTTTATTTTTTTACTTATTTTTTACTATTACTTTTTATTATTATTTATTATTTTACCTATTTTTTATTACTATTTACAATATTTTTCATTATCTAAACATAATAGAGCAAAAGAAAATCCCACAAAATGCTAGAGCATGAACCAAAAACCAAAACCACATATATTTTTCACAGCTAAATGTGTGAAAAAAATTTTACCAAATGATATTGCCTTCATATATATTTTATTTCAAGTCAACATTATTATTTTTTAAAATTTTTATATAAAATAAAATAAATAATTTACTTTTTTAAAATTTTAAAATATTCTTTTAAATCTTAAAATAAATTATTATTAAATATATATTATAATAATATTTTATTTCATTTTTAACTTTTATTTTATACGGCCGTATACATGACAGTGGGGCGAAAGGAGGCCAATTCCTAGCCAATGTACATTTTTTGTTTTTCCACGTAGCCAATGTACATTAGTTAGTCACGTAATTTTTCTTTTCTCTTTTTTTGGTTAATATAATAGCCTATAACCTTCAAAATTACAGCCTATAGTATAGTGACAGTTTGATAGTTAAGATAATATCGCTGAAGTCATCATGAATGTATTTGCCAGCATTACTAAACATCCAAAAATAACATTATTTGCTAGCAATATCGACACAATATTTTCAAATTAGCTAACCAAGTCAAACAAAACCATATTAAGGCTTCCCTCTTTTTATTTTTGTGTGTTTCTTAACTTCTTTTCGAACCCTAACAAATTTATAAGTGAAGGGATTCCTTATAAATTGTACCTGATATCTAATTCCCTCTTGGAAAGTTAGCATGAGCTCTCTATTAATAAAAGTGAAATGTAGAGGGAAAGAAGATGCAGATAAGGCATTCAAGAAAAGGCTCGTGAGAACATCAGATTTCAATCCAAAAGCATTTCATTCATTTTACGATAATTTCTTACATTGGACAGTCTCATATTTATAGTCACTTACATAACAACCCTTGATTCATAAACTAATTACAAAGAGACAGTTGGACGTCTAGAAATTGTAATTTGTTATTTGTAGAATATTTCTTTGCCTTGTATTGTTGTAGGTTCATACAAGATCCAAATGAGTGGCAACAGCAGTATTTTCTGCTACAATGGAATGAGGAGCCTTAATACCCTCCCGCGATTCAAGCGTCACATTGGCAAGTGTGAGGCTTGATTGTAATTGAAGAAACCGTGACGTTGAATGAGGCTTGGTCAAAATATCAACAATTTGATCTTTGCTGGATAGAAAAGACACCTGAAGTATTTTAACTGCCACCCTTTCATGTACAAAGTGATAATCCAGTTCAATATGTCTGATGCGCGCATGTAACACAGGGTTGACAAACAAGTTAGTCACACCTAGGTTATCACTCCACAAAGTAGGAGGATTAGTGAGAAAAATTCCAAGTTCTTTTAATAAAGATTGAATCCAAATTACCTCACAGGTTGTATTGGCCCCTGCCTTATATTTAGCTTCGATTGATGAGTGAGCTATTGTAGCTTGCTTCTTGGATCCCCATGAAATCAAGTTAGAACCAAGGTAGACACAAAAGTCTCCGATGGACTTCCTCTCATCAGGACATCCAGCCCAATCAGTATTGAAAAAGACTGAGATTTGAAGAGAATAAGATTTGGAGAGAAATAAACCTAAATGTGGAGTATTTTGAAAGTATTTAAGGATACGCCTAATAGCTTGCCAGTGAGAATTGCGAGGAGAATGCATATGCTAACAGACTTTATTTACAGCGTAAGAAATGTCTGGGCGGGTAAAGGAAAGGTATTGAAGACTCCTAACTCTACTCTGGTAGAGTTGGGGGTCTTCAAAAGTAGAGCCATCAAAAGCAAAAATTTTGGCCGTGGTGGACATGGGGGTGGAGACACACTCGCATTTGTGCATGTTGGTTTTGACTAATAAATCAGTAATATATTTAGATTGAGTCAGAAAAAAACCACTTTGAACTCAGATAACTTATGTCCCCATAAAGTAATTTAAAGAGCCTATAACCTTGATAGGAAAGTATGTGCTTAATGAGGCAATGAAATACAAAATTAATTTGGTGTTAAATCCAGCAACCAATATGTCATCAACATAAATTAAAATGTATATGCAATCAGTTGGAGTATGAAGAATAAACAAAGAATTATCAGATCGAGAAGAGTAGAAACCCAAAGTAAATAATCTGTCAGATAATTTTGTAAATCAAAACCTAAGGGTCTGTTTTGAACCATAAAGTAATTTTTTGAGCTTACAAACATAATGAGGAGAATCTGGATAGACAAAATCGGACGGTTGTCTCATGAAATCTTCATCCTCAAGGTCCCCGTGTAGAAATGCATTCTGCACATCCAGTTGATGTAAAGGCTAACTTGAAGTCACTACAAGGGACAAAAGTAAATGAATGTTTACAAGCGTCACAATAGGGCTAAAGGTTTCGGAGAAGTCAACTCCAGGTTATTGATGAAAACCCTTGGCTACCAACCGAACTTTTCGGCATTCCAGGGTTCTATCAGCATATCTCTTCGTTTTGAGAACCCATTTAGATCCAAGAATGTTGAGATGAGGAGAGGAAGGAATCAAGATCTAGATTTGATTTTGAAGAAGAGTATGAAACTCAACTTCCATGGCAGATCATCATTCGGGATATTTGGAAGCTTCAAGAAATGAAGAGGGTTCCTCTAGAGGATTATGGAGGGAGGGAGAAGAGTTGGGTTGAAGGGTGGTGGATGCGAGAGAAGGACGAGGGATAGGCCATATAATAGTGCCATCAGTGTGGTATTTGGGATGGGAGATGTTATTTCGAGCTCTTGTAATCATGAGATGAGGGGATGATGAGTGGTTGACCTCATTGATGGTAGAAGTAGACCGCGAAACGGGAGGAAAAGTGTTAACAAAGCTAGGATTGGAAGAAGAATGTGTTTCGATGAACGCATTTGAGAGATTAGGGTTCGGGGAAGATGGTAAGATGTTTAAGTGTGTTTGTGGGCTTTGGGTTGGATTTGTGGAAGGAGTGGATGGACCTGTAGAGAACAAAGAGGTAGAATGATTTTGTGTAGAGGTGGGTTGATACAGAATGGGTAATGGAGAAAGAGATATGGGCCAAGGGATAGGTGGACTCGATCCAGTGGGGAACGAGGGAGGAGAGTGAGAGTTCGACTGGGCCTGTAAAGCAAAAGGAGATTCTTTTTCATTAAAAATGACATCTCGAGAAGTGTATATTCGGCCTGATGGAATATCTAGGCATAAATAACATTTGTGATCGGCATTATATCCAATAAAGACACACAATTTGGAGCATAAGTCAAGCTTATGTTGTTTATAAGGCCTTAGATTGGGCTGGCATGATAACCCAAAAACCCTAAGAAAGTGGTAATCGGGTGGATGGCCCATGAGAACTTCATATGGTGATTTATTATTGAGTATGGGTGTGGGCATACGATTTATGAGAAAAGTAGCGGTTTGGAACGCTTAAGCCCAAAATTGATGAGGCATAGAGGCATGAGAGAGCAATGTGAGACGGTTTCAACAATGTGGCGATGCCGTCTCTCAATGCTCCCATTTTACTCATGAGAGTACTGCCATGTAACACAATGAATAATGCCATAAATTTGAAGAAAAGGACAAATAGATTGAAACTCACCCTCTCTATCCGATTGAACCCAGATGATTTCAGTGGAGAACACATTAAGAACATAAAAAATAAAAGCTTCAAAAATAGAAGAGACATTGGACTTGCATTTCATAGGAAGAACTCAAATATATTTAGAATAGTCATCTAGGATAGACAAGTAGTAGCGACTAGAATTACTAGATAAAACTGGAGCAGGACCCCATACATCCATGAAAAGGCCTACTAGATCAACTAGCAGATAACAAGTGTGGCTGAGCATGGGCTTTGGCTAAAACACAGGTTGGACAGAATGATGACCCACGAATGGAGGTGGATGTAGGAAGATGATGATGTTGGACAGTGGAGGAAGTGATCCAGGAGGAAGGGTTACCAAGCCTTGTATGCCACTGTTGAGGGGTGGTTTGAGAGTTAGAAACGCCTTAGGATGAGTGAGGGAGGTGGTTGATGGTTGCTGGCAAGTGGACGGCAGCACGTAAAGCCCATCTTCAACGGGGCCCTGAAGGAGTACCACCTTGGAAGCCATATCCTTCACAAGAAAAAAGATGTCATGAAACTCAAAAAACACATGATTATAAAGGCAAAATTGTCTAATAGATAACAAATTTCTTGAAATAAAGGGAACATAAAGGAGATTGTGAAGAGAATATTTGCTAGTGGGGGTGTGGATTTGCGTAGAGCCAACATGTTGAATGAGTAGAGTGGAGCCATCGCCGATGCTCACTTGGTCAGAACCTTGATACGAGGTGGAATCCAGGTTGAGTGAGGCAAGGTCAGAAGTGAAATGGTGTGATGTCACCAAAATGGATACCAAGAAGATGACACCGATGCAAGAGGTGGAAGGGCACTAAAGTTAGCTGAAAATGATGTTGGAGGTGCAGCCTGATAACCATGATCAAACCTATAGTAACACATCGTAGCATTGTGTTCTACTTGTTACAGACTTGGCAAACAAGACGTGAGTCCATGTGATTTTGAATAATTTGGGGGAGCTGTAGAGTTTCAACCCCCTAGTGTAGTTAAGACCTCTACCACGACGTCCACCACGAGATTGAGCATGGCAACCACCTTGATTTTAAGTCTAAGACCCTGAAGGGAATTTAGAAACAATGTTGTTAGCCAAAAATGAAGGGTTCGAGAGTAGAGCTTGGGTTTGATGCAAAACCCAGGACTTATAATTCAGAAGGTAAGCTATAAAGCTGATGAGGGAAGATGGGTTCAGGTCTTGTGGTAAGTAACAAGGGATTCATACTCAGTCCCAAGCCCAGCTAACTGTGACGCCCCCAAATTTCCCTTAAAAGAACACGGGAATTGAGGCGTCGGGATGATGACAACACGGGTCACGCACCCCCAACGTCAAGTGCTAAGTGTATGAACACGTGACATACACAAATAAAAGCAGCGAATAATTGAAATCAATATCTACGTACCAGAATTTTTTAGAAATATTTTATAAAACAGTTTAACACAAATTCTCCAATAGGAGATTTAATACAGTCATCCCAAAGAAAAAAATATAAAGATACATAATTATCAAAAACGGAAATAACAATTCCCAAGATAATAAATTATAATATCATATTTCAACAGCGGAGCTGCCTTTTTAGGTTTAACCTCTTCGACATCTGCATCCAAAGTCTACAACGTCAAAAATAGCATCGCAGGTAAGTATAACCCAAACAAATCACAAGATATAAAATATATTCATGCAACAACAATATGCATGAACACGATACCATATGCATGAAACTCAAAATCATCTTCCTCGAAATAAATAAAAATAACCACACACGCAAAAATCACATTTTGGCTCAAGATAAACTCCAATAAAAACATCCATCATTTTTCCAAAAAATGATACACGTAAATCCTTTAAAATCACAACCATTTTCTCAAAAAATGGTCCACGTAAAACCAATAATTAAAACTCGTCATTTTTTCATAAAATGGCCTAAACATCCATTTTATTAACCGTATGCATCATGATCTCCCCTAGGGACCATCCGCACACTTTGGCTCTTATCATCACATCAAAGGTAACGACCACGCATGTGATTTCGGAACTGGCGATACCTAACTAACCGCGCTCAGCACGTACCATGACCAGGCATCCCCTAACTCCCGCCAGCAGAGGAGTTACAGAGTCAGCACAAGAGCGTTACCATTCCGTCCGATTCCGTCGTCGCCCAGCGACAATCCAAAGGACATCACTCAGTATATTCCGCTTCTGAGTGACCAAAGGAGCTCTACCGGAATAATGCCCCATCCCGACTTTCGGGTGCGTGTGTATCACGACCCCAACCAACACACACACCCGAAAGCCATTAACACATGAAAACCCAGTTTTCATTTCCAACTCATGAATATGCATGCATTATGCAATGTATACGACATCACACAAAATAACCAACAACCACTAAATTCCAACACCAAACAACATATAGATGTTAATGCAAAAATATATTTAAATTTTAAAATTCATTTGGAAAATACTTACAGCGGGTAAAAGTAAAGATCTTCAAACAAGCGCCGATCTATAGTGCTCATAGCAGTCACTTCATACGTTGGCTAAGATGTTCAGTTTGATACCAAAATTTAGAAAAATATCCATTGAAGGGTGGGGAATCTCATGAAGGTGGTTATGAGACTCTGCAACCACCGGAAGATGGCGGATCGGGTTCATAATGGGTGGAAACTCATTTTCGAATTTGGGATTGTACAAGGAAGGTGGGGCCGCGGTTGGGGAAACTGAGTTAGGGGGGTGGTCAACTAAGCAAGGGGGACCTTTTGGTGGTGGAGGTGAGACTCACGGCGGCCGGACGGCAGCGTGGCGAAGATAGGTCCATTTAGAGACCCATTTTGGGTAGAGGAGGAAGGGAGGAGCTATAGTGTCTACCGGCGGTGGGTTTTGTACTCCGGAAGGTGGGGAGTCTAGTGGTGGTGATAGTGGGCCAGAACGACCGGTGGTGGAGCCGAAAAATGCAAGAGAAGCCATTAAACTCATTTTGGGTTTGTGGCCATGCAGGGCGGTGGGGTGACCGGAGATGACACCTCTAGTACCGGTGGACTCGCCGGGGGATGGGGAAGCCAACGGTGTGGCAGTGAAGGGTGGTAGCCGGTGATGGAAGCTGGCCAGGCTTAAGGCCGAACGGCCAAAAACAGAAGCAAGGGGTTGTGTCGCACGGGACTAGGGTGGGGAAAAAGGGGGGGAAAAAAAGAAATAAAAAAGATTAAAAAAAGATAAAAATAAAAAATAAAACCTAACTAGAAAAAAAGCACAATAAAATAAATAAAAGTCAACTGAAAATGCTACAATTCAATATCAATAAATAAAATATTTAAACCTAACAATAAAATAAATTAAGTCAAAACACAATTTAATTACAATACAATAATTAATATAAAGAAAGCAAATCAAATAAAATCACATAATAAAATAAAAGAATTTAATTCCAATCATTAAAATAATACCTCATATTAAAATTAATAAGAAAAACAACGTAGAACTAATATTAACTAATTAATAGTTCAAACAATTATTTTAAACAAATAAAACACAACCGATAATATTATTAAAATAAATTAAAACAATCAATAATAAGAATAAAGACAATACGTAAAAATACATGTAATCTAAAATCTCACACTAACAAATAAATAGAAAACTCTTGGTCAGTCAAAGGATGTCCAGTAGCACTCAGAGTAGAGGAAAGAGACTTATCCTTGTTGTATTATTCGGAAATTGATTCGAAACCTTTTCGGAGTGTGGCTAATTGAAAATGAGTCTGCATAGCATGAGCATTTGATTTAGCCAAAAACATGTTTTAAAGAGTTGTCCAGATTTTATGGGACGTGTTACAGTCCAAAATATGGGCAAGCACCGAATCGGACAGAGATGAATAGATAATGGAGATGAGCAACTGATCCTTGAGAGCCCATTTATCGTACTCAGGATTTGGGTTGCCATCAAGAAACTTAGTTGGAGAAAGAATGGAGCCGTCAACATATTGGTAAAGTTGATGGCTCTTCAAGAAGGAAACCATTTGTGCACACCACAGTAGAAAGTTTTCATTTGTAAGTTTGATATTGACAAAGTGTGTAGAAGAGGAAATAAGGACGGGATTTGTAGTTGGGGTGAGTGTTTTATTAGAGGTAGCCATGGAACTTTGAAAGACGTTGGTCTCTGGCTCAAGATACCATATTAAGAAAAGTGAAATATAGAGGGAAAGAAGATGCAAATAAGGTATTCGAGAAAAGGCTTACGAGAGCATTAGATTTCAACCCAAAAGCATTTCATTCATTTCACGATAATTTCTTACATTGTACATTCTCATATTTATGGTCACTTACATAACAACCCTTGATTCATAAACCAATCACAAAGAGACAATTGGACATCTAGAAACTATAATTTATTATTTTTAGAATATTCCTTTGTCTTCTAGTGCTGCAGGTTCGTATAGGATCCAAATAAGTGGCAGCAGCAGTATTTTCTGCTGCAATGGAATGAGGAGCCTTAATACTCTCGATATAATAATAATAACAACAACAATAACAACAATAATAACATCACACGTTAAGAAAACACGGCATCGTTGCATTATTCAACATTATGTTGTGATTGTTTATAAAAAGAGCAAATTGATAAGCACTGGATTTGAGACATAGCGGGTAGCGAAACAAAGAGAAATTCTACGTGTAGTCATGTTTATGCATTCTTTTATACGCTCTGCTAATATGACTGGTTGCATCATTTTTTTTAATATAAAATAAATGTTTTGACTAATTATATGAATGGAATACGCAAAAATGATTGTACATAGCAAAATTTCAAAATAAAACCTTTGAAACTTCCCTTGCACGCTCACATCACTAGTGTGTGTATGCATTGGTAGTTAACTGGAAAAACATTCTTCCTAGGCAATCCTAAAACCATCCGGATGGAACAATGTCCCTGTTTTGAACGCAGATTTGTACAATCACAATTCACAACGAATATAAGCAACTGTAATCACAGATGACTGCAGTCAAATTTTGGCGAAATAATTGAGCATTAGCAATGAGTTGCAAGTGGTTGCAAATGAGTAGAATTAGCAAATGTCATTGGAAACCTTTGTCCACGCGAGTTTTTCCACAAAAAGACACGGGCGGACAGCCGTTGTAAAGCTTGTTTATCAATGGGAAACTGGCCTTCTCCAATGACTAATTCCGCTGCAATAATCCTTATCTATTGTAGTGTAAATTTTTTTTTTTTTAAAAATTCCTTTTGGATACTTGAATATGTTAATATTTGAGTTAAGATATTTTTTTAGGTTTTAGAAAATGAGAAAATAAAGGTTAAATGAAAATATTAAAAAATTATCCATATGATTTTTTAGTATTATTTTAGTTTTGAAACTTAAAAAGGTTGTATTGTTTTAATATTTTGTTTGAAATTTTAAAGAATCGGAATGATTAAATAATGCTTAGATAAAAAAAAATTAAGATTTGAAATTAAAAAAATATTATATATATGTGATCTTTTTAAAAAAGAATATTTAAAAATGAGCAATAGTACATCCCCTAAAGATAAAGCCCAAAAATTTCTCCTAAAAGGTAAAAGTAGTTTTCTTTATTTATTTATTTATTTTATTTGTTTTCATTCATTTTTTTGGGTATTCTTAAATAATTTTTTTTCAAATAAAAAATTCACAATATTATTTTAAGTATTTTCTTAATAATTAAATAAAAAACTTTTTTTAAAAATTGAGACAAAATTTCGAAAAAAAATTATTTCTTTAAAAATACTTATATTACCAAATGCACCAGATGTCTTGCATTCTGTCACTTTCTGCACAATTGTCCTCCCGATATGCTTGACTATTTCAATGACAGCTTGCTAGAGATTTGACAATCTTAAGTTCCCTAATACAATTTATTTTAGAAAAATACATTGATTTGTACACAGACAAAACCCAACAGCTGAGAATAATAAATAAAAAAAGACAAAACCCCAAAAACTTTCTTGCAGTCCAGCTGAAAGCTAGAGCCTCGGGCATTTCAGAAAAATAAAGACTATACAAACGTTTGTAATTGTGTACTGACACCTTGCCAACCAATATCAAGCCAAATCTCATTGTGCAACAAATCATCCATCTTCAAGCACTTTAAACTAAAATTATTCTCACGATAGTTTTCTCAACTTTTCTACTTCATCAAATCCATCGCGAAGGAAAGAACATTCAGCTTCATACAACTTGTGCTCAGATCGTATATATTTTCAGGTGATCAAGAAGTAGAAAAAATACACCAAGTTTCAAAACTTGCTCATTTTTCCTACTAACTTTCACAAAACACAACAAAAAATACATCAATTCTTTTGTTCCATAATTCTAAAAATTCTCAAACTGACAAACAACCCAATAGTTCCATATCTCTCAGCAACCATCGCCTTCTGTAGTTCTACTAATGCAAGGTATAGCATATATTAAGACGACTCCGTCAAAAATGGACCCTTTCCCTTATGAATATATGACTATAATACAAGAATCAACAATTGATGAACGAGAGGATAAACTGACACAACGCATATATGCACACAAAATTACTTGAAATATTAGAGACATCCCGATTACCTACATAAGCAAGCTCATAAACGCCCCAGTAAACTCAACCAGCAGCTGTAGTACACAAGATACAACGCATATGATGTGCATCTGACTGGGAACCATCATCATCGTCACCATCATCTACATCACCGGTATTATATTCATTTTCTACAAAAGACTCCTGGTAGGTGGCTCCGGACCCTTTCCTACCACTGACATTGTAGGTAGAATCCATAAGACAAGTCATGTGATAAGCATGACAGCAAAAGAAAACGATGACTGACACATTTTGTATAGAGAACGGATCAAAACACATGCAACACCTTGCACCACCCTTAGTTTTAGACTTAACCTCCAAGGTTCTCATATTTGATGATCTCACAGGTGCCTGAAAAGCCATACTGTCGTTCCTCTTTGCTCGTGCTTCATCTTCTTCATTGCTCAAGTAAATCCCATGTATTGCCTCTTTGTAATACTTAACCAAAAGGTTGACACTATCAGCCTGTTTCACAACCACAGTAAAATGCAGGGCATTGCATTTTATATATTGTCCTAATATAAATTGCAATAGTGGTATGTGAAGCACAGGAGTACCTTGAGGATATCATTGCAACCATGTCTAAGAGATGTTTCAGTCCTATAATCAGTAATGATCTTGACCAGCCGATCCCTAAGCCTGAATGAAGCAAGAAAACGAGAGAAATTACATGATCAAGGACTTAATGCTTCAGAACATCTCTGTCACTAATGGTCATCAAAAGAATAGGATGCAAAACATCAAATTCCAGTCTATTTGAGTCTGTATAAAGAGTCTATTTGGGTCTGTATAAAGTTTACACCTTACTTAACCTTCTTCACCATCAAGAAGAACAAGTGAAGAAAGGTTATGCTAACATCATTGATGGCATCTTCAATATATTGAGCTTCTACTACAACCAAGATATATATTTATCATCCGGTTCACCAAGGAAAACTGAAGTTCCAATAATTATGATGCAAGAGCAAGATTTCTTTTGGGATAGGAAGAACTACAGTAAGAAATTCAGCATCATTCTAATCACACTAACCGAGGTATCTCCAAGCCAATGGGAACCATATTTACAATATAGAGAGGATCAAGACTTCCAACTGTGTGCTCCAACAACATACCCACCTGGTAATGAGTGAGAGCACTTTTAGAAGAACTTCCAAGAGACAAACAAAAAAATATTCAACTAAAATGCCCGTGCCTACTTTCAAGCCACATGTTCAATACATACCATTTCAGGTTTGTGAAGACATTGCTTTATTAATTCTTCCCAAAGGTCGTCATCATGCTGCATAGTCACAAACTCTACAGCCTGGCACAAGGATAATGCTCATCCCCTCACACCACCAAAATTCAGAATCAACCAAAATGCAAATAACAGTGCCATACAATATGAAAAGTACCTCCTCTATATCCCCTAAGTTATTTATAATGACAGTAAGGGCTTGTTTAGAATTTCCCATTCTTCCAAGGATGAAGACTTGCTCCCTTAGAAGATCCCTTCTGATGCAAATTTCATATGCCTGAAATTTGAATTTAAGAGTTTATTAACTTTCTTTATGAGTAGAGAGTTTATTAACTATATACACAAGATTTCAAACTGACCATCTTCATACCTTTTCAAGTGTATAGTGTTGACTACTACGAAGAAAAGGAAGTAGCATTTTTGGATCAAAGTCAGCATAGAGCTCCACCTGTCACAGTAAAATATATAGGACGAAATCTTTAGACAACCCAAGTGTTTAATGGAATAAAATGTTGCAACAACCATGCAAAACATGGTAAGAAAGATAAAAGATAAGTTATGAAGAAGCTTTCATAATGGCCATAAGAGATGCATGGTACCAATGCAATTATAAGTGGATGTGCAAGTCATGGATCTAAGCATGATCCACCATGGTATGTTATGATAAGTTAAGTAATTCCCCTTATGGCCACAAGCAATGGAATCGGTGCACAACCCTACACACGTGTTAGTCTGCTGGCCATTAAAGAAAGGGAAAGACAAGTTTAATGAGTTATGCATAGTACATGTTAAATGTTTATGTTAGTATAAGTATTCAGCATTTCACTCATTTTGTTTGTTTGGTTTTAAATTTTCAAAATGTCCAGGTAAAGAAGATGCTGGCAAGCTTCTTTTTTTTTTTTTTTTTTTGATAAGTAAGAAATAAATTTCATTAATGAGAATGAAATAGGCAAAACTCAAGTATACAGAGAGTATACAAAAAAGTATCTAAATACAAACGAGGAGCTGGAAACTAAAGACAATAAATCATAAACATTATTCCCATTTAATACAATAGCAGAAAACCACAACAATAAAATATGTATGAAAAATTCTTGTAGCTCCGCCAATGTATGCTCCTTGTTTTCAAAGCATCATTTGTTTCTTTCCGCCTAAGGGCACCACATTATGCATAACAGAACCATCTTCCACACTATTGACACTTGCAGACAGCCTTGTATTTTCCTCCAACAACCCAACAAATTCACCACCCTCTTTGGCATAACTCAAGCAATGGCAACCCTACGAAAGACCTCATCCCACAACTCCCTTACAACCTCACAATGCAATAAAAGATGGTCTACAAATTTCTCATTTTTTTGCATATATAGCACCAATCTCACTACACATCCCTTCTTCCTCAAGTTATCCATAGTCAAAAACTTCCCAAGGGCCGCGGTCCATACGAAAAAAGCAATCTTAGAAGGCACACGAGATCTCCAAATATTTTTTCAGCAGAAAGGAGCATGCCCATATGTTTCTAACATTTTCTAACATTTTGTAGTAGGCCCTAACTGTATGCTGCTTGTGGCCATTGTGTTTCTATTTCAATCTATTAGGCCATGACAATGGAGTCCTCATAAGGTGTAGTCACTGAAAAAATCTACAGCCATGATAATTCTCAATCATGAAAATCCTTATTGAAGAGGATATTCCATTGATGAGAACCATTAGAGAGTGAACGCATATCAGCAACTAAGGCCTCCCTATTAACTGCAACGCGATATAAAACTGGGAATGTTATACTCAAGCAACATCACCACATCAAATGTCTCTCCAAAAACTAATTCTAGGACCCTCCTCTCCAGCCATATAACAAATATGACTTTCAAAATATGGCCAGCCCTTCCTAAAGAACTTCCACAAACAAACACCATATCCTCCCCCCAACATTGTTAAAACACCAATTCCCCCCAAGCCCCTCTATATCTAAAGTCGATAATCTCCTTCCATAAAGACCCCCCTCCTGATGTCTGATGATATCTCCATAATCTTTTTTCCAATAAGGCTTAAAGGTTCTTAAGTTACACACCCCCAAGCCACCATATGATATTGGGGAACATACTTGTCACCATGATACGCTCCTTTTTTTCTTATTTAGTTCTCACTAGTTGTACATATATACTTCCTTATTTAGTCAAAATCTGTATATAGACATAGTTTCCTTTTGTGTAAACAGATTTAATAGCTGTATTTTAGGCTTGATTCTAGTCTTGTATACTGTACATTTGTGCCTATATAATGAGAGGAAATCCTCACAAAGGGGGCATTTAATCCATTTGATATGGTATCAGAGTCAGGTTCCTAAGTTACGAACCTTTCTCATGTGGGTTCCTGTTTTTCTCCTATCGGTGCCTCTGGGTCACGTTGGGCTCCCTCATCAACACTATCTGGAGTCGTTTTTGGGGCTCCTTGGTATTTTCGACATTGTCTGAGTGTCTTTTGGGGCATTTCGGCTCATTCTGGGTGGATTTTCTTAGTGGCGCACCTTCGATCCTAAGTTTGTCAGCAGTTCTGTTCGGCGCATCCTGTTCTGGTGGTTTGTTGAATGTGTCGGCAATTTCTAGCGGTTCCTTAGTGGTGGTCGACGATCCTTGGTTCGGAGTCTTCAACTTCTGGGGTGCCAATTGTTGCACATTTATGGGCAAGTATCGTTACCAATTATTTTCTAAAATTGTTTGGTGGCTATACCGAACCTATCTTGGCTTATTTGATTGAGGTTACTACTGTTTGGGATTGTTCTTGGCCTGGTTATTGGCTATCTCTTTGTTGTTTAATTTGGGCCTTTTATTGGGCTTCTTGTTGTTTTGCGGTGAAAGTTGAGATTTTTAATTTGGCCATCATGTCTTCCGATTCTTTTGCAGTGAAATTTACGGGTAAGTACTATTATGCCTGGGAATTTCAATTTCGTTTATTTTTTATGGGGAAAGAGTTATGGGGTCTTATTGATGGGAGTGATCAAGCTCCTACTAATGTTCCTAAACTGACTCAATGGCAGATCAAAGATGCTCGGGTGATGACATGGATTTTAGGATCAGTGGATCCTCTTATTGTTCTTAATGTGAGGCCATATAAGACTACTAAATCTATGTGGGAATACTTAAAAAAAGTATATAATCGAGACAATATTGTTTGACGTTCTCAATTAGAGTATAAGATTGCCAGTTACACTTAGGTGATCTCTCCATTCAGAATTATTTTTCTGGATTTAATAATCTCTAGAGAGAATTTACTGACATTATTTATGCCAAGGTACCAAAAGAATCTATCTCTGTTGTGTAGGAAGTTCATACGCAAAGCAAGCAAGATCAGTTTTTAATGAAGTTACGACCTGAATTTGAAGCCACTCGCTCTAATTTGATGAATCGTAATCCCGTACCATCTTTGGATGTCTGTTTTGAAGAGTTATTTCGTGAGGAGCAGCGGCTTGCCACCCAGGCCACTTATCAGCATGACAAAATGATACACAATGCAGTGGCTTATGCTGCTCAAGGAAAAGGCAAGGGACGAGAAATGCAGAAAGTTCAATGCTTCAACTGCAAGGAATACGGACAGATGCTACCAACTGTACACGAAAATCTTGCAACTACTATAAGAAGCCGGGGCATATTATCAAAGAGTGTCCTACTCGTCCCCAGAATCGTCAGGCTGATGCTTATCAGGCTATTGTGGGTTCGACTTCTTCTGCTACTACTAGTGACTATTCTACTTTTACTACTGAGAAGGTACAGAAGATGATTATTTCCGCATTTTCAGCCTTAGGACTGCAAGGTAATGGTTCCCTTTCCCCCTCATGGATTATTGATTCAGGTGCTTTTGATACCCTTAGCAATGTTCGAACTTATATGGGATCAATACACATTCAGATTGCTAACGGTGGTCAATTACATATTCCTGCTATTGGGGATACTGATTCCACTGTTAGAGATGTTTTTGTATCTCCTCAGCTTTCTACCAGTCTTATTTCAGTTGGGTAATTGGTTGATAATAAATGTGATGTTGGTTTTTCTCGTGATGGTTGTCTTGTACAGAATCAGGTGTCGAGCAAGATACTTGCAAAGGGGCCTAAAGCTGGACGTTTATTGCCTATGCATTTTTTCATTCCTACTATTATTTTGTTTGCTTGTAACACTGTGAATAATAAGTGTGAAGTATGGCACAAACGGTTGATTCATCCTAATTCTATTATTTTATCTCATGTAATAAACTCTAGTTTATTGGGTAATAAAAATCAATTTTCTTCTCCTCTTTCTTTTGATTGTTCCACATGCAAATTAGGTAAAAGTAAGTCTCTTTCTTTTCCTTCTCATGGAAGTCATGCTGAACGCTGTTTTGATTTGATTCATAATGATGTGTGGGGAGTTTCTCCTATTATCTTACATGCAAATTATAAATACTTTGTTACATTCATTGATAATTATACAAAGTATACCTAGATCTAGTTTCTTCGTGCTAAATATGAGGTCTTATCTATTTTTCAACAATTCACTGCCTATGTGGAGACTCAATTTTCTTCTGGAATTAAAATTCTGAGGGCTGATTCAAGTGATCAATACATGTCTTGTGAGTTTCATGATTTTCTCCAACAAAAAGGCATTATTTCTCAGCGTTCTTGTCCATATGCACCTCAGCAAAATGGTGTTGCTGAACGTAAAAATAGATATTCGTTGGATGTTGTTCGCACTCTATTGCTTCAATCATCTGTTCCACCTAAATTCTTTGAAGCATTATCTACAGTTGTTTATTTAATTAATAGATTGATGTCCAGTGTCTTGAATTTTGAAACTCCTCACTTTCGTCTTTATAATCAACATCCTAGATACCTTGACATGCATACTTTTGGCTATGTTTGTTTTATCCATTTGTCTTCTCATGAACGACATAAGTTATCTGCTCAATCTGTTAGATCCACATTTATGGGTTATAGTATTTCCCACAAAGGCTATGTTTGCTATGATCCATGCTCTAACCGATTTCATATTTCCCGTCAATCAGTCATTATTTCCTTCTCATGATGAGGCTTTGCATGAGATGCATGTTTTGCCTCATTTTGATGACTTAACTCCTCTATTGACCGATTCAAATCTGGACTTGTATATGAAAGACGGCGACCTATTTTACCCCTTCTTGAGCCTGGTCCACCATCTGAGCCTATTCAAACTAAATCCTCTACGAGTGATCCGGATACTACCCCAATTCCTCGTCGTTCGACCAGAGTGTCTCGTCTGCCAGACCGATATGATTTCTCTCTTACCTTTCTCATGTTACTCTGTCTTCTATTCCCATTCTGTTAGGTTATTCTAAGGCAACTAAACATGACCGTTGGTGTGCGGCGATGGCCGGGAACTTCGGGCTCTTCAGGATAAAATCATACATGGGATGTTGTCCCTTGTCTTGCTCAGGTGAAAGCTATTGATTGCAAATGAGTCTATTCTATCAAGCTGCGTTCTGATGGAACTTTGGATCGATATAAGGCCCGATTAGTTGCACTTAACAATAGGCAAGAATATAGGGTAGACTATGAGAAGACTTTTGCCCCAGTTGCCAAGATGACTACGGTGCGGATTGTCCTGTCTGTTGCTGTATCCCAAGGTTTGCCTCCTCATCAGATGGATGTCAAAAATGTTTTTCTTCATAGTGATCTCAAAGAAGAGATATACATGACCATTCCACCTGATTTGTCATCCTCTTCTTCCTCGGATGTCTATAAGTTTAAACGATCATTGTATGGGCTGAAACAAGCTCCCTAGGCATGATTTGATCAATTTCACTCCACTTTGCTCCAGTTTTCGTTTAAGCAAAGTGCACATGATTCTTCTTTATTTTTCTGCAAGACATCTCTTAGCATTGTCCTTCTTCTGGTTTATATTGATAATATTGTTATTATTGGAACGGACTCTACCTTGATCACCCGACTGCAGTAACATCTTCAAGCCTTATTTTATATGGACCTTGGTCCTCTTACATACTTCTTAGGCTTGGAAGTTCATACTGATTCCTCTGGCATTTATTTGAATCAGCATAAATATACTCAGGATCTTATTGCATTGGCTGGTCTTCAGGGTACTCCTATGGAAGTAAACATGAAGTATCGTCGGGAAGAGGGTGATCACCTTTCTGACCCCACTATGCATCAACAGTTAGTGGGGAGCCTGAACTACTTGACCATTACTCGACCTGATATTTTCTTTGCAGTACAGCAGGTTGGTCAGTTCATGTAGGCTCCACATCATCTACACTTAGCTGCCATTCGTCGTATCATTCGATATCTTCGAGGTTCTCCTAGTCGTGGCCTATTCTTCTCTACTGGGACTCCTCTTTAGCTTGTGGCTTACAATGATGTAGATTGGGCAGGATGTCCTGATACACAATGATTTGTTACAGGTTGGTGCATGTTTCTTGGTGACTCTTTGATATCTTAAAAGAGCAAGAAAAAAAATTGCGTCTCCAAATCTTCCACCAAATCTGAATACCGTGTGATGTCTGATGCTTGTTCTGAGATTCTTTGACTTCATGGTCTCCTTGCTAAGATTGGTTGTGTTCAATCCGATCCTACTCTTCTACATGGTGACAACACTAGTGCCATTCAGATTGCTGTCAATCCTGCTTTTTCATGAGCGTATCAAACACATTAAGGTGGACTGTCATTCCATTCGGGAAGTATTCGACACTCGTATCATTTCTCTTCCTCATATTTCTACTGACCTCTAAATTGCAGATGTGTTTACAAAAGCCATGACACAACAACGTCATCAGTTTCTTGTGGGCAAATTGATGCTTCTTGACCGACCAGCATCAATTCGAGGGGGGATGTCACCATGATACGCTCCCTATTTCCTTATTTAGTTCTCACCAGTTGTACATATATACTTCCTTATTTAGTCAGAATTTGTATATAGACATAGTTTCCTTTTGTATAGATAGATTTAGTAGCTGTAATTTAGGCTTGATTCTAGTCTTGTATATTGCACATTTGTGCCCATATAATGAGAGGAAATTCTCACAAAGGGGGCATTCAATCCATTTGACAATACTGTTTTCCAGTTAACTAAGTGAAACTTTTTCTCCTCCCCCATGCACCCCCAAAAAAAAAAAAAAAAAAAAGCCCTGAAAAGTTTCTCGATTCTAGTCATCAATCCTGCAGGCACAAGAAACAAAGAAATGAAATATGTAGAGAGATTAGTAAGAGTGCTTTTAATAAGAGTGAGGTGACCCCCTTTCGATAAGTACACTCGTTTCCACCCGGCCAGTTTTCTTTCAATTTTCTCCACAACCCCATCCCAAATGGTTCTAGCCTTGAAATTTGCTCCCAGCGGAATGCCCAAATACTTCATTGGCAAAAAAGATACCTTACAATCCAAGAGGCTTGTTAGTCTGGTAACATGTGGAACTGCACCCACCGCCACTATCTCGAACTAGCCAAGATTCATTTTCAGCCCAATACTACTTCAAAGCAAAGTAACAGTGCACGTAAACTTTGGATTTAATTAGTGTTCACATCACAGAAGAGTAGTGTATCATCTGCAAATAATAGATGAGAGATGTTAACAGAACCACTATTACCATTTCCAACTTGGAAGCTAGAGATGAAACCACCCCCACAGCGGTCGTTACCATCCGACTGAGTGCCTCCATAACAATAACAAATAAGAGAGCAGAAAGAGGATCTCCTTGCCGCAAGCCCCGAGAGCTCTCAAAAAAACCCACGGGTGAGCCGTTAACAAGAATTGAAAACCATATAGTAGAGATACACTGACGTAAGAGATCCACCTACCCCCCAATCCACACCTCCAATGTTGGCGAGCTGACAACCAGGCATTGATCATGTGTCAAGGGATTCTAAGACAGTTAATGAGTGTTTTTTTTCCCTTTAAAATATCAGTTTTAAATTTTCTTGAGACTACATTTTTGTTATTTTTTTTATAAAGTATTTTTATTATGTTCGGTCTCTTTATCAAGCACAGTTATGAAAGTACGTAACACTCCTAACCTATGGGAAGGGGTGTTACACACGGGCTCATTATTTTGGGATGCTAATGTATAAAAAAATGTGGTGATCTATGGATCATTTATTATTTCATTGTGAGGTGGCATGGATTTTATGGGGTGAGATTTTTAACAAGAATGGAATTGCATGGGTGATGCCTAGAAGGATGGTGTATCTTCTTGCTCGTTGAAGTGGTCTACAGGGCAGCCCCCAATTGCTGCCATCTAGAAAATGATTTCACTATGTCCCATGTGGTACTTGGCTTGAAAGGAACGGCTAGAGTTACTTGGAACGCTCTTTGGAAAAACTTCAATGTTTCTTTTCCACACTTTACCTTTGAGCCTCTGGTATCGTTTTTGGAGAAATGTTACACACAAGCCCACACACTACACACCATACAATTTTTTTCTTTTTTTTCTTTTTTAAAATTTTTTCTGAATTTATTCTTTATAAATTAATTGAATTCTCTACTTATTATTTATATATCAAATATTTTATGAAAGAAAAAAAATCAAAAAAATATATGGTGTGTGGTGTGTGGGTTTATGTATAAATTTTTTCTTGTTTTTAAAGGGCTCATTTTCATGATTTTCTTGTATCCATCTCTAGGCATTCTCAGTTGTATACTTCTTGTGCACTTGGACTATGCTTACTTGATTTGATAAATGTTTATTTTACCTATTAAAAAAAGTTATATTCAAACATGAACACATTTTATCTGTAACTTAATTAAATAGCTTTTAACCTACTTGATAAGAATG
Organism: Platycarya strobilacea; assembly: GCA_036898215.1. Taxonomy (NCBI): domain Eukaryota; kingdom Viridiplantae; phylum Streptophyta; class Magnoliopsida; order Fagales; family Juglandaceae; genus Platycarya; species Platycarya strobilacea. The sequence goes on from CM072550.1 coordinate 31,883,570, forward strand.
CAATCACATATTTTTTTTTATCGGTAGGAATGCACTGATGTATAAACATGAAAGCATCATCTATTACTAATTTAAAACATTAGTATCTTCACTGGGAAACACACAGATCAAAGCAAAACATGTTTCAGCATTTCTCAATACCTGCATATCATGAAAGTCCTTTCCAGCATGTGGATTTACTTCAAATAGAGAATGGAGATACAGGTGCAGGAAATATCTGTGATCACACTTATTGCTGGTATTGAGAAGTTGAGAAACAACATCAGATGGAGTAATAAAGTCCTTATTTTGGATCAATAACAGAACTGCATGCTTGCAATCTACCATCATAAGTTGCAAGACCTATATTGGCACATGTAATAAAGGTAGTCAGAAATCTTACAATGACATAAGAATGAGAATGGAACAGAACAAAGTGTGACGAATGGGAAAAAGGGAAGATTTTGCAGAATATACTTCGCCAACACCAGATATCATGTACAAGGCTCAGTTGAGTTCAACAATGGCATACCTTTTCACGAATTGCATGTTGCAAGTTGTATTTTTCAATGTAGTCAAACACTTCTGGCTTCAGAAGCTGAAAATTACACCCAAAATAAAAAGAACAAATAAATATATAGAACAACGGGGACAAATTTGTTAGAACACAAACAGAGATGGGACACCATGATTTTCCAAAGCATTTAACATAAAAGTTCCATCTTAATGCTAAACTTTGGCATTCTCCGTTTTTACATTAATCTTCCGTGTGCAGCAGTAACACTTACATCAGCATAGATTAAAAGAGCTTTCTCATATTGCCCATCTATTATATACAAGTGTGCTAGTGCCTGCCAGAGAAAAGGAATGCATAAATAATATGGGGAGATAAAAAGATATATGCATAGGGCACCACTAAATTTAAACAAGCGAGAACGTATGTATGTGCTGACATACCTCTTTGAGTGCATCAGTCATGGATGAAGTAGTAAGCTGAGTTTCTATGGCAGCAATTACAGGCAATGCAGAATAAATCACATGTGGCCAAGATTTGACAGTTGACAAAAGATCCTCATGGAAAGAAGAATTTGTAGCCAAAGCTACAAGAGCAACCTGTAGCACAAAAAGGAACAAGAGGCCTTGAATCCCAAGTTGGAACAAAAGATATTTTAAGATATTTAGGCACAATATTTTTTCCTGACAACCTCATAAGCAGCATCACACAGTTTTGGGTTTTCTGTTGGTATATACGGAACCAACGCGGGAAGCTGACGGAGATGAGCAAAGTGGAAAACCCATCTGTGGAAAGCAACCACTACCAGTTATTTAGAAGAATAGGACAAGGAGCAATAATTATAAGGCAGACAGTACCTTTCCCATGCCAAAGCAGATCCTTGCAACAATTTGGGACACAAAGATGCAGCTTCAGCATACTTCCTTTCCACAATCAAATAATCAAGGTATCTTAATCCGACCTGCAGATATAGTGCCAACAGTAATCAAACTATGCAATGGAGTATATATGAAATGCAAAAAGCAGTAAGGTAATCAACTAAAAAAATGATACTTTTATCATTATGCTAAAAAAATGTAAACCAGTCACATGTGAGCATAGAGTATCACTGTATTTCCACTTACGATGGTGCTTTCCTAATGTAAATTTATCTATGATAATTAAGCCGTGTTTGGATACACAAGTATTCTCATATATTTCCTTTCCAAACATCACTCAAACACAAAAACATTTTAAATTTCATTAATATTCAACTTTTTCATCTAATCATTGCAATTTTTCCAAACTCCCAAACAAAACACCAAAAACAATACAAATCTTTCAAATTTCAAAATAAAAAATAATACTAAAAATTATATTTAAACAATTTTTTAACTTTATAATATTTTTACTCAACTTTTTCTCTCTTTTCTCAAAATCCAATAGAATATCTTAACTCAAACCATTTCACTATTATTAACAGATATTCTAAGACCTCGTTTGTTTTCACAACACATCTCATTCCATCTAATCATTACAAATTTTTCAAATTCCCATATAAAATAAAATAAATAATTTAATTTTTTTTAATTCCAAAATAATAATACTATTAAAAAATATATATTCTAACAATATTTTATTCAATTTTCAACTTTTATCTCAACTCATTTTATCTTATCTTATCTCATCTATAAAAACAAACGAGGCCTAAGTATCCAAATAAGTCGTAAATTGCAGCACTGATAAACTAGAACGAATGTAATTTGTGACATACATGTAACAGGTTTTAACCAAAAGTAGTATCCTACAATTCCTTAGTTAAAAAAAAAAAGGTAGGATCCTATGACTCAATATCTAGGTGTAATCCAACAATCTTGATTCACTGAGGAAAAGTAAGGAAAATAGTATCAAATGTGGTGTATCATGCTATGTATTTACAAAGAAAACACATGTAGGCACCGTCAGACACCCAGATTAAAAAACAGAAATGAAAAAAAATACAGTTTTCACTATCATCCCCAGTATTGAGAAACAAATGCTACATCCGCACACTCATGCATGTTTCTTGTAAATGATATGGAACTGAATAAAATTAGAACCAGAACAAATTGAAAATACTTCATCGAGAAGTTCACTCCGCCCCTGACCAGCTTCAACAGCTGCCAAAGCTTTTTCATGCCACCCATGTTGAAGAAGCCATGCAATATGATCTTCGGCATCCCTAACCACAATAAATGAATTAAAGTTTTCAATATATATAATTGGAACACTTAATACGGGCTGCTAGTCCCAAAAAATATTATTTTATGACACGGAAATAATTTGTTGTATCGAATGATGGATCTAAGGGGATTAGGACAAGGAAATCATGTGACAATGCAAATGCAACGTGTCCTTTACCAGGTTTAATCCTGAAGCCATGTTAAAACTCTACATCACATGAATCAAGTAAATTATCAACTCTTCACCGATTGAGCGTAACCCCTAAATTAATTGAACCCAAGTTTCGAACATTAGACCCAGGGCAAGCATCCCCCAAGACTAAGGCGCTTAGTCCCAAAAATAAACATAGAAAACATTTTATACACCAGATAAAAAAAACCTTTTTATCAACATGACCAAAAACCCTTAGAAAACGAAGGCTAAACAGTAACTTTGGCTTCATTAAAAGTTAGCAAAACCCATAAAAAGTTTACCAATAATTGTTTGTCACTAATTAATATCATATCCTAAATTGTGAATTCTATGACATTGATTGACAATTGGTGGGAATTACCGTGGTGCATGGGGGGTGATTTTAATTTCGTCAGATTTCCCAGTGAAACAAGTGGTAGTAAACAAGTGAGATCTGCTAGTCTGGAATTTCTCTAAAATCATATTTGATTTGAATCTGTTGGATTTACCGCTCGTTGGGGGTCCGGCCACTTGGTCGACCAACCAAACCTGGTCTAGATTGGATCGCTTTTTAATCTCACCCAAGTGAAAAAGTCATTTCCCAGACGTCTTGCAAAAACGGTTAGGTCGTGTATCCTCGGATCACTGGCCCATTTTATTGGATTGTGGAGGGATTCAGAGTGGTCGACGCTACTTTTAAGTTCAAGAATATGTGGTTAAAGTCGGAGGGTTTTGAAGATAGGGTTCGACAGTGGTGATCTTCATACCAGTTTCAGGGTTCTCCTAGCTACATTTTTGCAAACAAGCTTAAAGCTCTAAAAGGTGACTTAAAGTTATGGAATTTTCAGTCATTCAGTAAAGTGGGGGATAGTAAGAATTGTTTGATGAGAGAGATTGAGGATTTAGATAGGGTTCAAGAGGGACGACCACTTACCCATGAAGAACAGATGCAGAAGACTTCATTGGCTACAGATCTTGAGAGATTGTTATTATTAGAATAATTGTCTTGGAGACAAAAATCGAAAGCTTTGTGGTTATGTGAAAGAGATCAAAGTACGAAATTTTTCCATAAAACTACAAATTCTCATAGAAGAAACAACAATATCGAGGTCTTAAGGATTGACGGGGAAGAGACTTAAGATGAAGGAATCATTCAAAATTACATTGTAGACTTCTTTGAGAAGCTTTTAATGGAACAAAAGGATTGAAGACCTACCTTGGATAGTCTTGCTTTTGATACATTAGGGTCGGATGATGTTGTCCGATTGGAGCGTGCTTTTGAGGAGGAAGAAGTATTAGATGTCATTCGAAAAATGGTCAAAGATGGTTTTCAATGGTTTCTCCATGGGTTTCTTCTAAAAATGTTGGGGTGTGATAAAATAAGACCTTATGAAAATCTTCATAGAGCTATTCTCGGAAGGAAATTTTGAGAAAAGTCTTAATAACACTTTCTTAGCTCTAATCCCCAAAAGAGTTGGGGCCATAGAAATAAAGGACTTTCAGCCTATTAACCTAGTGGGTGGGGTCAATAAGATCATCTCTACGATTCTTGCCAACCAGCTTAGCGGGGTTATTGAGAAAATAATCACTAAGCCACAGAATGCCTTCGTTAAAGGTAGACAGATCCTTGATACGGTCCTCATAGCCAACGGATGTATTGATAGTAGAAGGAAAGCCAACAACACAAGGATATTGTGCAAATTAGACGTGAAAAAGGCCTATGACCATGTCAATTGGAATTTCCTCCTATACTTGCTCAAGAGGTGCCGCTTCGGGGAAAGGTGGAGAACTTGGATTTGGTGGTGCATAACCACTGTAAGATTTTCTGTTTTGATCAATGGATGTCCGAAAGGTTTCTTTTCGAGCTCTCGAGACTTGAGACAAGGGGATCCCCTTTTGCCTTTGCTGTTTGTTATTTTTATGGAGACTCTCAGCAGAATGCTATCAGCCTTGGTGGACAATGGTTTGATAAGTGGTTTTCCAGTTGGTACTCATGTGAGGAGCATTACTAATATTTCTCATTTGTTATTTGCAGATAACACCCTAGTTCTTTGCAAGGTAAATCAGGACTAGATACAAGTGGTGAAGACATTGTTCCTTTATTTCGAAGCAGCATCTGGACTTAAAGTGAATTATGACGAATCAGAGATGGTGCCGATCAGTGAAGTCCACAATATACGAGTGTTGGCCGGAACTCTTAGAGTGCAAAATTTTTGTCTTACCTATGACATATCTAGGGCTTTTGTTGGGATCGGCTTCAAGGTCTTCTGGGATTTGGGACACGGTTATCGAGAAAATGAAAAGAAAGTTAGTAGGGTGGAAGAGACTGTATCTATCTAAAGGGGGTCGCATTACACTGATCAAAAGTACATTGTCAAATCTACCCACATTTTTCCTGTCCATTTTTCCTATACCAGCAAGTGTGGCAGGTTGACTAGAGAAGTTTTGGTGGGATTTCTTGTGGGGAGGCATGGGAGAGGAGTTCAAATACCACTTAGCCAAGTGAGAGACGGTTTGCCGTCCTATCTCGAATGGTGAGTTGGGTCTCCGTAACTTGAGGATATTCAATCGGGCGTTGCTGGGCAATTGCTATGGAGATATCACAAGGAACTCGAAACTTTGTGGAAAATGATGATTGACAGCAAATATGGCGGTCTGTGGAGGGGTTGGAATTTTTGTGCAGTTAGGGAACCGGGTGGGGCGGGGCTGTGGAAAAATATCAGAAAAGGGTGGAGGATTTTTCAGAGGAATACCAGGATCAAGTTAGGGGCTAGAACGAGAAATAGATTCTAGAATGATATTTGCAGGGGCGGACCCAGCTTACACGTTGGGGGGGCTACCGCCCCCCCAAAGTTTTTAAAAATTTAGTTTATAATATAAATATGTATAATTATATATATAATTAAAATTTTCTCTTAAATTAAAAATAAATAAAAATTGCCTCCCTCAAAATTTTTTTACTAAAATTATTCATCTAAATCTTAATATATATCCATTTATATTTTAATTTTTAATTTTTACTTAAACTCAAATTTCAACTTACATAAGCTCACAGTTACTCAACTAGCAGTCTAATTCTAATAAAAAAATTGATTATAAATTTATATGATTGTAAAACTGTTTGATTATACTCACTTATTTAGTTTCAGTCTAACTTGTATGATTATGAGATATAATTTGTTAAAAATTTAACAGCGCTACATCATTACTTATTAGAAAATTCTCAAATTTATTTTTAATCTATAAATTTTTCTTAAATCATAGAAAAATATAAGCAAGTACTTAAAAATAATTAATTTTTTTTAAAAAAAAGATTTGAACAATTCAAAAATTAATATACATTTAGAAAACTTGATAATAACAAAACATAACACTTTTATCACTGATAATCATCTTTATAAAATTTATATTTATTGCACATTTTATCGATCGTCCCCCCCAAACACAAAATTCTGGTTCCGCCCCTGGATATTTGGTGTGGAGACAGAGCACTATGAGGTATTTCCTTCTCTTTTTCAGTTAGCTAGTGCCAAAGACTCCACAATGGCGGAGGTCATGGAGCATGGGAGTGGGAGCATCAGCTGGAACATCGCTTTCACTCATGCAGGTCAAGATTGAAAAGTGGTGGTTTTTGTAGATTTCTATGGCCTTATCTACTCACAAAGACCACACCTACAACAAGACGACAGCTTATGGTGAATACCTGCTAAAAGAAGGATTTTTACAGTCTGTTCATTCTATCTGGTTCTAACACAAGATCCTACTTCTCAGTTCCCTTGGCAACATCTTTGGCGTCACAAGACACCCTTGAAAACGGCTTTTTTTGTGTGGACAGCATATTTAGGTAAGATCTTAACCACAGACAATCTAAGGAAACGAATGGTCATCATGCAGACTGATATTGCATGTGTCGACTGTTAATTAGTCTAAATGTCCTTTCTATAGGGTTTCCTTTCATTTTTATAGAGGAATTGTATATAATTGTTGTCATAATTGGTGGTGCCTAAAATGCTATCAAGATAAATATTTCAAAATATTTACACCTACTTACACCTAATTGACTGCTATTTTCAATTTTTGCGTCTAGCTATTTTCATATAAGTTATATTATGTACACCTAATTATCTTCATATGAATGTATCATGCTGACATTCCCCCTCAAATTGATGCGGGTTGATCAACGAGCATCAATTTACTTTTTAAGAAGCAATGTCAATGACGAGTAAGAGCCTTGGTGAAGATATCAGCAATTTGTAGTTTAGTAGAAAGATGTGGAAAAGTGATAGCACGAGCTTCAAAGGCCTCACGGATAGAGTGACAGTCAACTTCAATATGTTTAGTGTGCCCATGATAGACAGGGTTGACTGTGATCTGAATAGCACTTGTATTATCGGCATGTAAAGGTGTAGGATTGATCTGACAGAAGTTTAATTCAGCAAGTAATTTTCGAAACCAAATAATCTCGGAACAAGCGAGGGACATTGCTCTGTACTCAGATTCCGTAAAAGACTTAGAAACTCTGTCTTACTTCTTACTCTTCCAGGAGATCAACACATCACCCAAGAATACACACCAACAGTGATAGAACGACATGTATCAGCACAACCAGCCCAATCAACATCGCTATAAGCAGCAAGGTTAGGAGAATTTCTTGTAGGAAAGAATAAGCCACAGGAAGAAGTTCCCTAAACATATCGTATAATCCTAATGACAGCAACCAAATGAAGATAACGAGGAGTCTGAATAAACTGTCTGACTTGTTGTACGGCAAAAGAAATGTTAGGTCTAGCAATGGTGAGATAGACCAGGCTGCCCACCAATTTCCTGTATAAACTGGGATCAGGAAGTAAGTCACCCTCCTCTTTGCAAAGTTTGACATTTAATTTCATGGGAGTATCAACAGAGGTAGCTTCCTGTAAGCCAGTTGTAGCCACCAAGTCACACGCATACTTATGTTGATTAAGTGAATGCCAGAGGGACTATAATGCACCTCAAGACCAAGAAAATATGTAAGAGACCCAAGATCTTTCATATGAAAGGACTCGGAGAGATGAGTCTTAAGCTGACCAAGTATAATCAGAACCAGTGATCACAATATCATCAACATAAATCAAAAGAACAACAAGACCCATGTTGGTTTGCTGAAGAAATATTGAAGCGTCATGCTTGCTCTGCTTGAAGGAAAATTGTAATAAAGTGGTTCGCAATTTATCAAACCAAGCCCTCGGAACTTGTTTAAAACCATAAAAAGAGCGACAAAACTTACACACTTATGAAGTCGGAGAGGAAAACAACCCCAGGGGTGGTTTCATATAATTACACTCTTTAAGGTCCCCGTGAAGAAAAGCATCTTGACATCCATCTGATAAAGCGGCCAATCTTGAGAAGCAGCAAGAGCTAGAATAGTACGAACGGTAGTCATCTTAGCCACAGGAGCAAGAGTTTCTTTATAATTGACACCATATTCTTGATTATTCCTAAGTGCCACAAGCCGAACTTTGTAACGATCCAAACTCCCATCAGAGTGGACCTTGATGCAATAAACTCATTTGCAACCCAGAGGAACAATAGTGGGAGGACATGACTCAATGTCCCAAGTGTGATTGACCTCTAGAGCGGCAATTTCTTCATGCATAGCTTGTCGCCAACAATCATGCTTAGCAACGTGTGAGTAGCATGTGGGAATATCAAAGTTGGACAATGCACCAATAAGAGCTGAAATAGAATTGCCAGAACTGGATGAGGGAAATCCATACCTATCAAGAGGTATAGACGCTCGAGAAGAGCGATGTACCAAAGACGTTGGAGATGTTGCATCTGACTGAATCTGGAGCATAGTAGGATCAAATATTGGGTGAGCCACTGGAAGAAACTGTGGGCGAGAACGTCTTGTATACACAATATTTGTTTTAAAGCATGAACTAACGAAGATCTGAGCACTGCTACTCAAAGGGGGGGAAAACCACAGTAGAAAATGATGGCACAGGGGACACAGGAAAGAAATGTTGATTTAAAAAAAAAATAACATTTTTAGAAATACGTGTACGATGTAATGTTGGATCATAATAAATAAATCCCTTCTGACACATATTATATCCCAAGAAGGCATATCGGATAGATTGAGCAGATAATGTCTGTTACTCATGACGAAGTAAATGAACAAAACATACACAACCAAATGTACGAAGAGTATCATAACTAGGTTGCTTAGCAAATAAGCGAAAATATGGAGACTTCATATGTAGGACTTAAGAAGGTAAACGATTAATCAAGTGAGTAGCAGTTTTTAGAGCATCTACCCAAAACATGGATGGAACTGAAGATTCTAATAAGAGAGTACATACAACATCTAAGAGATGACGATTTTTGCGTTCGACTACTCCATTTTGTTGAGGAGTAAAGAGACATGAACGTTGATGAATAATTTCCTTAAAAGCCAAGAATGCTTGAAACTCAGTAGATTAATATTCACCACCAGAATCTGTGAGTAATATCTTAATAGAAGTAGAAAACTGATTGTCAATATACGCTAAAAACTTAGTGAAAGTACGAAAGATCTCGGATTTAGAGCGAAAGAAGTAGACCCAAGTAAATCTGCTATGATCATCAATGAAAGTCACATAGTATCTAAATTTTTCATGTAAAATAACTGGAGAAGATCCCAAAACATCACTATGTATAAGATCAAAGTAGTGAGATGCTCTACTAGCATGCAAAGAAAATGAAAAATTTTGTTTTTACCAAGTTTACAAGAAGCACACTCGAGATAAAGAAGAACGGTATTTATTACTAAGTAAACCAGAGTTTAATACATGAGATAAGATTTGAGTATTGGGATGACCTAAACGACGATACCACACCAAACTAAGATCTGAAATATTATTACAAGCAAAAGACTTAATAGGAGAAATTTAAGAAGAAATTGGAACAGGCAAAAATAGTGGAAATAAGTGCCCCATTTTAGGTCTCTTCGCGATCGGCTCCCCCATGACTTAGTCCTGTACAATACAACCATCACCAGAAAAATTAGAAAAATTAACAGCACAATTGTTATCAACTAATTGGCCAACATAAATAAGATTCGTGGAAAGCTGAAGAACAATAAACACATCAGTGAACTTAGAAGAGGCATTTTTGACAGCAGCTATTGGCAAAAAATTGTCATTGGCAATCTGAATAGCAGATTGACCAGCGTAGGACCGAACATGACACAAAGCGGTAGGATTATTCGTAATGTGATTAGAGTCCCCCGAGTCTACGTACCAGAGTTTAGTAGAATTATTACTTGGGAACCTCATTACTAATAATGCCGAAACGAGCATCTGCTGCACCATTTCGGTTGTGCAAAATTTTGTTGAAGGAGCAGAAGAGGTACCTAGATAACAGCCATGTCTTGCAGACGCTGCTGCTGAAGAGTCATGAACAAAAGTTTGAAATACTAGAGCATGGCAATTTTGAGAGCGAATACGACATTCTTTGATAATATGACCATTTTTCTTGTAGTAGGAGCAGTATTTCTCGGGACAATTCATAGCAATATGTCCATATGCCTTGCAGTAAAAGCACTGCACGTTTTTAGAATCCCCGGGCAGTTCTCGACCTTAGGCAACATAAGCCACAATTGCTGACCTTGAATTGTCATGAGATTGCTCTAGAATAACTTGAGTACTCAAACGTTGTTCTTCACAAAGTAATTCATCGAAACAAACATCTAGAGAAGGAACTGGAGATCGATTCAGCAAAAAGGAACGAATAGATTCAAATTCGGGACGTAATTTCATAAGAAACTGATCACGCCGACTAGTCTCATGAAGATTTTGAATAGTTGAAAAGATGTCAATAGGAACATTTGTCGTAACCAGTTTAGAATATTCGTTACAAAGTGTTAGAAATACTGAGTAGTAGTCTTAGATCGAAAGACTACCATATTGAAATGTGTCAATCGCATGTTCTAACTGAAAGTGACGAGCACTGATCTCTTGATGATAAACCGTCTTTAAATAATTCCAAATGAATTGAGCAGAGCGATGAGGTCGTAAATTTGTAACAATATATGACTCTATTGAACTAAGAAGCCAAGACATGATCCGTGCATCAAATACAGCCCATGAAGGAAAAGATTTGAGATCCTTGGATTTGTCAGAAGTGGATGATGGCACAACATATGTCCATCAATATGACCCCAAAGATCTTTTCCCTTCAAAAATAGTTCAAAATGAAAAGCCCCCGTAAAATAATTGTTACCCGTAAACTTAGCACACACTGGTGTGGAGTCCATTGCAATAAAAAATGAAAAATGAAAATAAAACTTAAGATAAAGTAAAACAAAAAAATAAAACAACCAAACTAGATGGATCGAAATACTACTATATATTGAAATAAATAGTGTCCAGTTGTTTTTTTTTTTAACTTAAGACAAACCAAATGAATAAAATGTACCGATAGACTAAGTAGCGTAGTCTGATTCACAGAGCTGTGCCAAAACACAGAGAACTATTAAACTTGTGCCGAACTACCAAACTCCAAGATTGATAGTTTGATTCACGTCGGCTTCACCAAGAGACTGCACAGACTTCACCGGAATGAATAAGCCCACTGTTCCGAGAGGCACACAACCATAGTAACGCCGAAAAGACTAAGATAAGGCTGCATCAGCAGCCTTCAAGCTACAGAGTTGCCAAGAACCACGAGTTGCAACGTGGACAAAAGTTGCTCTAACCGAAAATTGCTAAGTTATGGACAGAAGTTGCCGATAATGCCAACCTAGAAACACTCGATCGAAAAAATGGAAGGATTGGGATGTTGGTGTATGAAGAACACCCCAAAACTTGCCGAGAAGCTCAAACTCACATGGTTTAATTTAACTGAAGGATCGACACCTACTAAGAGCAAGAAATAACTTGCTGAATACCAAAAAAAATTATCCTAAGAATTGCGATCAAAAAATCGCACTGAGTGATTCAGACTGGGGTAACAAAAATCAGAGATTCTCTGATAGCATGTTAATTGGTCTGAATGCCCTCTCTATAAGGTTTCCTTTCATTTATATAGAGGAATTGTACATAATTGTTGCCATAATTGGTGGCGCCTAAAATACTGTCAAAACAAATATTTCAAAATATTTACACCTACTTACACCTAATTGGCTGCTATTTTCAATCTTTGCGTCTAGCTATTTTCACATGAGTTATATTATGTACACCTAATTATCTTCATATGAACGTATCATGCTGACATCGACGAGGGGGCGAGTCGGTGAACCATCTACTTCTACACTGCAAGACAGCCAAGCTTCTATGGGATGAGGTTTTTGGCAGATTGAATCTTGCATGGATCATGCCGGAGACCATGCTAGTTACTATGATGGGATGGCCTTCGATTCAGGGTGAGCAACAAATCAAAATTGTTTGGAAGATCATCTATATTTGTATCATGTGGTGCTTATGGCAAGAGCGAAATGAGCGGATTTTCAAAGACATGGAGAGATCTCTAGAGGAACTTAAAGTTTTATTTTTAAAACTCTTTATACATGTTCTATTGCTGTGAAATTTCATGGCATGGACCTACATGATTTTCTTGTCTCTAATGCACCTATTTAAGAAGGCATGTGTGTAATTTTGTAACTGGCTTTAACTATATTAATAACATCTTTTACTTATCAAAAAATAAGTTTATAAATAATTTCAATGTGCTTTTGTTGTGATTCAAGATTGTGTTGTATACCAGTATGAACAAAGATAATGCATGTAGAAGTGTAAAAAAATTATATAATTATCAATTAACTTTATTCATGACTTTATAATGATCGCCAAATCAATACTGACGTCACGCTTAATTCATACTGTTGCAATAAATTATGAAATAAGAAACAACCATACTAACGTCGGTTTTGCAATAACTACATCCTTTGGGGATACAATATAGTACAGTGGTTCATCACCTACGGCCCACTGCCCACCAGCATAGCTGCTACCTACATTTACAGGAAAAAAGTATAACTCCAGCTTAAACATTCATGACCTGATATGCATAAAAAAGAACTTCACGAACAAAGACATTAACCTGAGAAAGGTGCATGGGCAAGGGAATAATCCTTTGCCTTGTAATGCTCAAAGCCATGTACAGGTAGGGCATCTGTAGAAATCTCATCATGACTCCATGTTACTACACGCACTTCTGGTCTCTGTGCATTTCCCTGCTTGTATTTATATTTCCCCGGGTCAGAAACTTCTTTGTAAGTTTTCCATGGTGGAAACAATCAGGATAGATAGCACAAAGTCAGGATAAATAAAGAAGAAAGTTCAGATACGAGCAAAAATGGTATTTAAAATCTACATATATTCGAGCAAAGGCAACTTATAACATAAAATTGGATTCTACTCTTACTTGATGTTTTAAATTCTGTTCCAATGATCATTCTAGTTTAAGCATTAAAACAAAAATATTTCAATACTAGTGTGTTCCAGTTTACCATTTTGGGATTGCTATATATGTATATGTATAAACTGATAATTAATAGAATAAATACATGTATATGTTTTTTTTCTTTTTTTGATGTCAGGGAACCTCTCCAAGACAAGGCCATTCGGACCCATCCCTGTATAGTAAACCTCGGTCCCATGCAAGAATTGACGGTGTGTGGAAGAATTGACTATTTATAAATGAATATACATTGAAAATTTTTTAAAAAAATATGTAAGAATATTGGTGCTATAAATATTACTAAAAAATCACAAACTTGAGTTGAGACTAGTAATGGAGCCAGGGATTTTTTTTTTTTTTTTTTTTGGGGGGGGGGGGGGAAGTAAAATTAACACAAAATATATCAAATATTTTTTATTCTATTTCTATACATTTTTTTTTATGCAATATAGAACAATCTGCTATTAAAATCTACAATAAAAATAAAATACGTTTAATACAATTTATATATTAAAAATATATATAATATATCAAGAACATGTCATCATAATAAAAAAAATATTAAAAATACGTTAAAAATCATCTAAATTCTTTTTTTTTTATCTATAATAAAAATATGTCATCATGTTACTATATAATTTTATTTTATATGAGATGTATTTTATTTTTAAATTAGATTCAATTTTATAAAGAGGGCCAATACAAGATAAAATTAATATTTATCCTACTAAATTATTAAAAAAAAAAACTAACCTATATTATTTTTTTCTTTAAGTTTTTTTTTTTTTTTAAAGGTGGGGCCAAGGGGTAGGGGGGCCCTGCCCCAACGTGGCTCCGCCATTAGTTGAGACACAAAAAAAACAAAGAAAAAAATAAAAGAGCCGAGAAATTATTAAAAAACGCAGATTTAGAAAAAGAGAGAATGAGGAGGGGACATACATAAATTTCCAAAAAATTTAAACTATACAAATGCCTTTTAGATTTTAAAATCACATAAATGTCACCTAGATTTAAATTTTACAAAAATGTCATCCTAACTGGAGAAAATTACAAAACTTTCATTAAAATAGCCCAAAACGGAATGTAGTACAGAATGCAAATTCTGGCCAGAATTAGCCAAGATGATAGAATAGGCTAGAGCTGACCGGAATTAAGAGTGAAATGGAACGGGGAGGTATAGTGTACCAGGTACTACACCAGAATGGAAGACTCCGGCTAGAATGGCTTGAACAAAACAGAATTCAAAACCATACTCTTATTACCATTATATTAGGAAGAGCAAACAAATAGAAGAGAGAGTAAAGCTTCCATCCCATGCAGACAATATGACAAAAGCAATACAAACATGTGCCAAAAGATTACAACTCAATATGTTAAACAAAGAACAGGTAATTTAAACAATTCAAGTAAAGAGAACACATCATGTACTGTTACTGTAAAAATGAGAATTTACTATTACTAAATTTGTAAAGAAAACAGTAGAAGTTATAAAAAAAAAAAAAAAAAAAAACATCAGTGGCCCAGATTCAGCATAAACTTTATTCTGTTAAATTGATGCTTTAGCTTCAAGAAACAGATAAACAAAAGATTTGAAGCATGAATTTCAAGTCTCAAGCTGAAATGTCAAATAGGGGACGCTGATGTATTTCAAAAGAAGGCAAGGGATGTACCTGCCGTAATGGAATGGTGCTAGTAAATTTCTTCTCCCCATTTTCTTCCCCAGGAATATATGCTAGAACAACCAAAGAGTCACCAAAAGGAGCTATTCCTGAGATGAAATGGTTGGTTTGGAAAGATGCCACAATATCCACCTGGTTCATACTTGAAATCGGAACATGTTTATACATCCCATTTGTTGCTCTATACTGATTTGTACTTATGGATGCAATTTTAACAGATGATCCCCAGCCAATGACCAAGAGAGTGTCATCCTGAACTTGTCATTGACAAAAATACAAATTTTAAGAAATATATATATATGTATGCATGTATTTTGCAACATATACATTCCCACTTATTTGTGTATGTGTGTATTATTATAGATGCTTAGACAATTACAGAAAGCCTGTAACAACTGCAGTTGCTTGCATTAAGCATACCCCAGTACAGAGGCCAGCTAATCTTTGACTAACCTGCCAAACCAAGTAAGGAACCAAAAGCTCAGGATGTGGGCTTCCTCTTGGTCTTTCAATAAACGTTATACGCCGATCATCTGCAGTGTCATAAACTTTCACGCCCGCATCATTAGCCCAAGCAATAAGACTTGTTCTCCACTTCACTGCATGAATTGGACCTTCACCAGAATGCAAGACCTGGAAAACGATTTTTTTTTTTTTTTTTTGTTTCAAGAAACCAAAATGTAAAGTTTATTTTGCACTTTCCATTAGCCAATGGACTAGTACAAACCTGGTCATGATAGCCAAACCATTTCTTGGTTTTATAATATAAATGACCTGCTAACCCACCAGCCACAAATCTTCTTGACTTTTTTCTTACATAATCTGGGTCCAGAGCAACGGCCTTCATTGGGCGATGATACCCAAACTTCATTTTCTCATCAGTGAAAATGTTATTTATTACAACAGACCCATCATCAGAACAGCTTCCTACATATTCACCTTCTATGTCAAAGCTAAGGTCATTGACAGCAGCAGTATGAACATGAAATTCCTTAATCTGAAAAGAAGAACAGTTGCATATTTCAAACCTAAAGCATGAGATTTTGAATTGAAGTAACTATTGCAATCGTCTATCATCTGTAGCCAGAATAACAAGTGTGGTTCATGCAACCCACTAGCCTCAAATCTATGATGATAGTCCTGGAGCCCCTCCATACGATTATGTAAGAAAGGGGCAATCACAGTGGACACCCCTTCAGCTCCCTTAGACGTTATGAAATGGCTCTTAAGTTATATAGCCCCTTCCCCCTTATAGATGACACTAGAGGCATCACGTATAGAAATATCTATCTCTCAATTGTTTCTCTCTAATCTCGACATCTAGGTTGTGAAATTTGTGGGTGTTGCTCTAGTATTACCTCATAGCATACTCTACCATCGTCGAAATGATTTCAGACGAACAACGACGCCGAAGAATCCATGGAATAACCGCACTAGATCTAAGATATTTTCAACGAGGTAATATCGCTTCCACTTTCTATTCTGATCTAGCATCTCTAACAGATTAGCTGGCAGAAGATATTTGAGATGATAATACTAAGGAAAATGTCATATTCTCTGGACAGCCCAATGATAGTGTAAAGTACTTTACTTAATTGGTTTCAATTCACAAATTTAAGAAAGATAATGCATATGATACCACATGATGAACTTAGTTTACGGGAAAATATTCCACCTCTTCTCAGTATATGCCTAAAAGAAATGGCAGCTCCATTTCCTCTTTAAGTAACTTTCTAGCAAAGGCCATGTGGAAGTCTCGTTAGACGGTAATAAGAAACTCCCGCATAACAAGTACAGTAGTTCTCATAAAACGCCACTAGCATTTAACTAGGTCTACATGGTGAGGAATGACTCAATGACCAGTTATCCAGGAGGAGAACAAAACTCGAGATCTAACTAGCTCCAAATTAATCCAAAGAAAGTTTCGAACCTTCCCAAAATCCAAAAACTTGAGCTAATTTAAGTTTTTAACGACGAAAAGAACTACAAAATCATCAGCGAAAAACAAAAGTGATATAAAAGCTGATGACTGACCTGGTTCCCAAGAAAATCGAGGATGTGAACGGTGCCACCATGGGTCCCGAGCGCGATCATGCGCTCCGCGACCGCGATACACGACGCCGCATCGCTCGTCAGCAGGACCGGTATGCTGCCCCCCATTCTCTGGTACTTGAGCCTCGGCTCTTCTTCTTCTTCTTCTTCTTCTTCTCCTTCTTCGCCTCCTTCTTCGCCGTCTTCCTCTTCTCTCTTATCGTCTCCGTCGACGCCATTCTCCGAGGGTATCGGAGCCATTTGTAAAGCTGTTCTTGGTGGCCTCATCTTCGCGAGACTAATGGAGAGACCGAGCTGGAGTTGAGTTTGGCCTTTTTTTTTTTTAATTAAAATCGGTTGGGGTTGGTTTCCTCGGAGTGGGTCAGTCTCCAGTTATTTATTTGCAAGACGACAAAAGGGGAAGTGTGCCGACGCCCTCGTGGGCTGCCACCTGTACTGTTCCATCTTAGTTGGGGGACCCGCGTCGTTACGTTATCATCCTATAGTTTGCCGCGTTGCACCTTATCACTCGTATTTTGTTTATTAATTATGGCCGGTGCAATTGTCGCTTTTTTTTTTTTTTTTTTTGTTGATAAAGCAATTGTCGTTGTCTCTTTTTTTTTTTTTTAAAGCAAATTTGATATATTAATTAAAAGATAAAAAGATATAAGTTTAAAAAGTGTGAAAGTCTCTTATAATTATCTCAAAAAATTAAATATAATACAACACACAAAGAAAGTAAAAAAAGTGATTATTCAAAGACAATAAAATCGCTCTCATCCATTTTTGTAAAGAAAAAATAAATTAAAAATCATTTTAAAATAATCTGATAACAGACTTTTTAACTTATGGTTGAATTTGTATTGAAAGAGTATGTTGAACTTGTTAATTTAGGATGATTGATATAAATTTTTACATCCATTTTTATTTGATCTTTAATTAAAAAAAGGAAAAATATAGTAGAATAGCTATAGAATATAAGCAGATCGTCGATAGGAAGACAACATCATCTTTGATGGCACAAATATAACATGTACACAGAAGAGGGGCGGAGGGATGTTGAAGGAGCAATTATCGTTGTCATTAGTGTAATGATCTTATATGTTGTGAGACTAATTGAAGATATGAAGGAATTTGAAAAAATTTAATATGTTGTGGGACTAATTGAAGATATGAAGGAATTTGAAAGACTTTTTTAATGTTTTATAAATATTATTTTTATTTATTTTTATTATAAAAATAGGGGTGAGATGTTTGTGATTGAGATTATTCTAATGTATAATCTTTAGACTAGAAAAAGAGAGAGAATTCAGGTGTAAGAAATATTTTAGTCTTGTATATATATATATATAAATTTTTAAAAAAATTGATATATTTTGATGTAATATATTAAATTATAAAATTAAATTTATTGAAAAATAAATCTAAGGCGGGCAGGTTTGTTTTCGAAAAAAAAAAACACAAACCAAATCAAATTCTTTCCAATTTTTTATACGGTCATACAACCTCCAAAAACAACACAAACCACATATAATCTCAATCTTATCATCTATTTCATTACCGTATTTTGAATTTTTTTATTATTTATTAAAATATTAAATAATGCAAAAAAAAAAATTGAAGTGACTATCTAGTATCTACTTTCTCTTTACTGTTTATTAACTAACGTTGTTATATTTTGGAATTGGGGTGGTGGATATTTCACAGTATAATGACATTTGAGTAGTTATATATTACGTGATTTCCACACGGTAAAAATCATCAAAGATGATAAAATGAATTAATTCATTGAGCTTGTAAACCATTCTTAGGAAATCTATTTTTTAAATGAAGGTATACGAATTCTTAATGAGGAAGAACAATTGTACATAATAGCTTTGTGAAACAAATGCATAATGTAGTAACATGAGAATTCACTTGAACCTTAAATAACAAAAAAAAAAAAAATTTCGAACCCAGAACTTATGTTGAAATATTTGATTTATTTCCACTTCATACGTTGTGCATATAATTTTTTTCTTAAATAATTTTCGGTCATTGGCTAACTAGTTTTATGGATTATGTTACATGTCTACTAGTTATCTAAAAGCATATAATTATTTTTTTCTTAAATAATTAATCCATTGATTATGTTACATGGCTAACTAGTTTTCGGTCGATGGCTAAAAGCATTGTCATGGACTCATGATATACTTGTAGGCTGTTTCGCAATAGCGAAGACGCACTCAACGTCTGATACCCTTGTATAGGCTGGAAGCCAGAAAAAAAATTGCTCATTTTTTACGTTGTGGGTTATTGGAGCTACTGAAGTGTGAAGTAATTTCACGTAGTACGAGTCATTGCTGCTGCATTTCATCAGGAAAGCAGTGTGCTTTGCAAGCTACGTGAATATGTCAAAATAAAATATAAAAAAATTCAATTGTCATTTCACCGTGCGAGCCTCATTATATTAAATATTATAAAAAAGTCAACAACACCTCATTAAATCTTAAAAATAAACACACAATTATTTTTATTTCTTTTTATCTCATCAAATCTCAACATATATCATTACTATTCACATATATCTTAAAAAAACTTATCTCATCTTAAATTCTCTTTTTATTCTTATATGGCCAAATATATTTAATAATTTTTATAATCAAATTTGTTAGATATCAATTATGTAAATATTCATAAATATGTAATAAATAAATTATCAAGCATAACACACCGATTGATTACGAAAGGAAACATTTTGAAGAATTCTTCAAAAGTAAAATTCTACGGGACAACCAAACTAAAAAAAAATCATTTTTATTGATTGAAAATCAGTTTACAAGTAAGTTATTCAATTACAAAATTTTTATCAATTGACTCCCTTATTTGACCAGATAAACGATCTGTTTATCCCTACCGCAGTAACAATTAGAACATCTGACGATTTCCAATCTATGCCTTTTCTACTAGAACTTCCAGTGGTTGATCACGTATACCAATCAACAATCTTATCAAACTTTGAACAAGATCACACTCGCAAGTATATAAAAATCACAAGGAAAATTATTCACTAATTTTCCTCTCAAATGGTTCTCAAATATATCTAAAATCAGCTCTGGTCTAAATCCTTTTCTAGGGTTACTATATGACTTGATTTAAATAGACAATATAAAAGTGCTGCTGAAATGCGTCTGCTGACAGGTCATCCTTTATCAGAATCCGTCTGCTAACAGGTTGCTAATAGACTTCCAAATTTACTGCTGCAATTTGAATTTCGAATTTGCCTTCTGATTTTATTATTCCAGATTTCGAAATTTAACTCTCCGACCTCTTTAACAGATTCCTAGACACCTAAATGAATTCAAAATACTATAGATAAATCCCATAGTTTAAATTACATTCATTCAAAAATCAAAACTTATCTTATTTAAATTCAAATTCAACAATTCAAAATTACAGTTTTAGAAATAATATGAAATCTTATCTTATTTGAATTCAAATACGCCAACACTAATCCAAGCCAATAAAATTTATATTAACATTATCTCATTTTATTTTTAAAAACAAGTCACACCTAAAGTAGTTTATTTTCATAAATGAGATGAGATGAGATTAAAGATTAAAATTAAATAAAATATTATAATAAAATATTTTTTAATTAATTTTGTTTTAAGATTAGAAAAAGTCTAATAATTTATTTTATTTTATATAAGAATTCAAAAAAATAATAATAATGAGAAGAGAGTATTTATGAAAATAAATCAGACATTAGACTACTAAAATAAAATTCCCTGAGATTTCTACCTCCATATTTTAGTTAAAGAACTTGCTTTCGTACTTTCAAAACTAACTTTTTAAAAATATCATGTATCTAGTTATCAAAGACTTAATGAATTTCAGAAAATGGATCTCGTTATTAAAAAAATTCTTTGTTTTTTCTTCTCAAACTCAATAAACACAACTTAAATGATTAATATAAAACTTCTCAATCAAATGCTTTATCAATTAAAAGTTAAAAAAAAAAAAAGACTTGAGGCAATCAGCATAAGGAAAATGAAAAATCTATCAAAGTGATCGATTATATTTTTTCACTTAATAATTTAAAAAAAATGACTAGTTATAAATTATTATTTTTTAATATTTAAAAATATATAAAAAAATGATTAAAATAAAAAAAAAAAAAACCAAAAATACATTTTGCACATCGGTTCAAATCGTCCGTTGGAAACTTGGAAGTGTCGGGTTTAGTAGCAGTTTCCATCTACGTAAAGAGATGAGTTTATGTGATAATTTAAAGTTTTGTTGAGCTTATTTCGAAATCCTTGATCCTTTTCTTTTTGTGACACTATTTAATTTTATTTTTGGAATATAAACCTTTTTATCTTTAAATTATTAAAAAAAATTCATTTTGCACCTTAAAATAAAAAAATTGACATATTATATTCTTATTATAGACACTAATATTTTACATTTTTTTATTAAGACCAAAACGTCCATATTGTACCCAAAAATACGTATTATATGTTTTTCTATCATTGGTGGATGCAATATGTCAATTTTATGTTTTAAGTATGCGAAACATAAAATCTCTATTATTAATTTGTGAATATAAAATCTAGAAATATGATGCAGTCACAAAGAAGTTTTATAAGAATAAATTTATACATTATTGTGATTTTATATAATCTGTTAAACTTATTTTATAATAAAAATAATTTTATAATATGACAAACTACATCAAATCACGTCAATTTGAACTTAGAATTAATTACATTTTACCTCCTCCAACTTTTACCTAATTCACAATGTGCTATCTGAACTAAAAATTTTACCATTGGTCGGGAAACTTTTAATTTTTCAAAATATTTCCCTTCCGTCTATCAGTCGCGTCGAAAATAATAGAAAACGTCTTCAAGCGCGCCTCCCATGCACAGCCTACATGTAAAGTGGCCAACTTATCTGGTATCGAATCGGTCAAATTGTTATTTGCCAAAATCAATATCCTCAACAATGTTAGATTCCCAAAGGCTGGCAAGATCATCTCAAAAAAGTCATGCTTCACGTAATTTACAATGGTATTCTTCCCTTGTAGGCTGCAACTCGTCAAGTCCGGGATCGAACATGTGATCTGGTGAACTTGTTGTCGCGGAGCTGAAGATCAAACAAGTTTGTGCATTTTGACAAGTCCAAAATCAGACTCATGAATTGGTTCTTATGCAACCATACCTGGCTCAATTGGGTCATTGAAGACAAAACGTCGATGATATCTCGTTTTACTGGTTGTTGAGCTAGAGATTTTGAATCTCGAACCTCCAAAATATTTGGGTTGAGGATCGATAATATTGATGTAAGAAAGTCGTAAATCCTTCAAACTAGGGAAGGAGGTAAAGATATTTGGTAAGAACCATTAACATTGGCATTACTGGTGTAAAACGTAACCAGCCAACTCGTTAGGGATGGTCTAGGTTGGAGGATTCAAGTTGTCATCCACACCTTCCGTCATGTAGGCTGTGCACGTAAGGCGCACGTGAAGGCAATTTTCATTACTTTTAACGTGGCTGATAGACAAAAGGGAAACATTATGAAAAATTAAAAGTTGGGCCATTTGTTAAAATTTGTAGTTCAAGAAAGCACATTATAAATTGGGTGAAAGTTAGAGGAAATTAAGTGTAATTAATCATATTTTTATAAAAGTCTTTTGTTACTAAAATATTTCTCTTAAATCTATTGTGGAAATATATGCTTGGACATGCACATATAGTCATGTTACTTCGATTATGGCCTATTGGAAAAGTGAGATAATTTTATTTCATCTAAAAAATTCTCATAATTTTCTTTCCAAACATTAATTAAACAGAAACATTTTTTAATTTCAAATTTTCAATTTTTTCATATAATCATTACATGATTATTACAATTTTCTAAACTTTCAAACAACATATAAAAAATAATAAAATATTTTAACTCAAACTATTCACTTTTATTTACAGAGTTTTTATCTTATCTCATTACTCAAAAATATCCTAAATGTTGTGAGTTGCGACCATTAACAAAATGAAGTCCAAATTGGCTACCTCTTGTGTAAAGAGAAAAATGGATATATAGATCTAGACGAATTTTCATTTATCATAAGAATAAGAGGATTGCTAGGGATATAAAGAAATTTCACAAATTGATGGGATATAAATGTCACATCATTATTTAAATTCTTTTAAGAAAATGAACAGTCGACCCTCACCCTCTCCTGTGTCCATGCATTTCATAATTTTCACTATTTTTTTTCTTTTACTTCTTTGAAAAGGGAATAAATCAAATGAATAAAAGGAAAGAGAAAGAAAATAAAGTAAATCGCTAGACCTTGTTTCTACAAATAGTTTTCTTTCTTTACTCTTATCTCTAATTTATTTTACGGTGTAAAAAATCATGGTATAAGAGAATTAGGGCGTTGAAACAATAACCCAAAACCTGGTTGGAAAAAAAAAACCAAATTTAAGGTTTGATGATGGGGAAATAAAGCATGCAAGAGAAGAGAGAGTGTGCTTTAGAGAGCAAATATGAGGTAGGGATTGCGAGAGGCTCGACATGTTTTGGGTGAAACCAAAAAGAAATTGTTTTTCTTTTTATTGGCTATAAAATTAAAGAAGAACAATTTGCAATCACTTCATGGAAAACAGATGCAGGAACCCCATGTGTTTCATGCGCCAACAAAAAACCTGAACCGAACGTGTTCTTTATTGTTTTTTATTTTGTTTTCTCAGGCGAAGAGTGCGAGGTCACCGATCATGATCAACATTACTTCAATCTTCTTCAGCATTCGACATATACCAGTTCGCATCAACACCATAGACATAGCAAGAGTATCTAAAGCTCAGCATGTATGAGTTGCTAACTATGAAGAGAGAGAGAGAGAGAGAGAGAGAGAGAGTAACCAATAAAAACGTGACAGCTCGTTGTGTAGGATTAGTTTGTGAAATTTATTAGTGACTCTAGTGTTTTCCTTATCATAAATAGTTTCACAATATTGGATAAATTGAGTTTTAAAAACAAAAAAATAAAGGCTAGAAGTAATTAATCCTTTAAAAGTTCTAATGGTAGTAAATATTTTAAATTCGAATACAATATTATCTTTTCCATCTTTATAAGCTAATTGTCAAATCTTCATATGTTTAATGTGATATGCAAGTACGAAATGTATTACAACTGATCATACTTATTCACAAGGTAATGCAAACTTGTTATATGCAAACATGCAAGATATTATAATTGATAATATTAATTTTATACATGAGGTTTTTTCCTTTTCTTATCATCATGTTGCAAGTTTTTACAAAAATACAAATCAAAAATATAAATTGGAGAGAAAAAGTGTTGTATTCACTCAACAACAATTACAATACAGCTTTGCTGTTTAAATACAAATGTTCCCACAGTTAATAATTGTAGGGATTGAAGTATAAAAGGAAATACTAAAATACAATCAATCAATTAAACAAAACCAATCTGTACAACACAATTAAGACTTAATTTGTTTTCATAGATAAAATGAGAGAAAAGTTAAAAATTGAATAAAATATTATTATATTATATTTTTTTAATATTAATTTTGTTTTGAGATTTGAAAATTTTGAATTACTTATTTTATTTTGTATGAAAATTTTAAAAAATAATAATAATAAAATAAGATATGAGTTAGGGGTGTTCATCCGGGCCGGATGTTTAAAATTTTATTTATTTCTTAACATTTTTTATTTTTTTTTAAATGTTTAAGAAAATTTTGAATCTGGGTTCCAGATTTGGGAATCCGGAACCCGGATGAACACCCCTAAATTATGAGTATTTGTGAAATCCAGAATCCGGATGAACACCTCTAATATGAGTATTTATGAAAATAAACTAAGCCTTAATTTATACAAGGAAACCAAATGTCAACTGTACTCCAGTGGTGATTGCTTCAGTGATTGCCATCTTGCTAATTAAAGAGCAGAGGCTTGGACTTGAGCATGCGGGGCGTTAATCAAGGCTTCATCTGAGATTGAGTTGATGGCTGAAATCAAGCCTCTATCTTTGTCAGTTGAGTCTGTTTTAACAATTTTCAGAAATGTAATTCTTTTGAATAGGTAAATTAGTTATATTTTTGCTAACAGAAACACAAAATCAAAGACAACTACAGGCTTGCAACCATTAAAAAGATAAGAAGAAACTACTAATTCTAAACAAGAGAACAAAATTTGGAGTTATTCTAATGGGATCTCTTAGGGGTAAAATGAGTGCATGTGTTAAGTCCGCTGAAGAGCTTATGAAAGATTGGAAGCTCCATACGTAATGGTGTAAAAGAGAAATCGAGAGTTGTTAGTTAAGATGAGGATTGTAATCGGTCCGGTTTGATTCCATTTTGACCAAAATATATAATCAAATTGGTACTACCAGTTTTGTAAAATACAAAACTTATTACGTTTTGATTACTTTTCAAAATCGATTATACCAGTTTCGGTTTGGTTTTTCAGTTCTAATAAATTATAAATTTTTAAAAACAAATATGCTTTTTTTTAAAAAAAGGTTTAAAAAATTTGTTTTATCAAAAAAATTATAATTTATTACAAAAAAATTGTTATATAAAAAAATTGGTATAAAATAAAAACGGTTATATAAAAACTGTTATATAAAAAATTGTTTTAATTTCATGTTTAAAATTAAGATTTTATTTTATAGTAGTATAATATTGTTTATATATTATTATAATTTATGTTATTATGTATTATATAGAAAAATTATATATAATATAAAAACATATTATATATATAATATTAAAAATATAATTTAAATATATAATTAATATGACCAGTTCGGTTTGGCCCGGTTCCAAAATGATCAGAACCGGAACTGGACCACATCATATCAATTTCGTATTTCTAAAAACTGATTCCAAACCAGATCAATTCAAACCCGACCTAGCCAATCCGGTTTGGGCTGATTTACAGATTTTTTGATTTTTTTGTACAATCCTAGCTAAGACTTGAATGAACATACAGTAAAGATGAGATATTAAACTGAAGGATAAAATATAACGTAAGGAAAAGAGACTTGAAGAGGAAAAAGAGGCAAAAAAATAGAAGGGAGATTCCAATTGACCTTAGTCCACTTCTAAGAGGAGAAAGGGAATTAAAGTGCTCTTAGACCGATCTTTCAAAAGAACTCCATGAAAATAATTGTTGAAAGCTTAACGAGGATGAAGAGCTTATACCAAACTCTAGTTATAGTTGATTTTACACCAGTACTCGTGGGCATAGGTTTCAATGCCAAACTATGTAAATAATTGTATTATTTATTTATAGGCATTTATCATTAAGCAAATCATGAATGAGCATTCCAATTACACCATCACCGTGAATGCCATGCCCATATATAGGGACGAAGTCTTCTAACCTAAAATCCACAAAATATAAAACTTAGATATGATAATCCTCCAAAATCAAATATCTCTAAAATATTTTCAAATAAGTAAACTTGATGCTGCTACATATTTTCCAAAATCTCACAAATTTATTCATGCCACCTGGCACTTATCACATTTCTTTTATATCAGGTCACATACTATCTATTACAACTATCACAAATCTCAAGTCATCCATAAAAAAAAATAGTGGGGATAATGGGTTAGTCCACCAATTAGTAAGCAACGAACTTATATTAGTATGTAACATGAGTCAATTTACAAACTTGGGCCAAGTGGATTGTACCAGTCTTTATATTGCTTCATTGATCTTCTTAGCTTTTGATCTTATGATTGGCCCATCTGAAACTTGCAATGAATCTTTTAGACTTGGTCCACCATAATGCTCATCATTCCCCATCTTTTCAAAAGGACTCGATCTCCAATCGTCACCTGCATCAAAGGAAGAAAGATTAGAAACATTGAAGTAGTAGGGATATTATACTCACCTGAAAGATCCACTTTATAAGCATTATCATTAATTTTTTCAAGGATTTAGAAAGGTTCATCTCCTCAAGAGAAGTTTTTCTTTGCACATGTGAACCCAAACTAAATCTCGTGATTCAAAGATGACATGTATTCGTCCCTTATTGGCTTGAGAAGCAAACTCTTCATTCTTCCGATTCATAAAGTCGTACTCTCTCATAAATTGACTTCACCAATTCGGCCTACCTTTTTCCATCCAAGCTACTCATTTCATCAATAATTAAAGGCATGAAATCTAAAATGGTAAATAGATTTAAACTATAAATAGTTTCAAAGAAAGAATAAGAAGTAGTAGTATGCATAGTCATATTATATGCAAACTCTGTAAATAGAAAACAATACTCCCAAATTTTAAAATTCTTTTGAATGATAGTGTGTAAGAATTGAGTTAAAGTCTTATTGACTACTTCAGTCTGACCGTCAGTCTAGGAATGACAAGTGGTGGAAAATAAAAGTTTGACATCTAATTTTTCCCACAAAACTTTCTAAAAGCAGTTAAGGAATTTAATATCTCTATCAAAAACAATACTTCTAGGTACACGATGAAGTCACACTATTTTCTTGAAAAACAAATCAGTTATATTTGTGGTATCATCTGTTTTATAGTATGGAATGAAATGTGTGATTTAAATAAATCTCTCCACTACCACAAAAATATAATCTCTATCCTTTTTTGTCTTAGGCAATTTCAAAACAAAGTCCATATATATGTCTACTTATGACTCTCTAAGAACGGATAAGGGTGAATACAATCCATGTGGTAAAAGCTTAAATTTGGCATTTCCATATGTAATGCACATACCATATATTCGAATGACATCTCTTTTCATCTTAGACTAAAAGAAATGTTCATTTAAAATTTTTAAGGTCTTCTTGACACCAATGTGTCCCATTAATCCCTCACCATGTGCTTCACACACCAATAATTCATGCATTGAATAATTTGGCACACACAACTTGCTTTCTTTAAACAAATATCTATCATACTTTTAAAAACTACCAAATGCCGCTTTGTCACACACCATATACACATAAAAAAAAAATTAACGCCATTGGCATACATGTCTTTCATACATTCAATTTCAGGCATTTTGGCACTCAAAGAAATAAGAAGTACATACCTCCGGGATAAAACGTCAGCAACAATGTTCTCCTTATTTTGCTTATAACGAATGATATAAGAAAAAGTTTCGATGTATTCCATCTATCTAGTATTCTTTTATTTAATTTATCTTGACCTTTAATATGCTTCAATGATTTATGATCGGTGTAGATCACAAACTCCTTAGGCCAAAAATAGTGATGTCACATATCTAGAGCGCGTACAAAAGTATAAAAGTCTTTGTTATAAGTGGGGTAATTCAGGGCCGCCCCACTTAACTTCTCATAGAAGAAGGTTAGGGGTCGCTTATCCTACATCAAAATTGCTTCAATTCATATTCCTAAGGCATCATATTCAATTTCAAAAATTTTGTTAAGTCAAATAATGCTAACGCAGATGCAAAACATAACTTTTCTTTAATATTAACAAACACATTTGCTTGATCAATACCCCAGTGAAGCCAACATTCTTTTTGGTTATTCTAGTGAGTGGTGCAGTAATGGTACTACAATCTTTAACATAATGCCTATAAAAGTTAGATAAACCATGAAAGCTTCTTACCTAAGTGATGTCTTTAGGTGTTGGCCACTCTTTAATGACCTTGACTTTCTCTTCATTTACCTCAATATCTTTTATATCAACAAAATGTCCAAGAAAAACAATTTTTTGCATACAAAATGTACATTTCTTAAAATTAACATAAATTTTCACTTATCAATACATTGAACACACATCTCAAATGTTTAATGCGTTAATCTAAGTTTTTAGTGTACACGAGGATATCATCAAAGTACAAGATTACAAATTTGCCTATGAATGCAAGTAAAACATGGTTCATTAATCTCATAAAAGTATTAGGCGCATTTGTGAGTCTAAATGGTCTAACAAATAATTCATAAAGTCCATATTTAGTCTTAAAAGTAGTTTTTCATTCATCTTTCTCTTTTATTCTAATTTAATGGTATCCACTTTTTAAGATCTATTTTACTGAAAATACATGAATTATGCAATCCATCAAACTTATCATCTAATCTAGAAATGGGATGGTGATATTTTACTGTAATATTGTTGATTGTTCTGCAATCAACACACATCCTCCAAATCTCATCTTTCTTTGGCACTAGTAGCACTGGTACTACACATAGACTCATGCTCTCTCTCACATACCCCTTGCTCATCAAGTTTTCGACTTGCCTTTGAAACTCTTTTGTTTCCTCCCGATTACTCTTATAAGCTGATCAATTTGGAATAACGGTTCCAGATACAAAATCAAATTGATACTCAATGCTTCTAATGGACGGTAACCCACTCGGCATCTCCTCCGAAAATACATTCTCAAACTCTTGCAATAAAGAAACAACCAAATTAGGAAAAGATTGGCTAGTGTTATCAAGATTAAGATAATTTTTTTTTTAAATAAGCAAGATCATAGACTGATCTACTAAGAACACCTTTTTAACCTTATTGCCTTTTGCATAAAAATTCATTTTTGTTTTTCCTTTTCTCTTTGTAGGTTCTCTTTCATTTTTCTCTCGTGGCTCTACTCTTTTTTTTTTTTAATTCTCGGCCACCTCTCTATTTTTTTTTCTTTTTTCTTGAGGTTTTGGCCTCACTCTCTTTTTTCTTTTCTCTTATTTTTCTCTCTTGTGTTTCATCCTCACTTTTTTTTTTTGGCACAATCTTACTTTTCAATTTCATTTGGTCCTCATAGACTTGTTTTGGAGTTAAAGGAGCAAGTTTGACTATTTTTCCATCCTTTACAAAGTCATACCCATTTCCAAATCCATCATGAATCACCCTCCAATCATATTGTCACGGCCTCCCCTACAAAATATAGCCAGCATGCATAAAAACTATATCACAAAGCACCTCATCACTATACCTCACAATGGTGAAAGCTACTAAAACCTGCTTAGCGACCTTAACCTTCCCACATTCATTCAACTATTACAATTTATAAGGTTTAGGGTGCTTCAATAAAGGTAAGTTTAACTTTTCAACTAGGGTGCTATTAGCAACATTGGTACAACTTCCTCTATCTATAATCATACTACACACATTGTTGTTCATATAGCATCTATTATAAAATATGTTTTTTCTGCTGCTCCATATCATCTACATTAATTTGCGTATTGTGAGCACATTTGGCAACAAGAAACCCACCTTTTACTTGAGGGCGATGTCTTAAGGGTAGTTAATCTGTTGAAGGAACCAAATAATGATTGGAGCTATAAAGGTCTTCTAATAGTTGATACAAGGACTATTTTGCACTCTTTTGCCATCAGGTCCGTAGTTCATATCAAGAAAGATTGCAATAAGGCGGCTTATGGATTAGCTAAATCTGCTTTGAATTGTTGTGATGATTTGTATGACTTATAGCATATTGGCGAGTGCATTTTGCACATTGTGGAATTTGATATGTTGTAAGACTTGTTGAAGTAATGAATTTGGGTTTTCTTAAAAAAAAAGCGTATTGAAACGCAAGAAATGTAACCCCTTAAAGGGGTGCATGTGAATGAGAGAGAAAAAGATGAATTATGGGCGTGACTATGGGTGGAAGAGGGTTGAGTGTGACTATGGGTGGATGTGAGATGGCTCACGATGATGTCTTATATGGAAGCTAGAGGTTGATGAGAGCAAAAAAGGAAGAAGAGCGAGATGCACGCACATGGAAGGCTGTGACCATCGTTTGCTTCGATTTTGGTCTCACAAGCGCTACGTTTGGAGTTATAAAGGAAGTCCCATGCTCAATGAGAAAATATATTGTTTTATGCACAATTAAAATACTTTGTTGAACAAGTTTTACTTGTTAAACATGGAATTAAACAAAATATTGCAACAACTGTGTGAATGACTCGCTAAAAGCATTATGTCCTTAAAAGAGAAAAATTGGACCTTGCTTGATCGGCTAAAATGAATAGCTTCTTGAATTAATATGTATCTCTTTGTATTGCAAGGAGATTCAACAAGCCCAAAACCTTTGTTGACATATAGAAAATATGGAAAGAGAGAAACTTCTAGACACTAGCAATAGAGGGCAAGAGATTCGATTGTGCCAACTGGATTTCAACACATGCGAGGGTTCACCCTTGTTACAACTGGTTTGCTTTTTCGCTTGGAAGTGAAAATCTAGAGTTCATCAACTCATATTGCTAGGTGGTTGTTGAATTGCCTGTGGATAGTCCGGTGCATTTATGATGTGACACAGACTAGAGAACAACAACGACTTGGCACTGTATGTGGTACTTGTTTGGTTTGTGCGCAATAAAGGGTGATGGGCTTTAAATTTCGATTTTGGTCAAGGTTGAGTTGTTCCCACATAAGGGATGGTGAGGCACGATGATTTACGACTAAGAGGGGAGCAGCAACAGATCTAGGTGGTTTAGGACAATTCATGGTGAAGGGTGATGAGCTACTTGCTCTATTTTAGGGTGGAGAAACATGGGTTGTGAGTATGGCTTTTAACTTTAATTAGTGGTTTCCATGGTGTTTGATGTTGTGGTGGTCTAATTGTGATGGAGGGATATGAAATCAAACCTCCAACTAGCATGTCAATGGGGATAGCCCACAATGGTGCAACGGCTCACTACGGTGGCTTGTCCATTAGGTTGTTTAGAGTGGTTGCCAGTCCATGAATGTTAGTGCCTAAGTGGGGTTGTCCTTTGTCTTAAATGGAGACAACGAATCTGGTAGAAGGGAGAAAGGGCCATGAGTTTGAGAAAACTAGAGAAAGAGAAGAAATGTTTAGTATGGACATGAAATGCATGGTTAGGGCCTTAGGCTTGCCGTATCAACCCTAGATTTTTTATGGAGACGAGGATAATAAAGGTTATACATGCATGAATTTTATATATAGTACTCTGAGGGGTATCTACAACTAGGTTGGGTCTTGCTCATGGCTCTTGGGCTTATTTCACAAGCTTTGTCACTTAACAATCGTAACGACCTGATTTTAGGCCCCGTTTGATTCCCAAACTTCACTTAGTATACTCTACTTTAAACTCATTTTATCATCCAAACACATTAATTTAAACTAGTTACAGTATTGTAGTGGTATTGTGACTACTGTAGCGTACTATAACGAGTCCTATAAGACAAAGCAACATTTTGATTTTTGGGTTTTGATCCTAACCAAAGTTTTGAATTTTGTACCGTATCGGCCGGTACGGCCAAAATTTCTCATACTAGAACAGTAACCGGTACATGTAAAAGGGTTATTTTGTACCTATTCATATACCGATTGTACTAGTGTGTATCGGTAGTACATGCTGATATTTTGGTTATATCGGCCATCTGTATTTTGACCGTATTGGATTTCGACATTTTACCTTTTTTTTTCATTTATTATTTTTTTACCTAAATTCAGACTAGATTATTTACATATATATAGATATTTATATATAATTTATTCATATATTGACTATTCTTTTGAAATATAATTTATATATGTATTTATATATATAACTTATTTATATATAAATTATTTTGAAATGGTACACGAAACAATATCGATACCGAAATAGTTCGTTTTAGTACCTTGATTGATACGCCCATCAGTACAATATTCAAAACTTTGGTCCTGACAGTTTTTTTTAATTTACGCCAACTCTGTGTGTGTGTGTATGCGCGAGCGCGCCCAACAGCTTCCTACACACAATAGTCGAATGGCTTTATTTTCATTTTTTTCATTGCAAGTTTGCGTGCCTGTGGAGAGACAATTTGCTGCAATCATTGTTGATGAACAGTGCATGGGTTTCGCAAATTTCATAACATCCCATAAATATATTTAAATTTATCTAAGCGTTCAAACACATTTTAAACTCATCAAGTGGATCCCACAAAACTCACTCAATTATCTCAACTTACTATTATTCATAAAAAATTAGATCAATTCCACTCAGTTCAATATCCAAATGTAATTTTAAACTCTAAAATAAACTCAACTCATCTCATAAATATTTTTAGGCTTTTTAATAAATTAATCAGCCTAATACCATTTAAATGAAGGCATATTAGATAGGCTTTAATCCAATTATTGGGATCAATAAAATAATTAATCTATCATAATGAAATTTGGCCCTATGACCTATTCAAAATGATCTAATAAATCTCAATTGAGCTTTCCCAAAATACTAGCTCATTAATACCATCCAAAATCATCTACTAAATCAGGGAGTGGTTTGTTTTCCAAATTCAGTTATACTATTCATAACTAATTTCAATTAATTTTAAGTCTACTATTTACAACTCACCTCATTTCATTTTCAAATTCAAACAGACTTTAATAGTCTTATAATAAGATTTTGGGTTTAGTCCTATAGGCTGAGTCATGACAATGAACTACCATGTGAGAGAAGAGGGTCATACAACTATAATGTTGGGGTAATAGTATTATATCCATTATATTTGACACTTCCTTTTGATTTTTTTTGTATTTTAATTGTTATTTTACTTAATAATTAAGAAAGTGATTATTAGTGTATTGATATTTTTTCATATTTTTTAAAAATATTTAAATACATTAAAAAATATGAAAAGAACAAAAGCAATAAATCTATTTTTTTATCATCATTTTTTTTATAATTTTAAAATATTTTTAAAAAAGTCAATATACTAATATTCATTTCCTTAATCGTTAAATAAAAAAAAACAAAAAACAAAATATGTGATGTGTCAAAAATATGTGTCAAATTGAGTGGCTATAATATCATTACTTATATGGTTGGCATTCGCTCCAAAATGGAAAAATGCACCAATAAGATCTATTTTTTATGACGTGTGCTTTTGTTTGTTTTTAATCTCGGATGCTCTTTGAGAGGTTTTGTTGTCCGAAACTGTAAAATGTCCTCTAAAAAATTTGAAGTCTTCTTCATCCATCCAGCCTAGACGATCCAGTATGCAAATGTCGTTATATTGGCAAATGTGGTGTTTCTCTTGACTATCAGGAGGATCAAGGAAGGGAAATGTCATATTCTCAAGATTACTCACATCTTTTTTCATGTCACACTTGGAATAAACTCTAGCATACAAAACTATAAGACATGGCACAAATCATTTTTCTAGACAATGCTAATGGCATGAAACATACTCTTTGGGAGAGGATATCTAGCTGTTAAACGGAGGGGGCGCCCACACGGGCAGACCCCCTTTATTTTTGCAGTCTATAACGCATGGCTTAAAGCCATACGTTACACAGTCTGTAAACGCATGGCTTTAAGCCATGCGTTTCCAGCGTATTGAAGGCTGGCCTTTAAGGCCAGCCGTGTAGGGGGACTATATATAGCCCCCCTCCTTTTGGTTCTGGGAACTAATTGATATAGTGAAAATCTCTCTCTCATTTGTTCTCTCTTGAAATAGTTTTTAGGCTGTGGATTGTTAAGTGTTACTCTAGTTTTATAACTACGTAGTACACTTCACCACTAAGAGAAAACGCTTGTTTTTGTTGTACTGGAAAAACTTGTGGAGCAATTTTTTGAAGCTGAACTTGAGGTATTTTTCTACTGTAATATTTTGCTAACATTGGTATTAGAGCCGTCGTAATTGCTTCCAGTTTTTTTTTTTGCATATGCATGCAAATTATAAATGTGCCATTTTTTTTTTTGCTGCTGCGTTTAAAAAAAAAAAATTTTGGCCGAAGCCGGTGCAGTGGTGCAGCGTGCACCACCTGAGCGCGGTGGTGCAGCGCGCACCGTAGGG
The DNA here is from genome assembly GCA_036898215.1 of Platycarya strobilacea. Taxonomy (NCBI): domain Eukaryota; kingdom Viridiplantae; phylum Streptophyta; class Magnoliopsida; order Fagales; family Juglandaceae; genus Platycarya; species Platycarya strobilacea. The sequence continues at coordinate 31,918,321 of CM072550.1, forward strand.
TGCTGCGCAGCACCCCTGAAATGGTGCTGCGCGCACTACGGTGCCGCATGCACCGACTGGAGCACACGGTGCATGGTGCACCGTGGGGCACCCAGCGGTGCTGGAAGCACCGCCTCGGTGCTGCGCTCACCAGGACGGTGCTGCACGCACCAGAGGGGTGCTGCCAGCACCACCGTGGTGCTGCACGCACCAGTAAGGTGCTGCCAGCACCACCGTGGTGCTGCACGCACCAGTAAGGTGCTGCGCGCACCACCCAGGTGCTGCGGCAGCACCCAGCCTCCTCCGGAGGTTGTTTCCGGTGATGGGGCGGCAGTTTCCGGCGATGGGCAGCGGCCTGGGGCGCTGTTCTTGGTTTCTGGAGAAGAGAGCTGAGTCTCTTCTATTATCCTGGGCCGGGCTTGGGCCTTGCGGGCCATGTGTTTTTTAAGTTCGGTTTTGGGCTGGGTTTTTATACGGCCCAGCCCCAATTGTTTAAAAAAAAAAGGGAGGTGTTATGTCCGGCCGTGGGTTTCGAACCCAGGCCGGATGACTAATTCCTTAGTCCCCCCACCACTGGACCGTGAGCATCTTCTGGTCTAAGTGTTTATTTTTTTATATATATATATTTTAATAATGATTAATAAAAAAAAATGGCATGTTTTAATATATGCTTAGATATATTTCCTGTTATAACATGTGATTTTTTAATGCTTTAAATTAAATATGATTACATGTGGATATTTAATGATATTCATTTTTTTTATTGATAAATTACATGTGATATTATGTTTAATTTTTTGTTGATTAAATGTGATAACATGTATGTATACAACATGTGAATGTGTTATTATTTTATCATATATAAATGTTAGGCTTGTATGATTAGACATTAGCCTTTATTTATTCTAGTGATAAAATAGGAAATTCCCACTAAGTAGTCTTAGTTAGGGTTGTCAGTGTAGATTGATAGGCTGAAAGAATTGCAGTAACCCCAGTAAGAACTGTAAATGCACTGTATAGCGACAACACCATGGTAGCCCCAATAAGAACTGTAAATGCACTGATGGAATAAGAAAAATGGACTGTAATGGTCTTATATGAATCATCTTTGTAGACTGGTCCAACAGGCTGCTGTGGTTGTTGAAGCTGTCTTTGTAGACTGGCCCCACAGGTTACTGCGATTTTAGTAGGATCTATCTCTACGCGTGACTAGGACTAGGTGACTACTTTTAGATAGTGGGAGTATGGTTGAGATTTATGATTAAATCTCCCATATTTTTTTAAATTTGCGCGGGAATTAGGTTAGAAATTTAATAATTGGATATTTTAGCGCAAGAGATGATTCTGAAGTCTAGCGATTTTTCGATCTTACGACATGTCTAAATTATTTTTTTCTAGCTTGAATGGACGCCGCAGATTTCTTAGGTGTGTGTGTGTAATATCCCTCCTTTGCGTTTTGTAGTGAAATGGCATCCAAGAGTATTGTTGCCGATTTAAACAAAGAGGAGAAATTGGATGGGGAGAACTATGACATATGGCATCGCAAGATCCAATATGTCTTAGATGAGCAAGAAGTCGTAGAGGCCTTGTCTCACTCCCTGACTAAGCCCAAGGAAGGGGACTCAGAACAACACAGATTAGATGAATTAGCCTATTTTGAATGGGCTAAGAAAAATCGGTGCGCGCGCATAATAATGTTAAGCAGCATGCACAATGATCTAATGTGTGAGTTCGAGTCCTATGACACTGCCCAAAACATGTGGGAGGCTTTGAAGTTGAAGTTTGGTGGAACTTCGGCCACTAGGTTACGTGGATTAACCATGAGGTTTGACTCCTATAAGATGCGCTCTGACCATACGATGAAGCAGCATCTTAGGGCTATGTCAACCATGATCCGCAAACTTAAGACGGCAGGAAACGACCTGACTGATGAACAACAAGTCCAGGCAGTGATAAGATCACTACCGAGTTCTTGGGAGAACATGAGCCAGAATCTGACGCATAATGAGAATATAAAAAATTTTGATGATGTCTCGCGTCACTTAGAATTGGAGGGTGAGCACCTAGAGGCTGCTAAGCCCAATCATTCAGCCTATGTGGCTAATTCTGGTTCACGCAAGGCTTCAAGGCCTAAGCGTTGGAAATCCAATAATGGGGTAGCTGCTGGACAAGTTAAGAAGGTGTCAGGAACTTCTCAGCGCAGCAAAATGGGCAAGTGTGGGAAGAACAAGTCAAAATTAGAGTGTTATAACTGCGGAAAGAAAGGCCACTTCGCTCGTGACTGCACTGAGCCGAAGAAGGTATACTTTAAATACTCTGGTATTGTTTTTGTAACTAGCCATGTGATGATTGCTCACTCCTATCCTGTGTGGACTGTTGATTCAGGAGCGACCGAGCACATAGCGCGAGATAGAGTCGGATTTGTGGAATATCGTCGGATTCCAGCTGGGAGTCGTGATATCAAGGTGGGGAATGGAGCTAGCGTGAAGGTGCTAGGACTTGGTACCTACAAGCTGGACTTGCGGGGTGGCCGCACTCTTTTCCTCCACAATGTGTTATACGCTCCCGAAATCTGACGAAATTTACTTTCAGTTGTTACTCTATTAAAACTTGGTTTTCGAATTGTTTTCGAAAACAAGAATGTTTCCTTTTATTTGGGCCATGTGTTTTATGGCAATGCTTTTCTTCAAGATGGTTTTATGATAATGAATTTGGATTATTCAAATATGAATGAATCTATTGCTTTTCTTTCTGCATCTGATAATTTGGATTCATATAAATGGCATGCTAGGCTTGGCCATATAGGGCAAGATAGAATGACTCGGTTAGCTAGAAAAGGCCTGATAGGCAATCTCGCTAGGGTCATCTTGCCCACATGTGAACATTGTCTTATGGGAAAAGCTAAGAGAAAACCGTTTGGAAAATCCACTAGGGCATCTTTTCCACTGCAATTAGTCCACTCAGACATCTGTGGTCCAATGAGTGTGAGGGCAAGACACGGGGGTGTCTACTTCATCACTTTTATAGATGATTTTTCACGTTATGGTCATGTCTACTTAATCTCCCATAAGTCTGAAGCATTGGAGTGCTTTAGACGATATCTAAGAATGGTTGAGAATCAGTTAGACAAGAGTTTAAAAACTCTAAGAACTGACCGAGGACGAGAATATCTCTCTGAGCAATTTAAAAGGCTCTGTGATGAAAAAGGAATCAAAAGACAGTTAACGATGCCAAGTATGCCGCAACAAAATGACGTGGCGGAAAGGAGAAATCGAACACTGCTTGAGATGGTTAAGTCAATGATGGCGCAAGCAAACCTACCAATTTCTTTTTGGGGGGATGCACTTTTGACTGCTGCCTACATTCTTAACAGAGTGCCCTCCAAATCAGTAACTTCCACCCCATATGAACTATGGACCGGCGAGAAACCCAATTTGAGTAACTTGCGGCCATGGGGTTCAACGAGTTTTGTTCATGATCTTTCTCATAAGTATGGGAAATTAGACCCTAGAGGGAAGAAGTGTATCTTCATAAGGTACTCAGAACACTCTAAAGGGTATGTGTTAATAGGTGAACAAACTGATGGAAGTATGACTGAAATTGAATCACGAGATGTGGACTTCATTGAAAATGAATTTCCAAGTAGAGGTGAGGTTGATAGGAGTTTAGAACTTCATGAGATTATGGAACAAGAAGAAAGTGCTCCAAGGAATTTAGTTGAGAATGAGGAAGAAATTCTTCAAGCTCCTACAAATAAGGAATTAAATCCGAGTGGGAGCACACCACTTGTCAATCAATCACAACAACCTCAGCCGCGTAGAAGCACACGTGAAAGTATTCCCCGTCGTCGTTTTGAGATTGAAGGGGAAGCTTTTATGGTAGTTCCGCATGATGATGATGAGCTTAGGACAATTCATGAGGCTCTCTCATCTTCTACTAAAGATGAGTGGATGAAAGCTCTTAATGATGAAATTGAGTCTATGAAAACTAACCAGGTCTGGGATCTGGTTGATCTACCGACAGGGCGTAAGACTATTGGGAACAAATGGGTTCTCAAAGTCAAACGCAAGTCGGATGGATTGATAGATAAGTACAAAGCTCGCTTAGTGGCGAAAGGATATACCCAACAGGAGGGTATAGACTATGAAGAAACTTTTTCACCAGTCGTGAGATTTGCTTCAATTCGTCTGATTCTAGCTATAGTAGCAAACATGGATTTGGAACTCTACCAAATGGATATTAAGACAGCATTTCTCAATGGAGAACTAGATGAGGAGATCTATATGGATCAACCAACGGGTTTTGTGGTCAAAGGTCAAGAGCGCAAAGTGTGCAAGCTCAAACGATCTATATATGGCCTAAAACAATCATCTAGGCAATGGTACCTCAGATTCCATCGAGCCATTCTTTCGAATGGGTTTACGCTGATCACAGAGGACCATTGTGTCTATGTCAAAAGATCCAAGAAGAGTTTCATTATGTTGTCATTATATGTTGACGACATACTACTAGCTGGAAATGATAAAGGGTTGATAGTCGCCACAAAAGAGTGGTTATCCTTCAATTTTGAGATGAAAGATATGGGTGAGGCAGAATATATTCTGGGAGTTAAGATCTACAGAGATCGCTTAAAGAGAATATTGTGTTTGTCCCAACAGACTTACATAAAGAAAGTTCTCGAACGCTTCCTAATGAGTGAATGTAAACCCATTGACACCCCTGTCACAAAAAGCGAGAACTTATCTAAAGAGTTGTGTCCTAAGACTCAAAGAGAAAAGGAAAAGATGGCCCGTGTCCCTTATGCTAATGCTATGGGTAGTCTGATGTACGCAATGATGTGTACTCGGCCTGACATATGCTATGCAGTTGGCTTAGTAAGTAGATTCCAATCTAACCCCGGACTAGCTCACTGGAAAGCAGTCAAGAGGATTATGCTATATCTGAAGGGAACTGCAGACTATGTGCTGTGCTATCAAGGTTCAGATTTGCAGCTAAGAGGTTACAGCGATGCCGACTGGGGCAGTGACCTAGATGAGCGTAAATCAACCACTGGGTATGTCTTTCTGCTCAACAATGGCGCCATTACATAGAGCAGCAAGAAACAACCCTGTATAGCTTTATCCACCATGGAGGCAGAATACATAGCTTGTTCTGCAGTAGTTCAAGAAGCTATTTGGTTACGGAGGTTCCTCAAGCATTTAAACATTGGCACGGATACTTCAGATCCAGTGACGATATTCTGTGATAGTATGGCAGCTCTCGCATATGCTAAGGACTCAAAATATCATGGAAGAACCAAACACATAGATATCAGATATCACTACATAAGAGATATGGTAGCGCAAAAGGAAGTGGTTCTGAAACATCTTTCTACGAGTCGCATGGTTACTGATCCCTTAACAAAGCCTATTGCACGAGATGTATATGAGGCTCATGTTAGGAATCTAGGACTACGTAGATTGTAAATGTAATTTGTATTTCAAATAACATTGAGAAGTAACATTTCCTTTGGAATATTAATACAATATGATTCAGTTCTTGTCTTTATCGTATTGTCTTTTACTAATACACACACACAAGATATGTCAACAGGCTAAGATTGGCTCACTCACACGAGTAATCGCCTCTAGCGCTTAAGTAGCGAGAAGAGATGAGACATTGTGTCCCTAAGTACTTGTTCAAAGGGATAAGTTAGTTAACACAAAGATATGTCGCCTTAGTGGGAGCTAAGATGAGGTCTTCTCAGAAGACTGTGAATGGATTACCCACCATCCATGTAGCCTGATATTAGCCAGATGCGAGATTCTCTTTGATGCCTTGGAGGCGTGCAAATAGAGAAACTTGAGTTAGACGCTTAATGAGCGCCTAGACTAAGATCTGTACGGTGTTGATATAGACATATGCTCTTTGAGAAAGAGAAATCTACCGTAGCATGTGTTTCATATTATATGTGCTTATTCGACCATATGAGTAAGTGAGTAAATGGTTCCCCTCTTTCTCATTGTGTGAGTCTTATTTTTTAGGTGTCCTTTACTTTTGACTATGTCACAAGATAGAGGTTAAAACGTCTGCTACTTTGGCATGCTGTCTATGGCCATGATTGATTCGGTCTAATGAGGTATTGTTAGGAAAGCGGTTTAACCAAAGTTGAATGATATGAGTGCAAAAGGAAGATTTTTTCAATATCGTATCTTCGATAGTGTTTGCTGACGTCAAACTATGACGCTGCATATTGGTAGCGGCTAAAGTTGTGAACACATTGAAATGATTTGAAAAAAAGTCAAGCATTGTTCTGAGTTGATTAAACTCAAGAGGGTTCGAAAATACTTGACTTGATGCGATCGAATAAGTCTAGGACATGACCATACATTTCGGGGATGTTACTATGCTGGTCTTCTCTGGGAGAGATTTGGTATATGTACTCCCATTTTTTTGTAGATGTGCTTGGTGGTCGTACGGCCTATTTACTTGTATGAACAAGATTGAGAACATAAGAGAGATGCAGACCTAGGGTCATGCCCACTGTGTGCGAGTGGGAGATGTTAAACGGAGGGGGCGCCCACACGGGCAGACCCCCTTTATTTTTGCAGTCTATAACGCATGGCTTAAAGCCATGCGTTACACAGTCTGTAAACGCATGGCTTTAAGCCATGCGTTACACAGTCTGTAAACGCATGGCTTTAAGCCATGCGTTTCCAGCGTATTGAAGGCTAGCCTTTAAGGCCAGCCGTGTAGGGGGACTATATATAACCCCCCTCCTTTTGGTTCTGGGAACTAATTGATATAGTGAAAATCTCTCCCTCATTTGTTCTCTCTTGAAATAGTTTTTAGGCTGTGGATTGTTAAGTGTTACTCTAGTTTTATAACTACGTAGTACACTTCACCACTAAGAGAAAACGCTTGTTTTTGTTGTGCTGGAAAAACTTGTGGAGCAATTTTTTGAAGCTGGATTTGAGGTATTTTTCCGCTGTAATATTTTGCTAATATTAGCAAATTTCACATCCAATAATATTGCTGAAAATCTATGTCCAGCATGCAATAGTTAGGAGTAAACACTAGAGCACTTATTTCTCAAGTGCCCACTTACTCAAATCGTTTGGCATGAATCACCCCCCAATGGACCAAGATCACACTTGCTCTCCCACAAAAGCTTGGACTTGACAATAAGGTAAACACACGCCCATGCAAGTTTCAAAAATCTATTAGCAACATTGGAAGGTAAATCCCTCATCCTTACAATGGCCATATTAGGACTCATTCTCACACCAATTTGAGGGATCACACCCTTGATCATAGCCATCATCTACTATTTGTCCACCATCAAAAAGTAGAAATTAAAGCAAAAATACATCGAACTCATAATCAATGCACATATTCACCCAACAATTGTTAACGACTCAATATTAACCCTCTCGTCTTTGGATGTATACCGCAAAATCTCCTTCTCGTGTATGCTAGAGTTTGATAAGCAAAAAAAGAAAAGAAAAGAAAACCAGCCTTTGAAATATATGAAAGTTGGTTGATAAATTATGATTCACAAAACTTTCAATGATAAATTTGAAAAATCCATTTTATTTTTTTCAAGAGAAATTTTTGTTTTGTTTTGTTTTTTTGTTTTTTGTGTCGCAGATTGATTGATAAATCTCACGAGATAAAATATGATTTGGTTACTGGGAAAATGTTATGTTCTAATTCGAGCATATAATGACTCAGTTTCAAGGATTAAAAAATTTCTTATTTTTTACTTATCTACAAATTTTGATGTCATGTTAAAAAAGTAATAAAATGGTAATAACTTAAAAATGATTATAATAACACTTTTTCTGTACTTAAACTATATTACTTTTAATCATTACTGTTAATTTGGCTTAGAGACAATCATTATATTAGTTTCTTAGATCCATCATTTAAGTGGAAAATAAATTAAAATATGAAGGCAATAAATTCAAAATAAAAGAAGAAATAAAAATACATTTACGGAAGAAAGGAATTAGACCACGTTAACGGTTTAAAAAAAAAACCCGAGAAAACATAGAGGATTAATATAGACAGGTAAATTGTAGACAGGCAAAAATGGAGACAAAATGAAAATTGTATTAATTATTTACCTATTGTTTAATTTTTTAAAGAGAATGTTAGAGATTTCCATTTTGAAATCTCGATTGTATTCTAATTTTTTTAAAAATTTTTTTATATAATTTTTAAATAATATTGTAATTTTTTATATTAAAAAAAATATTTTAAAATGTTAAAAAAAATTATATATTTTTTATATAAATTTTTTAATATTTAAAATTAATTTTTAAAAATATTTTAAGATTCTATCGGAATTCCATCGGACAAAATTGGGCTACTTAACATTTTCCTTCTTTAATTTCATGATTCCCGAGTTGGCTGTTTTTCGTGGCAACCAAACGAAAAATGAACTCACGACATGACCACATGTGATGGGCGGGTGAAGGCAAGGAAAGGAAAAGTCTATAAAACTAGTAAGTACATCGTATCCAATACGGCCAGACACAACCTTCTACGGCCATATCCAATCTCTTTTTCGTACTCTCCAACCTCCAATTCCGGAACAAAGAATTCAAAAAGAAGAAAGCATTTATTTTTATTAGATCTCCGGCTAAGTCAGAAATTCAGAATCACATCAGAAATTCAGAATCACAGACACGCAAGTCTTTCTGTTTTCCTATAATGGGCTTTGAACTGCTAGATCTTGATCTTGGGGATTCGAGTTGAAATGCAGCCGAATCTGTTCCCGTTCGGTACTGTTTTGGGAAATCCGTTCTTGTTCAATGGCGATTTGAGCGAGGGGTTCGAGAGCTCTAGGGTTTTCTTCTTGGTCCCGTTCTTGTTGTTCCAAGGAGGCGGGATGGATTTGTCCAAGGTCGGTGAGAAGATTCTCAGCTCGGTTAGGTCCGCCAGATCGCTTGGACTTCTTCCTTCTACTTCTGATCGCCCCGAGGTAACTAACTGTACACTGAATGTAGCTTCTTGAATGCCCAATTTCACTCAATTGGAACATATTGTTTGATCGAAGAGGTTCTGTTTGCCTGCTGAGAATATGCAAGAAAGTAAAGAATATTGCTACATTATGTATTTTTAAGTGTTACTTGGGGGAAGCCAAATTCGACAGTTGGCTTTTCCTCGAGTTTCTACTAATAGGAGTCCGTACATATTTTTCACTACTTCGGGTGTCTGTCAATAATACGAAAATGTTACGTATAAGCTGCATCTACGGTAGCAGATAATTGACAGCGCATGCTGGAGTGACAACGATACGAAACTAAATAGGTTGGGTCTTATCTTTGTCCTTTTTAATGATTATTATGGTCCGTTTGTATTTGAAAATGAGATGAGCTCGTCTTAACTCATCTCAAATTCATCATTACAATTTTTCATTTATTCATATAAAATACAAATTTTAATACAGTTTTTTCAAATTCTAATTAAGCCTTTTTAATTTCCAAATCAATTTTTTCGAATTTTAAATTAATAATAATATTAAAAAATAAACTCAACTCATCTCGTCTCATCTTCGAATCCAAATGGAGCCTATAAAGTCATCTGTTTTATGCGTTTGCTATCTTGAGAACTTGGGTTCACTCAAGAAGAAAATGCCGCCTGAAGTTGTTTGGGCTATACGTTTAAGGTATGGTTTAGGAAAAAAGAAGTAATACATAGGTCCAATGAAAATAGTTATTTAGAAAGTTGGCTCTCCAGTTATTTATCTATTGTCGTAAAATGCTGTCTAGGAATGTTCCTCTCTTCCATCATCAAAGAAAACCCTCTGTGTTAAGATTCTTGAGACTAGGATGCATGGCTTCCACGAGCTTTTAGGGACACAAACAACTTGGGTTTCTTAGCTTGGTCTTAAAGGTTACCCACCTTAATTAACAACTCTATCATCTTTGATTAGTGTACAATGAAAGCTTTTGTGAAAGAAAATTTTAATGTAGCATAAGGAAGGGGGTCTGCATCATTGGCTTGTGCATCCTAGGAGTGTGACATTGTGTATGCATCATTGATCCCCCTCAAATCGATTTTTTATTTTTTATTTTTGATAACGCCCCTCAAATTGATTGTCGATGAATTCAATGACCAAACCGATCAGTGTCGGAAGTTGGAAACAATCACTTGAATAAACCAACCACCATAGGGCCTTCAAACCATGCCTATGTGTGGTATTGCTTAAACTACCTCTAGATTTGCATTGTATAAAGTGATAGGGTATCTGATCTTGCACTCCTACTTGATTGGTGCATTACCTTATTGAATAAATAAGGGCTTAACAAGGTATTTTACCTCCCAATCCCCTTGAACTCTCTCTCGATTCCCCTTTTATGAGTACATTAAATCAAGGAAGGGGAGAACAGTGCTCCTTTTGCTCTCTTTTTCTTCCATCCGAACAAAGTTAAGCTTGAAGGCTCGAAGCTCAACAATTCACATATAATGCCTTGGGCCCCCGTTTGGATTGCAAGATCTTCTCATCTTATCTCAACATCCAAACACCACAAACATAAACACTTTTTAATTTCAAATCTTCAACTTTTTCATATAGGCCCCTTTTGGATTGTGAGATAAGATGAGATGTTTTAGATGAAAGTTGAATAAAATATTATTAGAATATATTTTTAATATCACTATTGTTTTGAGATTTGAAAATTGTAATGATGAGATGAGATGAAACCGTTTTTGTATCCAAATGGGGCTGTAATTATTACTTAACTATTACAACTTTTCCAAACTTCTAAACAAAGAACAAAAACTAATTCAAGTTTTTCAAATTAGAAATAAAAATAATATTATCAAATTATACTCTAACAATATTATAAGTTTATAATATTTTTATTCAACTTTTTCTCTCTAATTTTTTAAAAACTCCATAAAACATCTTCACTCAAACTATTTTATTACTATTCACAAACCATTTTACTACTATTTACAAATCATCTTCTCTCATTTGACTATCCAAACGAGGCCTTGGTTGCCTTCGATGAAGTACCTCTAATGAGGTACAGTTTTTGCACAACAATGTGCACTTTTTATTGAAGCTCAGACCATAATATAGAAAAAAAGGGGTTGTGCTTGTTGAGATGTTGTATCACTCAATATTTTAATAAATTATTTTATTATAGGGGCTTAAATGATTGTTTTTAGCCTATTACAATAGTGTGGATTACATATACACTTTATTTTTTTCCATACATTTCATGTTTTTTCAACAACAAATTTGGAGGTTAGAATCTAATTTAAATTCTTTTTCCCCTTAGTTTGTAATGCTTGTGCTCTTCATTTTGATTTGACATCAAGAATATCCTGATGCATAGAAAACTAGATTTCAAAATTTCCAAGTTATGCCATCTCCTTGGGTCTGATGATCGTATTGTAGAAATTATTATTTTTGATAAGTGATTGTACTGTAGAAATTATGAATAGAGAATCTATATCAAAGTCAAAGAAAGGCCTAATGGGTGGATATAATTAAATTAAGAGATAAAAATTGTGCTTCTCATGGGTGCAAACAATTCTTTGGGACCACACCCCTTGGTGAAAAAGTTAGTGATTTAACCAGTTTTGTGTAGAGAAACTTTTGAGGGTGCGGTGCATGGGACTAGGGTTTACTTTGGAGGGGTGGGTCCAAAGGGCCTTGCCTTGGAGAGGTTCCCCGACATAAAAAAAAAAGATAAAAATTGTGCTTGTTATTCCCTTAGAGTGAGCTTACTTGGTGTAGTCGGGGCGGTTCCCAAATATAACAACTTTCATTTTTATTGTGTACATATTTATTGGTCATTATTGGATGTAAATTATATGAAAGGAAATGTTCGTTTATGCTTTACATCACTAGAGCCATTTATAATACTATTTTGAAGTGCATTGTTTCTATTATCTGTCTTCCCCAACCCCCTACTGCATATGTCCTTTTAGATGATTACCATTGCTGAGAGCTTAATTCATATGTTCTCTATCACCTTGGTTGCAGGTTCCTGCCCGTGTTGCAGCAGCAGCAGCTGTTGCTCATGCTCTTGCAGGATTGCCTCCACATCAGAGGTTTGATCTGCCATCAAGTTCAGAAGGGCTGAGATCGATATATGGAATCAGACCTTCTGGTCAAGTTGTGGAGGAGTTAGAGGAAGACTTCTATGGAGAGGTGCTATTTGCTTATATCACTCTAGTTTCGATATGGAGTCACTTATCAAAAAAAAAAAAAAAAAATTCTGATATGGTAGTTCTTATGTTGGTACTGTCCTTTGATTGTAATTACTTGAGAGGCATTTTTTATGCACTGATGTTTCACCGATGTTTTTCATGTAGTGGCAAGCTAGGAACACTTTGGCAATTAATATATCTCATCTTTTGTATTTAGATGATACTTTGTTGTTTTGTGAGAATGATCTGAATCACCTTTAGTGTTTGCAAGCTCTATTCCTATGTTCTGTAGCCGTATCCTGATTAAAGATAAACTTAGCTTAGTTGGAACAATTCTGGGTCAGGTGGCTAATTTGGACAGCTTGGCGGGTATTCTGAATTTGTAACGTGGCTTACATAAAGGAAGTATCTAGGGCTTCCACTAGGGGCAAATTTTAAGTCAAAGACTATATGGAATGAGATTATGAGAAGATTGAACATCTCCTAGCCGGTTGGAAGAGATTGCATTTCTCAAAAGTGATTAGGATCACTTTGATCAAGAACACTCTTTCTAATTTTCTTACATACTTTTATGAAGTATCTTGGGGTTCCACAAGGGGGCCAGTTTTTAAATGAGAGTATTGAGAAAATTAATGTCGACTAGCTGGTTGGAAGGGAGTGTATTTGTCCAAAGGTGGTAGGATCACTTTGCTCAAGGGCACTCTTTCTAATCTGCCTACATACTTCATGTCTCCTTTTCCACTTCCTTCTAGTGTTAAGTGTATTGAGAAAATACAATGAGGCTTCCTATGGGGTAGATTTTTTTTGACAAGTAAAATAAAAATTTATTGAAGAAGTAAGTAGGCATAGCCTGAGTACACAGAAGATATACAAACAGCATATACCTAGTTAGAAATTAGGAGCTAGAAAGTGATAGTGGCGGCCTTCCTACCAGTGTATGTAGGGGTGATCCCTGCCCTACCGGGGGCGGGGTCCCCCAACAACTGCCCCTGCCCCCGCCTGGGCGGGGAGTTATTGATATCAACCGCACCCCGCCCCCGGTTGCACGGGGCGGGGTATCCCTCCTATCAGCGGGGGGAGCGGGGCAATCCCCATCCGCCCGCCCCCCGCCACCGCCTCTGTTGGGCCTGTCTAGGTCTGTTTCGGCCCACAAAATTTTAAGCCATTTTCCACTCAGAAAATCATCAAACCTGATATAATTTCACAATAATAAATATCAATATATTAAATACTAAATAATTATCATTACTAAATTCTAAAATGACAAAATAATTTAAAAAAAACATAACTAAAAATCTAAAAGTCTATATCAGTTAAAAGTTAAAATTTAAAAATAGAAACTACTAGAAGTCTAGACTAGTTACTAAACTATTACAATTTACAAATTTACAATAATATAAATGCATCCTACAAAATATAAAATTACAAATTGTACTATTAACTATTAACATTACAAATTTACAAATTTACAATTTACAAAATTATAAAAAATAAGATTGATAATAACGGTCCTTGGACACTGGTGATTGGATTTTGTCACGATAAAAGAGTCATAATGCAAACTTGGATGGGGACTGTGGGGTTGTTGGATCTTAAGGCTTAAACTTAACCTGCAAGGCTGCAACAATAAGTTAAAAAACAATTAGAGTACAAATATAATAATAAAGTTATAAACATGAAAAAAACAATAATTTATTAAAAATATTAAGTTACTTACCAAAATTAAATTGGGTTATTAACTTAAAAGATGGGCTTGACAATTTGAATTGACATACAAAATAATACTGTCATAGAAATTAAAACATGTCAAAAATCATAAATAAGAATTACAAAATAAGTTAAAAACTAACATTATAAATATTATAAAATTATAAATGTAAACAACAATTAAAAAACAATTGTGTAAAGTATAAACCATGGTGATGGGTTGGTAGGTGGCGTAGGTCATACTGCAGCAGAGGTAGCTGTTGACGGTGTCCCAGGTATTGGTGTTACGGTCGCTACAAATTACAACAATTAAATGTAAAATCTGTGTAACATTAAATATAATTAAATAAATACAAAATAATGTAAATATTTATTGCGTAACAATTTACCAGATCCAGACTGATCAACAGCCTCGTCCTCGGCCTCAATCGGATCATAATCAATAACCTCCGGAATATGAATTTCAGCACCCGTGATCCAATTCTATGTGCAAATCAGGGACTCAACAGTGATAGGATCTAATGAGCTCCGAAAAGGATCTAATACGCGCCCTCCAGTGCTGAAGGCCGACTCTGAGGCTACTGTACTGATCGGGATGGCCAAGATACTACGAGCAACCTTTGAAAGTACGGGATATTTGGAGACATTCATCTTCCACCAAGCTAATATATCAAAATCTCGTACAAATGGATGAAGATCCAATGCCAAATATCTGTCTACTTCTGACTGGGCATCTGTGGTGGAATCCATAAAATCCAAGGGGTTCGACTCCATCTTGTCGCCCCAGTCCATTTTACGTTTTTTTCCAGGCCTAGCATCTGCACCTGGTGGGGGGATACTTGTGGCTGTAGGGGCTGCAACACTACTACCTCCCACGATAGTGAACTCATCAAATAATCTAACAAGTGTTTCCTGAACTCGAGATGCAACAGCTGACGCACAATCCTTGCCAATTGCATCAGTCAACCCAAATACCATGCTTTTAACCTTAAATCGTGGGTCAAGAACACATGCAACATATAACAAGATATTGGCTTTATCAAACTCTTCCCCCCAATATCTGTCGAATTTCTCCATCATGGTCATAGACATCTCCCGCAATGTGGTGTTACTACCTGCTGCAATATCATCTAATTCTTCTTTCAACTTGGCTATTTGTTGACAAAATTGATGTGCCGTGAGATATAGAGAACCAGATAAAACTTTGGTAACATCGTAAAAAACTCTCAGAAACTCTATAAAAGTAGATACAACCTCCCAATCATTAGACAAAGGATGCCCCAACTTTTCATCAAAATACTTGACATATTGTATGTCTTCATTACCCAATGTATCAAATGCCAACTTATACTCCTGAGCTGCCTCCAACATCAAAAAGGTTGAGTTCCACCTTGTAGACAAATCAGTGCAAAGACATTTTTTATATGTTATACCCACAGTAGTTGCAGCAACTTTGAACCTAGCCAATCTAGCAGGAGAAGATCTGACCCATCTCACAGCAGTTCTGACCCGAGCAACCGAGTCACCAAGCTTATCTAAGCCATCACCCACAATCAAATTAAGAATATGTGCTGCACATCGCACATGCAAATAATCCCCACCCAAAATCGTCTACTCACATTATTCATGAGAGTCTTAAGATGTCTCATTGCAACATCGTTAGCCCCGGCATTATCAACCGTGCAAGTGCAAACCCGAGTTAACCCCCACTCTTTCACAGCGGCCTCTAAGGCCTTCCCTATCGTCTCACCTTTGTGATCAGTTGTTTGACAAAATTTGAGGATTTTCTTATGCAATGTCCAACCCCCATCAACCTAATGAACAGTCATACACATAAAATTAAGATTATTACAAGAAGTCCAACAAGTAGTGGTGAGGCAAATATTTTCTCCAGCCAATAAACCCCTCAATTTCTCTTTTTCTGATCGATAAAGTTTTTTAACATCTCTTGCCACCGTGTGGCGAGAATGAATATTGAATTTTGGTTCCAAGTACCTAGAATAGGCTTGGAACCCCTTCCCATCAACCACTTGGAAAGGCATCTCATCTATAACAATCATGCGAGCTAGGTGTGTCCTAGCCTCGTTAGGATCATATTTTGTATACCCCTTTAATGCCAACTCCCCACTACTCCCCTCACCCATTTTTTTAAATCCAACTTCAAGCCTAAATTGGGCCTTCTCTACCAAAGACTTCAAAATTGGGAATTTTTTGCACTGTTCCTCCAAGTGCAATTTTATCTGGGAAGTGCCATGTCTCTTGTAGTGGCACCCATAAATTTTGCCACAATAGTTGCATTTGGCTTTTGGATCATTGGGGTCACCACCTTCTATCTTGGTGACATGAGCTCAAATTATGGATGGGGCTTTCTTGCTAGACTGCTTGGGGGCGGGGCAAGTAGTAGTGGTAGGAGTAGGGTCAGGGGTCTCAATCGGAATGGGAGTACTGGTAGGATTAGGGGTAGTGGTAGTAGTAGTGGTAGTGGTCAGGATAGGGTTAGGGTTAGGGTTAGAGCCGGAGGTACCCAAGGCGGCCTCCGGGGAGCTCGCACTAGAATCCCCTGGACTTTCCATTTACAACAAATCTGAAATTATAATAAATGCAACACAAATGGTCATACCAAAATATAATAGGCTCAAATCTCAATTCAAAATTAGACTCAATTGTCTAACTTTCAAATAATACCTAATGCATCAAACTATAATAATTTATATGATTATATCACTCATTTTGCCTATTAATTTAATATGACATCACAAATATATATGTGTGTATATATATTCTCATTTATTTTATTTTGAGATGTATAGACTTATAGTTAACAACTTAACATGTATGGTTAGTACTGATTTTATTTTTCAAATAATAGTTTTATTTTTTTTTATTTTTTTAATTTTAGTTTATTTCAATATCTAAATATCATAAATTCAATTTTTTTTTATGTGTCAATACTTACAGTATATCAGTCGATTTTTTATGGTTTCAATATATATTTTTATTTAAGTGATTAATCTATAAATTGGTTTAAAATGTGACACATTTAATCAATGATTCAATGCAACTAAAAATAATTTTTAATAGAATATAATGAGAGCTTTGTGCATAACTGCAAATTTAGAATCCTTACAATTTACATAACAAAAATATATATATACATTATATATGTTACGGGCTGCAAATTTAGAATCCTTACAATTTACATAACAAAAATATATATACATTATTATTATATATGTTACGGGACCACGGGTTACCGAATCAAGCAAATTCCAGAATCTAGACAATCGGACCTTAAGCAATTGGCATCCATAATCCAAACCCTCAAGTCTCAACACAATCCACTCTATAAACTCATAATCAATTATTCAATAAATTCAAGTTTTCAACACAATCATATAATTTCAAATTTTATGAAAAAAATGGGACATTAGTGATTACCTAGTAGGAGATTCGGAGAAATATCGGACATTAGTGATTACCTAGTAGGAGATTCGGAGAAATATCGGAGAGACCGAGAGGGAGAACCGGAGAACTATCGAAACGAGAGAGAGGGATGCTTCGCACTTGGCAGCGCCGGTGGCCAGCGGCGGTGACGACGGTGGCCTGAGGAGCTTATTAGGGCTAGGGTTTGCGCCGGTTTTAGAGAGAGAGTGAGAGGGAGACGAGAGAGAGACAAAGTGATCGACGGAGATCGAAAGGGGGAGGGGGGGCTTAATTCTTAAATTCCTTTACATAAAACGACACCGTTTATATAAAACGGCGTCGTTTTATGTAAGTAAAGTTAAAAAAAATCCAGATGACAAAACGACGCCGTTTTGAGTCATCTGAGTTTTTATATATGCGGGGGCGGGGGCGGGGTAATACGGGGTGGGGTCGAAGCTATACTGCCCCCGCCCCCACCCCAAAATACGGGCGGGTTTACCCCGTTGGGTTTTCGTTGAACCGGTTAACCCGCCCCGCAGCGGGGCGGTTTGCGGGCGGGTCAGCGGGGTTGGGAGTTCGTAATTTGCTATTCAATTGTGTTCATTTGGTGAAATGTTGTGGTATATAATTAAGCATGGGATCCTTGGTCTATTTATGACATGATGTGTGGTTTGGGGAGAAGGCCCATAAGGAGGTGTTGTCAAAGGTCTATGGCATTGCTCATGTTTAGGAGGCTTCTATGACAAACAATTTGGAGATTTTGAGTAATTATACTCAATGGAATGCTAGTTTTATAAGAGAGACACTAGATTGGAGATTGATGTTTTTCGTGTCTATAACCTATTCTATTCAACTAGATTGGGAGAAGAGGAAGTGAGGATAAGAACCGTTGCGTTCCGTCAAAGAAAGGGTTGTTCAAAGTACGTTCCTTATATAATTGTTCGCTGTCTTTATGATAACAACCCATTACAATGGAAGTCAACCACCACCCATGAGAGAAACATTCTTTGCTTGGACAGCTTTCCTTGGGAAGATTCTCACAATGGATAATTTGATGAAGAGAAATGGAGTTGTGGTAGACTGGTGTTGCATGTGTAAGATGAGTCGGGAATCCTTTTACTTCAATGTGAGATCACAAGTGCGTTGTGGAGTGACCTTTTTAGTTGTGTTGGAATGGCTTGGGCCATGCCTAGAAGAGTTATGGAGCTTTTCTATGCTTGGAGAAGGCTAGGTGGCAGTCTTAACATTGCAGCAGTGTAGAAGAGGGGCCCTATATGCCTCATTTGGTATATATGGAATGAAAGAAATTATAGAAACTTTGAGGATTGTGAATGGACGACGGAGGAGCTCAAGAATTTCTTTATCCATAATCATCTCTATGGAATGCATCTAGAAACTTCAATGGACTTCGTTTACAGGATTTTCTATATCCTATTTCTTCTACTTGTTAGGTGTCTATCATGTATACTATCTG
The DNA here is from genome assembly GCA_036898215.1 of Platycarya strobilacea. Lineage (NCBI taxonomy): Eukaryota > Viridiplantae > Streptophyta > Magnoliopsida > Fagales > Juglandaceae > Platycarya > Platycarya strobilacea. The sequence goes on from CM072550.1 coordinate 31,937,057, forward strand.
TGTACTTGGTTTGCGCCATTGCCTTAAAGATCTTCTTACTTTCAGAAAAAGGAAACATCATATCATTGCTGTAGGGTGTGTTGTATGTGCAGAAAGAGTGTTATAGACCACCATCTACTTCAGGTTGAGATTTCCAGTACTTTGTGGAAAAAAGCTTTTGCGTAGAGGGTTATGCCCAGAAGGAATGTAGAGTTCTTTGCCAATTGGAAAGGGTTATATGGCAGCTCACAAATTGCAACAGTGCAGAAGCTAGTCCTTATTTGTCTAGAATGGTGGGCATGGAGGGTAATGAATGACAAAAAATTTGATGATTCAGAGCCGATGATATGGAGCTTAGAACTTTCTTTTCATTACTTTTTTCCTTTGGTAGCTTCTATTGATTTTAATGGGCTGAGCTTCCTTGATATTCTCATTTATTTTCCTTTTTCCAACTTGGTTCCCTCTTGTATACTTTGTACGTACTTGGGCTACGCTTTTTACATTTGATAGAATCTTGAATTACTTGTAAAAAATCTCATGTGAGCTTGAAACCTTGATCTTTTATGTCAAAAGATTGTGGTAGGTTCTCTATATATTATAGCAGAAATATCTGTTCTCTATTGATGGAAATTAAGTGATTTTCTGAAGCCCTGGGCTTAGAATCAGTTAAATGTGCTAATAACACTGGTTTCTTTATCCAGGACACGATCATCCTGATTATGGCATTTTTCTCCATATGTTTTTTCATGTTATTTTCTTGTCCACTGGCTTATTTTTTAAATGATATTCTTTTTTTCCCCTCAAATAATCGATCTTGTTGTATTCTTTCTTGGGATTGTTTTTTGACCAATTAGTGAGACTTTATTTCTCCGTTGAATGCCATTCCCATGATCATTTGTTTTAATGGTTCTAATTATTTCTTTAAAGATTTATTGTTCATTGTCGTCATTCAATTCTCTTTTTCAAAGAGGCTAGCCCATGAGAAGGTTACCCTTTCCCAATACCATTCCTTTCCTGAAAAGTTGACATTACAGATGTTTTTGTGCCAAGTTGGGATGGGTTGTTGGTAGGGATATTGATGTACTAATTATAATGTAGGATCGAGAATGTTAAGACTTGTAATCTTACCCCATAACAAATTTAAAGAATTAACCTAAAGGAATTGTTACTTTTTCAGCTTTTCTCTTCCCTCATTCCTTTTTTTTTTCTTCTCTTTCTTCACTACCACTTCCCTTTCTGCCAAACCTAGAAATTGTTCCTACGTTTGTGCTACATAATCATGAAATGGAAAGTTTCATTTTTTGATCTGCATGATAGCATTTTGAAACCTCTTCTATTTATTGGCAATCTAATCTAGTAAGTACAAAACATTACAGTTCTTATTGTCTTTGCGAGGAATAAATTTTAAGCTGTTTCCTGAAGAGCTACGTTAAATGCCACTGCAGGACTTCGATCCAATTAGGCATGTTTTAGAAAATCTTCCATCTGATGAAAATGACCTGGCGTATTTTGAGAAACAGGTATTCTTGCAGGGCCCAATCTTTGTACTCTAACAGCATATTTTCAATCTTAAAGTTTTAATTGAAAATCTTGACAGCAAGTCAATAAGAATTCTTCTCTGTTGTAGGCAACTCTTAGATTAGCACAGCTTGATAAAGTGGCAGAAAGTTTATCTCATCATGTTATGGAGCATCATGAAGTAATGGGTAAGTTTTTTCAAAGATAATTTCATCATCCTGTCATGCAATTGTATTGAAATTATAATTTTGTATATAGCTCCATGTATATTTATTTACTGATAAGTACAATCTCTCTCTCTCCTAAAATATTCTCGCTCTGTACACATGTGATCATTGGTTCCTTTAGCATGCTTCAACTAGTTTTGATGCTTGGTTTGGTATTTTATTGAGTTATTAGTGTGTTCTTTTAGTTTGAGGGCTCTGATGGGCCATCAATCGGAGGTTGTGTTCGAGTCAAAATGCTTCATCTTTGCCAACGATGGTGGTCTCTGTGGAATCACAGAAAGGAGTTGGAAGAACAAGCGTTGGTGCAGTGGTTATCAAAAATGTTTGAGGATTGTCTGAAAGGAGGGAAGAGAAAAGAGGTGTACTCGGCTTCTAGGGACGGTTTTTGCAGCCTTATCGCCCAATGGTGCCTGAATAATAAATGCCGTTTCTTAGAGCTATCTGGGTACAACCAGGGAGGAAGGAGGAACGTACTCTGCTTTCTGGAAAGGGATGGAGGTTGGGGTTGGTAGAGAATAAAGGAAGAGTTGGAGGATTGGAGCAAACGATTTATACCCAAGGGAGATGTTCGTGAGGGGTACAAACCGATAGGTGGACAATGGGAAAAAGGTGAATCGTCAAGATCTTACAAAGAGGTGCTTGCATCGGAGACTAAAGCTCAAAGGGAAGGGGACGAAGTTGATGAAACGACTGTTGGAGGCTCTTAGAAAGGAAGAAAGCCGACAGAACAACAGAGGTCCTGAGCCTTGATCTCATCAGGTCTGAGGCTTGGGAATTACGCAGACTTTTTCTAGAGATGCAGGCTCAATTGTGTGCTGAGGGGCGTTTTAGTCAATAAACATTCAGGTCTTAAGAGGAACAAAGGAGCCGGGCCGAGTGGGTCTCAAGGTGAGGCCCAAAAACTAAAAGGGAAAGGTAAGGTGTCCTCGAGGAAGGTTGATGGGTCTTGGCCTAAGCCAAGCCCTAGCATCAAGACAGTTACTGGGGTTCTCGTTCTTGGTGAGACTGGGCCATCCCAGACCACCGTACTTTACGAGGCCCAAGATGAGCCTTTCACTTCAGATTATTTGCTAGGTTTGGAGGACATTGCGGTTGATGAGGAGTTTCAAAATCCTAGTCCGTTGAATTATCTTTTCCCAAACCAGGGGCCAGATTGGGCCATGCAAATGGTTAGAGGGATTCAACGTATGGTGGGTATTGGGTGTGTTGGATACGAAGAACAATTCTTGGCTCTTTTTAATGCCATTGAAGCGGGTCACAAGCCAAATCGTAGAGGGGAATCCAAACAAGTCAAGGAACAAAACGTTTAGAGCGGTCTATGAATTCGGAGGGTCCTTTCAGTAAAGGAAGGGCAAAAGGAAAGGGGCAGGCTGTTCTCCAATGAAACCAAAGATTTTGTCATGAAATGTCCTTGGACTTAATGAAGCTAATAAGCGTCTGAGGATATGAAACTTGTGTGAGAATGGAAGGCGGATATAGTGTCTCCAAGAGACGAAATTGTCAGTGACTAATAGGAGAATGGTTTGAAACTTGTGGAGCGGCGGTCGTGGATTTATGGCATCCTCTGGGGCGTTGGGAGGTGTTGTAGTGTCCTGGAATAGACGGGTGGTAGAAAAAGTGGAGGATTACATCGGACGCTACACGATAGCGTGTTTGTTTAAAAGTATGTCTGATAACTTTTTGTGGGCTTTTGTAGGTATTTATGGTCCAAACCTTGATGCAGACAGAAGACTTTTTGGGAAAAACTAGCTGGGCTTCACAGTTGGTGTGAGGACCCGTAGTGTGTTGGAGACGATTTTAACATTGTTAGATTTTCTAGTGAACACTTTGGTAATAGAAGAGTGAGACAAGCTAGTTTGGATTTCTCAGAGTGTATTATAGATTTGAATTTGGTTGATCTACCGCTTGCTGGGGGGTCAGCTACATGGTCTAACAACCACACTTGGTCTAAGCTGGATCGTTTTCTTATTTCCACTAATATGGAAAGTCACTTCCCAGATTTGTGGCAAAAGCGATTGGATCGGATTTCCTCGGATCACTGGCCTATCTTACTCGATTGTGGCGGCTTCATAATGGACGCTGTTACTTCAAATTCGAGAAGATGTGGTTGAAATTTGAAGGCTTTGAGGATAGGGTTAAACAATGGTGGTTATCCTACCAGTTTTATGGTACCCCAAGTTTCAATTTTGCAAGCAAGTTGAAAGCATTAAAAAGCGACCTGAAGAGATGGAACTCTCAGTCTTTCAACAACTTAGAGGAGAATAAGAATGCTATTCTAAAGGATATCCAGGTCTTAGAGTGGGTGCAAGAGCCACGACCACTCACTCAGGAAGCCCAGAAAACATTGCTAGTGTCCAACCTAGACAAGGTGATTGTATAGGAAGAAGTGTCTTGGCGTAAAAAATCAAGAGTACTTTGGTTAAGGGAAGGAGATCGTAACACACATTTCTTTCATAGTCACAAACTCTCATAGAAGAAATAATAATATTGAGGTTTTGAAGATTGATGGGATTGAATGCACTAACAGAAGGATAATTCAAAATCACATTGTCGACTTCTATGAGAACCTACTCAAGGAGCAGGAAGAATGGAGACCTAATCTTGATGGTGTATCTTTCGACACCATAGACTCAAATGATGTAGCTCGGCTGGAGCGGACATTCAAAGAAGAAGAGGTGTTCAAAGTTATCCAGAAAATGGTAAAAGATAAAGCGCTGGGGCCGGACGGTTTCTCTATGGCTTTCTTTTAAGAATGTTGGGAAGTGATCAAAGAAGATCTTATGAAAGTGTTCCAGGAGTTGTTCATGGTCAGGAAATTCGAGAAACGTATCAATAATACATATCTTGCTTTTATTCCTAAAAAAGTGGGGGCTATGGAAATTAAGGACTTTCGACCCATTAGCTTAGTGAGTGGGGTTTACAAGATTATTTCGAAAGTGTTCACTAATCGTCTGAGTGATGTAATTGGGAAGATTGTCACTAAGCCTCAGAATGCCTTTATAAAAGGAAGACAGATCCTTGATGCGGTTCTTATAGCTAATGAATGCATTGATAGCAAAATGAAAGCAGGCAGTTCAGGGATTTTGTGCAAACTAGATATGGAAAAGGTGTATAACCATGTTAATTAAGATTTTCTTTTGTATATGCTTGGCAGGTGTGGTTTTGGAAAAAAGTGGAAGTCCTGAATTAGGTGGTGCATAACCACTGCAAGATTTTCGATGCTAATCAATAGTAGCCTAGAAGTTTTCTTCCCGAGCTCAAGACGCTTGAGACAAGGCGATTCGCTTTCCCCAATGTTGTTTGTTATTGTCATGGAAGCACTAAGCAGGATGATCTCAGCTTTGGTGGATAATAATGTCATTAGTGGGTTTCTAGTTGGAACCCTTGTGCGGGGTATTACTAATATATCTCATTTATTGTTTGCAAATGACATGCTTGTCCTATGCAAGACGGATCGTGACCAGGTCTGAGCTTTGAAGGTGCTATTGTTGTGCTTTGAAATAGTGTCGGGACTGGAAGTGAACTATGAAAATTTTGAGATGCTGCCAATTGGAGATGTGTATAATATGCGAGAACTATTCCGAATGCTTGGATGCAAGATCATCTCACTACCCATGATGTATTTGGGGCTTTCTTTGGGATCAATCTCAAGATTGGCTGCTATTTGGGACACAGTAATTGAAAATATGGAGAGGAAACTAGCAGGGTAGAAGGGGATGTATCTGTCCAAAGGGGGCCGTGTCATTTTGATTAAGAGCACTCTATCCAACTTACCCAAATATTTCTTATCACTCTTCACTATATCGGCAAGTGTGGTTGGTCGGCTAGAAAAACTTCAACGTGACTTTCTATGGGGTGGCTTAGGGGTGGGGAATTCAAGTACCACCTTGTCAAATGGGAGTTGGTCCGTCCCATTTTGAATGGTGGTTTGGGCATACGTAATCTAAGGATGTTCAAACGTGCTTTATTCAGCAAGTGGTTGTAGAGATATCATCAGGAACCAGAGGCCCTATAGAAAGTGATGATTGATCACAAATAGGGGTGGGGGGTTGGAGCACTAATGAAGCTAGGGGGGCAGGTGGGGTGGGGGTGTGAAAGAACGTTAGAGGTGGGTGGGGGGTATTTCAGCGGTAAACGAGGTTGCACTTGGGTGTTGGCATAATAATTAGATGTTGGAGTGATGTATGGTGTGGTGATAAGGCACATAGAGATATGTTTCCTTATTGCAAGTGCCAAGGATGCCACAGTGGTTGAGGTTTTGGGGATATTCGAAGGTCAGATTCAATGGAACATTAATTTCTACTGTGCGGTGTAGGATTAGGAATTGAACAGTTTTGTGGATTTTTACAGTCTCCTTTACTCTTAATGACCAAACTTACAGAATGGAGATGGCTTATGATGGACCCTGGCCAGGAGAGGTTTTTTCACGGTTCGTTCTTTCTACAAAGCCCTCACTCCAGTTCTCGTTAACCAGTTTCCGTGGAAGAGGCTTTGGCGACATAAGGCTCCTTCGAAGGTGTGGCTTTTTTCATCTAGACAGTCGCGCTAGGCAAGATCCTCATAACGGACAACTTGAGGAAAATGAGGGTTATCATAGCAGATTGGTATTGCATGTGCAGAAATGGGGGTGAGTTTGTGAATCACCTCCTATTACATTGCGAGACAGTTAGGGCTCTTTGGGATGATGTTTTTTATAAACTGAATCGAGAATGGGTCATGCTGGAATTTGTAGTGGATGCTATAGCATGTTGGTCCTCTATACGTGGCATGCGATAGATCAAAACTGTATGGAAGGTGATCTCCATCTATATCATGTGGTATCTTTGGCAGGAACGTAACGACAAGACATTTGAAGACAGTGAAAGATCAAGAGAGGAACTGATTGCTTTACTTTTTAGAACTTTGTTTTCGTGGTCCATCGCCGTTGATTTTAATGGCATGGAACTTCATGATTTTCTTGTTTCCAATGTGCCTAATTGATAGGCTTTGTGTACTTTGTAATTGGCTATTGCCCATTCATTGATTATTAATACATTTTTACTTATAAAAAAAAATTATTTACTGATTAACACATCTCATTGATGGCTATAGGGATGGGTCTTATATTCTATCTACCGTATAATTGACTTTTGTTTCAGTCGTATGTTTCCATGTAAGTTTGCATGATGCTGATGTGCTGATGCACATCTGGTATTTTGTCATTATGATAATGGTTTATAACTGGATCTTAAAATATTATAGCTGGATCTTAAAATGTTTTTTGATTAGCTTATTTGTGGTGTATATATTTCATTTTATAAGGTTTCAGCTATAAACCAAAAAGACGTGTTCTTATATGCTTTGAGAGCCTTGAATAGAGGAATTGCATCTCTCTAGATGTGGTCATATCTTTTTTTGGATGCCTAGTAGTCATTCCCTCCATGCTATCAATCTTGGAAAAAATCTATGAGGAGCCAGATTAAACACGTCTCCTCCTTTGTTTCCTTTACACCTTTTCCTTAACCACAGTATGTGCCTGCAATTTTCTATAAGTTTGACTGATGTTTTTACGACCTTGCATATTGTTCAGGTTCATTTCTCCATTTTGATTTGCACTTTCATCCAAGGGGTCAAGGCACTCCTGTTTCACTCAATAAGAAATAAATAAAGAAAGAAAGAATCCAACGCCCAAATCTTTGAGTTATTTGACTAACCACCGAACACCCCATCCATCCTCCAAAAAGTAGCATTTTGTCTTTGGTATGGGTGCTTTATCAGAGATGATTATTACCACGTTTGAAGAGCGTCTTTTTTGTGCTTGCTCTGGTACTTGTGGTAGGAGAGTCATATTGGATATTATTTCTTAGACCATGTAGCTGCCTAACATCTCTTCAAACATTCTTAAGAGAGGTCTTGCTGTTGGTTAGACATTACTTGGTTGTTTCATATTGATGGTGTAAATTGCTTGAATCCACCATAATGGAGTTTTAATTCTATTCTTGTTACTGCTTTATATTTTTGTTATCTCATAATAAAATCTAGTTCTAGTTGTCGTTGCTAGCTAAGCCATATTTGCAATGTTAGTTGTCAATGAATGTTTATAATTGCTTTTGGCCAGTAAAGGGGATGAATCTTGTCCGGGAGTTGGAAAAAGACTTGAAGATTGCAAATGTCATCTGCATGGTAAGCATTTATTTGGCATGTTGTCTCATTGATATGCTTTTTGTGATTATTAGAAGCTTATATCTTTACATTCTTCATGGATCTTGCTTTTATGGAAGTTGTTCTTATGGTATTTTCAGAATGGAAGAAGGCACCTAAATTCATCGATGAATGAAGTTTCGAGGGACCTGATCGTAAATTCTAATTCCAAAAAGAAACAAGCTCTTCTGGTATACCTCTCTGTTCACCTTGGCAGCACTGATCTTCATCTGATCTTTGACTTTATCCTTTCTGTTATTTTATCTGGTAGATCACTTTGAATCTGTCTTATTATTGATGAACACAGTAATGACTTGTTTCAAAAAGCTCCCATTCTAGTAAGCATATTTTCTTATGGAACATATTGGAAAACGGGTTAATACACCAGTCTGCAATTCTGCATGTTCTTTATGCAGTTATACTTGATAAATATTCATGTCACTGTTTCCGGTTGCAGGACATGCTTCCAGTTTTAACTGAGCTTCGTCATGCAGTGGACATGCAAGTAGCACTTGAATCTCTTGTTGAGGAAGGCAATTACTGCAAGGTGGGGTTATACATCTGGTTGGTATATGACCTATTATAACACCAGTTTTTCTTTTGACATTATAATCTTACTGCTTGTTACTCTTTTTTGCTTAATGGTCCCTGTGTAAAGGCGTTCCAAGTTCTATCCGAGTATTTGCAAATCTTAGATAGTTTTTCAGAGCTTTCAGCAATGCAAGAGATGAGTCGTGGTGTGGAGGTATGTATTAACATTAACAGAGATTTATGATAACCTCATGGGTTTAAATTTTTGTTTTCTATGTTACCTTAAATTCTTTAGGCCTTGTTTGGATAATGAGTTGATCTAATCCCATCTAATCATTACAACTTTCCCAAAGTTTTAAATAAAATATAATCAATAATTCAACCTTTTCAAATCCCTAAACAAAAATAATATTAAAAAACTATATTCTAACAATATTCTATTCAAATTTCAAATCCCATCTCAACTCAACCCACTATCCAAACCACCCAAAGATAGAAAGCATTATCTTAAGCTCACTTTGGATGAACATTTTGTGGTGCTAGAGTATTTTAGCATGCAAATTTTTTTTTTGGTTTTACACTTTTCCCCATTACTTATTAGTGACTGTTTGCTACAATTTGAGTGGTTTTCCCCCTTCATGACGATGTAGGTATGGCTGGGAAAAACTCTTCAAAAACTGGATTCACTTTTACTTGGGGTTTGCCAGGAGTTTAAAGAGGAGGGCTATTTGACTGTGAGTATATGGATCTCTTTCTATGAAGTAATTTATCGCTGTCCTGATGAGTGCATGCGTTAGCTTCAAAAACTGTTACTGCAGTGATGTGTATATTATTATTGAAAATCACAAAGGCTCAACTCAGGTACACTGGATGTTTTTTTTATAAGTAAATGATTGCATTAATAAGAATAGGCATGGTCCAAGTACACAAGAGGGTATACAAGAGATAACACCAATTTAGGAAGAAGAAATAGAAACAAGAAAATCACGAAGATCAAGGCCATTGAAATTTACAGCTTTGACCCATAGAAATAAAGTTCTAGCAAAAAGTAACCTAAGCTCATCTAATGAGTGCTCATTGTCTTCCAACGTCTCGTCATTACGTTTCTGCCATAAGCACCATAGAATACAAATAGGAGTCATCTCTTACACAGCTTTGAGTTGTGGAATACAGCCTAGATTTGTCCAACTGGCGAAAAGCTTAACTACTATGGCAGGCATAACCCTTATTAGTTCTAATCTTTTGAATGCATCTTCCCATAACGCTCTAGCAATCTCACAATGCAATAGAAGATGATCCATAGTAGCACCACTTTTTTTGCACGAATGGCTCGAGTCCACTATAATCACCTTGCATTTCTTGAAGTTATCTATCTCAAAAGTTTACCCAAAGAAGTTGTTCAAGCAAAAATTACCGCTTTGGGCGGCGCCTTATTTCTCCAAATCCTTCTCTATGGTAAGTGATAGTTCAACGGTCGTGTGAGAGAATTATAGATAGAGCTAATTGAGAATGTACCTTTTCATGCGGGTACTCACCACAATGTGTCAGATCCTTGAGTGCTCGATCTCATGGAGTACTAAGTCTAAAAAAACTCAAAAAGCTGCCAACTTCCCTATCTTGGCTCGCACTATTGAAACTCACATTTCGTTGGACTAGGTCACCAGATATTCTCCATGAAGTCAGCCACTAATGCTTCTTTCTCACATCTAATTGTTATATCCACACCATAAGTTGTATCAAAGTTGTATTCTAGTGCCATCACCCAACACAAGTTTAGTGTGACGAGCAAAAACCCTCCACCCTTGTCTAATATGCTTCCATACTCCCACTCTATAAATCCCACGTACCTCCCTAGTGCTCCCCCCACACCAAATAGACCTCTATACTTGAAGTCAATCACCAACTTCCATAGCAAATTTTTTTGGACTAGGTGCTTTGTCTTTGACTACCTTCCTCACCACACCATGAACCTCTGTCACCTCAAAGGGCCTCTCTAACCACGAAACTTTCTTTTGCTATGGATTTAAAGGCTAGACTATCAAGCTTTGGCCTCCATCCCACTTGTTCGGTAAGCAACTGTTTGAAAAAACCAACAACATGCTCTTCAATCACAGGAGCCTCCATACAAACAACACCATCTATGTTCAACATCTCAATGGTATTAGTTCTCTTATGAGAGCTGGCTACTCTAGAAAATTTTTGTACTTTGATCTCTTTCTTTAAACCACAATGTTCGTGATTTGTGCTACCAAGAGATCTCCTCCGATAAAGCAACCCCTTCTAATTCTGAAGCCAACTCTGCCTTCTGAGATAATTCTTCCAAAGAAGGAACCCGACCCTCTTGTACTCCCTATATCTTCTGTAGCTCCTCCAACAGGGACTTCTTTAGGTTGCCTATATCACCAAAGGATTTAGTATTCCAAAGCTTTAAAAAAGCAGTTTGACTGCAAAAATGAAGCTAGGGGTGCCATGATTTGGTATGAGGAGACCATTGCCCGACCCTTTCCACAGAACCTTCTATTTTTAGCCACATATTCTCGAATTTAAAATACCTACGCCCACCTTGAATACCACCACAAATCCAGCAAGATAGGAATATGATTGGAACAAAGGTGAGGAAGCCTTTTTCTGACATAGCTCCAAATAATGAATGTCCTACTCTGAGGAGATTATGAATTTGTCCAATCTGAATCACATTTGGTTGTTAGACCACGTGTATGCTCAGCCCATAAGAGGATAGGTCCCACCAGCTATGTACTCCAGCCATCGCTTCCCATAAAAGAGTTCTACTGCTGTCCAAGTTCAGCCCATAAAGTCTAACAAAAGCCCATATAAAATTATTATCCATGCTCTTTAAAGGAGCATGCCACTGTGTATTTCCCAACGTACTCCATTTTGTCCACTACCCTTCTATCCCACATAACTAGTACTCCTCCTAAAGCCCCAACACATGCAAGATAAACCCAATCCACATATGGACAGCTCTATAAGTTTCAAACGATACTTCTTGATATAAATCTCAACTTGGTTTCCTGTAAGCAGACAATGTCCGCCTTCCTTTCAAGAAGCAAGTTTTTTATCCAAAGATGCTTATTTGCCTCATTAAGTTCTCAAACATTTCAAGATATAATCTTGGGCTTCATAAAGAAGGTGTTAGCCCCTCCTTTTGGGTCTTTCTTCGTTTCTTTGCTTGAGTTACCCTCATAGTTATTAAACCATGTTAATCTCTTGAGCTCACTCTGTTTTTTGGATCCTGATTTCTTGAGTTGAAATTGTCCAACTTCAATTGTAGTAAGCAAAGCCATGAGCAAAGCCATGGAATGTTCCTAAAGAACCCTCACATTCAATCCACACACGGTGTTGGATTTCCTTCAGCCTATGTAAAACCCAATTAGGGGCACAAGATTGACATGTTAGCAGATAGTTTAGGGGTATGGGATCTCCAACCATGTTGATCCCTTCCCTGGTTGCCCACTCTGACTCTATCAATGCCTGTCTCTTCCTCATTAAAGAGAGACTTGCAATCCCACTAAGAAAATCATGTGTAGCAAATAGCATCCGTAAGGGCCCTACATCAACATCCGCTCCCAACCTCTATACACGACACTCAGACCATGTCCATTTGTTGAAGAGCCTTCACTGGAGAGGAAACGACTCGAGATTTGAGAGAAAAATCTTCCCTACAATCCATCGTACTTGTTTATCTGTGTTGTGCCAGAGATTTGATGCTCGATGGTGAGGAAATGTTGAGACCCATATTTGGGTCTGCTGCAACTGTTGAAGGTCCCTAGGCCTGTCGCAAGTCTATTGGGACCTTCTCCGTCGAGGTTGACTGACTCTCGTTTGTAGAAGGCCTGACATTGCCACCCTCTTTGATTCTCCACATGGGCTGGGTCCCAACCTTAGTCTTTCCTTTGTTTTGCCTATGGGCTGAAGCCCAGAGGAGCAGCCCTTAAGATTTAATTCTTGCCCAATCATGTTCGTTTGCTCATTGCCAAATTGAGGCCGATACAACTGACGGATTAAGATGCTTGCCAAGTCCACATACCAGATACCACAGCCCAAGCCCAAGTCTGTTTATTCCTCAATGCACCGTATTAGATTGTCTACTTTCTCCTGTAGTGCCACCAGTTGCGATTCCATGTCCAAAAGTGTACTGTGCACAATATCCTCTGCCAAACTGACAGCGAGCATGCCACTGACACCTCTCCTTTGAGCACTTGTTGTACCATCGGTATGAGGAGCCATTCCGGTACCATGACCGTTACTGTGTCTTGCAGTGGCTCCTTTTTGAGCAGCCAAGACGTCATATCCTTCTCCCTTGTTTTGCGCCTGGGACTGCACCAAAGCTGTCGATTGCACCCGGGCCTCCCTATATGAACGATTTTGCAGTTGACTCACTGCCACCATCGGCCTTAGAAATACCTCTGTTTTGACTCACATTTCCTCCCTCTTTTACAACCTCCCTCAACTCATTTGCCATTCTCCTCCATGCCTTATTGTCCAGCTCTTCCAGTATGAAAATAAAGTTGCGTCTACCACCATCATCGGACTCCACTTATTGCGGGCATTTGAATATCTCTGTGCAATGAAGCTTTTGGTACATTCCCCTGAAGTGGTATAAAAATCTCTTATTTTTTCACCCTTCAGACAGTCCAGTGTTTTGGCAAACCATTGCACCATGGACATCCCCAACCTCATCTCTTTCACTAACTTCCGACTCCTCTCAGTTATAAGCATGAAGCTTTAATCCTTTGTCAATGCAAAAACTTCCGATTCTATCACTAAATGTTTCTGGAAGCCCATAATCACACTAGCCTCACCTAAAAACTCAATATTCAAACGTAATTGCACTGTTAAATGCCACCAAACATTATCGGAATTTTGGTTGTACGGAGAGAAAACATAGGATGTAAGGACAAATATTTTAAAGTGATACCTTACACTGATGTTCAGTTGTGTTAATATAAAGTGGACATGTTTCTTGTTTAAGAACTTTTTTTTTTTTTGCATTTGTTTTCACATTGCATTTATCAAGTCATTGTACTAGCATGAATTTAGTATTTAGTCCATTTATATGTTTTTGTTTAAAGATATCAACACCATATTAGCATATATGAGAATGGTAGATACTATAATGACTTGATACTATAGTTTGCATTTTTGTAATTCCATCTTTGTGGGGACAAGGTAGTATTTTTCCATTCTGTCTACATCCTGTTTCCCTCACCCAAATTTTTTTCTCTGAACTGTGACCCAGATTCTATGAACCTTGGAAAACTCTCTTGCATTAAAACCATGGAATTTAGTATAAAACTTACTTCATCCAATTTAATTCTATTGTTTTTCTAATTACAATGAGGTTATATTTTGTTCATGGTTTCTTATGGAACTTCAGTATATTGAGAAATAATAGATACTCATTTTATGTACTTTTAAATGATAGTTTCTACACACATTTCTTGGTTATTTCTTGGGTTTACTCAATTCCTTTTCTGCCATACAAATTACTTTGCAATCAGCAGTATCATCCTGGTTGTATTTGAGAAACTGTTGAAGTCCTAGGTAATGTTATTTTTCAGTTTTTTGCAAATTTTATATTAGATTGACTGATAATTACTACGCTCTGCAGGTCGTTGATGCTTATGCACTAATTGGGGATGTATCTGGTCTTGCGGAAAAGATACAGAGCTTCTTTATGCAGGAGGTTCTGTCAGAAACACACTCTGTATTGAAGAATATTGTGCAAGAGGTATGCTGACATAAGTAGATATAGCAGTGTGTGGAGTTAGTTGCTGGAAGTACCAGGGAAGAGAATAATGAGAGATAGTTCTGCATTATTGTTAATTAATGCATCCACTATTTCATTTCTGTTTTCTTCTCCTTTCTCTGCTATTGATGGATGTACAATCTGTATGATATCCTAGGCACTTGATTATGGATAGTTTTATCCTACTATTAAATTAGATCAGGGAGTCCAGGTGTGCTTTGTAATTCAAATCTGGAGAAGATTTATGACCATGGAGCTTTTGCTGCAGTTACTTAGGAGATGCTGTTTGGCAGTAAGATTGTGCGTGTGTACAGAACCACCTTTGTTATGGTACTCTTTTCAGTATAAAAAAGAGCATCCCTCAGACTTCTTTCATATCTCCTAGGGAATGAAATAGAAAGACCCCTTAACACCCCCCCCCCAAAAAAACCCACCCACTCTTTGCTTTTGCTGTGGAAGTATTGAGTAGAATGCTATCAGCAGCCATAAATAGAGGTCTCTCATCAGGCTTCTTGGTGGGTTCTCAAAAATGTGGTGAGATTATTCTATCACATCTCCCATTCGCTGATGATACTTTAGTCTTTTGTGAGGTGGACAATGTTGTTCATTTGGCGCACATCCTTGGCAACATGGTATCATTTTTACGGATGAAATATCTAGGTGGGTTTTCCATTGGGAGCAACATTAAAAGCAAAGCCCATCTCGGATGGCATGAGGAGAAGATGGAATGCCACGTAGCAGGGTGGAAGCAGCTATACTTATCCAAAGGTGGGCAGATTGGTTTGATCAAGAGTACTACCAACCATCCTTTTTCTTATCACTATTCCCCATTCCTGTTCATGTAGTACAATGCATTGAGAAGCTTCAATAAGACTTTGACCGGAGGATTTGGTGATGAGTTCAAGATTCACCTAGTTGATAGTCTTAGATTTGCACCCCAGTCGGATGTGTATTAGAAATTGGCTTTTGTTCAACAAAGCTCTCTTCAGGAAATGGTCATGTCTGTATGCCTTAGAGAGAGAAGCTTTGTGACAAATGCTGGTGGAAGCTAAATACAAGAGTATGTGGTGAAGATGGTGCTTAAATAAGGTTGGGGTGTGGAAAAACATGAAAAGAGATTGGATAGCCGTTTTTGAGGGTAGCTTTTTCTGTTGGGAGAAACATAGTTTCTCTGAGGGTAGCTATTTTTGTTTAGAAAGCTGCACTAGAAATATTTTCACGATGGATAGCCTGAGAAAGAAACATATATACTGTTAGAATGGTGTTACGTATGCAGGCAAAATGGAGAAAACATAGGTAATCTTATTCTGCATTGTGATTTGGCTAGGAGCTTATGGGTGGAGATATTTAGCAGTTTTGGATTTGAATGGGTTATGCCCGATCCTGTAGTAGAGTTGTTGGTATGTTGGCGGATTTCCTGGGGTGGTATTTTTCTCATTTTCTTTTTCTAGCCAAGTGGGTGTATCCTTTTGTAGACTTTGTTTAATTGTGCTGTGTTCCTTGGCGCTTTTAATAAAATTTCCAATCACTTGTCAAAAAAGAAAAAAAGAAAAGAAAAGAGGGTCATGTGCAGTGAGGCTTATCAAATTAGCTATGGAAAAAGCACTTTAACTTACATTTTTGCTTCTCTTTTTTATATTATGGTATTTTTTTCATCTCTTTTTTAGTGAAATTGAATCTTGATGACTGAATATTCTGTACAGGATCAGGAAGTCATGGAAAATACTAGGTATGTCTTTATATATTATTAAAAAAAAGGTATGTCTTTATATATCTAGTGTATTATTCCTTTCTATTGGCTACCTGATTTTTTTTTTCCATTTGTTTTCCAGACTTACCTACAGTGATCTATGCCTCCGGATACCAGAATCTAAGTTTAGGCAGTGTTTGTTAGCAACACTAGCTGTTCTATTCAAGTTGATGTGTTCATATCATGAGATTATGGGCTTTCAGCTGGACAATAAGGTAGACTCCTATTCCGTTTACATAAGGCGAATATTAGTTGGTTATCCCTTATGTGACTTGTGTGCTGTTTTGCTTAAGATTCAGTATTAGTCCTTATAGTATTTTTTTTAAAGTAAAAATATTATATATATCAATAGGAGTAATCGAGTACATTGGATGTATACAATAAAACACAAATCACATACTAGAGAGCTCCTAATGATCCTAAAAAGCCTTTGAAAAATTACCCAAAATACATCAAGCCCAAGACTAAAACTCCTCAACCCCAACCCAAAATACACCTCCCCAACCCCAACTTAATGTTTTCATAGACTAAAACTCCACTTGAAACATCCTCTATGAGAACATTTTCATAATGCCCTCCCTTTAGTCTTCTCTTGACTTGAGCTACCATCCAAAGCGTCGTAGTTGATTCCCCAAGAAAAATGCTCCCTACTTTTCTTGAACTTTGATTTGGAGTCGTGCAAGTGACTTGTCTCAATCACAGTAAGTAGTGCTTTAAATTGGTCTTCACATCCTCCATGTGAGATTCTCACGACTTGTTGAATCACATTAACTTTTGGCAAAATCTAATCCGATGATGATCCAACCATATTGTTTAAAGAAGGAAAAGATACAAGGGGGACAACATCTTCTCCTGAAACATCGGGTCCTAAGCCTTCGTCCTCGCAAGGCACCAACGACAAACCCTTAGTCAAATCCCGAGCCTCCTCAACAACACCAATGGTACTCTCCATTGAAGATTCTGGGTTGGCAGCAAGTCCCTTCACCTCTGGCGACCCTATATGAGCAACTTCGACGTACAACTCCTTCAGACCTCGGCATTACATCATTATCTTTCAACTCTGACGTGGAAGCCATAGTTTTTTCGGGGCTGACCAAGGGTATAACACCATTGGTCTTTCTTGAATCACCTGTGGCGAAGGGCATTCCATTACGGATGTCTCAACACCAATACCCGACGTTGAACACGCTTCAAATAACCCGCTTTTCCTCTTAACCCGCCACACTTTCCTGGATTTGGTAATAGGGATAGGGCCGAATCCAATTTTCCGTTTTCCTTTATCTAAGCTCAAAGGATTTGAGCCTATTTTAGACTTGTTTCTCACAACCATGTTGCCTCCAACTAAAAGCAACTCTATCTTCGTGGACAAGAGAGCGATTGTTGCCTTCACCTTGACAATTTGGTTTTCTATCTTCTTTAATGTTTTATGCATCCCAACAAGCTAGTTCTGAGCTTGCATGATCTGCATACCACTTACATAATTCCCCTCACACTGAGTCACCGAAGCTTGACCCAACTTCAAAATAGCCGCATATGATTGCATCGCCACCTTGGTTGTGCTTGGGTCTTTTTGTTTCAACTCTAAGTGGATGTGCTCATAGTCAGATGTTGTCTTTTGCCTTTCTTTTCTTGACCCAAAAGTAAAAAACATATCTGTGGCTTTGCATAACTCAACAACAAACTTCTCTCAACCTTGACCTTCATGCCATTCTGGAATGACTACGACATTCCGTCGGCCTCCTCCACCATGTTCGGTGGTAGTTAGATACCTACCATGGATATTGGAGCATCGTTGAGCTACGAATGCTCGATCCCTTTCGCGCAAGTGTTTTGAGAATTCCGAATTTTTTCCCTCCTTTAGGACTGCTTCTACCGTAGCCACCAACCATCCTATACCACTATGACCCATAGTTAGAGACCTCCAAACCCTTCTGCTTATCTCTACAATTTTTAACGAGGACCTCCATGCTTCTGGGAAAAACTCAAAAGCCTTAGATTCCACCCAAAACCGAACCACCTCCCCCATATTAGTAGCAAAGCTTTCTATTAGATTTTCCCAATCTTCATTCCTGATGAATGGTCATGTAGATAGCAAGTACAAAACAAATGCTCTATTGCACTGAAGAAAACGGCTGAAAAAACAATGAGAGACTGCCACGGTACTCCCAGCAAACTTGCCAGAATCCGGCGACTCTCTTTGTCGATGGCACGACTCGTGGCGTCGGAGTAGTGCCAGTAAACTTGCTAGAGCAAGCGGCTCTTTGTGTCGACAAAAGGGACCCGACAGTGAGAGAACCTCAAAAGACCAAGTCGTTGGAGACAGGACCGATGTTGGACGGCCCTCGACAAAGTCGCTGAGGCCTGTTGACCTTGTCTGTGATTGTAGTGAGGAGTCACACGCCAGCTGGGATGGCGTTGTCGGACTCTTTACGTAGAACGTGGAGAAAACTGTAGATGGCTAGATATGGTTCACTAGAGAAAGGATCGGCATTGGACTACCCTCGATGAAGTCACCGAAGCCAATCGACCTTGTTTGTGCTGGCGGTGAGGTGTCACTCACCAGCTATGGGTGACTGCTAGGGTGATGGCGATAGGATTAGGGTTTTCTTGGCTAATTCAACTTGTATGCAACTTTAGCACATTCTTAATTTCGTATGGAAGAAAAAATCTCTAATCCCTCCCAACAAATGTTCTCTATTTTTAGTAAGAATCCATTCTTGAAACCTGAACATATATATATATATTTTATGAGCTCTTTATTTTAATGGGTAAGAAGATCCACTGAAGTGGGTAGCCTTAACCGGATGTGTGGTAACAAGTAAGCCTGAAGGCTATTCCCGTCCCTGTCAGGGGAGATGCCAACCATCTCTCCTTATAGTACTTACAAATGGTTTAAGTTTCATCTGAATAATTAACCTTGTCTATTCTTGGCTAGTTAACTTACGGGATATTTGGATGTAAGGATTTCTTGAAACTTTCTGAAACATCCAAAAAAATTTAAAGATGACCTTTACGGTGTTCTGTGAAAGTTGTGGTACCCATTGCAAAATGTGATAGAGAAGTGCATTTTTGTGAGAGGTTTTTTCAATTCTGTGAAAATTATTTTGGCTGTGTTTGTTATGGAAATCACGGTAAGATATTTTGATTATTTAGATGGTTCTGGTATAAAGATGTTTGGATTGAGAGAGAATTCCTAGAAAATCTTGAGAAGTTTTTTATTACCAAACATGCCATCGTTTTGAATTTGCCTTCTCCAATGTGGTCTGAAGCAAATTTCAACTCAATGAAGCCTTATGTTAAACAGTGTGGGTTGGCTTCTTGATCTGTTTCTGGCTATTAAGCTTGATTAGAGTCATATTGTTTCACATTTCATTTGATGTTGTTCTTCTCCTTATCATGGCTTCAACTATAATGAGAATAATTCTCCTTGGTGAAAAGTTTGGTCCTTGAACTTGAATGGGTCATCATATATGACACTCCCCTGATTTATTTCCAGTTTTGACCCCCTGCATGCTACCTGTAGTGCTTATGGATTACATATGTACATTCGTGACTATTATTAATTGTTAAGCTATAATACATATGTGGTCTTTTTCACTTGAGATCCTCTTGTTTTTCTTTCAAATCTCAGTTAGCTTGGTGCTCTTGATTTTGCTTAAGGTTGAAATGTTTACATCTTTGTTTCAGGATTCAGCAGGTCAAATTTCAAATATGAAACAGACGGAAAAGGACATTTGTTTGAGTTCAGAAGGGGTTCCACAAGTTGATTCGGATACAAGAAATTCTTGCAATTCCCAAGAAATTAACGGCTCTCTCTCGGAATATGTTGATGGAAAGCCTGGTTCATCTCCGGGAGAATCTTCAAGCACCAGCTGTTTAGTTGAGACTACCAAAACTAACGTTACGACTGGTTTTGACTCTGAAAATGCAATTGATGAGGCTAGGAAGGATGATAGTATGCCATCTAGTAGTGGATCCCCATGGTATCAACTGCGGAAAGATGCTACAGCATTTGTTTCACAAACCCTTCAGAGAGGACGGAAGAATCTTTGGCAACTCACAACTAGTCGTATATCTGTATTGCTTTCTTCTGTCGCTGTTTGCTCTACAAGCATTCACCAATTCTTGAAAAATTATGAAGATCTGAATGTCTTCATCTTAGCTGGGGAAGCCTTCTGTGGAGTTGAAGCAGTTGAGTTCAGACAGAAGTTGAAGATTGTTTGTGAAAACTATTTTGTAGCATTTCATCGGCAGAATATTTACGTAAGTTTTCTTTACAGTTCCTTTTATCTTTTAATATCATACTGCTTGATATATTCCGTACTGCTAGATCTACATACATTGCACAAGGTACAGCTGATCTCTAAAGTGAAAAGTTCATTTCGCTTATTATTAAGTTATCACTCTTTTTATATTTTTTGAATTCAAGAATGTTAGGAGATGTTTTCTCATGCCCTTTTGAAGAATGCACCACCTAATGGTCTGGAAATCACATTGGTCACATGCCAATAGGTAAGGGATGAATAACGATCACAAAACTGGCTGCATTCACTCCATGAATACTGTTAATAACATGCCATAAGATGAAAAGTATTACATATGCATGTAGTTCAAGCTTGAAGATTCAAGCCGTGTACGTGTTGGTGTCTTGTTTCCCTTACTGTCAGCAATTTTTTGCTAATTATTGGTCATTTATATTTGGATTACTTTCTTCCTCAAATGTATCCTTCGCACTCTGCAGAACACAATCCATATGTTACCGTTTCAATTTTTTTATTTTTTGTTTTCCTTCTAGGCACTTAAAATGGTTTTGGAAAAGGAAAATTGGCAAAAATTGCCACCAGATACGGTACAAGTAATAAGTTTTCCTGGGCTTCTTGGTGATGGAGCACCCATAATTGTTCCATCTGCTGGGAACTCTGGTAATGCCAGGGTGCTTCCTTCCAATAAATCAGCAAGCTTGGTTGCCAGTTCAAAGCGTGGGTTTTTACATTGGCTTGAAGGTGGAAACCCATTTCTGCAAAAAGCAGCATACACATCCAAAGAAGGCCATACTTCCCCACTTAATGGGACTATCTGCAGTGAGTTTGATGGAAATATAAGTGACAGTTCTCATGGTGATAAGTTCTCACCACGAAAGAGTGATGTAAATAAAATCAATGGCTCTGATTCTATTTCTGAGGATGAAAACGAAGATCTTCTTGCAGACTTTATTGATGAGGACAGTCAACTTCCAAGTCGGATTTCAAAGCCCAATCTTCCAAGAAACTACTCTTCACATTGGAAACACGAAGAGATAACAGCCCAAACAGGGTCCTCTGTTTGTCTTCTAAGGTGAACTTCTCTTTTGCTAGTACTGAAAAATTTACTTTTTCCTCAGGCATCATAACATTCTGTTTTTCTGTCCAGTTGCATTAAGCTTTATGTATTCTACTTTTCAGGTCCATGGATAAATATGCAAGGCTTATGCAGAAATTAGAAATAGTGAATATTGAGTTTTTCAAGGTATGGTCCTCTCTTTTGATATTTACCTCTCTGCTCCAATGCCTCCACTTGTTGAAGTCTTTGATAGAAAGCTTGATAATTCTTGCAATTTCTCTCTAAATAGTTTTTCCTGATTTAGAATATTGTTTCAGGGAGTATGCCAGCTGTTTGGGGTTTTTTTCTATTTTGTATTTGAAACATTTGGTCAGCAAAACCCCAGCTCAAGTGGAAAAAGCTTGACTGACTCTCTTAATTGTAAGTAATACTGTCTAGCAAATTTCTACAATCGTGTTACACTTTTATCTGTTCATTGATTCTTTACCTCGGCTTATTTTCTGGTTGTGTTCATATATCAATATGTCCATAGTTGATCTACTTCCAGTTTGACCTGAAACATACTTAAAGATCATAAATAATCTTATGATACTCAGATCGGCTAAAGACAGCCTTATCCAGAATAACACAAGATTGTGAACAGTGGATAAAATACCAGTCCACTTCACCCTCCTCCTTGAACACATCATATACGCATGCAGATGTTACATCTATGAGTCCATCCAGTACAAATTTTGGGCACTTTCCAGGAACATCTTTTGGTCTCAAGGTATTTATTCAAATATCTAAATGTTGGTACTTACACCTATTCCCTTTCATTTGTTGGGTGGATTTGTGCATGCTTCTGTGTACCTAGCTGATATCCCTTTCTATCATAAGTAAAATTTATCTTGCTCATCAAAAAAGATATTGAGTTTAGTAGAATGATTGTGTACTTAGTACAAGTTTGCCATTCTCATAATTACCCTCCTGTTATTGATAACTGCCTAAGCAATCTGGAATGTGGTTCTCGGGTCTTTGCTCATCTTTCTGCATGAAGGAGCATTTGGAAATATGTGTATTTATTCTCCAAAGGGATCCCTGGTAGAAATTTGGTTAGTTCCAATGTTGTTGACCATCTACAGATGCGTAAAATGTAATCGAGTGAATGCACGTTGTGGACATAGAATTTTGATGTAGATGGAGGAAAAGCAAGCTTCTGTCCAAGCTTCTTAGGAGATTCCTTGTCTATTGCTGCTTTGTGGGCGTGCCCATTCTAAGAGTATCACAGTGGTGTCTTAGCCAAACTTACAACTCCAGTTCCATAAGGTTTGTTGCTTCTTCTATAGTTGGCAAAGCTGACTGCAATGGTGGTCACAGAAATGCTCATGATGGAAAATGGCCTCTGTTTTTCAAGCATTGACGTGTGGTTTTGAAAGAAACACGAGAAATTTCAAAAATATGGGTGTCCTATGGGTTGCTTTTTTGTCTTTCCTTTCAGTGGTTAAACTGGTTATAATGCGTTGTCATCCGTATGCTTGGCACTATTTATTTGTTTGCTTAAAAGTATGACTGAAGCCCCTTGTATCTTGTTGTATGTGTGTGCCTACAAATGATGTCATCTTTGTGTTACAGGAAAGATGTGCAGGTGCTGACAGTTTATCTCTTGTTGCTCAAGTATTGCATAGATCTAAAGCTCATCTCCAATCGATGCTTCTACAAAATAATGGAACCATAGTTGACGATTTTTATGTCCATGTGGTATGTTCCTCCTTTACAAATCTGTTGGAGCATTTTGTATTTGTTATGGAGGTTTGGCAACTGACAAAAAATTTACATGGATTTCAGTTTTTAGTTCCGTTAAATATAAATAAAGACTTGATAGCCCATGAAGATATAATTGGTAGGAAACAAAAGTCATAAAACCCTGTGTCTCTGTCTATAACCTATCATTTGGTGCCAGTTAGATGAATTTCTATCTGATTGGAGGTCACCTGCATACGTATGTTCAAACATGGAGCACACAACACATAACACTAAACAATACTTGTTATCCTGTTTATCTGTCTCTTATAATGCATTTCTTTTATATTTAGGTGGAATGTGTTTATTTCAAAACAAAGCCTATTAGGTAATAGCTGTGCTTTGAGTTTTGAGAACGAGGACAATAATTTTACCAATCCTTGTTTAGCCTGAGTTTTTCTTTTCACGTGCCTCTTTTTAAAACATCTTTTTTTTTTTTTCATTTTTGTTCATTTTTCATTTTTCGATCAACTCTTTTTCCCTTTGCTGATTCCACTCCCACTTCTACAATAGTGACTAAAGTTCAGGACCAAGCACGAATTTACGGTAGTGTTTTATAGGAGTAGTTCTTGTTGTTTCCCACATCTAATTGAGCGAAAGATTTTCACATTTCATTACTTATTTTTTGAGTAAAAATATCCATATATCAGCTGAAAATGAATGTGTGATTTTTATCAGGTGGATGCTGTGCCATTTCTTGTAGAGCACACACATAGGACCACTGCAAAACTACTCCTCAACATGAATGGGTTAGTTATAAAATTTTTGCTGATCCATATTGTATATGATTTGAAGAAATATATGCCCAGCCCTATAAAATTGTCATCTACAGCTTGGATTTTGCAACTATTGTTCATGGATCACATTCGACATCTAAAACTGTTGATCGCTAATAGTTTCTATGTTGTTTCTTGGGAATTCGAGTTTTTGGAATATTTTCAAAAATAGTAGGAGTGCTACTATTTTGACCCATCAAAAATAAAAACATTTCAAGCTGTTCCTGGAAGCAGCAGCCTTCTGATTGGTAGCCTAAAACTTAAGAAGTCTTCTCAAGTTTTTTTTTTTTAATTATTTCCAGGTAGGGAATGGCACCATGATTTGGTTTTGGTAGATGGTTTGTTTTGGTTAGGCTGTTTTGAAGAATAGGTGTCTACGGACTTATTTCTAATTGCAAAGGATAGGTAAGGATGGTGCATTTTTTCTCTTACCAAAAACTGCAGAGAATAGGGTTAGGGAATGATCTGTTGCCTGGCAAGTCAGAACTAGGAATGAAGGCGAGAAAAAAATTATAGTTCATTCTATAGTCGCACGTAGGTTGGGTCGTTAGCCTATCATTATTTGCATTGCATTAGGTGATGCCAAGGACAGTTCCGGAGGTCTTAGCTTCTTTGAGAGAGAGCTTTGGTCATCATGAGAGGTGCAAATTTGGGGTGCAGTTCTGCTTATTCTTGTGGGTATAGTTTGGCCTGAAAGGAATTACTATGAAACTTATCATGTGCAACTTATCAAAAAAAGCAAAAGAAATTTTTTTTTGATAAGTAAAAATTTCATTAAACAAGGGCAAAAAAAGCCAGTTACAAGAAACACCATGGCCTCTCAAGTAGGCGCATTGGATGTAAGGAAAGCATGTAAATCCATGCCATTAAAATCAACGGCAATGGGCCAATTACATAGGGTTCTATAAAATAAAGCTATCAGCTCCTCGTCGGATCTCTCTGTCTTTGAAAGTCCACCCGTTGTGCTCCAGCCAAAGGCACCACATGATGCAGATAAGAATCATCTTCCAGATAGCTATGATTTGTTGTTTGCCCCTTAAGGATGACCAGCAAGCCATTGTTGCCACAACAGTCTTTGGCATAACCCAAGCTAACTCCAGTCTTTTAAAAACTCCATTCCAAAAAACTCTGGCTGTCTCGCAATGGAAAAGGAGATGGTTAATTGATTCTCCTTCATTACGACATATGCAGCACCAATCTATGACGATACTCTTCATTTTCCCCAAGTCGTCCGTAGTGAGGATCTTCCCTAGTGAAGTTGTCCAAACGAAGAAAGCTGCTCTCGGAGGAACTTTGTGGCACCAAATTTTCCTCAACGGGAACTGAGTTTTAGGACCTTGATTGAGAACCTTATAGAAAGAGTGGACTGTGAAAATCCCTCTCCCTACAGGGGTCCACCATAAACCATTTTGATTATGGAGATTCGGTCTTTGGGAGTATATGAGCCTATAGAAGTCCACAAATGAGTTTAGCTCACAATCCTGTGCCGCCCGGTAGAAGTTGATGTACCACAGTAATTGTCCTCCATCTGAATCCATAGCTTCTGCCATAGTGATGTTTTTTGCACATGCAACCTGAAAAAGAGAAGGAAACAAGTCAGTCAGGGCTCTATCCCCATACCAGGCATCCTTCCAAAATTTAATTCTAGATCTTGCACCACAAAGGAGTCTGGTGTGCTATTGAAACAAACCCCACCAACTTATGATATTTTTCCACACCCCTACACCACTCAGCCCTCCCAACTTTATTGGAGCTCCACCCTCTCCAACCTTCCTCATACTTGTGGTCAATCACCATTCTCCACAGAGCTTCTGGTTCTTTATGGTACCTCCACAACCATTTACCAAACAATGCTCGGTTGAACATCCTCAAGTTACGAATACCCAAGCAGCCTTCCAATAGAGGGCGGCACACCTTCTACCATTTGACTAGATGAAACTTGAATTCCTCCCCCAAGCCTCCCCACAAAAAGTCTCGTGGAAATTTTTCAAGGCGAGTTGCCACCCTATCCGGGATCGGGTAGAGAGATAAACAATAGGTAGGTAGATTGGAAAGAGTGCTCTTGATAAGAGTGACTCGGCCTCTTTTAGACAAGTGCATCATCTTCCAACCTGTTAGTTTCATTTCCGTTCTTTCCAATATTATATCCCAGATTCTGGCATTCCTTGAAGGTGAACCCAATGAAAGGCCCAAATATGTCAAAGGAAGTGAAAAAATCATGCACCCGAGAGAACCAGCCAACTTTTGCAAATTATGCACATCACCAATCGGGACCATCTCAGATTTGTTGTAGTTCACTTTCAGTCCCAATGCTGCTTCAAAACAGAGAATGAGCGCCTTTAGAGTGCGCACCTGACCTAACTCTGTCTCACAAAAGACGAGTTTGTCATCTGCAAACAACAAATGTGAAATATTAGCAAAGCTTCGAGCTGGTGTTCCAATAGGGAGCCTGCTTACCAAACCATTATCCACCAGGGCCGACATCATCCTGCTAAGTACTTCCATAACCAAAACGAAATGCAGCGGGGATAAGGGGTCGCCTTGTCTCAGACCGCGAGAGCTAGGAAAAAGCCTTACGGACACCCATTTATCAGGACCGATAATCTTGGGATGGAAATGCACCACTTTATCCAAGACCTCCATCTTTCCCCAAAGCCATATCTGTCAAGAAGATGCAAAAGAAAGTCCCAATTGACGTGGTCATAAGCCTTTTCTATATCGAGTATGCATAGGATTCCTTTACCACCATCTTTCATTTTACTGTCAATACATTCGTTTGCTATAAGAACAGCATTGAGAATTTGTCTGCCTTTCACAAAAGCATTCTGAGGATAAGTGATGAGCTTCCCAACAACCTCACTGAGGCGGTTAGCTAGTACTTTTGAGATAATTTTATACACCCCACAAACCAAACTAATAGGTCGAAAATCCTTGATATCTATGGCTTCCACCTTTTTGGGGATGAGTGCCAAGAAGGTGGTGTTGAGACTTTTTTCTAAATTTTGACTAGAGGACAGCTCCTGAAACACCTCATGAGATATTCTTTGATGACTTCCCAACAGTTAGGGGTGTAAAAAGACCGAACCGGACCGGCAGACCGGACCGGACCGGTTGTCCCGGACCGGGACCGGACCGGACCGGTTGGAGTTCGGTCCGGTCCGGTCCAAAAAATATATGGACCGGAAAATTCCGGTCCGGTCCCGGTCCAGGGAGTTCATCCTCTTGGACCGGACCGGACCGGACCGATGAACTCCCTGGACCGGGACCGGACCGGACCGAATCCCTATTTTTTTTTAAAATTTTTTTAAAAAAATATATGTATATATAAATAATAAGTGTATTATTATTATTTAATATATTATTACTAATTTATTACTATTTACTAACATATAAATATATAATATACTAATGTAAATTGTAATAATATTATTACTTATTAGTTATAGTTTATTAACATATACTAATGTAATAATATTATTAAACTATTAGATTATTAGTTATAGTGTACTAATATACTTAATATTTAATATTAACTAATATATTAATAAATAATATATACTTTTATATATTAATATATAAATAATAAGTGTATTATTATTATTTAATATATTATTAATAATTTATCACTATTTACTAACATATAAATATATAATATACTAATGTAAATTATAATAATGTTATTACTTATTAGTTATAGTTTATTAACATATACTAATGTGAAAGTGTTATTAGACTATTAGACTATTAGTTATAATTTACTAACATACTTAATATATAATATATACTAACATATTAATATATAATATATACTTTTATAATATTAACATATTATAATTTATAGTAATTAAATTTGGACCAAAAAAATATTTGATTATTGTAGAATTATATATTAAATTTAGCCCATTAAATCATATGGGGCACCCCTGGACCGGACCGGACCGCCCCTGGACCGAATTGGACCGGACCGGTATGGATCGAACTCCTGTTCGGTCCGGTCCAGGGTGAGAGAATTCTTGGACCGAATGAAATCGGTCCACAAATTTCTCGGACCGGACCGGACCGGACCATTTACACCCCTACCAACAGTCCTAGAAGAAACCCATCGAGAAACCATCTGGTCTCGACGCTGTCTTTAACCATATTTTGGATGACCTTGAAAACCTCCTCTTCCTCAAACACCCTCTCTAACCGAGCCACATCTTCTAGGTCAATAGTATCGAAAGCGAGACCATCTAGGTTAGGTCTCCAATCCTCCTGCTCCATCAGCAAGTTCTCATAGAAGTTGACAATGTGATTACAGATAACCCTAGCATCTTTGCATTCCACACCATTAATCTTTAAGCACCTCAATATTGTTATTCCTACGATGTGAGTTGGCAACACTATGAAAAAACTTCATACAATGATCCCCTTCCTGTATTTGATGGTGCAACAGAATTACTATGCATTTGATGTTGCAACTTAATGGAACTTGCGTAAAGCTATGTCTCTTAGATCTTTATGGATTTCTGCTTCTGGAGATTTGCAAGGTCATTTATTTTCACGTTTTATCACTCTTTGTTTTGATTGTAACTGCTTGTGGTGATAATGCACAAATATATAAAATTAACTTTAACAAGGCTCTATCAAAAAAAAAAAACAGCAAGGCTTTTGTTACTTTTTTTTGTGCGAGTAAAAACATTTGTTGCTTCTAGAAGAAAAATATAAAACTAAAAAGTGAAAGGAAATGCAAACCCACTCTATACAATTCATTGGATCCTGGGTAGCCCAAGTAAATGGGAAGTTGAAGCAGGCACAACGTTTAGTTGTTTGCAAAGGGGAGTGGAAATCATCATTATGCAGAATTATCTTCGTAAAACATGTCCCCAGGCCACATTTGGATCTGTTGTTTTACTTATAAAAAAACGTATCCTCAGGGCATGATGGAACTGCCGAATTTTGTGGTAACAGATGGTTGGAGCCTGCAAACTGATCAGAGCTCTAAGAAGCACCCAGATTTTGGGTGTCGGCCATCAATTATCGTTTCAATGTCAATGAAGATTTCTAATACAGTTCCAACCTGACTGACCCGAAAGGGAACCTTACAGACCAAAGTAAAAGGTTTTGAGGGACAATGGTGATACCATGTTGCATAATACCTGTAGGATAGATGTAAAACACACTCATCTTGGCCTCTACTTTGGTCACTTGCGATTAATGGTGGCTGTGATTTCTGAGAAGAAGTTTAATACTGCCTGCAAGATATGTTCAATTGCCATCTTTTGCCAGTGTATGGGCTATCGTTTTAAACTAGAACCTTTTTGTTCTTTTCTTTAGGGTTATTATAGCCGATTCCTTAATGGGGGGTAATTATTTGTTGCAGGTATGTTGATCGGATTGCCAATGCTAAATGGGAAGTGAAAGAGCTTGGTCTAGAGCATAATGGGTTTGTTTACTTATTTTTTTATCATTTTTTTATATTTAAATTTAACTTTTTTCATGATTACAAACTTGTGATTTTCGTTTAAACACTTTTATTGCTAACGGTGAACTGTTTATATTTGTTAATTATGCATCTTATGTTCTCTTTCGGATACTAAGTATTACACATGATAAATTAGTAACAGCCGTGTAATAAGATCTGTTCTTCATACGCAAACTTGGGTTTGCAATTCCATTTAAGATCAGTTAATAATTGGGGGATGCCTTTCAACGATAGACTGATTTACCATCATAGTAAGAGTGAATGGTGACTCCACCATGGGAAAAGCTGCTCTTACTGAATGGCGACCCTAGAAGGATGCTGCTAAGTTTGCTATTATTTTTAATATTATAATCAATAATGTGCATCTCAAGAGTTTTGTTTTCTCCTCCTTATATGAAAGCCACTTGCCCTTGACTAGTGTTCTGAAGTGAGTTGTATCAACAACAGGTATGTTGACTTGTTGCTGGGAGAATTTAAGCACTATAAAACCAGACTTGCTCATGGGGGAATCCGCAAAGAGGTAATGATTGGCTATGAATTTTGTAAAGCACCACCTTAAATTTTAAAGAAATTTGATTTTGCCCTCAAAATTTATATTTTTTCTCTCTTTAAGCTTACTGACGTGTTTTGGATTGATAATTTCTAAGATGGTGTCAGAATTTGGTGAGGTTCTTGGTTTAATCTTCATAACCCCCCGGTTTGCATTCCTATGGTTAGGTTCAAGACCACCTCTTAGAGTATGGGGTTGAGATCGTTGCCGAAACTCTCATTGAAGGTCTATCTCGAGTTAAGCGGTGTACAGATGAAGGACGAGCTCTCATGTCATTGGATCTTCAGGTTCTTTTCAAATCTTGATAAGAATCATCACCATTGCAGCAGTTCATTTGTTTTGTTTTGTTGTTTTTTAATTTTGTGTTGTCTTTACTCCTTTCAGGTTTTAATTAATGGTTTACAGCATTTTGTGTCTGTAAACGTGAGACCCCAATTACAAATGGTTGAGACCTTCATTAAGGTAAAGACAACCTTAAAAAAAGATGAGAGAATTTTGGACAAATGTGCACATTTGCAACCCTGACAATTAGTAACTGCTATTCTCTTGTATTCTCTTAATACAGGCTTACTACCTACCTGAAACTGAATATGTACACTGGGCACGGGGTCACCCGGTAAGAAAGTTAATCCCTACTAAAAAAAAAGGATAAATTTTTCTATCATATTTTTTGTGAGATTTTGCGTGACATGCATTTGAAATGCCTTTTTCCTTGCAGGAATACAGTAAAAGTCAAGTCGTCGGGCTGATCAATCTTGTTGCTACGATGAAAGGCTGGAAGAGAAAAAATAGGTTGGATGTACTGGAGAAGATCGAATAAGTAAGCATGAAACTTCACTTAAACTCCATTGGTTTTTTTTTTTTCAAAACTTCATTTTTTTTATCCAAATTGTGGTATCTTATACGAGTGATGTATATTGGATGGTACTCTGATTTTCCATGGTTATATTAGGGTGTAGGCTGAGGGTTGTATATCTTCAGATGTCTTAGTGCATGGATCAGCTTGTTATATATGATCTAAGATCTTCCCCTTTTATGGGAATATCTAATGTAATTTTGGATCACATAATAGGTGAAATAATGAGTTTATATTGAAATAGTCAAGGCTGGATTCTATGTTTTCATGCAAAGGATGATTTCTGTATTTATAGATTGATGGAATACAACATTTATATATATATATATATATATATACAAGTAATCTGAGTTTTATTAGAAATGAAAAAGGTGAAATCTAGACACAAAAAGGAGTGTACAAGTAAGTTACCTAGCTATAAATGATGAGAAAAATGCAATAAAATCACGAAATTTACGTTTATAATAATCTATGGAAACTGTCCTATTTCGTTAAAATAAAATAAAATTACAGAAGAACCAAGTGTGTCAAGAAAGAAAGTATGTTTGTAGTCCATAATAATAATCTATGGATAGCCCATACATTGTTGAAATTTATGGGCTATCCACCTATAATACTCTCGAGTGAAAAAGATTTGCAATGCTTTTTCGATACTATCAAGTAATTTTAATGGCACGTTGTTATTCTTTGATTGGATGGAAATACTATTTAATAATTCTCCTTAAGGCATGACTCAATCAAAAATCATTCCACATGACACTAGCCATTTCATAATATAAGGATCTACAAAAAATGCTCGATCTAGATTGATCTCTCAGTCTACAAAATATATCGGTAGACATGCAACATCATGGTGGGGATATAATTAAGCTTGATGAATGCACCCCCACTATGAACTACATGTTATTTATTTTAGCAATATTTTCCTTTAATTATTATTAATGTCCCGTTGAACCATATATAGCCATTAATAACAGTTAATATTTTCGATCCTTTACCGTGTATCATCAGCAACTCGTTAGTTTCATTCATCTATATATGCACATAATTAGTCTAGCAAAACCTTCCATTTTTCTTTTTTTCGTTCTTTTTCTTTCTTTTTTTTCCCCTTGAACTCTCCAACAAATTGCTGACACAAACCACGAGAGAAAATTAAACTGTTCAAAATTATTCGGGCACTTGTACTGCGTACTTCACAGGATATATATAATCAACTTCAGAGAATTAATTTGGATCCCTACACTTAATTATGCGCTTAATTAATTAATTTCCTAGTACGTACTAGTACTCGTCAACATAGTAGAATTTGAGAAATACTTTAGTCACAAAGAGATTTCACAAAATAAAATTTACAAACTAATGTGATTTCATGTAGTTCGTTAGATTGTGAAATTAATTTTATTGTAAAGTAGATTTAATAGATTATATGAAATCACGTCAGTTTATGAGATTGATTTTGTGAGATCTCTTTGTGACTATAGCAATCCTCACAGAATTTTCATTTTCTTCGTGATCATCAATCAAGGTTTCCAAGAAACACTAGTTCTAGATCATCAGTGCTTTAATGACTATAATCACCTAATTAATTTGTCTTAATGATGTTACCATTGGTATATTAACACATTAATACTTACTGATCGTGCCGGTAAATTAATTAATTAGTAGACTATCAGTTCTCTATGATTACAACATGGAAACTAATTCATAAGCCATTCTGATTTGCCGGCCAATATCAAATTAGGTTAAATTAATTTCCTCAACCACGATATATTAATAAAAAATGAAATTTAAGTCATGTGCATATCGGCTATTCACAATAATACTATGTTCGTACAATTGTGAAATGTGCAAATGTGATGTACTAGTCGTTTTGAAAAAGAATAAGAATCTGCTAATAAAAAATTATTATTTTTTAAATGGGTCTTATATTTCTTTATTTTTAAAAAATGATTATACAGTACTTACATACTCATGACTACACAATTATATAATAATTTTTTAATAACAGATCATACTCTTTTTCAAAAAAAAAAAAAAACCTACGACGCTTTTGTATTCAATGACTATATAGTGTATATGTAGCTTTACTGTTTCTCAAATATAATTAGGTCAACAAGACTTTCAGCATATAAAGACCCTGAATCCCAAAACTAGCAGGCCTAAATCTTGTACTATAAATATGTTCCTAAAAAAACATATACTAAAACTTGTTATATATATATATATATAACTTCAGATTTAAAGAAGCCTTGGAATATTGTTTGTACTTGGCCATGGCCGACTACTCTCTCGGATGCTCAGTACTCATGATCTTCCTGCTAGTTTGCTCATTTTCTGCCAATATTATTTCTGCCTCGCAGTTTAACAATATTCCAAGGCTCGGAACACTAAGGAGATCAACATCCCAATTATACGAATCCAAAATTACCAGTAGTTCATCTTTTTCATCATCGAACCCCAAGGATTTCAAAACGTTTTATTACAACCAAACCCTTGATCACTTCAACTACAGGCCTGATTGTTACTCTACTTTTCAACAAAAGTATGTGATCAGCTCTAAGTATTGGGGCGGACCGAATTCAAACGCACCAATATTTGCTTATCTTGGCGCTGAAGCACCCTTGGATTTTGATCTTTTCTCCATTGGTTTTCTCAGTGATAATGCTCTCCAGTTTCAGGCACTCCAAGTCTACATAGAGGTAAAAATTTAAGCAGGATCAAAAACGGCCTAAGTTCATTAATATTATTTCATGATTAATTAATATAACTAAACATGATATAATGATGATTTTCATATATTCTTAAAATTGTTTTTAAAATCAAGACTCCTGCATGATCGAGTGCATGTTTGTAAATGTAATATTATACTCTCTGTATATATAGCATAGGTACTATGGGAAATCCATACCGTTTGCCTCGAGAGAAGAGGCTTTTAGAAATGCGAGCACTCTTGGTTTTTTCAACTCGGCTCAGGCCATCGCAGATTACGCAGATGTGCTCTTGCACTTGAAGAAAAAATTATCTGCAGAAAATTCTCCCATAATCGTTGTTGGAGGTTCCTACGGAGGAAGTAAGTGGCCATAATTTCTTATATATATATATATATGTATATATATAAATTCCATTTCTCAGGCACTAGATCATATATATATATATATATCAAATGACACTAATAAATTAATTATAATTAATTAGTTGATTTATTTATTTATTTATTTTACGTAACTTTGCAGTGCTTGCAGCATGGTTTCGGCTAAAGTATCCTCATATTGTCCTTGGATCTCTAGCTTCTTCAGCTCCGATCCTCTACTTTGACGGCATTTCACCACGCTTTGGATACTACTCCATAGTAACCAAGGATTTTAAAGTAATAACACAAACCCCAACTCTTCAAATATTTCTCATCTAATTTTAAACTAAATTCAAGGCCCACAAAAATATTATATATATATGTGTGTGTGTGTGTGTGTGTGTGTGTGTGTGTGTGTGTGTGTGTGTGTGATGAAATGAGATGGGTGTTGCAGGAAACTAGTGAAAGTTGCTACAGAACCATAAGGAAGTCATGGGCGAAAATTGATAGAGTCGCTTCCAGACCTCATGGCCTTTCAACCCTTGGCAAGAGATTTAATACTTGCAGGTAAATTATTAATTAGTAGTTTAGCATGACATGCATTTTCGTTGATCTATATTGATTGTCATGGACTAAGGTTTACGTACATGATTTGCATATTATATATTTTAAAACTCTGTTCATTAAACCTAAAACTTGGATCTGGGTCATGTATTTTCAGTCAATTAAATACATCTTTCGAGCTGAAGGACTATTTGGATTCAATATATGCTGAAGCAGCACAGTATAATGATCCACCAAGATACCCACTTAGTCTTCTATGCAGTGCCGTTGATGAAGCATCTCGTGTAGGAGCCGATACTCTCGGCAGAATATATGCAGGAGTGGTTGCTTTTATGGGACACCGATCATGCTATGACATGAATGAATTTAAGAATTTTACTGAAACCAATGAAGGGTGGAGATGGCAGGTAGCTTTCTTAATTTAACATTACATACATTTATCATGATTATTAATTAACTCTCATCAATCCTGTTCATGATATGCACTATTATTTATGTTGAATATGAATAATATAAGCACAGAATATCAAGCCTGAGCCTCCACAAATTATTTCTTTTAGAGAAATATTTTAATCACAAATAAATTATACAAAAATATATCTTTAAATTGATGTGGTTTGATATAGTATATCAACATATTATAAAATTACTTTTAATACAAAGTACTAGACCTAAAATATCACGTAGTAAAGTCACGTCAGTTTGTCAATTTACTTTTATATAATATGTGCATAGAATAGCTTTTTTTTTTTTTTATGACAATGATCAAAATGATGAATGATATATATGTGTGCGTGTGTGTGCACAGACATGTAGTGAGATAGTTATGCCCATTGGCCATGGGAGCTATAAAGACTCTATGTTCCCATCCGCACCTTTCAATCTCAACCAATTCATCAGTGAATGCAAGAGCTTGTATGGTGTCCTTCCTCGTCCTCACTGGGTGACAACTTATTATGGCGGTCATGTATGTTCTTAATTATTAATATATATCGACTTTGTCGAACATTTGAAAATAATTAGTTCTGATCATCTTAATATGTGTCTCATTGCTGTAGGATCTAAAACGGATTCTCCACAGATTTGCTAGCAACATCATATTCTCCAATGGGCTCAAAGATCCTTACAGTAGTGGCGGGTAAACAAAAGAAATTAACCCAACTTTTTGGTTATTCATTTTCTTTAATCAAGAGTTATTGCTCATTTTCCATCTCCGATCATAAATATATTTAGGGTTTTGGAGAACATATCAGAAAGTGTGGTTGCCATCTCTACTGCTAATGGTACTCATGATCTTCGATCCGAAAGTATATTTCCAAGAGGTTTTCTATCTAGTACTTAGATTAATATGTAGTAAACGCTGAATTTTACTTGTGCAGGTTCTCATTGCTTGGACATAATGATGGCAAAGCCAAGTGATCCGCAATGGTTGGTCGTGCAAAGAAACACAGAGGCCAAGATAATTAAAAGGTGGCTTTCCAAGTATTATGCAGATCTTCTAGCTATCAAACCGAACGTCCTTGTTTGATATGATCATGAGAAGATCATATCCAAATATATAGTTATTGGAAAGAATGTCTGTCTCGTTAATAATGAAACTTTTTAGTACATATATATTTGGCCACTAATGTTGAATTGAAATCGTTAAAATTTACCATGCTGCACATTCTCTATAATATTCATGCACCTCTATTAATATCTATAAGGTGGGAGGAACAATGTACAAAGTACATTCTCTAGTTTAGTAAAGCAATTATTTTCAATAAATGATATAGTTTTTATAAAGAAATAAATTTTGATCCATAATGTAATGAATAGAGGGAAAAAATGTAAGTTCTAAAAAATATTTGACAGATATTAACAATAAAAAAAGTATATAAAAGTAAATTATAAAATGATGTAAAGTATGAAAGATAACTATTTAATAATTATTATAATTTCATTTATAAAATATTATTATTCGAATTTAATATTTCATAATGAAGTTAAATTGAGAAATCAATAATATTTTATTCAAATAATTGTATTCTCAAATGTGTTAAAAAATAGGTTTAAACTTAATTATTTTACATTTTTCTTTTTTTATATAAAGAATGAATAGAAATTTTAAATAATATATAAAAATTTATATATAATATAAATTATAATTTATATAAAATAATGTTACATTATAATTTATAACTTGAAGTAGGTTTACTAACCATGTTATAATGTTGTATTATAATTTACATGTTATATAATTTATTACTAATAAAATATTAGTAATTTATAATTTGTAAATTATATATAATTTATATAATTTGTGTTGCTTAATCTGAGTTTTGAATGAATTTTATAGATGATGGAAGAAGGGTAATAACCATCATAAGAATGTTGAGTTCAGTTTAAAATTGGGTGTTGATTTAAATCTAAAGAGGATAAGGGTTTTGAATTTGGCGAGATTTGAATTTAAAGTATTTGATTTAAGAATTTAAACCAGGAGACTAGATTTCAAAAATTACATCATTTCATAATTCAGATGGATGGACAAATAGAGATAAATTTAACGGGAAAAAAAAAGAAAATTTAATGAAAAAAGAAAAAAGAAAATTTATTAAGTGGTCGTTAAAAAACCAATTTTTTTTTTTAGAAACAAACTCCATTCATAAAATTCATGTCCTTACAAGAGGTTGCTTATCGAGCCAAACTGCTTGAGAAACAAAATAAGAACTACCTTCAGACCATAACATCATATCAACCACATTACAAGCATATCTTACAAACAAATGAGCTACTCTATTGTCTTGTTTATTCACATGTCGAACTTGCACCACTTGAAAGCCTTGCATTAATCTTCTGATATCCTCTAGAATGTAGTCAAAATCTGTTAACACACTAGAGGCAGAGTTCAATGCAGTAACTAGAACAAGACAATCACATTCCACCATCAATTTTGGGACACACCAATGAGCACAAATTTGTAGACCTCTAAGAACAGCAATTGCTTCAATAAACTCGGGCGAGGAGACTTCGCATTCTAACTTGCTACACTTAGCCACTACTTCTCCTCCATGATCTCTAATCACAACTCCAATTGCTGCTTTCTAAAGATCAAAGAAATTTGCACCATCAACATTCATTTTGAGAAAATCACTTGGTGGTGGCTCCTACTCAATGCTCTTGGTAACTCCCTACCATAGCCATAAAAAAATTGAACTTTATTGAACTCTAACTGCATAGAGAGACCACCAATAACCACAGAAGAAACATATGTACAATACCTTTATAAATAAACTGGTTTCTTTTATACCACAATCCACAAGCAATATCAAAAAATTTAAACTCAGCTTCATTATCCTTTTCTTTAACTGCCTGTGCTAGCACCCAAAAAGATAAACTAGAACTCAAATTAGACAAAGAAGGCATATACTGTAAAAACAAGCTCTTAACAGATGAACAATATAATAATGCATAAGCAACATCCTTATTTCTACTTTGATAGAAAACACAAACATCATCCACATCTACTCCTTTTTTAGCCAAAGAATGAAAGGTGTGTAAAAATTCTTTACATGCCTTCTAAGCAAAAACCTTTATTTTCTTGGGAAATTTCAAATGCCAAAGATACTTTAAGAAAGAAGAGAACAAATTAGCATTAGATCTCTCACCAACATCTTGAACTTTATGAACCTGTAATAGTTTGTATCCACTCTTTACTGAGTGAAAACCTAATTTTTTTTGCACTCCAATACCATGAATCAGCATGATCCAAAGATACCTACAGCTTCAGAACTTGTCTTATAACCCTTGGATTGAAGAGAGCTCATAATACCTCAACATCCCACCACCCTGAACTTGAATCTAGCAACTCCTACACTCTTAAACTGTCATTAGTTACATTGATTGTTGCTCCTGTATCTTAGATCTTTCTATTCAGAGAATCCAAGAATCATGAAATACCCTTATATCCTCTCCATTACCAACTCGTCTCATATATTCAGATTCTAACAAATGAAGAGAACAGTTAATTCCTTAAGATAATACCTTGCTTTAAAGATCTTTTGTAATAAGGAATCTTCATTTGTTAATAGTTTCCAGCCCTATTTAGCAAGAAGGGAAATATTAAAATCATAAAGATTCTTATACCCCATACCTGCTTTAAACTTTGAATCACATAGCTTGGTCCACTTTGCCAATGAATTTTTCTTTCTTGATTATAATTCTCCCACCAAAACCTTGCCATTATCATCTCCATTTCCTGACATAAACGTTTTGGTAATAGAAAACAACTCATAGCATATATCGAAATAGACATTGCCACAACTTTAAACGTTTTGGTAATAGAAAACAACTCATAGCATATATCGAAATAGACATTGCCACAACTTTTAGCAGTACCTCTCTCCCTTCTTGTGACAACAAGTTACCCTTCCACATTTGAAGTTTTTGTCATAACCTTTGCTTAATCCCTAAGAATTCCCATTGTTTTGATCTATCAACCATGGGAGGAATGCCTAAATACTTCTCATAATGCTGAATATTACTCCCTCCTCACATTTGCATAATTTCAACCTTAAGTATTTCATCAATGTTCCTACTAAAAACATTGAAGTCTTTTCTTTGTTAATGCAT
Organism: Platycarya strobilacea; assembly: GCA_036898215.1. NCBI lineage: Eukaryota > Viridiplantae > Streptophyta > Magnoliopsida > Fagales > Juglandaceae > Platycarya > Platycarya strobilacea. Next base: position 31,976,004 of record CM072550.1, read on the forward strand.
TGTCCCGAAACTTTCTCATATTTTTTTAAGAAGGTTTGGATATTAACATTCGTATTAACACCAGCTTCACGGAAAATCATCGTATCATCTACAAAAAGCAAATGATTCACTCTAAAAATTCCTCTACAAATTTTCACCCCCTCTACCAAACGTGGACTAGAATTTCTCTTAAGCAAACTGATCAAACCTTCGGTACATAATATAAATAGATAATAAGAGAGTAGGTCCCTTGTCTAAGCCCACTAGTAGGAATTATATGCAAAGTTTTGAATACCGTACCAGTGAACACACCGGTCAAGGCACTTGAACGAAATATTTCGGTACCAGTACCGTTTCATGTATTGTTTCAAAATAGTCTATATAATATATATATATATATATAAATACATATATAGATTATATTTTAAAAAGATAGTCAATATATAAATAAATTATATATATACATATATATAAATAATCTAGTCTAAATTGAGATTAAAAAAAAAACAAGAAATGAAAACATAAAATAAAATAAAATCTGGTACGGCTGGTATGGGCTAATATTTGAGCTGATACAGTACAAACAGTGTACATGAATAGTCCAAGTGACCAGTACGGTATGTACCAACCATACCGACTGGTACAGTATGGTACCAAAAACAATGATTATATGCCCCATCGAATAGCCACTAACAAGAACTGAAAAAGACACTGTAGGAGAGAGCACCATTAAATAGTCACTTACTATAATAGAATGATAATATGATAAAACGTTCATGGAATACATATATATATATATATCTTTCTATTATAATATGATAAAATGTTATGGAATACATACATATATATATTTTTCTATTATTATAAGTGACTATATAATGGTCACTAACGAATTTTCTTATTTTTCATTACATTTTCTTATTTTTTCATTAAATTTAAATCCATCTGTCCGTTCATCTGAATTATAAAATGATGTAATTCTTGAAATTTAGTTTCCTAATTCAAACACTTCAAATTCATATATAGCTAGATTCAAAACTCTTATCCTCCAAAAAATCACTATCTAAAACTCTTCCCAACTCGAATTCGTTTAAAATGTTCTTCAGTTACAATTTGAATGGGTTCCTAAATTGAAATCAATATTTAATTTTAAATTCAACTCAATATTTTTATGATCGACGTTACTTTTCTTCAATTACCTATAAAATTCACTCAAAGCTCAAATTAAACAGCACAAATTATATAATATAACATGCAAATAATAAATGTTATTAAGAGAGATGTGATATAATTTATATAACATGAAATTATGTAAATTATCAAATTATCATTATTGATTAGATGCTCAAGAAAACAGTGTGTTTCTTTGAGAGAGATGTGATTAACAGTCCATAATAAATGTTATTAACTGGTACCTAAGTACCTCAAAAAATAGAAAAAAAAGGACAGAAAAATATAATTTATTACAATCTATCAGTTATTTATTTTTCAATATTGGAAGCTTCACGTGCATGACATGACTTTATGACATAAATTAAAAAAAAAAAAAAACGCATACGCCGGGTGGGTGTGAAAAAGGCTTTCACATCGACCAATAAATAGATGCACGTAGGCATTCTAAAGAGACTAGAAATGCACCCACAGGCACCAAATCTTCTCTTTCTCTCCTTCCCTCCCAATTTGCGTTCAACAGTTACTTTTCACGCTGCTTTGCTGCCCTCTTCCGATCCTCTCATTGCCCTGCTTCAGGTTCCAAGCCAAACTTCATCTGCTTCTCACAGAAAACCAGTGGCATTTTATGCAACCGAGTTCAGCTTGCATACTTGGACTCGAGCTGCCCGAGTCTCAGTAATGAGATTGTGATCATCAAGTTAGATTTATATTGATTTTTTTTAGAGTTTGTGAACTGGGTGAAGCAGGCACGGGTACGGTGTTGAAGAAAATGCTCAAGAGTCTGTGTTGCAGGAATGGTTGGTCTCATGAGGTTTTCTTTCTCTCTTTTTCGTTTATTTTATGAGTGATGCTAGGGTCGGTCCGGATGCACCTAGTATCAAAAATAGCTTCTAATAAAAACACAATAAAATTTTTAAAAAATACAATAAAAAATACAATAAAAAAAATAAAATTTAGAAAATACAATAAAAAAATAAAATGAAGATGATTTCACGTGATAGGTAAGAAGGCATTCGGCCTCAGTCCAACTCCCGCTGCTGGCAGCTATCGGGAGCGTCACCGCCCATGCCATCAAGAAAACGGACTATTTTTGAGTTTAAAACTGTCAGGAGAAAGAGGGAGGTCGCCGTCACAGGAGTGAGGTCGCCGGAGGGAGGCAGTCCTGATGGCATAAGCGGTTACACCCCCAGTAACCGCTAGCGGCGAAGGTTGGTTTTATAGGGGGGTTGATCCGACCGACCCAGGATTTCTCTTATTTTATTTTTGAAAAAGAATTCATGATTTTTTTTTTCTAGAGCTAATAGTATTATGGCTATACATTTTTTCAGTTATTCGTTTAAGAAATTTATCAACCTTTCTTTCCCTTTTTAATTCGTATTTTTTGCGATTAATTAACTAATAGATTTTGATCATTTAGCATTTTGATTAATTCTGAAAATCCTGAAGTAGTTAATTTTTCGTATTTAGAATTAGTTGTCTAACTTGTGCTTTTGATACAATGTTGAGTCTTCACTTTGATGATGGGGGCTCGAGAGGTAAAAAGAATGAGAGGGATAGGGATTCGCATATGTTGAACCCAGATGGGGGAGGGAGAGTGGGAGAAAAAAGGAGAAGAAGATGGAGAAGGTTTGGTACGTGTGGGTGCGCTTCAAGTTTTCTTCGAATGCTTATGTGTCATCTTTATATTGGTTGGTGCGAAAACTTTTTTCACAGCCATCTTGCTCTAAGCGTCACCCTAAATTAATATCTGCCACTTCAAATGTGGTGAGGTTTTTGCATAATTGTGCACAGTGCATACATCTCATATTTTTATAATTCCCCAAAAGAACATTAATTTGCATATAAATTGGAAATAATATTATATTATAAAAGGGTGACAGCCACTGAACATAAACAGATTAATATTTCATTCCTAAATTAACCTCACTACTTCTCCCAAAAAAATAATAATCTCTTTGGCACAGTATTATGAGCTCTCATGGATAGTGAAAGGATTAGATAGCAACATTAACATGAAAAGATGTGAAGGAATTTCAATTTAAATTCATTATGAGCAGTTAAATTCAAATAATAATATTTATAAATGAAATTATAATAATTATTAAGTAGTTATATTTTATTATTTTACGTCAATTTTTGATTTATTTTTATATAATTATTTTGTTGTTAAGATATTTTTCTTTTATTATTAATCAAATATTTGTTAGAATTTATATTATTTTCTTCTATATATTATATTATTGATCAAAACTTATTTCTTTATAAAAATTATATCATTTGTTAAAAATAATCACTTCGGAGTCTTTACCCATTTGCGGATGAGATAGAAGTCCTTTTGCAGGTTTTTCGTTGTATTTTGTTGGTAGGGTTGACCTTTTCTACTTCTTGTTATACTTTTTCTTGTGTTCTTGAATTTTTTTTATTATGGCATTCTTTCGTCACAAAGGTTTATCAATAAAGCGTTATAATTGGAGGTACCGTCCAAAATAAAATGGCATGCCAATAATACTTATGAAAGTTAGATCAATTTTTAAAGTATAGAACACTAGTGTGTGTATATATTTATATATATTTATATATATATATATTTTCTTTAGTCCAAATTAAACTTTTTTTTTTCTTTCCTCTATTTTTGATTTATTATAATTGAGAATAGAAGAAAGTCTTGTTCAGATATATAACTCCCTAATGAAAATATAAAACGATCGATCCTAAAACTGCACAATTAAAAACACTTTTTAACCGGGCATCAGTACGCGAGTGCACGTTATATGACTCGAAACATTTATAATAATCCAGATCACTTAGTTAATTTTTGTTTTTTGTAGATAAGATGAGATAAAAATTAAAAATAAAAAATTATTATTATAATATAAGTTTTTAATATTAATTTTACTTTGAAATTTTGAAAATATTTTTTAAAATTTTAAAAAGTTGAATTGATTATTTTATTTTGTATGAAAATTTAAAAATATAATAATTATAAAAAAAGATAAGATAAAATAAGATTAAATAAAAAAAGAATATTTATGAAAGTGAACCAAACTTAAGTTTCCTTGTTTAGATTAACCGGCCATGGCCATGCAGTTCATGCCAATGGATTTATTCATTTGCCTAAATGTGATCATAATACATTAATTTACATGTGGGGAATTAAAGTCGGAGAACATGATGAGTTAATTTATCACCACTTGATTCCTACCTAGCCAACAGAGACCTAAAAATGAAATCATGTTGGTGGGTATGCATGCCGGCCACCCATTACAGGACAGCTTTTTTAGCGCCAGGCACTTAATCCAATATCCCCCCTCCAGTAAAGCTGACGTTGGAATACCCATCTCATTCAACAAAAAGATGAGGTCCACTCTCTTATTATTTTTCTAATTAAGTCTTAAGACATCTCAAGAACGATATATATATATATATATATATATTGTTAGCTTTTCATTAAAAATAACTATTTATAATTATATTTATCATAAATAATTATTTTAATTATAATTAAAATATCACAAATACTTATTTATTTTATAATGATTGATGGTATCCATCGAGCTACATGATATATATACATATATGGCCAAGGCATTCGGGCATTTCCAAGCTGTACATCATGTGGCCATTTCTGAGGCCTGTGTTGGTACTTTTTTGAGTCAATGGATTCATGATTTTCACAGGTTCTCTGCATTAATGAAACATGATTCTAGCTAGACCCATGTGTCTTTCGTGGTCCAACATTGTAAGAAGAGTGTGGTACACCCAGCTCCCACCATTACAGCACAAGTGATTAAGTAATTACAAGCTCTACCTTTAGACTGGAAATTGTGCACGTTTGTGGATATTTAAGATACTTTAAAATATTGGAAGTTGACTCGCAAAGTGGTAACACATGTAGCTCTCAATCGATCTTTCACATACCTTTGTGATACAGGGATTATGATAGAAAATAAAAGATAAAAGATAAAGGGATCTAATGGGATACAGAAATCATCACCTAAAGGAAGATAAACTCACCACCCGAGCAAGAACACCAAAGGGATATAGAAATCACCATCCAAAAGAAACTCACAAGGATAAAAAGCAAGAACTTTCCACGGCCCAATTGGAATCCACCGAAGGATAAGATCTGTTATAAGAAGAAGCTCTTCTTCATAAATTGAGGCATGTAGTATTGTACTGCAAATAAAGAATAAAGAACCAAAGATACTATACATTTTCAAAATTCATAGTATGAATTTCATCACAATAACATTAATCATCGTCATGCTCAGTTATATACATATATATCATCCTAGTATATATCTATCCAAGTTAACAAAGTGAATTGGAAATTAAAAAAATAAAAACCAATATTAAAAAAATATCTATCATTAATTTGAAAATAATATTTCGGGTCTAAAGAAATTCAACTGACTTATAATTAAGGAGATCTCCAATTCATTGAGTGCCGGTTGGCATCATGTTTCAATTCAAGTCATGTCTAATTACAATCCCAAAGGGTTTATAAAATGAAATAACAAACACATTATGTGATACAAGTAGCTAGTTGATTAGCAACACGTTTGAAAACTTGGGTTCACCCCTTATGTAAATTTTTTTTAGTATAGATTGATTAAAATCACTACTCATCCAGATAGCTCAAGCGAGAAGAATTATTGCTATACAGAGAATATTTTTATGAGAATCGTGCAACATTATCACATAATCCTAATCTATTATTAATCTTGTCGATATAGTTTCCTACTACTAGAACCACCCTAGCTAAGCATCAAATGAATTTCAAAGAGAGAAAGGAATCTAACCAGGTTGGTCTTAGGGGGGACAGCTTCGAAGCTCAAGTACTTAGGCAACGAACAATGATGTGAGCTTAAGTGAAAAGAATAGAAAAGTATTTAGTAGGAGTGTAATCGGTTGGTTTGGTCAGTTTTGGACAAAGTTTAGGACCAAACCGGTATGTACATGTTTTGCATTTTTAAAAATCAATTACGTACCGGTTACTTCATAAATTGGTACTTCCGATTTTATTGGTTCTGGTCCAATTCAATCCAATACGTTTTTAATATAGTATATTATAATATAGAGTAATATAGTGATAATATATTGTAATATATTATATAATATATAATATAGTGATATATTATAATAGACTATATATAGTGATATAAAATTTTAAATATAAATATTATATTAATTAGTAATATATTATATAATGCGAAATTATTTTATATATAATGTATAATTATATATAAAAGTTATATATAATATAAGAAATTAAAATGTATATCTATGAACCGGACCATTCGATTTTAGAAAAAGAAAATTAAAACCAGACCGATTTTGACCCGTTTTAAAAAAAAGGGTACCAGACTGAACCAAACTCGGTATCGGATCAAATCCACTGATTCGGTCCAATCCAGTCTGGTTTACTGGTTCACCGATTTGTTTTCACCCCTAGTATTCCAATGGAGAGCAATTTTTTCATTTTTCATTTTTTATTCATTTTTTAATATTATTAAATATTTTTTTAAAAATCACAATATTATTAAAAAATACTTCTTTATTTATTAAGTAAAGAAATTATCAAAACATCTCGAATGAAAACTCTCGAGTATGTAGATTTATTCAATGCATTAAACATATTGAGGTAGTGTTCTACGAGCCTAGGCAACTCCACATGACAAGGTTTTTCTATATGCAACTTGAGCACACTGAGAGTGAGAGAGAGGCTCAAGAGAGCCGTAGTTCCTCCGATACTTAAGTCAGTATGGGTGAAGGTAAGAACTTGAATAATGGAATGCAAGTGAGTAAAAAGACCAAAGAGAACACACAAATAGGGTGTGGGGTATATATCTGCAAGAGATCTTCTGACAAAGGGGTCAAGGATGTTGTCTGTACCCCAGGCTGCATCATTTGTCAATCTGTTGCTCGATGGCAGTCTCCTTTATTGTGCCATGTCATGTTCCAATGGTTGCGCATCAAATACAGCATGGTTCAACCTAACACGTTTGTACCGCTTGGGACTTCTTGTGTGCTGACCCTGGAATGCATGCGCAGTCCAGTGTAGCCTGGCTCTATGTGGCCATTTATTCCCATGTAGTGTGCATGTCTGACGTCCTCAATAGGCCCACTATCTGGGCTTGGGCTGGTGGCATGAGCTCCAAGCCTTAGGACAAGTCGGCTTGGGGGGAGATCTGGGTCCTGTCTGAATTCTGGCCTGGGGGGTTCGAGATTTTCCTCCACACAAAATATAAGTTGTGCAGTTGAATCCTAAAACTGGCTGTCATTGATTTAGTGTCGCACATGAACTTAGGTTATGTAGAATTAGTTATGCACTTCTAATCACATTAACTTAATTGCAAGTCCTTTCAAGCATCTTTTCAATTTGGGTCCTCTTCTTTATGGGTTCCGTTTGGCCTCATCAACCCCACACACACACTCTCTCTCTCTAAACTTATTTCTCATTTTCCACGATCATATTCTATATGTCGTCTCTTGTATTGTTGTGTAGCATTTCCTTGCCTATTACATTAATTGTTGAATCCAATATTTCAAATTTCGTATCTACGTGTAGATTTTGATGATAACAAATAAATTCAAGTCTCAATCTCAAATTATCTACACAATGGAGCGAAGCGCACATCAAGCATAAAAGAACAAGTCTACAAATGAAACTCATAGATTATTTTTGTACATCTCTTGATAAAATTCAAAATTAGATTAAAGCTAAAAAATTAATCTTTTCTCATAAAGCATTAAATTACATTTTTTTATACATGACATAAGTATGATATATGCATGACATCAGAAATGCTTTAATTTGGAAAATTATATTTTATATGTGCATGACATATGCAATAATCTCATTAAAAGTTTTATTTTCAGAAATTATATTTTACATGTGCATGATATATGCAATGACTTCATTCAAAAATTTGAATTTTGAAAATTGAATGACATATGCAATGACTTCATCAAAATTTGAATTTTGAATTTGAAAGATGATTGAGTGGGACTCATTTGCTTATAAATAGCTCACTTGTGTTTTGCAAAAATTACAACAATAAGAACTTACACATCTATTGCTAAATTTTGCATCATTTTTTCAAAACTCTCATTCTCTCTTTTTTAAAATTTTGAGCCTTAATTTTTGTTCTTTTTTAGAGAGATATAGGTTGCGCTGTATTGTTTCTATCTCACTCATTGAGGATTGTACTTTGATAGTCTACCCACTATCAACTCTTGTATTTGTAAGAGGGTGCGTATAACTCTTGTGTGTGTAGAAGGTGTTCTACACGGGAAATAGTTAAATCACTAAGTGTAAGGTGATTGGAAGTGTAGAGAGTGTTCTACACGGATTCTTTGGAGCGATGCTGCTCAAAGGTATAATAGGTTTCTATCTCTACCTAAAGGAGATTGAATAGTGGATTTGGGATCCTTAAGAGGTAGCTTGAGGCGAAATCGTAGGTAGTGGGGCTGAACCTCGTAAAAATACTGAGTTTGCTTCTTCTTACCCTACTCATTACATTTCTTGCTGTTTTATATTTTGTTTATATTTTATATTGTGTATTTGATTTATAAGTGTTAATTTTTATAATATAACCTAATTCACCCCCTCTTGTGTTAGTCATCTGGGCAACAATTGGTATCAGAGCAAGTATTCTATTATAAGATTAACTATCTGTTGAGTTAAGATCATATGGCTAACATTGCAATTACTTTCGCTGAAAGTCAATTCAGTAGTCGACGTTCATTATTTTGTGGAGATAATTATACTTTCTAGAAAGCTAAAATGAGAATATTTCTTCAGTCTCAAGGTTGAGAGATCTGGAAATGTATTGTAAATGGGTTTTATATTCCAACAAAAATTGTTGATGGAGTAAAGATCAAAAAGAAAGATGAAGAGTTTGATCGAGAAGACGATAGATTTTATACTGTGAATGTAATGACTATAAATTTTTTATATAATGCTCTCAATGGTAATGAATTTAACAGAATAATGACTTGTAGGATAGCAAAGGAAATTTGCGACAACTTGGAAGTAACTTATAAAGGAACTTTGCAAGTCAAAGAATCATAAATTTATGTTCTTACGCATGAATATGAATTGTTTAAAATGAATGATGATGAATCTATCTCTTTTATGTATACTCATTTTACTAATATTATAAATAGTTTGACATCTTTTAGTAAAGTTTATTTCAGCTTGGAGATAGTAAGGAAAATTCTCAACTCCTTGCCAAAACGTTGGGAATCAAAAGTAACGGCAATTCTTGAAGTTGGAGACCTTAAAAAACTCAAAATAAATGAACTCATCGGGTCACTTATTACTCATGAGTACACATTGAAAATAGGAGAAGAAGAGGGAAAGCAAAAGAAGAGTTTGGCACTCAAAGCCGTTCTTCATGAAAGTAAAAGCGATGAAGATGAAGAAAGCGATGACGAAGAGATTGCAATGATCACAAAAAAATTTAAGAAATTCTTGAAAAATAAAGCTCCTCCAAAAAAACCCTTCAAAAAATCTTCCAACAAAGATACATGTAAAAATGATTCATTAATTTGTTATAAATGTAAAAAGTCAGGACATATCAAGGTAGATTGTCCCCTGCTAAAGAAAGATCGATACAAAGGCAAGAAAGCAATGAAAGCTATATGAGATGATAATTCAAGTAGCTCAGACAGCGACGCAAGTAATGAAAAATCTGTAAATTTTTGTCTTATGGCTAAAGATGATATTAAGGTAACAAATCTTGAAAATCCCTCTTATGAACAATTGCAAAATGATTTGAAAGAGGTATATGAGGAATTTGAAAAATTGGATATTAAGTATACCGCTTTGAAAAAGAAAAATTCTTTTTTAATAAATGAAATTGATGTTTTAAGAAAAGAAAATATAATTTCAAAAGATGAAAATGATGGACTGAAAAAGAAAATAACTCATTTAGAAAAAATTGTTGAAAATTTTACAAATAGAAAAAGAAATTTCAAAAAATTTCTTGGTAATCAAAGATATGTTTTTGATAAGATAGGCTTGGGATACATGCAAAAAAAAACTCAAATCCTATAAAATTTTCTTTGACAAACCCATTAAATCAAAATCAGATTTTCAAAATTCTTTTTCTAAAAATAGATTTGTCAAAAAAAAAATATTATTACAATCACTCAAGTTCTTCAAGTATATTACATGTTATTTGTAATTTTTGCAATAAAAATGATCATAACTATCATGCTTGTCCTATTAGAAGAAAACATACAATGACTATTAGGATCATATAGGTACCAAAGAATCTTATTTCTTCTAATACTAATAAATAAAGGACCCAAAGAATAAGAGTACCAAGAAAAATTATTTTAATTATTCTTATAAGTATGCATGAAGTCTTCTGTAAGTAAAACAAGATGATTTTTAGATAGCAGATGCTCAAGACACATGACAGGAGATAAAACTAAATTCATTGATCTCACTCCTAAAGAAGAAGGACACGTGACATTTAGAGACAATTCAAAAGGGAAGATCGTGAAAAAGGGTAAAGTTGGTAATAAATCTTCTTTCATAATTGAAGATGTTCTACTTGTTGAAGGTCTAAAACATAATCTTTTAAGTATAAGTCAATTATGTGATAAAAGGTTTACAGTTACTTTCAAAAAGGATAAGTGCATTATTTTGAATAATCATGATTGCACTATTTGTTTATTGATCTTAGAAATAATAATGTTTATACAATTGAATTTGAAGAAATTGTCTCACAAGATACTATTTGTTTATCAGCTCAACATGAAAATAGTTGGTTGTGGCATAGAAGGTTAGGTCATGTAAACATAGAACTTATTTCCAAACTTTCAAAAAATGATTTTGTGAGAGATTTGCCAAAAGCAAACTTTTTTAAAGACAAAATCTGTTATGCATGCCAGTTTGGTAAACAAACAAAAACTTCTTTCAAAATCAAGAAACATATTTCCACTACTAGATCTTTGCAACTAATACACACGGACTTTTTTGAACCAAACAGAGTTACGAGTCTGTGAGGAAAATATTATGCATTTGTTATTATTGATGATTTCTCTAGATATACTTGGGTCATCTTTTTCGCTCATAAAAATGAGATACATAATGCATTTACCAAGCTATGCAAGAGAATTCAAAATAAAAAGAGTTATACTATTTCAAACATCCGAAGTGACAGGGGGAAAGAGTTTGTCAATAAAGATATTGAGTCTTTTTGTGATGAAAATGGTTTTTCTGAATAATTTCTCTACTCCTCGAACTCCTCAACAAAATGGGATAGTAGAGAAGAAGAATAGATCTCTTTAAGAAATGGCAAGAATAATACTTAATGAAAATAGTTAACCTAATTATTTTTCGACCAAAGCAGTAAGTACTGCATGTTATGTTATAAATAGAGTTGTGTTAAAGTCTAAATTAGATAAAATCCCTTATGAGCTTTGGAATGAGAAAAAGCCCAACATTGGTTACTTTCATGTATTTGGATGCAAATGTTTTATACTCAATGACAGAGATAATTTAGGAAAGTTTGATGCAAAATCTGATGAATGTATTTTTTTTTTGTATTCAACAAATAGTAAAACTTATAAAGTATTCAATAAAAAGATTTTGACTGTACAAGAATCTATGCATATAGTATTTGATGAATCTAACCCTCTACTCTCCAAGAAATTTATTGAAGTAGAATCAGAAGGTACAAATAACACAAATAGTCTCAATCTCGACAAAGAGAATACAATGGAAGAAGTCTAACATGGAGACATCAGGAAAGATCATCAAGATTTAGTACAAGATGCAACCAAACAGTAGAAACATGTGAAAGATCATCTAGTAGAACAAATTCTAGGAAAACTTTCACGAGATGTAAGTACTCAATCATCTCTTAGAAATATTTGTAATCACATTGCTTTTCTACCTCAAATTGAACCCAAAAATATTGATGAATCACTTATTGATGAATTATGGATTCTAGCTATGCAAGAAGAGTTAAATCAATTTGAAAGAAATAATGTATGGACACTTGTTCCTAAACCCAAAAAGCATGCTATTATTGGAACAAAATGGGTTTTTAGAAATAAGAAATATGAGTCTGGAATCATCACTAGAAATAAGGCTCGACTTGTAGTCTAAGGTTTCAATCAAGAGGAATGAATCGATTATGATGAAACATATGCACCTGTCACAAGATTAGAAGCTATTCGAATATTACTTGCATATACATGTTATAAAAAATTTAAACTTTTTCAAATGGATGTTGAAAGTGCTTTCTTAAATAATTTTATAAATGAAGAGGTATATGTTGAGCAACCTCCAAATTTTGAAAATCATATTTCTCCTGATCATGTTTTTAAGCTCGCAAAAGTATTATATGAACTCAAACAAGCTCCTAGAGCTTGGTATGAGAGGCTTAGTGGTTTATTGATTGAAAAAAGGTTTTTCAATAGGAAAGATCAATATAACTCTTTTCGTCAAATATGAACAGAATTTCTTCTAGTTCAAATTTATGTTGATGATATAATATTTGGTGCTACTAATGAAAATATATGCCAAGATTTTGCTAAAAGCATGTACGAAAAATTTGAAATGAGTATGATGGGAGAACTTAATTTCAATCTTGGATTGCAAATCAAGCAAGTAAAAAGTGGAACATTCATTAATCAGTCAAAATATATCAAAGAGTTACTCAAAAAGTTTGAGATGGAAGGTGTGAAAGTAATTGGAACACCAATGAGTTCAACCACCAAACTTGATAAAGATAAAAGCGGTAAGCCAATTGACTCAAATGTATATCGAAGTATGATTGGTAGTTTATTATATTTGACAGCTAGTAGACCTGATATTATGTTCAGTGTATGTTTATGTGCACATTTTCAATCATCTCCAAAGCAATCTCATTTGATTGCAGTCAAACGTATTTTTAGATATCTTGCCGGTACCATTGACCTAGGATTATGGTATCCTAAACACACTTCTTTTGATCTTATTAGTTATTCAGATGCGGATTATACTTGTTACAAAGTTGATCGAAAAAGTACTAGTGGAACGTGTCATTTTTAGGTCATATACTTGTTTCATGGTTTAGTAAAAAGTAAAATTCTGTTGCATTATCTACCGCTGAGGTAGAATATGTTGCTGCAGGCAGTTGTTGTGCTCAAGTTCTTTACAAGAAGCAACAACTTGAGAATTTGAAACTTATGTACAATCACATTCCAATCAAATGTGATAATACAAGTGCTATAAATCTTTCAAAGAATCCAATACAACATTCTCAAACCAAACATATTGAAATTAGATATCATTTTCTTAGAGATCATGTGCAGAAGGGCGATATTGTATTAGAATTCACTAGCACACATGATGAATTAGCAGCCATTTTCACAAAACTCCTACCAGAAAATAGACTATGCATGATTAAAAGAGAAATAGGAATGATGCCCGTCATGAATATCTGCTAGATACTTTTATTCCATTATTTCAAATGACCTACAGAAACTTGAGATGTTTAGACTCATCATTTAAATGCATTTACTCCTCATAAATCATCATTGTCTAAACGATTAGGCAATCGAAATGAAGAAGCAAGTAAGGATTTTAAATCTTTATTCTATTGTTTTAACTCTACTATCTTTTTGTTTGACTCATAAACAAGTCGTTGAAGTACAGAGACCGTTTCGCTAAGCTTCTCAATTTCGCGAGTTTTGGACTGCAACCGTGCGGAAAAAACAACAATGAAAGATAAGTATCGAGTCCCGAGACCCACAAGCTCGTAAATGGCATCATGATCTGATTTATTAATCAGTCTCTTGTTGCTTCGACGAGCTATTAAAAATTTGTAGAATGAGAATGCAAGCAAATTGCAAAGATAAGAAGATTTGATGCGAAATAGATAAAGTTAAGGATTGCTCTTATAGAAACGGAAATAAGAACAAGACAAGCTTACAAATCCTGATAATATCTCATTTGTCATCAACATTAAGCGGATTTCAAATCTCTGCACCGAATTGCCAGAGTTAGACCTCCAACCTTTGCAGATTTTATCGAACACACATGGCTTCGTACCGAATTGCCAGAACTAGACCTCCAATCTTTACAGGTTTTCTCGGACACGCGTGGCTCCGCACCGAATTCTTTACAGTCTCTACTAACGCACCGTTTTATTTGTCTATTGGTTACTATAGGAAGATGTCTTATTGAACTAATTATGATTCCTTGTTAATGATGCCAAAAGGGGGAGAATTTTTAAACGTAAATATTTAGATTTTTAACTCTGTTATATATGCTGGAATTATGTTTATCTATTGCTTGAAAAACTAACACATATCCTCAGGAGGAGCTTAAGCATTACTGCAAGTCTCAAACTTCTACTAAGTATTTGTCATCATCAAAAAGGGGGAGATTGTTGAATCCAAGGTTTCAAGTTTCGTATCTACGTGTAGATTTTGATGATAACAAATAAATTTAAGTCTCAAGTTCAAATTATTTATGCAATAGAGCGAAGCGCATATCAAGAATAAAAGAACAAGTCTACAAATGAAACTCATAGATTATTTTTGTACATCTCTTGATAAAATTCGAAATTAGATTAAAACTCAAAAATTAATTTTTTCTCATAAAGCATTAGATTGCATTTTTTTATACATGACATAAACATGATATATGCATGACATCAAAAATGCTTTAATTTGGAAAATTATATTTTACATGTGCATGACATATGTAATGATCTCATAAAAGCTTTATTTTCAAAAAGTATATTTTATATGTGCATGACTATGTAATGACTTCATTCAAAAATTTAAATTTTGAAAATTGAATGACATATACAATGATTTCATCAAAAATTGAATTTTGAATTTAAAAGATGATTGAGTGAGACTCATTTGCCTATAAATAGCTCACTTGTGTTTTGTAAAAATTACAACAATAAGAGCTTACACATCTATTGCTAAGTTTTGCATCATTTTTTCAAAACTCTCATTCTCTCTTTTCTAAAATTTTGAGCCTTAATTCTTGTTCTTTTTTAGAGAGATATAGGTTGCGTTGTATTGTGTCTATCTCACTCATTGAGGATTGTACTATGATAATCTACCCACTATCAACTCTTGTATTTGTAAGAGGGTGCGTATAACTCTTGTGTGTGTAGAAGGTGTTATACACGGGAAATAGTTAAATCACCAAGTGTGAGGTAATTGGAAGTGTAAAGATTATTCTACACGGATTCTTTGGAGCGGTGCTGCTCAAAGATGTACTAGATTTCTATCTCCACCTAAAGAAGATTGAATAGTGGATTTGGGATCCTCAAATGGTAGCTTGAGGCGAGAACGTAGGCAGTGAAGCTGAACCTCGTAAAAATACTGTGTTTGTTTCTTCTTACCCTACTCTTTACATTTCTTGCTGCTTTATATTCTGTTTATATTTTATATTATGTATTTGATTTATAAGTGTTAATTTTTACAATATAACCCAATTCACCCCTCCTCTTGTGTTAGTCATCTGGGCAACATTAATTACCAGACGTTTTCTCTCCTTTTAGGTTGATTCCCAGAATTATCTTGTTGTCCATAAGCATTGCCCAAGTTGCCTCCTATCTAACTCTGGCCAAACAAACTTATATAATTCTAGAAAATAAGTAATTTTATTTTCAGTCTTTATTTTTCATCCTTGATTGCACTTATTGCTCTAAGAATGAAGTGGATTCTTATGCCAACCACTTAAATGTTAGCTTGTAGAATATGCCACATGATAGGTGTGACTGGGATGAAAAACAACATTTCAAAAGAATTTCTCTCTTGTGAAACCATCATCCTCTTCCTCCTCATAAATTCTAAAAATGTCTCATTATCCTAATATGTTAACCCAACTAGTTATCTTCATTATTTTTAATAATTAAACTCATGATAAAGGTTTATGTCACCCACCCTAAACAAGTAGCTATAGGTAGCTAACTTGATCCCCACCCTAGCCTAGGCATGCATGAGTATTAGATTATGGTTAAACCATGCACAGCAAGTGTTTGAGTCAAGTCAACGATGAACACCTCTTGTATTTTATGAGTTTTCCAAATTACATTCTACAATGCTTTACACAGAGTATTTACAGAAAAAAACATCTACAATATCAAGTTTCCTCAACTTGCGGATCTCTTGCCATGCATCATCTTCAATACAATATTATTGTTGTTGATGAATGCCTCAAACACGTGCTGTGTTCCAGAAAGGTGCAGGCCCTTTTTGCAATCTTGTGATCTTCCCTTTTATTTAGGTTTTGTTGTTCAGTCTGCTGCTCTTCTGATATGTCAAGTTTAGAACTATGCATGTTTGCACTATTGCATGTTTCCTTTGTTCTGGCCGAGACCTAATGTTGTGCTGCATTTTGATCTTCCTCTGTTATGGCCGAGATCTTCACTGGTGTAGGTGCAACATGTTTGACTTTGTCCTTAACAACCCCCCTCAATCCAAGCAACACTTGATGATCGAAAAAAGTTAAAACGTGCATGTGACAATGGTTTGATGAAGACATCGGCTAATTGATCTTTGCTAGATAAGAATGAAACTGTGAGTGTCTTGGCTGCCACTATTTTCTTTACAAAATGATAATCTAATTCGACATGTTTAGTACGAGCATGGAGAATTGGATTTATAGTCAAATAAGTTGCCCCTATAGTTGTCACACCATAACTTTGGTGGATCCTTTAAGAAAATACCCAACTCACTCAAAAGGGATTGAATCCACAAGACCTCGCAAATGGTGTTAGCAATTGCTTTATATTCAGTCTCAGTAGTGGATCGAGCAATGGTTGCCTGCTTTTTAGAGGCCCAAGAGACCAAGTGAGATCCAAAGAATACATAAAGACCACAAGTAGATTTTCTGTCATCAGAGCAGCCAGCCCAATCAGTATTAGAGAAGGCCGAGAGTGTATGAGAGGATGATTTGAAGAAAAAAAAGCCAAAATTAGAAGTCAGTCTAAGATACCTAAGCAACATTTTTAATGTCGTACCATACCAGCCAGTACAGTCAAAACATGCCGTACCGGCCTATTTTCTTGTACATATTTTAAGGGTATACCGTTTCAGCCAAAATATCGGTTGTACCGACCAATATTTCGACCAATACCGGCCTCGTACCAGTCAATATTTCGGTCGGTACCGGTCGTATCGGATTTTCGATTTTGGCCATTTAATTTTTTTTTCATTTTTTTGCTATTTTTTACTTCAATTCATACTAGATTAAATACATTTATATATTCATATATATAATTATTCATATATTGACTATTATTTTGAAATATAATTTATATATGTATTTATATATATATTTTATGTAGACTATCCCAAAACGATACACGAAACGGTACCAGTATCGAAATATTTCATTCTAGTGCCTTAACCGGTACGCTCACTGATACGGTATTCAAAACTTTGTACCTAAGAATACGCTTGACGGCTTGCAAATGAAAAATTTTGGGATTGTGCATGTATTGGCACACTTTGTTAATAGCAAACGAAATGTCAGGGCAAGTAAAACATAGATACTGTAGACTACCAACTACACTTTTATAAGTAACAGGATCCTCAAAGGAGGAGCTATCAAAAGTCGAGAGTTTGGTAGTGACAGACATGAGAGTGGACATAGAAATGCATATTAGTTTTGTGGAGTAGATCTTAAATATATTAAGATTGACACAAAAAAAGGCCCTCATTATTTCGAATAAT
Source organism: Platycarya strobilacea (assembly GCA_036898215.1). Lineage (NCBI taxonomy): Eukaryota > Viridiplantae > Streptophyta > Magnoliopsida > Fagales > Juglandaceae > Platycarya > Platycarya strobilacea. The sequence goes on from CM072550.1 coordinate 31,993,869, forward strand.
TTCAATTCCTAAGAAATAATGTAAATTTCCTATATGCTTTACAAGAAAAGATGAGCTGAAAGCCAAAATGAATGCAGAAATTAAGTGAGGATCAGATCCTGTGACAATAATATCATCAACATATATAAGAACAAAAATCACATGAGAGTCACACCGATAAATAAAAAGGGACGTATCAGATTTGGACTCCTAAAACCCGAGAGAGAAAAGTTTGTTGTTGAGCTTGGAAATGCACAGGGAGCTTATTTAAGGTCATAAATAGCCTTTTTCAATTTACACACATAAGAAGGGTACTCAGGATGCACAAACCCAGGGGATTGTTGCATATAAACCGCCTCTTCCAGATCACCATGTAAAAAGACATTTTATATGTCCAATTGTTGTATTGACCAATTCGATGATACTGCCATGGAAAGAATGATGCGAATTGTTGTGGGTTTTACAAATGGGGAGAACATCTCAATGTAATCGACCCTCGGTTGTTGATAGAAACCTTTAGCAACAAGGCGAGCCTTGTGTCGTTCTAAGGATCCATCCGCATGTCTCTTCGTTTTGAGTATACACTTAGGACCCAAAACGTTGAGAAAGGTCGAGGGAGGTACCAACTCCCATGTATGATTGGCTAATAGGGCATGAAACTCAAAGCGCATGGCCTTCCTCCACTCAGGAAATTTGATTGTTTCAAAGTATGAGATGGGTTTCTCAGGGATTGATGTGTGTGTCAAAGTAGTGAGTGAGAAGGAGTGTTTTTTAACAGGCCATAGAACTGTACCATCAAGATTAAGGAGGGGTTTATGAATGTTTACCTTGCTGCGAGTAACTATGGGATGAACAGAGGTGGAACGCACAAAGGAATCCAAGGATTGCTGCGCACAAGAGGACGATGGCACACCAGAGATGTTTTTAGGACCAAGGTTGGGGGAGATGAAATTAGGGTTATTGATATGAGAATATTGAACTGATGGGTCGGAGTGGTTTGGGCTTTCCGGAGGTGTGGGTACCGTAGATGAATGAGTGTCGGATTCACAGCCTAGGTAGGAGAGATGCCTGGGAAAGAGTTGATCAAGTGTGGGTGGGGAGTTTAGGGGATGAGATGGGCCAGAAATGTTAGGCCGAGTAGTGATATGAGGTGGAGGAGGATGGCCCATAAGGGAAGAATCCTGATTATAGCTAGGCAGGAACACAGTTGGGTTTGGTTGGGTTGTGGGTTATGCGAAAGTTGGTGCGGTATTGGGCTTTGTAGCGATTTTCATTGAATAACACATCTCTAGAGATGTAGGTCTGGTCCGATGGTGGATGTAGACAAACATGTCCCTTATGATCCGGACTATACTCCATAAAAACACATTTGGATCGAAGGTCCATCTTATGCCTATTAAATGGGCGTAGATTGGGCCAACATGCCGATCCAAAGACTTTTAAAAATCTATAGTTCAGAATTTTGTAAACTAAAGCTTGAAAGGGTGAGATATTTTTTAAAATCGGGGTAGGCATCCTATTTATCAAAAGAACCAATGTTTGGAAGGCTTGAGCCTAATATTAGAGAGGCATAAATAAGTGGGCAAGGAAAGACAAGCCCGTTTCAATTATGTGTCGATGCCGCCTCTCAATGATACCATTTTGAGCATGCATATACGGGCAAGTTCTGCGATGAACTATGCCTTGATCATGAAGGAATTTTTTAAGTGCCCAAAATTCACCTTCAAACTCTGATTGGACTGCTTTGACATTAAGTGGAAAATAATTTTTTATAAACTGAAGGCAACAAAAGTTGTAGTAACATCAGATTTAGACTGAATAGGAAACAACCAGATATATTTGGTGCAAGCATCAACAATAAAGAAATAAAACCTACATCCATTTGAAGATAACACAGGGGGTCGGACCCCATACATCTAGAAACACTAATTCGAAGGCTACTTTAGACTTAGAAGAGGAGGTGGGATGAGGGAGAGCATGAAGTTTAGATTGGAAGCAAGCTAAGCATGGTTGGACCAACTTGTTGGTGTAATTAGGAAGTTGAAAACGTCTAACAATAAGACTTATGTTGCACGGAGACGGGTGGTCAAGACGATGATGCCAGTGATCAAAATAGGTATGCTCACCAATGTGTGCTTAAGGAGAAAGGGAACCCAAAATAAAGTTGGTCAAGTCAACATTGAGGACATACAAACCGTATCTAATGATGCCCTACAGTAGAACCTCTCGCGTGAGGATATCCTTCACACGAAATTGTGTAGAGCAAAATTCAAAATAAAATCTATTGTCAACACAAAACTGACGGACCGACAACAAGTTTTTGGTAAGTAAAGGAACATGCAACAACTGAGAAAGTAAGAAGTTGCCAAAGGGAGTTTTGAGTTGAGCTGAACCAGTGTTTTGAATCGGCGTGGTGGAGCCATCTCCAATACTTACTTGGTTTGTTCCCTGATAAGACATAGAATCCTAATTAAGGTTAGCAAAATCAAGTGTGAAGTGAGTCGTGGCCACTGTGTTGGGAAACCACGAGTGAAACTGAGCAGCTGATGGGGGTCCAGTTGTAGTCATGTTTGCTATGAATGTGGAGGGAGGTGCGACTTGATAGCTTTAATCAAGTCTGTGGTAGCTTTTAATGGCGGTGTGCCTAGTTTTCTTGCAAATTTGGCACACTGGTCTTGGGTCATTGCTATTGATGAAGGAACTAGGAAGACCATGTCCAGTGCCTCGCCAACCCCTATAATGCCTTCCCCCTCAACCACGATTTGGAGCTCAGAAATTTGAAGAAGAAGAGGAAGAGTTGTGAGTGGTTCTAGTGAGATTGTCAATTAAGGGATTGCCATTGAGGAGGGTAGTGTTTTGGTGAGACATTCAAGACTCATGGTTGAATAAGAAGCTGTATATCTGGTTTGGTGAGAGTGGATCGGCTCTTATGGTGAGGGAGGTGATGAGTGCATCATAATTGGACCCGAGTCTAGCTAGGAGATACACAGAAAACTCAGTGGATGAAAAGGGTTGCACCACGGCACTCATGGAAGAAGCCAAGGATTTGGCTTTGTGATAGTATTTGGTAATCGATTCAAGGCCTTTTTTTAATGTGGCAAGCTGATATTGCGTTTGCATGATATGAGCACTTGATTGTGCTAAGAATAGGTTCTGTAAGAGAGACCAGACCTCATAATAGGTGGTACACTCGAGCACCTGAGAGAGGACTTGTTCAGATAGAGATGCGTTGAGGGTTGTAAGGACCATTTGGTCAACCAATACCCAATTCACATAAGTAGGATTTTTTGAATCATCAACCATAGGGGGAGGCATTTTGATGGAGCCATCCACATGGTGATAGAGGGAGTGAGCTTTGAGGAACGGCACCATTTGGGCCTTCCAAAGCAAGTAATTTTCAATATTTAGTTTGACTATAACGAAGTGGGAGGCAGCACTAAGGATATTCGGGTTGATGACAGAAGAGGGGGAGTTCATCTCATGGGTTTTGGAGGTTGCCATTGGTTGAAGAGAGGGGAAACAACAGAGGATAGAGAACGAGTAGATATGAGGAAGAGGATATGAAACGAAGAGAAAAAAAAAAATTATATGAGGACACTGCTTAAGCTATGGCTCTAATTACCATATTAGATTATGGTTAAACTATGCACAACAAGCGTTTGAGTCAAGTTAGCAATGAACACCTCTTGTATTTTATGAGTTTTTCAAATTACATTCTACAATGCTTTACACATATTATTTATAGAAAAAGCATATACAGTATCAAGTTTCCTTAACTTCCATATCTCTTGCCACGTGTCATCTTTAATACAATATTTTGTTGCTGGTGAATGCCTCAGACGCGTGTTGTGTGTTCTAGAAAGGTGCAGGCCCTTTTCGCAGTCTTGTGATCTTCACTTTTATTTAGGTTTTGTTGTTCAGTTTGTTGCTCTTCTAATATGTCAAGTTCAGTACTATGCATGTTTCCTTTGTTCTAGCTAAGACCTGATGTTGTGCTACGTTTTGATCTTCCTCTGTTATGGCCAAGATCTTCACCGATGCAAGTGCAGCATGTTTGACTTTGTCCTTAACAATGAGTCTCTAAAGTGTGGTTTAAGAGCTTTGCTATAGGCAATTGGCCTATGACCTCACGGCTAACGTGGCAATTGCCAAGTCAATCGATATTATTAAAAAAAAACAAAAACTAGAAACAAAGCACGTGTTGAACCCAAAATTTCAAGTCTCGTATCTACATATAGATTTTGATGATAACAAATAAATTCAAAACTCAAACTCAAGTTATCTACGCATGAATGGAGCTAAGCATATAAAGAAATCAAGTATGAACAAGAAAGAAAACAAGTTTACAGATGAAACTCATAGAGTAATTTTGTACATTTCTTAAAATTCAAAATTGGATTAAGGTTTAAAATTAATTTTTTCTCATAAAACATAAAAATTACATTTTTCACATGTGTGTGACATCATTAAAAGTTTTAATTTCAAAAATGATATTTTACATGTGCATGACATATGCATGACATCATTAAAAACTCTAATTTCGAAAATTATATTTTACATGTGCATGACATATGCAATGACTTCATCAAAATATATGACATATGTAATAACTTCATCAAAATGTATGACATATGCAATGATTTCATTAAAATTTGAATTTTGAATTTGGAAAATGATTAAGTGTGACTCATTTGACTATAAATAGCTCACTTGAGTTTTGCAAAAATTACAACAACAAGAGCCTTTGCATCATTTTTTCAAAATGCTCATTCTCTCTTTTCTAAGTTTTATACTTTAATCCTTATTTATTTTGAGAGATATATAGGTTGCGTTGTATTATTTTTATTTCACTTATTGAGGAGTGTACTTTGATAATCTACCCACTATCAATTTTTGTATTTGTAGAGGGTGCGTATAACCCTTGTGTGTGTAGAAGATGTTTTACACAGGGAATAGTTGAATCACCATGTATAAGATGATTGCAAGTGTAGAGGATGTTCTATACGAATTCTTTGTAGCGGTGTTGCTCAAAAGTGTAATATGTTTCTATCTCCACCTGAAGGAGATTGAATAGTGAATTTGAGATTCTCAAAAGGTAACTTGAGGCAAGGACGTAGGCAGTGAGGCTGAACCTCGTTAAAATACTGAGTTTACTTCTTCTTACCCTTACTCTTTATATTTCATGTTACTTCATATTCTGTTATATTTTATATTATATATTTGGTTTATAAGTATTAACTTTTTAATATAACCCAATTCACCCCATTTTGTATTAGTAATCTGGGCAACAATTGATATCAGAGTAAGGACTCTGTTATAAAATTAATTATCTGTTGAGTTAAGATCATATGACTAACATTGCAGCTAATTCGTTAAAGGTCAATCCAGTAGTTAGCCTCCACTATTTTGTGGAGACAATTATACTTTTTGGAAAGCTAAAATGAGAATATTTCTTCAGTCTCAAGGTCGAAAGATTTGGAGATGCATTGTAAATGGGCCTTACATTCCAACAAAAATTGTTGATAGAGTAAAGGTCAATAAAGAAGAATTTGATCGTGAAGATGATATACTTTATACAGTGAATGTTATGACTATGAACTTCTGTATAATGCTCTCAATGACAATGAATTTAATAGAATAATGACTTGCGGGACAATAAAAAAAATCTGGAACAATTTAGAAGTAATTTATGATGAAATTTCACAAGTCAAAAAATCAAAAATTTATATTATTATGCATGAATATGAAATGTTCAAAATGAATGATGATGAATCTATTTCTTCTATGTATACTCATTTTATTAATATTATAAATAGCTTGACAACTCTTAGAAAAGTTTATTCTACTTTGGAAATAATAAGAAAAATTTTCAACTCTCTGCCAAAACATTGGGATTCAAAAGTAACGGCGATTCTTGGATCTAAAGATCTCAAAAAACTCGAAGTAAATGAACTCATCGGGTCATTTATTACCCATGAGTACATATTGAAAAGAGGAGAAGAAGAAGAATGAAAGAAAAAGAAGAGCTTGGCACTCAAAATTATTCCCCATGAAAGTGAAAGCGATGAAGACGAGGAAAATGATAACAAAGATGAAGAGATTGCAATGATCACAAGAAAATTTTAGAGATTCTTAAAGATAAATAAAACTCCTCCAAAAAAATCTTTCAAAAAATTTTCCAACAAAAATACAAGTAAAAACGACTTCTTAACTTGTTATAAATGCAAAAAGTCAGGACATATCAAAACAGATTATCCCTGCTAAAGAAAGATCGATACAAAGGCAAAAAATCAATGAAAGCAACATGGGATGATGATTCGAGTAACTCAAACAGCGACGCACGTAATGAACAATCTGCAAATATTTGTCTTATAGCTAAAGATGATCTTGAGGTATGCATGAAGTCCTCCATAGGTAAAGGTAAATGGTTTTTAGACAACGGATACTTAAGACACAGGACAGGAGACAAAACTAAGTTCATTGATCTCACTTCTAAAGAAAAATGACACGTGACATTTGGAGACAATTCAAAAGGGAAGATCATGAGAATAGGTAAAGTTGGTAAGAAGTCTTCTCTCATAATTGAAAATGTTCTACTTGTTGATGGTCTAAAGTATAATCTTTTTTAGTGTAAGTCAATTATGTAATAACCTATTTATAGTTACTTTCAAAAAAGATAAGTGCATTATTTTGAATAATTATAATTACAATATTTGTTTTATTACTCTTAGAAATAATAATGTTCATACAATTGAATTTGAAGAAATTGTCTCACAAGATGCTATTTGTTTATCAGCCCAACATGAAAGTAGTTGGTTATGGCATAGAAGATTAGGTCATGCAAATATGGAACTTATTTCAAAACTTTCAAAAAATGATCTTCTGAGAGGTTTGTCAAAAACAAACTTTTTTAAAGACAAAATATGTGATGCATGCTAGTTTGGTAAACAAACAAAAACTCCTTTTAAAACTAAGAAACATATTTCTACTACTAGACCATTGCAACTAATACACATAGACCTTTTTGGACCAAACAGAGTTGCGAGTTTTGGAAAAAAATTATGCATTTGTTATTATTGATGATTTCTCTAGATATACTTGGGTCATCTTTCTAGCTCATAAAGATGAGGTACATAATGTATTTACTAAGTCATGCAAGAGAATTCAAAATGAAAAGAGTTATACTATTTCAAACATCCAAAGTGACAGGGGGAAATAGTTTGTCAATAAAGTATTGAGTCTTTTGTGATGAAAATAATTTTCTGCATAATTTTTCTGCTCCTCAAACTCCTCCACAAAATGGGGTAGTAGAGAAAAAGAATAGATCTCTTCAAGAAATGGCAAGAACAATACTTAATGATAATAGTTTACCTAGTTATTTTTGGGCCGAAGTGGTAAGTACTGCATGTTATGTTATAAATAAAGTTATGTTAAGGTCTAATTTAGATTTTTTTAAAAAAAACCCTTATGAGCTTTGGAATAAGAAAAAACTCAACATTAATTACTTTCATGTATTTGGAAGCAAATATTTTATACTCAATGATAGAGATAATTTAGGAAAATTTGATGCAAAATCTGATGAATGTATCTTTCTTGGGTATTCAACAAATAGTAAAACTTATAGAGTATTCAATAAAAAGATTTTGACTGTACAAGAATCTATGCATGTAGTATTTGATGAATCTAACCCTCTACTCTCCAAGAAATCTATTGATGAAGATTCAAAAGATACAAATAACACAAAAAGTCTCAATCTCAACAAAGAGAATATAATGGAAGAAGTGCAATATGGAAATATCAGGAAAGATCATTAAAACTTAGTACAAGATGCAACCAAACAATAGAAATATGTGAAAGATCATCCAGTAGAACAAATTCTAGGAGAACCTTCACGAGGTGTAAGTATTCGATTATCTCTTAGAAATATTTACAATCACACTGTTTTTATATCTTAAATTGAATCAAAAAATATTGATGAATCACTTATTGATGAATCATGGATTCTAGTTATGCAAGAAGAGCTAAATCAATTTGAAAGAAATAATGTATGGACACTTGTTCTTGGACCCAAAAATCATGCTATTATTGGAACAAAATGGGTTTTTAAAAATAAAAAAGATGAGTTTGGAATCATCATTAGAAATAACACTCGATTTGTAGCCCAAGGTTTCAATCAAGAGGAAGGAATCGATTATGATGAAACGTATGCACTTGTCGCAAGATTAGAAGTTATTCGAATGTTACTTGCATATGCATATCATAAAGATTTCAAATTTTTTCAAATGGATGTTAAAAGTAATTTCTTAAATGGTTTTATAAATGAAGAGGTATATGTTGAGCAACCTCCAAATTTTGAAAATCATGTCTCTTCTAATCATGTTTTTAAGCTCACAAAAGTATTATATGAACTCAAATAAACTCCTAGAACTTGATATGAGAGGTTTAGTCGTGTTTTTATTGAAAAAAGTTTTTCAAAAGGAAATATCGATACAACTATTTTCATCAAATATAAACAGGATGATATTATTCCAGTTCAAATTTATGTAGATGATATAATATTTGGTGCTACTAATGAAAATATGTGTCAAGATTTTGCTAAGAGCATGCAAAAAGAATTTGAAATGAGTATGATGGGAGAACTTAATTTTTTTCTTGAATTGCAAATCAAGTAAGCAAAAAGTGGAACATTCATTAATCAGTCAAATTATATCAAAGTGTTACTCAAAAAGTTTGAGATGGAATGTGTGAAGGTAATTGGAACACCAATGAGTCCAACCGCTAAACTTGATAAAGATGAAAGTAGTAAGCCAATTGACTCAAAAGTATATCAAAGTATGATTGGTAGTTTATTATATTTGACAGCTAGTAGACCTGATATTATGTTCAGTGTATGTTTATGTGCACATTTTCAATCATCTCCAAAGCAATCTCATTTGATTGTAGTCAAACGTATTTTTAGATATCTTGCCGGTATTTTTGACCTAGGATTATAAGCACATTTCTTTCGATCTTCTTAGTTATTCAGATACAAATTATGCTAGTTAAAAGTTGGTCAAAAAAGTACTAGTGAAACATGTCATTTTTTAGAACATACACTTGTTTCATAATTTAGTAAAAAATAAAATTATGTTGCATTATCTACTGCTGAGGCAGAATATGTTGCTACAAGCAGTTTTTGTGCTCAAGTTCTTTAAATGAAGCAACAACTTGAGAATTTCAAACGTATGTACAATCATATTCCTATTAAATGTGATAATACTAGTACTATAAACCTTTCAAAAAATCATATACAACATTCTAGAACTAAGCATATTGAAATTAGATATCATTTTCTTAGAGATCATGTGTAGAAGAGCAATATTATATTAGAATTTACAAGCACACACGATCAATTGGCGGACATTTTCACAAAACCCCTACCAGAAGATAGACTATGCATGATTAGAAAAGAAATAGGAATGATGCATGCCATGAATATCTGTTGAATATTTTTATTCCATTATCTCAAATAACTTACAAAAACTTGAGACTTCAAGTCTTATCTTTCAACTGCATTTGTTTTTCATAGATCGACATGTTATTCTCGTCTAAAAGATTAGGCAGTCGAAATGAACAGGCAAGTAAAGATTTTAAATTTTTATTTTGTTGCTTTAACTCTACTATTTTTATATTTGACTCATAAACAAGTCATTGAAATACAGAGATTCTTTCGTTAAACTTCTCAATTTTGCGAGTTTTGGACTGCAACCGAGCGGAAAAAGCAACAATGGATGATGAGTATCGAGTTTCGAGACCCACAAGCTCATAAATGGCATTATGATTTGATTTATTAGCCAAATCAATCTCTTGTTGCTTCATGACACTTACAACAGATGAAGAAATAGATTGATCACGAGAAGTACTAAAGAAAATTTGACAAGCTATTAAAAATTTGTAGAATGAGAACGCAGACGAATTGCAAAGATGGAAAGAAGATTTGATGTAAATTAGATAAAACTAAGGATTACTCTTATAGAGATGGAAATAAGAATAAAATACATTATTATTTCTTCAAATCTTACTTAGTCAAACTTACAAGATATGCTGGATGAGACTGGTGAGTTGACTGATTAAGACAATTCTTAGTTCAAATCTGAAAGATTACTAGAAGAAATTTTCTTCGTCATTCTATCGTTTTGGATAAATAGATACTGGATCAATGAGAAATGTAAGATTTTTCTTTGAGTATTCAATGGGTGAAAATGGTCTTTTAAACAGTAACTCAAAAATTTCAAATCTCGGTTATATCTCATTTGTCAACAATATCAAACGAATTTCAAATCTCTGCATCAAGACGATAAAGTTAAGCCTCAGCCTTTGCAGCTTTTATCAAACACGGGTGGCTCCAATTATTCAACTCTCTACAGTTTCTACTAACGCACCATTTTATTTCGTTATTGGTTATTGCGAGAATAAATCTTACTAAAACCAATTGTAGTTCCTTTTTAATGATGTCAAAAGGGGGAGAAGTCTTATACTAGTATTATTCTATCCTGTTATATATACTAGAATCATGTTTATATTTTATTTGAAAAGTTAACGCAAATTTTCAGGAGGAGCTTAAGTATTACTACAGGTCGCAGATTTTTACTAAGTATTTGTCATCATCAAAAAGTGGGAGATTGTTGAACCCAAGATTTCAAATCTCGTATCTACGTATAGATTTTGATGATAACAAATAAATTCAAAACTCAACCTCAAGTTGTCTACACATGAACGGAGTTAAGCACATAAAGAAATCAAGTATGAACAAGAAAGAGAACAAGTCTACAGATGAAGCTCATAGAGTAATTTTGTACATTTCTTAAAATTCGAAATTAGATTAAGACTCAAAATTAATCTTTTCTCATAAAACATAAAATTGTATTTTTCATATGTGCATAACATCATTAAAAATTTTAATTTCAAAAATTATATTTTACATATGCATGACATATGCATGACATCATTAAAAAACTTTAATTTCAAAATTTATATTACATGTGCATGACATATACAATGGCTTCATCAAAATTGTATGACATATGCAATGACTTCATCAAAATGCATGATATATGCAATGATTTCATCAAAATTGTATGACATATGCAATGACTTCATCAAAATGCATGACATATGCAATGACTTCATCAAAATGTATGACATATGCAATGATTTCATCAAAATTTGAATTTCAAATTTGGAAGACGATTGAGTGTGACTCATTTGCCTATAAATAGCTTATTTGAATTTTGTAAAAATCACAACAACAAGAGTTTTTGCATCATTCTTTTAAAATGCTCATTCTCTCTTCTTTAAGTTTTATGTCTTAATCCTTATTCATTTTGAGAGAGATATAGATTGCGCTGTATTGTTCTTATTTCATTTATTGATAAATATACTCTGATAATCTACCCACTATCAGCTTTTGTATTTGTAGAAGGTGCGTATAATTCTTATGTGTGTTGAAAGTGTTTTACATAGGAAATAGTCGAATCACCAAATATGAAGTGATTGCAAGTATAAAAGGTATTCTACGCGGATTTTTTGTAGCAGTGTTTCTCAAAGGTGTAATAAATTTCTATCTCCACCTGAAAGAAATTGAATAGTGGATTTAGGATCCTTAATAGGTAACTTGAGGCAAGAACGTAGGCAGTGGGCTGAACCTCATTAAAATACTGAATTTGTTTCTTCTTATCCTTACTCTTTATATTTCCTACTGTTTCATATTCTGTTTATATTTTATATTTTATATTCAGTTATTCTAGGGACAAATGCCTCCCTACAAGCGCCAAACAAACGGCTGATGTGGCATTATGCCACGTCAGCCGTTAGATTAAAAATAAAAATAAAAACAAAAAACTAAATAAAAAAGCTATCGCGGACAAGCTTGGCTCATTTCCTGCTTTTCATTTCGATTTTTCATTGTCGTCGTGCTTGAGCTCCCATTGTCTGGGTCGCTCGTTCCGCTTGAGGTCGCCGTTGTCTGGGTCTCCTCGTCCAGCTTGAGGTCTTCCTTCATTTTGGAGTTCTTTAGGCATCTGGGACAATCTAGTTTGGGTTGTGGTCAATCTGGTATGGATTTGTCGGTCTCGTGGGGTAAGTCTTCCTCACCATCACGTCTCTTTTGAACACTATTTAGCTGATTTCTTTACCAAAAAATGGGCAAAGAACTTTAAATTGCTCTGCCCCAAACGGCAAAGATTGTACAATTGGTAAAGAATGTTCTGGATGAGCATTTATTTTCTGTTGCCAAAATTTTGAAATAAGCTGGACATGAAGCTTTGCATTTTTAAAATGATACCAAACCTCCAGAACAAAGGTCACGATCGATGGACACTATTATAAATGCCAAGCTTTGCATTTTGTTTCTCTCTTTCCAATTGCGTAGAATCTTTAAAAATGGAGGAAATAGTTTAATTAGGGAATTGGTTTGGGTTCAGGGATCTTTTCAATTGTGCATATGGTTAATGTGGGATAGGGGTTGGTATTTAAGACGCATATAAATTTGTTTTATGTGTAGAAACTTTCGCTTTTTGTTAAAGAATTGATAACTCTTCTACAATCTTTGCCTTAGAACCAAAAGTCTTATCCTTTTTGAATTTTGTCAGGCCAGCCACAAAGGAGCAGATTAGTGATCTTTCTCAGAGCTTGGGAATACCTCCAGGTGTAGGGGAGGGATTGAAGTAATTATGTTTTCATATAATATTGGGATTTGAGATGCACTTGAATTTTGTACACAAATAAAGCAGGAATACTTAATAGTATGAACATGTATAATCTAATGTAGAGTACATTTGAAAAGCTATTAGCTGAATAGATAAAGTAGCTCATTTTAACTGTATGAGATAAACATGTACATAATTAATTGGAAGTATTCTTATGGCTGGCTGCTGTCGTATCCCAAGGCATGGCATAATAACACAGCATTCTTCAGGCTTCATGCTGTATTTCTTAACACCTGTGTCTGTTACCAGAAAAACAAAATGCAAAGAAGATGAAGAGAAAAGGAGATATTAATGCCATTTTCTTTCACTTTTTAATCAGATGGATGGAGTTCCTAGATTAGATATATGAATTTACATTACACCGCCCTAATTAATCCTGCATCCTTGTTTCAGCTCTATGTTGGTTATGGTCGATATACAGAGGCTACAAATCTATTGCTTGATTACATAGAATCATTTGCATCATTGGTAAATCTTATTTCTTTTCATTGCTTGTTTAAGCTTCTTATGCTTAAACTACTATTGTTTTAGCTTTAGTTTACAGTTTGAGTTGTAGAAGTATCCGTGTTGATTTGATTTTTCTATAGATGATATCAAAATCGGAAGATCTCTTTTTTGTTTATATCCTTGTAATCAAAGCGTTCTCACTAACTGGTCATTTGACTCATTTTTTATCCTTTGGAACAATTTGATGAATTTAAAATGTCTTTGGAGACAACAATGACCATGGATATTCCCAGCCCGTGTTCACATTTTAATAGTAATATTTACATGATATTAATATCTGCATTCTACTCATAACAGATACAATTTGGTTTGGATGGATCACAACCAGCGCAACTAGGATTGGATGGAGAGTAACAAATCTAATTTCTCAGGATTGACAAAATTGTTTCTCTGAATGTAACTGTTATGGATTGAATATATTTTGGTGTATTGCATATTTCCTTGGGATTGAAGGTATTTTTGTATATTGAATATATTTCAGAAAATTGTTATTGAATGTTATCATTTTGTATTGAATCTAATTCAAGGCATTTGTCCAAATTTTTATGATTCTCTATAGGTACATCAAACTATTTATTGTGTATTGTCCGGATTTATGTATTGAATTTTTATCTTGTGTATTGCCGGACTTCAGGGCATGTTTCCAACCTTTGTTTGCGGAAGGGTATTGTTTACCATAGTTCCAAAAGGGTGTTGTATTGTCTGTATAATGCAAGCGTGAAATTGGTACCAGCTTGTCATTGCAATACAATTACTAATTTGTCCATGCCAATTCTCACCATAACGTCCATAAAACTTGTCATTACAATACAATTATCGACTTTTTTTTTTTTTGAATTACTAGCTACTAGCTTGAATCATGATATAGCAGTGTGGGTGTGATAAGGGCAGGCATGCATGCATCATGCACGACGCAAGCCATGCATGCCCTTGGGCAAGACGGACAACACAAAATCTGCTTTAACTTCTAAAAAGCGAGAGGTTATTCAAGGATTTGGGGAAACTAAGAAGACAAAGCCAAACTTTGAGTAGTCCTGGTGGATCATATATAAAAGTTTATCATATTAATCCCAAACAGGGTCACGCACCCTGTTTTGGAGATACTTACATCATGTGCAGCAGCTAGATAGCAGCTTCTTGTTTGGATTGATCTACATACATCCTTTAGAAAAGTTATGGGAAAAAATAAAAGCTAATAAGTTTTTTTTCAACAATTGCACAAATGGTGATCACCTAATACCATCATCTCTCTTCATGAGTTATAAACACTAACTTAAAACATGTGACATTCATGCACCATTTTCTCTTGAGTCCAATCTGCTCAACTATTTCTTCATAGGAAACAACCTATTTACATAACCAACAGGAAAACCTGGATGTGCTTAAACTAGACTAAATAACTTAAATCACAATGTAAGCAGGTAACCAAAAAAGGTTCAAAATATAGCAATCTAGCACACCCAAAATAGTATGCATGTACGCCTTATTTCAACTTATTGCTCAAAAACCACCGACTGCTTTTTTAAAACCTCTTCATTTAATGCAAATAGCACCATCACTCTCTTCTTGATCTCGCCCCTACTCTTACGGAGCTCGATCTCCCTATTCTCAATCCATCCCCTCTCTTACAGAGATCAATCTCCCCCTTTCGATGTCATTGAGCCTCTTCTCTAGCTCTTTCTCCTTCCTTAAAATATCATCTTCTCTTTTTTGAAGATCCAACTCAATGTAGTCATTACAATCCACCCACTTGAAATGCTTGTAGAATGGTAAACCCTTTCCAACACAAACATATAAGTAAATTGTTAGATGTACATAATATTCTATAGATGTAAATTGTTACCTTTGTGATCTAGTTTGGACAGCCTAAAAAGAGTCTTTGTGGATTTCTGTCAATATTCGAGTCTATCAGTGTGGCTTCAACCTCACAGAAGCATAATGGTTTTGCAAAGGATGAAGAACTCATTGTTGATTATGATGATATCTGAATTGGGTCTAAACTAAATTGATTAAACTGGAATTGATGCAAAATGGAAACAAAGTTTGAAATATCCAAGGCAAAAACAAGTTCTAAACTGAGCTGATGCTAAACTAAAACAAGTTCTAAAGACCAAAAAAGTTTAATTATAGAGTTGACTAGAACATGAAAGACTTGACCAAAAAGGTTCTAAACTGAACTGATGCTAAACTAAAACAGGTTCTAAAGACCAAAAAAGTTTAATTGATGCAAATCTGGAGTTGACAACGGTTCCTTGAGCAGAGGTATTAAAGCTTTAGGAGTTTTAAGCAAGTGTTGCTTGACTTGACCAGCCATCTTGTGCATGACGTTGTTACAAATATCCATATGATTTTCTAGTCTTTACAAAAATAAGATACCCAATATCTACTTAAAATCTTCATTGAACATACACTATTCATGCTCTACTTCAGGTACTTAAGGTACTTAACTCCAGATTTAAAGAAAGATAACTTTGCCGTAATTAAGAAATGAAGTTTTAAAATTTTGACTACTCCAATACAAATTACTATTAAGTTAATTAACAAAAAAATTACTAGACAGTAGCACTGGGCCAATGCCCGTGCTCTCACACACTTATAAATTATTTTTACAATAAAAAAATATTTAAAAGCCCTTTTAGTTTTTCAAAAGGAGAAAAAAAGATGATGCCCTCAAATGTAGAATTAATTTCTAAACACGATTCCCTCAAGTGTAGAATTAGATCAAAGTTGAGCTCCCCAACCAATCCAATAATAATTCATTTGAGGTATTACTTTTTTCCTCGGGTGAATAGAGCAGCTCGAAGCGAAGCGCACTAAGCAAGCAGCCAAATATAGAAAGCAAATCTCAGAGTAGAGCTAATATAATCAATGTAAAACACAAGTATGAGATACAAATCTAGAATCATTAACAATTTCCACAAAAAAGAACCGATGGAGAAAAGAAAAATGTTAGTGTGCCTCGTGAATTTTCCACTGCTCTGCTCATGTAGTTTCACTTTTCATTATTATTATTTTTACATAGAGAGAGAGAGAGAGAGAGAGAGGTGTTACCCATATCAGTGGATGAAGAAGAAGACGACTTGGCCGGGGGTTGGGAGACGTAAACGGGGGCCTTGTCACAAGCTGGGTTGGAGTTACACCAACGATTTTAGGATTAGGATTTCAGGATAGTGAATTTGAGGAGGGTTAACGCCGCCCAAAATAGGGAAGAAGAAGATGGAGGTTGGCCTTGAAATTGAGGGAAGGAGGAATCCACGGATGCAGTTTCGAGGGGAGGACCTGGCTTCGATGAAGAAGATGGGGGAGGGAAGCTCGGGTTCGGGGGGGACTGGGTTGGTTTGGAGTTGAGAAGGAGGAAAAATTCATGGGTTTGGGTTCGAGGGGAGGGAACCCCTCGCCGGATGGGGTTCGAGGAGGGGGAAAGATAGGTTCGAGGGGTAGGGAAACAGAGATCCGAAAATAGGGAGAGAGGAGGGAACTGAGAAGAGAAAATGAAATACTCAACTCACACAAAACGCTGCGTTTAGTAGCATATGCCACTTCAGCAACATGCCATAACAGCACCGTTTGTCTGGTGTTCGTCCAAAGAAAAATTATAGAGTGAAGTCACATAGCACTTACTCTCACATGCAATAGTAAATTATAGAGTGAGTGTTATGAGTATAATTTCACTTTAGCACTATTCTAATCCAAAATGTTTGTCAGTAACATTTTTCCTTTATATTTGATTTATAAATATTAATTTCTTAATATAATTTAATTCTTATGTTAGTCATCTGGCTAACAATACGAAATGGAGAAAACAAATTTTGGTAGAGGGAACTAGAGACGAAGAGATCTGGAAATCCTACAAGTGCAAACCGACCCAATTCTGCAATTTCTTCTCAGACTACAAGTGGGAAATTTTTATGTTTAATAGATACGTGGATATGTATGCTTTGTGAAGTGGATTAGTGGCATCAATCCAACCAGCTTCTATCATAGTACAATTCTGCAATTCCGCATGCATGAGTACTACTAGAGACCCACATGAAATCACTCATGTAAGTCTCTACAAAGAAGCTAGAAATAAGAAATAAGAGGAGAAAAGAAAGAAGTTTAATATTATTTTTGTTTTGAAATTAAAAAAAAAATTAAATTATTTAATTATTACATTTAGTATAAGAATTTAAAAAAATTATAATAATTATATGAGACGAGATGATCATTGAGTTTTGTGTAACCAAATTGCCAGCCTATATTTGATTAATGCACAAGCGCTATCGAGCAAAAATGTACAAAGCATGCATAAACTAGCACTGCAGGAAACTATTGGTGCTAAACGAATCATTGATTGAGTAATTTGCCTAAGGCTAAATACATAAGTCTCACATGATAACTGTCAGTAAATAAAATTGAACTCTAGAAAGAGTATAGAGTTGCAACTAATTAAACTCACTATTTGGTAATATTATTGCATAAAAGAAATGGATTTACAAAAATCACTTTCGATTGCTACTTTTTTTTTCTTTTTACACTTTCAGTTCGAATGGGTATGAAAAGTAAATTAACATTAGCCAATAAAACAATGACATATAGACATTCCATAAAAACCTTCAACATAGCCATGAGGAAGCCCTAAATTATACAGTGACACATTTATCTAACCAGCATATGATTTGTTATTTTTTCTCTTCTAATTTAAACACACATATTTAAATATTAAGGTAAAATTATAAAAATAATAAATTACATTTTGTTTAGATAAATGTGTATAGTGTAAGACATGTCTACAAAAGAGGAGAAATGATCGGAAAATATGGACCCAGCAAGTAATCCATTAACACTTAAGCCCACTTTGCTCTCCAATAGAAACGTCCAGCCCAAATACAAACATTCTGAACCTTTCCATTTTAAAAGAAATACTGAAATAGGCCCACATACTGTTAAGGTAGTTCAGGTTCTTCGTCGCAAGGTTCCTCGCAGGGAGAGAGAGAGAGAGAGAGAGAGAGAGAGATTAAAAGGATGCAGAGTTTGAAGCGATTGATAACCCGATCTCCGATGCTCAGTGCTCGGCTTTCGAGGCACCAAGAGAAGCTCTTCCTGCTTTCTTCACAGCATTTGGCTCAAGGGTCCACCATTCGCTTCTTCGACATTTACCAGGCATCTTCATGTTTCTTTTCTTTTGCCGTTCGGTTTTTTAAATAATGCAAAATCACGACAACTAAAGAAGCTAAATTTTTTTTTTTCGTCATTTTCTTACAGTATCTAACACTTCAATTGTGTTTTTCTTTCTTTCCTTTTTTGATTAAAAAAACTTTTAATTCTAGCTGGGAAACAAGGCGGCAATCGAGAAAGAGCGTGCTCGGCTGTGAGTCTCCTGTTTCTAATTATTTTTCTTAGAGACTTTTTCTATGTGTAAATTCTTTAAGTAATTGCTAATGTGGTTTAGGACAGTGCAGATGAGATGAACAGGGGATACTTTGCGGATATTAAAGAGCTCAATCAACATGGTGGTAAGGTACGTAGAGAGCACACAATTCCATATCTTCTGCTGGGCTAATAAAAATTTTGTTGAGAATTTTAATTGTCCGTTTGCTTGAAGGAATGGTTTGCATAGTGTATATGTGTAGGGGTAGAGGTGGAATGATGTGGTCGTATATTAGTCTTGAAAGGTTTTCAAAATCACTTTCTGTAGCTTACATGGGATGATTACAGAGTGTGCTGAGATAGCCACAAAGTTCCTTTTTTTGGCGCGAGTAATATGCCTAGTTTGATCCTATGTGTGGTGTGCAGATTGCAACGGCAAATAAAATTATAATTCCTGCAGTAGTAGCCATGAAGTTTCCTGGCTTAGAAGTGAACTACTCTGATGGTAAAACATTGAAGCTCCCCATCACTTCCAATGGAGATATGGTTGCTGCTGAAAAAGCGACTGTCCCAAAGGCATCTTTGATATGTCTTTCATTCCGAGCAAATTCCCAGGTATAGAACTTTACCTACTCTTGTGCAGTGCACGAATATAGCAGATGCTGCACCAAATTCTGGTTGTTGTTTCTTACTTTAAGTGAGTGCAACAAGTTGGATATGCTTTATACTCTTGATATGCTTTCCGACACCTTTAATATGGAGGAAAGGCATGCGTTATGTTTAGTGGTTGATGAATATATGTTTACATAGGCTATCTCTATTTTTTCAGTTTATACCTAATTTTAGAATTTTTTTAGTAATTTTCTATGCATGGCATATCACGTTTCTTCTAACAGAAATCTGACAGATGGTCTTATTTGAGAATAGTTACCATAAGGATCAGAATTATTAAGCTTATAACTTGAGGGGCAAAAGGATGAGTGCAAATCTAGGGACCGATTATGTACTTAACCCATAACGGTTTAGTTCTCTCTCTCACTTGATTGTGTTTTATGTACTCCCTAATTAAGTTGTCTAACTATCAAGTATCAATGAATGAACTAATTCCCTCTTCTTCTTTTTAAGCCTAGAATTGTCAGTTCCTATATCTCCGAAAATTAACTTGGGTGGTTGGTTGGATTACTTACTCTTTTGTTTGTTCTCTCGTAAAATTTATATTAATAATCAAGGGGGAGAATTGTTTGGTTGGAATTTTTAATTTCTTTTATCTTGCTATTGCTTTTAAAATCCATTGTTATTTCCTTGACAGGCAATGCTTGATTCTTGGAGTGGGCCTTTTCTAGATACTTACAGAAATTCAGAGGATGTTCAGCTATATGAGGTATAAAAACTTTATATATATGATTCATCCAATAACTTCTCCCTGTATTTGAGGGACAGTGGCCAACATTACAGGTTTGTAAGATCAATTAATCTAATCCAGAATATGATCCCATCATCTCTATATCTATTGTACCCAAGTTCTCTTCTCCAATCTTTGTAGATTCAGGAGGTCAGGCTAAGTTTCTGTTGAATGCAAGTGTAGCTCAGTTGATGTTTTTACTAGTTGTTTAAAAGTTGCTTATAAATGTGCAAAAAGGGTTTCTGAGAAGAAGCAAGGGCTTGTTGGCTCTCCAATTACTTCCCTTCACCATCTCATTAAGCATGCTGAAAACCTGAACCCCCTTCCCATGAATACTTATATCCTGATGACATAATATGTGGAAAATCATATTTTACCTCACATCCAGGAGAATTATATTTTATATATGTAATATGTATTTCTTTTTTCCCCGTATTTCTACTCCCCACAAAGGTGGTGAATCAAATATAGAGAGAAAGCTAGGATGTGAATGTTTATGGGGAGGGATGGAAGATGAGTTCAAATTTAACTTTTTGAATTGGGCAAAGTTATGCTTTGATCTCAAGGGGAGGGTTGGGAGTTTGCAACTTGTTGGTTTTCAACCAAACTCTAGTGGGGAAATGGTCGTGACACTACCAACAAGGGACACTTTGTGGAAGGCTATAATTGACTGAAAGTTTGATGGGGCTTGGGGTGGATGGTGCTTGAGATGCAAGGCTCACATGGGGTGTGGGGTTGTGGAAGCAAGTAAGAAGAAGAGGAGAGGTTATCTCTCGAGATGCTCACTTTGAGGTGGTGACGGATGTAAAATAAAATTCTGGCATGATTTATGGTGTGGAGAGAGCAATGTTTTGAATACCGTACTGGTGGGCGTACTGGTTAAGGCACTGGAACGAAATATTTCTGTATCGATACTATTTCGTATACCGTTTCTAAATACTGTATTCATAAATAAATTATATATATAAACATATATAAATTATATTTCAAAATAATAGTCAAATATGAATAAATTATATATATAAATATGTATATGTAATTAGTCTAGTCTAAATTGAGGTAAAAAAAATAGTAAAAAAAAAAAATTGAGTGAATAGCCGAAATCTGGTATGACCAGTACAGGCCAGTATGACCGAAATACCGGCGAGTACAAAACAAGCCCTTGACCTATACTAAACGACCAGCCAATACGGCATATTTTGGGCGTACCGGCTGATACGGTACAGTATTAAAAATATTGGGAGAGAGTCCTCAAGGAAGCTTTCCTGAAGTGTATGGGATTGTGTGGGTGCAAGAGGGATCAATAGCTTATCTTCTAGGACTTTCCAATGGTGTTCCTTCTTGGAATGTCAGCTTTTCCAAGACCGCACAAGGCCGGGAAGTTGATGCTTTCACAGAGTTCTATAATTTATTGTATGTACTCCACCAGAATGAATGGGAGGGAGGGAGGGGAGGGGGAATGTAGAATAGGTTCTCTAGCACTCCTAAAAAACAGAAGAAAATTCACCGTCCATTCATTCTTTGAGGCCCGTACTATTATTGTACTAATATTTTCCCTGGATAAGTGTTTGGAAGACTAAGGTGCCTCTAAAAGCATCTCTGTTTTGTTTGGGCAGCTTCCTTGGGGAAGATATTTATCATAGCAACTTAGAATATGTTGAATCATTGTGAAGATATGGTGTTGCGTGTGCAAAAGGTATGGGAGACTGTTGAGAGGGTGGGGTTTATTAGTGGCTTATATTTATTTGAATTAATTCCTATGTCTTATCTATGTATTTCAGGAATAGAAATTGTGAGGACCCATAATTTTTACTTCCTTTGTAATTTAATATCTTAATATTAAATATGTATTATTGTTAATATAAATATTAGGTGTTTTGAGTTATGAGTTGATTGATATTAACATTATTTTACTGTACTTGTATTTAAATATTTGGATATTTCATCTTCATTTAAAAATTATTTACATGTGTAATTGTAAGCTAATTTATTTTCTCTTAAGAATTTATTGTGATGCATTTAATTTAATGCTTGAATTTAATCTCATTATTTTATTATTTTGGTATTTAAATTAAAGAGTTGTAATTTATTTTATTTTAATTTGATGTGTTTTATTTATTTGATTTTAGTGTTTTCAATTTGGGCTTTGACATATATATATATATATGTGTGTGTGTGTGTGTGTGTGTGTGTGGTGGTGTTGTTTTGGGTTTTAATTGGTTTTGGATCTTCAGCCCAAGCCCAGTTCATGTGGCCCAAAAACACATCCCCTTTGTTGATTAAAACGGCACCGTTTTAAGCTCTTAGTTAAATGAATTCCAGCCTTCTCGTGTGCAACGGCAGCTTCCTCTTCTTCCTTATTTCTTTCCTTTCCTTTTCTTTTCTTTTTCTGCTGGTTTCGCCCCTGTATACCCGTGAGATTCCAGCTCTATTTTGCAGCCTTCCTTCAGCTCATTTCACACGTGTTACTCCATTGGTTTCTCCATATTTAGATTAATATTTCTCCTAAAATTTTGATGTCGATCGATGCTTCACGTACCCAGAATATGCTGTGAAACCGTGACTGTCCAGCTCTATTTTTGCCTCCGTTTTCACCCGAAAAGCTGAACATTTCTCTTCTTTTTCAGCTTGCTTGTCTTGGTTTGATTATTGTGTAAGTCATGTGAATTTTTCCCACTCAAAACCTACTTTTTACACATCAGTTTCATGCCTATAAAAAGGGGTGGTCGACCCTTAGCAAAATCACTCCGAGTTGGTGTTTTCTTCTCCCCTTTAGTGTTTGGTTTTAAGTCTTTTTCTTCCACTCAACCCAAACTCGTGTTCTTCTCTTCAAACCCTAGTAATCCGAAAATTTCAAGTGAGATTTTAATAGTGTTTTAATCTCCGTTTCATTCGCCGTATTTCATTGCTTAGGATCTCTTTCAGTATGCTTTTGACCATTTAAAGTGATTAATTTATTTAAGTGTTGTTTTTAATTTATTTGTGGGTTATTTATTTACGTTTAGGTGTTTTAAAATATTTGTTCATAATATTTGCTGTTAATTGTAGTGTTTTATATATGTGATTTTATTTACATTTAATTTTAATCGATTTACTTATTTTTAGTAATAATGCTTATTTATTTATTGTGTTTTATTTTCGTGGTGCATTAGGCTCTACGATAGCAGCGTGTTCGCTGGTAGAGGCATGGGATCGCTTTTTGGTATTTCCGCTATCTTCGGAAATTTTATTGAGCGTATAATAAGTATTTTCTAAATGACCCTTGAGATTTAAATATATTTTTGCATTAACAATCTTGTGTGTTGGTTGGCTGTATTAGACTAAGTCCGAGGAGTTTGGGGGTCGGTTGGATTGGAGGATAGAGTTGTTTCTGTTTGGTTGATGATGAGGTTTGTTGGTTGTTAGTTATTTTTGTGTATTGTCGTGTGCATTGCATAGTGCATGCATGTTCATGTTTGTAAAGGAAAACTGAGTTTTCGCATAATTTATACATGTTTATGTGTTGGAAATGAAAATTGGATTTTCATGTGTAAATGGTTTTCGGGTGCGTGTATCACGACCCCAAGCCAAGATGGGGCATTATCTCAGTAGAGCTCTTTTGATCACTTGGAAGCGGAATATACTGAGTGACGTTCCCTTGGTTGTCGCTAGGCAACAACGGGATTGGACAGAATGGAAACGCTCTCGTGTCGACTCTGTGGCTCCTCTGCTAGTGGAAGCTAGGGGATGGCTTAGTCATAGTAATCGCTAGGCACAGTTAGCTAGGTATCGCCCATTCCGAAGTCACGCACGGTCGTTACCCGTGATGTGGCAAAAAAAGCCAAGACGTATGGATGGTCCCTAGGGGAGGCCATGGTATACAGTTAAAATTGAATTTGTGGACCATTTTCTGGAAAAATGACGGGTTTTAATAAATTAACTTACGTGAACCATTTTATGAAAAAATAGTGGTTATTTTCAATGGATTTATTTTGGGCCAAAATTGGATTTTGGCGCATGTGGAAAACTATTCTTTTTTGGGAAATATGATTTTTTTTAGTTTCATACATATGGTATCATGTTCAAACATTTTGTTGTTGCATGAATGTATTTTTTATCGTGGTTTGTTTGGTTTAATACTTACCTGTGGTACCGTTTTGATATCGTAGATTTTGATGCATATGACGAAAAGGCTAAGCCTGAAGAGACGGCTCTGCTATTGGAGTGATTTGGTGTAGTTTGTTATCTTAAAAAATGTTTTTCTCGCTTTTGATAATTATGTATTTTAATGATTTGTCTATGAGATGACTGTATTAAATCTCCTGTTGGAAAATGTGTTAATCTGGTTTGTAATATTTTAAAATTCAAGTACTTAGTTATCGATTTAGCTTATCTGCTGCTTCTTTTATTTTACGCATGTTATATACATACTTAGCACTTGTCATTGGGGTGTGTGACCTAGGTTGTCATCATCCCGACGTTTTGATTCCCGTGTTTCCGTACATGGGAGTTGGAGGCGTCACAAGTGGTATCAGAGCAGTTCAGCTCTAGGTAAATCCACACGTTACCTAGGGACAGTACCAGATAATTTTGTTGCTTTGTTTGTTTGTTGGTTTAAATTTGGAGAGTGGGTTAAAGGTTCATTTTGGCAAGTCAATGGTGAGACCACACGCGCCACGAGATGAAACACTAGACGATTTGCCACTAGGCGACAGAAATGTTGCTTTGGCTAGAGCGTTGAACCGCATGACTAACTTTGTTTTACAGGGTTCCCGAGCGCAACCTAAGGTCGAGCAGGAGGGATGCTCGGTGCTCTTATGAGTGATTTTTGGCGCACCAAACCCCACCTTTCTTAGGCGAGGAAGATCTGCTGCAGGCTGATAGGCGGATCAAAGATCTCGAGAGGACATTCTAGAGTTGTGGCTGCACGGAAGCTCAAAAGGTTTTGTATGCAAGCTACTTACTCCAAGGCGAGGCAACGTCTTGGTGGGAAACAAAGCGAGAACTTTTGGAAAAAGAACTTGAGTCATTCGCCAACGTGACTTGGAAGCAATTCAAGTAGGAATTTAATGATCGTTCGGCATCAGAAGGCTCGTGAGTTCCCCAACCTGACTCAGGGAAGCATGACAGTCGAGGAGTATACCCACAAGTTCATAGTGCTCGGGAGATTTTTCAGTCACCTCATAGCAACTGAGGAGTTGCAAGTGGAGCGTTTCCAAGAGGTTTGCGCACGGAGATTCGTCGACATGTGGTTTGTCATCAGTTGTCAATCTTTCAGTAGCTTGTTGACATCACGTGTTGCTAAAGAGTTCGTTATCCCCATTGGCTCTCCCCCAGGTCAGAAGAGAATAAACTTTGGTGAAGGCAATTCTGGATCGCCTCAGAAGTTCGTGTCAAGGACCGGAATCCGTCCTCAACCATCTATCGGAGTTTATATAGGAGGTCGAGTCCCAGTTTGTGGAAGATGCAACAAAGCTCATGAAGGCGAGTGTCGTCCAGGGAGAGATCGGTGCTTCAAATGTGGCCAGACGAGTCACTTTGCTCGTGATTGCTCAAGCACAGGTCAGGGAAGTTGTAGAGGTCATCACAGTGGCAAGGCTAAACAAAAACAACCAATACAAGCCCGAGTTTTTGCTTTGAAACCTAGTGACTATGAAGAGGGAGCTCCAGAGGCGCAAGATGCAGGAGTCGTCACAGAAATGTTTGTACAGCTGTATAGGATTTGTAATTTGATATTTAGATTGGGTGAAATAAGTATGGAAAACATATCTTATCCAAGATTTGAATCCCTTTAGGATAGGAAGCTAGATTTCGAATTTCAGATCTGTGTAATCTATTTTTTGCTATTTATTAATGAGAAGTAACAATCAGGAGGTCATTCGACCAAAGAAAATTGTTTGGGGTTAGCTTGGGTGATGCCTACCAGGTTGGTTGACTTTCTAGCAAATTGGACGGTCTAACATGGCAATCCACAAACTGCTGCAATGTGAAAGATGGCCCCTTTATGCCCTATGTGGTGCCTTTGGAGATAAATGAATGATTGAAGCTTCATAGAAGGGAGCAACCAGAGTCGGTGCCTAATAGACCTTATCTGCTAAGATTTGGGCCTAGATGGTGAGAAGTGCAACTCCCTCGAGTTGAATTTGAACCATAGCCTAAATCCCAACCTTACTAGGGAATGCATTGAATCCTTAGGCTGCTAATGCTAATAGTTTAAAGCGAATCCATATTCAGGTTGAATCCAAGACCTAGTATATGCCAAACCACATGGGAGTAACCCAGGATCTTTGAGCCACCACCCTTGGTGGTCCTTAACTCTTTATTTAAATGGTTCATTGCGATAGATTTTGGTTGACCAAGTGTCACGACTTTCTTGTATCGATTGTCAGTGGTCCTGATGGCAATGAGGACAATTGAGGACTCTTGTATATGTCGTGTACATGGGCTATGCCCGTTGTTCTCTCATTAATGAAATTATTCATTTAGTAAAAAAAAATAGATGTTTTGCAAGACTTAAGTGCCAGAATTGTTCTGTCCACATTCTTTTCCCTTGTTTTTCGATGGAATTGTTGGATAGTGATCGTATGTTCTCAATCAAATTGTCGCTTGTGCGCATGAAATAGTTTATATGTTCGTTAGGTTTTGTTTCCTGCATACAATCTGTACAACTTTGAGAACAGACTTAATGATCGCAACATTAAAGCAGCAATATGATTGAAACAATTAAACATCCAAAATAACACCAATAGAGAGGGTTCCCGGAATGCAGAGTGCAAACACTAATAAAGGCTTGTTTAAAGATCCATTTTGACACTACGATTCTACTGCAGCCAGTTTCTTTGGAAAAAAAATATATGAACTTTGGAAGCAAAGTTAATTGTCCAAAAAACTTTGTAAGCTAAATATTCCAGGTAGGCTGTTACATGGTTGGCTCATTTGAGATGAGATACAAGGGTGCATTATTGATGATTAGAAATGTATTTTGAGTAACGAACATTTTCATTGGTTTTAGTTAACAAGTATCAAACATTAGGATATAATAAATTGCATGCCTTCTTGTTATGTTCAGGATGCTCTAGTACTTTATAGTGTACAACTTTGAATTTTTATATTTAGATCATCAATGACTTTTTTTTGTTTGGGTGGGGGGTGTGGTGCAGGTGTCATTTATAGACTCTTGGTTTTTATGCTTGAGCCCTATTAAGCAGCTGCTGCTTCGGATGATGAAGAAACCTAATCATGGAGGGAAGGATGCACTTCAGAAGCAAATTGTTTATTCATTTGGTGACCATTATTACTTCCGAAAAGATTTGAAAATTCTGAACCTTCTTACTGGGTACAAAAGATTTCAATTTTCCATTGCCTAGCTTGCTTAGTGGAGAGCCAGATGAAGTTATTAAATTAAAAACTTCCATTTATTGGCATTTTTCTCTGCAGCTATATGTTTCTTCTCGACAAATTTGGTAGAATAAGATGGCAAGGCTTTGGTTTGGCTAATGAGGAGGAGCTGTCATCCCTTCTTTCCTGCACCTCTCTTCTTTTGGAAGAGAACTGAGGTAGCCAATGCAATTTCTTAACTTTCTGTTTTGTTGAATGGTTATAGATGATTTAGAAAAAAACAGATAAAAGGAATGGTTATAGGTGATGAATAATTATTCGATACTCCAGAATATGGACATATGGTACTCTTATCCTATCACATTATTCCATTATATTGAAGATCAATGATACTCTTTCCAATGGGGGCTATTGTTGGGTTTTTTATTTCTTCTTGTTGCTTAATGATTAAGTAAGTATTTTTAAATGATATTTTAAATTTTTTTTTAAATATATTTTAAAATGTTTTAAAAAAATACATGTAAAAAAACAAACAAACAAAATGAACTAACGGGAGTCCCAGCTGTGGCTGTAGAGCCACCCCTATATTTAAAATCAGTTCTTAATATAAGCAATTCTAATGGTATTTCATTTTGTGACAGAATTACTTTGGAACTATCCAAGAATTTTTCATAGAAAAAGATATCGAAGTTGATCTATAGCAAGTGATGATTACGAGATACTTAGGATTAATAAAGAAAAGATCCTAAGCACCCTTTCTTTCGCTGGAAGATATTATTGATTCCGCTTGACTGGCTTGTTATTTGCAGTGAGTGACACTGACTTGTGAAAAGTATGGTCCATGAATACAGAGGATCGTGATGATGGCAAAAGTTTTAATAAGCCTGCGATTTTGGGGGATTTACGTATTGTTGCAACTTGCAGTTAATAAGACATGTCAAATAGCTTCTGAAATACCAATCGTGGTAGCACGTCTGGCTCTGAAAATTGGAGTGTGAAAACAGAAATGTACAAATTTTGTAGAATGTTTTGGTTTAAATGGAAATGTTTACGTCCGTTTGGATTTCGTGGTGGTCTTAACTTATCTCGTTTTGTTTTTTTTATTTTATTTTATTATTATAGTTTTTTAAAATGTTTTCACAAATTATAATAAATAAATCAATTTTTTCAAATATTAATATTAAAAAATAATAATTTATTCAACTTATCCACCTAAAACACATTCTGCCATACAAGAAGGCTTTGTTTGAGTACCATGCAATAGCAACCATGTTTATTAGGCGGCGACGGGCTCGCTTTTTGGGTGGTAATTATAGTTCAAACTGGAAGAGCTTTTATGATCATGTTCAAAAGAGTAGTTATGCTGATCGTCCTCTCTTCTTTTTTTTTTTTTTTTTTTTTAAATCATGTTTATAAATTTTTTGAATATTTTAAAGTTTTAAAATTATATATAGATAGAATTATTTTTAAAGGTCATGTTTTTATTATGTTTAAATTTTTTTTAATTTGAATTTAAAATTAAATGAAATATTATTATTAGGGAGACGCTGGGGACCGGTCCGGCTGTCCCAGCGTCTAAAGCAGCCCAACTAACGTTGGGCTACTTTAAAATGAAAAACACATTAAAATAAAATAAAAAATATAATTAAATAAAAAAAAATGAAGATTAAAAATATAATAAAAAATAAAATGAACAAAACATAATAAAAATATAAAAATATAATAAAAAACACAATAAAAAAATAAAATGAAGATAAATTTAAGGAAATTCGGTCATGGAGAAAACGGAGCCGCCGCCGGTGGCGGTGGGCGACACCGCCCACGCCATCGGGACCGGCAGACTCAGGCGACCTCACTTCTACGACGGCAGTACGGGTCCGAAACGAGTTTAAAGCTGTCGGAGGCACACCGGAGCTCGCCGTCGTAGGAGTGAGATCGCCTGAGTCTGCCAGTCCCAATGGCGTGGACGGTGTCATCCACCGCCACCAAGAATGACAGAAACTGCTCCGTTCGAGGGGGGCAGACGGTCTGCCCCAGGTAATTGCTTATTATTAATACCGTGAGTTTTTTTTTTTAATTAATTGTGTATGTCTCGGTCATTCTTTTTTGTTTTCTTTTGTTACATTTAAAGCCACCTCTTTTCGAGGAAGATTTCAAAAGATATCTACTTATTTGACTATGTCCAAATTTAAATACAAGTGTACCCTTATTGGAAGTCTTGAAATCAATGTGCACTACGAATAAACTGATTGTGATTTTGGTTTTTTTTTTTTCTTTCTTTCTTTAGTATAATAAAGAAGATCATATATGATATAAAAAAAATAAAAAATTAAATAAAAAACAGTGTCATCTTTGTTATTCTTGGGAATCAATATACAATATTGATCCTTATTCATTGAAAAAAATATATTAAAATAAAATAAGGTGCATCTACTAAATATATCCAACAAATATATCCACTCATATTATTTTATCTTTTTAATAGTTAAGAAAGTAATATTAATAAATTTATATTTTTTTATTTATCCTTAACGACTAAGGATGTTTAAAAAATTATTAAAGAAAAATAAAATAAAATTTTCATTTGTACTAGTGCCCACATTTAGTGAGCATATTTGATAGTCACCCTAGCATTGTCCTTAATCTAAATCTTTGATCTAATCTAATTAACACAATCTCGTATATTAGAATTGTGATAATATGAATTATGAGTATTCATAGGCAATCAATTTGTTTATTTATAACATTTAATTTGATTAGTTAAATCTAACCCATATTCTATTTTATTACATTTCACTTAAAAGACAAAAGACACGTACTCTATTTTACAGTATTCGTACGAAATAATATAACATTTTTATTGTTATTGAATGTAATATCATTACTTCTCTAAAAGTTTGAACAAATAGAAAATGATAAATTTTATTATATAATTTATATTTGAACACTATTAATTATGTGTAGACTAGAATCTCTTAATAAGTGAACTTAATATGTAAAATGTTTAATTAAATATGATAAAATGTAAAATTAGAATTTTGATTGCATGACCTCTATAATATATATTTTCTTAAAGGAAAAATACAAATTATATTTAATAAAAATTTATAAAGAAGAATTACTCCTCTACTTATTAGGTGGTCAGTTATTGATATGTTAAAATTATAAAATTTAAAATTTGAAATTTAATTTTTAAAATAAAATCGACAAAGTGAGTATTTTATATAAAATTATAATTAAATAATATTGTAAATATATGTAGGACAATACATCTAAAAAATTTAAATTTTGAAGACAGATAATAATTATATAATATGATAATTGGTCGTGCTTTAAAAGAGAACGAGAGGCAAAAAGTTCAATTCCTACGCGTTTCACCGTCACGTCAGCCGCCTCAGTCAAACATTTATCGTGGAAAATCGAAACGAAGGATAAGAATGGTTGGTTTCTTCTTTATAACCATTTTTCATGGAAACATCGTGAAAAGACTCAAAACTCAAAAGAGTAGAAGTCATGCTAGTGGACAAACACTAGGGGGGCACCACAGCCATGACTTTGCTCTGCTGCACGCGTCCATAATCTATTGGAAGCGTTATATAAATCTACCTTTTGTTTGTTTTATCTTTAGAAAATGCTAAAGTCACATTCTTATATATATATATATATATATATATTTTTTATATATATTCCCGCCACTATTTCTGATTGAGTTTTTTCTCTTTTTTCCTTTTACTGGTTAGATAAATATTTTTAATGATATTAATATTTTTTTAAAAATTTTAGAAAATAATGAAAAAAAATTTTAAATGCATGAAAGAGAAGTAAAAAATGACAAATATTAGGAGGAACCCAATCGAGAATATATAATATTATCAATTAAAATAATAATGTTAGATACAATATATTTTAAATATGCAAGTTGTGCATATGCTCTTTAAAAGAAAGTAGAATTCATGTAAGTCTTAGATTTGCAATTTTATAAAGTATACGAAGTTTACACATTTTAAGATTATTAATATTATTTTTTGAATTTAATTTAATATTTATATTAAAACTTTATTTATGTAACACATCATTCATACTTTTAAATCGAATATCTAATAGTTGTTACACATTAAAAATGTTATGATTGTGTTTAGTTGTTGAACTAAATTTAATTATTTTAAACTTATTTTTATTTAACTTACCACTTTATTAACTTCTCATAAAAAAAGTTTAACTCGTTTAAACCTCTTTATACAATTCAACCTAAGAAGTTAAGCCTTATTTATTTTCATAATTAAGATGAGATTAAAGATAAAATATATATATATTGTTATAACATTTTTTTTATAATTTAGGTTATGTTTAGCTAGTGAAGTATTTTGATTTGAGATCATCTCAATCTATCTTATAATTATTTACAAATTATTTATTATTTTTTATTTCTAGTTACAGATCATTAAAATTCGAGTGGTGCAAGCTAGCGTACTGCCCAACAATGATGCTGGACGTGCCTCCTAGACCATATTCTCTTTCATTATTTTTTTATTTATTTTATCATATTCTTTTAGTACTTTTAATTATTTAAAAAAAACTATTAATATATTAATAGTCACTTTGATAATCAATAAATAAAATAATAAAAATGAAGTATCAAAATTGAAAAACATAATAATAGTATTCTTAAAAATCACTTCAATATTTAAGAGAGATGATATACACAATATTTTACTCAACAATTTATACAATACAAACATAAAACTGAGAATATTTTTGTAAACTTTTATTAATTTTAACAATAATTTATAAAAATATCTTTAACTTTATCATATACTGTGGAAGTTATTGTTAAATATTGTGTCTCTATTATTTTTCATATTTAAATATAACTTAGATCATTAGTATTGGATTAGTCAAAAATTTTCTTCAAAAAGTGTATTTTAAGAGTTTTGATATTTTATTATTTGATTTTTAAAATAAAAAGTAATTTTTTATTTTTTTTACACTTATCAAAAATTATATTTTTTTTATATTTGTGTAAAATTATATTTAAAAAAAAAAACAAAATTGGCTAAAAATGCCAATATTCTTATACAACGTGGTCGTGGATACGTGCATGTATGACGTGGTATATGCACGTCAGTTTTTGGCCTCATATGTGGAAAGGGAATGCACAAAGATAACGCCGTCCGGATCCGGATAACAGAGGTGGGCGGTGCTGCCTACATGGAGGGGACGGTGAAAGTGAGCACTGACACGGCGTCAGCGCTCTTTTCCAGCACGGACGGCTCAGGCCAAAAAAAAAAAAAAAAGGCCTAACCATTTTGCTTTTTTATCTTTCTATCTTCTCTTTTCCTTTCTAATTTCATGAAATTTTAGCGAAGCAAACAGAAAAACCCACCTCATCAACTCAAGTAAGCAAACCCAACGCTTTTGAGAATTGAGCCTTTCTCTGCCTATAGCTTATCGGAATAAGTTCCTTACTCCCTACGCCTCCTAAAACAGTATTTATTTATTTATTTGTTTCAAAGAAATATAATAGTATTTATTGATTGAACGTAGGTAGTTGATTTGTTTTCGAGAATTTTAAAATTTAGGATAAATTTTTAGAAAAGGTAATAAATACTATTATATCCTCTTATTTGGACAATTTAATTTGACAGTTTATGTTTTTTATTTTTTTGTTTTTTATTTTATTTAATAATTAAAAAAAGTGATTATTAGTGTATTGATATTTTTTTCATACATTTTTAAAAAATTTTAAATATATTAAAAAAATATGAAAAGAAAAATAACAAAAAAATCATTTTTTTATGTTTTTATTATTTTTAAATATTTTTAAAAAATATAAAAAATATATTAATACATTAATAATTATTTCTTTAATTATTAAATAAAAATTTAAAAATTTAAATATATGAGATGTGAAAATGAAAAGATTAAGTTTTTTTTTAGAAATTAATTTTTTATAGAATTTCGTAAAAATGCTATGACCCCGTACGGCGACTGATTAGAATAGCAAACAATGATATATATATTGATTGGATTTTCAAAGAAATGAAAAAGCTGAAAAGGGATATTAATACATATTTAAAAAGAAATTTTTGGTAATAAAACATTATTTATTTTTGAAAAAACAAGATCTTTGTATGTTAAAAAATTAGAGTATTGATATTTTAATGACTTAATTAAAGGATTTTTCGGGTCCGTGCTTTCTCTCTCGAGAAAGGTTTAAGGTTTGTGTTTTTTGGCCTTATAATAAAAAGCTTTTGTCTCACGGTGATTGAGAGTGTCTTTACAGCCATTAATCCATGGATGAGGAACTTACAAAAAGATGGGAAAGACTCCACCTTTCCACAGAGGAGGAATCGGTCACACAACTCAAACCAAAAAGGACCAGCGTCCAACCAACAAAAGGGAAATTCTTCTTAGTTGGAAGGATCTTAGCAGAAAGAGACCTCAACAACGAAGCGTTTAGATCTATTATTTCTCAACTTTGGCGGCTTGAAGGCTGGGTCTGTTTCAATGATCTCAACAAGCGAACTTTCTTAATCGAGTTCCAGTCAGTCGAAGACAAGGAAAAGCTCCTCAGCGGCAGATTCTGGTGCTTCGACAGGAAACTGCTTTGCCTGCAAGAAGCTGACGAAAAGGTATCTATCAACTCCCTTCAATTTCATTTTGAACCTTTTTGGGTTCAATGTCATAACCTCCCCCTAACTGCCATGGACGAGGTCATGGGGGAGGAACTGGGTAATTTTCTGGGGCACACGATAAGAGTAGACACTGAAGCCAACGGTTCGGCATGGGGTAGATGCCTTCAAATTAGAGTTGCTCTGGACCTACATAAACCCTTACTCTGAGGGAAATTGATAGAGTTCGAGAATACTAGGTATTGGATTTCCTTTAAGTATGAGCGATTATAGAACTTCTGTTTTCAATGTAGGATCCTGAACCGTAGAGAGTGAACATGTGCCAGACTTAGGATTGACCCGATCCTCGAAGGGAAACCACAGACTAAGTATGGGCCCTGGTTGAGGGTGCAGCCAATGAACACCTATTCCTTTGATAGCAAGAAGTATGGAGGCAAGAATGCGACACCTGCCCAATAAGAAAATGTTCCATCTGGGAATGGAATATATGTGGGGAAAAAAGAGACCGGGGAAAGAATAGACCACACTAACATCACTATCATTAAATCAAATGGGAACGAGACCAGACCAAACCACCAAAGTGGAACAAGGGAAGCAAATTCTCAAGATACAAAAGAACCCCAATCACTGCAAGACTATCACCAACAGGATGTCCAAAATGTCCAAAAGGATACCAATAAAAGTCCAGTAGATGAACAAGTGAGGCAGACCCATAATGAGGATAACCAAGTCAAACCAATATCTTTACTGTTGGTCCCCATAGTTAAACCTATGGATTTAGATAAAGAGGAGGACAAGTAGGGGAGGAATGCACACATGTCCTAAGTAGGGCATCCCACGACGACTGCCTTAAGCTGTCCAATCCTTCACCACTAAATAACAGTCCAAAAATCATACCCGAAGGAACCACAGGAAACCAAACAAGTGGAAAGTGGAAAAGGAAAGCTAGAGCTCAACAAGATACCGATAACACCCTCTCAGAAATCACCAATACCACTAGAGGCATAGGAGTTAAAAGGAGGTGGTCAAGAGAAAGGAATCAAAACACAAAGAAAAGCAGATCAAGGGTTTGTGTCAATAATGATAGAGGGAATATGGCAAAGGCTGGTTTCCAGCCTTGCCAAGATAAATGAGTCTCTTAATATGGAATTGTCGAGGGCTTAGAAACCCTCGAACAATTCGGATCCTTAGGAAACTCACTAAGGAAAAGTATCCCCATTTAGTCTTTCTCATCGAGACTAAATGTAACAAAGCCCGCATGGAAATGGTAAGAAGAACTCTGAAGTTTGATAACCATTTTGTTGTCGAAAGTGCAGGTCTAAAAGGGGGTATTGCATTACTATGGAGAAAAGTATGGCAAGTACAGATAATCAATTTTACCAAATGGCACGTCACAGCCATGATTACAGACAAAATGTCTTGCAACCCATGGCAATTCACAGGTTTTTACGGACACCCAAAAACTGGCAAAAGGAATGGGAGTTGGGAGTTGGGAGTTACTAAAGATACTAAAACTGGCACCAAGCATCGCTTGGCTACGTGCAGGCGATTATAATGAAATTCTCCACCCAAAAGAAAAATATGGGGGTGCAAAACGACCTTATTGGCAAGTTGAGAATTTTATACAAACAATGCAACAATGTGGTATTAGAGATCTCAAACACATGAGACAGAGGTTTACCTGGGCAAACAATAGGTCGGGAAAAGACTTTACAAAGGAGAGGATTGATAGAGCAATGGCCAACCAAGAATGGTAGGAACACTTCAAAACAGCCCATTGTAAAGCTTTAGCAGCTATCAAATCTGACTACTCACCCATTCATATTAGTCTCATCAACCAGCAACGTGGTACCTACAGAAAACAGAGGGTTTTTGGCTATGAGGCAGCATGGGACTTAAAAGAGGATAGCAAGATTACTATCGAGAAAGCATGGCAAAAAGGCAACTTGGGGAGTTCTTTGGGAGACGGCATGAGAAGCAAGCTAGAGTGGTACCAAAGAGACCTCACAAGATGGAGCCAAAAGCAAAAAAGAATGAATGATGAAGACACTTCACAAGACCTGTACAGAATCAGCCAGCTTCAAAATCAAGGTGATGGGTCTCATGTTAGCCAACTCAAAAGTCTACAATTTAAGGTCGAAGCCTCTCTTGCCGAAAGGAATCGAAGTGGAAACAACGGATGAAATAACACTGGCTGAAAAATGGAGACAGGAACACGTCCTTCTTCCACAAGCAAGTAACACAGAGAAGAAAGACAAATTCCATTACCTCAATTCTAGACTCCAGGGGTCAGACAGTACATGGACAGCAAAACATTGGGGAGATTTTCATAGATATTTTCTTAGCCCTATTCTCATCTTCATGTCCTACTGATCTTGATAGATGTTTGAGTACTACCTCCCCTAAGATTGATCAAAATATATCTGTTTACCTAAAGAAACCTTTTAATGAAGAAGAAGTGAGAAGTGCAGTATTCCAAATGAATCCAAACGAGGCCCCTGGCCCGGATGGATTCCCAACCCTTTTTTTCCAAAAACATTGGAATTTAGTTGGGCAAGACACTTATAGGTTTGCCCTCTAGGCACTCAACCACTGTAAGGCCCTTCATGAGGTAAATGACACTTTTATATCCCTGATCCCCAAAGTCAAGAACCCCAAAAGAGTGACTGAATTCAAACCCATTAGCCTATGCAACGTCCTCTACAAATAGTCTCAAAACCTCTGGCAAATAGATTGAAAAAGGTTTTACTCCAGATCATTTCAGCCAACCAAAGTGTCTTTGTTCCAGGACGGCTCATCTCTGACAATTCCCTTATAGCCTATGAAATTCTAAACTCCATGACCTCCAGGCTTAGAGGAAAAAAGGCTTTATGGCTATCAAAATAGACATGAGTAAGGCCTATGACAGAGTTGAATGAGACTTCGTGCAAGCTATCATGACAAAAATGGGTTTCACACAGAACTGGATTGTTTTAATCCAAAACTGTATCAATTCTGTTAGATGCTCTATCCTAGTCAATGGTGAACCACATGACCCATTTATTCCTTCTAGGGGTATTAGACAGGGGGATCCACTGTCACCCTACATATTCATCCTTTGTACGGAGGTGCTCTCAAGTCTCCTCCCCCAAGCTGAAGCAAAAGGTGATATCTCCTATGTGCCGATTGGGAGAGGCCCCACTAGGATCAGCCACCTGTTTTTTGCAAATGATAATCTGCTTTTCTGCCAAGCGAACACCAATGAGCTGGCCACCATCCTAGACATTCTCCAAATTTATGAACAAGCATCAGGGCAAATTTTGAACAAAGAAAAGTTCTCCATCTTTTTTAGCAAAAACACACAGGGAACTACTCAGTCCCAGATCCTTAATATTGCGGGTATAAAATCCAAAGGCACCATGGACACTTACCTAGGCCTACCAACAGTAGTAGGCAAAGCAAAAGTGGCTGCCTTCCACTCTCTATTATATAGGACTTGGGCTCGGGTTACTAACTGGAAAACTAAACACCTCTCAGCAGCTGGGAAAGAAATCCTTCTTAAAGCAGTGCTCCAAGCTATTCCAATGTACTCTATGGGTTTATTTATGCTCCCTGCATCTATTATTTCCAAACTCAACTAGCACTTAAAACAATTTTGGTGGGGTTTTAATGAAGACTCCTCCAAAATTCAGTGGACCCCATGGGAGAAACTTAGCATTGCAAAGGAAGATCGGGGGCTTGGTTTCAGGGATTTCAAAAACTTCAATATTGTTATGCTTGCCAAGCAATATTGGAGAATGATACAGGAACCAAACTTCCTAGTGTATATTTTTTTTAAACAGATGTACTTTCCCTTGACTTCTCTACTGGAAGCTAAACTAGGGTCCAATCCATCCTATGTTTGGAGGAGCATCCTAAGAGGGGCTGAACTCATGAAATCTGGATTGTCCTGGCAGGTTGGAAATGGTGAACTCAAAAATATATGGACTGATAAATGGCTCCCCACCTTTCCTAATGGGAAAATTTTATCATCCAGGGACCCTGTTTGCTGGTGTGATAAGGTCTCAAACCTTATTGATCCCAATCTTAAAACCTGGAAAGAGAGTTTTTTGGAGGAAATGTTCTCTGAATAAGAGAGGGAGGAAATCCTTTCTATTCTGATTAGCCTGGGGGGCAAAGAGGACAAACAAATGTGGAGACACACAAACAATGGAGTATATACGGTAAAAAGTGGATACTACCAGCAAAGACACATTGAAGCATATCAGGAATGGGAGACATCTAGTACCCAGAGTGACAAAGCTGCATGTAAACACATTTGGAAGTTAAAAGTTATCCCAGCAGTCAAACTCTTCTTATGGAGAGTTTGTAGTGAAGCCTTGCCTACCTTAGCAAACCTTAAAAGAAGAAAAGTGGTGGAAAACAATCTTTGTCCAATATGCCAAGCTGAACCCGAGACCTTAGGCCATATCCTGTGGGGTTGCCCATCCTCAAAAGATATATGGACTCAAAGTGTTGTAAAAGTTCAAAAAATGTCTATACAAAGTGATAATGTTTTCAACATTTGGGTAGAAATCACACAATTTCTGAATAATAAAGAGTTGGAGATAGTGGCTATAACCTTTAGAGAAATCTGGAATCGTAGGAATGGTGTAGTACATGGTAAAACCTTCTAGCACCCAGATGCATTGATCCAACAAGCTGCTAATGATTGGCAGGTATTCCAGGAAGCAAGCAAGTGCAACAACACTCTCATACAACCCGAAAAACCAAGATCACAGCCATGGAGCAAGCCACCGAAAAATTTCTACAAGGCAAATTGGGATGCTGCAACCAAGAAAGAAATAGGCAAAATTGGGGTGGGTGTCATAGTTAGAAACTACCAAGGCAGGGTCATGGGTACACTAAGAGCTTTAAGACCTTTGATTGGTAATGTTTTTTAAACAGAAGCACATGGTTTACTTCTTGCTACAATTTTCTGTAAGGAATTGGGCCTATCAAATATAATCATGGAAGGAGATGCAAAGCAAGTAACCGACCAACTAAAAGATAGAAAGCCAAACTGGACCTTAGGAGGCATATTGATTGAAGACTCCAGGTCACTGCTCAATAGCTACAACAAGTGAAAAGTCTCTCATGTCTTTAGAGAAGCAAACACTGCTGCACACACTTTGGCAAAATCTGCTATTTTGTTGACAGAGGATTTATACAATATTGAAGAATGCCCTTCTGTTATTCTATTAATTGTAACCTCTGAACTTTGTTAAGTATTGATTAATGAAATCTTGCTTATTTTTTAAAAAAAAAAATAAGGTGGCGACAGGCTCGCTCTTTTGGGTAGTAATTATAGTTCAAATTGGAAGAGTTTTTATGATCACATTCAAGAGAGTAGATATGTTGGTCGTCCTCACCTCTTATATTTCTTTAAAAAAATCATGTTTATAAATTTATCTGAATATTTTAAAGTTTTCCAAATTATATATAGATAGAATTATTTTTAAAGGTTATGTTTTTATTATGTTTAAATTTATTTAATTTGAATTTAAAATTAAATGAAATATTATTATTAATCACTTGAGTTTTTTTTTTTTAAATTAATTGTGTATGTCTCGGTCTTTCTTTTTTATCTTCTTTTGTTACATTTAAAGCCACCTCTTTT
This sequence comes from Platycarya strobilacea, assembly GCA_036898215.1. Taxonomy (NCBI): domain Eukaryota; kingdom Viridiplantae; phylum Streptophyta; class Magnoliopsida; order Fagales; family Juglandaceae; genus Platycarya; species Platycarya strobilacea. Next base: position 32,033,439 of record CM072550.1, read on the forward strand.
CGAGGAATATTTCAAAAGATATCTACTTATTTGACTCTCTCCAAATTTAAATACAAGTGTACCCTTATTGGAAGTCTTGAAATCAATGTGCACTACGAATAAACTGATTGTGATTTTGGTTTTTTTTTTTTTTCTTTCTTTCTTTAGTATAATAAAGAAGATCATATATGATATAAAAAGAAATAAATAAATAAATAAATAACAGCATCATCTTTGTTATTCTTGGGAATCAATGTACAATATTGATCCTTATTCATTGAAAAAAATATATTAAAATAAAGTGCATCTACTAAATATATCCAACAAATATATCCACTCATATTTTTTTTTATCTTTTTAATAGTTAAGAAAGTAATATTAATAAATTTATATATTTTTTATTTATCCTTAACGATTAAGGATGTTTAAAAAAATGATTAAAGAAAAATAAAATAAAATTTTCATTTGTAATAATGCCCACATTTAGTGAGCATAATTGATAGTCACTCTAGCATTGTCCTTATTCTAAGCCTCGTTTGTATTGGAAACTCATCTCAATTCATCTCAACTTATCTTCATTTTATTATTACATTTTTATAATTTTTTATACAAAACATAAATTCCTATACACCTTTTTCAAATCTCAATACACATTTTTCAAATTTCAATACACATTTTTTTAATCTTAAAATAATAATAATATTAAAAAATAAACTAAACTCATTTAAACTCATCTCATCTCTGAATCCAAACGGAACAATTTCTTTGATCTAATCTAATTAACACAATCTCGTATATTATAATTATGCTAATATGAATTATGAGTATTCATAGGCAATTAATATGTTTATTTATAACATTTAATTTGATTAGTTAAATCTAACCCATTTTCTATTTTATTACATTTCACTTAAAAGACAAAAGACACGTGCTCTATTTTACAATATTCGTACGAAATAATATAACATTTTTATTGTTATTGCAATGTAATATCATTACTTCTCTAAAAGTCTGAACAAATAGAAAATGATAAATTTTATTATATAATTTATTGTTGTGGACGTGTCTCGCCGGCCTCTTATTCTCGAAACTTGCAAGAAAAACCAAGAGAAGATGGTGGCTTTCTACCCGAGAAAACTCCGACGCTCAAGTTAGTGATCACGTATTTACTGAAAAAAATTTTCATACCCATAGTTGAGGTTTACCTAGTCTATTTATAAGCCTCTGGGGCGATACATGTCCCTTATAATGCCTCCCATAATCATTGTGATTGCGTATCTGCATGGGATATCTTTCTGAGTTTGGTGATATTTCGTATCTGCTTACAATCCCGATAAAGGTGGCAACGGGTTTCATATATATTTTGGACTCTGCAGGATTGGACCCTTTGTATGATTTTCCTTCCTGGTGGGCTTCCATTGTTGTTGGGCCTTTAGACCAAATCTGATCCCACAATTACCCCGCAAATTTTCTTCGCCTTGAGGCGTAGGAAATTAAAAAAAAAAAAATTCTTTTCTTTTATTTTTTTTTTATTTCCCGCGAAGGCAAACTTGGGAATTCACGCCTTTCCCTTGATCATTGGGCGCGTGTTGTCCTCCCGTCTTCTCATCTAACGATTACACCTCTGTATTTATGTCAGGTCATCATATCTCTATCTGTTGGTATGCCGCATTTGTTTTCTTTAAATACATTTTCTCTTTCTCTCTTCATTTTACTTTTCTGCATTCTCTTGTTATTAGGCTCTTTCCGTCTCTGCCTTTTTCCTCTTTCTTGTTTCTTGCATTCCTCTTCTTCATTACTTCCCATGGCAGACCAAGGTAGCGGTTCGGTTCAGCCTTTCGACATTCCTGAAGGCACGACCTTTGAAGGTTATTCTTGGCGTTCAAGTGTTCGTGAGAAACACTTGGCCGAGATTAGGGAAGAGTTCAAGATTCCCAGTTCAGTTGTAATGAAAGCCCCTGATTTGGGCTGCTGCGATGACGAGGGGTTTTCTGGTTAGGTGGCCATTTCCGTCGCCCTGTTATCGTATGGCTTGAAACTCCTCTTCTGCCGCCCCCTTCGAGACATTCTAAACCTTCTACAATTCGCTCCGATTCAACTTCACCCTTTTGCCCTGAGGGTGTTCTTGTGTGCTTGCATCGTTTTTCGGATGGTGCTGGAGCCCCTTCGTGATCCTTACCCCGATCTCACTACTCGTGAATTTTTGACCTTCTACGATGTGAGGGCGGCCACTAAGGGATGTATGGCTGGTTTTCGCAAGAATGAGAAAGGCCAGTCCCTGGCAAGGTTCGAAGGAAGATATTCTAATACTAAGACGTGGACCACCAAGTTCTTTTTTATCAGTGGCCAAGGATGGGAGTTCCCTAGTCAGGAGGAGGAATTCAGGGATTTCCCTGTTAGGGCCATCTGGCGCCCAATTCCGGATGGTAAGTGCTTATGGTCAACCATGCCTCCCTTGTCCCGCCGAGAACTTGACCTGATTGATGCTGTTGACGCCTGCACATATTAATCGGTTCTTGACATCTCTGAATCAGTCCTTTGTTCAAGGACGTGACTTCATAATCACCGATGTCATCCCCGCCCCTTTGTCGGCGCCTTCAGAGAAGACGGCGAGGGGTGCCCTTTTCGTGCGGGGCGCTGAGAGCAAGCCTAGGGAAGCTGAACGACCTGAGACTGCCGTGGTGGAGGGTAAAAAGGAAAAAAGGTCCAAAAACAAGAATGACGAAGGTCATAGGAAAAGAGACCGCCCAAAAGGCTCTTCCGCGAACCCTCCGCCAAAAAAAGCAAGGTGCCCACTGTTGGCGATCGGGATTCGACACAGGCGGCTCAAATTCTGAAGGGGAGCTTGACGCCCGAAGTGAGCGCCCCTGAGCAAGCGCCTCGAGATGTGGTCTCTCCAGGGGGCGGCGAGGACACAACGCCAACCCCGCCTAAGAGGCTAAGTCCTCTGGCGACCGGATTGTGGCGCCCACTTCCTCTACGGGTACTTCTTCCGCGAAACCACAGTCTACCGGCTTGGGAGACAGAGAGATGCTGGCCAAAATAGCTCTCTTTGAGCTGGCCGCTACTTTTCAGGCTCCCGCCCCCACTCAGTCAAGTGCCTAGGCGTCGGCCCCAGTTTTTCTGGCACCAACCGCTGAAGGTCCAGTGAGGGGCGGCGAGCTTCCTCTTTGTGTTGCTGCCGCCCTTCACTTGGAAGGATTTGCGAGTCCTGGTTCGCACCGTCCATCACCCTTTGGAGGCGTTGTTGAGAAGGCGGGTGCTCCTCCTACGGGGGTAAAGGAGACAAGCCGCGAAGGAGAAAGAGGTGTTGTATCCCCCCCTTCTGAGGGCGCCCGTGGTGTTTCACTGGCTGGGCCGCCCAGCTTAGAGACCCCTCCCACAACTGTGTCTGGAGGTAAAACTTCATCCATGGTTGGGAGCGGGGAGCATTTTTCTCTGCCGCCACTTCACACCCCTTCATTCGACGAGGGCCGAGAGTCCCTCACTGATGAGGAGCTGGATCAGATGCTCTGTGATGACTCCCACACCGCGTGGGTCGGGTCAGTTCATCCGGGACTACTGCTCGTATCTGGGCATGTGCCGAATCCAGCAATGGGCGTGGCTCACAGGAAGGCTTCCCCTCTTCTTGCATTTGCCCATGAGGAAGCCGCTGCCAACATGGCTAACCAGCTGAGGGAGTGGTTCTTCACGGTATTATTCATACTAACATTATTTCTTGCTATCTTTTGGTGTTGCTTGCTTTTGCTGCCTGCTATTTACTTGGATTGTTTTTCCTTCTTCTACAGGGGGTTGAAGGCTTGGCGGCACAGTTCGCAACTAACTTCCTTGTACGGGAGGAAAGAATCACTGAGAGGTGGCAAGCGGACAGGGCCGAAATGGAGGCCTTGATCGAAAGAAATAAGGAGCTTGTGTCACGGGTCACCCAAGCAGAAGGTGTCACGGACTCCCTCCAGGGGGAGCTTGAGCTGCGTGAGGGAGAAGTTATCGAGCTTCGTGATGCTGTTCGCCTCGCTCAGGAGGCGAAAGCCAGAGAAGACTTCTCCCCCTAGGTCTTGCAGTCGGAGAGAGACCTGGCGATGGTGCAGCTCCGTGAGGCCCGGCAAGGCTTTGATGCTGAAATCACCTGCTTAACCTCTGAGTTTCGCGCCAGCAGCGGGGAATTGTGCTCAGCCCGGAGAGAGGTTGCTAGCCTTAAGGAAAGGTGTAGTGGGCTGACCAAGAACTTGTTGGATGCCTTGGAGAAGGCGCGCTTGGCTGCCCAAGAAGCGTCTGAGGCGCAGGGTTCGTTGGCCGAGCTTCGTGAGCGTCATCAGAAATACAAGGCGAGCCGTGCGAACACGGACGAGGAGTTCAGGAAAGCCAACCTGGTTGCAATGGCCAGGGATGAGCAGTTGGCCCGGAAGGCTGCCTAGTTGACTGCTGCCCGGGAGGAAAACTCCAGCCTCTGGGCACAGTTGGCTTTGGTTCCCCAGGTTTGGGACACAGCCTTCACTTTTGGCCATGGCTCCGGGATCCTGCGCCTTCGGAACCGTCTCTTGGCCGATCCGACGACCAACTTGCAAGCTCTTGATGTGGGCTTGTTTTCACCTGAATTGGCTACTTGCCATCGGGCCGATACTTTTGGGTGCAATGAAATCCCGGATGCCTTTGCTGGGGTGCCCCCCTTGCCGCCTCCCGACGAAAGCGGCGACCTGTGATGAAGAGTTGCTTTGCTTTTGTACATGTATATTTTTGTTGTTGTTGTATGTTGTAACCAAAATTTGTATTTGGACTCGGCTTATAATTTGCAATAGATCTTTTCCCTAACCTTTCTTGTCGCGTGCTTATGTTTGTTACTGTGTGCGTCTTCTTCTTGTTTTAAGGTGGCGTGGTCATTTGAATCCGCGCCCCTTTATTTCGTTTGAGATGACGTGATCATTTGGCTCTGCACCCCTTGATTTTATTTGAGAGGGGTGTGGTCGTCTGACTCTGCACCCCTTTCTTTATTTGAGGTGGCGTGGTCATTTGACTCTGCGCCTCTTTCTTTATTTGAGGTGGCGTGGTCATTTGACTCTGCGCCTCTTTCTTTATTTGAGGTGGCGTGGTCATTTGACTCTGCGCCCCTTTATTTCGTTTGAGGTGGCTTTGTCATTTGACTCTGCGCCCCTTGATTTTGTTTTAGGGGGCGTGGTCGTTTGACTCTGCGCCCCTTTCTTTATTTGAAGTGGCGTGGTCATTTGACTCTGCGCCCCTTTATTTCGTTTGAGATAGCGTGGTCATTTGACTCTGCGCCCTTGATTTTGTTTAAGGGGGGCGTGGTCGTTTGACTCTGCGCCCCTTTCTTTTGTTTGAGGGAGCGTGGTCTTTTGGCTCTGCGCCTCTCCCTTTCGTTTGAGGGGGTGTGGTCTTTTGACTCTACGTCTCTCCCTTTCGTTTGAGGTGGCGTGGTCATTTGACTCTGCGCTCCTTTCTTTCGTTTGAGGGGGCGTGGTCTTTTGACTCTGCGCCTCTCCCTTTCGTTTGAGGTGGCGTGGTCTTTAAAGATGAAGTATTTTCAAAAATCTAATTAAGATAAGGACGCCGGAATGGAATTTGATTAAACGCGATTGGGCGAAAATTTTAAAAAGTCAAAGCTGAAATGACTACTGGTAAATGCAAATTGACAAAAATTTTAATAAACAAAGCAGGAATGACTACTGGTAAATGCAAATTGACGAAAATTTTAATAAACAAAGCGGGAATGACTACTGGTAAATGCAAATTGACGAAAATTTTAATAGAAAAAAGCAGGAATGACTACTGGTAAAACTTCTTCAGGTGCTCTGCGTTCCAGGTCGAGGTAGCTCTCTCCCTTGACTGTCCTTCAGCCGATACGATCCCCCTATACTGTTCGTTACCACTATATAAGGTCATTCCCATTGAGGTTCCAATTTTCCAGGACTTTGGGTGGTCACCCCGCATTTCCTTAGAACCAGGTCTCCGACTTTGAATGTTCGGGACTTGACTCTTTTGTTGAAATATCGCTCGGTTTTGGCCTTTTCTTGCAACAGTCTGGCTTCCGCCTTTTTCATTTCTTCCTCAACTAAATCCAAATTTTCTTTAAACTTACTGTTGTTTTGGTTAACTGAAAAATGACTTGTTCTGTGACTGGGCAGCCCTACCTCCACCGGCGGTATGGCCTCTGTTCCGTACGCTAGGGTGAATGAGGATTCCTCGGTTGGCATTTTGACTGACGTCCTGTACACCCAAAATACTCCCGGAAGCTCGTCTGCCCAATCCCCTTTCTTCTCTGTGACTTTCTTTTTAAGGATGGAGAGTAGAGCCTTGTTGGTTGATTCGGCTTGCCCATTAGCTTGGGGGTGGTCTGGCAAGGAATACTTGGGTCTGATTCATAGCTCGGCACACCACTCTCGGTATTAGTCGGAGTCGAACTGCTACCCGTTGTCTGTTATTATACTGTGGGGAATTTCGAATCGGTAAATCACGTTCTTCCATAGAAACCGTGTTTACCGCTTTGCTGGTAATAGTCGCCAAAGGTTCGGCTTCCGCCCATTTGGTGAAGTAGTCCACGGCTACTATCATGAACTTGACGCCGCCTTTGCCTGGTGGGAAAGGTCCCACGAGGTCCACGCCCCACTGGGCAAAAGGCCAGGCTGCCGTAATGGAGGTCAATTCCTCTGGCAGGGCGTGAGGTATAGGTGCATATTCCTGGCACTTGAGGCATTTTTTTGAAAATTCCTGCGCATCCTTTATTGCATTGGGCCAGTAATAGCCCGCTCTGATTGCCTTTCTGGCCAGAGCTCTCCCCCCTGAATGGTTCCCACATATTCCTTCATGTATCTCGGCGAGAACATACTGCGCTTCCTGTGGTGAGACGCATCGCAGCAGGGGGCGGAGAGTCCTCTCTTATAAAGGATCCCTTCGATAAGCACGAATCTCGTCGCTTTCCTTCTTATTTTCCTTGCTTCATCTCGTCCCTCCGAAAGTTTGCCCGACGTCAGATATTCCACTATTGCGTTTGCCCATTCGGGAAAACCACGATCCACTATTGCTACCTCTGCGCCCACGGCGGGTATCTCAATAACTCTTCTTTCTACTTGCCAAGGAAGGGGCGCCATTTCCATTCCCGAAGCTGTCCTGGCCAGCTTGTCTGCCACTTCATTATCAGTTCGCGAGACCTGGGTTATGGTAAAATATGAGCAAATGTCTCGTACTTCCCATTCCCGATCCAAATACTTCTTCAGTTTTACGCTCTTGGTGGCATACAGTCCCAAGACTTGGTTGACAATGACTTGTGAATCTGATCTGGCTTCAACTTTTGTCACTCCAATCAGGGCAGCTATTGAGAGACCGGCGATTAGTGCTTTGTATTTTGCTTCGTTATTCGTCACTCTAAACCCAAGCGTAGCCATGTAGTGTCTCTCTTCGCCGCTGGGGCTTATGAAATGTATTCCCAGGCCGCCGCCGGTCTTGCAGGATGACCCATCTATGTGCATTACCCATGGTGCTCTTGCTTGCGCCGTGGCAGCATCTTGAGCTTTTTGGGGGAAACCTGTGAACTCGGCTACGAAGTCTGCCAACGCTTGTCCCTCCACTGCCTTCCTGGTCTCGTACCATAGGTCAAATTCGCTTAATTCGATTGATCATCCTATCAGTCTTCCCGTGCAGTCTGGTTTCCTTAGGGTTTTTGCCAACGGTGCTTCTGTTAGTACCCTTATTGTGTGGGCTTGGAAATACAGACGTAACTTTCTGGTCGCCGTTACCAAGGTAAAGGCTAGCATTTCAATCTTAGGATGCCTTACTTCTACTCCTCTGAGGGCTCGGCTTACGTAATATACGGGATGTTGTTCGGCTCTGTCTTCTTTTACCAGGACGGCGGACACCGAGTGCGGGGAGGCTGCTAGATAAGCGCAGAGCACGTCACCCCTCTCGGGCTGCTTCAGGAGCGGTGGGTTGGCCAGATACTGCTTCAGGTTTTTGAATGCTTCGTCACACGATTTCATTCCAAGGGTATGATTTACGCAACACGTGGAAGAAAAGCATACACTTATCGGTTGATCTGGCTATGAACCTCCCCAGAGCGGCGACTTTCCCTGCTAACTGTTGGGTCTCGTGCAGGTTCTTTGGCGGCTTCATATTGATTATAGCCTCTATCTTCTCGGGGGAAGCCTCGATTCCTCTCTCTGATACGATGAATCCCAGAAACTTCCCCGAATTGACGCCAAAGGCGCATTTGGCTGGGTTCAGCTTCATCTTATACTAACGCAGCACTTCGAATGCTTCTCTTAGGTCAACGACGTGTTGGGCAGGCTCCTTGCTTTTTACTAAGAGGTCGTCTATGTAGACTTCCATGGTCTACCCCATTTGCTTTGCGAACATTCAGTTGACTAACTTTTGGTAAGTTGCTCCTGCGTTCTTTAATCCGAATGGCATTAATTGATAGCAGTACAACCCCCGGTCGGTTATAAACGCCGTCTTTTCCCTGTCCGCCGAATGCATTTGTATTTGATTGTATCCTGAGTATGCGTCCATGAAGATGAGCGTTCAGTGTCCTGCTGTTGCATCCACGACGAGGTCGATGCGTGGCAGAGAGAAATTATCTTTCGGGCAAGCTTTGTTTGAGGTCAGTAAAATCTACGCACATTCTCCACTTCACATTGGTTTTCTTCACCATGACGACATTGGATAACCATTCCGGGTAATGGATCTCCTTGATAAAACCGGGGGCGAGTAGCTTCTCAACCTTCAAGCCAATGGCGGCGTATTTTTCCACTCTGAAAGACCTCTTTTTTTGGCGCACAGGTTTATGCGCTGGATTCACGCCCAGTCTGTGTTCAATGATGGTGCGGTCTATTCCTGGCATTTCTTCGTGGCACCAGGCAAAAATGTCTATGTGCTCTACTAGCAGCTGTTTCAAGCTCTCTCTATCTGCAGGGGAGGAGTTTGTTCTTATGCGCACGGTTGTCCCTGGGCAGTCTGCAAACAGCGTTATAAGTTCAAAGGGCTCGTTGACCTCGGCATGTTGTTGAATTGGTTTGTTTCTGACCTGTATTTCTCCTTGCGATGCCTCGACCATGGCGGGGGGAAGTGGCGGGAGGAAGGCTTCTTCTGGCTCCTCGATTGCGCAAACCTTGTTTCCATTTTTCTTCAATTCCTGTACATAGCACTCCCTAGCCAGTGCCTGCTCTCCTTTTAATTCTCCTACCCCGCTGTCGGTTGGAAATTTCATCTTGAAGTGATACGTGGAAGTTACTGCTTTGAGGCGGTTGAGGGTTGGTCTCCCTAGTATAATGTTGTAGGAGGAAGGGACTTTCACTATCAAGAAGTCGGTCATGGTGGTTGCTGTTTGTGCTCTACTCTCGGCGGTAACTGGGAGCGTGATGGCTCCTACTGGTTGGATTGTTTCACCAGAAAAACCTTTCAACGGTGTTGGGGAAGTTCGTAGCTGCTCAGGATCAATGCCCATTCTGCTGAACGCATCCCAAAATAATATGTCGACTGAGCTTCCGTTATCAATTAGTACCCGCCTAGTCGCGTAGTTGGCTATGACGAGGGTGACTACCAGGGCGTTGTCATGGGGGTACAGTATCCCTTGCCTATCTGCCTCTCCATAGGATATTACTTCTAGTTTTTGGTTCAGTCTCTGCTGTTTAGGTGCCCTATCCATTACATATACTTTCTCATACCGAGCTCTTCGTGCATGCAACGTGCGACTGGATGTGGATATCCCGCCTCCAGCGAATCGCCCGGCTATCGTCCCGATTTTTCCAATCGGTTCTCTATTATTGTTATTTCTCGAGGGTGTCCTATTCCTGCCGCCTCTGGTGGGGGTCCTGCTTCTGCCACCGTTTCCTCTATTGTTCGCCCGGTTACGATCATTCCGAGGGTTGTTGCAGTGGTTTCTCCACTCGGGGCTGAAGCTCCTTTTTCCTTTTCGCCCGGTTTCCTGGCGCCTTGTAGGTTTTGATCGTTCTGCGATCATGTGCTCCAATTCGCCTGTTCCTATTAGGTCGGCGACCCTCTTTTTCATGGTTGTACAATCTTCGGTCCAATGTAATGTTGTATGGTGGTACTTGCAATACCAATCTCCTGTCTGATGTGAGCGCCCTTCGACCTTGCCATCCTCTTCCTCCCTGACACTTAGGTTGTTATGCATTAACCTGGTGTGTTGATCCGTGTTCCTTTCTCGCCTTCTTTCCTGCCGACTTGTTCCCGCTTTCTTGTCATCGCGCCCGCCTCGCCGTTCGCCCCTCTTGTTTTCTTTACGGGAGTCTACCAACGCTTGCAGTGTGTCTTCGGCGTTGACAAAGTTGTCCGCTTGATCCATGAACTCCCTGAGAGTGGAGGGAGTCTTCTTTGCCAGATCGACCATGAAGGGGCTCTGAGGCCAGATTCCGCTCAGGAGGGCGGCCAGAGTGATCTTTTCGTCCTGATCATCCGTTGTTAAGCGTTCCTTGTTGAACCGTGTGAGGTAGGTTTTGAGGTCCTCATCCTCCTCTTGCTTGACTGTTAGTAGGTAGGCGGCTGGTCGCCGGCGCCTTCTGCTCGGCATAAACTGAGTTATGAAAAGTTTAGCTAACTCCTCGAAGCTGTCTATTGACCTTGGCCGGAGGGTCCCGAACCAGTCCCTCGCCGTCCCCTTCATGGTTAAAGGGAAAACCCGACAGGAGATCTCGCCTGGGAAGCCGTGGAGCGTGATGTGAGTTTTAAAGTTTTCCAAGTGGTCCACGGGATCTCTGGACCCATCGTACAGTTCGATTTGGGGAAGTTTGAATTTTGGTGGCAAAGGGATTCCCATGATGCACTCGCTATATGGCAAGTCAATCTGGCTTAGTAAGCTGTCGACCGAAGAATGTCCCCCCACTTTTTTTGCTATTTCTTCATACTTGCCTGCAAGATCCTTCAATTCGTCGTGCAGTTTCTGTTTTTCCACGCGCTCAAGCTCGACCCCAGCGTTACTGTCCGCCTCTTGCTCTCCTTACCCGTCGCCAGGCGGAATGGCTGTGTTGCTGGATTCAACATTCCTTTGCCGCAAAGTCTCGTTCTCTTTTTGAAGCGCTTCCAAAGCTTCCAATGTTGTTCTCAGTCTTTCCTCCGCTGCTGCTAACCGTGCTTCCATCGATACTCCTATCATTCGGCTTGCTACAGAATGTGTCACAGTTGGCATGCAAGAGCCACGTTAATCATCTGTAAAGTTGGATCCCACAGACGGCGCCAATGTTGTGGACGTGTCTCGCCGGCCTCCTGTTCCCGAAACCTGCAAGAAGAACCAAGAGAAGATGGTGGCTTTCCACTCGAGAAAACTCCGACGCTCAAGTCAGTGATCACGTATTTACTAGAAAAATTCTTCATACCCATAGTTGAGGTTTACCTGGTCTATTTATAAGCCTCTAGGGCGATACATGTCTCTTATAACGCCTTCCGTAATCATCGTGATTGCGTATCTGCATGGGATATCTTTCTGAGTTTGGTGATATTTCGTATCTGCTTAAAATCCCGATAAAGGTGGCAACAGATTTGATATATATTTTGGACTCTGCAGGGTTGGGCCCTTTGTATGCTTTTCCTTCTTTGTGGGCTTCCATCGCTGTTGGGCTTTAGACCAAATCTGATCCCACATTTATATTTGAACACTATTAATTATGTGTAGGTTAGAATCTCTTCATAAGTGGACTTAATATGTAAAATATTTAATTAAATATGATAAAGTGTAAAATTAGAATTTTGATTGCATGACCTCTATAATATATATTGTCTTAAAGGAAAAATACAAATTATATTTAATAAAAATTTATAAAAAAAAAAATTACTCCTCCACTTATTAGGTCGTCAGTTATTAATACGTTGAAATTATAAAATTTAACATTTGAAATTTAATTTTTAAAATAAAATCGACAAAGTGAGTATTTTATATAAAATTATAATTAAATAAGATTATAAATATATGTAGTACAATACATCTAAAAAATTTAAATTTTGAAGACAAATAATAATTATATAATATGATAATTGGTCGTGCTTTTAAAAGAGAACGAGAGACAAAAAGTTCAATTCCTACGCGTTTCACCGTCACGTCACCGGCCCCAGTCAAACATTTGTCGTGGCAAAAGGAAACGAAGGATAAGAAGGGTTGGTTTCTTCTCTATAACCATTTTTCATAGAAACATCGTGAAAAGACTCAAAACTCAAAAGAGTCGAAGTCATGCTAGAGGACAAATACTGTCGGGGCAACATACGTAAAAGTGACAATTTCTTACACGATTGGTTAACTCAATACGAATACGATACGATAATAGTGAATTAAGATTTAGTTTTAACGAGTTTCGGATTAAAACGAGTTGATCCATTATGATACGATTGCTTAACGGGTTGATAACGGATCAACCTGTTTTAACTCGTTATGACACGCTAAAAAAGTTAAAATTACAATTATATTCTTATACTTAAATGTAAATTTGTTAGAATTTTAATTTTGATATTTTATTGTTTAGATTATAATTTAGACTTATAATTAGTGTTATTAGTTTTATAGATATTATGATTTTAATATTTATATAAAATTATGTTAAATTTAATTAAGTCAAACGGGTTAATTTTAAACATATTCAATTCATTTACATAAATAGGTTGAAACGAATCATATTATGTCGTGTTAATATATTTCATAATATTTACTAATGGGTCATAACGGGTTGACACGATACGACACGTTATGTTAACGGATTGGGTTAGGGTTTGAGATTTTGACACGATAAGCTTAACCGGTCGGGTTAGGGTTGACCTATATAATATAATATACAAGTCTTGACACGATACGAATACGACTCGTTAACACGATTTGACACTTCTAAAGTCCACATGCATGACTTTGCTCTGCTGCACGCCATAATCTATTGGAAGCGTTATATAAATATACCTTTTGTTTGTTTTATCTTTAGAAAATGCTAAAGTCACATTCTTATATATATATATATATATGTATATATATACTCCCGCCACTATTTCTGATTGAGTTTTTTTTCTTTTTCCCTTTTACTGGTTAGATAAATATTTTTAATGATATTATTTTTTTTTTTTTTAATTTAGAAAATGATGATTTTTTTTTAAATGCATGAAAGAGAAGTAAAAAAATGACAAATATTGGGAGGATCCCAATCTAGTATATATAATATTATCAATTAAAATAATAACGTTAGATACAATATATTTTAAATATGCAAGTTGTGCATATTCTCTTTAAAAGAAGGTAGAATTCATGTAAGTCTTAGATAATTTGTTATTTTATAAAGTATATGAAGTTTACACATTTTAAGATTACAAATATTATTTCTCGAACTTAATTTAAATTTTATATTAAAATTTTATTTATATAACATATTAAGGTAGGATGAAACTACCACATCATTCATACTTTTAAACTTATTTTAAAAATGTTATGATTGTGTTTAGTTGTTGAACTAAATTTAATTATTTTAAACTTATTTTTTATTTAACTTACCACTTTTTTAACTGCTCATAAAAAAGTTCAACTCGTCTAAACCTCTTCTTACAATTCAATCTAAGAAGTTAAGCCTTATTTGTTTTCATCAATAAGATGAGATTAAAGATAAATATATATATATATTGTTATAATATTTTTCTTAATATTAGTTTTGTTTTGAGATTTGAAAATGTTGTTTTGAGATTTGAAAAGATTGAATTGTTTATTTATTTTGTATGAAAATTTGAAAAAGTATAATGATGAGTTTGAGATGAGATGAGATGAAATGTGTATAGAAAACAAATAATACCTAAATTTATCTCAACTTAAAAAGTTAAAGCCATTTAAAAATATATTTTGTAATTTATTAAAAAAATTATAAAAATAAATTTATAAATCTAACACTTTTATAATTTAGTTTTATAATTTAGGTTATGTTTAGCTAGTGAAGTGGTTTTGATTTGAGATCATCTCAAGCTATCTTATAATTATTTACAAATTATTTTTTATTTATTATTTCTAGTTACGTATCATTAAAATTCGAGTGGTGCAAGCTAGAGTGCTGCCCAACAATGATGCTGGACGTGCCTCCTAGACCATATTCTCTTTCATTATTTTTTTATTTATTTTTTCATATTCTTTTAGTACTTTTAATTATTTAAAAAATTATTAATATATTAATAGTCACTTTTTTAATAAATAACTAAAATAATAAATAATAAATAATAAATGCATAAATAATAAAAATGAAGTGTCAAAATTGAGAAACATAATAACAGTATTCTTAAAAATCACTTCAATATTTAAGAGAGATGATATACACAACATTTTACATAATAATTTATACAATACAAACATAAAAGTGAGGATATTTTTGTAAACTATTATTAATTTTAATAACAATTTATAAAAACATCTTTAACTTTATCATATATTGGGGAAGTTATTGTTAAAGTTATTTTATCTATATCATTTTCCATATTTAAATATAACTTAGAGCATTAGTATTATATTAGTCAAAAAATTTCTTCAAAAATATATTTGAAGAATTTTGATATTTTACTATTCACTTTTTAAAATAAAAAGTAATTTTTTATCTTTTTTTATATTCAAAAGTATCATTTTTTTTTTATCAAAAATGACATTTTTTTTTAATATTTGTGTAAAATTATATTTAAAAAAAAAAACAAAATTGGCTAAAAATGCCAGTATTCTTGTACAACGTGGTCGTGGATACGTGCATGTATGACGTGGTATATGCACGTCAGTTTTTGGTCTCATATGTGGAAAGGGAATGCACAAAGATAACGCCGTCCGGATCCGGATAACAGAGGTGGGCGGTGCTGCCTACATGGAGGGGACGGTGAAAGTGAGCACTGACACGGCGTCAGCGCTCTTTTCCAGCACGGACGGCTCAGGCCAGAAAAAAAAAAAAAAAAAAAAAAAAAGGTCCAACCATATTGCTTTTTTATCTTTCTATTTTCTCTTTTCCTTTCTAATTTCATGAAATTTTAGCGAAGCAAACAGAAAAACCCACCTCATCAACTCAAGTAAGCAAACCCAACGCTTTTGAGAATTGAGCCTTTCTCTGCCTATAGCTTATAGGAATAAGTTCCTTACTCCCTACGCCTCCTATAACAGTATTTATTTATTTATTTGTTTCAAAGAAATATAATAGTATTTATTGATTGAACGTAGGTTGTTGATTTGTTTTCGAGAATTTTAAAATTTAGGATAAATTTTTAGAAAAGGTAATACTATTATGTCCTTTTATTTGGACAATTTAATTTGACAGTTTATGTTTTTTATTTTTTATTTTATTTAATAATTAAGAAAGTAATTATTAGTGTATTAATATTTTTTTCATATTTTTTAAAAATATTTCAATATATTAAAAAAATATGAAAAGAAAAATAACAAAAAAATAATTTTTTTATTTTTTTTAAAAGATATAAAAAAATATTAATACATTAATAATTATTTATTTAATTATTAAAAAAAATTAAAATATATGAGATGTGAAAATGAAAAGATAAAATATTATGTGACTCCGTACGGCGATAGATTAGAATAGAAAACAATGATATATATATATTGATTGGATTTTCGAAGAAGTGGAAAAGCCGAAACGGTATATTAATACATATTTAAAAAGAAATTTTTTGTAATAAAACATTATTTAATTTTGAAAAAACAAGATATTTGTATGTTAAAAATTAGAGTATTGATATTTTAATGACTCAATTTGAAAATGATTAAGTTGAGGTATTGATGTGAATATTTAGACCAGTTTGTATTGAGATGCACTATGCTATATTGTCTCCTCAATGAAAAATATATCTATAATTATAGAATGAGTATATTTCGTGTATTTTTTTTAAAAAAATAATTAATATGTAATTTGTATTAGAAATTAATTTTTAACTAATAAATTTTAATTTTTTTAAAAAAATACATAATATTTATACAATTTATGATTAGATTTAGTATTATTCTTACTCACAAATATTTTAAAATATTCAAAATCCAAAGTAACTTTAATGTTGCTCTTACATCTCTTCGAATCTTAAGAAAAAACTAATTATAAACTCGCGGAAAGAGTGGTCTCCCCAATCCCATAGTTACCTATGTCGATGTGGTCCCAAGCGGCATTTCTCGGCAAAGTAAAAAGAATCAGTTCTGTTTAATGTTCCTTTAAAAATAAAAATAAAAATAAAAATTATTTGATGTTATCTGATCATCCGCATTCTCTATGCTTTTTTCACTTTTTTTTATTTTAATTATTCAAAGGTAGATTTTCCACTTTTCCGTACGTGTAGACGGATCCAGGATCGTGAAAAGACCATGCAGCATCGTACCTATTTTGAAGAAAAAAGAGTTTAATAAAAAAAAATGCCGATACACGTATTATCTTTTTATAATTACTTTATAATTTATTAATATATTTGAGTTTATTTTATTTTATTTTAAGTGTTTTTTAACATTTTTAATCATGAAGAAAAATATATATATACAACTTTATTTATATTCACACATTCTTAATCATTAAGTAAAATTATAAATTATAAAAATAAATAAATAAATAAAGTAATAAATAAATTATAAAATAATAATAATTCTGTAAAAAAATATATAACGTTTTAAAAGAAGAAAGCAGACAAAAAAGAAAAACAAAAGTAGGCACGACTTGAGGTAGGGCCCATAGGCTACAGCGACTGTACAACGACCTCTCTATCTAGAAATCAACGGTTGACTCAACACGACGTTGTTATGATCTGTTCTAGTCTTCTAGAGGCTGCGCCGCCTCCATCTAGTCTATGTGGCTCCTGTCCTGAAGGTAATTTTAGTTACTCCTGACGATACAGAGAATCAGAGATTGTCCATAGTCCGTATTGAGCATTTCCCGATAGGGATCTCTTCTCCCCAAGTAGACCTGTTTATCTTTTTATTTATTTTTTCAAATATAAACAAGCATACCTCCTTGGGTTGATTTTATATAAAAAAAAAAATATATATATATATATATATATTCCTTGCAACTTCATGAGGTAAACCAAGTTTTATTTCCTATTTTTGTCAATTTGAATTAAAGGTCATAATTATTGAAAAGATACTTTATTCTGATCTTACACTATTTAATATTGTGGACGGTGGGTCGAAATAGATTAATTTGAAACTTATATCAGAACGTAATCATTTTTAAGATTTGGCGACCAATCATGCATATGAGGAGCCACGTCATCACAAACATGATATAATAAAAAAGAAATTTAAGTCTGATTTATTTTTATAAATGAGATTAAAATAAAAAGTTAAATAAAATATTATTATAAATTTTTTTAATATGATTTTTGTATTAAAATTTGAAAAAATTAAATTTTTTATATTATTTTATATTAGAATTTGAAAATTGTGTAATGATTAGATGAGGTAATATGAAATAAAATTGAGTGTGTTTTGAAAGTAAACCAGGCCTTAAGGTCTTATTTGTTTTAAAAAATATCTCATGTTATCTCATCTCATCTTATTTAATTATTACACTTTTTTCAAATCTCAATACAAAATAATATAAACAATTTATCAAATTAAAAAAACATATTATAACAATAGTTTATTTAACTTTTAACTTTAATCTTAACTCATGTCATGTTATTTCAATTTCATCTCTGAAAACAAATCAGATATTGATAAAATATTGAATAAAATATTATTTTTTAATATTATTATTATTTTGAGATTTAAAAAAATTAAACTATTTATTGTATTTTATGTGAGATTTAAAAAAATTATAATAATAAGATAAGATGAATAGAAATTTTTTTTAATAGGACTAAAAAAACAAAGATTTACATAGTTTTGCAAAGGCCTATGTTCACAATTGTTATGAGTAAAAATAATGATACATACATAACATTTTTTTTTATAATTTTTACGCGATCATATTTTAAATTAAATATACATTTATAAAACGATGCTATTTTTATAAGTTATTTTATTACATTTCCCATAATGTAAAACATACTTGTGTAAATGATTATAAAAAAAAGTTATATATCTATCATTTTTAGGGATAAATCCACTATAAAAATACCAGATTACAAAACTCTCATGTTCTCTCTCTAAAGTTGAAGAAAAAGACAACCCAAGATCCTAAAAAAACACTTGTTTATGCAAGAAAACTCTTTTTGATATCTGAATTTTAAGAAATTCACAAGTACTTCGGCTTTCTCCCTTTTGATTTTCTCACTAAAAATTGGCAAACGTACTAGGCCTTATTTGTTTTGAGTAATAAAATGAGATAAAAGTTTAAAATTAAATAAAATATTTTTTAAAATATTTTTTTAATATTAATTTTATTTTAGAATTTAAAAAAATTGAATTGATTATTTTATTTTATATGAAAATTTAAAAAATGTAATAATGAATTCGATATGAGGTGATTTGTAAAAACAAACAATGCCTACTTGCGAGTTTATTGAAGTTCAAAAATCAATTTTACAAATATTAAAATTTTAAGACTCCAATTACAAAATTGCGAAAGCCCTGATTTTGTAATTAAATTGTTATAAAATGACTTCAATGTATAAAAAACACTCGGAATTCAGTTTTTTTTAATAATTATTTAGCTTTTCTCATAGTTTTTAAAAGCACTCGCAATTGAGTAATTAATTTTTCCTTAAAATAGAGAATCAAAAACTCACTTTTTTTTATTTTATCTATTTATTTTTATATTTTATTATCCATTAACATATCTATTTTTTCTCTATATCTTTTAAAATATTCATATTTTATTTTAATTATATTTATTTTAAAAATTTAAAAAAAATCTGCAACAAGAAAGATGGAACTATTTATGCCAAGGATAAAGATTGCGTGTGGGAGTCAACAGACCAAATACCAGAGATGAGATCATCAGGAGCGCGTCCGCGATGCCGGTGATGTCAACAATGTAGCTAATAGTGGTCAGTGGTGGGTCGAACGAAACCGGTGATGCCCGAAACTCATGTTCACCTTTCGATTTAAGCGTAAGGGACAACTAATCAGTTGCCGAAACTAAGATATTTGGGGGTTGGTTGTCGGCGTTGTCTAATATCGATAATGCCGGTTGTGTAGCTAGTGGTGGCTGACGGTGGGTCGAATCACACAAACAACAAAGGCGACCGTTGGAGACGCTACTGTAACATAGAACAATAAATAATAAAATATTATTTGAAGCATGAATAGTATTGTGCTACATGTAGTACAAACATTATTTATATTTTCCTAATCTTTTTATTATAAAAAGTTTAATAGAGTGAGATTTTTGACATTTTAAATTATATTTTATAAAAAATTGTTTAACTATTCTATTGAAAATGCTCTTAATTAATCTTTGTAGGGTAAAAGGTCAATAGACTATATTTTGCTTTTTATCACCACGACAGATTCGATAGAAATCATCAGTTATTCTTATCTATTATTAACCGTTATATTTATGTGTCACAAAAATATGAATACAAAATAAATACAAATAAATAATTATTTAATTAAATATAAATGAAATCATTTAAGTATTCACTTCAATCACTAAACCGCAATATAAATGAAATGCTTTTAATTTCAATTTTTATCAATTCTAATATATTTATCGATATAACGAATTAATGTGGATGCTAAGTAACATATATAGTCTTATTACTATTTATTATTATTGTTATTATTGTATGTAGTAGTGTAGACTGTGTAGTACAATACATTAAAAAAATTAAATTTTGAAGACAAATAATAATTTCATAAATTATAAAGTCGATAATTACTCATGCATGCTTAAAACTTTAAAATTTTATTTAAATTGAGAGATGTGATGAGTTTAATTTATTTTTTAATATTATTATTATTTTAAAATTTGAAAAAATTAAATTAAAATTTGAAAAATATGTATTAAAATTTAAAATATATATTTTATATAAAAATTACAAAAATATAATAATAAAATTAAAATAAATTCAAGTTACTCTTCAATCTAAACCAAGGATTAAACCAACGTTTAATCCCTACGCTTTTCACGTCTCCCTCAGTCAAACATTTATAGTGGAAAATCAAGACAAAGTTAATAATTGTTGGTTTCTTTCTTTACCATTTTCACAGACATCGTCAAAAGACTCGAAGTCATGATAGGGGACAAACGTTGGGCCACTACATGCGTGACTTTTGTCTATTGGAAGCATTATAATATTTTATAAAAATACAGATATTTTTATAAATTATTTTATAAAATTAATATTAATTTAAAAGTAAGAAAATATTATATAAAATAATATATATAATGTTGTGTATATCATTTTTCGTTATATAAATATATCCTTTGTCCTAATAATTCTATTTATCTCACATTACATATTATATTTAGTTTAATATTTTTTATTTTTCTTATTACAAATATATGATATATAGATGATAAGTAAAACAATTTAAATAATTTAATAAAAGTAAAATAAAATATAAAATAATAATATTAAAATAATATTAAATGATATAGCTGCCGGGACTTGAGTTGGATATGGATTTGGATACTTTCTTATTTTATTTAATAATTAAAAAAATATATTTTAATGATGTTATATTTTTAAAAAAAATATTTGTATATATATATATATATATATATATATTTATACAAATCAAAACAAAAGTAATACAGAGGAAGAAGAACAGAAGCAAGAAAAATGACATTAGTACATTTTCAATTGAAAAAATAAAATAAAAGAGAGATTAAAATAAAAGAAAGTGCCTAATCTATTTTCTTTGTTTATGATTTTCCATAGTTGCATCAGCCATCATACACGATTTTACGAAAATTTGTTCAAAACTTGTTCTTTTTACGAAAGATAATATTCTTAAAGTACGTACATGATGGGATATTTTTATTCGGTATTAAAGAAAATTTAAATAATAATTATAGATACAATTTTAGAACATTCAAATTTCAAGCACTCATTTTCAAAAAATAAATTTTATATAATTTAAAATTTATTTAATCTTTTTTTCTCAAAAAAAGTGTGCGAAACTCACACCTAATTAGACTGTAATTGTCATTTCTATAGTTAAAATTAAAATTTGAATTTGAATTTTATTTATATAACATATTATAGGATTGAAACTAACACATCATTCATATTTTTAAAATCGAATATCTAAGAACTTTTACACATTAAAAACATTATTGCTGGTTATAGGTTGCGGAACCAAATTTCATTCATCTCAAATTTATTATTGATAAGATTCGCTATTTTTTTAATATTTCATGAACGTTAAGGCTAGACACGATAGATGTAGCAGCACCCTTACACATATCAACATTTTTAATTTAAAGAAATAGTTGGTGTATTAACAAATTTTATAAATAAATGTGATTTGATATATTATATTTATTAATTTTTTATTATAATTAATTTTAACCTATCGTAATAAGTCATTTTAAGTTTATAATTTATTTTTTTTATATAATATATGTCGATAAATCCAAGTTACCATTTTATATCATTTAGTTTGTAATTTGGATTATATTTGATTAGTGAAGTGATTTTGATTTAAAATTATCTCAAACTATTTTATTATTATTTCATAAATTATTTATTATTTCTTTATTATTATTATTAATTATTAATTATTTAAAATTATCTCTATATCCAAAAGGCAACATAGTCGTGAACACATGCGTGCATGTGTATCAACGTTACACATGCATGCATAAAGATACGCTGTGCGGATAGCATAGATGCGCGGTGCTACCTGCCTGGACGGGCCGGTGAAAGTGAGCACTGACGCACCGTCGGCGCTCTAGCTTTCCCTCACGGATGGCTCAGGTCAGTGCCAGCTAAAGAAAAAGGTCACACTTTTTTTCCTTTATTTTAAAATTTTCTTTTTCTCTTTTCCTTTCTCAATCCCATGAAACTTCAAGGAAGAGAACAAAACAGAAAAATCCACCTCACAACTCCAAGTAAGCAAACCCAACAACGCCTTTGACTCTCTGTCTCTTGACCCCACCTTTTGCCTATAGGAATAAGTTCCTTCCCCCTTACGCCTTCTATAACGGCATTTATTATTGAGCGTAGGGAGTTGATTTTTTCGAGAGTTTTAGAATGAGAAAATATGAAGTTTGGATGGGTTCACAAACCCTTTTTGCACTCAAATCAATCGGACAACGTCACGTCAGTATTTTGGTTTTAAACATTCATGAACTCTTCCCTATCGGATCATAGTTTGAGGCCCTGCATGGGTTGGGAAGTGGGTTGAATTCATCTCAACTCACTTCTATTTCATCATTATATTATTATAATTTTTTATACAAAACATAAATTCCTATACATATTTTTCAAATCCCAATACACCTTTTTCAAATTCCAAAATAATAATAATATTAAAAAATAAATCAAACTCATCTTAACTCATCTCATCTCCGAATCCAAGCGGGGCCTGAATCAGACTCAATCAAAAATAAGATAAATTGAATTTATCTTTTAATAATATTATTTTAAAATTTAAAAAAATAAATTTAAATTTGAAAAATATATATTAAGATTTAAAAAAATATATAAAAATCTATGTTTTGTATGGAAAATTAAAAAAATATAATGATGAAATTAAAATAAGTTAAAATGAGTTATGATAAATTGAGAAGAATTTTGAATCCAAACTGGGCTTCAATATTTTGAATACGGTATCGGTAGGCATACCAGTTAAGATATTAGAACAAAATATTTCAGTACCAATATTATTTAATATATCGTTTCGAAATAATCTATATATAAAAAAAATTATATATATGTAAGTACATATATGAAGTTTATTTCAAAATAAAAGTTAATATATGAATAAATTATATATATAAATATTATAGTCTAAATTAGGATAAAAAATAGCAAAAACAAATTGTCAAAATCTAATGCGATTGGTATGGTTGGTATTTGGGCTAGTAAGAAACAGATATATTTTTGTATCGGCCACTTATCCGATACGACATGTACCAATCAGTGCAATACGAAATTCAAAACACTAGTGTGAACAGTTGCAATTTCATCTCTCTACCCAAAATCCCTAATAGACTCCCTCCCTCAATCCAACCCTCACCATTGTTCAAGACCACCTACGAAACATGAACCATTGGAGATGAAATAGTCAAGGAAATCGAAGGGTGTGACAGAGCATAATCTTTTGATCGAGAATGGCCATGACCCATAACTCCATCCGCTGAACCATTTTTTATTTGAAGATGAACTTGGGTTCAAGCATTGAACAGGAGTGAGACTTGGGGTTGTTCCATTTTCGTCACTAAAGAAAAACATGACACTTATAACAGCTGAAAAGACCACCCATTTGGTTGCTGAAGACTGAGGTGAAAGCAAAATGAGCAAAGCTATCATTGTCAGATCACTTCCTCTCAAAAAATCTAAACTTTCCCTTGGAAAATACTCTTATTGATAGAGATTGGGAGGAGAGGAAACGATTGAAGTAGTTGATGGAGAGGAAAGCCGCAACCGGTCTGAAGTGATAGGGGTGTAAATAGTTCGGTTTGATCTGAGAAAAATAATTTTATAGGGTCCAAAAATTTTCTCATTTTGGATTGAACCGAACTCCTATTCAGTCCATACCGGTTCGGTCCAAGGGCAGTCTGATCCTGTCCAAGAGTACTCCATATAATTTAATGGGTTAAATCTAATTCAAAATCCTGCAATAATTAAATATTTTTTTTTTTACCAAAGTTTATAAATTATTAAGAAAAATTATAGAGTGCATCCAATACTCATCACACTCACTCACATGAACAGTACAAGCATGTACTGTTCATGTGAGTGAGTGTGATGAGTGTTGGATGCACTCTAACATTACTCAATTATTAAATATATACTAATACTGCTTTCATAAAAAATAATCATATTTGCCAATTGCCTATTTTTAATCTTATTTAAATATTAAACAAAATATATAGTTATAACTTATAATTTTTAGACTTAATACTTATACTATAAGTTATAACTAATATTATATATTATATATAGCCCATAGGTTGATTAGTTAATTTCATTCTCATAAATCATATCAATTAATTAATGATATTAATGATCATTAATTATATTTCATATATAGTTAAAAATAATATTAATAATTAATATTAATAATTGCTACATATAATCATAATAAGAGTATTTATTAATTAGTTAATAGTAATTTAGTGATGCATCATAGATTGGTTAATTATAACTAATAACACTATTACATAATCTACATTAATATTTTATAAATTTATATGTCAGTAAATAGTGATAAATTAGTAATAATATATTAAATAATAATAATATACTTATTACTTATAAATTATTACTAATACTCTATATAAATATATTATAATTTTGACTTTTATATTATAACTATTATAAATTATAATATGTTAATATTATAATAGTATATATTATATTAATATGTTATATTACTACTCTTAATTTATATTAATATTAATATTATAATTTATATACTATTACTTATATATACATATATATATATATATAATATGCATTCGATTCAGTCTGATCCATAAAAAAAAATTAGATTGAACCGGATTATATTACATCTGGTTCTGATTAGATCTGGTCTATTGGTCCATTTCAATCTTTTTTTACATCCCTAATTAGAGGATACGTATGAGAGAGAGAGAGAGAGAGAGAGAGAGAGAGAGAGAGGAAATAGGCAAAAGAAATCCAGGTGAAGTGATCGTTGGCTACAAATTTACTGTAGCCAAGCTTTTTTTAATTTAAAAAAATGTTGATGTGTTAATTTGTGATAGGGTGGTGTAAATCTCATGTTTTACACCTGGTCGTGATTGAAGCTTTTTTCATATTTTTATTGGACTTTAGAAGAAATGAAAAAGATATATTAATAAATATTTAAAAGAAATGTCTTGTAACAAAAAATTATAAGTTTTTGAAAAAAATATTTGTATTTTGAAATTAGAGTTTTGATATTCTAATGACTCAATTTAAAAATGAATTAGGTTGAGATATTGCTGTGAATATTAGGATTGATTTGGATGGTCAGATGAGGTAATTTTTATTTCATCCAGTCTGTCCGAACGAAATAATTTACCTTATGGTAGTTTCACATCTCTCTTTCATCCATATTTTATTTTAAATTTCTACATTCATTGCGTTATTTTTTTACGTAAACAGTGAAAAAATCTGACATAGTGAAAATTTGAATTTAAAAATATTTTGTGCTGAGTGATATTTGTACTAAAAATATTTGAGAAGAAAAATATATTATTCTAATTATGACTTATTAATTATTCTATTTTAGTTATAAAAGAATCCATTTTCAAATGAAAAAGAATATCTTAAAAAATGCTAACAAATTAAATATCTTAAATCAAATGATTTTATTTCTGCTAACAAATTATTTAATTGTTATTTATAAATAGTAATGTTAAATATAATTTTATAAATTGATGTAATATAATGTGATTTTTTAAATTATGAGATTGGATCTATTTTACAATCTAACAAATGATATTATACTATATTAATTTATAAAGTTATTTTACATAATTTATTTATAGTTAGAATATTTCTCATTTACAAATACTTTTAAAATATTCAATATCCAAACTAATCTTAAGATCTGTTTGAATTCGTAAATGAATTAAGTTTCATCTCAACTCATCTTAAATTTATTATTATATTATTTTAATTTTTTTTATATAAAATATAAATTTTAATACAAAATTTTTAACTTTTAATATATATTTTTAATTTTAATTTAATTTTTTAAAATTTTAAAATAATATTATTATTAAAAAATAAATTTAACTTATCTGATGTCTCTATCTAAATAAAACCTTACTCTTAGAATTTATTTGGATTCAAAAATAAGATGGATTGATATGAATTTAATTTATTTTTTAATATTATTATTATTTTAGGATTTGAAAAATGTATATTAGAATTTAAAAAAGGTGTATTTGAATTTAAAAAATTTGTATAAGAATTTATATTTTATATAAAAAATTATAAAAATATAAAAATAAAATAAAAATAAATAAAGATAAATCCAACCTCCTTCCAAATTTAAACGATATCTTAAATTTACATCTTTATATCTTGAAATCTTGAATATATATATATATATATATATATATAAACTCGCGGAAAGAGTGGTGTCCCGAATCCCATAGTTTCCGTGTCGACGTCTTATCATATATTCCTATTTCTTTTCTCGATGTGGTCCCAAGCAGCATTTCGCGGCAAAGTATAAAGAATGAGTTCTGTTTAGGTTAGGTTTGAGAATAAATTATTCTTAAACACTTTTAAATATTTTTTTATTATTATTATTTACTTATTTACTTATTTTTATTATTATTTAATATTTTTTTATTTTCAACATTCAAACATAATCTTAATAATTCTGACCTTTCTACACGTCAAGTTTATAATTGCTCTTAAAATAATTTTCTTACAATTTATATTTAGAAATTTTTATAAATCAAATAAAAACGTTTCGATTTCATAAATAAATACTTTTTTTTAATTTATAGATATTGCAAAATAAAAAATATATATTTAAAAGTATATATTATTTAATTTTTAAAATTCATCTAATCTCAATTTATTTTATCTCATCTCTAAATTTAAATGAGATCTTAATCCGATCATTCGCATCGATATTGTCTATACTTTTTCACTTTTATGTTTTGGGTATGATTTGATTTGATTTGATTTTATTTCATATTATTTTAAATTTATTATTATTATTTTTAAAATTTTATATAAAATAAAATAAAAAATTTAAAATTTTCAAAATTTAAAATAATTTTTTTAAATTTCAAATTAAAATAAAAATAAAAAATATTATAATAATATTTTATTTTTTAATAATTTTATCTATCTTATTTTTAAAAATAAACCAAGTTAATTATTCAAATGTGGATTATCCACTTTTCCGTACGTGTAGAAGAACCCAGGATCGCGGAAAGGCCATGCAGCATCGTACGGACTTTTGTTGGGTCCCACCCCATATTTGGTAGAAAAATATATTTAATGAAAAAATATAACGGTTTAAATAAAGATAGTAGGCACACCTTGAGATAGGGCCCACAGGCTACACGACTGTATAACGACCTCTTGCTCATCTAAAAATCAACGCTTGACTCATTACGATGTCGTTATGATCTGTTCTGGAGGCTGCGCCGCCTCTTGCTTGTCTATATGGCTCCAATCCTGAAGGGTAATTTAATGGTATTGGTAAAATAACGAAAATACCCCTAAAAACACCAAACTGATGAATGTCCCAAAATGAAAAATGACGAAAATGCCCCCCAAAACAAAATCCATACACGTAATAACGCAGGTTTAAAAAAAAAATTTGTGCATTGTGTCAGTGTGCCATGAACAGGAGCGGATCCCTAGCAAAATTCTTCCCATATTGAGCATTTTCCAATTTAAAATGATATACTTGCAACATTATAAATAATATTTTACACAATATTTTATAAAAATAAAAATAAATATATTTTTATAAAATATTGTCATATAAAAAAATCCTTATTTTTATAAAATATTATATAAAAATTATGTATGATATTATGTGTATATCAAATTTTTTATTTTTTTTTATAGGGATCTCTTCTCTTCAAAGACTTACTTTTTCCAAAAGGGAATGATTGTATTTTTGCCTTCTGTTTCTTTGATTTTATTTTATTTAAAAAAATAATAATAATAAGAAAAAAATCACTAGGTCAGTGCCGGACTGTCCTTAAATGTTGGTGACCATTGAATGCCGAACGGACAAACAAGAAGGAGGAACGAGTGATGACTTCTCACGCAAGTTTCTTAATTTCGAAGTTCTGTTTTATTTTATTTTTTGACTTTTTTTGCTTTTTTATTTCTCGGCTGTTTAATTTTGTTTTTTAATTGACTTTTGTTTATTTTATTTTTTAATGGGCTGTCATCCAACATGGGAGTACAAGTCAGGCGGGATTCAATTTTGAAGATTAGCTGTTTGTGGCCGTAGAACTACCCATCAAAATAAATACAAAAAAAGAATCATTTAATTAAATATAAATGGAATGTTTTAAGCGTTCACTTGAGCATTAAGAACATTTGTATTGATCTCATCAATTTTTTTTTTTTATAAAATTTGGTAAAAAATACAAATTTTATGGATAGAAAATACTTAAAAAAGTCTAACATTAAATCCATAAAAAAATTTTCGTCATATTTAATTAAAAATAAGAAAAAAAAAGTTAGGAGAATAAAGTAAAATATTTTTAGTTTGGTTTTTGAATAATGAATCATTTAATTACCTACTTTCTTTACCTCATTTTTGATTAAATATGACAAGATTTTTTAATGAATCCAATGTAGGATTTTTTAGGTATTTTCTATTTATCAAATTTATACGTTTTATTAAATTTTGAAAAAAAAAATTTAATAGAATTAATACCAATACTCTAAATAGTAATATAAATGAAATGCTTTTAATTTTGAATTTTATCAACTATATTTAGAACTAAAGTATAAGGCCGTGTATGATAAGCGAAGCAGTCTTATTATTATTTATTACTATTCATCAATCATATAAGATTATCATCACCTGTGTGACTAGAAATAATAATACCTATAAAAGATAATAACATCTCTCTACAACACTCTTGTCGACCCATGAACAAATTTTCAATGAAACAAGTGAACTTGAAACAATTTACAAATTTAGATATTTTATGTTGTAAAAAAAAAAAAACTTTAGATTTGAGAAGCGTTTATGTGTAATAAGATATTTTTAGGTATTTCTTAATTTTTTTAAAAAATATTTCATAAAAAGTAAAGCATATGATAATGCGTGATTGGAGTGAATTTATTAGAAAATATATTCAAAATCACGGAGGATCGTAAAAAATGCTAACCGGATAGAAATATAAATGATACATTACTTATTTATAGCCAATAATAACTAATTCATTTATGATTCGAATTTATATGGATTTCACAATTTTTAAGTGATGCAACACATTGGCAGGAATACTGATAGGTGCAAGAAAGTTGAGTGTCCATGCATTTATTTATGGGCAATATCTGATAATGATATACTGATTATTTTATTATTTTTTTAAGTATATTTTTTAACATTTTTCATCATTAAGTATTTTTTTTAAAAAGATATATATTTTTAATCATTAAATAAAAATAAAAATTATAAAAAATAAAAAAATAAAAGAATAATAAAAAAATATTATATCTTTTTAAGACTCTCATTATTCTGCATTTATTATTTATGCAATTATTCTATTTTTAAAAGACTGTAAAGTAAACCATCTATCTCTACACATCACTTAAAATATAATTTTATTTAAATTAATATTAAATGTATCTACAGTTTTATACACAATATTATACGAATTGAATTTCAACCTCAAATTTTCTTTATTATTCGAATTTTAAATTTTTTTATTTTGTGTTAGTGACATTTAATTTTTAATAAAAGAATTATATAAAATTTATTTATTTAAAGTTTGTATTAGTATTATTTTTTTAATGTTTCTGTTTTTTCATTTTTCATAGGGATTCGATTAAAATACTTTACGGTAAAATAAAAAAAAGGAAAAAAGAAGATAGAAAAAGAAACCAGTGAGGCCTCGCGCACGCATCCCTGTAATGACACCCATAAACAAATCCATATTCCCACGTCTTTCCCCCCCCCCCCCCCCTCTTCTTTCCCAAGTCTCTCTCTCTCTCTCCTCTTTTGACTATATAATACTCTCAGTCTCCTCTTCTACATTCCCTCACCCGCTCCTTTTCTCTTTGTTCGCCCTTTTCTTCGTTCTTCCTTTCTCTCTGATCACATTTTGAATCGGTGACTCACAATGTCACGCCGAGGCGGTGGCAGGCAGTCCGAATCTCGCCGGAACCAACCATCTCCGGCGGCGTCTTCATCCTCTCAGCAAGGCGGTGGAAGAGGCAGAGGGGGCGCTGGCGGCGGTGGAGGAGGTCGGGGTAGAGGGGGAGGAGGGAGAGGCCGTGGTGCTCCTTCGCCGGCCTCTTCAATACCGGCCAATCCACCTCCGCCTACGCCTCCAAAGGCGGCTGATTATCCTGCTTCACCTTCACCGTCGGTTCATATTGCCTCGGCTTCTTCTGCGTCATCGAGCTCGGCTCCGCCACCGGACTCGACTGCGATCTCGGCGCCTACTCTGAGCAGTGAAGTCAAGGAGCGGCTAACATTTCAGCCTCCGGCGCCGCCGACTTCGTCGAAGGACATATCCTGTCCGAAGAGGCCGGGATACGGTACCGTCGGCAGAAAAACCGTAGTCCGTGCTAACCATTTTCTGGTGGAAGTGGCAGAGAGGGATCTTTATCACTATGATGTGAGTAACCGTACCCAATGTAAATTCTTCCTATACGTTTGGCCTGTTGGTAACTTGGTATACCCTCTTAGGGGACCTACATTTTCTGTAGATGAATTTTGTTGTTGATCACCATCTCGTTTATTATTAAATTTTTCTGTTTTTTGGCCTCTGTTCCTCAAGTATTTCTCCTCTTTTATGTTTTCTTTGACTTAGAGATATGAGTTATTTTTCCTTCGAATTTACATCATTAGCAGTTCTGTTGGGCTTCTACCCGGATGTTACAATGTATCAGATCTATACTTATCCTCTGGGTGAAGACATTTTTATTCCAAGCCTGTGATGTGGGATGCATTTTTGGCAACGTGAAAAGTGGTCTGTCTATGGAGTTGATATTTACTTGCTATTATTATTTTATTGTATATTCCTCTAGGAGGCCAAAGCGATTATAGTTTCTGCTGAGCAACTGTTAGTTATTTTTATTTTGCTTTCTTTAGTGTTGTCAAGTATTAATCCCTGCATGCTTGATATGGTTGTTTTATTGCTCTAGGTGTCGATAACGCCGGAGGTTACCTCAAAAAAAATCAACCGGGAGGTGGTGAAGCAGTTAATTAAGTTGTATGGTGAGTCACATTTGGGAAGGCGAAGGCCCGCTTATGATGGCAGGAAGAGCCTATATGCAGCAGGTCCGTTTCCATTTGAATCCAAGGAATTTGTTGTCAAATTAGATGAAAACGATGATCGAGCTGCCCCATCCGGTTCAGCGAGGTATTT
This sequence comes from Platycarya strobilacea, assembly GCA_036898215.1. NCBI lineage: Eukaryota > Viridiplantae > Streptophyta > Magnoliopsida > Fagales > Juglandaceae > Platycarya > Platycarya strobilacea. The sequence continues at coordinate 32,064,518 of CM072550.1, forward strand.
TCTTTGGCATGCCTGAAAATGTGTTCGAGTAAATCTTATGTTTGTGTCTTTGTTTTTCCAAGTTTCATTTTATTTGAAAGCCTCTTGCTCTTCTTGACACTCAGGAGAGAAAGAAAGTTCAAGGTGGCAATAAAGTTGGCTTCTAGGTCTGACCTTCATCATTTGCGGGAGTTTTTACGTGGTAGGCAGCAGGATGTTCCGCAAGAGACAATACAAGTTCTTGATGTCGTCCTTAGAGAGGCACCATCCCAGGAGTAATCTGCTGTCTTATTCTTAGAATATGTGCATTTGTTTCCTTATTTATACTTCTACTCATAAGCATTTACAGTTCCGGTAAATATGTAACCTCTCACATGTACGAACGTGGTGGAATTTTGACTACAGGTATTCTGTTGTTGGGAGGTCATTTTTCAGTCCAGAATTAGGCCGGAAAGGTGATCTGGGTGATGGCCTTGAATTTTGGAGAGGCTACTATCAGAGTCTTCGGCCAACCCAGATGGGGCTTTCTCTTAATATTGGTATTGATTCCCTCTTTTGAAGTCTCTTTTGGGCTTTCTCTAAATTATTTGCTCCATTGCAATTGCATTTATGTTTCCTTGCTTCTTACATATGATTGTAATGATGCAGATGTGTCTGCCCGAGCTTTCTATGAATCGATTCTCGTCACTGAGTTTGTGGCGAAACATTTTAATTCCAATTTTTCAAGGCATCTGTCTGATCATGATCGTCTGAAGGTTATTTTGCCTCTATATGATGTGATTGATGATTTAATTATGACTTTGGATGAAAGATGAAACATGGTCAGCCGTGAGTCTAAATGAGAGCTTTTTCTTAGAATCTTTTCAGATATTCTTGGAGATAAACTTAGGAAATGGATTTATCTCTTGTTTCCTTTTTTAAAGTCTCCCTTCCACCCTACTTATATATAAAAAAAAAAGTATCCCTTCCTCCCACTACATAGATTTATATACCTGTGTTGTAATTGTGTAAACTTTTAGAATATTACATATACAGTCTTCACATTTGTTTCCCCAATTTGCTTGAAAATGCTTTTACTTACAACTGTTTGTTAATGGATTTTTTCACGGTTCATGAAATGGATATACCAGATTAAAAAAGCACTCAGAGGAATTAGGATAGAACTTACTCATTCGGAGCATATCAAACGATACAAAGTGACTGGGGTAACAACGCAACCAACTAGCCAGTTAATGTGAGTATTACCGTGCTTTTATGCCCCCCTCCCCCCTTTTTCTACCTATGGGTAATGTTGTAGGTGCAATCTACATCAAGACCTAGTAAAAAAAAGCATTCACATTCAAGATGTTAGTATGTGTAAAAAATGGGAAATGAAATGAGGTATTTCTCCAATAATATTCTTGATAACATGTAGAACAATAAAGTGACCTGGTTTCTGGAAAATCTAGAAGAAAGTCATTTTCTTGTTTTTTTCTATATCAATCTCATTAAGATATTTGTTTCTTTTGTTCTCTCCAAATGCTCTTAGAAACTGTTTTTTCTTCATGTATTAAGTTTTCTCAGACTAAGCACTTTGGTCAACCATGTATTTGATAAAAACTAGTCTATTTGAGCATGAAGGGATGTATGTCTAACAATGAAAGAATGACTTAATGGTGACTGATTTAGTTGCTGTCCGCAGGCTTTACTTTGGGGAGTCTTTACTTTAACTGAACTTGTATTTCTGATAGTTACAATGCTGGAACCACTTACCATTTCTCTGTCCCATTTGTCTGAATCTCTATTTGGTGCCTTCATTTCTCTCTTGGTAATTATTTTTGTTATTTTTGTTTTGTTCAGGTTTCCTCTGGATGATGGGAGAACACAGAAGTCGGTTGTTCAATATTTTCATGAGAAGTATAATATAAGGCTTCAGCATGTATCGTTGCCCGCCCTTCAAGCTGGGAGTGATGCAAAACCTATTTATTTGCCCATGGAGGTTGTATTATTACTATAGAAATAATTTTTTTCTTGCCAAACATCAGGAATATTTCTCATCTCTGGTTACAATGGATTTTCTTTGAATTACAGCTTTGTAAGATTGTTGCTGGACAGAGGTACTCTAAGAGATTAAATGAAAAACAAGTAACTAACCTATTAAGAGCAACTTGCCAACGGCCTCATGAAAGGGAAGGTAGTATCAAGGAGGTATGTCTAAATGCTATTTGGCTCTTTGACATAAATTGAAAATAGACCCACTTTTGTTAGTAGTTTGTGATGGGTTGTTTTGTTCTGCACCAGATGGTTAGGCGAAATAATTTTAGTGGGAACAAGCTTGTAAACGAGGAATTTGGTATTAAAGTGAAAGAGGAACTCGCAGTGCTTGATGCTCGAGTTCTGCCATCTCCAGTGGTATTTTTTGGTCAAAATATGTTTGTTTGAGCTATTTAGGCAATCATATATTCTCAGGTTTAGTTTGTCACTTCCACCTTTGCAGATTAGATACCATGATACTGGTAGAGAACCAAGGGAACAGCCCAGGATGGGGCAGTGGAACATGATGAACAAGGTGAGATAGCCACACGCTAGTACGGACAACCATTAAATATGATATTTAACTGTTTTGGAAATGGTACCATTTTATCAGAACTGATTTTTCTGCTGTTCCACTTATGAGCAAATTGCGACTATTAAATGTTGGTGTGCGATTCTGGTGGCGGAAGATGCATGGATGGGTGCTAGGTGTAGGGCTATGTTGTATTCTTATTGGCAATAATGACCCACACAAATTAGTATGGAAGTTCTGTAAAATTCGTTTAGAAATGTGGACCTTTGAATCCACAAAGGAGTGAACCTCTATGCCGGATTATGTTATATAAAGGGAACTATCTATTACTTTTATTAATGAAATTGTTTGCATACCTATATTATAACCGATTATTCTCTTGAATTGCTGATATTGTAGAAAATGATCAATGGTGGAAAAGTGGACTTCTGGACGTGTGTGAACTTCTCTACACGAGTGCACAGGGATTTGCCCTTTGATTTCTGTCACCAATTGATCAGTATGTGCTGCAGCAAAGGAATGGTATGATTTTTACTTTTGATTGTATGAGGTGTAGATCTTGTCTTGAATCCAGCTTATCTTTGTTGGTGCTTTTCAATATCTGCCAGGTTTTCAGCCAAGAACCCTTCGTTCCCATACGTTCAGCCCACTCTGGTCAAATTGAGAGGGCTCTTATGGATATTCACAAACAATGTGTGGAAAATTTTAAAAAAATTGGTGTGGCAAATAAGCAACTCCAACTGTTGATAATTATTTTACCTGATGTCAAGGGGTCGTATGGTAAGTTAATTGGCATTCCAATTTTATGAATTGAATTTGTTTCCTTAGCTTAAAAGATTACTCATTGCTCACAGGGAAAATTAAACGAATCTGTGAAACTGAACTTGGAATTGTTTCTCAGTGCTGTCAGCCCAGGCAGGCATCAAAGCCTAACAATAATCAGTATCTTGAGAATGTATCCCTCAAGATTAATGTGAAGGTTTGTTCCATATGATTTCTGATTGACTATTCCTGTTGAATTCTATGGTTGTTTTCCACTTTTCCACTGGTTTCAATCTTTATAGGTTGGGGGACGTAACAGTGTGCTACATGATGCGATTCAAAGAAACATTCCTCTCTTGACAGACCGTCCTACAATTGTATTTGGTGCGGATGTGACGCATCCACAGCCAGGGGAGGACTCTAGCCCTTCAATAGCCGCGGTATGTTTTTTAGTTTTTGATCCCTTTTTTTCCCTTAACTAGTTATAGACCTTTGGCATGTGTGGGAATAGTTTAATATATTAATGAAAAACATGTATAACTGTCCAGAAATTCTTGAATTAGAATTGGTTTAAAGATATATAATATGTTTTAAATTTTTTTAAAACATTAACACATTCAAGAAAAAAACTGAAGCTCGTTTTTATTAACCCATTTTTTTATTTAATATCATCAAGTAGTGGGGTTAACTATGCTTTATACTCTTTTAACTTTTAAAACTTAATAACATTTATGTATCATATCAGTTTAATTTTGTGGCATATTATTTAGTCTGCATTTAATATAATGTAATTGGAGAGTGGATGATGTGGTGTCATAGGTTTCAAATTACATAATATATAAATATAGGTTGTGTACTAGATGGCGTCATAGATTGGTATTAAATTATGTATCACAGGTAGTGGCTTCTATGGATTGGCCAGAGGTTACTAGGTATAGAGGAATTTTCTCTTCGCAAGCTCACCGTGAAGAAATTATACAAGATCTCTTTACAACAGTACAAGATCCTCAAAGGGGTTTAGTTAATGGAGGAATGATTCGGTAAGAATTCAACATGCGTAGTGCTTTGCTGCTTACTGGGAAGGAAATTTTATTTTATTTTAAGTCTTATTTTATTGTCCATGGGTTGTTTTGCAGAGAACTACTTATTGCATTCAGAAGATCAACTGGTCATAAACCCCACAGGATTATATTTTACAGGTGAAATCTATTTTTGACTGCAAAAAGTTTACCTCTTTTTTAGGCTTTATCTGATATTGTTTTACTTGGTAGGGATGGTGTGAGCGAAGGGCAGTTCAGTCAGGTTCTTCTATATGAGATTGATGCAATAAGAAAGGTATTGTATATCTTTTGCTGAGATGTGTTGGTCTAGGATTCCTTGGCAGCTAGTTAACTAATGAAATAATGTCACAAGGGCTTAAGACGTACCAAAATCAATAATATTAGTTCTAGATTTGTTTTGAATCTAATACTGTGGCTGCTATGCATTTTATATTGTGTTTTTATAATAATCTTGTATTTCTTAATGAGTTGTCATAAGTTATAGAAATAAAAACGATGGTCATGTTTTCTATTTGATTGAATAGTTTGTTGATTTTTGACATGTGCAATTCTAATTGGAAAATGTTTTTCTTCCAGGCCTGTCTCTCACTAGAGGCGGAATATCTACCTCCAATAACCTTTGTTGTAGTGCAGAAAAGACATCATACACGCCTTTTCCCAATGAATCATAATGCCCGTGATCAGACGGACAGGAGTGGCAACATTCTCCCAGGTTTTGGGTTGTCTCTCTATTTTCAATTACAGCTTGTTTTATTTAATTCTGATCCTTGTTAAATCTCAATGCCCAGGTACTGTTGTTGAAACCAAGATTTGTCATCCGACAGAATTTGACTTTTACCTTAACAGTCATGCTGGAATTCAGGTAAAGTTAGGGTCATCTGGTTTTATTAAAGTTAAAACACAGCCTACATTATGAATTTTGTTTTGATGCATGATATGCACACACTTGTTTATCGGAAATGAATTGTTTTGGGTTTTCATTCTTATTTGCATTTGCAGGGAACTAGTAGGCCCACTCATTACCATGTCTTGTATGATGAGAATCAATTCACCGCAGATGGCTTACAAATGCTAACAAACAATTTATGTTACACGTAATTCTTAATTCCGATCCTTGTTCATATCATGACTTCCTACAATGCCATTTTGTAAAATATTTCTGTTTTGTTGATTTTGTAACTCAGCTTAACATCCTTTTCATATCAGGTATGCAAGGTGCACTCGATCTGTTTCCATAGGTTTGGTCTTTTTGCCTCTTTTCTTTTTTCCTTTTTTTGTAAATTGTGCCATGGGAATATCAATCCTGGAAGGATATTTTGCATATGCAGTTCCTCCTGCATATTATGCCCACTTGGCAGCCTTTCGGGCACGCTATTACATTGAGGGCGAGACTTCAGACAGTGGTTCTACAAGTGGGGGGAGTGAGAGCAGAATGGAGTTCCGGGCCCTTCCGCTAATCAAGGATAACGTGAAAGATGTTATGTTTTATTGCTAAATTATTTAGAACTTCCTTTTGGATGATGAAGCCCAAAGCTAGCCCTTTTGTCTACAACTTAATTTTTTGTTAATGTGCTCCTTTCCCCCCTTTGGTGCTTTGGAATTAAAAATGGAGACTAGTCGAAGAGAATTTTTGGTGTTTCGCCATAGTGTTTTGAAATGAAGAATGGAGAGCATGGGATATGCCCAGGTGGTTTTTGGTGTATTTTTATTTTTATAGATACATAAATGTTTACATAAATGTTGATATGCTATAGTATAACAGTTGCAAAGGCGTTTAAGTTGGGTGTAAATATGCAATGCTTGTGCAAAAACTCTATTCACAAATGCTGCTAATGGAGCAAAAGCCAGCCTAAATAGAGGAACGTGCAATTCTATGAGGCTGATGAAATATTCAGAAACCAACAAACCTGTTACACGCTGTACAGTGACAAGCAGTGGACTGGCTACCAAATACTCATCAGGAAGAATCCAAATTTTATAAACAATGATGTGAAAGAAGAAGGCTGCTCTTCCTGCTTTTTTGACTGAGAGCAAGACCAAGAAAAGGTGTCTTCCCCATTTGACAATTTAACATAAATCAGGTATACGGATTTACGCTGTTTGATAACTGAATAAATTATTATGAAACTTGGCCTGTTTTAAGATTTTGACATTACTAAATTTTTGTTTCATGGGGCGGTGACATTCAGTTATCCCAATCATGTTTTGTGATGTGCAATTATACCAAGGGGACCTGTTCTCTCCTTTTATGTAAAAATATATTTTAATAGATAAGATAAATGAATAGCTAAAGTGACTTGTTTTAACTATTATTAAGCCAACATCAACAATACAAAGCCCTAGAATTCAAATGAATACGTGGGGTGGAAGGAAAGTAATTTTTATGAGAAATGTATGATTTATGCAAAAGATCACATATAAGTACGCTTATTTGATGCGATATCTCACATTGTAAAGCATTCTTTATTATATAATAGATGAGTAACATTATGTACTATGCTTTCATTACTATTAAATAATAGAGAAATATGCAATAAATAATCATTCAATGGTAATAAATATGTCATATTTTACTTAGTAGGATACAAATGGGATAGTAATGTGATATATAGAATTTTCCAAAGTAGATATATCATATTACAAGAAGTTACATTTTGTAAGTTTGTTTTTATAAGATATTTGTGCCAATCTAACACTTCTAAATTGGGAAAATAATAAATTATAAAAAAAGGGGGTAAATAATGGGCTCTTCTAGAGTGTGTCAAGACCTTGGCAATTTTGACGTGGGTCATCTGGTTTTCATTCTCGAAGGCTGAATATCATGGGATTAGAATAAAAGACTAATAAAAATTTAGACAATGCTTCTACGCTTTACCTTGTTTGAGATTTGGGCCTTGCGCATATATTTTTAGGGTTATTTTTTTTTTTGAAAAATAGTTTCATTCATCGAAACTCAAGATACAATAAGCCTATTATGTGATCAACCGATCAACTAAATTACATATTGACGAACAACTTCTAAATCTCTTAGAAAAAAATATGAGAAAACCAAATACTGCCTCCAATGAAGGCAGTTGCCAAGTTTCTCCAAACGGAGAAAACTAAACTCCCAATGGACTATAGTCCGGGAGATTATTTTTCACTTTTTACGTTTTTACTATAGAGACAAAATATACAACACAACAATACCAACAAAACACTTCAACAAAGACAGTTTACGATGGCGTGTGGACAGCACGCGCCACTCTAGGAGTGCAACACCGCAGGCCCGGAGGCAACATAACCTCAAATCATCACCGATGACAGGAGATGATCAACCAGAGGCAAGACCCATCATTCGGACCTCACGCGTGCTGACAACGCGTCTCATCGAACAACAAAGAATTCCTAACGACGACTGGATCGGCGAACGTGAAGGTCGGCGACACCATGCGTGGTGGTCTGTTGGCTTCCGCTACCTCCAAACCTGCAAATCAAGCTTCAAAAACCAAAAAATCCAAAACCCACCATCAAAGAGGTGGCCGGGAAAATAAAAGAAGAAGAAATGGAAAGGAAAGAAGAAAAGAAATGAAGAGGAAGAGGGAGAGACGGAGTCGAAGCTTTGCTCCCCCTCACACCGGCTCCAAGAAAAGCAACCTAGCGGACGAGAGAAATCGCTAGGGAGGAAAGAGACAAGAGAGGAGAGGGGAAGAAGCGATAAAAACCCACCATGTGTACTACGAAATTGTATGACATTTTTCAGGGTTAATTAACACCATTTGTTATGAAATTTTTTTAATTAACTCCCTTATTCTCAAATTTCCTCAATCCAAATCAATTGAAGACACTACCTCATTGTACAGTTGCCAGACGCTTGAAATATATTTTTCCTTAATTTTTGAAAATCAAAAGAAAAAAAAATTTATAAATATATTATGTTTTAAAAAATTTTAAAAATAGAAAAAGCTAATTAAAAAAATAGGCCGGGGAGCGACACCTCCTTGCTAGCCACCATGGGTGGTTGAATTTTGGCCCAAGGCTTGGGCCATAGTGGGCAGCCACCCTATTCATGGCCAAGTCCAGCAATCCACCGGGTGACCAAGAAGAGGGCCATCACTTTGTGGCCGTACGTGGCAGTCAAGACACTTAGGTTCGACTGTTGTTGTTCTATTTCTTAATTGTATTTTTAAAATAAAATACTTGTTGTAATAATAGAGGGAGAGAGGGAGGGAGACATGAATGACCTGCTCCCTCACCCCTTCACATGCACCGGCTAAAATTTTTTTTCACCTCTCTCTTCTTATCCCCTTGCATTATTTGTTTGAATGATCATCTCCCTTCTCCACTCCATCCTCAATTCTCTATATAAAGAGAATTGAGAATGTATTATGTACACAAGTAAGAAGAGAAGAAAAGAAAGAAAGAGGAGAAAAAGAAAGAAAGAAAAGAAGAGAGAAAATCCAGTTCTTGATAAATAAAGAGTTCTAAATATTTTCTCTTGCAATAAATTCTCTTACAATATTAGTTTATTCTAATTTTATAACACGTTATCAGCACGACGGTTCTACCAATTTTGAAACCAGTGGTCTTATTCCTCAAAAAATGTTAAACGTTACAAAATTGAAATTCGTTACTCTTGACATTTTTGGAAAAAATTATTTATTATGGATTCTTGATGCTAAAATCCATCTTAATGTTATGAACCTGGGAGAAACAATTAAAGAAGGAAATCAAGTGTCCCCGTAGGATCGAGTTAAAACAATAATTTTTCTATGCCACCATCTTCATGAAGAATTAAAAACTGAGTATCTTACAATAAAAGATCCCTTTATTTTGTGGAATAATTTAAGGGAGAGCTATGAACACAAAAAAATTGTCATTCTCCCAAAAATTCGTTATGAATTGTTGCACTTGAAGTTGCAAGATTTTCAAAGTGTTGGTGAGTATTATTCCGTACTTTTTAAAATTAGTTTAGTATTAAAATTATGTGGTGAGAACATCACTGATGATGATATGCTAGAGAAGACATATACTACTTTTCATGTCTCGAATGTGCTTCTACAGCAGCAGTATCGAGAGCGAAAGTTCAAGAAATATTCTGAACTTATATCATGTCTTCTAGTAGCTAAGTAGAACAATGAACTTTTATTAAGAAACTATCAGTCACGCCTTACTGGTTCAATATCGTTCCATGAAGTGAATGGTAATAGATTTGTATAATTATCAGAAGTGAATGATGCATCTTTTCAAAAAAATCGAGGGTGTGGACGTTGTATGAGAAATTATAGAAATATTAGTCTTAAAAGTGACAACATTAAAATGGATAATAATATACCGTATCACCATAATTGATACAATTCAGAAAGGGGTAAAAGTTTTCAAAATAATTCTTCAAAAAGAGGTGGAAATGTATGCCATAAATGTGGTATGACTGGACATTGGTCACGTATCGGTCGTATGGCCAGACACTTAGTAGATTTATATCAAGCATCTATAAAAAGAAAGAATAAAAGGGTTGAAACAAATTTAGTAGAATCATCAGATGATTCATTAAAAATAGATATCACTCATTTTGATATTTTTGATTTCTTTCAAAATCCTGATGCTAGAATTGATTACTTGATTGGAAATGAAAGTGTTCTTCCCAATTAATGTATTTTCTTTATTATTTGTAATGAAAATTTTGTATATTTTGTAGAATCATAGATCACATGGATGAATTTTTTATCTTTGAGTTGAATGAATAAGATGTATATTTGGCTGACAATGCTACGACTCACAATTCTCAAAGATAAGAAATATTTTCAAAATCTAACACTAAGCAAAATCTATATTCATACCATATCAGGTTCATTAATATAATTGAGGGTTTCGGGAGAGTTTATATTGTGTTGCCTAATGATACCAAATTTTGTATTGATGATGCTCTATTTTCTTCACAATCTAGAAGAAATTTATTAAATTTCAAAAATATACGTCGTAATAGTTACCATATTGAAACGATCAATTAAGACAGTAAAGAGCATCTTTTTATTACTAAAATAGTATCGGGTCATAAGCTCGTATTAGAAAAACTACTCGCTCTCCCTTTTGGATTGTATTATATAAAGATGAGAACAATTGAATCATATGTGGTAGTGTACCAGAAGTACATTGATCCCAAAATATTTATGACTTGACATGATCGCCTTGGACATCTGAGATCAATAATGATGAGACAAATAATTGATAATTCACATGGACATCCCTTAAAGAACCAATAAAGAACCAAAAGATTCTTTTACCCAATGAATATCCGTGCTCTTCATGTTTCCAAGGTAAGTTGATTATCAGATCATCTCCCTCAAAAATCGTTGTTGAATGTCCATCATTTTTACAAAAGATTTAGGGAGATATATGTGGCCTATTCATCCATCAAGTGCACCATTTAAATATTTTATAGTTTTGATTGATGCATTAAGTCGATAGTCACATATTTGTCTACTTTCCACTAGAAATGTTATATTTGCTATGCTTCATACAACATCATTAATTCGTATTAGACCATCTGCATATAATAAATATTTTCCATTTCAGTTTTTATTTGGTCAACAACCAAATATTTCTCATTTTCGTACTTTTGGATGGGCTGTATATGTTCTAATTGCACATCCACAATGTATAAAAATGGGCCCTCAACGTAGACTTGAGATATATGTTAGTTTTGATTCTCTATCTATTATTAATACCTTGAACCATTTACAGAGGATATGTTTAAAGAACGTTTTGAGAATTGTCACTTTGACGAATCCATTTTTCCAATACTGGGCAACAAAAAATCGGTGTTTGAAGTACGACAAGAAATTATTTGGGATAATAAAGCCCTGACTCAATTTGATCCCCCTATAAATGAATGTAAACTAGAAGTTTAGAGGATTATTCATTTGTAAAATATTACAAATCAATTACCGAATGTATTTACTAACATTAAAGGTGTAGTAAAATCTTATATTCCTGCTGTTAATGCTCTAGCAATGATTGAAGTCCCTGAAGGACAAGTTGTCAAAACAGTAATAGGTGAGTCTAAGACACGCATGAAGCGTGGAAAACCTATTGGTGCAAAAGACAAAATTTTTCGAAGGAAAAAAATACAAAATGAATTTGGTGTTCCTGAAAAACTAATACCCACAATACATGCTACAAATATAGTTATTGCTCATGAAAATGTCAAATCTTCTATTCAAAAATCTCCTAAAAAGTGACCTCTTGAAGAAGTGTTTCATGAAATGTTTTTTTCTGAAGAGGAACAGGTACCTAAAAATAATGAGATCTCAATACATTTCATGAGTACTAGAGAAATTCTAGATAGAAATAAAATTGTTGTCGACAACATATTTTCATATAAGATGGCCATTGATATTACCAGAAGTAATGAAAAAAATGAGCCAAGAACCATTGAAGAATGTCGACATAGAAATGATTGGCCAAAATGGAAAGCAACTATTGAAACTGAATTAATGCTTGCTAGTAAAACGAGAAGTATTTAGACTTGTTGTCTAAACACCAAAGGGTGTAATGCCTGTTGGATATAAGTGGGTATTTGTACGAAAACGTAATGAGAAAAATGAAATTGTGCGATACAAAACACGACTTATCGCACAAGGTTCCAGCAGAAACCCGTGATTGATTATGAAGAAACATATTCTCCCGTTATGGATGCAATCACATTCAAATTTTTCATTAGTTTGGTTGTTACAAAATGATTAGAGATGCGGTTGATGGATGTGGTCACTGCATATTTATTTGGATTCTTAGACCATGACATATATATAAAAATTCTTGAATGATATAAAATACTTGAAACATCTACAAGTACATCTAGAAATATGTGCTCTATCAAATTTCAAAGATTTATATGGGTTAAAGCAAACCGGACGCATGTGGTATAATCACCTAAGCGAATATTTATTGAAAGAAAGATTTGAGAATAATCTTATATGCCCATGTGTTTTTATTAAGAAATTAGAATCTGGATTTGTCATTATTGCGGTATATGTTGATGATTTAAATATTGTGGGAACTCCTAAAAAGATCTCAAGAACCGCTACATATTTAAAAAAGAATTTGAAATGAAAGATCTTGGCAAAACAAAACTTTGTCTCGGCCTGTAGCTCGAGCACTTGCCAAATATAATTTTTATTCATCAGTCCATATATACAGAGAAAGTCTTGAAGCACTTTTATATGGATAAAACTCATCCCCTAAGTATTCCAATGATTGTTCGATCACTTAATGTGAACAATGATCCATTCCATCCTTGTGAAGACGATGAAAATATTCTTGGTCTTGAAGTACCATATCTCAGTACAATTGGAGTTTTAATGTATTTTGTAAATTGCACTCGGCCTGATATTACATTCTCAGTTAATCTATTTGCAAGATATAGTTATACACCAACTTAAAGGCATTGAAATGGTATTAAATATGTCATTCGCTACCTTCATGGTACGGTTGATATGAGATTATTCTATCAACGTGGATCAAGTCCACAATTGATTGGGTATGCAGATGCAGGTTATTTCTCAGATCCACACAGAGGTAGATCTCAAACTAGATATTTTTTTACTTATGGAGATATTGTCATATCATGAATATCTGTCAAGCAGACACTATCTGCCACATCTTCAAATCATTCAGAGATCATTGCTATTTATGAAGCAAGTCGAGAGCGTATTTGGCTGAGATCAGTAATTCAACATATCCAAGAAAATGTGGTCTTCCCATGATCAATGATAGCCCAACAATTTTATATGAATATAATAATGCTTGTATCACTCAAATCAGATGAGGATATATCAAAGGTGATAGAACAAAACATATTTTACCTGAATTCTTTTATACTCAATAACTTCAAGAGAAATGTGAAATTGATGTTAAGCAGATACGATCAAGTGATAATTTGACAGATTTATTCACAAAAGCATTACCAATTGCAACATTCAAGAAAACCGTGCAGAACATTGGATTGCGAAAACTCAAGGATCTATCATCATATACTTTTTAGGAGGAGTAAATGTTCTGAAAATTTGTGCTGATTGTACTCTTTTTTCATCGCTAAGATTTTGTCTCACAGGATTTTTCTTTGCAAGATTTTAAGGAAGTAATCTTAAAGCACTTGGAGATACATAAAAATACTATACTCTTTTTCCTTCGTCATTGGTTTTTCTTCCCACTAGATTTTTCTTTGGCAAGATTTTAACGAGTCAAATTCTTTATGGGTGATCATTTAAGGGAGAGTGTTGTAATAATAGAGGAAGGGAGAGAGGCATGAATGACCTACTCCCTCACCCCTTCACATGCACCGACTCAAATTTTTCTTCATCTCTCTCTTCTTGTCCTCTTACATTATTTGTTTGAATAATCATCTCCCTTCTTCTCTCCATCCTCAATTCTCTACCTATTGTACAACCTACTGCAACAACTTTTTATTCCTTTTAATTGTTATCATCTTGCTACTTTGATTGTAACCAAAAGCCTCTAGAAAGGCATACACGCTAGTGAATCAATACATGAGGGAATTCAGTATACAGAGAATAATATGGTGTCTATGTTTCTTCTCCTTCTGATATGTCCCCACAGTCCACACGGTATCCTAGCCTATGGGACATGCCCAGCGGTAAGAACAGTACAAGTCCATATAATATTTTAAAAAAGTGTAATCCTTTGTGCAAAAGCTGATTTTTTCAAACTTGTAATCAAAATTGTAAGCCCAAGCTGTAATGATTCTTGTTCTTGCTTTTCCTCTTTATTACGTGAGCTTTGCTTGCTTTCCACACGGACATACAATCAAAAGTAAATATCTGGAGTCTTTTAATTTTTCTATGAACAACTTTTTCTTGGTTTGGATTTTCCACAAAATCATTGATTGAGGGAGGGAGGCGTGTAAAACGTGTGGCTGGCATGCATGGGAAATAATTCCTGACTGTCGTACGAACACTTTTAAAGATGCGTAATTTAAGATGCTAAATATTACTATTTTATTACGTGCTTGAGTTGCTACCGTACTCTTTGCACTTCCTAATCCATATATAAAATGAAAACTTATTTTTGTGGGTCTATGCGTAAAGTATACTCTCCATATTGTTCACATAAAAAAAAAATTAATTTGTTAAAAAAGTTTACAAGTCGAATGATCTCTTTCATATTAAATCATGTGATGTCAATAATATAAAATTATTAATGATATATTTTTTACATCGAATTATTAGTACTAGAATTATTCATCAAAAATAGATCCGTATGTCACCACCTGGATTTTTCTAGAGAATCCTACCACCTTCTAGAGTCTCTTTCCCTTGAAGATTATTCTAGAATATGCTAGATTGTTGTAAAGTTGTATAGTAAACTCTAGAACGGTTCTTTAAGATTGTGACACTTGTCACAATCCTAACTATACTTCTAGAAGTAGTCTAGAATGTTCCATACCGTTAAGATTGTGACACTTGTCACAATTCGAGCCATTCTTTGTACCAAGAGTTCCCTATAAATAGAGGGGCTCTCATTTGTGTAAATCACCAAGCAATAAGAGGAACAAGTTCTCTAGAGCTTCTCTCTCTACTCTCTCCCTCTCTCTCTAGAGTTGTTCTCTCTTGTTTTGAGTCGCTTAAAAGGCTTACTTGGGAGTTTTGTCCGGGACAAAACCTCTTAAGGCCGCACGGGACGTGTGAAGAAATTCTAAATCCGTGACAGTTGGTATCAGAGCGTCGAGTTTGGGATGGCGGAACCAAGTGTGGTCACCATGGAGAACTAGGAACCACGCAAGAGTAAGAGGTCGAAGGAGTCGACCTCGTCCGTGGAGTCTCGCCTCGATAGCATTGAGAAGACCATGGTCAAGATACTGGCCAAGATGGAAGAATGGGATCAGTCTCACAGGGAGGTGAGCACCCTTGACAACACCGTGACCAGGGTGGAGGTAGCAGTGGCGGATGTCAAGGACCGTCTTGACATCATGGAGCAAAGCGTGGAGGAGCTAGGATTGGAGGGCCAGTCCGAATCGCTCAAGGAGTCCATTCTGAGCACCATCAACCCCACCCTCGAAGCACAGCGTGTTGAGAACGTTGCCTTCCAAGACCGGGTCTTGGGGGAACTAATCAAACTCCAGGAGCGAATGGAGGAACACCGCGTCGGTCTGGAGGAGACCAGGGCGGACTGGGCCATGTGCAAGCGAGCTGTGGCCAATGGGGGCACCATCGGAGGAGGAATGGTGTCTACACACCGAGTAGATACCCCCAAACCAAAGGAGTTCGATGGCAAACGGGATGTCAAAGAACTCGACAACTACCTGTGGCATATGGAACGCTACTTCGAAGCGTTGAACATGCTAGACGAGCATGTCAAGGTACGTACTGCTTCTCTCTATATTACTAATCTTGCTGGTACTTGGTGGTGTCGTAAGCATAGTGAAATAGAGAAGGGTACGTGCACCATCAACTCATGGGAGGAGTTCAAGCATGAACTCAAGAGGCAGTTCTACCCCGAGAACGTGGCCCTCTATGCACGGAAGAAAATGAAGGAGTTGAAGCACACTTCTTCTATCCGCAATTATGTTGAAGAGTTCTCCGCACTCATGCTTCAAATTACAAACATGAGTGAAGAAGATCTTCTCTTTAACTTCCTCGATGGCCTCAAGTCATGGGTGGCTCAAGAGCTTAAGCGTCGTGGGGTCAACGACATCTCCACCGCCTTAACCATAGCCGAAACCTTGGAGGAGTTTGAGTATCACAAGAGTGATAACTCTACAAAGCCCAAACTTTCGAAGGATAGCTACAACAAAGGTGGGGGAGCAAAGGGGTCCAAGCCCTCACAGTACAAAGAGCGCGGAGATAGGCCTTCGACATCGAGGGAAGGAAGGAAGGAGTACTCCAAAGACAAGAAGCCAAAGGATGCTTGCTTCCTTTGTGACGGACCACACTGGGCTAGGGACTGTCCTAAGAGGAAGGCCCTCAATGCCATGCTGGAGGAAAAGGAAGTCCAAGAGAAGTCACATATGGGGTGTTTGCAACTTCTCAACTCACTCAAGGCAAACACCAAGCCAACCACCAAGGATGGGTCTTTGATGTTCGTCGAGGTGATCGTCAACGGGAAGAAGACCCATGCCATGGTCGACTCAGGGGCTTCTCACAACTTCATCAAGAAGGAAGAGGCCGCACGGCTAGGCATCCCTCTCAAGAAAGGTCAAGGATGGCTGAAGACGGTGAATTCTGAAACCAGACCCCTTGATGGCGTAGCTCATGGCGTAGAGCTACAACTTGGCACATGGAAGGGGAAAGTGGACTTTTCCATTGCACCCATGGACGACTTCAACGTCGTGTTGGGGATGGAGTTCTTGAGACAATTCAACGTAGTGTCTCTTCCCCACTACAATTTGGTGTGTATCTTAGAAGGTGGTCCTTGCATGATACCCACCGTGTCTAAGTCAAACACCACCCAACTCTTGTCTGCCATGCAATTCAAGAAGGGTTGGAAGAAAGGAGAGGTATCTTACTTGGTTTTATTGGAGGAAGGTGAAGTGAAGATATCCTCCCCTCCACCTAAGGAAATCCAAGAAGTCCTCAAGGACTATGAGGATGTCATGCCACCACAGTTGCCCAAGAAACTACCACCTAGGAGAGAGGTGGATCACATGATTGAGCTGGAAGCTGGTGCCAAACCACCCGCAAAGGTGCCTTATCGCATGTCACCTCCAGAACTTGAAGAGTTGAGGAGGCAACTAAAGGAGTTGCTTGATGCCGGATTCATTCAACCCTCCAAGGCACCATATGGGGCACCAGTGTTGTTCCAACGGAAGCATGATGGGTCTTTGCGACTGTGCATCAACTATCGGGCTCTCAATAAGGTAACCATCAAGAAAAAATACCCCATTCCTTTGATTGCTGACTTGTTTGATCAACTAGGTCATGCAAAGTACTTCTCCAAACTTGATTTGAGATCGGGTTACTATCAAGTGAGGATCGCAGAAGGAGACGAATCCAAGACGACTTGTGTGACTCGATATGGAGCATATGAGTTCTTAGTGATGCCTTTTGGCCTCACAAACGCTCCAGCCACCTTCTGCACCCTCATGAACAAGATCTTTCATCCCTATCTCGATCAATTCGTGATGGTCTATCTGGATGACATCGTCATCTATAGTTCTACCCTCGAGGAGCATATAAAGCATCTAAAGGTTGTTTTCCGCATCTTAAGGGAAAATCAACTCTATGTCAAGAAGGAGAAGTGCTCGTTTGCACTAAACGAAGTCCATTTCCTTGGCCACAAGATCCAAGGAGGAAAACTCAGCATGGAGGAAGGGAAAGTGCAAGGTATCAAATAGTGGGATCCTCCCACCAAGGTTACCGAACTTCGATCTTTCCTTGGGCTAGTCAACTACTATAGAAGATTTATAAAGGGATACTCTACAAGGGCATCCCCTCTCACCGACTTGCTCAAGAAAAGTAGAAAATGGGAGTGGACATCAAAGTGTCAAGAAGCCTTTGATGACTTGAAGACCGCCATCATGGAGGAACCGGTCTTAGCCCTACCAGACTGCACCAAGCCTTTTGAGGTGCACTCGGATGCTTCAGACTTCGCCATTGGGGGAGTTCTTATGCAAGAAGGACACCCCATTGCCTATGAAAGCCGCAAGCTCAATGACACCGAGAGGCGATACACGGTGCAGGAGAAGGAAATGACGGCCATTATCCACTGCCTTAGAGTTTGGCGACACTATTTACTTGGCTCTCAGTTCGTAGTCAAGACCGACAACATTGCCACCAGTTACTTCCAAAGTCAGAAGAAACTGAGCCCAAAGCAAGCCAGGTGGCAAGACTTCTTGGCGGAATTTGACTACATCTTGGAGTACAAACCTGGCAAGGCCAACGTCGTTGCTGATGCCCTTAGTAGAAAGGGTGAGCTTGCCCACATCGCTAGTGTACAAGGAGAGACACTAGGGATAATCCGTGAAGGCTTGGAGCATGACCCTCTAGCCAAAAACTTGGTGAACTTGGCTAAGGAGGGGAAAACCAAGAGGTTTTGGGTAGAGGATGGGTTACTCTACACCACTAAGCGGCGACTATATGTTCCGAAGTGGGGGAAGCTACGGAGGAACCTTATCAAGGAATGCCATGATTCCTTGTGGGCGGGACATCCCGGCCAACGTCGCACGCAAGCCTTGATGGAAGCCTCCTATTATTGGCCTCATATGGGAGACGAAGTGGAGCTTTTCGTGAAGACTTGTCTTGTGTGCCAACAAGACAAGGTGGAGAACCAAAGCCCTGCGGGTTTGTTAGAACCACTACCCACTCCTTCTCGTCCTTGGGAGAGTGTCAGCATGGATTTCATAGTGGCTCTCCCCAAGTCTGAAGAATGTGGCACCATCATCGTTGTGGTAGATCGGTTTTCCAAATATGCCACTTTCATTGCTGCCTCCAAAGATTGTTCAGCTGAGGAGACAGCCAAGTTATTTTTCAAGCATGTGGTTAAGTACTGGGGCTTACCACAAAGTATCATCAGTGATCGAGACCCTCGTTTCACAGGAAAGTTCTGGTCGGGACTATTCAAGCTCATGGGGTCAGCACTACACTTCTCCACCAGCTTTCACTCACAAACCGATGAGCAAACTGAGAGGGTGAATGCCTTGTTGGAGCTGTACTTGAGGCACTTTGTAAGTGCTAATCAATCTAATTGGGCTAAACTGTTGGATGTGGCTCAATTCTCCTACAATTTACAAAGGAGTGAGTCCAAAAACAAAAGCTCATTTGAGATTGTAATGGGACAACAACCACTCACTCCTCAATCGTTGGAGACGAGCTATGAGGGGAACTGCCCAACAGCCTTTAAGGTTGCCAAATCTTGGAACGAACAGCTGGATGTGACTCGTTCCTACTTAGATAAAGCAACCAGGAAGATGAAGAAGTGGGCCGATCAGAAGAGGCGACACATGGAGTATCGCATCGGTGACTTGGTGATGGTAAAAATCTTGTCAAGCCAACACAAGTTCACAAGGAAACTGCACAAGGCACTTGTGCGGCGATACGAAGGACCATTCCCAATCATCAAGAAAATAGGGAAGGTCTCCTACAAACTAGACTTACCCCCTAAATTCAAGCTTCATCCTGTCTTTTATGTAAGCTGTTTAAAACCTTATCATGGTGATGATGAAGAGCCAACACGGGGAGAGTCTAAACGGGCTCCATTGGGCATAACTACCACTTTTGATACAGAAGTCGAAGAAATTTTGGCAGATCGGGAAGTCAGACGAAGGGGTCACAAGCCACGCCAAGAATACTTGATCAAGTGGAAAGGATTGCCCGCAAGTGAGACAACCTGGGAACCTAAGGAGTCGCTGTGGCAGTTTGAAGATCAAATCCAAAGGTTCCATGAGGAGATCGCGCCGAGGACGTCGCGAAGCTAGGTGGGGGAGAATGTCACCACCTGGATTTTTCTAGAGAATCCTACCACCTTCTAGAGTCTCTTTCCCTTGAAGATTATTCTAGAATGTGGTAGATCGTTGTAAAGTTGTATAGTAAACCCTAGAACGGTTCTTTAAGATTGTGACATTTGTCACAATCCTAGCTATACTTCTAGAAGTAGTCTAGAATGTTCCATACCGTTAAGATTGTGACACTTGTCACAATCTGAGCCATTCTTTGTACCAAGAGTTCCCTATAAATAGAGGGGCTCTCATTTGTGTAAATCACCAAGCAATAAGAGGAACAAGTTCTCTAGAGCTTCTCTCTCTACTCTCTCCCTCTCTCTCTAGAGTTGTTCTCTCTTGTCTTGAGTCGCTTAGAAGGCTTACTTGGGAGCTTTGTCCTGGACAAAACCTCCTAAGGCCGCACGGGACGTGTGAAGAAATTCTAAGTCCGTGACACGTAGCTCACTAAGATCTAGAGTGATTACTCATTATAGAAAGCAAAAGAGTACAAATTTTCAACACTAATCCAACTCTGTCCAAGTCTAGGGCTTGACTTTTGTTTTTTAATATAATATCAAAATCGAAACATCTCACGATCATGTATCATTAGATACTTTGCCCATGAAAATTCTAGCTAGTCAATAAAGACCTTACTCTGGATGGCAACTTGACTCAATTTTTGACATTTTTTCTTATTTTTCGTTTTCTTTAACCAGTATCCTTGAGAATAGGGCCGTGAGATTCTCTAGCAAAGGCTTCAGGACATTAATCGACATTGCATTTGTTACCGCCCATTCTACTTCTTGCAAAAGAATTGCTATCTTGTGTGGCGGTCTTTAGATTTGCATTTATGCGAATCACTTATTTTTATATTTAAATAAGACGATATCCTTCTATAGAACAAGGGTAAGGGATCAATTATTGATCTCAAATAAACTTACTTTGTTTTTCCTTTTCACTTTATCTGCATTGTTGTTTTTATTTTAGAGTATTTGTTGGAAACCCCACCCTCTCCTATTGTAACATATTTTCTTATTATCTTAATGTAGTTTAATTTGCTCAAAAAAATAAAAAAGTGGGGTGCTGTCTCCCTGATTTTTTTTTTTTTAACAAGACTATTGGTTGGGTCAGGTGAAAAATTATATATGATTTCAAGACTCCCAAGTACTTCAAGATCACTTGTATTAATTTAATTAGGCCAAGACTCAATATTGATTAAAGGTGATCTTTAAAAATCCATGCAGATCGAGAAAGGTGGTTTTGTAACCAATAAAAAAACAAAGATGGAGACATCATAGTCCCAATCGAATTTGATCATGAGGACTCCCAGTACTTCAAGTTCAAGAGTAGACTTTATAGTTTTAACTTGGGCAAAGTCAATGACAAGATGATCCTTTTCCATCGAGAAGATCAAGGTGCTTTTACTTCGTACCCAAGAGAAAATAAAATTTATCCCATTAGGGCTCCGCTGAATTCTTTTTTCTTTTAAATTTTTTACTTCGTGATGAAGTAAATATTTTTTAATAATATCATAAT
Source organism: Platycarya strobilacea (assembly GCA_036898215.1). Taxonomy (NCBI): domain Eukaryota; kingdom Viridiplantae; phylum Streptophyta; class Magnoliopsida; order Fagales; family Juglandaceae; genus Platycarya; species Platycarya strobilacea. The sequence continues at coordinate 32,085,813 of CM072550.1, forward strand.
TTTTTGTAAAAATATTTAAAAACATTAAAAAAATATGTAAAAATAAGTGAATACGTTAACGGAAGGTCCCAACTAGAGATCTCCCAAAAAAAAAAAAACAAGGGTGCGTGGAAACTTCTTCCTAATCATCTCACACTATTTCATGCCATGACTTATGGCACATGGGCATGCAATAATGCCATGCCAAAACAGCTCGTGCGACTGCACCACGAAGTTATGAATTTTTAAGAATTTAAAAATATAAATTCCTAGCTTCAGTAATTAACTCTTTGACTTTGCCATGCTTTGCTACTAAACTTTTTATCCATTTTTTATACTTGGATAGATATAAAATGAACTGGTCCAGCCCATTAGCAAGAGTTGTATTGACAAAAGTGCATAAAACAAATAGGACTTAACTATTTTTAAAAATGAATAAGATCTCTAGAAAAGAAAGAATTTTTTTCTTCATTATTGGTTAAAAAATAATATGATACTTGTAGTATAATTTTAAAGTGTCAGTTTTATAGGAAAATAGATTAAAGAATGAAAGACATAATAAAAAAACTAAAAAAAAATATTAAATAATTTATGATAGAGCAAAGACTAAATTTTAAGTGTGAAATAAAATGAAACAAAATAATTAACGAAAAATATATTCAAATTTGACGAATAGTAGAGCATTTGAAATTTCTTATACATATCCGATATTTTAATTATTCTTAATTTAATAATAATTCAATTGAGAATTCAGTATCAAAATTTCCAATCGAAAGACTTAGCACTAATAATCAAAATTAAACCAAGTGTAACTATTTAAAAAATCATTTATAGCATTTAAATTACGTAAATTGTTATCACTATTGAGAAAATCCAACGACGATAATATATTCATGGAGCGATATTAAAACAGAGAATTAAATCAATATAAACAATCAATAGATTAATGAATGAAAGACATAATAAAGAAACTAAAAAAAATATTAAATGATTTATGATAGAGCAAAGACTAAATTTTAAGTGCAAAGTAAAATGAAGCAAAACAATTAATGGAAAATGTATTCAAATTTGACGAATAGTAGAGCGTCCGGAATTTCTTGTACATATCTGATATTTTAATTATTCTTAATTCATTAATAATTTAATTGAGAATTCAGTACCAAAATTTCCGATCGAAAGATATAGCACTAATAATCAAAATTAAACCAAAATATAACTATTTGAAAAATCAATCATAGCGTTTAAATTACGTAAATTGTTATCATTATTAAGAAAACTCAACGATGATAATATATTCAGGGAGCGATATTGAAGCAGAAATTTAAATCAATATAGACAATCGATTGATCCAAAAATAATCAAAGAACTATTCTATTAAATAGAAAAAACATGATTGAATTTATAACAAAATAAATTTTCTGATTATTTAGAAAAAAAACATCAATAATAAATTAAGAATGATAAAACAAAAGAGTTTTAGTAATTAAAGATTAAATACATAAATAAAAAATAAATTAAAATTACTATCACATATAAGTTTATCCTTAATCCTATTTAAAAATTTAATTACCCATATATATAATAGATAATATAAATGTCAAAGAAAAAGAAGATGCGGCCATGATAATAAAGAAATTTCGTTCTCTGTGTATGCACGTTCATGTCCGTTCGTCACCAAATGGCGCTGTGCCCTTCACCAAATGTATAAATATGCCTTTTAAATTGCAATGTCACGCCCTCCTATCTTGTAAAATCAAAAATGTGTGGGCCTATGTGAATTGTGCGGCTTCAGTTTTGTAAAGCCCTTCGAGTGTGGATGCACTTGTGAGGTGCTCCAATGAATTCCCTCCAGCAAACATGGTTCCTACTTACACTTGAACATATAAGGTTATTTGTCATCAATTTTTTTGTTGCGGTCAAAAACTTACTGCAACAAGTCACTTTTATTCACCACATTTATGTTACAAGATAATAAGACAAGTTTGTGTCAATAATATTTGCTTTTATTTACAAAAAACTATTACCGCAAATAAAAATGTAGGTAGAAGTCATTTTGATCAAAAAAATAATCTATTGTCAGGTTTTGTCTTGCCACAATTAGTAATCCCTCTATATTAATAAACACATTTTTTTAGACAAGTGAGTCTCGCCATAATAATCGATTTAAACAAGAAAATCATGTTGTTGCGACGTTTTTAAAACAGCCACAATTGAAATCGATGCATTAAGTTGGTTATAGCAGTAGTTTTAATTTGGTAGCAGATTTTCTAAGCTAACTAGGCAAATTTAGTTTTTTCAACGACTTTACTAGCTATTTTTGGCGCTAGGGAAAATAGTTGTTTAAAAATAGACTATCACAATAACCTAACCTCCCCTCTCCCAAAACCTAATATCTCCCCTCCCCCGAGTAATTTCACCCCCAAAACCTACTCTCGCTCCCCCGGGCAATTTCACCCCCAAAACCTACTCGCTCTCTTTCTCTCTCTCTCTCTCTATCTCTCTCGCTTTGTGATTACGCCACCCTTGATAGGGACCTCGGTTTTGTCCCGAACACTCAAAGGTTCTTCCTTATACGGTTTGTTCCCTCCAACGATCGAGTTAGACTCCAATGCTTAGTAAGGGAAATATGGATGAGGGAAAGGGTTAAGTGAGGTTAGGATTTAGTGGAGTTAGGGGTAGATGAGAAGTTAATTGGCTAGGTATTGTGCAAAGGGGTGCATGGCTAAGGGTTAATTTTGGGGTGTTCGGCTATGTTGCTTGTGTTTAGGCTAGTTGAGTTTATGTAGGGTATTAAGTGGCCGAATGAGATTTAGGGTTTCTCTAGGGTTTTGGCCAATGCAATTAGGGTTAGGGATTTAGGATTTTGAGTGGTTTTGGATAAGTCCTAAAAAGTAGGAATGTGGCTAATAGCCAAGTGAGGTGGGCGGCAATATGGAGGGTTATGGCCAAATGTGCTTTGATGATGGGGTTGGTTTTGATTGGTTCTCTTCTTCAATTGATTACTAATCAAATAAGAGAATGATGTGGCAATTATATGAGGTGGCAAAGGGGTTTCGGCTAGGGCAAAAGGTGATGGCCGAATGAGAAATTCTAGGAGTTTTGGTTTAAATTGAAATTGAATTAATTTGAATTCAAATCCAAATGGGTGGCCGGTCATGCAAGGTCTAGGGGGCACAAAATTAGCTTGATTTAAATGAGGGATGAGATGGATTTAAGTGAGAAAATATAGGAGTGGATGGGGATAGGTGGCCGGCTAGGTTAAAGGGCAAAAGTGGCAAGTGAGTTGGCTAGGTTTGATAGCCTTTGGCCGTGTGGTATGGGTAGGGTTTTGGGGGTTTTTTCCGTGGCTGATATGGGGCAAAAAGAACACCAAAATGATTAATTGAACAATCAATTAAAAATTGAACAAAAGACCATAGAAGAACAAGCAAACTCCTTCAAGGTACTAAGGGGTTTCGGCAATGCCCTTCCTTCAACTCTTCCTTCTTCTTCAATCACTCACACACTCAACACTCACATTCTTGAGCAATCCGAATCTCCCAATGGAGAAGGGTTTCGAATTCTTCTAGGGAACACACACACAAGTTCTCAAATCCACAAGTGGTGTGGATTTGGTCTCACAAACACAAAACTCACAAAACAATTAAACAACCACTCAAGAACACAAAAACATAAAATCACTCAACAAGAACTCACTCAATACCAAAACAATTTTTATAAATAACCTCAAGATTTTTATATAAATAAAATGAAAAAAAATAAAGGATAGATGTGGATCACCGATTCACGAATTGCACGATGATCTTTTTCCAAAGGGATTCACGAATTGCATTCTAGGGAAGCTCAAGTGCTAAGCATCGATTTCCAAACCACAATGAGCGTGACCGGCCTAATTCTTTCTCAAGAGCAAAAGTCTAATTCTCAATTGTCCAAAAGATGTCTAAAATGAAACCTAGAAAACCTATTTAAAGAGTCTTACAACTTGGAAACCTCCAATAAGTCCCTTATTAAAAATAACTAATTACTAAAATATCCAATGCACTAAAATAATTCAAATGACATAAAAATAAATGGAGGTTGGCGCCAATGCATGGGTGGCCGTGGGGTATAAGTGGCCCAAGGTGGGCTTGCGTGATGCTTCATCCACGGTCAGACTTGTCTCGTGCTGTCTCGCTGCATGGCGTCTGGTGGTGTGCGGGGCATGGCTCTGTGCAGGGCCAATTGATGGTGCTCATGGCAATGTGCCATGCATGGTCCTGGTAGTAGGCACATGGTCAAGCCACGTCGCTCTGGTGCTACTCAATCAAGGTGTTGGGTGGTGCTCCTGCATGGCCCGGGCTAGGTGTCGGGGTGGTGTGCATGCATGGCCCAAGCTGATGGTTTGGGCGCGGGCTGCATGGTGCGGGCTGGTGCCGCGCGCTGGATGGCATGCATGGTGTGCATTCTACTGGCCTGCTCTGCAAGGTGCGCGCTGGTGCCGCGCGCTGGATGGCATGCATGGTGTGCATGCCACGAGCCTGCTTTGCAAGGAGCAGGCTGGTGCTGCACGCTGGATGGCGTGCCTGTGAAGACACGCCACTAACCTTGCTGAGTGGGGCTGTGGGGCGCAATGATGCGCGCAGATGCACGCGCACGTGCAAGTGAATGTGCTGTAGGGCGCGCCAATGCACACGTCGGGCTGTGCGCATGCACTGTGCATGGCCAGTAGCCTCGCTAGGCACCTGCTGCGTGTCAAGGTATAAGCCAATGCATGCCTACAGGATAGTCAGGGAACTGTCCTGACCCTCCAAGGCCTAAATCAGGGCTCGACCCTGGGCGACTCTCCTAGGTGTTTTGACAACCCCTTCGTTGTCACCGTGCCGTCGTCGTAGCTGTCTAGTTTAGTAGGTAGTGTCTCTCTCATTTTCTCTCTCTTTGTTCGTCTTTCACTCTCTCGTTGTTTGATCTGTGCTTTCCTTGTAAATATTCGTTTGTGATTTGTGTTGGGAAGCATATTGTCTAAATTGGTGCTTGCTTTGTGGTTTGATCTCTGCTTTGAGACATCTACAAAAGAAGAATTCAATGTCGAAGCTGCTTTCGAGTGTATTTGCCAAAAATGCACTAAAGAAGGAGCCTGAGGAAGAGTTGTGAGTATTTTATTCAATTGAAGTGCTAAATACTATCAGTTTGATAACATACTCTGATTTCAGAGGCTAATTTATATAGATTGTTAGAAACCCTAACTATGTGAAATCTGGAAAGTTTTTAACAAAGACCTATATCTCTTGTTATTTTAGAGGTTTTCTCTCAGCCATCTTAATTCTAGAAATCAAAATGGGATTTTGGGGGGTTCAGGACATCAGATAAATCTCACATTTGAAAATGAAAGATAACAAGGAACAAAGAAATAAATTTAAAAAGAAACTAGTGCTAAGTGCCTTGGCCTTTTTTGGTGGAGTTGTGCGGCATCTACTTGATTAACTTGAGTTATGCGGTTGAAAATATGGTTTAAACATGTTTTTCAGTTTGTTATATAGTGATTATCTTTATTTCAGTAGAAAAACTGACACTGAAATATGTAGATTGAGTAATCTGAGGCAGAAACTTGATTTGTGCTTTCATTTATTCCTTCCAAAACTATTGCTTGTAAATATGTTTCATTATATCTAAATTTCTACAAATTTTGGGATTTATTCAGTTTGTGGAGCTTATAATTAGAAATTTGAAAGTGAATTCCTAGCACTTTGAGCCATTGAGTCACGTCCTCTATCCTTAAAAAAAAAATGTAAATCATAGGACATACTTGACTTGAAACATCAAGGTTTGATCCATGTACCCATAGAGTTTAGTAGCCAGTATACCTTAAATTAAAATAAACAACTTTACGGCCTGCATGAGCGCCATGAGAGGATGGTATAGCATCTGATAGCAGCTCAGGTGTAGAACTTCCATCTTATTTGGTAAATGTCGAGTGAATTATGATAATTTTGGATTTGATGTTGAAGAGATAACCTTAGGATGCTTTAAAGAGAAGTTTGAAGCTAAGTTTGGAAGCCAAAAAGAAATAACCATGCCATGTAGATGCTTAATCTATAAAATCAGTGTTGAAATCTATAATGTTATTTTATATGATTAAGTCTAAGAACATTTAAGATAAAGAGTAACCATGTTTATTGACTCTATAGTGTTTGTTTTGAAAAGAACAAACACATATAGAGGGTAATTGTAGTTTTATCCTATTTTTTTCTCCTCTATTTTTGTCTAAGGAATTTTCAAATTGAATTTTCTTATGAATATGATTTCATTACATAAAAAATAACTTTGTCTTCTATCTCCACACATATCTTTCGTCTTACAAAACCAACAAGTTCCTCCTAGTGAAACCTATCGTGTCATTCTTGGTGAAGTGATTGCTTTAATCCTAAGATTAGATGCAGCATTCTATAATCGCTGTAATTTAACAAAGACAGAACACTTGGCAAGCTGCCTAGTTTTTTCTCACGTAATATGTTATACATATTTGGAAAATAATACTATATTGTCATGCATATATATATATATATAATTTACTGCATACATCAGAAAAACTACCTGTCTTTATTTAGTTACATATGTGTATGCTTTAAATGTGAATAAATATTGTTTGCTTTGGATGCATGAAGGTTTGAATTATATATTTTGCTCTTAATAAACTAGAAATGGTGAGTTTTGGGAGGACAAGGCCATTGCAAAGCAGTTATAATTCGCTAGTAATTTTGTTCTTGATCATTCATCTCACTGTAGGTTCTTGCCAGCTAGGTGTCAAGTTTCAAGAACTTGGGACTTGAAATTGGTTGATGACTTGGAATATTCCAAAAGGTACACCCGGTGCATGCAGGTTTCAATTTATTTATGCATCTTCATTTCCTTGCTAAGTTGATAAGGCTACACATTCATGTGAAAGCAAATGGAATTTCGATTTTAGTTTAAGCAAGCAAGAATCATGTTGTTGAAACGTAATTGTATTTAGTTTGAGTAATCTCTGTACCTTGTTGGAGGATTACTTTTGGCGAATGAATTTAAAGATTCCCATTTACTTTTCATCAAGTTTGCTTGTTAAACTAATACGATTATCACTTTGTTATTATTAATTTTTGTTTATCAAGGTGGCTTTGATATGCTATTGGTTTATTTTGCGATTATAAATGTTGATCACAATGCTTCTTTTCTTGTATTTATTTATTTTTTATTTCTTTTATGGTAAGGAAACTTACAATTGTGGCCTACTAATTTCTTTTAATTCTTATTCTCTTACATTGAGCACTGGATATGGTCTTCACACAAGGGCTTTTGACCATACTGGCAAGAACTCTCTCCACATAACTATTGAGTGTATTCTATAATATTACACGTAATCCATTTATTGTATGCAGATGATACTTTAACTTTTTGTGATGTGGACAACAGCCAAATCCAAGCTTTACGGGCTGTACTTCTTTGTTTTGAGGCGGTATCGGGTCTCAAGATAAACTTGGACAAGTCAAAATTGGTTCCGGTAGGGAGAGATGGCAGATATCAATCAACTAGCATAGTTGTTGGGGTGCAAGGTGATTGCTCTTCCTTTGAAGTACCTTGGACTACCTTTGGGAGCTTCTTTAAAAGCAACATCTATTTCAGATGGAGTGTTAGAGAAAACGAAAAAATGGTTGGTGGGGTAGAAGCGACTTTACCTATCAAAGGGAAGAAAATTAACTCTCATCAAAAGTACTCTCTCAAACCTCCCAACCTACTATCTATCGCTTTTCCCTTTACTGGTGGGGGTGGCTATTCAGAGTGAAAGATTATTTAGAGAGTTCTTGTCAGAGAGCATGGGGGAGGAACGTAAATTTCACTTAGTGGGATGACCCAAAGTGTATAGGCCAAAGAATGTGTGTGGTTTGGGAATGCGTAATTTGATCACCTTTAACAAAGCATTTTTAGGAAATTTGAGCACCTTTAAAATATGTTTTATATGGTTGCAACACCATATTTTCTCAGGACAACCAATTGTAAAATTGGTAAAATTTTGTAGTCATTAGAGATATCCATTAAAGTATAAATGCTGTAAATATTTGGATTGTGGTTTACATTCACAACTGGGAAAGCTGTCCAGAGATAGTAGGCTCCTAAAACAATGGGTATTTTGGGTCTAAACGTGCATCGTATAATGGTAAGCATGTATATTTTAGGCGGCATAGCTATTCTAAGAGAAAGTTCAAATGTTTTAGGTGCATACAATAGAGATGATGACTACTAATAGAGGGAGAAGCCGAGCTATAGCCATTGGAACAGGGAAGCGTGTGTTGCCTGCAACCTTTGGACACCCACACAAAAGCAGGCCAGCAGCTTTGACCTTGAGAGATGAAGCTGGTGGCAACTCGGATGACTCCAAACAAGCCAAAGATGACATCCCTACATCACTTCCGCCTCCCCATTTCCTTGCACGTCCTAACATAATTGTTGAGGGTAAGTGGTACTATATCTCATTTAGAAATCAATTATTTTAGTGAGCAAGTAAATGTATCTTACCTGCATGCCAAATTCTAACAAATATAATGTGATGTTTATCTGTTAGAGATGATGCACTTATGTATAGGGAGTTCCCAAGCTATAGCTACTGGAACAGGGCAACGGATCTTACCTCCGTTGGGTGGGAATAAAATGTTCACAGTAGACAGATTCAAGCTGAGACTGTGGGCTAGTGGGGACTTTGACGACTCCACACAAGGCCCAGATGACATCCCTTTATCATTTCAACCTCCCCTGTGATTTTATGTGAGACTTTAGTGGCATGCTGAACTAGGGGATGCGGTACGAATGTATATAGTCCAGGTATATTTTTAACCAAAACGATAGTGAAAATTTATTGGGAAAATACCCCATGTTGCATGCTGTAGTGATAAATAATAATTAATATGCCTAGGGACATTAATTTCCAACCTCGTCGACCAATTTAAAAAAATTAAACTTTTCAAGGTCCAACAATAGTAGTAGTGACCATCTTTAGTTGACGGAGAAAGAGATGCTAATTTCCCGCATTAAGGTATGTTTCCCCCAAATGACGACTTTTAAGTTGCAATAAAGAGGATGCTGAGTGTATAAGTGGATTGCATATATGGAAGGTATTTTGATTTCCAAACATAGAATTAGCAAATATGTAGCTACCGATAAAAAAAAAGTAGCAAATATGTAGATAAAGATTATTTTTTTAACACTATATATGGGAAGCAGCATGCGTTTGGACCTTAATCCTCTAATCTTTTATTGTACAACCCTCTGGCAGTTCACAGAAGCATGAAATAACAGCCCATGTGTACAAGTATATCTCTTGAAAACCTTGTCAATAGGTAAGAACTTACTGGGAAGGTAGCAATGAAGTTTTTGTGCATAGAGTGAAGTTAATAGTGCTGACAAACTATGCTCTAATTTCCCGCAAATCTCAACAGTCATATTGTAATTAGTTTGAATGATGTAAAAATGTTATATATGTTGCTAGTGTCATAAAACGTCATGTTTATACACAACTGCATGCTAAATATACTTCGTTGTGGAGTAGTCCATGTACAGAAGGATTAATTACAAGGAAGTTGGGGTTTCCATTAGGTGTTAAAACCTGCATTTCAATGCAATCAGATTGCTTGAGATTTGTGAGATTTAAATATAAGTACAAAATATACACAAAAAGTTGCAAGATTTATTTTGAGGGAAGTCCCATGGGGTGCTTTAACACAAGTGTAATTTTGATAGGCTGACTTTGTCTTCAATTGGATGAAGAAGAACCATCAACGGACTGTCACTAGTCAGTTATCCAGGGCATACAACGCTTTTTATTACAAGCTATACAAAAAATACTTGAGTTATGCATCATATGCGCAGGCCATAGCTAGCAATCAAGGTGCGTTGGTGGAGAAGCCGGTTTGGGAGTGGTTATGCACAAGGTGGGCGAGTGATGAGTTCAAGGTAACATGAATATCACTTGTTTTTCTTATACTTAGTCTTACTTGAAATTGTAAGTTGCACACATAGTAACAATTTTCTTGAAGGGTATAAACATGTGTGTTGAAAATGATGTGTGTGATATACCAAAACTGTAGTAATTACCAATACTCTAGGTTAACATCCTACTTTCACAAGACGTGACATCCCATTAATATTGAGATAATAGGTTGGATTGTAGGTGCGATTTCTACAACACTTTGTTATCTTTTTTTTTTGTTTGCAAAAAATGTCAATGCAAAACAAATAAAATAGAAGTAAACAATTCGTCAACAACACAAGCGGAAGGACCTCGTTTCTGGTACTCATGGAAAGAAAGGTACCAAAATTCTATTACACTTTCACTATACTGTAGGGGGAAAACCCAATATTTGTCTAATCATTTTGAGATTTATGTGATTGTTTTTGGTATGCATATAACGATATAGAAGGACAGGAATCATATAAACTTTTACAAAGATGTGTACTGGTCGATTAAGAAGGGGAGATTTATCACACCAATGACAAAAGAAAATTATGTGAGCAGCTTGTTGTTTATCCTTGCAACTAGTAGTTTGATCTTTTATTCTTTGTTTTATTATGGCAGGCCTTATTCAATAGCATTTTCGATTGGCTGTTCGTTATTTTTTTTTTCCAATTATTCAATTACATGTTGGTAGTAAATGACTACTGCTCATGTTTCTGGCTATAGGATTAGATGGTGGCATTGTGGAATGCCAAAGAGCCCAAGGCTTGCACAAATGAGGCAGCTGCAACAATATTTAGAGAAGTATTGGGACATAGAGCAGGGTACTCCAGAGGGATAGGCCACTCTGTAATGCCCAATCAAACTAAGGTGGCAGGGGTATCCAGTGAGGAGTATGAACGGCTTGTCGCGAAAAATAAAGTAAATAGGATAAATGCAGAGTATTACCGAAATAGGGTAATATAGATTGAAAGTGATTTGTACCAAGTTGGAGACCATATGAGGTATTATGAGGAAAGGGTAAATTTTAGAATTTCGGAATGGAAAGTAGATTGGAGTTTCAGATGGTGCTTACAAATGTAGTCCCTTAGACTGAGTTGAAACTACCAGCAGTACCTATTTTTTGGATTTTGCCCTCTACTTTTGTTGCATTTTCACGGATGACGGTGTGGAAGTGTGTATTTTGATATCTTAAGACAATAGGAAAGAAGATTAGCATTTTGAATGATGCTAGGAAGGGTCAGTTATTTAAGATAAATAGCTTCTTAACAATGCTATATGTGACTAATACGTAGCCATACGATTAATGTCGGTTGGAGATGACACAAGTGTTTCTCAATCACTTGACTATCAAACATTATTTGCATTTAATATGCTGGTTGAGCGGTATTTGAATATCTTGTATTTTGTGAATTAATGGGGCATATAACTGTTATCTTAATTTGCACGTTGGCATTAATCGTACGGCTTTGGGGACATAAAACACTTGTTGTTTTGTACTGGATATCCTTCCAGGCAACAGGTTATGTGAAATTAGATATAGTGAACATTGGGATCTAGAAGCGGGATGAATATATGGTGCACTTGTCTTTCACATATTAAAGTCAAATAATGCTATCAATTAAATAAGCGTTATGTGCTTGAAAATCCTGGGAATTGCCTAAAAGTATTTAGGCAGTTTCCTTTTAATTTTAGGTCACTAGACATAATGGTTCAACTAAATTTGGCAATGGTTTTAGGCTAGACAGAAATTGAACCTGGTGGGTATAAAATACTAGTTATATATATAGATATGTACTTGGGCTAAAATTAAGTAGACGGATGCAACTATGTAAACTAGTACTAGCTGAGTATGCACTCTGTTTTGGTAGTCTTTTGACTTTAAATCATGAAGTGAATTTTTTACCAACTACCTTAGATGTGAATGCATCATAAACAAAGGTTTATTAATTTTCTTTTTAATGCCATTGTGTATGTTGTGGCAGGTACTTTATTTCAAAATGATTAAGTGCAGAGGTGGCTTGGATCTGGTACTCGAGCACTATAAGTTTGATAAAGGAGTGCTGGCAAACACTATTAATATAGCAACTAAGGATTTTATATTTTTTGAGATGTATATGTAGCTACACCCATCTCATGGACAAAGTTGAATGACCATGTTTTGACATGGTCATTCAACTTTTTAATATCTGGGTTTAGATCAAATGAACCTGCTTTTTGCAAGAAAGTTAAACCATTGAAGACTTCAAAATGCATCAGGAGGTATTTTAGTTTCAAGTTGGATACAAGTATTGAAATTGCAATTATTTCTCTTTCTCTAATATACACACACCTTCCAGTACCATATGAAATTGCAAGCTTGTTGATATATATATATTACAAGAAAGACCTAGAAGATGTGATCAACAAAATATTGATGCATGCGGAAATCCTTTTGAAGACCTACATGAGCAGGATTTATGGTATTATAAGGAAGGTGTGTTCTGTATAGATCAAAGTATGGGTTTTAGAAATATGATGCCTTGTATGAATTGGTACTTATATACAATCCAACCAGCCCTAGCACAGTAATTGATCAATGACCAGACTAATACTACTGCATGGTGCATTGTACAGGGTTTAGTGGGAGTTGTATTCACCATTGGCTATGTCGAAGTAATTTAACTATAATTAAATTAGGTCCAATAATTGTAGGGTTTCCAAGAGCAAAAACAGTTTGTTGAGATTGATAATGATTAAGCTCAATTTTACTCAACAAAAATATGACGAGAACAAAAAATATAAATTTTGGAGAAATTTGGAATTGGCTTACCGAAATGCAGAAATTGGATTGTGGCGTGATTAGAGCACGCTGCGTAAAAGGGATTTCATCAGTACGACGACCATTCATGCTTCAGCAAGAAATCCCACAGCAATGTCGTGGACCTTGAATCTTGCGGGAATGAGATGCCGTCGAGAAGCAAACACCCCCTTGCTGCAGTTGTAGAAGATGTCGTAAACACCAGACGGAGCACCAACGTAGGCAAGAAATTGTTGTGAGATGGGGTCGCCAAGACTGAACCCTAGATTGCCACGGACGTCAACTCGCAGAGGTCATCGATTAATTATCGGTGCTTCGCTTGAGTAAGGAGGACATCAAACGCGGGGGTTTTTGTTGATGGCTTCTCGGCGGCAATAACGTGGTAAATAGGCCTTGAGATGTCGGCGGTTAGCTTGCGGGGAGAAACAGACTTAATGTCACCCCCAAATACCGGCGTCTCACCTGCGGGCCCAAAAATACAGATGAAGACTAATTACCACATTTTCAAGCTCACTCACGGCCAATCTTGGGCACGGCAAAAAGTATCATCTGTTGTTATATATGTAAATGTTAATAGGTTAAATGGTTTCTTTTAATTTGTATGTGCTTGCATTTGCTGGATAATCAAAAGAAACAATTTCAATGAGGAGATGCTTAACTAGAGTACTAAACGAGGAATTTGGAATTGAAGTAATAGAGATGAACTTGCAGTAGTTGCTCCAGTTTTGCCATCTCCGGCGGTATGTCATGTAGTACTACTAGTTTTTGGATATATTCTGGATGCTAGAAATGCTACAGGGAGTCAGATATGGGGGAGTTGACCCAAAGTCGGGTGACATGGCAGCAATTAAAAAATATATGAAAGACGAAACGTGAGGGGTTAAATGTGGGAGGTTTGGGGACTCCCTCATTTCAAACAGAGCCCCCCATCCCCAACCTCCCGCATAGAGAGAGAAACTCTCATACTAGGGTTTTCGTTCCCCCCAAATCCATCCCATTTTAGAAAGAGAAACTCGTCGTCCCCAACCTTTTGAAGAGAGAGAAAGTCTCAACCTGCGATTTCACACCTAGGGTTTTTGACATCTTCAAATCCATCCCATTTTAGAGAGAGAAACAGAGAAAAACCATCTTCAATAGAGCCGCAACCTTTATGCGAAATCCCTCCCTCATCCCCGGTGCAGCATCATGTCCTACATGGACTACAAGACGATGTCGTTTTGTTATGAAGCCCCAAAATCGATTTCCCTTCTTCGGCAAAATCAACGCAGTCCCTTCAAACTTGATGATTTTGTTTCTACTCCATGGAGTCTTCCGCTCTTCTCCAATCTTTTCACTATAACTCTCTCTCTCTTTCTCTGCATGTGCGTGGGTGTGTGAGGTTTGCTTGATTTGAGCTTGGACTTGGTTTTCTTATTCAATTTCAACTCCGTTTGGTTCGTTGGCAAAATTAGATTAAGCAGAATTAGATAATATTTTCAATTTTGAGAGAGAGAGTATTGATTTCAACCATAAATATGTGTTAATTTTCTTGAAATTTTTCTCGCATTCAGTATATTTGTTCATAAAATGAAAGTAAACAAAATGGGTAATATTTTATTGCATTCCTTCATTTATTATTATTGATCGTATGAGCTTAGCCATGTTTATAGGTTAGATACATAGTTTTTATTTTTATTTTTCTTTGGTCTGAGTGATCTTTTCCATTTATTTCAACTTAATGTAACTTTTTAGAATCTTTGACATTGGAATTTGTTTGAATTTTGAAGCTAACAATGTAAATTTATTTGTTTTTTCTTGAGCCAAGTGGATCGAAATTAACAAAGAGTTCTTTTAGAAAAATTGAGGTAAAATAGGTCATGCTATAGTATAGATCATGATGTGATCTTGAAATTTACATATTGTTAATAAAAAATTGAACTCTATTGTATGAACTCCAAGGTTGAAGAAAGCAGGTGTTGGTGCTTTTGACTCTTTTATTTTTCTGTAGTTTGTTCCATTTTTTGGTTTCTGTTTTGCCTTTTGCTTATGGTAAATTACAAGGAAACAATTGGCTTCGACAACGCCCACATGTGGCCTGTCCTACATTACAATCTTCTGAGTGAAATTGAAGTGAACAATAAGTTAAGAATTTTCTAATTAACAAAACATAAAGAAGCACAATAAAAACAAGAGGTAGGAAGTAGGACATGTAAACTCTTAACTTTAGCATATTAGAATATTTGTTATAGTTGTTTGATAAGAATCGATATGATATGATATGCATGTACAATCAAGTTCAAATGGAGTGTATCTCTTTCACTCAATATTTGACATTCCTCATCTACGTTTTTTCTTCTCTTTTCCCCTAACTTTAACACGAAAGATTATTTTGCATCTAGTTTTCGTTTTACCGTTGGAGATAAGTCAACATTGCAAAGATTGTACACGATCTAGAAGCACCAAATGACCCAAGAATGGTTATGATATATGATCAACAATGAGATATGATTCTACAAAATGAAAAAGAAATACAAATTAACATTATGATGTCGTCTAGATTTCTTCTTACAGGTATTTCAGTAAATTATAGAAAGGATTATATGTATATTATTACTCTTCTCAAATTATCAAACTAACAGAGGTTTGTAAAGTTATGCATGACTCCCATAGGATGTTATAGTTATGAATCCTTTCCCTTTGTCATAAAAAAACGTCTAGATTCAGATAATGTTAAAGTTTGTAAAGAAAGCATTTACATTTTCTTTGTTATGTTATGATCTGTAAAGATTTTTTAGTTTTGGCATTGGCATTACCAATATTGCAGGTCTCATTTTTTGGATGAGCATGGATGTTTTCTTGGCATTACCTAATGCACGTTTTCAGTTCAGTCCATATATATACGCGTACACATGTATATATTCAGATATGAGAGAAATTATATGGATTATAATTGGTCAAATTCAGATATTAGCCAATTTTATATTCCCTTTTCAGGCACAACTTGTCCTTTATTATTTGAGCTAGAATCATCCTTTAATTATTTCCTTTTTTTTTTGGTTGAATCCTTTGCGTTTAACCATCCTTTACACAACATAATTGCGATCTGAATTATAGAAATTGATATATAACAACTTAAATTCTAATCATAATCTGCATCAAGTTCCAATACTTAATTTTCTTCTGTTTTGAACCTTTTATTGCAGGGGGTCTCGATGATAGTGGTGCAGCAATTGTAAGAGCATTAGTGCAATATTGGCAGTATCATCCTATTTCTAGAGAAAAGCACTCAATACTGGATAGGCTTAGTGTCCTGGGTCCTCATTTTATTACTTTCTATGGTCTGAGATCATATGGCAGACTTTTCAATGGTGCTCCTGCAGTTACAAGTTGGTCATATCAATGTTGTAATAGAAGTAGTAAACTTGGAAAGTCTATATGCAAGTGGAAACTCTTTGTATTTGTTGAGACTTGGAAAGTCTGTATGTATGTAGAAGCTCTTTGTGGAAGCTCTTTGTAAACTTGAATATTCTCACGTATAAATTTCCAAGATGTATGTTCTTGAATATCCATGATGGATGAAACTCCTTTTCTTTTTTGATAGGATGGATGAAGTTTAATGTTCTGGAAATGTGTTGAACAACAGCATATATTACTTAATTAAATGAGTCAAAGAACATTCATTAAAAAAACCCTTTACAACAAAGGACTCAAAATACTTCCATTAAAGATAGGAGCATTGTTACAATAGTCCAACAACATTCATTATAAAGGATTCAAACTTAACCTATTTAATAAAGCCCCTACGCTGTCAAACAAACAATAGGTGTGCAAAACACTTTACAAAACTTTCAAAGCACTTCATTACAAGGCTCATATTGTTCATCATAATTCCTTCTATGCACCCCAAACCCTTTATGCCTTTCATATTTTATATGGTGACCACCGAACATCTTCCTCACTAGAAAATGTCATTCCAACCTTTGGTTCTTTGACACCATCATCATTGTTGCGTCACCATCAACAACTACTTCATCATACTCAGTCCGATAACTCTACGTCGGAAGCCATACTGACTTAGTCTTAGAGAACCTACAATCACATTCAACAATTAGCAGCTTAGTCATAGAAGAGATTAAAAATAATAATAAAATTTTTTTAAGATGCTTTTTTCAAAACAGGGTCCTTAAAGCTAGGAGGGAAATTTTATTTCAGCATCAAGAATATATTTATAAAGAGTTCATGCAATAGAGTTCAATTTTTTTATTAACAATATGTAGGTTTCAAGATCAGAGCATAATCTATACTATTGCGTAACCTATTTTACCTCAATTTTTCTAAAAGAATTCTTTGTTAATTTCGATCCACTTGGCTCAAGAAAAAACAAATAAATTTACACTGTTAGCTTCAAAATTGAACAAATTTTAATGTCAAAGATTCTAAAAAATTTCATTAAGTTGAAATAAATGGAAAAGATCCCTCAGAGAGTCAGACCAAAGAAAAATAAAAAATAAAAACTCTGTATCTAACTTATAAACATGGCTAAGCTCATACGATCAATAATAATAAATGAAGGATTGCAAGAAAATATTACCCATTTTGCTTACTTTCATTTCATGAACAAATATAATGAATGCTAGAAAAATTTCAAGAAAATTAACACATATTTATGGTTGAAATCAATACTCTCTCTCAAAATTGAAAATATTATCTTATTTTGCTTAATCTAATTTTGCCAACGAACCAAACGGAGTTGAATTGAATAAGAAAACCAAGTCCAAGCTCAGATCAAGCAAACCTCACACACCCACGCACATGCACAGAAAGAGAGAGAGTTATAATGAAAAGATTGGAGAAGAGCGGAAGACTCCATGGAGTAGAAACAGAATCATCAAGTTCGAAGGGATTACGTTGATTTTGCCGAAGAAAGGAAATCAATTTTGGGGCTTCAGAACAAAACGGCATCGTCTTGTAGACAATGTAGGACATGATGCTGCGCCGGGGATGAGGGAGGGATTTTGCACGAAGGTTGCGGCTCCATTGAAGTTGGTATCTCTCGGTTTCTCTCTCTAAAATGGGATGGATTTGAAGATGCCGAAAACCCTAGGTGCGAAATCGCAAGCTGAGACTTTCTCTCTCTTTGAAAAATTGGGGACGACGAGTTTTTCTCTAAAATGGGATGGGTTTCAGGGGAACAAAAACCTTAGTCTGAAAGTTTCTCTCCCTACGCAGGAGGTTGGGAATAAGGGGCATTGTTTGAAATGAGGGAGTCTCCAAACCTCCCATGTGTAATCTCTCACATTTTGTCTTCTATATATTTTTTTAAGAAAAATTATTGAGTGAATTCACACTCAGCATACTTATATAATACTATTCATATAAACATTATTATATAAGTGTGAGTATGCTGAGTATAGATTCACTCTAACATCACTCTTTTTTTAATTGTCGCCGCATCACCCAACTTCGGATCAACTCCCTCATTCATTTCTGTATATATACACACATTAGTGAAGGGCCACGTGCCATGCACCTGTGCCCAATTGTGAAAAAATAACCATTAACTGGCGTCAATTTAAACGTGAAAAGCAAGAAAATATTTACATCTTGGTAAAATATATTAAAGTAAAATTTTTTGTACATGAAATTTGGAAAAGAAGAGGCAAAATATGGATCAAAATTTAGAATGAAACTTTTATTAAATTGTAGGTATAATATAAATTGGTTAATAAATAGCATTTGACAAAAAGACTAAAAAGGAAAATAAGACTTAACAATAATACGGTTAATATCATTAATGTAAAATATGAATTTGGGTTTGAAATGAGTGATATTAAAGTGAATTCACACTCAGCACACTCACACTCACAGAGCACTGTTTTTCACTCAATAATTTTTCTATCGATAATATAGATTTGTCAAAATATGGAAGATTTTTTTTTTTAGGATTTATTTATGGTTCTAAAATATTCGACACGTTTAATTTAGATCTTATTTGGATATAGAAATTATCTTATCTCATCTAGTCTTATTTTATTATTATCATTTTTATAAATTTTTATATAAAATATAATAAATAATTTAATTTTTTTTAAATTAAAAAAAAAATATTTTAAAAATATTTTAACTTTTAACTTTAATCTAAAATCATTTTATCTTATTTATCTAATCTTAAACCACGATACTAGATGACATAATTAATTATACATATAAACAGGAAGATGTTATATATTTATTTATAAAATTTATAATGTAAACTATAATCTAACATATCACAAATTAATTTCTCTTCGTAAATAAGTGGCTCCTTTCACTCCTATTCTACTCTGATGTTTTTTTTTTATTATTTATTTCTTCAAGATCATTTATCCCGTGATCCCAAGAGGCAAGAAACTTGTATAGTACTTTCGAAGTTCAAGGCCTTTGTAATTATTTTTATTTAAAGCAACCCTTTCTTTTGCTTTATTTTTACTCTAACACTACAGTTCTACTCCCAAACCCTCGTTCCTGATATTCTTCTTCTCTCATTAATTCTTGCGCCGCCCACACTCTACACCCCACCTCCACGCTCTCTCTCATTTCTTCTTCCCTCTTCACATCTTCTTTTCTTTCATTTTCTTAATTTATTCTTCATTATAACCATAAACCGAAAGAGTCACAACAATTGCTGAGGTGGGTTTGTTAGAAATCAACACACGTAAATGAAGAAGCTGGAGGCTTCTGGAAGGTGAAGGTAGGCACCGTCATTAGCAGCTGGAAGGTAGGCGCCGCCTAAAAATTCAAGAAAGTGGGTCACCGGAATTCCACCGTCATTTACACGTTCACACTATTTCTTTCTCTTATAAATACATGTAAGATTGTAATGAGAATGAGAGTCGGAGGTGAGATCCGTTGGAGAGATTAGAAGTTGTGAGAGTTGAGAGAAACTATTATAAATAATTGGTTTATTGTTTAATATAAATTCTCCTCTTTGTGTGTGTGAACGTAGGCTAAATTGGCCGAACCACGTTAAAATTCTGGTCTCCATATTATTTGTGAGCTTCCGCCGATCCCAACAAGTGGTATCCGAGCCGGTAGGAGGTCGGATTTGTGAATTTTTGTAAAGGACCCATTTTTAAACTTGATCGAAATCAAGTTTGGAGGATACCATCAGATTCCTCAGGTCAATACGAAAATTCTGGTGAAAATTTCGTCTCAAACGGACATCGGACGAAGCTACACGCTCTGCACGTGCCGGCCACGGGCCCAAGCGCCACACGCGCGCGCCAGGGAAGAAGACAAGTTTCGACCCGGATTCTGGGTGATCCGACCCGGACCCATCACCGACCCGGTTCGCGACCCGCTCCAGCAACCCATCGGATAAGGAATATTTCGTCAGAATATTTCGTCGCTGACAGAATATTCCGTCGCCGGCATAATATTCCATCACCGGCAAGAATATTCTGGTGCAGGAATATTTCGGTGGCCGGAGGGAATATTCCGGTGACGTGAGAGAATATTTCAGTGATGTTAGGGAATATTCCGGTGACGTCAGAGAATATTCCATTTTTCTTATTTTTCAGGTTTTCGACATAATTTTGATCGGTTTGGAACGAGACAAGAGTCATTTCCAAGGTTTTCCACCGTTCCGGACGCAACGGTGAGCTCTGTTTGTTGAGATTCAACTCTGAACGTTGAAAAACGGTCACTCAAATTAAAGATTAAAGCCGAACTGATAGAGGATTCGGGAGCAGGTGCGATGATCAAGCTAACATCTACAAATTACGCACTATAGAGACCTCGAATGGAAGATCTCCTGAATTGTAAAGATCTCTTCGATCCAATCGAAGAGAAAAGCGTAAAGCCAGATAATGTAACGGAAAAAGACTGGCATAAGTTGAATAAGAAAACTATTGGTCAGATCCGGCAGTGGATTGACCATAGTATTTTTTATCATGTTGCACAGGAAACGGATGCCTATCAGCTATGGAAAAAGCTGGAAAATATGTACCAGGCAAAAAGTGCTCGGAACAAGGTATTACTAATGAGACGCCCTGTCAACTTGAAACTCAAAAGCGGTATCTCAGTGGCCGCACACACCAACGAGTTTCAGAATCTTGTAAATCAACTTGCATCCATAGATTTTAAGCTTGGAGATGAAGAGCAGTCTCTACTACCTCTCAGTTCCCTACCAGATAGCTGGGGAACGCTAGTGGTCTCACTTAGTAATTCAGCTCTAGATGGAAAGCTCGCCATTTCAATGGTGATAGACACCTTGTTTAATGAAGAGGCTAGACGAAAGGAGATTGGAGGAGACGAGACAGATGCCTTTGTAACAGAAAGAAGGCATCAGAGAAATAGTAGAGGTAGAAGTCGAGAAAGAAACAGAAGTTAAAGCAAAGGGAGATCCCAAACTCGCGGTAAACAGCGAAAGAAGGGAAAATGCTTTTATTGTGGTATTGAAGGCCACTTTAAAAGAGAATGCCGAAAGCTGTAGAAGGAGCAAAATCAACCAAGCAATCAGTCAAAGCACGAAGAAGGCGAAGCTGCAATGACATTTTCTGGAGATTGTGTACTTCTTTCCGCTGGTGAAGAATCTTGCTTGCACATTTCAAGCGAGGAAGCTGAGTGGGTAATAGATACAGCATCATCCTATCATACCACTCCTTATAAGGATTTCTTCAGTACTTACAAGGCAGGAGACTTTGGTACAGTCAAGATGGGAAATTCGAGTTTCTCAAAGATCGTGGGCATTGGAGATGTCAGAATAAAAACCAGTGTTGGCTGTACTATGGTGCTAAATGACGTTCGGCACGTACATGATCTTCGACTCAACCTAATTTCTATAAGAACCCTTGATCAACAGGGTTACGAGAGCATCTTCAGCAACAATGTTTGGAAATTGAAGAAAGGAACAATGGTCGTTGCACGGGGACATGTCTGTGGCACTTTGTACAAATCAAGTGCTAAGATATGTGCAAACAGTCTCAATGTAGCTGAAGATGATACATCACCAAACTTGTGGCATCGGAGACTTGGCCACATGGGAGAAAAATGGGTGTTTATGCTTGCAAAGAAAGTATTGATTACAGTGAATAAAAGTATTGCTCTCAATCCTTGTGAATACTGTTTATTTGGTAAACAACATAGAGTTTCATTCCAGACATCTGCTGGAAAAAGATCAGAGTTATTGAGCTTGGTACACTCTGATGTTTGTGGTCCTTTTGAAGTTGAATCACTTAGAGGTAACAAATATTTTGTTACTTTTATTGATGATGCTTCACGAAAAGTGTGGGTGTATTTCTTAAAAGGGAAAGATCAAGTTTTTGAGCAATTCAAAAACTTCCATGCCATGGTAGAAAGAGAAACAGGCAAGAAGCTAAAATACCTCCGGACAGACAATGGAGGTGAATATACTTCTCGAGAATTCAGAGAATACTGCTCCAGACATGGCATCAGACATGAGAATATACTTCTCGAGAATTCAGAGAATACTGCTCCAAACATGGTGTAGCAGAACGGATGAACCGGACCATTGTGGAATGAACCAGATGCATGTTGAGTATGGCAAAGTTGCCTAAGCCATTCTGGGGTGAAACAGTAAAAGCAGTCTGTTACCTGATCAACAGAACACCGTCAGTTCCACTGCAGTTCGAAGTCCCAGAGATGGTGTGGTCAGGCTGCAAGATTTCACACTCTCATCTAAGAGTATTTGGGTGCAAAGCATTTGCACATGTATCCAAGGAGAAAAGACAGAAACTTGATGAAAAATCTACTCCGTGTTTTTTCATCGGTTATGGAGATGAAGAGTTTGGATACAGATTATGGGATCCAAAAGCGAAGAAGGTCATCAGAAGCAGGGACGTAGTGTTCCATAAAGGCCAGATGTTTGGATCAGAACAAATAACTCCAAGTGCTCCAAAACCAGCTCCGAGTTCACTACCACTTCAGTCTGTTTCAAACACTGAAGATAGACAAGAAGTTTCCCCAGAAGAAGAAGAGCATACTGACAACGGAGAAACCACTACTGAGCAGGGGGAGCAGTTGCCTTCTCTATCAGAAACTGTAGAGTTTCCACAGTTGTCAGGTGATCAACCTCAGCAGGACAGATCCTCTAGAGGGCGATTGTTGATTCCGTCACGAAGATATCCGGAATCAGATTATATTCTTCTTACAGATGAGGGGGAGCTAGAAAACTTCCAGGAGACAATATCTCATCCAGATAGCAACAAATAGATGCAGGCTATGCAGGATGAGATGAACTCGTTACAGAAGAATCAGACTTACGAGCTGATGGAACTTTCAAACGATAAGAGAGTACTGAGAAACAAGTGGGTGTTCAAGCTGAAAAATGATGGCAAGCAGATGAAGCATAAAGCTCGCTTGGTCGTCAAAGGATTCCAGCAGAAGAAAGGAATAGACTTTGATGAGGTATTTTCACCTGTTGTGAAGATGACTTCAATTAGAGTAGTACTCGGATTGGTGGCAAGTCTTGACTTGGAGATTGAATAGATGGATGTGAAGACAGCATTTCTTCACGGCAACCTTGATGAGGAGATTTACATGGAGTAACCAGAAGGCTTCCAAGTTCCTGGAAAGGAACATTTGGTCTGCAAGTTGGAAAAGAGCCTTTACGGTTTGAAGCAGGCTCCCAGACAGTGGTATAAGAAGTTTGACTCATTCATGATGAGTCATGACTACAAGAAAACTGCTGCAGATCAGTGCGTTTACATCTGGAGATTTTCAAAAGGTGACTTCGTGATGTTACTGCTTTATGTTGACGACATGCTGATTATTGGAAAAGATCCATCCATTATCAAGAAGCTGAAGAAGGATCTCTCTAAAGTCTTTGAGATGAAAGACTTAGGACCTGCCCAGCAGATTTTGGGCATGAGGATCACTCGTGACAGGAATAAAAAGAAGCTATGGCTGTCACAGGAAAAATATGTTGAACAAATACTAAGAAGGTTCAACATGGAGAAAGCAAAGCCAGTCAGTACTCCACTGGCTAATCACTTCAAATTGAGCAAAAGCTCATGTCCCTTATCACCAGAAAAGGTTCAAAAAATGGCTACAGTACCGTACTCCTCAGCAGTAGGAAGTTTAATGTACGCTATGGTTTGTACCAGACCTGACATCGCTCACGCTGTTGGAGTTGTGAGCCGTTTTCTTTCAAATCCAGGGAAAGAATACTGGAAAGCAGTATAGTGGATTCTCAAGTACCTTAAAGGTACATCAAAGTTGTGCTTGTGCTACGGGGGAGCTAACCCAGTCTTGGATGGCTATACAGATGCTGATATGGCAGGTGATCTTGATGGGAGAAAATCTACATCAAGATATATTTACACATTTGCAGGTGGAGCTGTATCATGGCAGTCCAAACTGTAGAAATGTGTGGCTTTATCTACAACAGAAGCAGAGTATATTGCTATAGCAGAAGCAGGAAAAGAAATGTTGTGGCTAAAGCGGTTCTTCCAAGAAATGGGAGTCAGTCAAAAAGAGTACAGAATCTATTGTGATAGTCAAAGTGCTCTTGATCTGAGTAAAAACTCGATGTACCACTCCCGAACAAAGCACATCGATATTCGGTATCACTGGATACGTGAAGTAATGGAGCAATAATTGTTGAAGCTTATAAAGATCCATACAAAGGAGAATCCAGCGGACATGCTAACAAATGTAGTCACATACGAAAAATTTGAGCTATGTAGAGACATAGTCAGGTTAAGTACCTTGAACTAAAATGTGTCAGGATATCCTCCATTTGGTATTGAGAGGAGATTGTTAGAAATCAACACACATAAATGAAGAAGCTGGAGGCTTCTGGAAGGTGAAGGTAGGTACCGTCAGTAGCAGCTGGAAGGTAGGCGCCGTCTGAAAATTCAAGAAAGTGGGTCGCCGGAATTCCACTGTCATTTACATGTTCACACTATTTCTTTCTCCTATAAATACATGTAAGATTGTAATGAGAATGAGAGTCGGAGGTGAGATCCGTTGGAGAAATTAGAAGCTGTGAGAGTTGAGAGAAACCATTGTAAATAATTGGTTTATTGTTTAATACAAATTCTCCTCTTTGTGTGTGTGGATGTAAGCTAAATTGGCCGAACCACGTTAAAATTCTGGTCTCTATATTATTTGTGAGCTTCCG
Source organism: Platycarya strobilacea (assembly GCA_036898215.1). Taxonomy (NCBI): domain Eukaryota; kingdom Viridiplantae; phylum Streptophyta; class Magnoliopsida; order Fagales; family Juglandaceae; genus Platycarya; species Platycarya strobilacea. The sequence continues at coordinate 32,110,653 of CM072550.1, forward strand.
CCAATCCCAACAGTGTGGTGATGATGGTCGACGAGAGGTTGCCATAGTGGCTTGTGTGGGAGCTACCAACCATCGAATGTTGCAGCCTCTCATTTCTTTACTTCCACTTAACTAATGCTATTTAATCTTAAAGTTAAAATTACAAATTACATCTCAATTTTATTAAAATTCAGTAAATCAAACAATAATTAACTAGAAATTACAAATATTAAAAACAAGAATTAAACATTAAATCATGAAACTATTAAAAATAAAATAACTTCAAATATATATAAATTGTGTGTTTATTGCTAAACTACATAAAAAAAATATAAAAAATAAAATTAGTTCATAATAAAATTAAAAAAAAGAATAAAACTAATATTTTTTATTAGAGTCTGTGGATAAAATATCTAGATCTCGCTTCTATTCTCCAAATCCTCATTTTCAAAAAAGCTCTGAATAAAATTTCCAAATATACTGCTCTTGCCTCCCAGCTTACTTCTTTATTTTTTTCCCAATTCCTTTTCTCTATATTCGACGCTCTTCCTCCGGCCAGTAGAATCTTTCATATATATGTGTGTGCGTGTGTGTGGTGTGCTGCCTTTGAGTTTCCGTGAGATTCGTCTAAAATCAATTGCCGTGCCCCAATGTATTACGTGATCCAGTCAATTTCCGTCCGAATTCAAGTCTGGCTCAAACGAATTTCCCATCAGCAAAACTTGCGCCCAAAATGTGATAACCTGAATGAAATATATATGGATGCGGTCCAGGCCGAAGTTAATTGCCAATATATCTCTTGCCGAATTGACGTGCTGCAAGTGGGCCCTTATGAGCTTTGCGACTGCTCATCATATGTTGAGTGTTGCGGCCCACCCAAGTCAATATATAGATGTGGCGCATTCAAGTGATGAAATGAGTTATAGATTGACGTGGTAATTAGTAAGAAACATATGCCGCTTAAAATAGTCGTGAGGTATCCAAATATATTTATGATAAAATATGATATTGATGCAGAGAGATTCGAGACAGATGATACTAAGCTGTCTGGTTGCACGTTAATGGCGCTGAGCTACCATGAATTGGCAGATCAGCGTAAAGGCCGGAAGTGATCGTGATCTCTTTCTAATTGAGGAAGTTTTAGGTGAGTTTCAGTTTTTTAGCCATAATTTTGGCTATGGGTGTCAGAATCGCGCATAAGACCCTACTTCGGAAAGCTCTTTTCGACGCGCACGCTGTCCTCATTGAGCATAGCTCCATCTGCCCTTTTTTCGACCTCAAATTCTACTGTTTTCCCTTCCGAATTGTCATTTTTAGTTATTTTTTATTATTTTTGGTAATATTTCGTATGTTTGTTAGGAAGTCATTTTAAATCCGATTTGTTCCGGATTTTTCGCAGATTACTTATTTGATTTTGAATTTCAATTCTATGTTATTTTCGAGATTTTGTCATTTTTGATAAACTTTGGTTACAGAAGAATTTTAGCTATACAGTCCAGCCTGTGGACTGATTTTCGACAATATTTCATTTGATAATATTCAGTTTTTTTCTCAGAGGCGTATTCTTTGTATTTTAGACGAATTTCTTGTGTTCTTACCTATGAATTCATCTGTTGAAACTAGCCTGCAGAATAATCGCTATTCTATCTGGCGTAAGATATGAACAAGGGAATTGAGTTTCATGTTATCATGAATTGTTTTGATATAAAATAATATGATCTGATATACTAGAATATGTTTTTTTTTTTTGGTCATGAAATAATGAGACTTCATCTCCCTGTGATAAGTTATGATGTGATATGAGTTGGTATGATATGTAATGCTATGAATAAGAACCCGAACACAAATGATATGAGAAATTGTTAAGAGGCAAAAGAAGAAAGTGTCATTTTTATATGAAAGTTCATAATGCATAATTTATGCTATATTGTTTGATTACTTGCTGAGATTTCTCGAAATCTCATTGTGATAGTTTTCACTACCATTCTCCTCATTAAAATGGTAGAAGTTGTTACAAGATTAGATGGCAAAGTGCATGAGATCGATTCCCAAGAAAGTTCAGAGGCCCTAAAGAACCCTAAGGGTCTCGTAGAATCATCCGTTATAGATAGACTAGAGGCAACCGACCAATTTCTAGTTGAGATCATAAAGCTTTTTGAAGAGCTGAGAAGGATTTTGAGTCAAGGAAAGGCCAAGTAGGAACGACCCAACAGGACCATTAGAATTATCTTTTGTGAAAGTTATGACCTAGTTTATTTTAATGACATATTATTTTTGGGAGATGGTTCCTGTTTATTTTGGACTATTAGATACTTGATCTTTTGAGATGCATTTGCTATTATTAGTTTTTTAGGATATTTGCACTACTTATGGTACCATACGATATTAAATTATATTACCATTGTTTAGTTGTTAGAAAGATTTTTTTTTTGTTATTTTGTATACTACTAGTAAGTTAAGTGCATTGTATTTTATTTATCATGTATGAGAGGTATGTAGTAGGTTTGTATTACGTGTCTCCGATGTGCTCAATAACCGTCAAATTTTAAGCGGGAACTGGGGCAACGACATTAATCCTAAAAGACTGCATCTGCAAACAAAGCGAATGAGATTATTGTCCAAAATTTTCAAAACTAAAAGCGTAAATGGGAAAGATTAAATGAATAAAAGAAAAAAAAATCTGGACCTCCCCAATGGGTAGGCATACAACTTCTTCCCCTTGCTGCGCTTTTCCTTCTTCTAGATTGTTTTTCTTTTTGTTATTTTGAATTCTTTTCATTTACTTTTTTAGTTTTTGAATAACTGTTCTAAATATTTGTACCTTTATTTTTAAAATAAATATATTCAAATCTGGTTGTAAAGAGTGTACTAAATTTGACTTTTCCTAGTATTTTAAAATAACTTTTGCATTTTTATTCTAATTTTATATTTTTTATAATTTTTTAATAAAGTCTATCAACGCAGAATTCGAATATCACAAGTCAAGTTCTAATTGGTTGTCACTTTGCAACAATATCACGGTTAGTCAATTGGACCGAAGATGGTATATTCTTTTTTTTTTCTTTGCGCTAATATGGTGTATTAGGGGTGGGCTCCGACTCCATCGGAGTTGGAATTCGGAATTTTCGACTCCGACTCCATTTGGAGTCGAAATTCACTTTCAACTCTGACTCCGAAACGGAATCGGAGTTTGAATCTGATCGGAGTTCGATTGGAAGTCGAAATTCTGAACAGAAGTTGGAATTCTGATTTCCGTTCTGACTTTCAATAAAATTTTTGGTCCATTTCGTTTTAGGGCTATTGTGATTCTAAATGGGCCCAATTCATGTATTTTATTTGTTTCACATCGTAAATAATAAATTAGTAAATTAGTCTTAAAAAGTTAAACAGCTAAAGTTGATAAACAAATCATACAAATTATATTATTATAATATACAATACTAATTGCTAATGTTAACTACTAAGGCTAATACAAAACTAGTCCAAACTGAATAATACATATAATAGTACAAATTACAAAATAAACTATTCGTAAATTAGAGACAAAATATACGCAATCGCAGCACCGCTCTAGCCTCCAGTCTCCACCGTAATGTCAAATGTGGTTCATCATTCACCAATAATTATGTCGGGGTTAATATTTAGATCTGTGAAATTATAGATAATATAAGTTAGATAGATTTATGAATCATAAAAATATTTATTGAAATAATTAAATATATTTTGTTACTTTAATCATAAAAAAAGTAAACAAATTAATTTAATTTTACCTGATGCAAACCTATAGCTAATAGCATTGATGCCAATGCTCTCTAGTCCTGAAGGAATATCACTAATCCAATTCTGCGTGCAAATGAGGGCCTCCATAGTTGACGGTGCCAATGAACTCCGATAGGCATCCAACACTTGACCTCTGGTGCTAAATGCCGACTCAGATGCAACTGTAGTGATAGGAACGGTTAGTACATCTTGAGCAATACGGGAAATGATTGAGTACTTGCTGGAATTAGTCCTCCACCATATCAAGATCTGAAACTCATCACTAGGCTCCTCGACCTCTGCCAATAAATACCGCTCAACCTCATTCATACACTGCATTGAATTTCTTGCTGACCGTATGTGAAACGATGTCATAACGTTGAAGCCTCGAGATCGACTGACATTGTCTGCGCTGGCTTGACGGGTAAGGGCATATGAAAAAGGTCTTGACCTCGAGCTCGAACGTGAGCTACCCGCAGTTGTTAAGGATGAAGGCTAGCTATTGATGTTGTAGTAGGTGTATAAGTCATTTAGATCTATCTTAAGCGCTGTGATAAATGTAGCTACCTTCATTGCCTCGAGAATTTCAGTTGCCCACCATTCTATCACCGCCAAATATTTATTTTCTCAACTTGCCCCAAATATTTATCATATTTTGACTGCATCTGTAATGCCATATCAAATAATAGTCCGCTCAGGTCAGCGCAACCTTCTTTTAAGTGGTGGTGTACCGTTGAAATCTCGCTGAACCACTTGTTTGCCGTCGTATATACGGATCCAAATACCCGTATAGTAATATCATAGAAAACCTGTAGAAAGCTGACAAACTCGGATATATGTTGCCAATCCGTACTGTCTGGCGGACCGAGCCCGTTCCATTAGGCTCAAGCAGGGCATATCTCAGACCTCTATCCTCAACCTCCAACTGCTCAAATGTCTTCTGATACTTCAGTGCCACATCCAACATCATATATGTGGAGTTCCATCGAGTGGGAACATCCAGGCACAACATTTTTGAAGACTCAACCCCAACCTATTGTGCTACTACCATGAACTTTCGCTTCCTTTGGGGAGAAGCCCTCACATACCGCACAATATTGCAGACTTTCTTAATTATTATAATAATATAAAAAATATCCTAGTTTTTGAACCTTTAATCATAAAAATATTAAAATATAAAATACAAAATCAAAACAAAAAATACTCACCAACAATAAGGTTTAGTATGTGAGTAGTGCATCGAATGTGGATATAATGATGATTTTTAATCACATCGTATCTTGCCCTCATATTCTACAAGAATCACTCGATGGCGGTCTCATTGACACCGTCATTATCAACTGTAATGCATAGTAGTTTTTGGATGCCCCAATCCATCAGACAATCATCCAACTTTGCCCCTATCGATGCACCCTTATGATCAACTATTTATTTAAATCCAATAATTCTCTTTTTAAGATTCCACTCACTTTCAATGTAGTGTACTGTGATACACATGTACGAGGTATTTTGTATAGAAGTCCATGTATTGGTCGTAACTGACACTCTGGCTAGTGGTGATGAACATCATTTTCTTCATCTCTGCCTTCTCCCTCGTATGCCTCTTCATGCAATTGCGCATCACGGTATAATGGGATGGCAATGAAAATCTTGGCTCAAGCAACTTCACAAATTTGCGGAACCCTTTTTTGTCAGCAATGTTAAATGGCATCTCATCCTCTATAACCATATTTGCAAGTGCCTTACGGTATACCTTTTCACTGTATTGAGGGACCACTGGATTTCTCAACTGGTATCCTGTACCATTAGTGGCTATAGAGGTCTTATAGTTTAGGTTAGTCTGAGACCCACCTGTAGCTGCATTTAATAATTTATTATTTATGTAGGTTTTAAACTTTTAACTTAAAATTAAATGGGACTAAATGAACAAATTAATTAGCATACATAATACAAATGGGATTAATAAAAAACTAATATCTTGATGCCATCTCATTCGCTATTTTGTATCGGTGGCAACTGTTGATATGTGATGATAGACAAGCAGTGCCTTACCTTTTTGAATGACACCCAACTTGAGTGCCACAATAGTTGCATTCAGCCCGTGGCTTCTCAGGATCCCTACCCTCAACTTTCATGAAATGTTCCCATGTCCATGATCTTTTTTTTACTTGTACATCCAGATCTTGATCCGGATCGTCCCCAAGACCCTTCTCCTCCTCCTCTATAAACTAATCAAGATCTTTCGCTTTTAATTCCATGTTGACTGGAAATGGAAATTCACTACTAGCACAAGATGTTTGTGCTTGATTGGAGCTATGTAGTCGATTGTTCGACTCGGTATTGCTGCTTGGGATGCCAATAGAGTCCTGGCATCTGGAGTCTCATATGGAGTCAGAGTCTCACTAGTACTATGTGAGGGATCCATTTGGCATCTATTATGTGGACCCGACTCATATAAGTTTATAATGGTTATAACATATCATTAATCATAATCATATCATTTTAAAACAATAGTTGAAATTTGAGAATTGATATTTATTAGGAAATCTTGGTATAACCTATGGTCCTATAAGAATGATTGATTAAGTTGACTTCGACGAACTGGAAAGTGTATTATTCATCAACAGTCACTTCTTCTTTGATATCAATTACAACAGATGACCCTGGATTTTTTTTAAGCAATTGGTAATTTACCATCTAACTCATGCATGAACAAAAGAACAACGTTGTTTTTTATTTTCGATATTTGTCGTCTTTGTTTGTTTTGGAAAGATTGTTGGGAATTTTCACTTAATCTGAAATCAATATCTTGTAATCTGCATAGTTTTATCTATGATATAAAATGCTTGATTTAAAAAAAAAAAATAGAAGAATAGCACCGGCTCAAAATTAACTAAAAATTACATTTCTAGTAGAACGAAGATAACGAAGATAAATTCCATGGAAACCAGTATACTTTCCAACTTTAGTTATAGAAAAGGAAATAAAGTCTCCAGTTACCCCTAACTTGAGAACCATACTTTGTTTTTTCTTTTCTTTTCTGGCAATGAAATCAGCATGTGCATGATTGTTGTATTTCAATTGTACATCTCAAGAGCGAGAATTTAGAAATCAAATATTCATTTTGGAGTATACCCATGTGACAATTAAAAAGATACCAAAAATTAAATAAAAAGGAACTCCACTGGCTCCCATGTGAGTTGTGACACTAGCAAACACACTCTGAAGCATCAACTTTCTAAGTCTCCCACTCTTGAATAACTTATTCATAAAGTTCATGCTTTTATGCTGCCTACGCCTACCAATCACACCATTTTCATTATAAATTATTCTTTGATATCAAACAACAGTCACTTATTTACATTACAAACAGGATGCAACAGAATCCTGGAAGCTGTATCAAGTCATCCTAATATTTTCTTGCCATTTCACATCCCTTTTCTATTTCTTTCTGATGAGTAATACACTTTCCGGTTGGTCGAAATCATAGGACTATTCTTGGTATAATTTTTGGTATAAATCAAACAATGGAACAAATAAATTCACAAGCCTAAAATTTAACACAATAGAAAACCCTAAACAAAGAAATTAAACACTAAAACTCTTGAATCTTCGATTACCTTACAAAATTAACACAACAGACAACAATTAATACAATCCAAACTCAATTTCATAGATTAAAATTAAAAATAAAATCCCTATTCAGAAACCCCAAAAAATACCAATTAAAAAAGGGCCGGGGGCAGTGGCTAGCCGCGATGCGGAGCGAAACTTGCGGTGACTCGAAGACGGTGGTGTCACGAAGAAGTGGTTGCTAGAGCCTCCAAGAAGAGAGAAAATGAAGCTAGGGCCTAGGCTGCCGGTTGCTGGTTCGTTGGAGTAGGAGAACAGAGAAGTGAGAACCAAATCGGCAAAGAAGGAAGAAAGAAGAAAGAAGAAAGCAAAGAGAAATAAGGGATCGAGGTGGGGAGGCTGAGTAATAACAAAACGGTGTCGTTTCTCATTAATTGGAAAGACGTCGTTTCAATCCTTTAAAAAAATCATCGTATCGTAAAACGACATCGTTTTGAATTTTTTTTTTTAAGATCGGAGTACGGAGTCGAAAATCGGAGCAATCTTGTGCTCCGACTCTGATTCCGATTTCTGACTTACGATTTCGATCGAAGTCGAAATCAGAGCGGAAATCATTCAAAAATTGGAAGTCGGAATTATAAGGTGTGCATGTTAGATATTTTCTATGATCCACATGTAATGAAATTATAATAAAGAGAAGATGGTGCATATAAGACCATTACAGTTAATTTTTCTTGTTCTATCAGTGTATTTACAGATTTTATTGGGTCTACCATGGTCTTATTCTTGTACAGTACATTTATAGTTCTTACTGGAATTACTACAATTCTTTCAGCCTATCATTTACACTCACAATTCTAACTAAGACTACTTAGTAGGAATTTTCTATTTTATAACTAAATAAATTAAGGCTAATGTCTAATCATTCAAACCTAACATTCATAAATGATAAAATAATCACATATCCATATGTTCAATATATGCATACATGTAATCACATTTAATCTAAAAAATAAACAAACAATCACATGTAATATAACATTATGGAATAAAAAAGAAAAGCATGAATATCACCATATATTCATATGTTATCACATTTTATCTAAATCAATAAATAAAAAATCATATGTACTATTACAATATCTAAGCATATATTAAACCATAATAAAAACATGAAAACTCCCACCTAAATCAAGGAATACCTACAGCCCAATGGTATGCCCATCTCTGATTTAGGAGGTGGTCACCAGTTTTTGCTTCTCTTTTTGTATTAAACCAAAAAAAAAAGGGCTCACTTTCTATAATGTCGGGTCGTTTTCTTTTTTTTTTTTAACACATAAGGGCTTTCGGCCCATCCATAGATTTATTAAAAAAAAAAGTGTGGGTTGAAAGTCCCAAGCCCATGCATGCATAACAAAAACAAACCCTAGATGACTTAAAAGTCATCTTCAACCTCCAACAAGAGTTTACTGTTCACATGAATAGTATTGCACAAAAGATCAAAAAATGGCTACCATTGGAACGTCCATGAGCAGCCTTTCAGTCATCACCACTGTCGGAAAAAAGGCTCAAGTAAATGGGGTGTGCTATACCACCATTGTGGTGCGCGTGGCACTCTTGGGTGCTTGTAGCACTACCACCAGCACCGGGTGCTCACGGCACCTCCAATGGAGTTCTTCTCAATTGTTTTTTCTTTTCGTAATACAAAACCTCAAAAACTAGTGATGAGTAAACTTTCTTGTAATAAAGAAAGATGATTAAAAATGACATCCTAACATCTCTCAAGCATGTGTGAAAAATAAAATACTATAAACTGGAAGCAACTATAGAATTCTGATACCAATGTTAGAAAGCACAGTAGAAAATACCTCAAACTCAGCTTATAAAAATATTCCACAAGTTTCTTCAGATTGTGAAATCTCAAACATTTTCTCTTAGTGACAAAATGTACTATGTAGTATAAAGCCATGTGTTTTGCACCTTTAAGCAGTATAAAAGCCATGTGTTACACTTTGTAACATTGTGGAGGGAGGATTTGGTTGGGGTAGAATGAGTTACCGAGATTGAGGGAGTGATGTGAGGAGAGTTTGAATTAGAATGTGATAGATGAGAGATTTTGATTGAATCGAATTAATGTGAGGCAAATTAGGAAGCGGTGGAGCCGACATAATGATATACTTTGATTGCCAATTTATTACTTACCCATTTACTATTTTGTTTATAATTCACCACTGATATCTATTGGGGTGGTAATATATAAATGACCCGTTAATCTGAAACGAACATGACACGATAAAATCGGGTTAGGGTTGAGTCTTAACGGGTTTCGGATCAACCAGTTAAGACACGATTTCTTAACAAGTCAAATCCGTTATGACTTGCTATGACCCGTTAAGAAATATGAAAATACTTTTATACCCTCCACTTAAACTGAAAAAATCCTAAATCCCTAACTCATTTCCAAGTTGTGAACACACGTTAGCCATAGCCCCTTTCATTTTTAAATTATAATTCTTGATTTCCCTTCTTGTCTCACTCTCACCTCATGGTCTCTCAAGTTTTAACCCTAGAAGTCAAAAATCGAAGATTCAAACTCATGATTCCGCAAACTCAGCCCATAGATCACAAACTCTATTCAACTCATAGGCACAGCCCTAGAAATTCAAAATCGTTTTGATTTTACAGTCTGATTCTCACGGTCTTAACCCTCGAAATTACATTTGCCGTGCCCTCCATCGTCGTTGACAGCACCCCACACAAAGGCACAGCTCAAGCCTTGATGCCTCATCTAAGTCATCTTCAACCTTCATAACATTGCCCAATCCTGACTCCCAGCATGACCCCTCTTATCTTCTCAGTTCTCACGCCGCCTCATCTTCAAGCTAGCTTCATTTGTTGATATGAAAATGTGGGACTTTGTTAGAATTAGGGTTTGGTTTTTTTGGGGCAGTTTTTACTATTTATTATTTATATTTTATTTTTCCATTACTTGTTTGAGTTGTTCTTCTAGATTGCAATTTATGTGAAGTTATATGTGTGTTAGAAATCCTATATTTCCCTTCACTGTGGCTCTGTTTAATGCAGTATAATTTATCTATCTCTTTAATTGTTCTAGTCTCTAGGGTTTATGCATTACTATATAATATAGATTGCTTACTTACTATTTATGGGATTTTATGAATATTGTGTAAATATTTATAAATGGTAGTAAAATCTATCAAAATTAGTTAAGTACAAAAGAAGATAATTAATCAAATATAGATTTGAAGATAAGTATGTATTCTGTCAATTATAATTTAAAACACTACAGTGAACTCCATATATGTAAATTAATCACTACAACTATTGAACAAAAGAAGAGGCCTTACATGTATGTATCAGTTTTCAAGTGACTTTAGTGATGCTTGATTAGTTCATTATAAACCTTAGATTCATGAGGAACGGATTTCCCATATCCCCTATACAGTGCCGTCCCTTATAAATCTTTTTCTTCATTTCTTTTATATTTTCACAAGATTTTTCTGCAATCTGAACTTGTAATTCATATGACATTTCTTATTGTTTGTTGTCAGATAACTGAGGTAGAAGGTGAAAATAATGAATTTATTGATTTGGACTAGTTTGAACATAAAGAAGAAAGTTTTCAAACTGAAGAGGCTAAAGAAAAACTAATGAAGCAGTCATATGTGTGAAATGTTTTTAAAATAGTTTCTGATTCTAAGAAACGTGGTGATAAGAAGCCATGAGCCAAGTGCAAGCTGTGTGGAGTTACTTGCTTTGCATCAAGTAAAAATGGAACCGAAAATATGAGGCGTCACATTGATGTGTACCCTATAAGAAGTTCACAAGATGTTGGTTAGTTGATCTTTGGACAAAATAGTACTGGATCTATTTCTATAAGCAATTCTAAATTTAGCCCTGAAGAATATAGACAAAATTGGTAGCTAGCATTATCAAACATGACTTGCCTTTTCGGTTTGTTGAATATTTGGGGGTGAGATCTTTATTACAATATTTGTGTCTAGATGTTCCAATTATCTCTAGGAATATGGCTAAGGTAGATTTGGTTAGGATGCATCAGAGAGAAAAAAAAGGATAAAATGCATGTTAAATGAAATTTCTGGTAGAATTAGTTTGACATTTGACTTATGGACTTCTATAATCACTTATGGTTATATGTGTATTACATCACATTTTTTGTATAAGAGATGGATTTTACAGAAAAGGGTTTTGAACTTTTCTTATATACTACCACCACGTAACGACATATTTTTATCTGAAAAAATTTATAATTGCTATGTGAGTGAGGAATTGAACACATGATTTTTTTCATTGACTTTAAATAATGCTTCTTCTAATGATGTTTCGGTAGAGTTGTTAAAAACTCAATTGAATATTAAGAAAGCTCTTGTTTGTAATTGTGAGTTCTTTCATCTTTGTTGTTATGCTCATATTCTGAATTTGGTGGTACAAGATGGGTTAAAAGAGATTGATGATACTATCCATAAAATTCATGAAAGTGTCAATTATGTCAAAGGATCACAATCAAAAAAATAAATTTTTTAGATTCATCAAGTCAAATGTCTTTGGATAGCAAGAAAGGGTTGAGACAAGATGTCCCCATTAGATGGAATTCTACTTATGTTGGAGAGTACTATTTTCTATCGTTGTGACTTTGGTCATGTGGCGTTGACTGATTCCAATTTTAATCATTGTCTATTTGATTCTGAGTGGGAAAAAAGTGGTGAAGATTAAAGGCATATTGAGTGTTTTTTATGTAGCCACTTGTGACTTTTCTGGGACCAACCCTACATTCAATCTGTACTTTCCAGCAGTATTTTTGATTTATTTTAAATTAAAGCAACATTCTTTGGGTGATGACGACTACATGAAGAAGATGTCTAAGAAAATGCTTACTAAGTTTGAGAAATATTGGTCTGAGTTCAATTTGTTGTTGGCTATAGCAATTATATTGGATCCTTGATACAAGCTTGTTTTTGTTAATTTTTCTTATAAGAAACTTTACGGAGATTGTTGCTTAGAGTATATAAATGTTCAGACCAAATTGGCATATCTTTTCATGAAATATAGTTCTTCTAGTACTCCCACTTATTCTACTATGAGTTCTAGAAATACTGTTAGTGGAGCAGAAAGTGAGTTAACCAAAAATAAAGAAGTATTTCAAGTACTATCAAATAATATTTTTATTTAATAATTTAAATTATATTGTTATCTTATATCACATATCATTAAGCAATAGTTTTATTTATTTTTTGTGTGTAGGAATTCGATACATTTAAACATGATGATCTTAATCTCCATTTGCAAAAAAGTCAATTGAATCTTTAATTGGATAAACCTAGATCGGATGGAAGTGCAAAGATTGACATTTTTTCCTTTTGGAAAGAAAATAAATTTCGTTATCTCGATCTTGCTAAAATAGCTCGTGATATTTTGAGTGTTCCAATCTATACTATTGCATCTTAATCTACTTTTAGTGTTAGTGTGTGTATTATTGATTAGTTTATGAGTGCACTAAAACCAGATGTTATTGAAGCATTAGTCTGCATAAGAGATTGGTTATATGGTAATGAGGAAGGTAAAACGTTGAAATTATATGGTATTGGTTTTTTTTTTTTATAGTTGGTTATATTATAGATTATAGTTTGGCTAGTTTTTCAATTATATAGTTACTGGTTTTTCAATTCTTTATCATTGGATAGCAGTCCACTTGTGTCTTTCTAGCTTTAGCTTTCAAGATTTTGTTGCTTAAACTTTGGCTTTTGCTGCTTAAAGAGTTAAACCCTGCATTCATTGGCTTTTGCATTTGCTTTTGTTGCTTAAACTTTGGATTCTTTGTAATTAATTCATTGGCTTTTGCTGCTTAAACTTTGCATTTAGTTTTAAAAAAAAAACACACAATGGGCAATTTAAAGTGAAATTTTGGAGCATTCAGATTAGGTGGGCTAAACTCATTAGGTGAGGATTGATTTAAACCAATCTACTTCACAGTTTACATTGGTACATCCTTTTGTTCATTAGGCGAGGTTGTGATCTGAACCAATTTGATTCTATTATTTATTGAAGTATTGTAATATTTTTGTCTACTGAATAGTGAATATTGATGCCTGTTTTTTCTTCATTCCTTTTATTCATATTGTACTGAATAACATGTACTGAATATTTCTATCTATTGAATACTGATAAATACCCTACAACCAATTTTATTCATTTATTTTATATTCCATTTTGTGCATTACTGTCTACTGAATATTGATGCAATTTTTTAATAAAAATAAAAGAAGATCTTGACTTAGATGAGTTAATCGAAGATATAATAGAGATGAACATCAACAAAGGCAATGACGATGCTCTACCTCTTTCTGCAAGTTCTAAATTTATTTAGATTTGTGTTTTTATTATTGTAACATTAATATGTTTACAATGTGTTGTTTATTATATTTAGGGTATCATATTTTGTACTGTATTACTTGTTAGATTGTGAATCTGTGTTTTTAGGATTGTAATTTGGAAATAGTTATTTATGTTTTATTATTTTATAGTTGTATCTTATATTTAAATATCTGTATAAATATAAAAAACTTAAAATTCAAACAGCTCACTAATAGGTTTGTAGGTTGAAACGTGTCGGGTCATATTATATTGTGTCAATTTAGTGTATCTGCTTAACGAATCTTAATGGATTGTGTCGTATTGACACGATATTTTATAGGGTTGTGTTAGGGTTAAGGTTTTTGACACAAAATCTTTAACGGGTCGTGTTCGTGTCGACTCTTTAGGTGTAATGTACAAGCTTTGACGAGATATAAATACGACCCGTTGACACGTTTTGACACTCGTAAATATTTACAAAATGATCTACTTTGATTGCTAATTTATTACGGAGTTTCTTAATTCTCAAGCCAAAAATAAAGAATTAAAAAACAAAGAATGTTCAAATGAATCAAGTTTTTCTATTCATGGATTTTGATTGATGGTAGAGAAAGGAAAAGGCAAAAAACAGCTATAAAGTAGTTTCATTATTGGTTATTGCAGTTGGAACGACAGTTTTGTCAAAGAAAAATTCTACTTATTATCTTCATGCATCATATATTTTATTATTATTATTATTATTTCTATAATAAATATGTAATGTGTAGATTATATATAGAATAATTTAATTAATTTAATAAGAATAAATTAAATTCAAATTTTAGAAAAATAACAAATATTAAAAAATAATATAAATATATACAAAATGTATGATATAAAATAATGAGTAGCATTCATCTAACATGATAATCCCAATCGAACTCGATCATGAGGACTCCCAACTTCAAGTTCATGTGTAGACTTTATATTTTAACTTGGGTAGACACTAGACTTTATATTTTAACTTAGGTAGAGTGATTGACTAGATGATCTTTAATTTGAGATCTCCCTCGAGAAGATCGAGGTGGTTTTACTTTGTACACAAGAAAAAATAAAAATAAAAAACGAGGTGGAAACATTAATCTCGTTTGAATTTGGAGATGAGATGAGTTTAGTTTATTTTTTAATATTATTATTATTTTAGAATTGAAAAAATGTGTATTGAGATTTGAAAAATTTGTATTGAAATTTGAAAAAGGTGTATAGAAATTTGTGTTTTATATAAAAAATTATAAAAATATAATGATGAAATGAAAATAAGTTAAGATGAATTCAACTCACCTTCAAATACAAATGAGACCTAATTCCTAATCATCTCACAGTACTATTTCACGCCATGACTTATGGGCACATGGGCATGCAATAATATGCTATGCCAAAACAGCTCGTGGGACTGCACCACGAAGTTATGAATTTTTAAGAATTTAATAATATAAATTCTTAGCTTCAGTAATTAACTCTTTGAGTTTGCCAATTTTTTGCTACTAAATTCTTTTATCCATATTTTTATACTTGGATAGATAAAAAATGAATTGGTCAAGCTCATTATCAGGAGTACTAGAAGAAAGAAATAGAATGTTGCTACACTTGGTCTGGGGACGGGGATCCCGCCTAGTGTTAGGATTTTTATTTTTATTTTTTTGCATTTCTTTTATACATTTTTTTAACAATTTTTTAATACTCATAAAAATATAAAAAAATCAGAATATTATAAAACTATATATTTTTAATTATTATGTAAAAATTAAAAGAAAAAATTAAATCCCACAATCAAAATTTCTAATGAGAATCCCATTTAGGACCATCATTTTTGAAAAAAATAAGATGAGAAAAAAATAAAGTTCGAAGGGATGAACTCATATACAGAAAGCTGACAGTGACATATAAAAAACAAGTAGGACTAAGACTTAGGTTAGATTAAAAGATGAAATGAGTTAACATGAATTTAGTTTATTTTTTAATATTATTATTATTTTAAAATTTAAAATAATTTTAAAATAAGATTTGAAAAATGTGTATTGAAATTTAAAAAAATTGAATTAGAATTTGTATTTTTTATAAAAATATAATAATAAATTTAAAATAAATTAAGACAAACTTATTTCATCTACGAATTCAAACTGGTTTTAACTACTCTAAAGAATGGATAAGACTTCTATAAAAGAAGAAAGTCTCCTGAAAGAAAGATTTTCTCTCTAGAAGGGAAGCATATTCTTTAATCTCCCTTTCAGTCTTATTTTCTTAAGGATAATACTAAGTGAACCGATTACAGATCGGTTGTTAACTGATTTTTTTTTTGTTGAAAAAGGAATTTTTATTGATTAAGTATATGAATATTATTAAGTTTATCTTATTTTTATTAATATATATATATATATTTAAAGATGTCAAAATAATGAATAAAAAAAAGCTAAAAAAATAAATAATTTGAAATGCATTGATCGGTTGAAATTGTAGGTAGGAAAATCGGTCCCTACAGCAGTAGCCTTTTCTTAATTGTACCGAGACTAGTTATTAGATGTCATGAGAGAGAATCTTTATGGCTGTCTCTTTACTTATATTATATATGTTTTATTTAGTATTTACTTCAGAGATGAGCATTAGAGCACCGCATCAATGCTCAAGCCATCATCATGAACTATTCAACCGTATTGTTGGATTTTAACCGTATTGGAAAAATAGGCTGCTTTCTTAATTGTATTGAGAGTCATGAGAGGTTATGAGAGAGAATCTCTATGTGATGATCAATCTCTTTATTTATATTTTATATGCTTTATTTATTATTTACTTCATAGATGAACATTCGAGCACCGCATCATCACTCAAGCCATTATCAACTATTCAACCGTATTGTTGGATTTTATAAACCGTATCGGAAAAATGGGTGTTCCTTTTATAAATGTTACATTTACTGAAACAAGCTGTGTTACGTAAGCTATACTTGTTACAATCATTTGGCTTGATCCTTTTTATATTCAACTAAGTTAACTAACTTGAAAACAAATGGTAATAACATTAATTGAGCTTTATATACTTGCATTCAGTACAAATTCACACTGACTGGCGGCTTTCATCTGAATCTACCAATTAGCTAGGACCGGAAAAGATCAGAGTTTTTTGGATTAGTTGATACAAAGATGAATGGATCATATTCAGCATTAGATCTCATTAGTCTAGATCTTTACAAAACCTGTAATTAATGCGTGGTATTATCCTCAAATATATGAAGGGCCAGGCCAATATGTATAAAGTTATTATATATATGTATCATTTATATATATATATAGCTGATCATCATCTCATGAATTTCTCAAAGTATATAGCAATTGTGCACTCCAAGAATCAATCATTGCCTGTGAAGGAGATAACAATATTGGATTGTAGCAGCAATTGCAAGATATATAAAATAAAGTAAAAAGGGTACTGCAGCTATTAAGTCCTATAATTAAGTTTGTCACCTCAAACTAGGTCCTTTGCTTGAGCGAGCGCGCCACAAGGGAACAACTAATCACAACTAATAATATTGGCTCGACCAGCTTGAGCGAATACTAAATTTTGTGTCTTGCTCGAATTTCTTGTCGTGCGAGACTTGAGCGTAGTTACTGGTTGAGTTTCTTTGAAGCACTGGATCGAACGACAATCGAGTAAACTTTTTATTCTCAAATCATACTCCACATACAACTCAACAAATAATAATTTAGTAGTCATCAAAATCGTGTACGCCCATACACGCATATTCATACTAGGTCAAAAAATGTTATGGTAAAAAAGTAGCGTGTGTGCATGCCTTTGGTAATAGTTTTCATTAAGGGTGTAATCGGTTGTGTTTGGTTTAATTTTAGACAAAATTTAAAATCAAATTGATATATATTGATTTTACATTTTAAAAAATTGATTACGCATCAATTACAACCATAAACTGGTGTTTTCAATTTTACTACCTTCGGTCCAATTCGATCTGTTTCTTATAAAATGTAAATTATTTATAAAAAAACTTATATATATATATAATCTGTTTATTAAAAATGTGCTTTATCCAAGAAAAATCTGTTTATGTAAAACGAGTCTGTTATAAAAATCAGCTGTAAAACAAAAACTGAAAACATTAATATGCTTTTAAAAAAAATCTGTTATAAGCCTATTATAAATATCACTGCTACAAAAATTGAAAATAAAAAATTTGTAACAAAAAGGAAAATCTCCTATGAAATAAAATAAGTCTTAAAGCCTAAATTACAAGTACAAAAGTCCAACAAATTAAAAATTCAAATTCCAAAAGTCTAAATTATAAGTCGAAAAGTTTAAATATATTTTATATTTAAAATATATGATCAAGTAAATATTTATGTTTAAGATAAAAATCTAATGTTATAAATTATAATAATAATATCTTATACATAATTTTAATTTAAATTAACATATATTGTATATAACAATTATATATATTATAAATAATATAAAAAAAATATTACGTATAAAAATTGAAAAAAAACTAACTTAAAATATATATTGAACAGGTTCGGTCCTATATACATATATATATATATATACTTTTTGTTTCTAAACTTTTTTTGTTAACATGTGCCCTCTTCCCTTCTTTGGTACTTTGGAATTAAAGATGGCCTGAGATTAATTGAAGAGACGGTTTTTGGCATTACAACACATTTGAGTTTTAGTGACAATTTAAAATTTGTGATGGCCTCCAAATCATAACTAAAACTAATTTTTTGTGATGGTTTGTTGAAACCGTCACTAAAGACATGTGCTGAATTTTTATATATTTGGACATAGACAATTTTACATTTGAATGTAAACATGATGTTCGAATGATGAGGCTCCTGACGTGCGAGTGTAAGTTTTTTTTGCGCCAACATTCAAACGTTAGTAACTAACATTTGAACGTTAAAATAAAATTTTAAAAAATTACTATAATGCTACTTTGACATGTTATTTTAGCACATTTAGTATTTTAATATATTTTAAATTTTTTTTCCTTTACTTAATAGTGAATAAATTGATTATTAGTATATTGATATTTTTATATTTTCTAAAAATATTTTTAAATAATTAAAAAACATGAATGAATATATATATATAAATTAAAAGAAAAATTTACTCTAGCATGGCCCCATTAAATATTAAAAAATATTAGAAAATATTCAATTAGAAAATATTTTAATTTAAATAAGAAATTTGAAGTGTAGTGACTTAAAATTAAATTTAGACAAGCTAATATTAAAGAAAATTGAGAATAGAAATTCAAAAACAATATATGCATTACAAGATATTTGGTCCAATACATAAATTAAAAACAAAATAAATAAAGACATAAATAAAATAAAATAAAATTCATCACTACAAGTTGTTTTTCAATGCCTCAAACTCCTTAGTCAATGTCTGGACTTTAACACTCAAGATAGCTACATCACTAGAAAGCTACTACATAATCTGATTTATATACATAGTCTGTCAGTCGATATGCCCATGCAGCTCTCTCATCATCAAGGCTACTCAAGTAGGTCACATATCCCTACCTGCAATCTGTCCCGTCTACTGCTGACTGCTGCTCACAATAAAGGGGGATCAATACTGGCCCCAAACTGGGAAGAGAGAACAAGATTTGGTACAGGAGGAGGCTGACGCCCCTGCCCTTGCCATAAGATCCAGCAATAAGTAGTCATGTCGATGGCACTATTCGGTGTTGCGCTATCTCCCCCATCTAAGATGCCACCCCAGGCCAGTAGCAGTCGAGTGTTGATGACTTCGTAGGGGAGATTGTCCATTGAGATGGTTCATGCCTCGTAACGGATTTTCTCAAATATCACCAACGTTAAGTCAATTGGCTCTCCACGTGCCAAGTTGATCAGAAACTGCGCGCGAGTTCGACTGAATGTTGTCTTATGTGCTAGCGGGTTGACATTTGTTGCAACAATAAGGTGCAACATTTGGAACAAACCCAATAGGTGACTTTGCTTGAAGGTGTTCGTCGTCTCAAGCGACATGCAATCTATGCCAGTGAGAATGTAAAAATTCTCATCCCGCTCATGATCATCGGCCTCGGGATCAATATCCTTGGCCTCTGATAACTCAACATCATGACTAGTCGTAGGTGAACTGGGCCATTAGATGAAGCAGCCATGCTTACATCTCCCTTATCTACAAGCGGAGCCGGTGCAACTTTTGCATCCCCCTCAGGCGGAGCAGCCACCGCCTTAGGCAAGCGACTTGGGATTTGAAGTAGCTCGGCGATGACATCTCCTAAGAACTAGAACTGCACATCGTGGACCATGACAGTGTGGGATTGTCAATCAAACGACATTATGGATATCACTGTGTAAAACTCACGAACCATTAAGGGGTATTTACCCTTCAATGCGCAGAGGGGTATCTCGTCCCTAGCGGTGAAGATCGATCTCAGGGTTCGTCAAACTCATTAATAATTCGAATGTAACAACGCTTACGTTTGATGGTATATGTCAGCTATATCGTTCAAAAGTAACAACGCTTACGTTTGAATGTGGATTACAAATTACTCCACATTCAAACGTAAACTAGGATCACGTGCAGATGTGAGACCCACAACATTCAAAACTGAATCATTTATGTTCAAATGTTTACATTCGGATGTAAAATCCTAACGTCTGAATGTTCTTATTAAACATCCAAACATAAGCTTACGAATTCGAATATGACCTTTTGACTTCAAAAATTCAAATTTTAATGTTCGAATGTTAGCTTGTAACATTCAAATGTTATAATATGAGAATTCTTGAAACTCTATTTCTAGGAGTTTTGGAGCCAAAAGCTACCATAGAAATGAAGTATATGCTTCAAATGATGTTTCTACGGTGGCCATTTGGCCAATAGAGATCCATGGTGGCCAAGAAACGAAAAAGAAAATTCAGCTACCAGTTAATCCGATTTTTAACAAAATCTCTCTAAATTTATAAAGAAACACACTTAAATAGATGGAATATGATTGCCTAGGAGTTTTGAATGTATGTTGTATGCATTCGAACATCTCATCTCCACATTCAAATGTTGCATCGTAATTATTGCAAACGTTCGAATGTTTAGACAGGGCGTTCGAACTTATACAACATACATTCAAGAGTGTTTTAATGAACGTTCGAACGTTACATCGTAATCATTACACACATTTGAATGTAGAGATGAGATGTTCGAATGTATACAACATACATTCAAACGTTAAGTTGAAATTTGTGAACTATATTATACAGGATACATTCGAACGTGTTTTAATGAACGTTCGAACGTTGCATTGTAACCATTGCACACGTTCAAATGTGAAGACTAGACGTTCAAATGTATACAACATACATTCGAACGTTAAGTTGAATTTTGTAAATAACAATTATACAATACTCATATAAAATATATTATAATATATTATATTATAGTATATTATATATAACTATAGATAAGTTATATATAGATCATATTATATAATATAAGTAAGTGTATAATATATTATATACTTTATATAAAATATTATAAGTATATATTATATTATTAATATTATACTATACAGCTTATTATAATATAGTACTACTATAAAATAATATCACTCTAATATATTATTAATATAATAGTATAGTATATAGTAGCATATGAATATAAACGATAGTTAATTACAATGTTAACTATATAATATATATATATAGGGTCACTATAGGGTCACTGTAGTGTTTAATATATATATATTGCTAACTATATAATATATATTGTGTTAATTATATAATATCTTTATCTTTATATATATAATGTGACTACCTAACAGAAAAATGTTGATTTAACAGAAAATGATAAATTAAGTCCCTCCGTTAACAAGTGTACTAAATGAAAAACAGATGCTATAATAAATGAAAACATATGCTATAATAAATTTCTTGATCGGAAAAACACGTTAGGATCAATTGCAGGACTTAAATGCATTTAAGTCCGTCCATTTGTAGTCCAGTAATCTAATAAACAGATTGATAGGAAATAGGTGAGATGACTCGCTGTTGCAGCAGCATGATGGGATTCAAAGTGCCATTCTGCATTGCAAGCTATCCTTCAGTTCTTCCAGAGGTATATGATTTACTTGTAAATGCTTGAATTGAATCAGCATGAGTTTTTGATTCCTTGGACTTTTTTTTTACTGGATTCAGAATTGTCATTTTGTACTTTTACATTTGATTTTAGATTCCTCGTTGTCGCGTTCCATGGGTGATTCATTTGATGAGAAATCAAGGAATTCATTTTCCAGAGGTATAAGTTATAACCGGGTCTATTATAAACTATTGGGTTGCTACATGCTCCTAAGCTTGCTTAATGAAGTTCACAAAGTCACAATTTTTATTTTTAATTCAATTTCAGATTCTTCACTGCGATCACGATTTGCAGGTGAAACTTCTAAAGATAAATTGGTAAAAAACTACGTTGAGGAAGGGAATGGATTGGTATTTTGAGAGAGCAAAGACATAAATCTTGTTTGAAATTGATGTCATAGATGGAGGGAATCTAAATTATGGACCTCTTCTCACGTGTCTTGTTGTAAAGAAAAGATAAAGGAGTCTTTTGTTTAATTTGTTTGTTTTTGTTTTTAGTGGTAGGCGTTTAGCTATGATGCAATGGGTGCTGCAGATTCACTTGATATCGTCTGTAAAGTGATAGGTTCATTATGAACAGATTGAAAGAATTTTGAAATGGAATCTTTTGTGGATGGAGTGTGTCTATTTGCTGTTCAATTAGGCTTTTTGAAGTTGTGTATGGGATATAGATAAGGCTAGGTGCTTTGTTCAGATGAAAGATATGATGATTAAACTCTAGCTTGTATAATCATGGTTTTGATAATTAACCCAACTAAACATCTTTCATCAACTTCTTAAGAATGGTCATTTCTAGTGTTATGCTGTATGTTGGGTCATATCGTTTGCTATAATATACTGATGATTTTTTTATTGGCAATCAGAATTGAACCATAGAATAACAATTAATCTCTTCTAAATGCTAATCCTTTTGTTGTAATTTGGGTTTCCTAATCCTTATGAGCATTCCAAGGATGTTGTATAGCTATAATGCATTAAGAAATCATAGGAAAATGATTGAAAACTTGAAAAACACAAAAGAGAAAAGATCTAGATGTTGTCTGTTATAGTTTTTACTGCTGTATGCTTCAAATTTTTGTGTTGTCTGTTTCGATTTTTTGTTGCCTGCTATTTGGGTGATTTTGTGTGACTTATTTGAAGAGATCTAGCTAGATAAAAGACATGTTGCTTTTGTAGCATTTTAAAGGAAAAAAGGATTATTGTAGGAGAAAGCAAATTGGGTTTATAATATTAATTATTGAGATATTTATGTGATTTGTTCACTGCAGTTAGATTTGTTTTCCTTGCGGGATTAATGAACTTGGTATGTGTACCATTTAACTATGTATTTAGCATATCATTCTTAAAGGTTGGGGGAGTTAAGCTCAAGGAAAATTCCATCACAGTACCAAGACAGATGATCACAAGTAAACTTGAGTAATATGCATAATCTTTTATTTATTTATTTATTTTTATCTTTTCTAAGTCTCAGCTTCCCTTTTATGTATGTTTTTTGTAGAATTCAAGATTTCAAGTTTCGTATCTACGTGTAGATTTTGATAATAACAAATAAATTCAAGTCTCAATCTCAAATTACTTACGCAATGGAGCGAAACGCACATTAAGAATAAAAGAACAAGTCTACAAATGAAACTCATAAATTATTTTTGTACATCTCTTGATAAAATTTGAAATTGGATTAAGACTCAAAATTACTATTTTTCTCATAAAATATCAAACTATTTTTTTCACATTTGCAAGACATCTTTAAATGTCTTAGTTTTGAAAATTATGTTTTTCACATGTGCATAACATCATCAAACAATATAATTTCGAAAATTATTATTATTTTTTCAGCATAAAGATTTGAATTTGTAAGATGCTTGCTTGTTATTTTTAACATGTGCATGTGTTGTTTGAAAATCTTGAAGGGTGGTTGTGTGTTTTTTTGACAAATACAAAAGATAGATGATTTTGTTTGAAAATCTTGAAGGGTGGTTGTGTGTTTTTTTGACAAATACAAAAGATAGATGATTTATTTAAAAATTTTGAAAGGTGGTTGTGTATTTTTTTTGATATATGCAAAAAGGAGATGATTTGGTTTGAAAAATAAATCATACTCATTTTGTCATGTATGAAAAGTAAAAGATTAGGTTTGATTTCTTTAAAAAATGAATGGAGTTGTCTTTGACAAATATAAAAAGAAGATACTTTTATTTAAATCTTTTGAAAAGTGAATAGTGCTCTTATTTAACATGTGAATCTTTTCAAATTTAAATATGAAGACTCATTTACCTATAAATAGCTCACTTGAGTTTTGCAAAAATTACAACAAGAGCTTACACATCAATTGCTAAGTTTTGCATCATTCTTTCAAAGCTCTCATTTTCTTTTCTCTAAATTTTGTGCCTTAATCTTTGTTCATTGTAAGAGATATATGTTGTACTATATTGTTTTTATTTCACTCATTGAATAGTGTATTCTGATAACCTACCCATTATCATCTTTTATATTTGTAAGAGGGTGCGTATAACCCTTGTGTATGTAGAAGGTATTTTACACGGGTAATAGTTGAATCACCAAGTGTGAGGTGATTGGAAGTGTAGAGGATGTTCTACACGGATTCTTTAGAGCGGTATTGCTCAAAAGTGTAATAGGTTTCTATCTCCACATGAAGGAGATTGAATAGTGAATTTGAGATCCTCAATGGGTAGCTTGAAGCGAGGACATAGGCAGTGAGGCTGAACCTCGTTAAAATACTGAGTTTGCTTCTTCTTACCCTTACTCTTTATATTTCCTGCTGCTTTATATTCTGGTTATATTTTATATTGTATATTTGGTTTATAAGTATTAATTTTTTAATATAATCCAATTCACCCCCCTCTTATATTAGTCATCTGGGTAACAATTAGTATCAGAGTAAGGGTTCTATTATAAGATTAATTATCCATTGAGTTAAAATTATATGGCTAACATTGCAATTACATTCGCTGAAGGTCAATCTAGTAGTCGGCCTCCGCTATTTTGTGGAGACAATTATACTTTCTGAAAAGTTAAAATGAGAATATTTCTTCAGTCTCCAGGTCGAGAAATCTGGAAATATTTTGTAAATGGATCTTATATTCCAATAAAAATTGTTGATGGAGTAAAGGTCAACAAGGAAGAAGAAGAGTTTGATCGTGAAGAAGATAGACTTTATATAGTAAATGTCTGGCTATGAATTTATCGTATAATGCTCTCAATGGCAATGAATTTAACAGAATAATGACTTGTAGGACAGCAAAAGAAATTTGGGACAACTTGGAAGTAATCTATGAAGGAACTTTGCAAGTCAAAAAATCAAAAATTTATGTTCTTACGCATGAATATGAATTGTTCAAAATGAATGATGATGAATCTATCTCTTCTATGTATACTCGTTTTACTAATATTATAAATAGTTTGACATCTCTTGGTAAAGTTTATTCCAGTTTGGAGATAGTAAGTAAAATTCTCAACTCGTTGTCAAAACGTTGGGAATCAAAAGTAATGGCGATTCTTGAAACTAGAGATCTTAAAAAACTCGAAGTAAATGAACTCATCGGGTTACTTATTACCCATGAGTACACATTGAAAAGAGGAGAAGAAGAAGGAAAGTAAAAGAAGAGCTTGGCACTCAAAGTCGTTCCTCATGAAAGTGAAAGCGATGAAGATGAAAAAAGTGATGACGAAGAGATTGCAATGATCACAAGAAGATTTAAGAGATTCTTGAAAAATAAAATTTCTCCAAGGAAACCTTTCAAAAAATCCAACAAAAATACAGGTAAAATGATTTATTAATTGTTATAAATGTAAAAAGTCAGGACATATCAAGATAGATTGTCCCCTGATAAAGAAAGATCGATACAATGGCAAGTAGCTCAGACAGCGATGCAAGTAATGAAGAATCTGAAAATTTTTGTCTTATGGCTAAAGATGATTTTGAGGTATGCATGAAGTATTCTACATGTAAAAGTAAATAGTTTTTAGACAACGGATACTCAAGATACGTGATAGGAGACAAAACTAAATTCATTGATCTCACTTCTAAAGAAGAAGGATGCGTTATATTTAGAGACAATTCAAAATGGAAGATTATGGAAATAGAAGGTACAAATAATACAAATAGTCTCAATCTCAACAAAAAGAATACAATGGAAGAAGACCCACATAGAGACATCAGAAAAGGTCATCAAGATTTAGTACAAGATGTAACAAAACAGTGGAAACATGTGAAAGATTATCCAGTGGAACAAATTCTAGGAGAACCTTCACGAGGTGTAAGTACTTGATCATCTCTTAAAAATATTTGTAATCACACTATTTTTCTATCTCAAATTGAACCTAAAAATATTGATGAAGTACTTATTGATGAATCATAGATTCTAGTTATGCAAGAAGAGCTAAATCAAATTGAAAGAAATAATGTATAGACACTTGTTTCTAGACCAAAAAATCATGTTGTTATTGGAACAAAATGGGTTTTTAGAAATAAGAAAGATGAGTTTGGAATCATCACTAGAAACAAGACTCGACTTTTAGCCCAAGGTTTCAATCAAAAGGAAGGAATCGATTATGATAAAACGTATGCACCTGTCGCAAGATTAGAGGCTATTCGAATGTTACTTGCATATGCATGTTATAAAACTTTCAAACTTTTTCAAATGGATGCTAAAAGTGTTTTCTTAAATGGTTTTATAAATGAAGAGGTATATGTTGAGCAATCTCCAGGTTTTGAAAATCATATTTCTCCTAATCATATTTTTAAACTCACAAAAGCATTATATGGACTCAAACAAACTCCTAGAGTTTGGTATGAGAGGCTTAATGATTTTTTGATTGAAAAATGTTTTTTAAGAAAAAAGATCAATACAACTCTTTTCTTCAAATATGAACAGAATGATATTCTTCTAATTCAAATTTATGTTGATGATATAATATTTTGTGTTACTAATGAAAATATGTGCCAAGATTTTGTTAAGAGTATGCAGGAAGAATTTGAGATGAGTATGATGGAATAACTTAGTTTCTTTCTCGGATTGCAAATCAAGAAAGTAAAAAGTGGAACATTTATTAATTAGTCAAAATATATCAAAGAGTTACTCAAAAAGTTTGAGATGGAAGGTGTGAAGGTAATTGAAACACCAATGAGTCCAACCACTAAACTTGATAAAAATGAAAGCGGTAAGCTAGTTGATTCAAAGGTATATCGAGGTATGATTGGTAGTTTATTATATTTGATAGCTAGTAGACCTGATATTATGTTCAGTGTATGTTTATGTGTATGTTTTCAATCATCTCCAAAGCAATCTCATTTGATTGCAGTCAAGCGTATTTTTAGATATCTTGCCCGTATCATTGACCTAGAGTTATAGTATCCTAAGCACACTTCTTTCGATCTTATCAGTTATTCAAATGCGAATTATACTGGTTGAAAAGTTGATCGAAAAAATACTAGTAGAACATGTCATTTTTTAGGTCATGCATTTGTTTCATGGTTTAGTAAAAATCAAAATTCTGTTACATTATCTACTACTGAGGTAGAGTATATTGCTGCAGATAGTTGTTGTGCTCAAATTCTTTATATGAAGCAACAACTTGAGGATTTTAAACTTATGTACAATCATATTTCTATTAAATGTGACAATATTAGTGCTATAAATCTTTCAAAAAATCCAATACAACATTCTAGGACCAAACATATTGAAATTAGATATTATTTTCTTAGAGATCATGTGAAAAAAGGTGATAATGTACTAGAATTTACAAGCACACACGATCAATTGGCAGACATTTTCACAAAACTCATACCAGAAGATAGACTATGCATGATTAGAAGGGAAATAGGAATGATGCATGTCATGAATATCTGCTAGATATTTTTATTTCATTATCTCAAATGACCTACAGAAACTTGAGACGTTTAGTCTCATCATTCAAATGCATTTGCTCCTCATAGATCATCATGCCATCCTTATCTAAAGGATTAGACAATCGAAATGAAGAGGCAAGCAATGATTTTAAATCCTTATTCTGTTGTTTTAAGTCTACTATTTTTCTGTTAGACTCTTGAACAAGTCATTGAAGAACATCGATCTTCTCATTAAGCTTCTCAATTTTGCGAGTTTTGGACTGCAACCGAGCAGAAAAAGTAACAATAGAAGATGAGTATCGAGTCCCAAGACCCACAGGCTTGTAAATGGCATCATGATCTGATTTATTAGCCAAATCAGCGTTTTGTTTCTTCATGGCACCTACAACAGATGCAAAAATAGTTTGAGGTGAAGAATATCTCATATCTTGATCAAGAGAAGCACTGAAGGAAAATTGATGAGCCATTGAAATTTTGTAGAGTGAGAATGAAGATGAACTACAGAGATGAGAAGAAGATTTGATGCGGATTAGATAAAACTAAGGATTCCTTTTATAAAGATAGAAATATGTAGAAGACAAACTGTTAAGCAGATTGCTTTTGTCAACAACTTCAAGCGGATTTGAATCTCCTTCCGCACCGAATTGTCAAAGTTAGGCCTCTAGCCTTTGCAGGTTTTGTCGGGCACGACTGGTTCCAATTATTCAACTCTTTACAAAATCTCCTTCCACACCGAATTGCCAAAATTAGGCCTATTATACTAGTATTATAAGGGGGAGAAGTCTTATACTAGTATTATACTACCTTGTTATATATGCTAGAATCATGTCTATATTTTATTTGAAAAACTAACGCATATTTTCAGGTGGGTGTTTAAGTATTACTGCAGGTCGCTGATTTCTACTAAATATTTGTCATCATAAAAAATGGGGAGATTGTAGAACTCAAGGTTTCAAGTTTCGTATCTACGTGTAGATTTTGATGATAACAAATAAATTCAAGTCTCAAGCTCAAATTATTTACGCAATGGAGCGAAGCGCACATCAAACATAAAAGAACAAGTCTGCAAATGAAACTCATAGATTATTTTTGTACATCTCTTGATAAAATTTGAAATTGGATTAAGGTTCCAAGTTACTCTTTTTTCTCATAAAATATCAAATTACTTTTTTCTCATATCCAAGACATCTTTAAATGTCTTAATTTTGAAAATTATGTTTTTTACATGTGCATAACATCATCAAACAATATAATTTCAAAAATTATTATTATTTTTTCACATAAACATAAAGATTTAAATTTGTAAGATGATTGATTGTCATCTTTAACATATGCATGTGTTGTTTGAAAATCTTGAAGGGTGGTTCTGTATTTTTTTGATATATGCAAAAAGGAGATGATTTGGTTTGAAAAATAAATCATGCTCATTTTTTCATGAATGAAAAGTAAAAGATTATGTTTGATTTCTTTGAAAAATGAATGGAGTTGTCTTTGACAAATATAAAAAGAAGATGCTTTTATTTGAATCTTTTGAAAAGTGAATAGTGCTCTTATTTGACATGTGAATCTTTTTAAATTTAAATATAAAGACTCATTTGCCTATAAATAGCTCACTTGAGTTTTGCAAAAATTACAACAAGAGCTTACACATCAATTGCTAAGTTTGAGGCATCTTGAGAGTAAGAGAAGATCATCAACGGATTCTGTAGCAGTTAAGAGTCTTTGTGATCCATCCATCCTAAAATTCGATTAGAAACTATGTTGTCTTTGTTGATGTCATAAAAATCGGTCAATATGCCAAAACAAGAAAATGACTCATTCCCAGCCCACTGGAGCGAGTTAGGCTTCGATGGGTGTCATTTGGGGCCCCCGTTGAGACTCCGGTGCAGCCTTACGTACGCGGATAACAGATAAATAAATATATAAATACAGTATTTACGTGGTTCGACGTAAGGCCTGCATTTACGGGGGTTTGGGGAAGGGAATTCCCTATAATGAATATTTTTACAGTCTCTCAAGGCTTGATAACGCCCAAAGAATAACGCGATAATTGTAGTTCAGCTTTGGAGTGTCGATTCTACAGGGAGACAATTAAAAGAATAGTAAAATAGCAAAAAAACTAAAAAAATTAAATGATTAATGAGGGAAGAAAAATTGATTTTAAATTAAAATTAAAATTAAAATTAAACAAAGTAAATAATGGAAAAGTAATCAAAATTGACGAACAGTAGAGTGTCGGGAATCCCTTGCACATATCTGGTATTTTAATTATTTTCAACTCACTGATAACTCAATTGATAATTCAATTCCGTAATTTTCAATCGGAAGATATAAAATTATAAACAAAAAATTAAAGCAAATGAAACTCTTTAAAAAATCATTCATCACTTTAAATCACACAAATTATTATTCACATTGAAAAAATTCAACGACGACAACATACCCAGGGAGCAATATTGCAGCAGAAAATTAAATCAATATAAATAATCAATGGATCCAACAATAATCAAAGAACAAATCCATTCAATAGAAAAAGTATGACTAAATCTATAAATGAAATAAATTCCAAAATTATTCGGAGAAGAAAATACTAACAATATTTTGAGAATGATAAAACAAAAAATTTTAATAATTGAAAATCAAATATATGAATTAAAAATAAATTAAAAATATCATCTTGTGTGCAAGTTCATCCCTAGCCCTGCTTGAGAATTTAGTTATTCATGCACATGATGGATAACAAAATTCTCAAGAAGAAAATCATTGAAACGGTGGCCATCTTGCTTTCGTTCGCGTTCGTCTGCTGCTTTTCGTTCACTTACGTCTGCGGCTTTTCTCCTTTTTGTGTGGCCGCTCGTCAAGCCTTAGCGCGCGCGCGCACACACACACACACACATATATATATATGCAATACTCTTTTTTTCAAATTGAAGGAAACGTGTCGTGTTTCAATTCCATTGCCCTTTTAATTTCATGCTCTTGCAGGTCCCAAGTGAAGGCCCATTACGTGATAGTGAATTGCAGCCCATTAAAAGTCAAGCCTCTTTAATCATGCATGCGGGTCCATTATATCATATTGAACTTGAATTTCAGCCCATTGATCTTGAAGTGTTATTTCCCTCCTTCAACTACAAAAATAAATAAATAAAATAAAATAAAATAAAAAAAGAAAAAGAAAAAGAAAATAAAGAATACAAATAATGCTTAAAAACATCTCAATGTAAACAGAAATCTTAATTTAATAAAATAAGTGAAATCCAATTATTTCTATTTTCATTCTTTATAATTTAATCAAATATTATGATATTTAGAGTGCACTTTCGTACACTCATCAAGGCTCTTACTGTACATGAATAATATACATAATTCTACTGGTATGAGCTATTGGGTTTATCTGAGAAGACGAAGCTGGTGATCTGAGAGAATGGAGGAATTGTCATCCAGCCCGAGAGTCATCGATCCCCCTTTCATATTTTGATGGTTGCCTTTTTATATAGAAACTTTAGTCTGGATATTATTTCTTACGTTTGTCAGTTGCTTGTCTTTATGGCCTGTCTCCCATGTGATCTGGTCCACTCAACTCTTTTTCACTCTTATCTTCTAGTATACTAAATAATAGGCCTAGGCCCTACTTGGGATATTTCACCCTTACAGAACCCTGCAAATTTTTACTAAAGACACTTTGGTGGGAATTCTATAGTATCCAAAAATCGAGAAGGTGGTGGTTCGTTTTCCGAGCCCGAGGTAATAAAAACATGCAATATATATTTTATCAAGAAAATTCCGTAAGGTATGCGAGGGTTCACGACCCTACAATCCACAAGCGGTCATTGGCAGGAAACCAGGTGTGCGAGGGTTTACGCGCAAGTCTAGACCCAAGATTCAACCCTGCGATTCGCAAGCATCCAAGATGAGGCTTGTTGAGTGTGTTTGGTAGGCGGATCGCAAGCCTCGAGCCTATCATGGATGTAAAGACTTGACGAGTACGCTTGGGTACTAGACCTCAAGCCTCGAGCCCCTGACGAACGAATCGTTGGGCTGGTCATGGGTGGCCAGACGACCCTACGACTAAACCCGACCCCGTATGACAAGCATGGAGCTGGTGTCACCGTGGAATGGGTGCGTCAATTTTGCCCAGCAAAACAATTTTATTATTAAAAATATGATTTTTCATGCCACTAAATCCGAGTGCTGAATCTGAATTTGCATATGCAGTCGAAGTATAAAATTTGTCAAAATTGATTCCATAGTATCGCTGCATTTTGAGTTTTCGTGATCCAAGGTGGCGAGTGACTTGTCCAATCAAATAAAAATAAAACAGAAAATAGGCAAGTCCCGGATGAGACACTTGCTGTATGTAAATCAATGAATTTTCAAATAGATAAGGTGAGCTGTAGGAGCTGGGAACACAACCCTTATGTGTTAGGCGAGCATGATGATTCCAAATGTTGTGAAATGGGTGGTCTGAGTGAGCTGGGTGAATCCATCGTTGCCTTGGGCGAGCATGGTGGTATGCGGGTGAGGTGTTGTGTTTAGGCAAGCATGCATGGCGAGTCCTTACTGTCGCGAGGGAGCTGGGCGAGATGAGTTGATCCGTGAATGAGCCGTGGGTGAGATAGGTGAGTGGAGGCTGTCTTGGGCGAGCGCCTTGAATTTGGTAAAAGGGCAAGCTTTGATGTCGTAGGCGAGCTAAGTAAGAGAAGTGTGAATGTTTATACGTGGTCTAAGTGTTTAGTGTTCTGGCTGAGAATGTGCCCGCAGATGAACTGTGGGTGAAAGGATGTATGGCGAGCCGATAGGCTGGCGAGACGGCGAGTGACTTGGGCGACTGGGAAAATATGACCTGAGATGTGAGGGCGAGCATGCATGGCGCTCACGGGCGAGTTGTGGGTGAGCCCCCGAGAAATGGCAAGAGGATGTCCGATCCCCTGTGGTGCCAAATGGTGTTCTGACGGCCGTGAGTGAAGGGAGGCGAGTGCTCGAGAGGGTGAGCTAGTGTGCATGGCAAATTGGGCTGGACTTCATGGTAGTGTTCGTGTGGGCCCGTGAGGTGAGTGGCGAGCTTGGTGGTCGAGGTGAGCACCGTGCTCGTAGGTGAGAGTTGGGCGAGTGCTCGAGAAGTGGCGGGCCATCTGTGTGTGGTGAGACCATAGGCGAGCTGAGTTGGTAGATGATGGCGGTTTAGGCGAGAGAACGTCATGAGGTTGGCGAAGGGTAACTCGGCCTATGAAGGTTGTCTCCGGTACCACAAAAACTCCCGGCGGTCACGGTGGTGATCGTCGGTGAGTGACCTGGGCTCACGGCACAACGCCGTGAGCTTTGGGCTTTCACGTCGACATGCATGCACGTAGGTACATGCATGTGCATGCCTCCGGCAGGTTGATGCCCTGCCGGAGATAGAAAACTCCGGCGGTCACGGTGGTGATCGCCAGATGGTGGCCCGAGCTCACAGCGCAACGCCGTGAGCTTTGGGCCTTCTCCTCGACGTGCATGCACGTGGGTGCATGCACGGGCATGCCTCTGGCAGGTTGATGCTCTGCCAGAGACAGAAAACTCCGACGGTCATGGTGGTGACCGCCGGATGGTGACCCAAGCTCACGGCGCAACACCGTGAGCTTTGGGCCCTATTCCTCGACGTGCATGCACGTGGGTGCATGCACGAGCATGTCTCTGGCAGGTTGATGCCCTGCCGGAGACAGAATGCTCCGACGGTCACGGTGGTGACTGTCGACAACTACTCCCTGGAGGGCCCACGGGACTAAGGCAAATTCCGTGGGTGCATGCCAGGCGTGCATGCACGGTGCATGCATGCCCGTGCTATGGGTCGTGGGCCCGCCACGGTGGCTGGCCCAGAAAATTTCGACGGTCACAATGGGACTGCCGACTGAGCCTCACGACTCGCGGCGGAGCATTGCGAGTCCCTGGGCACTTGTCCACGGTACTGGGCACGATACTCTACCGTGCCCTTGTGCTGTGCATGGCACTGTACAATGCCATGCACACATGACCGCACTGTGCACTTAAGTGCACAGTGCTTTCCCAAGTACAGTGCACGTGGTCCATCTGTATGCACTTTGCTATGAGTGTGTTCGCTTAACCTTTATTTGGCGGGCTTGTATACATGTGCTATTTTTCCAAGATAAAAATAATAATTGGCGAGTGTAGTTTCCGTGAGAAAATACTGAGTGTTATACATAAAAGATATGAGGATAACAAATCTTTTTTTTAGGCGAGATATTTTCTCACATTTGCTTGATATTATACAAAAATAGCACAATTAAGAATACTCATCTGGGGACATCATTTGCATGTTTGATAAGTCGTCCAGTGTCCTAAAATATCATCATTTTCCCACCTCTGGTCTTCCGATCCCACAGACGGCGCCAACTGTTGATGTCATAAAAATCGGTCAACAGGCCAGAACAGGAAAATGAGTCATTCCTAGTCCACTGGAGCGAGTTGGGCTTCGATAGGTGTCGTTTGGGGCCCTCGGTTCGACTCCAATGCGGCCTTACATACACTGATAGCAGATAAATAAATATAGAAATACAGTATTTACGTGATTTGGTTTAAGGCCTACGTCCTCGGGGGTTTGGGGAAGAGAATTCACTATAATGAATATTTTTACAGTCTCTCAGGACTCTTACTGTACATGAATAATATACATAATTCTACTGGTATTAGCTATTGGGTTCATCTAAGAAGACGAAGCAGGTGATCTGAGAGAAGGGAGGAATTGTCGTCCAGCCAGAGAGTCATCGATCCCCCTTTCATATTCTGATGGTTGTCTTTTTATATAAAAGGTTTAGTCTAGATATTATTTTTTGCGTATGTTAGTTGCTTGTCTTTATGGCCTATCCCCCATGTTATCTGGTCGACTTAACTCCCTTTCACTCTTGTCTTATAGTACACTAAATAATAGGCCTGGGCCTATTTATAATATTTCATCCTTATGGTCTTGTCCATATATAAATAGACAACTCTTCATGTTTAAAGCGGATATTAATTTGGAACTTCTCAAGGTTATGGCTTGATGTTCAAAGGTGGATATTTGTTCAAGAAAATACCAACACATTGAGGGAAAGTTAAGCCATCAAAAGACTAGCTCCTTTAAGTTTAAACCTTAAGTGAATACTGAATCTAATAATTCGGAGTGGCTTTAACAGTTTTATGGTGAACAGAAAAAAAAATGTGCTCATTTTAAAATTTTTATATTTGGGAAGAGATCTATTTTGCTATTTAAATAGTGCTCATTTTGAGCTTATTCTCTTTCTTGTAGTAAAAATATACTTGAAGATGAGCAGATAATTGCAACATAATATGTTTGGAAATCAACTTGCACAGTATACTAAAATGAATTGATTTGCTTTTTTTAAGCTATTCCAGTGTTAATAAATATTAAATTATTTATTAATATTTAAAAAAATTATATTATTTTTATAAAAATTTGTTTCATTTAACTAGGCAACGTGCAAGGACACTAAGGTGACTCGGGTGAAATGTCGACTAAACAAATCTAAAAATAATTCTTAAAAAAAAATTGAAATTACACAAACGTGCTTTGCATGTTACTTCTACCTAGTATTATTATATAAATGGCTATTTGACGGAAATTATTGGTTTAATTAAATGGCTATCTAATACAAGTTGTTGGTTTAACAGAAATTACAACTCACAATTGAGGTTCTGTTTTACTTCGGTTCTTTTTAGTTTATTTAAATAGCATTCTAATAAAAGTATTAATTCACATAAAAGAGAATTGAAGACAATTTAATTCAGACGTTTCATTTACAATTCCCGATTTCATTCATAATGGTTATGATTATAGTTCATTAAAAGTCATTTCATTTGCCATTTTTGCCTCTTAAAAGACGTTTCATTAAAGTTTCAATTAACATCTGCCATTTATAATTCAATTCATCTCTATTAATATAATAAATTCATGCAATTAACATCAGAAATTGAATAGATAACGTAAAAGACAATTTAAGCCCAGCAAATATTCAGATTTATTCATGTAATTTCTGATGAATTGATAACGTCGAAGAAAATCTAAGCCCATTAAAAGTTATTTTATTCACAATTGACAAGTAGACTCAATTCAATTAACTTACGCCATTTATAATTCAATTTGGTTCAGAACAGTCCAGTCCGTATGCCATTAACCCTTCCGGCCGAATTCGTCAAACTATAGGTTAGGCACCCATGACCTATAATCGTCAGATTATAGGTTACCCCTCCGGATCACTCCATGTGTCTTGGAATTAGTGGCAAGGACCCTCCCTTGCAAGCCAAAGCATGTAGTTTAATGTAGCTTATTTGTTTTGAGAAATATGGGAGATCGATTCGTTCAATTCCTTTAAAAAATGGACGCTAGTAGCACTAATATCATCTAGATTGGGATCAAATATCGATTTAAATCATCTTATTTTATTTTTTTATTATATTTTTTATTATATGTTTTAAAATTTTTTATTATATTTTATTGATAGATTATTTTTAATAGGAATTGGATGGACCGATCTCCGTACATCTCCCATTTGTTTTTGTATTAATCTGGGACTTTCAGTACTTTTGTTCTTTAATGAAATGAAAC
Source organism: Platycarya strobilacea (assembly GCA_036898215.1). NCBI lineage: Eukaryota > Viridiplantae > Streptophyta > Magnoliopsida > Fagales > Juglandaceae > Platycarya > Platycarya strobilacea. Next base: position 32,146,975 of record CM072550.1, read on the forward strand.
TTGCCTAATATATATATATATATTTTAAAATGATTACACATTTTTTATAAATTTATAATTGTATCTATTATTTCTCTTTTCTAAAGGTATGCTGTTGTATTTGATCGAGTGGCAGTGATATATATATATATATATATATATATATAAGACTCAAATAAAAAATAATAATAATAATAATAACTTTTTTAATAATAGATTCTGCTTTTTGAAAGCTGTTAACGGGCCAAGAAGCAAACTACCGTCAGACCTGCCATCAGGTTTAGACTAATATCCCCAGATCCATAAAACTGGCTACATTAATTTCTGTGGTTGTTCTACTAATTTCCTTAACGAGGAATGAAAATCTAAAAAGTGGAAGTTTAAAATTAAATCTTTTCCAAACCAAATCTTGACACGTCAGCAATGTAAGGCTTGTTAGTGATTTTCGATAGTAGAGGAGCTCAAAGAAGTTATCTATGTTTTTTATTTTATTTTTAATGTCGAGAAAACTCTTCAAAACAAGACCTTTTGGACCCACTCATGTAGAGTAAATCGCAGTCCCATGCACCGCACCTTCTAAAATTTCTTTACATAAAATTGGTTAAATTGCTGTCTTTTTACCAGGGGTGTGACCCCAAAATATTATTTGCACCTATGAGGTGTTGAAGAGAAGTTATCCATGTTATTATAACAAGGCTTCAAAAATGCCTTAAAATAAACTGCATTCACTATGTTTTCATGTGGAAAAAGATAATGATATGAAGAGCATGTAATTTCATAAACATGACATGTTTTATAAATCCAGTCTGCTATTAAATCAGTAATAGGTTGAGAATATAATTTACAGCTGCCAATGGAGTAAATTACATGCTCCATCGGAGGAAACGTGCAATGCTATGAGGCTGATGAAGAAATATTCAGAAAACCACAAACCTATTGCACGCTGTACACTTACAATTAGCAGCAATCTACATTCTAACAATAAAACATGGTCTTGCCGATTGCTATAATATAAATCGGAAAGGGAATATATATAAAAATGAAACCAATAATGCTGAGTACAAGGACTTTCTGCACAATATGCTACAAAAACAAGAAGACGAGTGATATGTGCATTAGGAAAGCAATTACGGTCATTACTAGCTCCTTGTAAGGCTCATTCCGCACTGAACTGCTATCACTAAGCTGCCCAGCATTGACATATTCACTTCTCTCAGCACTCATTGTATTAGTTGCTTCGATGTTAACAGACATTGAACCTAATTTGATGAATTCAAAAGGAATTAGAACTTTCTATATGCATAAAATCACATAAGTTAGAGAGGGCATTTGGACTAACCCTAGCTAGTTAGTTATAAGCATATAACATGAGCCAGATTTTCACTTTTTATATTTATTTTTATTTTTTATTTTTTTCTCATTCCACATAGTATGTGAACAAGTCTTTTCATCATTGGCTTATACAGTTGTTTTCCAAAAGAGAAATTCTGGGCCTATAAAGAGAATTGCAAAAATGTTTTGTAATAAGGTAGATCTTATATATTATGGCCACGTTAGTTTGTAAACTTCCTTTTTTATAATTCTCTTGTAAGGCATGTCATTTTTCTTTCCAAAAACAATTCTTTATCACAATCAGTTTGTGTCATTCTTTACTTAGTTAAGTGTTCAGTTGATAGATTAAGGAAAATTGTCTACTTTATTCCCATAGGGCATCCAAATTCCCCTTTCAGATGGGATATTGAAACTTACAGTCGTAGTTAGCCCATCCAATCCGTTGACCAGCCAAATCATAAACAAATATTTTGTCTTTTAGGACAAGGTCTGCAAAAGAGATGATTATATTGTTATCTTGGAGCACAAGAGGAATCCAGAATATAATAACTAAGGTCAAGAACAGGATTGTAAATAAGATTTGAAAAAATAACTGTGCTTCTAACAAATAAAATATCAG